>OY751106.1:4030000-5280000 GCA_963564075.1 Eupithecia subfuscata
TTGCGGAAAGCTCGGCGGTCCCCTTTCCTTGCTGTCTGCTATTTTATTTTGATACTGTAAATTGTAGGTAACTTAAGATTTCGAGATTAAGCTCATACAACATACAGTCGGCTGCAAAAATATGTATACACTCCCAAGTTTTCAATTTAACAAGACAAGTAAGTTTATAGTAATTGTGATAATTTATGTACCGCATTTTGACAACTACGATGATTACTTTGTACCAAAAACGTGTGCGTGGCCTTTTATTTGAAAAGTTCCGAGTAAAATAAAAGTTAAACCTTAGAAGTGCATACATGTCTGTGCAGCTGACTGTACATAACCTGAGTTTAAAATAGATATGTATTGTGTTTGGTTAATTTATTTTATAATTTTTTTTTCTTATGGTTGTCAAGGTGTCCGTGACCTAAAAGCAGCCCTTAGCAGAATACCAGCGCTACAGCATGGCGACATGCTGGAGCATTAAGCTGAGCTATGGGCCATTTCTCTGCCACAATAATATGTTACTCATGCATGTATTTATATTTAAGCAACTTATTGTAACTTAATTTTTCTCTCATAACCTCTTTGTATCGTTTTTTAGTATTAAGTGGTTTTAATTTCAATGTTTGGCATTGTTGTGGTTTAAGAGAAATAAACAATTTTCAAATTTCATACAAGAACGCAAATGTTGATACTATGGAGCGGTGCGGTATAAATGAGCTAAATCCTTAATAGCGACAGCTGCATCCAATCAATAGTCTGTATCTGCATTCCGATCCATCAATCGTTTAATCATGTTTAAGAGGGCATTTAGCAAATTCTTACCTACGTACCTTACCTTGTGAAACAGGAAAACATTTTCAAACATTAGACAGTTTCTGAAACTTCCCTCCAGTTACATTTTATTCTAAACTTGACGATATATGTTTACAGCTTATGTCACTCCCTGAAAATTTTATTTTATACAATTTTAATAATTTATAAAATGCAGTATAAATATTATTTTTGAAGTGAAAACTTCTTTAGCGGCGCTGAGCACTTTTTTTGTATGGGTAAAAACTTTCAAACTCGCGTCAGGGTCACGTGATGCTGATCGAAAAAGCGTAAGATCGTAAGATGTAAGTTTTCACTTCTGCCGGCACTCCCGGAGTGCTACCTTTTTATTAATTATTTAATAACGCTATTCAATTATTATTGAATTATATTGAATGCTATATTATTTATTATTAATTCTAATCTATTTATTAAGTTATACGTTAAGTTATACATTTTAAAATCAAAATGTATTGTATAGCAATATATTAGGTTATACATAGCAATATATGTACACAATTTTTGACTTGTAATAATTATTATGAATAAAGACTAAAGAATAAAAAAAAAAAAAAAAAAAGTAAGCTTCCTAAGAGTGAAATAATTTTTCAAATCGGTCCAGTAGTTTCCGAGCCTATTCAATACAAACAAACAATCAAATCTTTCCTCTCTATAATATTAGTATAGATATAGATTATATTAAAGTATAGATATACTACCTGCTGACTAATCCCAATGAAAAATGAACTCAATTGCTTGAACATTAGCCGTGTGGTGCCGGTTTGGAATTTGCACCAGCCCAACTCTTCCCGCGGGTGTCGTAAGAGGTGACTAAGGGATATCCACCGGGGGCGAGCAGTAGCACCCCCTGAAGTGCAATTCTACCACCGAACTGCGATCCCCAACCCGCATGCTCAGCGTGGGGATTATGGGTATTACCCCCATGAGATAAAAACCAACAAGGCGTTTATCAGGGGGAGGCCTGCGTCCAGCAGTGGACCAATACAGGGTGTTGAGGTTTGAGGCTTGAACATTAGGTCGTACCTACCTATGATCTGATCATGTTCAGTAGCACAGCTTTATAATGCTAAGTGTGTGGGGTGGGCCTTGGCAAGTTTGCTCTGTATCAAAGTTGCCAAAGCCCACCTCACCTACCTATCTTTTTACTGTAAAACTATCGTGGTTTGATGAATTCATTACGGATATAAACGAGTTACGAACCTTGGTTTGAGGCTTGAACATTAGGTCGTACCTACCTATGACCTAATCATGTTCAGTAGCACAGCTTTATAATGCTAAGTGTGTGGGATGGGCCTTGGCAACTTTGCTCTGTATCAAAGTTGCCAAAGCCCACCTCACCTACCTTTCTTTTTACTGTAAAACTATCGTGGTTTGATGAATTCATTGCGGATATAAACGAGTTACGAACCTTATTGCCTAACCTCTAATGTTCTTTGCATGTGATCTGTGTAGGTACATTTCTACTATCCTAGTAGGATAGTTATAATTATTATAAAGCCGATAGTTTGTGAAATCTGAATTTTTGTTACCTATAATCTCCAAAACTACGGAACAGATCAAAATTAAATTTAGCGTACGTATAGACCTAAGCCTAGATAATAGGCTACTAATTGTACCGAAAATACGCATGCAAAGCCGCGGGCAGAAGCTGGTTATTCATGTAAATACTCATTGAAACGAAATGTTGGTCATTGATCTGTCTACTTTTATATAATTATTTGTGTAATTAGTTGGAATCGAAGATATGAATCTGTCCCTTCTTCTACATATCTTATTGAACGGAGTGAGCCAAGCGAACGAAGTTCTCAGTGGCCGCTTGGGTGATTTGGCTGTATGGTAAAATAGTCCGTCTATTACCAACCGACCAACCACGCTCTCCACCTACGTGCGAGCTTTAAACTGCAATCGCTTCAAGAGTTGTTCATTAATTTTAAATCTTTTTGATATTACTTGAAAGGTAACAAAATTGCCTTTCAAATGATATACCACAATCTATAGTTCATTGTACATAAATTGTAAAAAAATTGTTTTGATCAACTCGCGATGAAGCGATTCCATTTTAAAGCTCGCAAGTGTAGTTGGATGGTTAGTAATTATTTTTCTTAACCGACGACCTGGTTTGTCGGTTGATATATTTTATTCTTAACCGACTATCTGGTTTGTTTTTTGATTTATTTTATTGTTAACCGACAATCTCGTTTGTCGGTTAATTCACTTCGAGCCTCCGTCCAACCGCTGACCGATTTGCGTAAAATTTGATAGGTCGATAGATGAGACATGTGAAATATGCTGGTCCCGAACACATCTATCGAGAAGTTTTGAGACAAGGGGGGTCCAAAGGGGGTAAAATCAATCAATTTAATCAAGTTTGGTCTCACATGAAAGGTATACTTAAGGACATTTTAAAATGTTTTTTTTTTCTAGCGTTAAATTTGTGAGATTCCATGACATCGGAGGTCTTCTAAAATGAAGGCATCGAATATGCACTGAAGTATCCGTGAGCTCTCATAATTGGTTCCGTTTTGAATTACGAATTCTACAACAATTTAGCTAACCTCTTTGACCGTTCTAGAATAAGGAGAAAATAACAAACTTCAGCAAATTTTTGACAGTTTTAATTTTGTTATGGATCCTCTTCATAAACGGCGATATTTAATTTTTGCAGCGATTATTATTTAGATTAGCAAAAAAAGAGGTAATTGTGTATTGTGAAAATACTTCCCTTTTGAACTCTTTCCGGGTTTAGGACACCATATAAAATTATATGGTGCCCCTTGCAGAAAATTATATGATAAGCCAGAAAAAATACCCCTCATGCACTATCTCCCAATCCAAGGAAGAAAGACGAGGGGTGTCTACGTGATCAGCAGAAGGAGCTCTACAGCTTGGCTCCAAGGGAATTTCAAACCGTTATAACTCCGGAACCACGCACGACAGACCCTCGTCGGATCTCTAAAAAATCAGGAGAATGAACTTCTACTATGTAGTGTAGGGGGGGGGGAATTATTAATCCATGTGGATTAATATTCCCCCCCCCCCCTTCGAAAAACCTCTGACGACGTTATTGTTAGGGGCTAACTAGGTACTAGTTTGTCAGTCATCCCGTAACCACGACAGTGTGTAAACCTGTTGTAACGTCGGGAAAAATAGGTAAATTAACGCGATATATACCCGTTAAATAATAATAATAACTACTAGTTTATACATATTTGTTGTGATTTTGATGAGAAATCGAAGTTCTTACTTTTTATTAGGACTGGACTAGGACAGACCTTCAGTCTCTTACGTTACAGCTTACACAAACAAGGTTCGTAGTTGACCCGCTTACATCCGCTATGAATAACTATCTTGTTTAAAAGTCGTGGTGGAGTAGACAATATTTTTGAAGTGAAAACTTCTTTAGCGGCGCTGAGCACTTTTTTTGTATGGGTAAAAACTTTCAAACTCGCGTCAGGGTCACGTGATGCTGATCGAAAAAGCGTAAGATCGTAAGATGTAAGTTTTCACTTCTGCCGGCACTCCCGGAGTGCTACCTTTTTTTTTTTATTGAAAATTTCTAAAAACGTAAAGTACCAACCAACACACGTTTTTTTTTAAATGTTGTTTTTGTTACAAGACAAACATCATTATAATTATTACAATCTAATCTTGAGACTAATGATAAATTCGAATTTGACTGTGTCCATTAACACTATTCATACTGTCTCTAGTTAAGGCGAAGACACATTGTTCTTGTGTTTTATAAGATAGCACTCACTATCTATTTAGTTTGTCACATTCACAAAACTAACTCGAAAGGTTTTGTCCTTTTGAGTGTTCTCACTATGTGTTGATTATGATTTAATGATGAAAATTATAACAATGTGTATTTTCAGTGAAGTACAGTAGGTAGGTATGTAATACCTATTCGAACTCCGAATAAACTTTCTAATTTGCAACGATTTAAAATTTATGCTCAAACTACGGCTCAAACAACCAAAGTGTAAAGTATTTTAAAGCTATTTTTAAGACTGAAAAAGTTTTAATCGGCTGAATGTATCGGCTTAAACTTGCTTTTCTTTCAGAATGTTAAATAACCGGCGATTAGTCACATAAACTTTGGAATTTACGGAATGGATTTATCAAATTAAATTGCTTGTCTTTGTTTTGTTCAGATACAAGCTCAGACGAATGATGGTTGTATTGAATAAATTATTTGCGATGGGTATTTGCCTGCCGATCCACTTTTTTACACCCAGATTTATTTTTCCGAGAGTACTTAACCAAATAAGAAAAAATAGGATTTGTAGATAGAAACCAACGGGGCTGCAAATTGGTATGTTCGCTTATAGGTACCATAGTTCCGAAACTTAGAAAAAGAAATTCAAGAAATGAAATGGAATATCGGTGCTGACCAGCGTTACGAGGCATAATGATTAATAAAACATGTTACACAAATCAAATCAAATCAAAAACTCTTTATTGGAAAGAAAGAGTAAATACAATAATTGTACACTTAGAACAGGTCAAATTATAAAACTAAACACTGATACGGAAATAAAATGATATTTTTGATTTCTGTCGCTTCGGTATGTAGACTAAAGTAAAGAAGCGACGAAGAAACCTTTATTTAGCCTGTTAGTTGTTATTTTTCGAGCTGGAGCAAAACTTGTCCCAAGCATTTTATGCTCTAAAAAATCTGATATTTTGTAGTAAGTAAGCCTTTTTACATAGGATATGTTTGACAATTTGTTTGAATTTATTTATTGATAATTTTTGCAATTCATTAGGAGTTTTGTTGTAGAAGCGTATACATTGCCCTATAAAAGATGCATTTATCTTGTGTAGCCTAGTTGTGGGCACAGCGAGTTTATTCTTATTTCTAGTATTTATACTATGTATGTCACGCAGCACAGCGATCGTTCGTGCAGTCAATACGGGCAAAGAAGTTGCAACGAGACAGATTTTAGCAAATGGTGTAACGGATAGTGACAAAACTTTTTCGTGGTCCCACCAAACACACACTTGACCGTCCACATCCTCCTACCCCCGCGAAGCGGGGGGGGGTCAACATTAACCTACTCCTAACGAAGCCCGTCAATCTATCAAGCCAATCTATGAAAATGCTCAAGCCGGACACAGCAGCTACTGTGCCAATAAACAAAAAAATTTAAGCTCAGAAGAACAACAAACAAACCAATAGCAATTAAAGAGCAAAACCCCTCTCCCTGCTCCAACACGACTGGTCACCGCGGAGCAAAATGACCAAAACCCTCCAAAAATTAGAAACAGAAAACTAAACAAAAAACTTTATATATGTACATACAACGTGAGATCCCTATCATCAACAATAAGAATGATACAACTGAAACATGCTCTAACAAATATAAACTATGACATCATAGGATTAGCTGATATACGCAGAGAAGGCGAAAATATTATTGAAGACGAAGAACACATATTTTACCATTACGGAGAAGAAAAAACTAAACACGGAGTTGGTTTTCTCATAAAAAAAGAACTTAAGCCATATATTGAAACCTTCATTGGAATCTCAGGAAGAATCTGCCTTCTGAAAATGAACCTAAATAATTACAACTCAACATTGATCCAGGTATATGCACCCACAGCTGATTCTACAGATGAAGAAATAACAAACTTCTACAGCGGAATCCAAGAAGCACAGAAACTTGCTGGAAACAATATAATCATTATGGGAGACTATAACGCAAAACTAGGGCAACCTAAAAGTGCAGAACATCAGATAATGGGCAAATATGGTTTCGGAAAAAGAAATGAAAGAGGACAGAAACTCGCGAAATTTGCCCTGGAAAATAACCTAGTCATAGCAAATACCATATTCAAAAAGAAACCGAGTAAAAGATGGACGTGGATGTCTCCCAACGGAACAACAAAAAATGAAATCGACTACATCTTGCTAAACAAACCAAAGCTACTGCAAAACATGGAAGTCCTATCTGTTCCCTACTCAAGCGATCACAGATTACTAAGAGCTACTCTAAAGATGAATAAACCAAAGAAAACAAGAACTAACTTTAAAAATTTCACAACACTTCTCAAATCAGAAGATCAGCAAAAGTGCTACGTAGAAAGACTAACCACAGAAGTAGAAAAACTGGTAGAAGACAATACAGTAGAAGAATACTCGAAAAAATTACACGAAGCTATAAATAACAGCGTAAGATACGCTCGACAAAAATCTGACTGCCCTACTGAAAAAACTGGAGTACTAAGCAACGAATCTAAAGAACTTATTAAAAACCGACATAACTTGCAAAATAAACCAAATCGATCATACAACGAGAAACAACAATTGAAATTACTATACAAACAAACAAATAAAAGCATCAAAAAAGACTACAAGACCTACAGATTGAAGATAATTGAAACTTTTCTCATAACACACGGAAGCACCAAAAAGTCATACAATAAATTAAACAAATCCAAAACTTGGATACCAAACCTAAACTCCTCTAAGAAAAGAAATTCAATACAAACAAGACAAGAAATTATAAATATTGCGACAGAATACTACAGAAAACTTTATAACTGCACAAAACCAAACATAGAGATTGTAGGAACAAGGAAAGAACAAACTGATACAAACATAGAACCATTTACAGAAGAAGAGATATCGAAAGAAATCTCAAAACTAAAACCAGATAAAAGCCCTGGACCAGATAATTTATCCAACGAACTAATACAACTATCAAAAATAGAAATTACCCATCCACTAACAAATCTATTCAACAAAATCTTGTCGGAAGAAAGAATTCCAACCCCATGGGCACTTTCAGATATAATCCTCTTGTACAAGAAAGGCAACCCTGCAGACGTAGGCAACTATCGCCCAATAAGCTTAATGCCAAACCTCTACAAAATATTCGCGTCTTGCTTGGAAAAAAGGATCAAAGAAACAACTGAAAGATATCAACCCGTTGAACAAGCAGGATTCCGTAAAGGATTCAGTACAGTGGATCATATACACACAATCGAGCAAGTAATAGAAAAATACATGGAGTTTAACAAACCTCTTTATTTAGGATTTGTTGACTACACCAAAGCATTCGATTCAATTCACCATCAAAGTATCTGGAACACTCTTCAAGCACAAGACGTCCCTTACAAATACATTAACATACTAAAAGACATATACGACAAAAGCAGAAGCAGAGTCAAACTAGATAAAACTGGAGAAGCCATAAAAATAGGCAGAGGAGTAAGACAGGGAGACCCTCTATCACCGAGGTTATTTATTGCAGTATTACAACACACAATGTCTAATCTAGACTGGCACAACAAAGGCATAAGCATAGGCAACAAATACCTCAGCCATTTGCGTTTTGCAGACGACATCATTGTTATATCTGAGACCTCCAGACAACTAGAAGAAATGCTAAATGATCTTCACAGGGTCAGCAACGAAGTAGGACTAGAAATGAACACCTTAAAAACAAAAATTCTTACAAACAGAAAGAAGGAACCCATATATATAAATAACAGAGAAATTGATTATGTAGACAATTATATATACTTAGGAAAACAACTATCGTTTGAGAAGAAAAGGAACTTAGACGAAATTGAACGAAGAATTAAACTGACTTGGAACAAGTTTTGGAGCTACAAAGAAATAATGAAATCCAAGCTACCAACAAAACTAAAGGCAAAAGTGATGAACTCATGCTTACTACCATGCCTCACATATGCATGCCAAACCTGGATTTTCAACAGCAAAACCAAAAACAACATCAATGTATGCCAAAGATCTATGGAACGGAGCCTTCTAAATATTAAACTATCTGACAAACAGAAAAACTCTGACATCAGAGAAAAAACTAAAATAATAGATGCTCTCCAACACGCACAAGCCCTTAAATGGAGATGGGCGGGTCACTTAATTCGCTCAACAGAAGAGAGATGGACACGCAGGACCACGATCTGGAAAGGACCTTATGGAAAGAGGAGGAAAGGAAGACCACAAGAAAGATGGCAAGATGAGATAGTAGAAATTGGGGGAAAAACATGGACAGAGAAAGCAGAGGACAGAAACAAATGGATGCAACTGGAGGAGGCCTATACCCGAAGAGGGGTCCTTAACAATTAACATTAATTATATTTTTTAAGCAGATATTTTTTTCTACTGTAAACAACTTGTTACAGGAATAATAAAGGCTTTTTTATTTTTTTTATTTTTTTATTTTTATTTTATTTATTTTATAACGAAGCCCGTCCAACCCCCGCGAAGGGGGGGGGGGGATTCGTGGCGACTCTTTGACTGAAAGGGTGTGTATATATATAATTGGGGATCGCAGTTCGTTGATAGAATTCTTCTGCAGGAGGCGCAGCTGCCTGCCCCCGTTGGATAATTGGATATCCCATAGTCGCCTCTTACGACACCCGCGGGAAGAGTTGGGGTGGTGTAAATTCTAAGCCGGCACCACACAGCTACCTGCCTAGCTGCCTACCTACAAGGTAAAGTAAAATAAAATCATCGCGGTAAATACCTAAGACGCTGGTAAAAACTCTCAGCGTCAGGTAACTCCGTTTTTAGTCTTTTCTGGTTGAAAAAAAAAACTGCATTGAACACGGTATTTCACTCAATAGGACACATCAATTATTCCGCGCGAAGATCCTCCAAAGAACTATAAAATTAAAAGGTTCGCTAAAGCAATTTGAACACTAATGGAGTGTAAAGTGATTAATGTTCCGACGACATTATAATAATGAGGATAAATTGCATATTTGAGTGTCCCAGTAATAGCTGTCTTTAGATTGGGTAGAAAGAGACGTGATTTTAGACCCTTCCAGGGTAATAACTTCCCTATTCCTGGGTAATATTTATATTCGAAAATAGTTTTTCGGTTGTCTGTATCTCTGATGTGGATTAAAATAATTTGATAGTTGAGAAAACTAAAAGCCGACTCCAAATCATCGATATAAAAAGGGAAGATGAGTTACGTTCTCCCAGCGCTTACTCAACAACTGGCCTGTGTTACAACTACACGCAAACACATACGCTCACAGTTACATTTCCAGTCCTGTGCAATATAAAGAACAACAAAGATGGCAAGATGTACCTTAGACCGAAGTGAGACAGAGACAACTATATTAATCTCTGGTACGACCCCACTAGGTATAATAAAACAAATTCGGGATTTCCCCGAGTTACGGTAGGTACAATAGTAGAGTCGTTCCTTTAACTCACACCATCAATCTTGTCCCAACTGGTATGAGCGGACGAATCGTAAAAATGTTATACGCTTCGTTAGTAATTTGAATTTTAGTACAGTCAACCAAAAAAAGTTAGTAAAATAATAGGAAAGAGGTATATTTATTTTGTGTTTTGTACATAAAATAATGTGAAATGAATACAAATGATAGAGGTTCCACATAGAGTTTGTGATTGTACTCGACGTATAAATTCAATAGAAACAAAGAGTGATGCGAGTTGCAGATTGAAAATAATACCTATAATTTTTACGATTTGTCAACTCACACCAGTTGGGACAAAATTGATGGTACGAGTTGAAGAACGACTCGACTCGCAATAAGGCTATTGCTATCTCTGTTTACACACTAATGTTTCGTATATTTCTATCCCTCTCTGCAAATGGCGAAAAAAGGCAGTAAAGTAATCAAAAAAATAAATTCTTTGGTGTACTTACGAGTGAAAAGTGATGCCTTCGGCTTTGTTTTTTGTTTTAGAGCTATTTGTACACCTTGTGAACGAACACGAAGGCATTGCTGTAGCCTTTTAATCACAAAAGTACGTCGTAGCAAGCACGCGAATCACGTCCGCCCGCGCCGCCGGTCCTACTATGACTGCGGTGGGAGCATACAATTGGACTTCATTTGAGCCTGCCGGTTTTGAGAAGCTAGTGCCTCATCTTCCCTTTTACATCGATGCTCCAAATCCCTTAGTTTTAAACTTGTTTTCAAATTTTGTGTGATAAATAAATACGAATTCCTCGCCAATCAAATCTTTATAGGACCACCTCGGATTTATTCATTACGAGACGATCGCCTCGCGGTTTCACCCGCGTTGTTCCCATTCCCGTGGGAATTCCGGGATAAAATATGCCTATGTCACTCCCTAAAAAGTAAGCTTCCTAACGGTGAAAGAATTTTTCAAATCGGTCCAGTAGTTTCGGAGCCTGTTCAAAACAAACAAACAAACAACCAAATCTTTCCTCTTTTTAATATTAGTATAGATACAACTGAAAAAGAATCGTACAATTCGGTCCACACATGACGGAGAAACCGACGAACATACATATGTATTTACATAAAAAAGTCCTCTTTTTTCCGAAGTCAGTTAAATTGCAGGCGTTCCAAGACCCAAAGGTGTAAAGAAAATTAAGGTTAGGTATTATATCTTAACTATCGTTTATTCTAAGGTTTTTTGTTATTCTAGTGCGTAAGCCCGCACACGTATCATTTGTTCATTGCCATGCCTCTTCGGTGAGACCTGCATGGGCGCGCCGCAGTTGCAGGATGGTGGTGGACTTCATGCATCAGCGTCGGTGGCAGTGAAAGTGTTTAAATGATTATTTTACATCGGGTAGGTTCGTTCGTGACGTCATTTATTCTATTAGGTTTCTAACGGAAGACCAGCGCTGGCTAGGCCTCTTACGGGAGCTTAGCCAGCATTATGCTGAGTTAGGGCCTTTTTGCGCAAGCGCAGAGAGCCATGGAGCGCTCCATGCGCTATGCACACTTTTAGACCGAGTCCCCAACACTGAAATCCGTAAACGGTCTAAAGTACAAGACGTCAGTGAGCGGATATTGGGGCTCAAATGGAGTTGGGCAGGACACTTGCCCAGACGGAGTGACGGCAGGTGGACCAAAGCACTGACCGAGCGGTGGCCGAGACACGGCTGTAGGAGCAGGGGACGTCCGCCGGCGCGATGGGTCGACATCCGAAAGACAGTGGGCTACACCTGGCCCAGACTAGCGCAGGACCGAGGTGAATGACATAAACATAGAGAGGCCTATGCCCAGCAGTGGGTCGTGAAGGGCTGATGATGATGATGATGAGGGCCTTTTTATAACAACTTTATTCATACCTATCCTATAAATTTTTACCTATCCTATAGATTGTTATGAATAAACGTCTTTATATTCTAGTCTATTTTCCTATAACTTGTGTATTTTCCATAAATGTGAAACATTTATTCACAAAGAAAATTATACTAGTATTTACAATTGAAACAATTGAGCTAACTGCCGACTGTTGCAAACAGTCTACAGATAGCTCAACTGATCCATATCAACACCAGTCGGAAGCGTCCCCAAGACTGTAAATTGTACTAACTAATTATTATATGTTCATGAAACATCCCCGCCCGTCTAGGCACAAGCACGAAGCTTAAGACCTTTCTTAATTATTCTTTTGCTCGGCTTTCAGGGATTATCCACTGGATATTCAAACGGAGCTTACGAAGGAATTTATGCAATGAATCGTTTTTTACAGATCCTTGGAAGCTAATTGTGCTTTTGAGAAGATTTTTCATCGATTTTAATTTCTTTTGGTACTTATTTATTTATTTACTAGCTGCGCCCCGCGGCTTCGCCCCCGTGGGAATTTATGTTTCTAACTTTCTTAATTTTTTCTTTCATAAGAACCTTCTCCTGACAATAACAAACACAACAAAGAAAGAATTAGCGAAATCGGTCCAGGCGTTGTTGAGTTATGCGCTTACCAACACATTTTGCGATTCATTTTTATATTATAGATAATATAGCCAGCAGCGAAAGAAACACAATTTTACAAAAGTTGTCAAAAGGTTACTTATAAGGTGCATGAACTTATGTTGCATTTCTAGGCGGCCACATACAGAGTGTTATTCAATATTGTTATATATTCAAGTTATTGCACAATGCTGAAGGAGGTCATTCACCTGATACCACAGATTAACATTTAGTGAACCGAAGTCAATGACCGCGCCGTAATGATAAGGCAATGATTGTAATAAAACAAAATAATCTGCAAAAATCGTTTGTTCACTGAATATTACGACCTAGTAGGTAACAGGTGAATAATCTCTTTCAGTATTGTGCAGTAATTTGAATAACACCTTATATATTGGCACAAATAAAAAGGTTGGTCATTATTGTAGTCAGGTAGCATGGATAAAAATCATTCAATTAAATTTTTTTATGCTACATGCGTCGACACACTTGCGCCTTCCCATCTTCCGAGGACATCCGTGAGGGCGGGTGCGGCGGCAGATTTGGCCGAAGATCTCAAGAGGCGCAAATATGCAGGTCTCGACAGAGTCTACACATTTGCTCCCCTTGGAGTCGAGACCGTGGGGTACCGAGGCTCTTCGGGTTTTTGAAAAATTATCTTAGCGTCTGGTCGAAGCGACGCGTGACCCGAGAGCTGGTGAGTATCTGGCACAGCGCATCAGCATTGCCATACAGCGTGGCAATGCAGCCAGCGTTGGGGATGCTTCCGACTGGTGTTGATATGGATCAGTTGAGCTACATGTAGACTGTTTGCAACAGTCTGCAGTTAGCTCAATTGTTTCAATTGTAAATACTAGTATAATTTTCTTTGTGAATAAAGGCTTTAAAGCTAAAAATAAATATATTTTTCATACCATGGGTTTATAACGAACACTTAGTCAAGGCAAATACCTACTTAGAATAATTACATTTCAAAATCAAATAACATTCAATCATACAATAATATCAATAATGTAGGGGGGTAGCTGCAATAGCATTGTCATTGCATACCTCCATGTATCCAGAAGTTAAGGAGAAATTATGTAAAATAGGTACATAATCAAAAGCTAAGTGAGACGACCAAAACCTAGCTTACGGACTGCTATTATAAAGTCCTGAATACAAAGTCAGTCAACATTGGCCACTTCTGTTGTGCGCTTCAGTTTTTCAAAAACCAATATGTGTGACTAAAATATCTATTTGATCGCAAAGGCGCACTCGACCGTGGTGCGTTTAAGCCCCGGTGGTACGACAAAGGCCTTGTACTGCGTCGATTTGTAAGGCTTTGCGCAAAGACTGCAACTTTTTGTGGATAGAAAAGCAATTTTTATCCGTTGTAGCTTAGGCAGCTTAGGCGTCAATGAGATTATGTATGCGCATAAAAATTAATGATGCATAATATGTGAGCATGATGTATGATGCATCAGGCGCGGTCGCAGCCCAAGACTTTGGGGGGGGGTCACACTTGGTGCGGGCCGCAGCACCAAATGTACTTACTTACTTGTAGGCGGTTGCAGACCCCACCGAAAATCACTAAACTTTATCGGCGAGCGGAGTAATAGTAGGTATAAGTTATAGCGAGCGAAGCGAGCCTCGAAATTTTTGAGATGTATTCTGAAGTTAGGGCAAAAGTAAGCAAGAGTAAGTCCAGTTGCTTACTCTCGCCCGCATAATTTATTTTGTTGTTGATAGGTATCTATAAAAAAATAAATGATAGCGAGCGTAGCAAGCCCCGAAAATTTTGGAGACTGCGGTAGTAGATATAAAGCTATGAATATAAATAGGGGCATCCGGAGCAAGGGCATCAACAAAAAATTGTAATTACAAAATAGACATGGAAAAAATCGAACGGCGAGCGGAGCGAGCTGCCGAAATTTTTGTTACTTTTTCGGGGAACTACCCAAGCAAAATGATGTTAAACAAGTGTCAAGCACTGGACCAAATACAGAAAAGGACAAAATACTATCGGCGAGCGGACCGAGCTGCAAAATGCAGTGTTTTGCATATTGGCCGCAAACATGACATCCCTTCCCCCAACTTCCAACCCAACAATAGGAAGTATAAAAATGTTAATAATAATAGTAATGGCGAGCGAAACGAGCCTCAAAAATATTGGAGATTTTTTCTGATGTTTGGGGAAAAGTAAGCCAGAGCCTATGACAAAATAAAGTGAGCGAAACCTGCCCCGAAAATTTTAAATACTTTGCGGTGGTGGATATTATATATAGCTATGAATTTAAATCGGGGCGAGCGGAGCAAAGGATATTTTGTTCCCTTTTTCGGGTTGTCACAAACTGGTTCAGAAAATAAATAACAGCGAGTGGAGCGAGCTCTGAATGAGCCGCAGCCTTTTTTGGAATTGGTGAGGCATGCGTCCATGCAAGATAAGGAAGCTAAATTATGAGCTACTAGCTTCTGCCCGCGGCTTCGCACTCGTTCTTTCTATGGAAACGTTCAAAGGTAATTTTTATCCCATGGGATTTACTGATTTATGGGATAAAAAGTAGCCTATGTTTGATTCCAGGCAAAATTTTAACTCAATCTGTTCAGTAGTTTTGGTGTGAAGACGTAAAAACATCCATCCATCTATCCATACAAACTTTCGCATTTATAATATGAGTGTGAAGAACAATTTTAAAGTTTGTCGAATAACAACAAAATACGCGGACAACAGACTAGACAACATATAAAATGAACGGCGAGCGAAGCGAGCCGCGAAAATTTTTATGATCTGGCTGTGCGTGAGTTGTTTGGTATTAGATATTTTGCAGTTGCAAACTCGCCTGAAACGGAGGAGTCCTGGACTAGAGCAAGCCAGAAGCTTATCAAAACAGCAGAATGTTATCAGAGGCAAGCAGAGCGTGCTGCGATAATTTAGTGGTTTCGTTAGATTTTTGGAGTGTTTGGAAAACTGACCTCAAACAAGGGGTGGGCCCATGACCATAGGCAGAAATGTTAAAGTTGCCGGCAAGTTGAGCGAGCTGCGACAATTTTGGTTTTTGTTGGATTTTGGGCAACTTTTTAGAAAATTTGGCAAAGTGACCTAAACCGGGGCGGGTTTTGAGCTTTGGATCACAGTCAGAACGAACAAATGTTATCAGCGACCAGACCAAAACGTGAAAATTTTGTTGTCTACTAATTTTTTGTACTGGTTGACAAAGTGACCTCGCAGATTATTTGTTATATTTTGTGCTTTTTATTGTGGTGGTTGGATTGATACAAACTGACAATAGCGGACCAGCCAGACCAATAAAATTGGGAACGTTGCCTCTGTGCTAATCAAAACACAGAGCACAAATATCAGTAATATCGGCGAGCGGAGCGAGCCGCGATTTTTTATTTTGATGCCGTTGGTAACCATAATCAATGTAACGGAAGTAAACAGGACAATATAATCATCAAGCTGTGGGTTGCAATTTTTTAAGTACCTAAACTAAGATTTTGGGGGGGGTCATGACCCCCGTGACCCCCCCCCTGGGACCGCGCCTGTGATGCATATAATGAGTATGATGCATGATGCATATAATGAGCATGATGCTTATATGAGCTCAAAAACCGAATAAAATACACACAACCATCGATGTAAGTAAATTCGGTAGCTGGGTATTAGTTTCTCGAAAGTGGAATGCCCAAATTAGGTCCGATTAGGTCCACCCACCTCAGTCGTAGTCGGACCCCCCGGTCCGACTACGACAGGGGTGGGGCGGCGCTACCGGCGTTCGTGTTTCGCGTATTGTTGTCTCGGTCGTAATTCGGTCTAGGAACGTCTTTCCATCTTTGTTGTTCATTGGAAATATTGCAAAAGATTGGAAATAACGTGTTTTTGCGTTTAGTGCTAACACAACAGGCCATTTGTTAAGTTAGCGCTGGGAGGACGTACCATCATCTACCGAATTTTACTTAAATCTATGCACAGAACTCAGTGGCTACTATGGGTTTGCACAAAACCGAAACGATTAAAGTTTCCGTTTACTACTGCTGACTTGTCAAAGTTGTCTAAATTGTACCTACTGCCCAAATTGCTCAAAAGCATCCGAAAACTATAATCGAGTCATACTGAGAAAAGTAGTTCCTCTCTATCCGGCAGCGGGGCTGTTGGGCGCTATATGTATGTAAGCAATCGAAACCATTTATCATCAGCCTATTTTAGTCAGACATAGGCCTCCCCTAATGAGCGCCATAGCGCCCTGTCTTCAGCTTGCCGCATCGAGCATCTGATCTGGCTGCAGTCTTTCGCAGGTCGTCAGCAGAGGGCGTCGTACACTACGTTTGCCGACTCGCGGTCTCCACTCAAGAACACGCTTACCCCATCGGTTGTCGGTTCTTCGCGAGATATGGCCGGCACACTGCCACTTCAGCTTGCTAATTCTTTGAGCTATGTCGACAACTTTGGTTCTCTGTCGGATGTATTCGTTACGAATCCTATCCTTCAGAGTACTTTTACAGTTTTCGTAAACTATGCACAACCCGTACTTACTAAGGACTCTGAAGTTATTTGGGTCACAACATCTACGTCACTATATTGACTTTATTTCAAAATTCGTGCAACAAAAGTCGCCAGCGCGCGCCGAACCTTACAATAGTAATTTTCCACATCGCATCCTCCAGCTTTTTACTTTTGTGCCGTCCTTTGATTTTGATAGTGTCGTTATAAGCCGGTAAAGGAATTTCATGCGTCGCTATGCGCGTAACAGATTTCTTGTTTTTGTCGTGCTAGACAGAAATAACGCCTTGTTTCCCGAGTGTTATTTATAAGGGTTCATGTGCGTATTACGTTGTTGGCTGAACTTTCGTGTTTTGCAGTGTGATATCGAAATCATGAAATCTAAGGTTATGTATATTTCTGTATATCAGCATTTTATAGTGTTACTTGCTTTACTTAATAAAAATATTGGAATGGAAGTATCGATCACGAAAGGAAATTAAACGAATAAAAAAGACCTGAAAGCAAGCTGAAGTAGCATTGGGCCGGCCACGTCTCGCGACGAAGAACCGACAACCGCTGGAGTAAGCGTGATCTTGATTGGAGACCGCGACTCGGCAAACGTAGTGTAAGACGCCCTCCAGGCAGGTGGGATGACGATCTGTGAAAGACTCCAGGCAGATGCTGGATGCGGCAAGCTGAAGACAAAGTTCAATAGGGAGGCCTATGTCCAGCTGTGGACTAATGTAGGTAGGTACGCTGTGGACTAATGTATGCTGATGATAGTTAATGATTATATCGGTCGCGGGTCACCCCGTGACCACGATCGCTGTAACGCGGTAGAAACGTAGAAAATAAAACAAAAGGTACGGAAATAAAACAAAAGGTACGCGATAAATACCCGATATTTAATCATTAACTATGTTAACAAATCGCGAAAGTTTAAAAGGTTTATGCTGATGATGATGATGATGATGAGGTCCAGCGGTTTTAATTGAATTAAAACCAGAGCATGTTTTAAAAAAGGTCGGTACCTACCTTACCTGTCCGCATCAAAGGAAAACTATCGGCTGTAAAGCCCCGTCCAAGCTCCCAGTTCGGCTTCATTACAAACAAGAACATGAAACAGATAAAAAACCCCTGAAACGAGTCTTAATCCCCTGAGCTGCGGAACTGAATGTTCGTTAGGTTTAATGATCGCAGATTTACATAACCATTTTAAAGCCTCTTTTGGACGTTGAAGGATAATGCCCTCTGTAGCGTATAGTGGTATAAAGTGCTGAGCAAAGAGTGCAAAGATTCTCTATACAGGGCGTCCTACGGCTATGCCACGTGAAGGGAAAGTATCTTAAATATTCTAGATAAAAAAAAGTACTGAAAGAAGACTTCATTTTGATTTTAAAAACAATTTTACCTAACTGTATTCAAAGATTTATTGTATAATCGCCTGTTTGAACAAGGAATTTCGAGTTGAAGCAAATCAGTTCCAAGCTTTTTTATTTATTCAGATGTCGCCAAACTAAACTTATCTAATATGAGAGCACTAAAAATGATGCGATCTTTTGTATTTTGATCGCGGATGGCAACATTTTTAGTGCTCTCAAATTAGTTTAGTTTAGATCTTACGATATCTCTAAATCAACACAATATAATAGTTGTGGGTCGTTGACTGTTTTTGCGTTAACGAAACGAAACCGTTTTCTATAAACGGTCAACCGGTTAAAAAACCGGTTGACGTTTTTAACAGGTTTGTCGAAACGTTAACTGTATTGCACTAGTAGTTTTGACGCGTTAACGTCTAAAACGGTCAACTTGTGGCAAAACCTGTTGACGTTTTTAACCGGTTTGTCGAAACGTAAACTGTGGTGCCTTGTCATTCCGGCATTTTGCGAATTGTTTTTTACTTTTTTTACATTTGAACTACTTAGTATTATTTATTTACAATAAAACACTGTCCTTATTTGCCATAAATATCCTAAATTATCACTAACTTTCACTACCTATACATAATAAAATAATTATTAAACTTGCGCGCAAAAAAAGCGTTGATCTCAACGTGTCACATAAACAAACTAATTAAACGAATGAAAATAATTTCCCTGTTTTTCTTGGTCAGTCAGAAGGCCGGCGCGCGGCGCACGGAGCGCTTAACCCCCGGAATGAACAAACATACATTCATCTCTTTCACTCTCCAATAATCTTAAGCTGTCGACTACTGCGGCGTCTCGCTCGCTCGTGTACAACGTGTTTTACTTTTACCTAGCGGTTCGAAGCTCGTTCGTTCATTTTCGGATGGTGTTCGTTCATAAAGGTGTTTTTAAAGTTCAATCTTCCATGTAACTTGTCCGTCAACGAACGAGATAGTATGTCAACGTCATAGTATGTCGTTGAATGAAATAATAAGTTGATTGAATCAACTTGTTTCGCGGAAAAGAGAAGACGGTTGATTCGTTTTGTCCGTCAACGAACGAGAATGTGTCAACGTCATAGTATGTCGTTCGTTGAATGAAATAACAAGTTGATTGAATCAACCTGTTTCGCGGAAAAGAGAAAACGGTTGATTCGTTAAATGTAGAAAAGCTGTTTTTTATAACAGTTCGTTGATTCAACGCTCACTCCTACAATATAATAGTTTGTTGATTTTCTGATGACACATGACGTGTCCTAGAGCCCCGTAGGTCTAAAACAAATAATGCAATAACAAATAATTTCTTCGTTGTACCTACCTACGCGACAAGTAGTGACTAGCATCTTTTAATAAAAAAATTGTATAATTCTTAAGTCGATTATCTGGGTTATTCCAGTTTCCCCCCTTGAAATCCCCCTTGAGGGGGAAAACTGCAAGTCAAAAAAGAGTTCCAGTTTTCCCCCTTGAAGATTAGCCTTAAGGGGGAAAACTGGAATCCATTTTTTCACGTTCCTATTCTAAATTATTTTTCAGTCAAAAATCGATTTCCCTTGAACCCTTTAGTAGAAAATGTTACTGGCTCACTTGTTTTGCAGCCCCCGACTGACCTTCAGCGGTGTAAGCCGCTGAAATTACTTGAAATGTTTTGCTTTAAAGCGATGCATGATTGATGGTGATCTGGTTATGTAGCGACTGATAACGAGTGGCGGGAACAGCGTAAAATATTGTTTTGCGTGATGTTTTGCAGCTAAAAATGAAAAATGTGGGTAAATAACATAGGTTTATTATTTTGTGGTCGTTATGTTCGACCATGGAAAGCGTTTTTACATGTTCTGCGTAGAAAACAGACTAATTTAGATACGCAACAGTTTCGGTGTCCAGGCCATGCTTAGCAGCCCGAAGCATCAGCGCGGTACGTACGCCACCACTCCACAACCAGCCTGTGGCTGGGCAGTGAATTTGCTAAACACGAACTTATTTTTAACCCCCGAGGCAAAAAGAGAGGGATGTTTTATTTTTAACGTGTTTGTCTGTGTATCTGTCTGTGGTATCGTAGCTCCCAAATGGATGAACCGATTTTCGTTTAGTTTTTTTTGTGTCATAGATAAAATTTTATCCCGAGTGTTCTTACCTTCTTAAGCATGTTTCATGAAGATCTGTATAGCAGTTTTAATTTTTTTTAATTGTTTTTTAGTGTTTATAGTGTTTAAAACCACGGACAAGCTATCTCTATCGTTCTCTGGGTTCGGCCTACATGGATATGCAACCTCCGTTTTTCTAACCAATACTAAAAAGATGGATTTCACATGATTGTACCCAAATCGACCGTATAAGAAATAGTGAGAAAAACCCTTGAATAAGCCCAAGCCTGGCTTTCCGTAAAAGTAATCGGCGGTCACTAACAAGATTGGGCCCCGATGATTCTTTATATTGATAAAGGACCCGCCGCGGGTCGATTTCCATCCCATGCACTAGCGAAACGTAAATGGATTCCTTATGCTCCAACGTCCAAGGAAATCCGACGGCGATTGAAAAATCTTTGTGGGAGGTATAGGCGGTGTTGCCAACTTGTTTCTTTAAAAGTACCTACTTGGATGATGGATTTTTTATTTGTTTGTTACCTATTTTTTGACGAAGCATGGGTAGTTACGCATGAAATTAATGAAATGAAAATATTTATTGATAAAAAGTAGGTATGCTTACATGATAACAATGGCCTTCTCTCCGCTGCAATGACTTGCCAATTAAATTTAGAAGCAAGCCCACGCAAGTTTAGTTAATGACTCTATGTTTGGTTAAGTAAAGTTGTTATCAGTTTCTAGTCGTAGAAAATTACTCCAAAAATTACACATAAAATTACAAATTACAGAAAAGCTCTTTGCTCAACAGTGGGACGTTCTGGCCTAATTATTTTTGTAATTCTTTGTATGTTTCAAGTGTATTGTGGTTTAAAATAATGTACCTAGTAGGTACTTACATCTATTTATTATAAAGCCAAGCTTCGGCGATGCAACCTTGGGGTGCGTTGCGTAGTCGCTGTGCAAGACGCTGCCAGGGAAACCTCGTCGTGTTCGTCGTCGATAGCAATCAATGTGTAGGTTCAATAAGAACAAAATATTTTAACAATTGACAACCAACACTCCGCCACCATTACTTATAAGTACTTACTAATTTATTTAAAAAAATAATTACTTGTAATAATAAGCCTATGCTTAAGCATATGCTAAGCTGTGTGGTGCCGGCTAAGAATTTGAACCACCCCAACTCTTCCCGCGGGTGTCGTACGTAAGAGGCGACTAAGGGATATCTACCGGGAGCGGGCAGCAACACCCTTGCAGAACAATTCTACCACCGAACTGCGATCTGCTGTTAAGGATGACCAATGAGGATGAATAAATTGTATTGTACTAGTAGTGCACGATTGCATCGACCCTATAAATATACTTAACCCCCTTATTTATTTAACTTACAAAGAACCTGTTTTAGCGTCCGAAAGATGGCTACCTATGATTTTGGCTCTGATTGATCACTTTATGTTATGACGAACTTGCGACACATTTTCCATCATAACGTGCTGCTGAATAATTAAAGTTGTAGCCAAAAACTAACTTAGCTGGCAACACTGTGAAAAATCTTTGTGGGACGTATAGGAGGCACGCGGATTCAAAGGAACGGGAAATGACAACTGAAAAAGGAAATTTACGTAAAGTTCACGTCGTGTTAGAAAAGCTAGGATTTTCCTCCGAAAGTATTTTTAGTGAGAAAGTTTTTCGTTTTCATTTTCTCAGTTCAAAAGTTAGGAACTTACAATAGGTACTGTAATATCTACTTAAGAAAGTAGGTAAACGGTCTCAAACTGTGACTCGAATATTATTTTGTTGTATGATGTCCGATGAGCCGAATTTTCAGGGCTATTATAGTCTAAGTGGCCGACATATATGTATATTGTTAGGGTGCCGTACCTCAAAAGGAAAAAAGGAAGCCTTTCAGTATCACTTTTTTGTCCGTCTGTCAACCCGCTTTTCTCACTAACGCGTGGAGGTTCGAGTTGAAATTAACATCAAATACTCAAGTCCTTAACCTCTTGGAGCCATGATATAAATAAAACTTCTGTCAACGCAATCATATGTTACAACCATTTATGTCCGAATATTTTGAAATTTACAAGCGAATTACATGCACACAAAACCTATAGGGTACTTCCCGTTGACCTAGAATCACGAAATTTGGCTAGAAGCAAAATCTTTAAATTTAAGGAATTTTACAAGATTCCTATATATCAATTCAAACTTTTTTTAATTCAATTCCTTCCATATATTTGTTACGAAAAATTCATGGAAATCTTGACCGCTGTCCGTTCCAGTATCTAAGCGATAGGCACAATATTCGATAGAGATTAGCTTTGGAGCCTCGGGTCTCTGAAGGCTTTGATGTTCTAATAACTTTTTCATTCTCTCCTTTTACTATTCGACGAAGATTACAGATAGATCGGCTTTATTATCTGTTGTGGTAAATACGGACTGCGGTAAATAGGTAGATATATTTACTGTGTATGTATATTTACCTTCAGCCAAAAAAATATGGGAAGTTAATAGGTAAGTACTTATTGGCAGGCGGTAGGTATTATCTATACATATTTAATTATCTATACTAATATTTTACCTGAGTACCTACCAGGATTTCAGTTTTAAGAGAGCACGGGATTTTACCTTAAGCCTGATAAATATGTGTTTCCCGTGGATTACTCCAACAACACGGTGGCGGGCGGCTCGTGCATGGGCTAGCCCGGGGCGTGGGCTATAGCCCGCCCAACATCATGGCCTCCTGCGTGGGCGGCGGCGGCGGTAGATTACAACATAGTTTTTCAAGAAATTGCATAGAAGCATTGATTCGTTCATTGGATGAATTTGTTATGCTGTTCAGTATGGAAGACAAATCTAACTCTCAATACAAAGATATCTGTGTGGCTTGTGATATTATGTTTTTATCTATGTAAAATCTTTGCCTATGTAGACACGCACAATGTTCATTCGTAGTTGGAACATGTCAAAACAAAGCGCTTCTGCAGTAGATACTTACTCATAAAATTCTAAGAAGTACACAGATGCATCGCTCGTAAAATATTTCATAAAAATTCTGAACTCATTACCATTTTGAACTGATACAAAATAACTCGGAATGGGTAAATAATTTCTTTTGTTCTACCATAAACCATAACCTTTGAATAAAAAGAAAGTAAATTAATAATGATAGGTAGGCATGTAGATTTAATTTGTTCGATATCAAATTTTAAGGGTACTAACGTAGGTACTAACCTTTTTACTTAAGAACAGAACATCCATTAGAATTTTGTATTTCCATGATTGGTACCTACCTACCTGTTCCTAATTCCAAGCTTTTACATAGCGACCTTTCCTTTTCGTTAAAAATTTAAAAGGAATAAAAATTATTTCAACTTCGAAAACTGTGAATGTAGGTAAGTACTTATTTCAATTAGGACCGTCAATTTCCATTAAAAATTTATGCAAAAATAGCGTAAATATCATCACAAAAGGAGCGTCTGATTTCCTAAAACAAATTCCAAGTACCTGCCCTACCTACCCACCTGCCAACCTGCCTAATTTTACATTTGGCAGGCTGTCGCACAACCTTTAAATCGCGAGGTGCTCAGATTAACATCCGTTAGAATTAATTCGGTCCGCTCAGACAGAGTATTTTCCGTTAAAATTTAAATTCACTTGATAGGGATGCCCGCGGCGGGCGGATCTTTTTATACGCCTACAGTTGTACACTGTTAGGCGTGGGCGGTTAAGTTTCTAAGCTTTGTTATGGGCTTAGATAGCTTAGCTCTTTTATTTGTATAAGGCCAATAGATTAGAGATTGAATGTTTTTTAATGGCCGGCAGCCGGCAAAGCCAAAATGTATTAAGTCAGTAAGTAATGTGCCGTTGGAAACGTTCCAAGGCTATTTCTATCCCATGGTAACTGATTTATGGGATGAAAAGTAGGGTGTGTTTCATTTAAAGCTTCACCCATGCAAAATCTCAGCTCAATCTGTTCAGTAGTTTTTGCAAGAACAAGAAACAAACATCCATCTATCTATCAATCCATCCATCCAAACTTTCGCATTTGTATAGATTCTTGACGAACCGCTTATTGGACGAAACGCGCTTTGCACGAATTGCTTTTTGGACGAACCGCTAACAAATGGGAGAAGCGCTCATTTGGTACTTATACCCATAGATCTTTACTTAGATGGGTTATTCCAGTGTTCCCCCTTGACAAATCCCCCTTAAAGGGGAAAACTGGTATAATTTTTTTGGTGTCCAGTTTTCCTCCTTGAGAATTTTTATCAAGGGGGAAAACCAAGCTTATACCTACCCTATTTATATTGAGTACCTACTATCTACACCTACGCGTCTAAACCTTAACCTTCCCTATATTTGTTCAAAAACTATTTATTTGAGTTTCGGCTCCACCTATACCTACTCTTGAAATCGTTTGCAGAATTGCTCAGCGAGATACGAGGTTGCCTCCTGGGACTTACCTCTCATTAGTAACTGGACTTGTGTGGTTTCTAACAAAGGGGTACCTACTGTCTGTTGGCTGTTCCTACTAGGAATGGCGGCATTGTCTCAGCAAGATGGTTTTAAGCAGTGATACCTACAATTATTACTGCAGTCAGCCATGCACGAATGCTCTGAGCTGACAGTAGTCAGCCCAGGCAGACTGATGCAACTTAAATCTTTCGTAGATGTTAATAAGCCAATATTGTGAAATGGCAGATGATTTACAATTCGATTGAAAATTTTGTCTTTGATTTGAATTCATTAAAGACTAGTAAAGGCTGTTGATGTGTGTTTGTGCGTGTGTGATATCTACCTTTGATTTTTAAAAATTGTGAACAGACCTTTGTTTGACCGGCTTGCTGTACATTTAGCCACGAAGTAAATTTGTCATATTTTTGTACACTCCATACATCCTTCCTAGGATAGGAAGGATGTACTAATATTATAAAGCCGAAAGTTTGTGAAATATGAATTTTTGTAACCTAGGATCTCCAGAACTACTGAACAGATCAAGATAAAATTTGGCATACACTTAGAAAGTAGCCTAACTTAAACAATAGGCTACATAATATACCGAAAATACGCGTGCGAAGCCACGGGCAGAAGCTAGTTGAAAGTAAATTCACATGCCCACATTCGCACCTGAGATTGTGATATGACGGACTAAGACATAAACTAACCGCATAATAAGCTTTCAACTTTCAAATAACGCTTTTAACGCATTACTGCCCCACCTCCGTGCGACCTGCAGGTTAATTATGACTTTAACTGACTAACGTGCTCAGTGTCGCTAGGCTAGAGTATCGTGGTACAAGCGTACACTGGGCGTCGTCGGATCGTCACGCGAGTCAGTTGAGTCTAGTCAGAGGAGGAAACACTATTCTAAGGTTTTTTGTTATTATAGTGCGTAACCCCACACTAAGCGTAATTTCTAAGAAATCAAATAATATCGCAAAAATTTTCGACTTCGACGGGACTTGAACCTAAGGAAGGATGCGGGTTCAAGTCCCGTCGAAGTCGAAAATTTTTGCGATATTATTTGATTTCTTGGAAACACTATTATTGTGGACTTTAACTTTGAAAAGTATAAATAGAAAATAGGTCTATGTCAGACACGTTTTGTTAGCCAAGGCTATTCCTTGGCTATTTTTCTGCGTGTAGAGTGCAAATGCAGGTAATCAGAATGCAGCCAATGAGTGCTGAAAATCGAGTCATTCTGTGAATGTCATAAATAATGCAGGACAATTCACACAGCATTATCTAGCCCCAAGCTAAGCAGAGCTTGTGTTATGGGTACTAGATAACTGATATACTTAATACCAGACACTACATAGATAGAAATTTTTATTATACATAGAAAACATCCGGAACGCCCTGAACAAATATCTGCAGACCGTACAAACATTTGTCCCGAGGCGGGAATCGAACCCGAAACCTCCTGCGTCGCAGGCGGACCTTCGTCCGCTGCGCCACTGAGATCGTCATAAATTGACTGCATGAGCGCATCGCTGCGGGTGCTTTATTTGCGTCATGGAATTTGTGTTAAATCGATGCCATGCGTTTGAGAGCAAAGACACAAACCAGATGTAAAACTTTTATACATCCCTGCTACTGCGTCGGCTGAAAAGCTTAAAAAGTATTCTTCCCATCCCTACAAGTCTCGCAGTGTTCGCATTCGATTGTCAAAGACTTACCGGTAAGCTTCTTACGCGAATAAGGAGATTTAGAACTACATCCAGAGGAGTCACCAACTTCCTACTCTTTGAAATATTGAGGCATTTTTGTTTTGCAGCTGTGGGCAAAGAGCTCTGGGACCGTAATTGGAACTCCGGAAAATAGGAAGACGTTTTTAGGAGAGCCCTAGAGGACGCCTTTGGAGAAAATCACGAAAAAGACTGGGACAGATCTGTGGATAAACTTTTAGGTATTTGCTCCGGATCGGATGTCATGTCGGCCATTTTTTTGCAACATTTACATAAATATTTATAATGGAGTTAGTAACTCTATTTTTAAAATAAAAATATAGTGTTGAAAGAAAGTGATTATGAGTGGAAGGGACTTTCCCCAACTGTGG
The DNA here is from genome assembly GCA_963564075.1 of Eupithecia subfuscata. Classification (NCBI taxonomy): domain Eukaryota; kingdom Metazoa; phylum Arthropoda; class Insecta; order Lepidoptera; family Geometridae; genus Eupithecia; species Eupithecia subfuscata. The sequence goes on from OY751106.1 coordinate 4,057,021, forward strand.
GATAAACAAGCTCATAAAAAAAATTGAGTATTACTGAATGAAAAGTGTGGTAATGAGAATTCTAGGTTTTTCAGAACATTAAACTAGGTTAATGGTTACTATTTATACAAACAGTCTGATTCAAAGTTTACAGGAAAACGCTTACGAAAATTGGAATGGAAAATATTTATGAAGGGAAAACTTTGATGAATGGCTTAATTTTCATGGCAAATCACGACAATCCATGCGCAATCAGAATGGGATTGGACCAATGGAGATTTTTTTTATTCTTTCGCATTTATAACATTAGTGTGACTTGCTTCTGCTCGCGGCTCCGCACGCGTATTTTCGGTATAATAAGTAGCCTTTTGTTTAAGTTAGGCTACGCTCTAAGTGTATTGCAAATTTCATCTTGATCTGTTCAGTAGTTTTGGAGATACTAGGTAACAAAAATTTCACATTTCATAAACTTTCGCATTAATAATACTTATTAGTAGGATAATAAGTAGGATAGTTACCGACTGCCAAAAACGGATTTACATTTATTTATTTTATTTATTTTATTTTACAAATTTTCGGAAAACTTACAGCTATGTTTTTACAAAGGTCTTTGCTTAATACATGCATAATGCATGATACATGCATGCTATGCTACTGAGGGCTAATTACAAGTTATCACATATAGATACTAAAAACTTAAGTAAAAATCAATAGACGACGATAATCAGGAAAGTATATGATTATAGGGAATGTTACTTAGCTAGAAACAAAAAGATAAAAAACACAAAAAGTTAAATTAAATTAGAAAGAGGTGATTAAATAATACAATCTTTCTAGTACATAGGTAATCATTTACAGAACTTTAAATTACCTATCACTAAAATTTAAACATGGTTGACCAAAAATAATGAGTATAAATGAGATACTCCAGGTTATTAATCTCATCGGATTTCAATGACTTCTTGAACACGAATTAACTAGAAACAAAAAGATAAAAAAGACAAAAAGTTAAATTAAATTAGAAAGAGGTGATTAAATTATACAATCTTTCTAGTACATAGGTAATAATTTACAGAACTTTAAATTACCTATCACTAAAATTTAAACATGGTTGACCAAAAATAATGAGTATATGAGATACTGCAGGTTTTTAATCTCATCGGATTTCAATGACTTCTTGAACACGAAAAACTGAATTTTAATAAAGGTTATTATTAGTTGTAAAACACTGAAGAATTTTCGATTTTTAACACATACCTAACCTTAAAATAGTAGACATGAATTTAATTATGTTATGTAGTAACCATCAAAGTTATCAATCTAACAAGAGCGTTCGCAAAATAATTATTGCGCATTGACAGGACATTTATGCATTTACATAGTATTATAATATCTGTGCCTGTGTCGATAAAATACAATAAATTATGAAAATTTCAAATTGAAAGAAAAGTGAATGGACTTTGACAAGGTTCCATTCTATTTCGTTTGCGCGCAGATTAGTAAATCTACCTAAATACATAATAGAAAAGTTCATTTTCTAGATACCCAACCAGAACAACCTACTAAAACTTTGTAGGTTTGTGGTAAAATAAGGCCTGGAAACTCAAAGAAAACAATAGTAAATCCAGTAGTCAACCCCCAATCAAGCCTTTAGGAAAAGCGGTCAAAGTTTTCGCAACAAAACTTGCCACAAGCAACGAAGCAAGTTGGTTTATTGCCGATATAAGCAATCTTATTGGGGCAAAGTTTCTTAAGGACTTTACTGGTTCATAAAATGTTGCGTTGTTATATAAATTGGCTCAGGTTTTAAAAGTTTGAATCCAATTTAAAATTTAACTCGGGTATAGGACTAGAGGTTTGCTAGGTACTTACCATCATCATCCTGATAACCAAAATACATTAGACTTCCTTTGCCTATCTATCTGGGGCGGAAAAAAAACCATTTAAGGCGAATAGTAGGGGTGATAGTGGCGCCACTACATATTTAATTGAATCATTAAGTTATACAAAGGAATTATCAAAAAATCGGACCGCTGGTAGACGATACCTATCACAAGCTTTTGTTTAATGTATCTGTAATAGTTTTGTTTTGTGTTATTCCATCAAAAACCTTGTTTGGAGAGCTTGGTGGCCACCAATAGGAACTAAACTCTTGAAACAAGTATCTGTCTGAATAATACAGTACAAAACTATTAAAGATACATTTAAAAAAAGCTTATGATAGATATCGTCTACGCGCGGTCCGATTTTTTGATAATTCCTTTGTATAACGTAATTATAAAATTAAACATGTAGTGGCGCCACTATCCACCCTACTATTCGCCTTAAGATTCTAGCTTCAACACAAAAAAGTTCATTTCACCTTGTACTTCTCCGTCAGACCGCTAAATGGCTAACAGCTGCCTTTCTGCGTTGGAACAGAGGGCATCTCTTTCTACACTATGCAAACTGAGCGAGACTTCAGACCCAGTTAGTGCTAAAGGTGTCTTCTGGCATTGCCGCTACAGCCATGGGTGGGCCTTCGTCTGATCAAATAATTTTCTCCATTCTTGGCCTTTTCCAGCCAGCCGCTCACTCATACTGCCTTCAGGCCTCGTTAAATACCATCTAGCCATCTGAGTATACCAGAGGACCCATTCCAGGGGTCTCCAGCCATCAGGTTTGCCACGGAGAAGACGTTTGGTTCTTGGTTGGTTTGGTTTCGAAGACGGCCTTCTTTTATAAACTTTACCTACGACATTAGGCTCTTAGTAATATAAATAAATAAATAGTACTGGACAATCCACACAGCATCATCTAGCCCCAAGCTAAGCAGAGCTTGTGTTATGGGTACCTACTATAGATGACTGATAGGGGGCGCAGCTAGGATTATATATACTAGCTGCGCTCCGCGGCTACTCCCGCGTGGAAATTTAAAATTATCACTTAGGGGTATGAAAAATAGATGTTGGCCGATTCTCAGACCTACTCAATATGCTCACAAAATTTCATGAGAATCGGTCAACCCGTTTCGGAGGAGCACGGGAACGAACATTGTGACACGAGAATTTTATATATAAGATAATACATTACATACATAGATTTTTTTTATTATACATAGAAACGACCAGAACACCCGGAACAAATATTTGTAGATCGTACAAACATTTGTCCCAAGGCGGGAATCGAACCCGCAACCTCCTGCGCCGCAGGCGGACCTTCGCCCACCGCGCCACCGAGGTCGTCAACATATTACATGCGATACCTACACATAAGCTACTTTTTATCCCACAAATCAGTTATCATGGGATGTAAATAACATTTAAAGGTTTCAAAAAGAACAACGCGTACGAAGCCGCGGGCAGAAACCAGTTAGTTATAAGCACACCCACGAATACATTTTAAAAGTCCAGCTGAGCACCCCATGCCCGCTCATGCAACTTGTTATTACAGTGCATAAGTCCTCACACTCAGGGTAATTTCTAAGAAATCAGTAGGTGGAGCTAACGGCGCTAGAGTCTGTAGAAAGTCGCAAAGATTTTCGACTCCTACGTCACTTGACCTCGTGGTGTAGTTGGTTAGCACATTCCCGTACTGAGGGAAGATGCGGGTTCACTTCAAGTCCCGTCGAAGTCGATTTTTGGGATATTATTTGATTTCTTAGTACGTACTTTTACTTGTACGAGAACCTTATTTCTATATTTTGTATGTTATTAATTATTCCTTTTTTCTGTATCTTTTTGCTCTCTTTATAAAAATTATTGCATTTCTGTTTTATAAAGTACCTACTTGTTTGTATCTTCATCCATTACGCCACCGTCAGCTTAAATACGTGCCGATCCTATCCACCCAAAGGTTGCCTGGAGGAGATCGCTATTAGCGATAAGGCCGCCGATTGTGCCACACTGGATGTAGTTATTATTAAGTTTATTTTAATTGGTTTATTTATTGATGGTGCAATAAAGAAATAATCTATCTATCTATCTAATTTCCACTAATTAATTCACTTCGTAAGTTAAAGGTAGGTAGGTATAATCTTCTACTAAATAGTAGGTAATCATGCCTTTTTAGGACAAGGATAATATTACTCGACTAAGCTATTCGTTCACGAGGATCTTCCAAAAGAACATCTAATGGGCTACTGAGATAAAGTTACTGGAAATGGTTCCTACTTCTTTTTTTATGAACCTTGTAAACAATTTGAATGTATTTAGCACATAGAACATTACAATAACAGAATAAAACAATAACAACTAGTATATACAACTTTTTTTTTAAACTTTCGCGATTTGTTAACATAGTTAATGATTATATCGGGTATTTATCGCGTACCTTTTGTTTTATTTCCCCTACGTTTCTACCGCGTTACAGCGATCGTGGTCACGGGGCGACTGCACCAGTCGCCCCGTGACCACGATCGCTGTAACAAAAGGTACGCGATAAATACCCAATATAATCATTAACTATAGTATATACAAGTAAGTATATCTATTTCTTAAAAATCCTAGCCGTCATCAGAAGGCAGAGTGCCCAGAATGCTAGCAGCATTGCCACGTTGAATGGCAATGCTAATTCGTTGACCGAAATAAAAGCCAGCATTCCGATCACCTGTGGACTCTATAAGAAGTTTGGTATGATCACCTTGTAAATGACTTTGTTAATTAAAGCTGGCTCAGTCATAGATTCTATGCTTGAGAAACGTTTATGCTAGAAAAAAGCGTCTCTCAAGTGCTATCAATTTATAGTCTTTAACTCGTAACATTTATTTTAGATGTATTGACGTGACAACGTCTTATAAATTGGTTTGCCGGGTGACACTTCAAGAAACTGCGTTACGCGTTACGCTCCGCTCACGTTATGCGCTCACAATGAGAGCGAGTGAGAGGCACGCGTCCCTTCCACTCGGGCATGGTTAGCCCGCCTAAGAGTGAGAGAGACGTTCGTTGTCACGTAAAACTTTCGCCCGTATACCGACTTTACAGGCAACCAATTTTTTTATATTCCCGGCATCAGATGAGAGACAGCTCGCGGACCGCTCGTTTAAATCTTGTGGGAAGCCATTTGGCTCACTGTAAAATGTCTCTAAAGATAAAGAGTCTAGGCCCATATTTGAATGGACGTTCTTCTGCTGTGTGGTAGCGGTATTGGATTAACGAGCGCAGAGTACTGTTTCTGAACGAGTGGGTTTAGTATTTAGTATGGCGTAGATGTCCTATACAAACAGGGACACATCTAAGAACCTAATCACATGTTTCTTATTTTTTGCCTATTTACTAATTATAAAAATATGGGTAATTTAGAGGCCACTAGAAATTAATGGCTATTTTGTCAGTGAACGATTAAAACATGCGCCTTCCTAAAATATGCGCGCAACATGACACAACATTGAAAACAAACTTATATGTCGTATGTCCTTCGCTGATTAGCCAACAATTTTTGACGTGACAACGTCTTATAATTCGATAGAGCCGGCTGCACGCACGAAAAAACATGACGTCATGCGGCGTTACCTCGCTCTGAGGCGTTCCATGTAAGGCTTGAAGTGCAAGCGAGAGCGCTCGACATCCGTCTCTCTCCTACTTGAGTGAGCGATGCGTCTGCGTTGTCACGTTCAACTATCGTCAGTAAACCGACTTTACAGACAACCAATTTTTTTTACTCTCGGGACGCACAGTTCGAAGTCGACTTTAATTCCTCGACATTTAAGTTGAAATGTCGTTTGACGTGTCTTACGTCATTCTCTACAACGCTCTTCAGTCGCCACCGACAGTCGCCTTGTGAACTACACTCGATCGCAGCATAGTTTAAAAGCGCCGCCTTTTTATCCTGAGGGAAATGCCGCCTACCACAGCTGACTTTACTTTGGGTCATTCTCTAGTGCAAGGAATGTTTCCATGTTTTATCCGTTCACTGTACTTCGCAAGCAAACCTATCAAATTAAAATATTTTTTTTCGTAAAAGCGGTCCTTTTCAATAAAAAGAATATCCCACAAATATTTTCTTTTCATCTAGAATTAACTAATTACATCATCTTCTTAACGTTATTCGCGTGAATTAATTCAATGTGTTAGGTACTTGTTTTATTTCATGCGAAAATAATATGAAGGAGACATGAATAGAACCGGGTTCAGATAGAGAGAGGATAAAGGGGACAAAAGTGAAAGGCGTCTTAATTTTCCGGTTAGAACGACCCTCCAACACAATACTAGTAATACGCCGAGGACAGAAAATATTTTTTCTTTTCTGACTCAACACTTTGGTAGGTATAGTTGATCGCAGAATTATCTAGAAACTATGTTAACCTTTTTTTCAACCGACGAAAGACAGCTTATCTTAATCGCACCCGCAACCTTCTGCGTCGCAGCCGGTCCTTCGCCCACTACGCCAATGAAGTCGTCAAATAGAGCCAAGTTATTTGTTTTCAACCGACGAAAAACGGAGGAGGCTCTCAAGTCGACGCGTATATTTTTTTAAATGTATGATTAGACGATTGCTTCGCGGTTTCACCCGCGTAGTTCCCGTTCCCGTGGGAATTTCGTGATAAAATATAGCCTATGTCACTCCCTGAAAAGTAAGCTTCCTATTCAATACAAACAAACAAACAAACAATCAAATCATTTCTCTATAATATTAGTACCTATAGATAATTTAATTATTTTCATTGTTAATGGTACCATCTATGATGTATACTTTAGTATATATTAATAATATTTTATGTACCTACTATTTAACGTGTAAAACAATATTTTTACCAATAAATGAACTATTGAACCATTGCATTCTCAATCCCAGTCTTTATGTACTCAGGTTATAGGTATTATCGCCACGTAGCCCTATTCTACCGTCGACTGTACCAAATCTCTTTGAGCGCGAACAGAATCTCTCTGAAAAAGATTTAGTAAAGATTAAGTTCATTTATCTTTTGTGGGGACTGCTTTCACTAATATTATTCCGTGTAAAGAACCTCATTAATTTGTATGAAGCGTCTGTGGACTTCTCAATGAAGTGTTTTCATTATTATGGTTATTTGACTGAAATTTCTAAAAATAAGGTTGGTAATTAACAAATTTTGGGTTTTTCATACAACAAGCTCACAAAGCGCGCCTTTTTGTGACAAGGATAGCCATAGGATTTCGCGCTCATAGGAGACAAAGCATACGTTTTTAGAACGGTGTAAGCGCAAAAATCAAGTTATTGTTTTAGCCCCATTGTGTGGGACGCTACATGCGTCGACGCACTTGCGCCTTCCCATCTTCCGAGGACATCCGTGAGGGCGGGTGCGGCGGCAGATTTGGCCGAAGATCTCAAGAGGCGCAAATATGCAGGTCTCGACAGAGCCTACACATATGCTCCCCTTGGAGTCGAGACCCTAGGTCCGTGGGGTACCGAGGCTCTTCGGGTTTTCAAAAACTATCTGAGCGTCTGATCGAAGCGACGCGTGACCCGAGAGCTGGTGAATATCTGGCACAGCGTATCAGCATTGCCATACAGCGTGGCAATGCAGCCAGCGTCTTGGGGACGCTTCCAACTGGTGTTGATATGGATCAGTTGAGCTATCTGTAGACTATTTGCAACAGTCAGCAGTTAGCTCAATTGTTTCAATTGTAAATACTAGTATAATTTTCTTTGTGAATAAAGTTAGTAATTGTTCATTTACAAGAAAACTACGTAACTTATGAAGAAACTGTTTCTAGGAACCAAATGATTAGAACCTACGAATCAAAATGTAAGTCATTTCAATAGACCGTGCCTGACCGCAGAGTTTGGCGCTATGGCGCTCATTAGGGGAGGCATATGTCCAGCAGTGGACTAATATAAGCTGATGATGATGATGATCATGACCGCAGGGTTTCTGAGATCTCGACCAGATTATGTGTGAAACAGTGCACTTTCATGATTTTTTCTAATCGTATTTTTTTTTCCATCTTGTTTCTACATTCAAAAAACCAAAGATTTTTTTTTGTAATTCGAGTTTTTGCCACGGGGATCCCATGAGTACTGAGATCTAGACCCAGTTTCGCCCCTGCTTTATTTAATTTTCTTAATAGCAATGCTTTATAATAGTTGGTGAGTTTACGACGACGTGTGGTGCCGGCTTAAAATTTGCACCACCCCAACTCTTCCCGCGGGTGTCGTAAGAGGCGACTCGGGGATATCCACCGGGCATTACGGGCATTACCCCCTATGTGATAAAAGCCAACAAGGCGCTTCTCAGGGGGAGGCCTGCGTCCAGTAGTGGACCAATACAGGCTTTTGAGTTGAGTTAAGTTACGACTTGGGTTCTGGAAACCCCAAAAATAATTTCACAGAAAAACAAAATTTTCACATTTAAACCATCAGAACGGACCGTTATCCAAATAAAATGTACCCGCCTCGCTCCGAGGTAGGTGCTTAGGTACTTCCCTACTTAATAAACATTTTAATTTGTTCCCACTAAGCTCCTTATGTAAATTTCGGCGTATAAAACTCAATCTACATAACATCGGCATCTTACAGGAAGGTCTTACAATTATTCCGAAGCAGGCTCATCCCGCCAGGTTTATTCCTTACCTGACCAACCTGCCTTATAAAATGACTAACAACATTTACGAATCGTTTGTTTTTTCGTTGTAGGAAATAAATCAGAATGAGAACAAATTATTATATTATAACATTGTAAGTGCCTACCTATTGTAATGTATATTATTTTTATTTATATTTAAATATAACATTATATGCATTATATACTATACTAGCTGCGCCCCGCGGCTTTGCCCTCGTGGAAATTTATGTTTCCAACTTTCTTATTTTTTTCTTTCATAAGAACCTTCTCCTGACAATAACAAACACAACAAAGAAAGAATTAGCGAAATCGGTCCAGCCGTTCACGCGTGATGCCGTGACCAAGGAAAACGGGTTTCATTTTTATATGTATACTAGATTCTGCCCGCGGCTTCGCACGCGTTAATTAAACAAAATTGTGAATCTAAACCATTCCCAGATCCCCTTGAACACACACAAAAAATTTCATCAAAATCGGTCCAGTCGTTAAAATTGTGAATCTAAACTATTCCCAGATCCCTTGAACACACACAAAAAATTTCATCAAAATCGGTCCAGTCGTTTGAGAGAAGTTCAGTGACATACACACTCACAGAAGAATTATATATAGTAAGAAGATAGTGTTAGTTTATTATTGTATAACTGTAATTTTTCTCTGTAATTAGACTTGTATATGTTACTTTAATTATAGCGCCGCCCACGCCTTTTGATTTGTTACTACCATGTGTGGTTGGCAGGTAGATAATGCCATCGGTATTAAGCCCACCTTTTGTATACTTTAGATAAATGTGTGCAATAAAGGATTTAAATAAATAAATAAACAAATTATTAATTGAAGACTATATAAAAAAATTAAATTAAAAACAACTCAGGCCTCGCTTTTTCCCTTTCTTGTTCACCAAATGGGAGGACGAAGTCCTACAATATCTTACCTATAAATCTATCAAAATAGCTTCAGCCGTTTTGAGGTATTTAAGGCTTGGAGGTATTAAAAAGTATCCGCCAACCACATAGAAACACTGAAAAAGCTTAAGCTACGCCTCCCAGGTTAAAACACTGTTTTGCCATCGGCTTCAGTTAAGGCTACACAGGTCGTCGGCGCGAACTCGTCGGTGGGCGTGGCCTACATGTATACCATCTTCCCTGACATAGTAGACATACCCGTGCGCTAGGATGAAATGCACACTGATTCATTCGTAAAACGGCCGCGTGAAAGAACGTTAAAAGACTTTTAGCACTGGGGCATCGATCAAGTATGCGGCCTCCCCCGTAGATACCTAGAACCTTACAAGAATGACATTCAAAAGTGTCCACGTTTTGTTTTGACGCAGACAGTTTGCGCAGAGCCTGTCAAGTTTTTTGCATGCGGAACAAGAGATTAGTGGAGTCGAATTTATTTTATTTTATTTTGTAAGTAGGTAGGAAGGTACCTAAAAGTAATTTATACACTGTTTATTTTTATAAGGATTATAAAATCAACAGAATTCAGGTAAAGTAACGAATCATTTATTGATACAACTATAAATTAGCGACGCAACAGTCAACAAACAAAAGGGTAATTTCGGACATACAATTATATAAATAAGTTAACAAAAGCTAGTGAAATAAACCTAAAATACAATTTCAGGCAGGTACTTTAAATTTAAAAGAACTAGTGTCTGCCTGCGACTTCGTAAGAGTTTTTCTATGGGCCAAAAAAACCGTTATTTCAAGTCAACTAGGATCTTATAAAATACTTTTAAACTTACGCCATATGAACACATTATTTATTATTACCTACTATTTAATTTTGAACGTCGAAAACAATAGGTAAATAAACTTACTTAGTTTTATATTACTAGTACTACCTACAGTAATTCCTAAGTTCTGAAAATATGACGTTTCCAAATGATTAATACCTAGGCGTTTCCAAATCATATAAATTAAAGGTTTTTTTAAATTAAATTTTCAATTTCCTTTTTCTTTCTTTTGGTAGTCTTTCTTTTATTAGAGAGTCCACGCAAATAAAATTGAGGGCGTGTCAGCTAGTTATTTTATAAACCTCAACCAGTTATTTTAAATGTCTTTTCATGACAAAAAAATTATCACTTACAATTTACCACAAATAAATAAAAAAAAAATTAGAAACAATAGCCGCTCCATTCATCAACTTAGAACAAAATAAATATTTTTACATAGGCAAACCCGACAACAATATTTAATGCTGATTTCTCAAGTATATAAAGCTCAATTGGCTCATATCACAATACACAGGTAAAAATTACATTTAAACTTACTGAATATAAGAAATTCCATCCTTTTTCTGTTGCTTGGTCGGTCGATTATTGCATTTTTTATACGAGCACTAGACCATGCTTTCGGTCCGAGAGCTAAAATGACACCAGTTGAAAAGGTATCCCCAAAATGCCAAATGGGATACCTTTTGATACTGACGTTTTCAGGGCGCGCATTGTGCATCTAAGGGGGGCCGGCCGGAAATTTTTGATCGATGCACTGGGGTTATTAAAGAAAGAATATTGAGTGTATCTTTTTAAAATAAATTTATTTCAAAGGTTTTTGTTATTATAGTTTGTAAGCCTCACGCTCTCGCTAATTTCTAATCTCTAAGAAATCAAATAATATCGCAAAAATGAGAATTCAAGTCCCGTTGAAGTCGAAAATGTTTGCGAGCGATATTATTTGATTTCTTAGAAATTAGAAATCAGCCAGTGTGTGAGGCTTACGCACTATAATAACAAGAACCTTGGATTTTGAGCAACGCGAAACCTCTCGGCAAACGAACTAAAGGTAACTTAACTTTAGTCTTTGAACAGGATTCAAGTGAACATTGAAGTTTGGATAAACTTCAATGTTTCCCCTGTTGGTGGAGCTGACGGCGCTAGAGTCCGGAAAAAGTCGTAAGATTTTCGACTCCTACGTCACTTGACCTCGTGGTTTAGTTGGTTAGCACATTCCCGTAATGAGGTTCAAGTCTCGTCGAAGTCGAAAATTTTTGCGATATTATTTGATTTCTTAGAAACTAGAAATTTATTTCAACTTTTTAATAACTAAACAGTTTAGTTATTTAAAAAGTTGAAATAAATTTCTAGTTTCTAAGAAAGAAGTTAAACACGTAAATGCAGTGGGAACTCAATTATGGTACCGTTATAGTTACTATAACGTTGAGTTCCCACTGCATTTACGTGTTTAACTTCAATCCAAACACTAACATTTTAATTAATTGTAGGTACCATTATCTACATTAAAACCTAGATGGTAGTAAATATGTGACACATAGAATCGTGTGTGTTACTTCAATCCAAACAACTACCTTTTAAATTGATTGTAGGTTCTTATCTACACTAATAGAATGTAAAAAATATACGACAATTATAATCGTACAGCTCTATTGGTAGATAGCACGCTACGTTTATCCCTACCATTTAATTATCCTTTTGACATGCTTTTGCGTACTATTTATAACATATATAGGGTCAATAACATAATTTTCCATGATATGCCTATGATTTTAGAATCTATTCATTTAAAGAACACAAACATCATTCATATATTAACATTATTTATTACAATCTTTAACCCCTTACCGCATACGAAGCCATGTATGGCTCTCAAAGTTTCTTATTTTTTTACAGGTTATCTAAAGATCACATTAAATCTGCTGAAATTAATATATAATATATAATATATAAGAATTCATTATATCCGTTATGAATTCGTCAAACAAAAATAGTTTTTACAGTAAAATATATGGGATAGCTTAGGAATGCTCCAGAAAGCGCAACTTGTAACATAACAGGAAGTTCCTATGTTGGTGTTGTAGCTTCAAAGTTTTCTGTTCAGTTCATGATTTTTACGAGAAAGCCTGAACTGTAATTTGTTACTCACATTGGTATAGTTAACTGACTTCTGGAAATTGAATTGTTGTTTGAAACTGCTGAAAGTACAGTTCACGAAGCGACATGCTAGATGCCCTTTTCGATTTACCTATTCAAGTAATCTTTTCAGAATCAGTTTAAGTAGTGTTTTCTTATGCGGGCCTTTATCCGAGAGGGGTCCTTACGAAACGACGATTTTTTTCTTTTTTAATAGGTCAGAATCCTTTATTCACAAACAAAATTATACTAGTATTTACAATTGAAACAATTGAGCTAACTGCGGACTGTTGCATACAATCTACAGGTCGCTTCGACCAGACGCTCAGATAATTTTTAAAAACCCGAAGAGCATCGGTACCCCACGGACCTAGGGCCTCGACTCCAAGGGGAGCAAATTGACGAAATTACTTATAAATATTTAAATCAATAATTAACTATTCAAATTTATTAATGAAATCTATACTCTGACATTAATTCTATTATATTTGACATACGTTTTTTAAAATAATACAAGTTTATTTTATTTTATTTTCTTATGCGAAACCGGAAAGGGCAAGCCAAAAGTAAGGTAAAACAATACTAGAATATAAAGTGCTAGGTACGTATGATTTTCATGAAAAAGGAAAAGAAAGCCTCTAGCTACTAACTTAGCCTATCAACAAGCAATTGTTTCAGAAAAACTTATAACCGATTTCAAATTAATTAATATTTACATTATTTTTTAAGTGCGGAACAAACAGTAACCACTAAGATTTACAATTTTTTGACCGCCTCTGGCTCGTACTCTACCAGAAAAGCGAAAGAATCATCAAAATATCACAACTGACGGACAAATCGGTGAACTTTATATAAAAACACCCACCCTGTCGAACATAGAACCTCCACCTTTACTCGAAGTCAGTTAAAAAGTAGTCCAAGTGCCCCCGACGACTACCCAAAACAATTCTAACTAAGAATTCCAAGACCCGGTTATATTGATCAGAATCCATTTACCTAGTTGAGGCGCGTGTAAATAACTTCTGAATTACAGCGGCTACATAGTTCAGTACATAGTTTAGTAGCCCGCAACAAACAAATTAGAGCATTCTGAGAAGGACCAGAAAACAGCCTAACAGACTTATATAGAACTTCACTCCAACAAGACATAAAGTTTCGGTGCAAAAAGGGACATTTGGCTCAAGGTTAGACTAGATTTGAAGGATTTAACGCAAAAACTCCCATAAATTTCTGAATTTATTGATAAAATGTGTCCATTGACATTTTATAAATAAATTGAACAGTAACCAGTACCGTATACCCTAAATATCCTTAAGATGTATAGGGTTACTGGTACAGGCACCCATCATCACGAACACGTTTGGAAGATGCCATGTCTTAATTCCTGAAGTTTAAGTTTATTAGTAATTTTATTTAACTTGCTTGTAACGTTTAACGCAGGTTCGCGCAACCCAATAGTACTTTTAATAACGCAACGTTAAGTGCGTTGGAAAATAATGCAGGACGTCTTCCAGAACTTCTTTTGTTTAGGTATTGTGCGAACCCATACTAGCCACTCAAGCGGGATGCAAAATACTGTAGGAAGATGCTGGAAGCGGCAAGCTGAAAACAGGGCGCTATGGCGCTCCTTAGAGGAGGCTATCTATATCTGTATTTACCTCACCTCAACAGCCTATACCTATTTGTCCACTGCTGGACGCAGGCCTTCACCTGATAAGCGCCTTTTGGCTTTTATCCCAGGGGGGCAATGCCCATAATCCCTACGCTGGACATGCGGGTTGGGGATCGCAGTTCGGTTGTAGAATTCAGGGGGCGCTGCTGCCCGCCCCCGGTGGATATCCCTTAGTCGCCTCTTACGACACCCGCGGGAAGAATAGGGGTGGTGTAAATTCTAAGCCGGCACCACACAGCTGTATTTATCTGTATTTGTATTATAGCAATAAACAAAGGCTGATGATGATGATGTGCGTTAGATTGCTGCAAATAGAAACCCGACCTAGCCTCTGTAGAGTCATTCGTGTCAATGAGACATTAGGGTTAACACGTATAAAGGCCCTTATTTTACTGGGCAAAAACATTAAATGAAAATGTTACTGCGGACGGGGGGCGGGGCGTAATAAATTCTTTTACGACGGTACATTTGTACAGAAAATCGTTGGCATAAACTTTTTCCGGCATATGATTTTTATCGCGACTGTATTTTGGCAAATAACGATTATTGTTTGGTCATCAGCTTAATAGTAGTGTTTTATTGCTGCAGTAAATTACTTCATATGGGAATGCTAATGTTTAAAAAACAATTCGTTTAATTTTGATCCTATTTTAACCTTTGTTTTTATTCGGCGAGCAATTTCGTTTACGAATAAACTGATCTGGGGGGACCAGAATTATGTGGAACTCGACGCCCTGAGAAGGACGTAATACCCACTAAAACCTCTCCGGTCTCCCTCTCTCGACATTTCCGCCGAACCACAGGAACATTTAAAACCTACCGCGGCTCAACTGGCGTCTCCTCTTCCTCCTATACATGGCCGGCGAGCCCACCGATCCACACACTCGCCGACCCCATGCTTCCATCATGTTTCCTCCCCCCGAATCTATTTTTACCTAGACCTACTAGTGTAAGTAAGGTAAAAAGTATTTATCTGTGTCACAAAATTACAAGCAAAGTTGGTACAATCAAAATAATTGGTAGGTACTTATTGACCAAACTAATATACTTACATACAAAAAAATGTAATAAAGAAAATTATAAAGCATTTGAGGACTAGTCATTTATAATTGAAACAGTTCTGCTAACTGCAGACTGTTGCAAATAATATAGAGGTGGCTTAATTAGTCCATATATCAACAGGAAGCGTCTCTAAGACGCTGGCAGAATTGCCCCGCTGTATGTCAATGGTGATGCGCTGCGACAGATACCTACATAATATATTTATGTAGAATCACATAATTATTTGGTACTGAACGACAAAATACGATAAAAATTCATATCTTTTATTGTGATTCTTATAAAAAAGTACAAGATTCTTTATTAACATAAAAAATACAATAAAAATAATATAAACAAGTTCTGTGTTTCCCACACATCTTTGTTTTTAGGGTTAAAACTATCAGGGTTATTAACACTAAGTCATTCAAAAACTCGTAACTCAAATCATGGTAAATATGTGGTAATGGTGAATTGAGTTTGAATTGGGCTTTCAGATGGTAAATATCCCGTTGTAAATGAATTTGTTTTTTTGTCATTTGCACTTTCCTTTAAATAGGTACTATTTAAATATTACCGTTTTGCACAAAAACAAAACGGATATTATGTGAGTGGAGAAACGGACAGCATGGTTTGAAGAACTGCATTTGAAATATGGATATATATATATGTCTCTATGGTAGTTTTCTTTGGAATAATGCCTTAGTTCCTCCGTCAAAGTCATAGCAGCAAGTGTCCCTATCATTGTAACTGTCAATGTCAACTCATAGTGTCATCAACACCAGCAAGTACCTTGCTGATGCTGTCCGTTTCTCCACTCACATAATATCCGTTTTGTTTTTGTGCAAAACGGTAATATTATATGTGTTTCGAAACGGACAGCATGGTTTGAAGACCTGTTTGTTATCTGCTGGTGAAAGACGGACAAACGCTATGTGAAAATAAAATGTATGACATGTAACTAAGTAGGTACTAACATGTAATACATAAATAACAAAGTCAAAGATCTAAGGACATAACTTCTAAGACTTTAAACTTATGTAAAACAAAATATTGAGTATTTATCAAATCTAATTGATCAGATATCAACGATACTTAGCATCACACAAAGTGCCCCTGAAGCACATTTATGTACACTTGGATCTGGATAGTGGCAGCCGGCGACGCCGTTCTGCAGTTGTATTGTGCGCCGTCATGCAGGTCACTTCGTTGGGGCTTAGGTCTGGATAGTGGCAGCCGGTGACGCCGCAGTTCTGTCGCTGTACAGCAGATCGCTTCGTGGGGCCGGACAATGTTTAAAACTGTCATAAACTGGGTAAAAGGCAGTGATCTAAGTATGAAAATATTGTATGTATAGGTAATATATGTATTTATTATTTAAATGAGTAAAGTTCTGGTTTCTATTTGAAACTTTACTATGGACCATTTAGATTCATCAATTTATTAAATAGGATTATGGTATTCATAAAATCTTGCTGATTTAAAATGCAAGCTCTAAAATGCAAGGTCTAATATTTCAATGAATGGAATTCTGCTTAGTAGAATATTTTCAGTTTGAATGTGATAGTTTTAATTTTATCTAATTCAGAATTTATTTGTTGATCACATGCTTGGTAATGTGCTCATTTTTAGAATCAATAAATTTAATTGATCTTGCTATTATGAGATCTGGGATTCACATAAACATACTTCATAAGTATATCTTTAATTAACTGTCCATACTAATTGCATTTAGTTCAAATAGGACTTTTAACATTATTACATTACAAATATAAAATAAAATATGTTATGGTATGGATAACTTATTTACAAGGGGTTATTTCGCTATAACCCTTGCTGTGTAATATAAAGATGGTAGTTAATGATATCTACATATAGCTTTTTAGTTCTCTGAACTTAACAACATAAGTACTTGAATCAGGTCCAGTTGCAGAAAACACCAAAACAGGTGTCTGCTTGGGTATGTTATTGTTTTCATGAAAAATACTTGGTTATGAATCCACTGACACCATAACTCCATGGTGTTCCCGCTAGACGATATATATCTAATTGCGGAGAACCACGTGATATCCGACGGTAAAGGGTAATGGTACCTTGGTTGGTGATAATGATGGACAATCTGATACAGGATAGTGGGTGACGTGCCTAGTCTTACCACTTGTCTACTTCACCGTACCGTCTAACCCCCCTTCCCCCCCCCCACACTTTTTTAATAAAAGTTCCAGTGTCTCCATCTGAGGGGGGACTTCACTGGGGAGAGAACATTAAAGGAGCTCAGACAGAACCTCAATACAAGATTTAAAATGTATAAGCCAGAAGCATTATCATAGATTGTGTGCTATCCTCTCAGGCTCGAATATATTGGCAAAATGTCGGTCACTTTGTTGGGGCGTAAATCGCCTGGTATGTATGCCCCATTATCCGGATACAGTCTCCGAGGGCGACGTGTATATTCAGACAAGACTGATCACACTTCGACTGAAGGTGTTATAAAAGTCGACCTGACCTTGTTATAGCGAGGTATCGCTTTTAAGACCAAGTGCCAGCGGGGCCTATAGCCAGCTGTGGACTAATATAGGCTGATGATGATAAAGTGTCACCTAGGAAACCTCTTTTAAATACGGTCCCCGAGGCCAGAGGTATTTAAGTACCATTCGAGCCATTGAAGGCTTAACGAAAAATTGCATCCTTATCTCCTCCGCACTGGAGTTAACATTGTTAGTGTCCATCTGCTAGTTTAACCTATCAGGTTTAGCAACGGGGCACCAGAGTCGCCACCTCTGCGGGTCACACCGCAGAGTCCAGGCCATGAATGGGGTAATACTCACACTCATAAATTTATTAGCCGTAGGAGCAAAAGGCACACTTGGTTAATATGAGAAGAAATATAATAATGAGAAGTATTGTACTATTTTACTGTAATAGCCTTCATTTGATGTCTATAATGCCACGCCCCATGTTCCGGATACAGCTTCCGCAGCCGGGGGCAATAAGTACCGTTCCGATACTCTGTTTAGATTATTTGGCTGGCAGACGGCCATGCCGCTATACCTCCCCGAGAGGCATGCTGCCGTAGTAGTGTCCTGAATCGTCGTCAAGACAGCTCCAATAACATCATCGCCTAGCCCAAGTAAGCATGCGATGGCCCCTAATTTAGGATATAGCCTCCGAGGCCAGGGGCAATAAGTACCATACCAGTATTATGTTGATTATTTGACTGTTAGTTGGCCAAACTATAACATAACTCTCTCATGAACATCACCATTATTAGTTCCAGTTACATTGTTTCTGACGATAGGATAAAGTTTCCCTTATTTTATACTTAAAATAATAAGTTTCGTTTACCGGTATGAAATGGTATAGTCCCACATATTGGCTTAGAGTGTCAGATATTTGATAGGGTCATTGCCCACCTGACTGGAACCTCTCGTTCAAATGAGTGCATCCGATGCATCTCGTCAAAAGTGGATCACATCCGAGTGAAACCAACTGTGAAGGTTTGGTTATCTATGAGGTTTCAAAGTATTTATTGTAAACCAAATAATTATGTAATGATCCTCTGCTACTTAATTAACAAAACTAAGAAAAAACTTTGAGCTCTTGTGACTCTTGTGACTTGTGAATATTGTAATAAAAATTTAATATACCAGATTCTGATGGTGTGTTGGTGAGCACTAACCTTCACCTGAAGTGAGTTGCACTAACTCAAACAAAATAGCAGTAGGAATTTATCTTTTATTTAAAGGAATGCCATTGCCCTGCTGTTGGACATCCTAGGTTAATAATAGTAATCTGTATTTGTCTTGATCATTTTTAGTTTGTTGCAGAGAATTTAATTTTGATTATTTCAAACTTTGGGTCTAAATGATTTTCAGAATAATACGGGGTCAATAATAGAACTAATTTTAGGTACTTACTATTAAATAAAGTTGTTCTATGAAAGCCATAGGAAACAACTGTGGAAATAACCTATGATTCTGGGAATGTGAAACTAGGTTCAATATGTGATGTTCATTCCAACTGGTGTCAACAGATCTTGGAAGTAAATCATGTTTTAGATAGGTACTTCAAAATGTCGGAGATCACCATGACAATGATCTAGAGCATAATATTCAGTTTCAATGCAATGAAAGTAACATATTATGAGAGACTACAAAGTATTTTTATGTTTGGCACCTTACTCCGAGTAAGTGTTAAACATACCTGCAGGTAACTTTATTTACAAGCTGTAATGTGAAAGGTCAATTTGCAGAACCTTTTAACTTAATAGTTATAAGGTAGGTAGGTACTGTTCTTTAAATAATTTAAGCAAGAGAAAGCTATAATTATATACCTACTTATGGCATTTTCATAATATTGTATTTAAATTCCAATACAATATAGATTAGTTAGTCAAAAATCCGCTCTTGTTCTGATATATTCTCTGTACTCTGTCTGCCAGTAACAATGAAATAAGTAGCAAAATTCTGATTCTTCAAAATAAAGTGGTGATTCTGCCCCTAACAGTACAAACCGAACCTGGGGACTTATTATTATGATTATTATTATTGTGCTCAGGTTTAATCTTCTCTGTGAAAAACCGGTAAAAAACAAAGCACATGGGCCTCAGGCAAGTGCACTTCAGGTGCTAGGTCGTTCATTTTGCAGGATTTTTCTGACAATCCTACAAGTGTTTAGTATGACAGCTTTTAGCATTAATGTGTCAACTTTTTATTTACCAAACCAGGTAGGTAGGTACTACCAGGTAGCCTACGAAGATTTCGATATTATTTATGTAGGCATTTGTATGTCTTGCCCTGCCAAACTTTGGTGTCAATGATGTTTTTATTTCAAACAATTATTTCATACCTATTACATGCACATAAATCTGTTTATAATGGTAGTCATGTTACTAAATCATCATCTTTTCATCAAAAGTATGTTTGTAACACTCAATTAGAGATTGCAAAATGATTTAACATGATCTAGGGTGCTAAAAGGTCCCACCGCACCTTCCGTCTATAGGTTATGTACTTCAACCTGGGTTATTATCGCAATAACTTGATAAGACAAACTGTACTAGAGGATCACACTCGTGCGTGTACCGGCCGGCCTGATGGTGCCGGCGACATGAATAAACAAAGTATTAGGTACCATCCGATGGGAACTTTGTGCCAGGCTCGTGATTGAGTTTTCCACGCTTACCTCATAGCCAGTGGTCGGGATTATAACTCGGAGAGATGGGCACGAATTTTGCACAAAGTAAATGCTTGTACTTCACCATAAACATCGTTTTTCACCAAAAAAACCATAAAAACACAAAATTTTCCGCATACACCGCTGAAAATTTCAAACGCTATGAGTTGACATTGACAGTTACAATGATAGGGACACTTGCTGCTATGACTTTGACGGAGGAACTAAGGCATTATTCCAAAGAAAACTACCATAGAGACATATATATACATCCATATTTCAAATGCAGTTCTTCAAACCATGCTGTCCGTTTCGAAACACATATAATAGGTACTATTTAAAAGGCTAATAAAAATTCCAGACCTCATAAGCATTGAGCTCATTTCAATTTAATTACCCATTAAAATGACCCATTATTTAAGGTAAACAACGATAAGCCTCTTAAATATTTTCATTGATAAAAATACTGAATTTCAGTAGGTAAAACAAAAGTGAGTTAAAATATCAGTAGGTACTTATTGGTACTGTTGCCCAATTTATTTTAGACTAGCTTCTGCCCGCAGCTTCGCACGCGTTGTTTATATGAAACGTTTTGAGGTTACATCTATCGCATGGGAACTGATTTATGGAATAAAAACGCCTTTGTTTGATTCCAGGGTTAAACTTACCAGTATGCAAAATTTCAGCCTTATCCGTTCAGTAGTTTTGGCGTGAGGAAGTAACAAACATCTATCCATCCATCTATCCATCCATCCATCCAAACTTTCGCATTTATAATATTAGTGTGATAGTGTGATGTTGCCTAGGTCATATAAGGACGAAGTCTGTGGCGCGGCAGGCGAAGGTCCGCTTGTGACGCAGGAGGTCGCGGGTTTGATTCCCGCCTCGGGACAAATGTTTGTACGATCTGTATATTTGTTTCGGGTGTTCTGTATGTTTTCTATGTATAGTAAAATATTGATCTATGTAGTGTATTGTATCAAGTATATCTGTTATCTAGTACCCATAACACAAACTCTGCTTACTTGGATTGGGGTTAGATAATGCTGTGTGAATTGTTATTGTTCAACATTTTTTATATTTTTAACTTGTTGTTTACACACTTGTGCACTATAATATTTCCTGCGAACATGGCTTGTCTCCGTTAAGACTGGCCGTGGAAGACGAAATTCTGCTAGGAGATCATCATTATTCATGTTTATTTTTAGCCACGACTGTCCCACTACTGGGCAAAAGCTTCCCTTACTCTTCTCGGGACTATGTCAATTTGTGATTTTTTGTTTTTCATTCGTGGTTTAAGGTTTTTGTATTCGAATGTACTTAAACCATGCTACCTGTGAAAATAAGGCGGCAACTTTATCAAAGGATTAAACCGTGAATGCAAAATATTCCCTAAGTTTTACCCCGGTGATTACAACTAGGTGGTCCAAAAATGTCTAGCGTTTTATTGCCATGGGCACCTCTTTAGTATTTATACGTTTCTATGCTCACAGTTTTTGACGTGACAACGTCTTATAATTCGATAGAGCCGGCTGCACGCACGAAAAAACATGACGTCATGCGGCGTTACCTCGCTCTGAGGCGTTCCATGTAAGGCTTGAAGTGCAAGCGAGAGCGCTCGGCATCCGTCTCTCTCCTAATTGAGTGAGCGATGCGTCTGCGTGGACAGCTGCTATACTATAGTACATTTACATGTTTTGATCGAGTATCAAATGCTACCATTCCATCAGTATTTTCTTAAGACGTTGTCACGTTCAACTATCGTCAGTAAACCGACTTTACAGACAACAAATTTTTTACTTTCAGTCACATTATTATCATAAGTGCGAACGTTTCGATGGATGGATGGGGATGGCCTGAAGAAGTAACAAATATCCTGGATGGATGTTTGTTACTTCTAACAAAACTACTGAACGGATCGGGCTGAAATTTGCATGGACGTAGGTCATGCCTAGACTTCGAATAAAACAAAGACATAGGCTTTTTATCCTATAGATCAGTGCCCGTGGAAAAAATTCGTAATGAATTCAAATTAATTAGGTATAAATAATAATAAAGATAATTTCTTCAAAATATCTATTTAGTATCTTAGAGCCATCGATATCATATCCTACTTCCTATACTATCCTAGCCTACTAATATTATAAATGCGAAAGTTTGTGAAATGTGAAATTTTTGTTACCTAGGATCTCCTGAAGAGATCCTAATAAAATTCAGCATACACTTAGAATGTAGCCTAACTTAAACAATAGGCTAGCATGGGTTTGATAATTTGCACATATGTTCAACGAGAAACCAAAACATAGTTAAAAAGTCCGTCTATACAATGATGTTTATTTTTGTCAAAATAGTGATTGAATTTGTGATGTTGTCATGGTCATAATCTGCTTTGTAAAATATGAAAACTAAACAGTTTTTCTCGAGCAAAGAAACGAAATAATTTAATTAGTTACATAACAGGTACATTCTATGGATGGCATAAACCTACTAACATAAATGCTTCGTGTGTAAGAACTCACTGATGTATTCGCTTTTTCAATGTTTTTTTCCGTTCACTGATTTGTCTTTTAGTGAGGTAGGTACCCTACCTACCACGCTAACGAAGTTGCGGGAAACAGCTAGTAATGTCATAATCCAATCTCCGTCGACAATTTTAGGCATAAGGGTTGTCACAGATCTGGACCGCATCACTGCAGCACAGCACAAGAATGTGTATTCAATTATGGGCTTTATCTCGTTATATTTACATGCATATTATAATAACTTCAACAATATATCATCATCATCATCATCAGTCTATATTAGTCCACTGCTGGATATAGGCCTCCCCTAATGAGCGCCATAGCGAAATGTATTCATCCAGCATCTGCCTGCGGTCTTTCGCGGATCGTCATCCCACCTGGCCGGAGTGCGTCCTACACTACGTTTGTCGAGTCGTGGTTTCCACTCAAAACACGTTTACCCCGCGTTTGTCGGTTCTTCGCGAGATATGGCCGGCCCACTGCCACTTCATCTTGCTAATTCTTTGAGATATTATGTCGATGACTTTGGTTCTCTGTCGGATGTATTCGTTACGAATCCTAAACCGAAACAAATATATATCATTGTTTAATATCTCCATCAAATATATACTTTTTATTATTGTTTATGGTATTTTGTAAGCCAATAAATTGATTTTCTTTCCTTCTTTCTTTCTTTTAAATAACAGATGACTCCCGGGCCACTCCCATGAAGCATGCGGTAAGCCATTTCACAGTAAAATGTATCTAAAGATTAGGAAATTACTTGAATGATCATATTTATGCTATGCGATAGCGGTGCTGGATGTAAAATAAATAAATAAAATAAATAATGTTTGACAATTCACATTATCTAGCCCTAAGCTAAGCGGAGCTTGTGTTAAGGGTACTAGATAACTGATATACTCAATACAATACACTACATACATAGATTTTTTTTATTATACATAGAAAACATCCAGAACAAACTGAACAAATGTCTGTTGATCTTACAAACATTTGTCCCGAGGCGGGAATTGAACCCGCAACCTCCTGCGTCGCAGGCGGACCTTCGTCCGCCGCGCCACGGAAGTCGTCGTCGTGTTCTTCAACATCGGTTTTTGACGTGTATCCCATATACTTCCAAAAAATGAATGGCTGGCAGCAGGGGGCTTGCCATCTAGATAACCCGTAAAGTGCAAAGTTATTAAGATTTCAAAATTGATATCGTAGTAATTAAAATTCAAAAACTTAAACAGAGGGCGATAAAGCTACTTTTGATTGATGACAGAGATTTTGTGATATTAATATCTACAGTAAATTTTACAGTCATATTAATTTCTGTACCTACGCTTTGGACACGGCTAGAAGGTGATTATTTAGGTACACGGAGAGTCTACTATCACACTTATATTATAAATGCGAAAGTTTAGATAGATGGATGGATGTTTGTTACCTCTTCACGCCAAAACTACAGAACGGATCGGGCTGAAATTTTGCATACAAGTAATTCTAATCCTGGAATCAAACGTAGGCTACTTTTATCCCATTAATCATTTTCCTTGGGCAATAATATTATAATATCTGTGCCTTGGGATAGAAATCACTTTTATACGTTTTCATAGAAACAACGACTGCGAAGCCGCGAGGATAAACTAGTTAATCATAAGACCATCATCATAAGACCTTGAATGGTTTGAATAATAAAATAATAAATTGAATAAACTTTGAATATACCTTGAATACGACCTTGAATGGTTTTGAATTTGAAAGCATTGGCGTAAATTATTTTACTGTAATAAGTTGATCCTCACAGCCTATGTATGCAACGACTGACCGAGTACCCTACCGCTAGCTCTGACACGGCTGCTAAAGGTGCGAATCAACTGCAGCACACGAGCCATCTTAAGGTGTTCACTTCACTGCCAAGCTTCCATGCGCGGTGCGATCTGCAAGGCCGCTGTTTTACGGCTTCTACAGCAAGGTTATGTCATTGTGTGTTAATCATAGTGCTTAGATTAACGGATTTGTTGTTTGGATAAAGTGCATGGATGTAAAGTCCGTTTTTCGTTATCGATGTACTCTACCAATTTAGAAACAGGTTTTTGACACCGATTTTTACCCTTATTGAAGCACGCTCGTCACGTCGCCCATATGCAATTTATATAATAGCAATGACTAGCCCTTAGTTCTAATTATAAGTGATTTTTTTTGTAAGTCTTAAAG
This sequence comes from Eupithecia subfuscata, assembly GCA_963564075.1. Taxonomy (NCBI): domain Eukaryota; kingdom Metazoa; phylum Arthropoda; class Insecta; order Lepidoptera; family Geometridae; genus Eupithecia; species Eupithecia subfuscata. The sequence continues at coordinate 4,082,001 of OY751106.1, forward strand.
AAATAAAGTTTCTTATACCGTATTAACACTTTTTATTTCTTTATTACTGCTTTATGAGCTTCTTTTGTAGGACCGTGCTGTCCCGCTTTTGCAGGACTCAAAGTATGAGGAAAGGATTCTGTATGGATTTTACTACCAGGAATGAAGGCTCTTTGAATTTGCGATGACTCTTCTGTTCATTCAAAACAACTTCATCTAGCCCAACCCCAAGCTGAGTAGAGCTTGTGTTATGGCTACTAGATAAGGGAAATATTTTATACAATACATTACATACATAAACATTTTAATTATACATTAGCTGCGCCCCGCGCCTTCGCCCGCGTAGAAGTCATACAAATTTCAGAAATCTATTACACACCCCATAGTTTTGAAAAATAAAAAATACGTAATTAATTATTGAATTTGGTTGCCTGGAAGAGATCGCTCATAGCGATAAGGCCGCTCATTGTGCAATGTTATCTGTATTTGTCTTTTCCTGTCCTGTGTTTCGTATTTGGTGTGCAATAAAGAATATTTGAATTGAATTGAATTATTTACTTTATAGTTAATTTTTGAGCGTTGAATGACTCGAACTTAGGAATAACATTTTTTCATTTAAATTTTACCACCCCTTTTAGCCCCCTGAGAAGTAAATTTTTGAAAATAAGATTAGCCTATGTGTTATTCTTGTTATTCTTAACTATCTATATTTCAAGTTTCATCTAAATCAGTGAAGCAGTTTCGCAGATACGGGGTAACAAACATTCACACAAACTTATGCATTTATAATATTAGTAGGAAGTAGGATAAGATACGATAAAATAGTAAGATAGAAAACACCCCGCCAGCAATGTTTGCAGAACGTACTAACATTTGTTTCCAGTTGGGAATCGAACCCGTAACCTCCTGCCTTGCACCTTCAGGAAGACCTTAACCCTCTGCACTCTGGCGTCAAACTCGTAACTGTTTACCAAAACAGTCGATACAGTTTCAGTTTCAAATAATTTATTGCAAGTAAGTGATATACAAAGTGTACTAAAAGAGACATAAATTTTTACAATTTTATTAATTAAATAGAGCTTTTTAGATTTATTTCATGTGCCGAGCTCCCAAGCCTTTGTCTTTCAGATAGTCCATAACAAAACAGTACTAAAATATTTATAGGCTGATGTTTCACCACCCCGTGCGTAGCCTGTACGCGCACCGCAATCGGACGCACAATACCTTTCCCCTCAGTTTCTTCGACATAATCTCATCCAGGTCACTGCGTCTTATAGCTTTATTCTAGTTATCTCGATAACCTTTCTACCGGATACCTTTTCACAAAGCTCACGGCTCTGGACTGACCTAACCGACTTTAAAGGAGGTTTATATCTAGGACTTGGAATGTTATCGAGTTTGGGGTTTTTCTCGAAGACGAGGGAATATCCTTAAAGTGTTGTGAGGTTTTCTTGTTTTTTTCTCGTTCATTGTAAAAACTTTGTGTTTCAGAAGTGATGTGTATTTCAGGATGTAAGCGGGTGAAATATCCTGTTATTATTAAGTTTTTTATATTTTTAATATTGTCTGTGGTTCGGAGCTCCCAAACGGATGAACCGATTTTCGTTTAGTTTTTTTTGGTCATAGATAATTTTATCCCAGTGTTCTTAGCCATTTTTCATGAAAATCTGTCGGGGCGTTTTAAATTTTTAAATTTTGTTCTTGTGCAGTGATATAATGGCATACCACAAGCTTCAAGCGAGTGGCCTGCGAGCTGTCTGTTATCTAATGCCGTCAATTTAAAATGCATCTAAGATTACGAGTTAAAGATTGAATGCTTATCGTTGCGCTGTACGATAGCGGTGTTGAATGTTGAAGCTACATTTCATAGTGTCATTTCTTCAGTAGTTTTTGTCAAACAGAAGTACCTGAAGAACAAAGGTCTATGCAAAACAGGCATTGTTTCATTCCCCTCATTATAAAAACAAGCACCAAACATTAGCAATTTTAATGAAACATTTCACACTTGTAAAATGAGCCGTGCTCAAAGTATAATGGAGTAGGGTACCGCGAAAAATCCTCTGTCTCCGCTACCCATATATTTGCAGGCACGGAACCATAAACAACCTATTTGAATAACGTAACAAATCGTGTACGCAAACACTACGTAATTGTTGTGGTAATGGTTTATTTTATGGTCTTGTACATAAAAGGGTGCAATTTTGTCATTTTTATTGGGTTCTACTTGGCTCGACTTTATGGAGCTGCGAAAAAATGGTTCGTAGAGTATTTCGTAGCACTAGCTACGCGGTGCTACGGGGTGCTACGCGGTGCTACGAATTGCTACGAGTGTGTTACGGTTTTGCTACGAGATTTTTTATTGTTGTGTAGGTGACAGCTCGATTTGTTAGCAGTAAGTCCAACACGCGTTTCGTCCAAAAAGCGGTTCGTCTTGACGAATCCATACGCAGTTCGTAATCGATAATTCTAATGAAAAAGTACTTAGTAAGAAGGGGTTCTTACTAAGTACTTTTTCATTACTATTATCCAAAGTAGTTTTCGTTTCATATTTATTGTTTCATATTTTTGAAAAAAAAAATGACAAATAATTAGTTGTGTAAGTATAGTATAGTAATAAGTAGTTGTCCTAATTATTGGACACATCACGGACACTTTCCGATTAAATTTTTATGACAATCGAATTATTTAATAGAGAAGTTCTAATCGATTTTATTATATTTGCTCATCATTTTGTATTTTAGAGATTATCAGGCATCTAAATGACTTTATTTTTAGAACCCAAATATTTAATAGAAAGAAAATAAATTTTTGTTTTATTTATTACTGGCTTCTGCTTTACACGCGTTTTTTCCGATAAAACGAAATCAGACAGAGTTACTGATTGTTAAGCATTTGTTGATATTTTACATACAGTATAGAAGATCGCTTTAACCTTTTTTGAGACTCTTGAAAAGTTTGAAACTTGGTGTAATCCGCGCCCGATCAGAATGGGGACAGGGTTCCGTACCTTTTAAAAGTAAACGTTTACCTCACTTTTCTCATACAATTCACACGTGGTCAAAATGTGATGGAACCAAATAATGTCACACCAATTTTTTTTCAGTTTGAAATGATTCCATTTCATCCTATTCAGATCCACGTGGATTATAAGTTTTGGAGGACTGCAAAAATCTGAAAATGCAAAATTAAATTAGATAGATATATATTTATTCATACAAAGTTGTTATAATATACAGTTTATAGCGTCTTATATTCTCACTTAGATTTATCTAGACACTAAGATCTCTTAATAATGGGTTCTCTTAGTCCAACCGCTTTCCTTCAGTTCGAAGTGGTTCTATTTCATCCTATTTAGATCCACGTGAATTATAATTTTTTGGGGGACAAAATATCAGAAACTGCTGAAATAAAATTAGATCTACCATTATAGAATAGAATAGCATTTATTTCGAAACACATATAAAACATACAAAAGCAAACAAAGAATAAGGAGCTAAATTAAAAACAAATCCAGCTTTGCCCCCATGACCCTGTGCCGAAATAGGCTTTGGCTCAGCATGTGCTAAATGCTCAGCATAATGATAAATAGGTTATTTTTAGTCCAGGAAAAAAACCCCTGGCCACTCATTATGCCAGCTTACTTCACCCAATGCTAATCAACCTACCACATGTAATTTGTTAAATGAGGCCCTACAATAACCATAAAACAATTAATTAATTACAAAAAAGGTCCGACCCGAAACTCCAGCATAATAAGATTAAAACAAATCTGTACTTAAAAAGATAACTTTTAGGGCGTCAGAATAAATTACAAGATTATGAAAACAAATAAGTAGATTTTACTAATGGTATTTAAATTAGATTTAGTGAAATACTTACAAAAACAAGTTTTAACAAACAACAAAAGTTAAATCTATTGGATAAGGTTAGACTTTTATAATCTAAGAAGATTTAACATGAGTTTTTTTTTAAATGGCAGAAGCCTTTATTCATAAAGAAAATTACACTAGTATTTTCATTTGAAACAATTGAGCTAACTGCAGACTGTTGCAAACAATCTACAGGTAGCTTAACTGATCCATATCAATACTAGTCGGGCGTCCCTAAGACGCTGGCTGCATTAAGCATTATGCATTAATAACATAACGTTAGTTTTTGCTAGTGACTATATCTGGAAGAGATTGCTTCTAAGCGATAAGGCCGCTCTTTGTACATGTCTTAAGTAAGGTCTCTTTGTTGTGCATTTTTGTATTGTTTTGTATTTGTACCAAGAACTTGAGTAAAATATTAGTTTAAGTTGGAAGCATAAGTTTACTGAAGTTTTCTTGTAAATAATTGTTCACGTCAAAGAAAGCATGAACATAGAAATGGTAGAAACTTAGGGACCATATATTATGTCGTCCATATTTTACTTTTAATCGTTCCCGTAATTACGCACGAACTGATTTCTAAAATAAGCGGCATTAATGAAAAAGAAACGGCCGAGTGCCATACCTCATTCATTATATGTTTACACGTATTTTTATAACAAGTATCTAATCTGATTCTGGCTGCATTTTTAACAACCTCAACCTCAACAGCCTGTATTGGTCCACTGCTGGACGCAGGCCTCCCCCTGATGCACGCCTTGTTGGCTTTTATCTCATGGGGGCAATACCCATAATCTCCATGCTGGGCATGCGAGTTGGGGATCGCAGTTCGGTGGTAGAATTGTTCTGCAGGGGGCGCAGCTGCCCGCCCCTGGTGGATATCCCATAGTCGCCTCTTACGACACCCGCGGGAAGAGTTGGGGTGGTGCAAATTCTAAGCCAGCACCACACGGCTTTTTAACAACGAGCGGCGAAAATTAGTTTGAGCGATACACACACAATACAACAATCATCTGTATCGACCGGTAGAAATATGTAGTAAGGAGGTCAGAAGTGGTGGCATCGTTTCTAATGACATTGTCTTGCAGCCATTCGTGGTGCTTACAACCTTTTTAAATAGATAAATGATAAGGAAACTTAAATCAATAATGCATTCCCCTGATTTATTATCTCTTGTCAATCCAATCAAGCCCTTATACTGAGGCAAGTTCCTTCAACACTTTAGTATTAGGCACTTACTTAGCCGGTACCGAGTCTTTCTGCTTTAGGTTTTCTATGTTTCTCGTCAATCGAACGCCTGATAAAGTTAAGTACTCGCCAACTCGCCAAGGACAATAGCTCAATCGTTAGACTTACCTATATCAATTGGACTTCTAGCTACCATATAAATATAGCAAGTGGTGTTTACCTATAAGCGGTTTGTGCACATATCAATAATTTATAGTTACCTACTTATAATGTCTTTATTCAGTAACTCTACTTTTTCTTGTATGTTAGTATTTTTATAAGATTTACAGATGTAAGAACTCTGTTTACGAAACCATTGGTAAACCTAATAAAGAAAATAAAATTAAATTAAATTTGTGCACGGTTACTGTAGCTCGCTGGCACAGCGGCTTATAGGTTCGAAACGAAGGTCGGATTGAGTGTCTGTCTAGCGTTCGAGCCTACGCTTTTTACTTTTTGCGTTAAGATAATTCATGATAAATTTATTATTATTTGGGTCCTAGATTCAAATCGACAGAGTTTACCTAATAACTACCCTTATTTTGAGGCTTAATATATTACCTATTTGATGTTAAAAAATAAAATAATGATAAAATAAGGATTTGAACTCGGTGCATCAGAACGTGAATCCCGTGTCGATACAACTAAACTATTGAAACTTAAGCTATTAGGGCAAAATTTAGAAAATTTACTATTTGAAATCATAGTAACCTTCAAGCAAACCTTGTTACCTTGACGCCGATTCCCCCCACGTCGATTCCCTTAGCGACGATCCTTGTGAAGGCGACTACCTCCACGACGATCGCTTTTTTGTCTCTGTTTAACACACTGACAGACTTGTCAAAAAACTATCTATATTTACAAAAAAAAAATCAGGTACTTATATAAAACAGTTTACGTCTGCAGACTGTTGCAAACAATCTAGAGGTAGCTTAACTGATCCAATCCAGATTCAGAAGAACCTTTTCTAGGATACATTCTACTTATTTCATTATCGGTACATAGATTCATTAAGAAACTCCTATTTTAGAGTAAAAAAAGCGGTTTAACCGGATTTAGGTAAAACCTGTTAATGACAGCAACTAATTTCTCTATGTCTGTAACGATAACTGAGTGGATATAACTGAACGACACCGGACAAATAGCATTCGGTGTCCTAAAAATGCACGGAAACCTGGTAAATCGTTTCTAATCTTCTACTCTACTCATGGGTAAAGTTTTTGTTTCATCTTGAGTTTATAAATTCATTTTGGGATCGAAGTTCGGAGTAAACTAAAAAGTGCTTCAGTATTATATGTCCTGTAACGATAACCTACCGGTCAGCCGTACATAATATCACAGTTTCCTAAAAATGCACGGTAACCTGATAAAAATAATATTCCATGTTTACATACCCAGAAAAACACAGAGCTCATAGAAACAAAAGTAAGGAATAACAGCGGTAAACATTATCCGCTGTACTTTTACGGGTACCTTACTCCTGAGCTAATATTTACAGATTCCCTCACTCTCGGGGGAAATAGTGTCGAATATGAAACGCCTTTGTTTAGAGATGTTCATGTACCTTCGATGCTGGGCAGTGTACAATCGAATCAGTATCTCGGAAGTAAACATAGTATTTACAATTCAAACAGTTGAGCTTACTGCAGACTTTTGCCAAAAATCTAAAGATAGCTTATCTGATCCATATGAATACCGAACGGACGCGTCGCTGCGTTGCCCCGCTGTGTGGCAATGCTGATGTGCATCAGATACTCACCAGATCTCGGATCACGCGTCGAACAGTGAAGAATTAGCAGACAGTTAACACTTTCATGAACCAAGACGCAGACGTGCCTCTCGATCCCCGTGTCACGGTTGGGCAGTGAATGCGTTAAACGTTTATTTGTAAATCGCCCGTGGATTAACAGACTCATCGTTGGTACAGTAGACCAAACTCAGATCTAGAGTCCATGGTATTTTATGTAAACATAGAATTTTGTGTAAGTAGGAAAGCACAAAATGTTTAACAGACAACAACAATGTTACAGGTAAAAACAAATATTCAATGACGTATTCTTGCATGTGCGTTGTTTATGATTTTAATTTTGATTAAGGAGGACACTGCGGCGAATGGGCGAGATAGTTCGGGACTAATAGCTTGCGAAAAGTCATTTACAACTGGATATTTACCATAATTTAAGTTGTGAGCTTTCCAATGATAATCGGTGTTAATAACCTTGATGGATTTAAAAGTTTTATAGTGAAGTTTTAGTGCAAAAATATTAATATTTCCAAAATTATAAATTTTTTATTTACTTTTTTCTGACTGTTGTATTGGTCTGCACGACACAGGGAATCCTAGTGTGTAGATCAAGATCTTTGTTAGTTGTCACATAATTGTTACCTACATTCTCTTTTGCATACTTTCAAGTAGGTACCTACATACATTGTCAAAATTGTAGTTTTAAGTAAGCATGTAATAATTTAGTTTTTATAAGTTTCAAAATAAACTTATTATTATTATTAATTATTTTTTGACTTAACGCTACAATGGAATGAGTCGGGCTAAAAATAATAATAATAAGTATCTACATTCCCTTACTGTTTATTATTTCATGTGGCAACCAGAGCCAGGAGAACGCAATCAAATGGGTCTGTCTTTTTGGGCCTGGATTTTCGAATTTTCGTACGAAACGTTGCAATTTGGATACTTCGCAGGTGTACCTTCGCTTCGTGGAAGTATTGCTACTAGTTAGTCCTGAGGCTACCTCCCAAATATACAAACCACTGATTGGATTTTGAAGTACCTATCTCGCAAAAATAGAACCCGCTTTTCGCGATAACAATTTCGAAAGAAAAAATAAACCACTTTTCGCAGAAAAATAAGTTAAAATGATCACAATGGGAACATAATACGAAACCCTTTTTTGACAGTCACTTCACCTAATAAATGCTATTGAGAAAGAATAGTGCTCAATATCCGATTTCGTTTCACAATAAAAGTCCTTGGAACGAATTATAATAGCCCTTAGAGCAATTAAAGTGGGCCTGTATCACTCGCAATTAAACGTGGTTTTCGTTTCTAAAAAATATGTGTAATAGAGCACTCAAAAAGTTTTTTTGGAAATCATACGTTTGGTCGCAGAACAGCAATAAATAAATAAATAAATAAATAAATAAATAATGCTGGACAATTCACACAGCATTATCTAGCCCCAAGCTAAGCAGAGCTTGTGTTATGGGTACTAGATAACTGATATACTTAATACAATACACTACATAGATAGATATTTTTTATTATAGATAGAAAACATCCAGAACGCCCTGGACAAATGTCTGCAGATCGTACAAACATTTGTCCCGAGGCGGGAATCGAACCCGCAACCTCCTGCGTCGCAGGCAGACCTTCGCCCGCTGCGCTACAGAGGTCGTCGAGCAATGATCTTTTACTCTATTATAGATCATCTTTAGCAGTTGAATCACTCTTCAAAGGGAGTTTAAATTCAGGACAGTTTTAAATAGAAAAGACATTTATTCACAAAGAAAATTATACTAGTATTTACAATTGAAACAATTGAGCTAACTGCCGACTGTTGCAAACAGTCTACAGATAGCTCAACTGATCCATATCAACACCAGTCGGAAGCGTCCCCAAGACGCTGGCTGCATTGCCACGCTGTATGGCAATGCTGATACGCTGTGCCAGATATTCACCAGCTCTCGGGTCACGCGTCGCTTCGACCAGACGCTCAGATAGTTTTTTGAAAACCTGAAGAGCCTCGGTACCCCACGGACCTAGGGTCTCGACTCCAAGGGGAGCAAATGTGTAGGCTCTGTCGAGACCTGCATATTTGCGCCTCTTGAGATCTTCGGCCAAATCTGCCGCCGCACCCGCCCTCACGGATGTCCTCGGAAGATGGGAAGGCGCAAGTGTGTCGACGCATGTAGCGTCCCACACAATGGGCCTCCCCATCTCCCATGGGACTAGTGTCATACCGTCGGGCCTCTTACCATCGTCACGCAACAGACCATTCGGTTCGAGAATAGCTGGTACGTTAGCGGTGACAAAGGCCCGCCGGATGATGTCGTTAAGGCTAGCGTGGCGAGATATCCGACCGGCGGCCCTAGTGCACGATAATCCGTGATGACCAAGCTGTTCGACAGCAGTACCGCACTGGCATTGATGAGGCGCGCAACACCTTGCACCCAACCGGAGACATGTTGCGATACGGAAAGTTACGGGATCCAATAAAGTACCAGTGTTATATGAAGGAAATGCTTGCAACCAATGTCCTGACTCCCATTTAGAGACGGCCAGGAGGCGGGCACGATCTGCAGAGCTGGAGCACGTTTGTAACAAACAGTTCCGTGAGTTTTAAATAAATAAATAAATAAAAATCATTTATTTCAGACTTACAAAATCCATAGACACATTAAAACACTTTTAATTTAAATACACAATTACAAATTTCAAATTTAAATAAAATATAATAATCATAATAATAATACACAATCAAATAAATCAAATTAAATTAAATACATTTAGGAGACCGAATATTTTCTTTTTTTAATAGAATTAAGATGGTCAGAAAACTCTGAACTGAAACAGTTCTGATAATTGCAGATTGTCGACAATCTAGAGGTAGCTCAACTTAGCTTTTTCGTGACATTAGCCGTGTAATAGTCAATTAGTACAAATGTTGATTGTGATTCAGCGTTTCTTAGTAAACCCCGTTTAGTTATGTTAAGTGATCCGAAGATAAAGAATTACTGGAAGTACCAATGCATCGATTTTTATAACGATAGGCAGATACAAATTGCTCTAAAGCTTTCACATGTTATGATGGATTACTCTTCCGGAATGAATAGTTTAGTTGTGTGCTGGGACACAATCTACAAGCTTATTTCAATCTTTCCACTACTAAAATGCGAAACAAATGATGGCATTTAGACTAATATTATCTAAAGTGCGAAACAAATTATTGAATGAAACTAAAATTACATTTATTTCGAATTTTAGTTTAACCTACACAGTTACAGAAATCTAAATTCCTGATAAATACCGATAAACAAACTTACAGCGTCCGTTTTCCCGGTAGAGTACAATCTCGGAGTCTTCAAATTCCGAGAAGTTCCTTCTGGGAAACCGGGCTTCATCTTTGACCACATCTTCAAATACCCACTTTAATGAGAGGTTCTGAGTGGTGGTCAAATGCTTTGCCATTTACATTTAAAAAATATTTTTCGAAACACGAAAGTTTTGACATAAAATATGACATTCTTCGATTGATTGTGGATTTTACTTTCATCTTGTTTGTTAAGCTATCTGACACTGGACAGTTTCCAAAGAGAAAACCTATACCTATAAATATGAAGATGATGTCCTCTAGCCGAATTTCGACCACGGCGGCCAGTGCCAGGCCAGGCCAGGCCAGGCCAGGCCAGGCCAGATGCGCAGGACATATAATAATATGTCCTGCGCATCTGGCTCATCTCCGATGAGATGATGTTTGCAAGTGTGTGCGCAAACACAGGTGCACTCTCTATACTATCACTCTCATAATCCGATGGGACGGCAGACCGACACACGACCGGGGAGATGTCAAGCGCAGGACCACGGGGGTATAACATCGCCAACTTCCTGACTCCGGTCTGCTACTGTGAATTTTCCTTGCTAAAAAAACCCCAATAACAACTATTGGACTGACCCGGGATTTGAACCCAGGACCTCATATTCAACGGTTGAACAAGCTAACCGCTAGACCAACGAGGCAGTCGTATACATAACCATAGTCGTTTCATTAGCCTTTCCCCAAATTATTAAAATCAAATCTAGAAATCTAACTCCGTAGAAAAATCGACGCAGCGCGATATTGAATACGGTTGGCGTGTAAAACGGGGGAAACAGCCAGTTTTACCCGAAATGTGGTGTAAGCACGACAGGCATAGTGTGGGTTTTGGTAGGTGACTCACCCTTGAACCCGCTGGTACTTTATTTTACGATTTTGCTAATGAGAGCTTTTATGTTCGCCGGCTTTGACTTGAGCTTGGAAGTCGCCTAAAAGTCTGAATAATATGATTTTTTTTCAAAAACTGAAAACTGGCTTCAAATTCGTTCAAACGTTTACACTTTTTATAATTTTTATTACACAAATTGAAATCCCACGGCAATAAAATTATGTTTAATTGATAATGATCCTGCGGGGGGACCACCTATATAAGGCGTGAGAATTATCAAAATCAGGTTAAAATCAACAGCGGTAACACTCTTAGATAAAAAAAACATATTATCTACAGTACATTGAGAACCTACTCGTTTTGTTGAAGTTAAAAACCGTTTGCGCGTTACAGCAAACCCAATTATATATTGAGTTGAATAGAAATAAATGGTATTTATTAAGTACCAAATTAACAGTAACCTTATTTTACTTTAATCTTTCTTGAACTAAACAGTCGGGTATACGTATCGTTTAATATAATACATATAATGCACTAGCTTCTGCCCGCGGTTTCGCATGCGTATTTTCGGTATAATAGGTAGCCTATTATTTAAGCTAGGCTTTGCTCTTAACGTACGCCAAATTTCATTTTGGTCTGTTCAGTAGTTTTGGAGATCCTAGGTAACAAAAATTCAGATTTCACAAACTTTCGGCTTTATAATTTTAGTAGGATTGGTATGGATTAATAAATAATAATAAATAATGCTGGACAATTCACACAGCATTATCTAGCCCCAAGCTAAGCAGAGCTTGTGTTATGGGTACTAGATAACTGATAGACATAATACAATACACTACATAGATAGATATTTTTTATTATACACAGAAAACATCCAGAACGCCCTGGACAAATGTCTGCTGATCGTACAAACATTTGTCCCGAGGCGGGAATCGAACCCGCAACCTCCTGCGTCGCAGGCGGACCTTCGCCCGCTGCGCCACTGAGGTCGTCAAAGGATTATAACTAACCATAATATAATACAATACAAGGGGTTTCATTGTGTGGTGATTCTGTGCAATTATCGAAGTAGATTTCTTGTAGATTTTGACAGCGGTTATCTGCACACCATGAGATGGGTAACTCCTGTCAGTTTGACACTGACACCGACATGGGTGTCTTGCGTAAGGAGTATTATGGAGTAATAATAATAGTAGTATCGACGCCATTTTGATTAGACGAAGATTGCAATTTTAGTAATTGCCTTGTCATCATCATCATTATCAGCCGACGTCCACAGCTGGACATAGGCCTACCCTAAAGATCTCCACAGTGACCGATTTTGCGCTGCCCGCATCCATCTATTTGACCTTCATCAGGGCCCGTACTCTTAAAAACGAAATCGAATTTACCGATTCGTTTTAGCGCACACGCTAATCTTATGCAAGCGACATGAGAGTTGGTTTTGTACGACAACGAAAACGAAACTTCGATTTTCCTTTTTCGAGTAGGCCTCCAGGTCGTTGGTCCATCGCGTGGGGGGTCTACCCAAACTGCGCCTTCCGCTACGTGGTCGTCAATTAAGCCTTGCGGCTCCAACCAGCCGTGGTTCCTACTAGACATGTGCCCTGCCCACTGACACTTAGTTTCGCTATCCTGAGAGCTATGTCGGTTACCTTGGTTCTTCTGTGGATCTCCATCGATCGATCACGCAGAGACTTTAAGCATAGCCTCTCCATTGCTCTCTGTGCGATCTTGAGCTTTCTAGCGACGTCCATAGTGAATGACTACGTTTCAGTGCTATATCAGTTGTGGTAAACAAGCTCCCGCTGGCGGGCCATATCTTGCGAAGAACCGACAATCGCTGGGGTAAACGTGTTGTTTAGTGGAGACCGCGACTCGGCAAAGGCAGTGTAGATTGCACTCCTGCCAGATGAGATAATGACTCAAAAAACTGCAGGCGGATGCTTGATGCGACAAGCTGAAGACGCTATGACGAGTGATATGGCGCTCATTAGGGGAGGCCTATGTCCAGCAGTGAACTAATATAGGTTGATGATAATGATGGCTGCGTCTTTAAAGTCCTTTATTAATAAATTAGGTACTACAATACACCTCCTCACCTCACCTCAACAGCATATATTGGTCCACTGCTGGACGCAAGCCTTCCCCTGATAAGCGCCTTATTGGCTTAGTGCCCATAATCCCCACGCTGGGCATGCAGGTTGGGGATCGCAGTTCGGTGTTAGAATTGTTCTGCAGGGGCGCTGCTGCCCGCCCCAGGTGGATATCCCTTAGTCGTCTCTTACGACACCCGCGGGAAGAGTTGGGGTGGTGCAAATTCTAAGCCGTCACCACACAGCGAATTGTTCTACAATACACATTTTGTCTGCATTTAAACTGACACCTAGATAAAAGCTTCCTTCTAAGCTCGGTCTGTCGCTAGTTTTGGTGTGATGAAGTTACAAACATCCAAACTTTCGCCAGTAAAGTTGCTATCTATGGACTGTATACAACATGGTGATAGCGTAGACCGTTGGGTACTTTTACGTAGGTACTTCTACTTTTACGTATTTTGGTAATTGTATTGTATTTATTTCAGATAATTAAATAATCCATATTACACACACAACATTAACTAAAATTCAAAATTATCCAGTCAATAAATTTTAAAATAAGATTAGAAAAATTTGGTTAAAATTTCAAATCATTAGAAATTTGACTAGATTAAATTACATTGTATAAAATTACATACAGTTTTCATCGAGTCAGACATCATACCCACAGACTGGTGCAACACAAGGAATAGTTGTTATTGGGGTGTTTCTAGCAAAAAAAATTCACAGTAGGAGCCCGGAGTCAGGAATTGGCGGTGTTTCACCCCCGTGCCTCGGAAAGCACGTTAAGCCGTTGGTCCTGCGCTTGATCTCTCCCCGGTCGTGTCGGTCTGTCGTCCCATCAGATTATGAGAGTGACGGAATAGAGCGTGCACCTACGCTGGCGCACACACTTGTGTTATACATATTAGTATATACAGGGTGGAATTTTGTAATGCCACCTGAAGGGAAAGTACCTACTCTTAATACGGGTACGAGGAACTTATTACTTCTAAGATAATTTACATTGTTCAAAATTGCTGATTTACCATGCTGTTCCATTTGTTTATCGGTGTAATCCTTTTTGGCCTTAGTGGTATGTATATTTTAAGTATTTATGGGAATTGTAACGCTGTGGTTTACCTTACTAAATATATTATTGAATAAAATACTGTAGATAGAACATTTTACTCAAAGAAAACATTCAGTTATTTATGAAAAGAAAGAAAACTGCATTCAAAGATTTTCTAATTCGCTTGCCACACACGGGAACAGACGACTAGAATCTGTTAAAATTACGCCCTTTACTTTTATTGCATCGATATTGCGGTCAATTATAAGGATTAAATCTCTATAACAAACTTGATAAATTAAATGAAAAGAACACCATGAAATCTGGACTTATAAATTCAATGAGTCAAGTTAAAGCACTTTTACTCAAAAATCCTGTTTACTTATGTTATTAATTAATAATAATCATTGACGTCATTTATCCATTAAAATGACAAATTACTATTTAGATAAGACGATTGAAATTTGCACGTGTTTGTAATGCAGACTCCTTTCTTACATACGACATAACTTTTTTTTATATGTAAAAAATAGCCTCGTACTTTCCCTTCAGGTGGCATTACAAAATTCCACCCTGTATGACCAGCGCACCTGGCTAGTCTCCGTTGAGACAGGCCGCCGTGGCCGAAATTCGGCAGTAATAAATTACGTCTAGGGGGGGAAACTGGACTCCAAAAAAATTAATTCCAGTTTTCCCCTTAAGGCTTATCTTCAAGGGGGAAAGCTGGAATAAAAATTTTTGAAGTCCAGTTTTCCCCCCTAAGGGGGATTCCAAGGGGAAAAACTGAAATAACCCGCTAGGAGGACATCATCATCAATTATCCAGTTTTTCCTTTGTAGGTATAAACATAAACTACCAAACAAAAATGGCTCATGTTAAGCTGAAATTGAATATCTACCCTCAAATACGCTAAGCTAACATTTGCAAGTCTCTTTGTGCCTTTCTTTCAAAAGACAATATTTCAAAGCGAAATTGGATAGAAAACAAAATATTACTTTCGCTGGGAGATTGATTGGATCGAGTTATGGTCTACTTCAGTGCAATGTGATAGTACCTACACCTTTCAGCTCACTATATGATCATTATTAAGTACTAGCTGTGCCCGCGGCTTCGCCCGCGTAGAATTTACATTTTTGCGCCGAACCCTAATTGTTTGACGATTATTCTCCTATCCCGGACAGAGAGAAATTCAACAAATCAAAGATCTTTTAAATCGGTCCAGCCGTTCTTGAGACAAAAATAGTGTAACTAACACTTTGTTCTATTTATAAAGAATTTATTTATCAGTTGAGCTACCTGTAGATTGTTTACAACAGCCTGCAGTAAGGCAATTGTTTCAATTGTAAATACTAGTTCTAATTTGTTTCTTTTATTTGATTGTAATCGTCCTTGAAAATAAGGTTTTTATTCTTTTTTTTTTTTTTTTTAATGCTGGACAAGTCACACACAGCATTATCTAGCCCCAAAGTAAGCAGAGCTTGTGTTATGGGTACTAGATAACTGATATACTTAATACAATACACTACAAAAATCAAAAAACTATCTGAGCGTCTGGTCGAAGCGACGCGTGACCCGAGAGCTGGTGAATATCTGGCACAGCGTATCAGCATTGCCATACAGCGTGGCAATGCAGCCAGCGTCTTGGGGACGCTTCCGACTGGTGTTGATATGGATCAGTTGAGCTATCTGTAGTCTGTTTGCAACAGTCGGCAGTTAGCTCAATGGTTTCAATTGTAAATACTAGTATAATTTTCTTTGTGAATAAATGTTAATACACTACATAGATAGATATTTTTTATTATACATAGAAAACATCCAGAACGCCCTGGACAAATGTCTGTAGATCGTACAAACATTTGTCCCGAGGCGGGAATCGAACCCGCAACCTCCTGCGTCGCAGGCAGACCTTCGCCCGCTG
This sequence comes from Eupithecia subfuscata, assembly GCA_963564075.1. Classification (NCBI taxonomy): domain Eukaryota; kingdom Metazoa; phylum Arthropoda; class Insecta; order Lepidoptera; family Geometridae; genus Eupithecia; species Eupithecia subfuscata. Next base: position 4,098,081 of record OY751106.1, read on the forward strand.
CGCCACAGAGGTCGTCATTTTATTATGGAAACCAGGGACGAGTTTCCCTCGTCCATGATGGAAACATCAATGATGTTCATCAGCTAGGAACTTACACATTGTGTATTTTGTACTCGTTCTTCTCGCTCTCGATCAGGGTTTGGATGATTTCAGCCTAAAATATTTTGGAAGGCTCAGGAAATATTTTCCCTGAGCCACGGCCTTTTTGTACCACACACGAACTTACCTACACTATTTTATTTCCTTAGTACTCAGGTACTTACTTTTTAAAGTGCTCGTTTGATTAATTAAACTTATTCTACTTTTGTTTAGAATTCTATATTCATTGTTTGTATGACTGTAGTACCAAATACTTTTTTTATCTATCTATCTATCTATGTTTTAAAGTTAAGACGTGTTGCACAGGCTGTTTTGTCATACAAGGTAATTCTGCAAAAACCCTCGACGAAAGTTTTACTTTTAACCTTGAGAGGCTGCAAGTTTCTTAAAACATAGTAGCATTCTTTCAACACTTCATATACTATATGAGTAACTTTAAATTTGAACCCATATTTTGCTTGGGGTTAATTATTTTAATGAAAAGGAACTAGGTAGGTAAGAAGTGAGATGTATCGATAGGTTAGGTTATTTATAAAACTAGAATCTTTCGGTTGCTGTTCACAGGTAACTAACCGTACCTACAAAAATGAACAAAAAAACTTAATACCTACCTTTTAAACGGTTTACATGGGTAATTTACTGTAAACAATTTACGTAATATTCGAAATATTCGCGTACAAAAATTCTTGCTGGTAGTTCTGGAAATAATGTTCAAATCGATACGCTTTTGTGTGCACTTGCTACCCAAGACTATCAAGATTGCTTACAATCGCTTGCTCGGAAGTGTACCCTGGGGGAGTGCATACGAGAATCCTCTTTCATTCCTATTGATGTTAAAGTGCCGAAGTTGCTTTGTTCGCGAACGCGGTCGAATCGGAGTTATTATGTTGTTTATGGCCCAATTTTATCGACTAATGTCGATGATTGACAAAAAATGTGTCTGTATCCTTGTTTTTCATATTACTAAGATAGTTAGATTTTCCGCTTCATAAGTACTTAAATATAAGCTTAGCTGTGTGGTGCAGGCTTAGAATTTGCACCGCCCCCCAACTCTTCCCGCGGGTGTCGTAAGAGGCGACTAAGGGATATCTACCGGGGGCGGGCAGCTGCGCCCCCTGCAAAACATTTCTACCACCGAACTGCGATCCCCAACCAGCATGCCCAACGTGGAGATCATGGGCATTAACCTATGTGATAAAAGCCAATAAGGCGCATATCTGGGGGAGGCCTGCGTCCAGCAGTGGACCAATACAGGCTTGAGGTTGAGGTTGAGGAGGATTTACTTAAAATTATAAGCCCGTTCTTATCACGTCAAACGATTAGTCTTATAAAGTTGTAGCTTTCTGTTATTGACTAGACAATGTTTGATATACCTTATAATTAAACAACAAGCCAGATTCATCATCATCATCAACGTAATATTCTCAGGGGTATTTTATTAAAACGAGTTCGTAGCATGATTAAACAGTAGGGTATAACAATAATAAAGAACACAGGGGGCAAACAAAACATAGGTACCTAACACATTAAATCAAGAATTACAAGCGAACTAAGGACAAGATCAGGGTAAGATGATAAAGTAGTCACAGATATTATAATACTACACTATGTTCGTTTTTTGGCTCTGAAATAAATAACTAGCAGATTAACAAGGGTTGATTTAGCCTCACGACAAAAACAACTGCAAAGGTGAATAGCGCATCGAATTGGCTAAACTAGGTCTTACGGCCTCGATTTGACCTAGCAGACCGTGAAAGTGCTCAGTCGCAAACAAAGCTCGTTGCTTGTTAGAGGTTTAATTCATTTGTTGTTTGTAAAATAGGTATTAGTCAATTTGATTTTTTGAACTTACAAAATACAAAATCGTTTATTTTAAAAATATTTGTAACAGATAAAGTTAGAGCTCTGTCTCTGTGGTAGCTACAATTTAGCTGTGTTACAGGAGAACAGCTTCTTCCCATATTTTAAGTAAAACTTGCTATCTATGCTATCTATGACGACCTCTGTGGCGCAGCGGGCGAAGGTCTGCCTGCGACGCAGGAGGTTGCGCGTCAGGATTCCAGCCTCAGGACAAATAAAAAAACAGGGCGTTCTGGATGTTTTCTATGTATAATAAAAAATATCTGTCTATGTAGTGTATTGTATTAAGTATATCAGTTATCTAGTACCCATAACACAAGCTCTGCTTAGCTTGGGGCTAGATAATGCTGTGTGAATTGTCCTGCATTATTTAGTTTTATTTATTTATTTATCTATGTCATTATATTTTCTCTCATCTATCAACTTCGATTGCGCCAGTCTGTGCTGGCAAAATTGCGTGTTTCGATAAAAAAAACAAAAAAATGGGATTTTCTTTGTGGCCCCTGTCCTAGGACTCACCTCTCAGGGGTGGGAATTTTATTAGGTTTGTCTTCTAAACTAGTCAAAGTTCCGAAGTCAAACTTTCTGCCCGTCTTTTCCACCCAACCCCCTATTTGAGCAACTCATTTATTGGACTCTATTGCGAAAACAATAATTTGATTTATCGTTATTCATTCAATACTTAAATTTAATTTAAATTTAATCTTTAATCTATATATACAAAAATGAAACCCGTTTTCCTTGGTCACGGCATCACGCGTGAACGGCTGGACCGATTTCGCTAATTCTTTCTTTGTTGTGTTTGTTATAGTCAGGAAAAGGTTCTTATGAAAGAAATAAATAAAAAAGTTGGAAACATAAATTTCTAAGCGGGCGAAGCCGCGGGGCGCAGCTAGTGTAAAGATAATTTCTGTGTATTTTTAATTATTATTAGTTCTAATATTATTATTTAGCGTCGTTAGTGCTATGGTTAAGACTGTAATCTAACTACTGTTTTTTTAAATAAATAAATAGTTAATATGTTCTTTTCATTTGAAATAAAATTTAAAATTTAAAATCACATCACATTGATATTATTAATCCGCCGGGGTGGGCAGCAGCGCCCTCTGCAGAACAATTCTACCACCGAACTGCGATCCCCAACCCGCATGCCCAGCATGGGGATTATGGGCACTACTCCCATGAAATAAAAGCTAATAAGGCTCTTATCTGTGGGAGGCCTGCGTGCAGCAGTGGACCAATATAGGCTGTTGAGGTGGGGTGAGTATTATGAATGTGATTGTTTGGATGTTTAGACTTGTAATATTTGAATATCTTATGTTTGAATGTTTGTTACTTCTTCACGCCAAAGAGCTGAACTTTTGCATAGATGTTGTAGTTCTAGGCCCGGATTATCTAAAGGCCACTCTTTATCCCGTGACAACGCGTGCAAAGCCGCGGGAAGCTAGTGACCTATAAATCAGCCTTCACAAAGCCCATTCCAATGACTCGGCCTAAAGGACTAATAGAAAGGTCCTTATAGTTTTTGTTTATCCACATTAATCAACCCATGTAAAAGCCTATAAAATACAAAACTAAAACCTGTCCACATAATAGAGACACGGGTTATTTAAATAAACTGTCAATTTATCCAGCAGATTTCCGAGTGGAATATTCATTGCGGAGTAAATCCACGGTGCAGCGTGCTAGATAAATCTTCATTAAATACCGCTTATCTTGGGAAGACTACTGCTGGTGACCAGGTTTATGGACTTTTCAGGACATAGGCAAATTCAAATTGGAAATCCTCTTTAGTTGTTGTGTACCTGGGTATATAAAATATTGTATCTATAGGTCGTCAGGTACTCAAACCATTTTCAAGATGTAATACAAACAAGACACTAAAATTGTCTTTTTGACGTCGTGTTACAAAAATAAAAATCACAAATTGACAAGTAGTGTCAATTCTGACAAAAATCAACAAAAAGCACGTGATTTTTTGATTTAGTATGGGGACCATAGAGTAAAAACACGCTCTTCTAAGATAGTGACCATTACCCCATTACTTACAAAACTATTGTATTGTATTGCTGTCATTTTTGTTGTTAACAACAATACTATTGTTGTTGTATTCTTGACTATTATATTGAGTTTAGACACACAAAAAAAAAACGAGTAAGAAAATACCTAAGTAAGTATCAATTTCATCATAAAATATCATTTTTTTGGCACTACGGTCTTTACTCTTAGGCCTGCTAACCAAACTAAGTATTGAATTTATTGTTTTTATTTATTGTGCATCCGACATAATTCCACTTATAAAAAACAAACACTCGCATTGTAAAAAACAACAAGACGAATCAAGGGTACGTTTATTGGACGAATGTAGAAACGTCAAATAATAATTCAATTTATGGATGAGACCTTCGTTTGAATTCGATGAGAATGTTAATAATAATTAGGTATTCTAAATAGTACTAATACATGGTCCCCCTAAACCAGATACTGAATAGCACCCATACTAGAGCCTTCCTGTACCTCCCTAACTGCTAACAGATTCGCTCCAACCAAGTTTTAATTTAGAGGGATATGCACTTACATTGAAATTAGATCATTTTATGTCGGTTGATTTGAGATTTCCTTTGGCTATATATCTGGTTTTGTTATCTTCAGTGAGTATACTTTTATGGGCCCATGAGATAAAAGTCAATAAGGCGCTTTTCAGGCCTGCGTCTAGCAGTGGACCATTAAAGGCTGTCGCGGTCGAGGAGTGTCCTTTCAGAAATTCTTAAAAAAGATACATCCAGGTAAGTAATAAAAACAGAAATAGACAAAAAAATCTATTTCAAATTTGAACCAGAGATTCTTATAGAAACCCGGTCCACCTCCACTCTCAGTACCTATTGCCACGCCCTGCTAGGGTACCATTGTGTCTCTTAAACATTACTTAGATATTAAGACCTAAAAATGTACACAGTGGTTGCAATAAATGAATATGAATATGAAATGTTACTAGGATACCTTCCAAGATCTAGGTGATAAAAATCAAAACAGCAAATAAAGTCTGTTTCAACTTTGAAATGGCATTAAAATTTGAGATCATATTTGATTCTATTACTACGCATTGAACATCAAAAATAACAACCAAAAAGCTAGAGGCTTATCAGTTCTGTAGAAAAGGGATAAAGATAAAGATAATTTTTTTGCAAAAACATGTGTTATCAAAGATGGTAATTATCACTATTAAATCACTAGGTATATTCCTTAGAAATATTTGATTTTAAACATACGTACAGTCTGACCACACAATCATTTCTAGTTTAATGGATTACCAGAAATAAGAATTCTGGGTAGCCAACAACAATATACCCGGAACAAATGCTTGCAGATCATGCAAACGTTCTTCCTCGCGGGAGCTTTCCCGAAGATTTAAGGCCTATTTAGCTCACGTGAGTTTCCGGCAGAATAATTACCACATAAAGTCAACCAAAGAAACAAAGCAGATGAAACTGTTTTAGTTCTTGCCTGTTGTTTCATTGGGAAATACGAAAATACTCTAATCTTGACCTAGGTTACTCATTCGAGCAGCTTGGGGTAGAAACCCTAGGTCCTTGGGTTCCTGGGGCACCTGCAATAAAATAAAACGTTAAGTGCGAGTCGGACTCGCGCACTAAGGGTTCCGTTTAATTGTAAGACCTTGTTTCTTGCCAAATATCATGTCATCATAAATAAATAATAAATAAAAAACAAAGTTAAAAAAATCCAACCAGAGGCTCAGATAATTTTATTAATTTCATTGATGACTGAATTTAATTAAATGTAAGACCTTGTTTCTTGCCAAATATCATGTCATCATAAATAAATAATAAATAAAAAACAAAGTAAAAAAAAATCCAACCAGAGGCTCAGATAATTTTATTAATTTCATTGATGACTGAACTTAATTAAATATGTATATTAGAATTTATTAACATTTTGGCAGAACTAAATTCAGTAGCGTTCATTTAATTGTTTTTTTTTTGCATCAGTGACTCCCGTTGAATATACCTACCACTTGACTGCGATGCTTAATTTTGTTGTAAGTAGGTATGCCTTCTTTTGTTTATATGTTACGATAGGACTAGCATACCTTGCAAAGTAAAAGCCTATAACACTAAATACGAGTAAAAAAACCCTTCCGCTATAGAATACCTGTCACAAAAAACACAATAACAAGACTGACCATGCCCAGATTTCACTGAAACTATACATATTCAAACAAATTTAATCTAGCATCATGTCTCCTGATCTAGGTTGACTGACGAAGGTACACCGACATTGTCTGCTTAATTATATTCCTTCTACGGCATTGTGAACGGGCCTGTAGCTGAAACCAAAGATTTTTAGTTAAATACCACAGAATAACTATGCAGGGTGCCAAGTAACATGTGTACGAAGCCGATGGTTATTCTGGACTGGAAATCCAAAAAATCGTAATACTAAAGTTGTTCCCGTAGGGATTCAGAATCATCCCCTTTCGGTTTAGTACACATGTTTCGTGGCATCCTGTGTACGAAAGTACCTAAACCACCACACCAGCTGGTATCTGGTAGTCTGATTAGTTGACCAATAATGTTAGCCTCGAAAACTAAAACAGTAAAATGAAATGCTTGGCCCTAGAATGCCTAATTAGCGTTCCTGAAAGCCCAATATGTCGATTGATTGACAAGAGTTTTTAATCAATGATTTGTTCAAAATCTCACAAATCTAAATAACGAAAGAACACAAATAAAAGTCAAATTATTCAATTAAAACTAAATTCCAAAAAATCGTAAAACAAAACGTAGCTTTCCGGTGTCAGAAATAACACTTTTCGGCGTAAGTACACCCATAATGTGGCACCTTGTAGTTATTTCTGTGCTATCGAGAAGTTTTTGAAAGGTTCGTTCAAGATATCGATTACCGGCTGTTTATCACACAAGCTAAACTTCAGCGCATTTTGAACTTTATCGACGTAACATAAGACTGAGAAAGTTAGACCAGTGTTACTACCTTCACCCAGTTAGCAAGTACCCTGATAGGCAGTGTTCGGCTAAGCGACATGACAATGCAATTAATGTTTGCACCTTTGCACTGCTTGGTACACGTCTAACAGCCTGCAGGCCGTATCTATCTTCTACACTAGTACATGGCATCACTTAGCTGCCCCTATAGTACTTGGTAGAGCTAAAGTTGGACCTGACTTCCCTAAAATGTATTTTAGCTTGGGACCACCCACGTGGGGTAAAAATAGGATAAATATAAGTCAAAATTTCTGAAACTGTTCAGTCGTCCAGTAGAACTAAAAACATCGTGATTTTCTAGTTGTGACATTAAATTCTAAAACATGGAGTTTAGTTGCTTTGCTCTCTTCCCGCGACTAAGGGATATCCACCGTAGGCGGGCAGCAGCGCCACCTGCAGAATAATTCTACCACCGAACTGCGATCCCCAACCCATATACCGTGCGTACCGGGATTATGGGCTCTACCCCATTAGATAAAAGCCAACAAGGCGCTTATCAGGGGGAGGCCTGCGTCTAGCAGTGAACACCAATACAGGCTGTTGAGGTTGAGGTAGTTGCTTTGCTCGCCGTCGCGGCAGCGATGTCTTCGAAACGATAAAATAATTGAACTCACCAATGACTTATAAATCGAGCAACAATCTTATTTTTACGGCAACCGACCAACAGAGATCCCATCTTCGATGTCTATAATAAACATGAAGGCAATGTCAAAATGACCTGTATCCCATCCTATATCATCGTTGGTACAGAATATAATTGGCGTGGAAAGGTCCCTATCTGCCTCCGTCAACGGAAGGTCCCAATAAATAAAACGAATGGCGTTGGTAAAATGCTATCACATGCACCTGTCGATTTTTGGACACAGACTGTGGATAAGTTAGCGTGGAGCTAGTTTTTTCGTAGCTTGGGAAATTATGCTTAGTATGAGTGTGTGAAATAAATTATTTGTAAGATAAGAATAAAAAAAATAACTCGTGAGCTCGACAGACTTAACTTCTATTCCGCTTACACGTACAAAAAAGAATGAGACAAAAACAATATTTCGTGAAAATAGCCTGCGTCAAATCCCTTCAAACCATTCGAAAACTACAATCAAGTTCGCATGAAACTATTCAATCGCTGTCAAACTTTGAAAAATAGTTATGTACTCTCTATCCGGTTGAGGTGCTGCAAGGCTCCAAATGTATGAACTTTTTCGCCATCGTTTACGATATCCACTTTAATTAGTTTACTAATTTACAACCCATAAGTTAGGACTCGAGAGGTACTAAATCCTACTTCCTATCCTACTAATATTATAAAGCCGAAAGTTTGTGAAATCTGAATTTTAGCTCCCTAGGATCTCCAAAACTACCAAACAGAACAAGATGAAATTTGGCGTCCATTTAGAACATAGCTTAACTTAAATAATAGGCTACTTATGATACCGAAAATACGCGTGCGAAGCCGCGGGCAGAAGCTAGTATAGTTATAAACAAAGAAAATTACAATCAAATAATAGAAACAAATTAGAACTAGTATTTACAACCAAGCTAACTGCAGACTGTTGCAAACAAACTACAGGTAGCTCAACTGACCCATATCAATACCAGTCGGAAGCGTCCACAGGAAGTAAATATTTTGTTTAGCAAAATTCGCGTGTGGACTTTGCGATACAACGTGGTCAAGCAATCTGAATTCTGGGCATTAGTGACGTTGTTCTTTGCTTTTTAAAGAATATTATTTGCGTTAGATTAATGAAATTCTATATGTTTTTTTTTACTATATAAGGAAATCTTTATTCACAAAGAAAATTATACTAGTATTTACAATTGAAACAATTGAGCTAACTGCTGACTGTTGCAAACAGTCTACAGATAGCTCAACTGATCCATATCAACACCAGTCGGAAGCGTCCCCAAGACGCTGCATTGCCACGCTGTATGGCAATGCTGATACGCTGTGCCAGATATTCACCAGCTCTTGGGTCACGCGTGGCTTCGACCAGACGCTCAGATAGTTTTTTGAAAACCCGAAGCCTCGGTACCCCACGAACCTAGGGTCTCGACTCCAAGGGGAGCAAATGTGTAGACTCTGTCGAGACCTGCATATTTGCGCCTCTTGAGATCTTCGGCCAAATCTGCCGCCGCACCCGCCCTCACGGATGTCCTCGGAAGATGGGAAGGCGCAAGTGTGTCGACGCATGTAGCGTCCCACACAATGGGCCTCCCCAACTCCCATGGGACTAGTATCATACCGTCGGGCCTCTTACCATCGTCACGCAACAGACCATTCGGTTCGAGAATAGCTGGTACGTTAGTATATGTTTTTACTCAACCTCAGTTTTATTATTACTTCTCTTACCTAGTCTTATTTGTTTTTCTGACCGTAGAGCTCGTAGATTATAGATTACATAGACTAAGGGCCTCACCACACCGGGATGCCACGGCGACGTCGCTGGCAACGTATCTAAACTTTTTATTCTGTATATCAGCTGACTCACTTGGTGAAGGTTTGGCAACGTCGTCTGCCATACAATCGTTTAAATATATTGCCAGACAATTCGCTGTAGCATTCTGGTGAGGTAGGGCCTTTACTTTTTACTGATCAACTAACAAGGTTAAATCACTTAAGTCTATACAGCTCTTAAGGTATATTATGAATAAGTTATTAGTTAAAAAAATATGAAAGACAATTAAATTGGCACTAGATAAAATCATCTTAGCAGTTTTCTTAGCTCGAGCTAAATACTAGGTAGCCTATGGAATCGTGGGCTTCATGCAGTTATAGCCTAATTGCTGATAAAACAAACGGGATTACGTGATGAAACTGGTTGTCTTCGCGGAAGATAATTTTCCATCGAGAAAACTAGTTACCAAGCAGTTGTGTTGATGGAAATAAAATTTCGCCCAGGTAACTGGTGGTCCCCGCGAAAAATTTCTTCCACGTAGACAACTAGTTGTCTAGTTTTGTTTTCTGGGCGGAATAAACTGTTTCAAAAAAGAGCTTATTGATTAAAGCCGCCTCCACATAAAGCCAGCATCAAAAATAGATAGAAGGGTGTAATGTGACGATATCGGGAGACTGTCAAATCGAGTTGCGAGAATTTCGTACCCAATCTACTGGCCCTCTCAAAAAGAAAATCTGTTTCCGCCCCAGTCCAGTCTACAATGACCTCTCCACTTTACATTATTTACACAGATATCGCATTAACAGATTGAGGACAAGAGGTCTTTGTATGCTGGTGATCAGTTATCAAAGATTATGTGTGTATAATTCTGTTGTTTTGTGTTTAGATTTGGATGGGATTGTAGGGTTAGCCATAAATAGAGCAATAGTTTGCCTATTTTATTGTTGTGGGGTCTGAAATGTTCATTTTGACAACACAATATTGGTAATAGCGGGGCAGCTAAGCTTTGGGAATTGGGGTAGATAATGTGTTTAACGAAAACCAAATTTATTGACGAAACAAAATCAATATATGAAATCGAATTTTCACAACAATGTTTGTCAAAAAGTGTAGGTACCTATCTCTAATTTTTTTACAACAACTAATTTACTATTGAAATAAAACTTTTAAATCCATCATGGTTATTAACACTACAGTCAATGACAATGGGTAGTATTTATTTCAATTACTATGGGTAACGTTCGTAACAAAATAAAAAAATTGAGGGTAGATAGAAATATCCAGCATTACGACGAACCCATTAGGATGCATATCTTAAGATACGGAGACTACAAACTAAGATATCATTTCCTCCAGTCCCATTAAACCAGAGCTTTTAAACTAATGCCTCATTCCTCGTACTGAATGAATTCCTCGACAATATCTGTTATTCTGTCTCCTATTTATAAGAACGGTCTGCGGTGCCTTCATTATTTTGCTACGAAACCGGGGATGCTAAAACTTGCTGTTCATTGTGCGACTTGGTAGCTTAAGACGAGAACTGTTTTTTGAAAGGTAAATAAATTTAAATTATGTTTCTGGTTTGTCTCTTGCTTGAAGGTGGAAATGAAACACTGTTTAGGCTCCGTTAATTGAACAATACAATAACACGATTGATATTGTCCTTAAAATATGCGGCAAAAGTGGAAAAACCCCCGCTTTACCACTTTTTGTCGCAACATCCAACCGTCCGAGTCGTGTTTCTTATAGTTTTAAGTGTTATAAATTTATTCACAAAGAAAATTATACTAGTATTTACAATTGAAACAATTGAGCTAACTGCCGACTGTTGCAAACAGTCTACAGGTAGCTCAACTGATCCATATCAACACCAGTCGGAAGCGTCCCCAAGACGCTGCTGTTTTAAGTTAATTTCTTGTTAAAGTTATATTATAATTCGATTTTTTTTGATGTAACGAAATCGCAAAAAATCTTCAAAGAAAAGTTTAGTACTAGGTACAATTTAATTACGTTTTGGCCGAATTACGTCTGAGTACGAGTAGTAAGCCTTAAATAGATTGTTCCAAGAAAACGTAAGCTTGAAATTCAAAAAACTAAATGTCTCTTTGATTCTGTACAGCAAAGCTCAAGAGGTGGAGCTTCTGGTGGAAGTATTTATTTATAACAGGTTTGCATTTGCATTTCTAAGAAAATGATGCCCAAAACAACTTGAAAAGAAATAATATACCGTTGAGATGTCAGCGTAACTTTGCATGTTACTGACACAATAGATAAATATTTATCTATTGTGTTACTGATCTACATTTTCATCTATATCTTCAGCCTAGGCTCACTGCTGGTCGCAGACCTCCCATCTAACATTGGGTAGTGCCCATAATCCCCACGCTGGGCATGCGGGTTGGAGATCGCAGTTTGTTTTATTTTATTTTTTATTTTAATTTATTTGAGAAACATTGTTATAAACTAAAAAAAAATATACATAACTAACACTTAAACCAGCAAAGTTTCCACCATTAAAAGAGAGAAGAAGTTTGGTGGTAAGATTGCTCTGCAGGAGGCGCTGCTGCCTGCCCCCCTTAGCCGCCTCTTACGATACCCGAGCGAAGTTGGGGTGGTGCAAATTCTAAGTCCGCACCACAGGACAAGTTGCTGATACCTACACGCTAATGTTTAATCATCATCAGCAACCCGGTTCACCCACTGCTGGATATAGGTCTCCAAACTCTTCAACCACTCCACAGGGTCTGCGACAATCTTATCGTTCGTCCCGCAACGTTGGTTATACCATTCACCCGCCGCCGTCCGCGATAAGACCGCCTTTTATACTGTACCTTTTATATTTTAGATTTAGTTTAAAATACTTTTTATTTTTGTTCTTTTTAGGGTTCCGTATCTCAAAGGAAAATAGGAACCCTTATACCGATTTTGTTTAAACATAGCTAAGTAAGCTTTTGGTCAACCGCTTGGCAGATACAATACCACACACAAAAACAGATGTACCTACACATCAAACTTATAAGTATAACACCCCTCTTGTTTGGGTCGAGGGATAAAAAAGCATTTTAACGCGTTCACTGCCCAGTCTCTGAGGTGCGACCCGAAGGGGCACGCCGCTTCAATGACTAAGAACTACATGTACACACATATACCTAAGTTCTCGCACGTGCGCACGTGGGCAATGAAGGTGTCAACCGCCGGCGAGAGAAGATTCATATAACACGTAACACCAAATATTTAAATCGAGATTCTCTCTAACACCAAAAACTGTGGCATTGTCTATGAATGCGTGCGTTAACAAAATACCGACGCACGCACACTATTCATCATCATCAACCTATATTAGTCCACTGCTGGACATAGGCCTCCCCTAATGAGCGCCATAGCGCCCTGTCTTCAGCTTACCGCATCCAGAATCTGCCTACAGTCTTTCGCAGAACGTCATTCCACCTGGCTGGAGGGCGTCCTACACTACGTTTGCCTAGTCGCGGTCTCCACTCAAGAACACGTTTACCCCAGCGGTTGTCGGTTTTTCGCGAGATATGGCCGGCCCACTGCCACTTCAGCTTGCTAATTCTTTGGGCTATGTCGATAACTTTGTTTCTCTGTTGGATGTATTCGTTACGAATCCTATCCTTCAGAGAAACTCCGAGCATAGCTCTTTCCATAGCTCGCTGACCGACTTTGAACTGGTGGACCAGCCCTACCGTGAGTGTCCACGTCTCAGCTCCGTAGGTCATGACAAGTAGGAGGCACTGATCAAGCATTGCGGTTTGGATGACGAGAAACCACACTATTCCTAGTTATAAATAGTGTTTTTCCAATAAACCTAACTGTTATTGTTTTTTTTTTTATTTGCTTTTGGTGGCTTTCGTATCACTGCGGCCATGATGGCCTATTGTGATCGCCACTTTGCGTGTTCAGCCTCGAAGCAGCGGCGTTCACAGTTCGCCGCTAACCCTAGCAGCTGCTAGGAACTGTAGGATTTTCTTCGGGGTGGAGTCTTTTAGCTCGTCTGGACTAAGCAGGTGCTTGCCCAGATGGATGCTACGTTTTTGCATCAGTGCTCCGCACTCTCCTAGAAGATGGAGAGGCGTTTCCTCCGCCTCCTCTCAGAACCTGCAGGATTGTGTGTCGCTTAGCCCTAATTTGAACATGTGTTTGTTGAGGCGACAGTGTCCAGTTAGGGCTCTTGTCATGATGAGGTTGCTTCTGCTTAGCGCTAGGATTCGGTTGGTGCACCGCTTATCGAAGGCTTTTATCAATGATTTTGAGTGGCTCATGCCCGATGAAATCCTCCAAAGCTTGGAAGATTCCTCGTAGCAGGAGTCCAAGAGAGTTCTGAGAACTGTTATTGTTACCATTTATTGTGCAATCATGTTGCACGAACTTTTGTGAAAAACCACACCACAAAAACATACACTGATTCCAAAAGAGCGAGCTATCGCATTTTGCAACAATATAGCGTGGCACTACGGAAAGGGCCTTACGATTTAAATCTTTCCGTTACACACTAACTGACGCAATGAGGTTACCGTTAGATACCTATAGCTTGCTAGTTAGTTTTAAACAATCTTTTAGGTACACAGATTCATATTCAGGTTAGAAACCAACAGTTAAAAAGCAATGGCAGCTAAACCAATACAAAGCCGTATAAAGAAACTTTCGTCGGAACCATAAATTCTTCACCAAGAAGACCTGAATTCTTTTATGTACATAATTGAAAGCGTTTTATCCAATTTACTCCTTACCTTCACCGACAAACACGAAAAACCTTTTCAATTATTGATATTGAGCACAAACTTTACCCATACGGACTTGGTCTTTAACCCGCAGAGGGAAAATTAGCAACCTATTGGAAAGCACAAACATACTTGACCTATTTGTTTTTATCTATCTAAACATAAATATAATGAATATTAGATATACGACAGAGAACCAAAGTTATCGACATAGCTCAAAAAATTAGCAAACTGAAGTGGCAGTGGGCCGGCCATATCTTGTATGTATGTGGCATGCAGGCATGTAAGTGAAGGCCGTTTTAGAAGTTCAAAAAAGTATGTAAGTTATCAAATATTCAGTCGTTACGGCTTAGAATGTTTTTTTTTACTGAGCACAGACCAGTAACACATAGTCACAGCACAGATTATAACACAAAGCTCAATCATAGTAACTAGGTAGGCACCTACTACCAAAGCGATAAGGCCGCCCATGGTTAGCTAGCTCATTCGCTTGGGGCTAGATAATGCTGTGTGAATTGTCCAGCATTATTTATTTATTTATTATTCATTTATTTATTGTACTAAACGTCTCTTTGTAATGTGTTTCACTGGTGTACAATAAACCATACTTGTATTGTATTGTTTAGCTCAATTGTTTCAATTGTAAATTCTAGGTGTAATTTATTTTTATTATTTGATTGTAATTTACTATGCGATTAAAGATTAAAAAATTGTTTGGTACTTTCAGTAAACATAGGATTTATTTTCTAAACAGAACTATACGTTTGCTATTAAGAGGATCGATCGTTTGTGCCCTTTATTTTTCTTACTCTTCGGCAAAATCCGATTTCAACCACAGATACGTACGTCGTTAACTTTTATTAATGACATACACTGTTCCGATAAAAAACACCTGTCTATTTTGAATAAGGGACACAATTAGCTGTCTGAATGGAAAAATCTACAATACAGTTTGTAGAGAAAGGCAGAAACGTAGTTTACATAGGTTAATGACTTATTAAACTGACTCATAGTCATGACGTCGCGTGATTTAAGCCCTTGTTATTGTTATTGTTCTTTTTGATTTTGTTTTTTGATGTTATCTTCGTGTTACCATTCCTACGTCAAAAGCACATGCGTGTTTTTTAGTAGTCACTTATTCTACTAAATAAATTATTTCCTGTTAATGTGATTTTGATCTGTCTTGACATTGGAACGGCTACAACGATATTCTTAAAACATAAAGGGCGTAACAACTTCACATTTCTGCTGCGCGCGGACGCACCACGCAACATAGATTCCCGTACAAAAAGTGCCGAGAGACGCACGCGCATTTATCTATACCAACCCGCGATCTCTCGATTCCTAGTTTTAAAACAATGTAATTTACATGTAAACTTACTTCAATAAACCCGAATAAAAACTGAGTCTTTTCAATACAGATTAGAACTTGTGTAACGGTCCAGTTTATGCTGGTTCGTTTAATTTGCAAATATAGAAATAATTAACACATTTTGATATAGCTTATAACACTAAAAATATATTCTGAGTTGTAAATGAGTTCAAACGCCTTGCTGGAAGTATAGCAGCCTTTTTAAATCATGTTCCGCAAGACAGATTTGAAATTTTGAGTATTCTAGGAAAACAAATGGGCTTCTTGATAGTTGGTACAGGGATGTCAGTGGGAAGAGATCGGAAGTTTTGAAGTGAAGTGAAAATTTGGGGTTTTTTCTAGGTTTTACAGGAATAGTGGGAATCGTGAGATACAGACGGGAAGCTAGGTCGGCTCAGCCATCGAGCGAGACCAGGGAGGAATTCTAGGAATGGATTACAAATTTCTATCAATCAGATTCAGGTTACGTAAACCCACACTTTTCATTTCTAATATTTCTCCGTATTGAAGACGAATGGTGTTGCATTCCAGAGCTGACTGTTCTAATTTATTATTATATTTATTAAACACACTCTGTTGATGCTGCAATGCTCCTGGGTGTGTTGGTGAACTTCCTGTGTTGTAATGCCCTGAACTAACCTGTTTATTAAATCTATTGTTTTGACCTACGGATGGACTGGAATGTGGTTCCACACGTTTACACGCTCCTTAGGACTCCCCGCGTGGACTAGGTATAGGATTAGGTAGGCTAGGGTTTTAGCGAGGTAGGATGTATTTGGATCGCTTGAGATCATTCCCCATCAAACTCTCCTGAGTTAGCGATTTACATACGCTTTGCTTTTAAATGTCTGGTTATCACTGAGTAAGGGAAGGGCGAGAACCGTCTGTTTTCGACTTTCCCCGAGGAGATGAAAAGATAAACATCGCAGTGGGGCATCTACCAGATAAATTTGGCTTATACCTATACGGGATAAAGCAAAGTTCTCCGGTTTCCGCATAGGAGAGGCAGAATAACCGAACAAAGTCACAATGCCAAGATATTATAGGTTCTTCGCTTACTATGTAATTTTAGTTGTTTCAGAGCTTGGGTGTATCATGGTTTGAGTCGACCATGAAAGAGGGGTGCTATACTACTGTACCAGAATTGAAGAATCGACAACTTAAGTAGTTTTAACGTTTATTTCATTTGTCTTAAGCTTCTAAAAGAATCTGAGTTACTACATCACAATGTATGAGTCCTACCGCTAACTAGACGATCATTGGCCACTTTAAATCACAATTTTAATACAAAACTTATAGTAAAATACTTAGTTTTATTGATAGATAATCACTATTGATCAGGTAGGGTAGGGAACGATATTTCCGAGCGTTACACTTGCTCAATATAGTAATTTTTTATTTAAATAAAAACTAAATTCATAATAAAATCTGAATTCGATTTATCAGTTTAGTAGCTATAGCCACAGACAGACATACAAAAGGACACATAGTTACACAAAACTTATAACAGCTCTTTTATGTTTGGGTTAAAATCTGCAACTCGAATAAATTGCCTCATTTATTTATTAACTTTATTGCACACATTTAACAAAAGTACCTATACAAAAGGTGGGCTTAATGCCGATGGCATTATCTACCTGCCAACGTATAAAGCTAAGCTAGATAATAAGTCTAATAAATAAGTCTAGAAGCGACGCGTGACCCGAGAGCTGGTGAGTATCTAGCACAGCGCATCAGCATTGCCATACAGCGTGGCAATGCAGCCAGCGTCTTGGGGACGCGACGACTGGTATTTATATGGATCAGTTGAGCTACCTGTAGACTGTTTGCAACAGTCTGCAGTTAGCTCAATTGTTTCAATTGTAAATACTAGTATAATTTTCTTTGTGAATAAAGGATTTAAAAAATAATCAAATAATATCGCAAAAATTTTCGACTTCGACGGGACTTGAACCCGCATCCTTCCTTCAGTACTGGAATGTGCTAACCAACTACACCACGAGGTCAAGTGACGTGGGAGTCGAAAATCTCTGCGACTTCCTACGGTCTCTAGCGCCGTCAGCTCCACCTACAGCATACGCCTACTATTATTTGATTTCCTAGAAATTACCCTTAGTGGGGTTACGCACTATAATAGCAAAAAAACTTAAAAAAATAAGTCTAATTACAGAGAAAAACTACAATTCTATTTATAAATTCAATTCTTTTCAATATCCCGTCCGTCCCGTTCATGCGAAAATCTCAAACAATTCAAATTCACAATTCTCCAACCGGCATAAAATCACAACAAAACTAAGAGCTCCTACTTAGGTCCTCCAATCAGGGGAAATACGAGTACGATAAAATAAATTTCTTTGTCCATATTTCATTGAACAGCTACCGGAATATTGAATTTATGTTATGGCTTGCAAAGCAATTACCCAGTGTGAACTCATTTTGAAATAATGAATTTAATTAAAACGAACTAAGGTTGCATTTGCAATTGAAACCGGGTTAAATAAGTTCGTAGAACTTGGTCTAGACGCAATCATTATAGCATACTCCATAAGTTTGTAATCTTAAACAATCTTCAAACAGAAGAAAACAATCTTTTAATACTACCTCTAGCATTCGTTAAAAAAACGAAAAAGCGTTTTTTTAACGAAGAACCTCGACTATCCGAACTAATTGGGAAAGATACTAGTTCGGTTCGGATAACTCGTTCGAAATGTTAAGGAAACATTCGGCTTTCACGTTATTTGCGCGATGTAAGAAATAACTATATACATACTTACATTAAAATAGCGCACGAAATCACTATAAGGCCCGACCCAAATCTGCGCCACCATAAAATAGGTTTTTATCTATGTTAAAAAAAGGAATTTTCAAAAATCGAACTTGCAGTTTGTGATACCCATCATAAGCTTATTTTTAATACTTCTGTAAAAGTTCTATTTTGTATAGTGTAGGCAAAGATGCGAAGTTGCTCTTTTTGCTCACCATCGCGGCCAAAAAGAGCAACTTTTCATCTCTGCCTGCATCGTCGAGCCAAGTGTCGCTTTAAGCAAACTAACAACGTTCGATAAAACAAAACGCGTTTCATCACGCTTGATACCTACGCGCAGCCGCAGCGAGCAAAAACTTCGCGCCAACGTTCGGATAAACTAAGTCAGCGTTCGGATAATTGACGGTTCGGATAATCGAGGTTGAATCGTACCATCGCGTAGCTCATGTCAGAAACGAACCTAGGCAACGTTTACCTCAACCTCAACCTCAACAGCCTGTATTGGTCCACTGCTGGACGCAGGCCTCCCCCTGAAAAGCGCTTTGTTGGCTTTTATCTCATGGAGGTAATGCCCATAATCCTCACGCTGGGCATGCGGGTTGGGGATCGCAGTTCGGTGGTAGAAACTGCAGGCGGCGCTGCTACCCGCCCCCGGTGGATATCCCTTAGTCGCCTCTTACGACACCCGCGGGAAGAGTTGGGGTGGTGCAAATTCTAAGCCGGCACCACACACCGTTTACCTGCTATCTGTACAATACTTGCTAGACTAACGTATCGGCAGTCGGCCGGTTTTAATTTGTGACGTCGGTGGAGTAATGACACTCACTGTGTCGTACATTGCATGATCATCGGTCTGCAATCCAATTATTCAATTCAAAAAGCAAGGATTGCAGGTTTTTGGTTGTGTTTATACAACGGACAATAATTATACTATAGAGCTCACGCGAGAGCGAGGTCTTCTCCGGTGTGAGTGTTGTAAGCAAACCGCAGGAGGTGCGTGTGAATAAATATGAATACATTTTGTTATTTGTATGTGGCCAAAATGTATTTATTTTTCTGATGAACTCGGAAACGGCCAGTACCAATTTGATTTCGCTTGATCCTCCCTCTGCCGCACGCTTCTATCATACTAGCCCATGAGCACCTACTGCTGAGTAAAGACCCCCTCTCCAATACGGCATTCTGTCCGATCCTGTGCCACCGTAATCCTACTTCCTACTATCCTACTATCCTAAATTTTCTTTGTTAATAAATGTCATGATTGATTCCATCCTACTAATATTATAAAGCCGAAAGTTTGTGAAATGTGAAATTTTTGTTACCTAGGATCTCCAAAACTATTGAACAGGTCATGATGAAATTTGGCAAACACTTAGAACGTAACCTAATTTAAACAATAGGCTACCTAACATCCCGAAAATACGCGCACGCCGCGGGCAGAAGCTAGTAATATTATGAATCCGAAAGTTTGTGAAACGTGAAATTTTTGTTACCTTGAATCTCCAAAACTACTGAACAGATAAAAATGAAATTTGGCGTAAACTTAGAACGTAACCTTACTTAGACAATAGGCGATACCTTTTATACCGAAAATACGCGTGTGAAGCCGCGGGCAGAAGCTAGTTCTATATAATAAATAAAAAAATAAAAAGACCTATATTTTTCCTTACTAGCTAAAGCTTAAAGTAGATACCTATATATAAATCTTTATCTAAACTAAACTCTGTCGTCACACCACCTCTTTGTTCGTCGCCCTCGTCTGCGTTTCATGTCTCGAGGAATCCAATTTGTGGCTATTTGTGTCCATATGTTTGGGGGAAGCCGCTGGCCTGCCCATTGCCATTTGAGCTCTAGGATCTTCTGTACTACATCATTTGGCTTGGTTTTCTTTCTGATGGTTACATTTCTGATCTTTTTTAGTCTTATTCCCATTAAGCTTCTTTCCATGCTTCTCTGACAGACTTCTATTCTTTCAAGCTGTGTCTTTGTCAGAGGCCATTCGTACTTTTGTAGGACAGTTTTACAGAAAATTCAGATCTTTGAAATTGTATACCATAACCATAGGTATAATGAAAACATATTTGCAACACGTATTGCACAGGTGCATTCCCAAGATAGCAGGGGACACAGAATTTTGCATCACAAAAAGGCAAGTTTAAAATTGCTGAAAACAGAGCAAATATTCCGCTGCTTGCATTTACCCCGATAGCACGGCACAGTCTCAAAAACCCGCAAAAGTGAGGAAATTCAAAAGAAAAATGCTAATACAGCACGTTTAAGCAATATGTGGAAATGGGGCCCTAACAAAATAGAAATATTGGCCCACGTAGACGGTGGTGCTGCTTGACCAAATTACACGAGAAAAATGTGGAAACTGTTAAGTATTCTCGGGTTGATGGGGCCCAGCTGAATAGATTAGGAGCTGATAAGGGTATGTACCCTTATTGGTTGGTATGTTATTGATTTTGTACATGGGGAGTATTCCAACTGCTCGTATCACAAATAATATCAAAGCATGACTTATTTCCACACCTTGTGGCGCAGCGGGCGAAGGTCTGCCTGCGACGCAGGAGGTTGCGGGTTCCATTTCCGCCTCGGGACAAATGTTTGTACGATCTGCAGATATTTTTCAAGGGCGTTCTGGATGTTTTCTATGTATAATAAAAAATATCTATCTATGTAGTGTATTGTATTATGTCTATCAGTTATCTAGTACCCATAACACAAGCTCTGCTTATCTTGGGGCTAGATAATGCTGTGTGAATTGTCCAGCATTATTTAGAATAGAATAGAATATTTTATTTGTAACTTAATCAACAAAAACAAACACAATTTAAAGATAAAATAAAAGATACAGCTTCTGTCGAATTAAGTCACAAAACGGTCTCTGTCTCAGCATAAGCTGGTTGTTACCACGTAACAACCAACGCTGGTCTTCCGACAGAGCCGTTTGGTGACGTCACGGAAGATTTATTATTTTCAGAGAGAATTTATTGAGAATTTATTATTTATTTATATATTTGTATTAAAAAAAACATATTTAATCCAATGCACCATAGTGTCAGGGAACTTAACACACGACGATTTTTTTTTCATTTTATTTATTTTATCCGTTACGGTTCAACTGCTCACTTTTCTCCTTCGATTTCTCGCAATTTAATGATGATCTAATTTTATCCAATCACTGGTTACTCAATGTTGGCATATGGTGTTGGTGTTTACCAAAACCTCTCTGGGACTACATTGAACTGTTTCATAACCTGTGGCCAATCGTTACTCACATTAGTACCTCTGGTTGATTGATTTGGGTACTTTTTATCGATACGAAAGAGCAGGAAAAATAAGGGGAATTTGTGGCTAAAAGGCTCATAGGAATCGTACGGCTTGATTTACTAAAATCGGTTTCAATCTCTCAGGCAAGCGGAATTGTTTTAAAATACAGTAAATTCGTTAGAATCGTTCTGGATTACGCAAGGGTTTCGTTGCTAACATATTTTAACATTTTCTGTTAAATGAATCTGGGTAAAGTAGTAGCTTTTCTGAAATTCTCCTTATTTTCGTGAAAAGTATAGGTAGGTACTTAATTTACACTGAATTCTGTATTCTGGTGGCGTAATGCTTTCCTACAATTGCAATTAGCCTAGTGTGTAGGCGGTATTGCTTTTAAAATAAATGGTAACAAAAATAATTGAAGGTTAAACAAACTTACCTTAAGTGAAGTTTAACCATAATTACACGAGACGCTGCATCCGAAGAGAAAATAAATGGGTAATTAGGGTAACAAAAATAGCTATCAATATCATCTATAGCCTATACTTGACTTACGCCTCCCCTAATAAGTCATACAGTACAAATATATTGCCTTATAGCAATGCAGCCAGCGTCAGGGAGACCGAACATTTCCGATTAGTATTCATCTTTATACTCGTATAGTTTATAGTAAGTCTGCAGATGTATTTGTATTTCTTTATTAAGCATAACTTATTCTATTCTTATATATACTACTACACTTTAAACCATAGAAGGTTATCGTATTCTGTGAAGGTTAACGTATTCTGTACATTTAATAAATACCATCTATAAACCTTTGTAAATAAGGGTCTTTCCTCTAGGCCAAACTCGATCGTCTAATCTAACTGGTTTGGCCACGACGAATAATTTATCCTGTGGCAAAACTGCTTGTCACAAATCTATACCCGACCTGTATAAAGCACTGAGCTTAGTACAATTATACGCAAAAGTACATGTCAACACGTGAACCGGAAATTTTGAGCGTTAGAATAACCATGGATAACATTTACAAATGTCAGATGCTTTAACCTTCTCAGTGCCTATTGTAGTGAATGTGTTGAAAGGGTTCTGTACAACCTCCTTAATTATCTTGCAATGCGCCTATTATCTATGCGGATCACCAACGTCTATGGTTTTGACGTTAGACCAATGCTACGAGAGGACAGAGAAGAAACTGGAAGATTCAGCTAAGTGGGATTCTGGTTCAATCATCGTAGCTGAAAGTACTAGAAAGTCATAGAAACCATGTAGAAATGGTCTCGCGATTCGTGTAGTCAGAGGCCCTGGCCTTATTGTGTCTGTGTTTCACTCTATTTTCAACTGACATTACCCAATTATGCCCACAAGTGAGACAGATAAAGTACCTACTCCGTTAAGTATTAAAATTATTTTTAAAACGTTAGTCTGAAGATCTATGATGGAATCCTCAATCAATCAGCAGCGGCAGTCTGCATCGGAAACAGGACCGCCTCGCCGCCGGGGCGTTACCAATCCCGGCTGCAAATTACAAATAAATTGATGGGTACTTTTCATATCCTGAAGGCGTATGTGTTGTGCACTCGTACATTCTCTGCTTGAGATTCCAGAAATTTTTACGTTCTGTCACCATCTAGAGGGTTTCATGTAATTACTACAAAAAATCCCACAGTGAATCCATACTAATATCTTAGCTGATAATAAATATAGCTTGCCTTCGTATATGTCCAGTATTTATTAACTTTCATGTATGAATCAACTTTTGTGTGCAATAAAGAATTTATAAATTAATATTTTAAATTCGATATCGAAAGTAAGAGCCTTGTTCATACACGATTTTTCCAAAAATCGGTGTCTCAACAAACTTTCATAATGATCCATAAACACTCGCGACCGTGCCTACGAACGGCGAATTAACCGTAGATTTTTACAGCGAAAAAACATGGGTGTACGCTTTTTTCGAAATCTTAATTCTGTTAACTTTCCATCATGCCTAAACGGCTCAACAGAACTCGATGACATTTGGCAGGGAAGTATTAAGGTATCCTGGGGACAGACATTGGCTACTTTTTACCCGGAAATGCGCGTGTTTAACCGCTGGCAGAAGCTAGTATTTTAAACTACTGATGCTTTTCACCAATTAAAATGATTTGGGAGGTTTGGGAGGACTAAAAATGTTGCAGTCTATTTTAACCCCCGACGCAAAAAGAGAGGAGTGTTATAAGTTTAACGTGTCTGTCTGTGTATCTGTGTATCCGTCTGTGGTATCGTAGCTCCCAAACGGATGAACCGATTTTCCTTTAGTTTTTTTGTGTCATAGATAATTTTATCCCGAGTGTTCTTAGCCATGGTTCATGAAAATCTGTTCAGTCAATAAACGTCGGCGGGTTTTTAAATTTTTAAATTTTGTCTTGTTATAATTTACTTTAGGTATGTCAAGCTCCAGCCCTCCAGGTTAATATTTCTCTTTTTTGTTTTGTATTATCCATCTATTTCAGACACATAATACCCACCTCAGATCCCAATTACTCAAATGTGTACTTTTTTTTAATATACACGATTTTCAGAATTAAATAATTGGACTTCATTGAATAGAGACTCAGGAATGCACTAATAATAATTGTTAAATCTTTTAACATAATATAATATTCATAAAAAGACCTATTATAATTTATTATTTCAAATTTTATATGCTAAAAACAAAATGGTGGGTCACATTACCACCTTATCTCCTATAGTTTACACAACAACAGAATCGAGGCCACTGAGCCCACCATAAAACTACTTATCAGCCACGCCGGGACACCTCCGGAGCCAAAGGATGGGCCAGTAAGACTTACCTATAATAGGTAAGTCGTACTGGCCCATCCTTTCATATATCTCGCCATGCCGGCCTTAACGACATCATCCGGCAGGCCTTTGTCACCGCTAACGTACCAGCTATTCTCGAACCGAATGGTCTGTTGCGTGACGGTAGTAAGAGGCCCGACGGTATGACACTAGTCCCATGGGAGTTGGAGAGGCCCATTGTGTGGGACGCTACATGCGTTGACACACTTGCGCCTTTCCATCTTCCGAGGACATCCGTGAGCGCGGGAGCGCCGGCAGATGCGGCCGAAGATCGGGGCGTAAATATGCAGGTCTCGACAGAGCCTACACATTTGCTCCCCTTGGAGTCGAGGCCCTAGGTACGCGGGGTACCGAGGCTCTTCGAGTTTTAAAAAAATTATCTGAGCGTCTGGTCGAAGCGACGCGTGACCCGAGAGCTGGTGAGTATCTGATCAGCATTGCCATACAGCGGGGCAATGTAGCCAGCGTGTTGGGGACTTCGACTGGTATTGATATGGATTAGTTGAGCTACCTGTAGATTGTTTGCAACAGTCTGCAGTTAGTTTAATTGTTTCAATTGTGAATACTAGTTCTAATTTGTTTCTATTATTTGATTGTAATTAAAAAGAAAATTAATTAATATGTAATTTTCTTTGATAATATAGGACTAATATCATAAATTCGAAAGTAATTTTTGATGACTGTCTGTCTCGTCTGGCTAGTTTTTGTATGGAATTGGTTAGTCACCGCGGAGAAGAGGTTCTCTCCTAGGAAAATAATATTAAATATTGAAAAGTGACTTTACTTGGCAACATCTCATACATTAAAAATGTACACAACAAACAAGACAATTAAAGCAAAGCTACATCCCGAAAAGACATGGCAGTGTAAGCTAAAAGAAAAAACATTTTTAAGCAAATTGTACTTGTTCCTCTGAAACCAATTTCGTTTTACACGGAACTCTCAGAGACGGGATATAAAGCTAGAGAACATCCACGTGATTTATAAATGGTGCCTATTGTTCTCTGAAGGATAGACTAGTCAACCTTGGGTCTGAAAGAATGTGGTATCGCCATTGATCTTAGTAAAATCTTTAGACATGGTACATACGTACTTCCAACGCCTACAAAACAACTGACTGGTGTTACAACTACACATAAACACTCGCTCACAGTTACATTTCCAATCTTGTGCAATAATTTCAATGAACAAACACGAGGGCTTGTTGTAGTCTTTAAATCAAGCATGCGTAACACAAACGCTTCGGTCCGACTATGACAGAGGCGGGTGGACCTAATTGCACCAATTTGAGGCTTCTATATTTTCGAGACACTAGTACTGCT
This sequence comes from Eupithecia subfuscata, assembly GCA_963564075.1. Taxonomy (NCBI): domain Eukaryota; kingdom Metazoa; phylum Arthropoda; class Insecta; order Lepidoptera; family Geometridae; genus Eupithecia; species Eupithecia subfuscata. Next base: position 4,123,765 of record OY751106.1, read on the forward strand.
TGTGCAAAAAACTGGGACGAGTCTCCTTCGCATTGGGAAGGCTTGCTAACACCGCGTCAAGGGACGCAGTTCGCTCGTGCTATTTTGCGACCGTCCATAGCGTAGTCACGTACGGGGCGGAACTATGGGCGCGAGCCGACGACACCGAGCGCATCTTCGTAATGCAGAAGAGGGCCGTCCGCGCCATTGTGGGTGTCCCGGACGATGTATCCTGCAGAGAATACTTCGCACAACTAAAATAATGACGCTACCAAGCGAGCTCATTTACCAGGTAGCCCTTTTCACCCATCAATATCTGGACCTGTTCCAGCGTCGTGGAGTTAACCCGACCGCGCACTCCGTAGCAACGATTACCACTACAGACTAAGAACACCCACACACAAACTATGTAAGTCGGAGAGATCTGTGTAGGTACATAATGGGCCCCGCGGTCTACAACCGATTACCCGATAAAATAAGAGATGCCGCTTCCTCCAACATATTCAAACACCGACTAAAATCATGGCTACTGGAGAGAGTATTCTACAGCTTCGGGGAGTTCCTAGAGTTACCGGAACTGTAGAGTACAATCCCCGTGCCTAATGCAAATAAAATATTAATAACTAGCTTCTGCCCGCGGCTTCGCACGCGTTGTTTCTATGGAAACGTTAAAAGGTGATTTCTATCCCATGGGAACTGATTTATGGGATAAAAAGTAGCCTATGTTTGATTCCAGGATTATAATTATCTGTATACAAAATTTCAGCCCAATCCGTTCAGTAGTTTTGGCTTGAAGAGGTAACAAACATCATAAGTTTTGTATTTTTCGCTGACGAAAGTTAACAGAAATGGAAGATTTCCATTATTCCAGCCAGGACGTGGCCAACATCCATTTCGTCTATGGATTGTGCAACGGGAACGATAATGCTGCTGTAAGAGAGTATGCGAGAAGATTTCCCAATAAACCAACCCCGAATGCTCGCACATTCATACGACCATACCATTTTAGAAGACAATAAAGGAATACGTTCGTTAGGTGCTCTTCTAATACCATTTTCGGCGAGGTTGAGGTGTAGTCGTATGAATAGTAGACTGTATGTATGTAGACGTTTTGAGGTTATTTTTATCGCATGGGAACTAATTTTTGGGATTAAGAGTAGCCTATGTTTTATTCCAGGGCTAGACTTACCTGTATGCAAAATTTCAGCTTAATCCGTTCAGTAGTTTCGGCGTGAAGAGGTAACAAACATCCATCCATCCATCCATCCAAACTTTCGCATTTATAATATTAGTGTGATTGCTGCAAAGGTCAAGGGAGCAACTGTCAACTCACTCGCGATGTCTCGATTAAGTTTAGGTCGAAGTAGTTTTGAGAAATTTCTAAGTATGGTGGTGTAAAATATTGCACAATGATCAGTGTGCATCTTCTGATAAACACTCTTTTCCAAGTGCTACGGTCGAGAGTGGGATTGCTTTTTTCCCCACCGTTTGCGTTCCTTACAAAGGTGCCAAAATTAGCTCACTATCAATCGAATATGCACCCTTTAGCAGTAACGTAAGCTCCGACACTCAACGCCACTTTGGTAGGTACTTGCTTCATTTCTACTTTAAAGCTGAGGCAAAAAGAGCGTAATTTTTTGATAGGAGATAGAAATGTCAACTCATCTTGTGGCACAAACAGAACTTTTGTATAAAAAGGCTTATTTTAAGCGACTCACCACTCAAAACCTTACGCCTGTTTGATTTCAGCCAGCTTAATCATACAATAAATAAATAAATAATGCTGGAAAATTATACAGCGGTATTTAGCCCCAAGCTAAGCAGAGCTTGTGTTATGGGTACTAGATAACTGATTTACTTAATACAATACACTACATAGATAGATATTTTTTATTATACATAGAAAACATCCAGAACACCCTGAACAAATATCTGCAGATCGTACAAACATTTGCCGCGAGGCGGGAATCGAACCCGCAACCTCCTGCGTCGCAGGCGGACCTTCGCCCGCTGCGCTACAGAGGTCGTTAGGTGTAGGTATCTTGTGTCAACAATTAGGTGTATCTAGTTTCCTATCTACCCTTGAACAAAAAATGCGAAAAAATCCAATAGAAATCGATTAGCGATTCCCTACTCGATTCCATATTAATCGTTAAACTTAACGTGGGCACTTACAGTTACAGCACGATATTTCAAAGGCGTTTAATTTGATATTTTCACCGAGCTGGCTCGTTATTGCGAAGCCAATCAATGCTCTCTATAATTATATTGCCACTCGATGCCCGACCCAATAAATTTCCTCTGTAGATATCATATAATCCTGCGCAAAGTGCTCTACCAACGAAGCTTACTAATACCATGGACAAACCCAACAAATTAATTAAAATATGGACCGTTTTGATCGAGAAGAAGGTGCTCCAGCTTTTAATTTAAAGGTTCAATCACTTTTATATACAGACGACATTCTAACTATTTTTTTACCGACGAAAAACAGAGGAGGTTCTCAAGTCGTCGATGCGTATATTTTTTTTTATGTGTGACCACGCATAACTTTTTACGGAGTAGTCCGATTTTGATAATTCTTTTTTTATTGTAAAGGGATAAGGACGAACCACCATACTTTGGAAAGGACCCCGAAGTTGGTCCCATATAAATTCTAACTAGATGATTTTGAAGTCCGTTTATAGTTTTTTAAAACACGCCAAAGTATTGTAAGAAACCTATCTATCCTGTATTATAATTTTCATCTGGGAAAGCGTGCTCTAACTGAGGCCACATATCATCGTCACGTAGAGTTAAATCATTCTAAAATGAACGCCGATTCCACTAAATGTCATACAATCGTCGTTCATTTTGAGAATGGTTTATCTCTACCTACTTACCAGAAGCCTTGGTCGCTACGCAGTACGCTGCCACCGGACACATAATTGTATGAAAAACGTCTAGAGTGGTCTTTTATTCCGTAGAAGTATGCGTCAGCAATATAGGGCAGTAGGCAGTACGCAGCGTAGTGATAAAAAGATCAAGGTTTAGAAGGCGGCTAATCGCTTAACCAAGCCAATAAAAATAACGCAGAAATAATTTTTAACAGATTTTCATGAAACATGACACAAAAAAAAACGAAAATCGGTTCATCCGTTTGGGAGCTACGATACCACAGACAGATTCACGATACACAGATACACAGACAGACACGTCAAACTTATAACACGCGTCGGGGGTTAAAAAGAAGTCAATTGGCACCAGTGCTACAGTGGTGTCTTGGGTGGTGGGGGCTATTGGGAAAAGACGATTCATAGAACTACTCCTGCTGCCAGTTTATAAAAAATCTTACAAAGTACCAATGCTGCGTTTGCGTACTAAGGAAATAAGGTAATTCTAATTAATTCTATGACTACGTCAATCAATCAATCATAACAGCCCGACATAGGCCTCCTCCATACAACGCCACAGATAGAGGTCCTGAGCCGCCTCTATCCACCGACTCTCAGCAACCACCACAAAGTAGTAGCTGTAAGCTATGACTACAGCCAACAGCATATCAAGCATTCTCCTGGAGCTGTAATCGAACCCGTAACCACCTGTAACTCAGCTGGACACAATGTCCACTGCGCCACTGCAGCCTAGATGATTAATTTTTCTACTTAACCCACAAGTAAAGTAGGAAGTATCTTCTATAAAATTTTCAACAGGACAAAATGTAAAACGCGCAAGCAATCTTCGTAATGACTTTGCTGCCTAGTAAAGACTTACCTTTTCCGTCTTGAAACTTGAGTCTTGTGTTTCTCGGCCAAGCCGAAAGCTTCAGTTTACCTGGTTCCTGAACTTTCTGCGTCGGTCGCAGTTCAGTTCAGCCCTTGCCGTGGCGTAGGGCGCACGCATTTGCGTTGAACCGCGCGTGTACGTCGTTTGTGGTTGGAACTGTTGAAAGTTCGTGCTTGGTTTTACATCGGTGTGTTTGACTCCTGTTAACTTTTTGAGGTAAGGATTTTTCTGCACTAGTTAGGTGAAGGATTGGCGATGAATTTATTTGTTGATGCGTAGTAAAACTGTTGATTTTTTAACTGTCGGTAGAACAGTTTAACATCGATTTACGCCACTGGATGTTAAAGTTAGAAAGTGATTTTTTATAATAATAGTTCAAGGCCTACTTTATAGTGAAGGGAAACTTTACATTATTAAACAAAAAGTAGTTTTTTTTAATATTAATGTATAAGCTCTGATTTTAATAACAGGTAGTTATTCCGGGATTATGAAATAATAACATATTTGCGTTTCATAATAATAAATAGAGGCCGTGCGTATTTCCCAACACGAAATAAATGCAGGCTTTTTTTGAAGATGGTGAAGGAAAAAGCTCTTGCACTATTTAGTAAGAACACATACCTACAATACCTATAGTAGTAGGTACACACTTGTGTACTCTGTTCTAGGTACATAACAACTTAAGCGGGTTCGATTAACGTTGGCGCAAGATTTGTTTCAGTATATAGGTATATTTTACTAGAAATCAACATAAATATCAACATCTCCAAAAGTATCATAGAATCGATGTCGTAAAATCGATATAGTGTCGAATCATTTTGATATGTTTATAGAAAGAGGTTTGCGATTCGCTAATGACTTTCCGCTAGTTTTATTCCTTGTCAAACGCAGATAATATGTATTAAAAACTACAAAACTTTAATTTCGCGCCAACGTGAAGCGAACCACCATACGTAGGTTATACGTACACAGATTACGAGATCGTTACAAAAGGTATTAAAACACATTTCATAAAAATCTTATTCAGTGTTCAGTATCATTTTGATCTAATAAATAATTCAGCGATTCCTTTCAATTTTTACCGTGAAAGAAACAACGTTAGATGCTTAACTACTTGCCTACCTCTCTCGAGGATTTTTGTTTTGCTTACTTTTAATATTAGGTAATATTCTTCTAAAAGAAAATGTAGATTTCAATTACCAACACGTAAAAAGGTTTTTTTAGAAAATACTTCTTTATGATTCTAAAATAAAATTGTAACTAAAGTAATACCCTCTTATGGTGATTCTTTCGCTCGCACATAGCGATAAATTTTTAGTTTTTGGTATTCAAGCAAGCAGTAGTTTTGCGCCCATTTTCTATGAACCTAGGCAAAAAAATAAAATTCTATTCGATGCCCCTTTTGGAGTGTATTGATTGACATTGCGTTGATTTTATGTGAGAAATATCTAGTCTTCTTAACTGAAAATGACAAATTGAAGTTTGTATGCATGGGTTCAAATGGTTTAAAAAGTCGCAAAACGACTTATCTGCTAAATTACTTGAAGAATCCAGAAATTACAAAAAAAGGGTTTTATAATCTAGCGCTCGTCGTAACGTACCGTAAGATAAAAGGCTGTGTATTTATTGTATTTTATTCCACAGTGGAATATCGATGGTGGATAATTAGGTAATAGCAATACAGCGAGTTCCCTTGAATGCAACTCAGTTGAGAATATTGAGCAATGGGGCCCTTCTTTATCGAACTTATTTTGTTCCCCATTGCTTTATTCAGGTAATCAAGAAAGTATAAATTAGTAAATAATTATTAAACAAAAACCAAAATACAATGAAAAGATAATTTATTCAGAGATTTGTCTATAAGTTACACAGTATACATAAAAAAACATTACAAAAAATCAAACATAAAATAAAAATACAAAGTTACAAGAGTTGTGCAGCCAACAGAATCCCAACCTAAGAAGTCTAAAGAGTTTAGTTTCAATTTCCAAGTTTTATTTTCAATGATAACTGCAATTTATATGTATGTATTATATATTATGTATTTATTTGTATGGTTTTCATTATTTTCTGGACAAGTTTCTTTTCATAAAGTATGGAAAGATTAGACTCGTACCCACTCAACTATTTATGATTTCATTTAGAAGAAAGGTAAAATAATCTAGCTAGAAAAACGTAAGCAGCTTGCTTTATTGTATGTTTTCTTTCGGTTCTAGTTACAATATCATAAGGGATTGCAGAAAATTTAACTGTAAAAACTATCGCAGTTTGACGACTTAATAACGGATATTAGCGCGTTGGTGTTCTTCCAACACAAATAATAATCATCATCAGCCTGACTCTACAGCCGCGGGTGGGCCTTGGTCTGGTCTAGTAAATTTTCGCCATTCACTCCTATTCTTGGCTTTTTCCTGCCAGCTGGTCACTCCAATTGCCTTTAGGTCTTGTTGGACTCCGTCGAGCCATCTGAGTTTCGGTCTTCCAGGGGGTCTTCGGCCATCAGGTTTGCCACGCAGAAGACGCTTTGGTGAACACAAATAATAAGGTTCGTAGTTAACCCGCTTTCATCCGTAATGAATAGCAGAAAATGTTTTATTTCTTGTTATTTTTTTTATTGCTTTCGTTTGTGAGCGATACTAGATAGATAGAAAATACTTTATTGTACCACACAAAGAAAGAAAACGATACAAACAAACATAAGGTTTTTGTTATTATAGTGCGTAAGCCTCGCACTCTGGTTAATTTCTAATTTCTAAGATATCAAATAATAATCGCAAAAATTTTCGACTTCGACGGGGCTTGAACCCGCATCACAAACAAACATGCTTAGAAAAGAGGAAGTATAAAGGGCGGCCTTATCGCCATGAACGATCTCTTCCAGACAACCTTGGATTTGACAGGAAAGAACATAAATAATAAATAAATAAAACTACTAAACAGATTGAGCTGAAATTTTGCGCCGGTGTAGCTCTATGCCTAGATACCTGCTACTTTTTATCCCATAAATCAGTTCCCATGGGATAAAAATTACCTTTGAACGTTTCCATAGAAACAACGCGTGCGAAGCCGCGGGCAGAAGCTAATTTTTAATAATGTTTTCCTACTACTAGCAGGGTAAAGATAATTTAACAACAAAAGAATATATTATATTCTTTTGTTGTTAAATTGTTGATTACTAAATCCCTAGTTAAAGACTTTGTTACTTTTCTTAATTTTGATTTATAACAAATAATTTAAAAAATACACCATGTTCTCCTTAAGTGAACGCCATTCCCCCTTCCTACCCTATAGAGATGGTATTACACAATTTAACGTGTAAGCAACCAAAATAATAAAATAAAATCCCTTTTCGATATTTCCATCGAAAAGTTATTAGTAAGTTGGAGCAATTACACATCAAAGTAACGTTCCAATAATATGACAATTAAAAGGATCCGTTAGAACTTCCCGGCTTTTATTATGTTACGAGGCCGATACAAATTACAATATTTAACGGAACAAAAAGAATACTAAGTTTGATATATTTTAAGTGAGCCATGAAGGTAGTTAAAACTGGTTGAATAATTAACTACTTGTTAATTACCGTGGAATGTCAAAAATTTCACCCTTTTCTTTTAATGTAAGAAGGCTTTCGTAACAGCTTTGACCTAAAAACGTGTTGGACTTTTAAATAATAAATAAATGTGCAGGATTTTTCGGGTAGTGTCAAAAATGTTTTGGATATCTTACTAAATCTAGGAATTCTTTGTGATTTTCTTTGATTAGGTACTTAATTTTAATACTTTTGTTCAACTTCACATACTTTTATATTAACATGTATTTATATTACTTACTTACTTAGTAGGTAGGTACCAAAATTGTTTGACTGCTCGAAGTTTTATATAATGTACTTAACTTTAAGATGTTTTTCTCAGATAAGTGAAATGTATTTCTTTTTGAGAAAATAAATATTTATTAAACTTTCGCGATTTGTTAACATAGTTAATGATTATATCGGTACAAAAAAGAAAAGATAATTTATTCAGACATTTGTCTACAAGTTACACAGTATACATAAAAAACATTACAAAAAATCAAAGATAAAATAAAAATACGAAGTTACAAGAGGAAATAAAACAAAAGGTACGCGATAAATACCCGATATAATCATTAACTAAAATAAATATTTTTTAAACCTAACGTGTTGGACTTTTAAATAATATAATTTTCCCTGTTATTAGTATATATTTACCTACATTTAAAGGCGCGAGCATTCGCCTAAAACAGTGTCATTAATCGATAGGAAACCCTCGGTTAAGCTTGTAGTAAATTTTCCAATAAATAAATTATAATACTTCTTTAGAAATAAAACGTCAAATGCGAGTTGGACTCGCGCACCAAGGATTATCTACGTAGTAATTTTAAGACCATAGAAGAATATGAATAAGTATTTTTTTGTGAATTAAATACAAATTTACTGTTTGCGGATTTTCCCTTTATTTGTGCTACAAGACCTTGCTTCATGCCAAATTTTATGATTCTAGGTCAACGGGAAGTACCCTATAGGTTTTGGTCCGTAGCAAGAATATTTAATTTTTATTTTTGTGAATTAAGTACATTATACGGTTTGCGGATTTTTTTCTTTTATTTGTGGTATAAGGCCTTGCTTCTTGCCAAATTTCATGTTTCTGGGTCTACGGGAAGTAACTTATAGGTTTTGTGTGCATGTGATATTCTTGGAAATTTCAAAATATTCGGACATATAATATTCGGCGTCACTGTAAATCCAATGAGGTATGAGAAACGAACATTACAGTGCGCAACCTGTACCTAATGTTACAATTTCTAAAGGTTGGTACTGACCGGCGTTACGGGGCGTAATGTTACACAGCAGGCGTTCGTGCAGTCAGTACGTACGAGGAAAGAAGGCGCTCGCAACGAGCAACGATACGCATTTTAGCACACGGCGTAACGTATCCTACTCGCTGCGAATGGTACACTACGTCCCTAACACCGGTCAGTATCATCATCGTCATCATCATCAGCCTATATTAGTCCACTGCTGGACATAGACCTCCCAAAATGAGCGCCATAGCGCCCTGTCTTCAGCTTGCCGCATCCATCTGCCTGCAGTCTTTCGCAGATCGTCATCCCATCTGGCGGAGGGCGTCCTACACTACGTTTGCCGTGGTCTCCACTCAAGAACACGTTTACCCCAGCGGTTGTCGGTTCTTCGCGAGATATGGCCGGCCCACTGCCACTTCAGCTTGCTAATTCTTTGAGCTATGTCGATAACTTTGGTTCTCCGTCGGTTCAGTATCAGGCTTGTATTATTATTATATTCTCTGGTATCGGTGACCGGACGAATATAATTAGAGCGAGTTATTTTGCCAGAAACTGACATTGACAGCAGAAAACCGATTCGTATATTCAGCTGTATATCGAGGTTGCAGGTTTCAGTCCAATACCTGTCTGTCACACCCGGAAGCGCAAGCTGTCAGGCTGGCCCATTTACAGTGCTATCTCGAAAAAGTCAATGAATTAGAAAATGTTTTCGCAGCTAGAAACGGCCGAGCTGTCGATGCGGCGGAGTTTTACCATGGTTTTACCCTTTTGTTGACATTTGCGGCTTTTGTACAGGTCTAAATGTTAAAGAGCAGGGATACCGTTAGTAGACTTTATCTAAATCTTCATTGTTCAGGTAATAATTTAGCGAAACTTGCAGGAGTCTGAATTTTATTAATATAAAAAACTAACTCAGTTTTCAACTTTAACCAACTAATGGAGACCTATTTGTATATTACACTAGCTTCTGCCCGCGGCTTCGCACGCGTTGTTTCTATGGAAACGTTCAAAGGTAATTTCTATCCCATGGGAACTGATTTATGGGATAAAAAGTAGCCTATGTTTGATTCCAGCCTTAGAGCTACACCGATGCAAAGTTTTAGCTCAATCGGTTCAGTAGTTTTGATATGAAGAAGTAACAAACATCCATCCATCTCTCCATCCATCCATCCATCTATCCATCCAAACTTTCGCATTTATAATATTAGTGTGATAACAGCTGCGATATTACAATCAGCCATTTATGAAAAATTCATGACATAACAACGTGAAGTATAAACTGAAAAACAATGAGATTTTTAGTAACTATAAAGGTGAGTATAGACTAGAGCATTTGCTAGAACATTTCAATGTAATGTAACAATACAATACAATATATTTATTAATAACACCAAGTTATAAGTCGAGTAGTACATTTGTAGTTATTATTTCTATAAATAACGATACTTACTTAAAAATCATAATTATTAATTACGAATATGTAAATTATTATTGTTAAAATTATAGTTAATTATTATTGATTTTATTTTACATTTCAACAATTATTTAACAGATTGGCAGTTCGTAGAACTCGTTAATCGAGTAAAACGAGTATTCCATAAGCCATTGGCGTAGTCTCGACTTAGAGGCCGTCGTGGAGGTTGCATCCCCTCGGATTGTGTCCGGCAGAATGTTATATACAGAAGGACCCATGACGTATACGGAACCATCTTGCTGATGCTCGACGCTGTATTCGACGTACGATTCACGACGAAGCTTATAACATTTCTTTCTACCTTGTATACATTTTCCCTCGGCCCGGACACCCCACTCCCCGCCGTCCTCCGTGACCCGCGCTCGTGCCTTTGCTCAATAAAATGTTACACCAAAATGCTCGTTCGTATTTAAAATCAGGCTGTAACAAAACATCAAGCATCATATTCGATGTGTGGTTCGGTTAAATTTAAAAACAGCGAATGCTCGGAGTTTCTGTTAATAGTAAATGCTCTAGTCTATACTCACATTAATAATTCGTTGCTGAAAAATCTCACGTCTCACCTCAAAACCATTTCGCTGTTCTTGTTCGCAACGTTTCCGTGTCAAAATCATGACACCAGCATAAATATTACACAAAAGGACAGAAACGTGATGTCACAAAGTGTGACATTATGACATTTTATGCTCTTCTCTAATTTAAATTAACCGAACAGTTTTAGGTACACAAATAACTACCCTGTTATGTTAAAGTGCCCCATTTGAATGTCTAGTAATAAAAAGGATAATTTGATATGGGACTAAAATGTAATATTAAACTGCATTACTGAGTTTGGGATGTGGTACCTACTAGTTCGTAAAATGAGCTGGTAAATAAAGTTTCTATCTGCTGTGATGTGATGTCCTCCTAGTCGAATTTTCGGCCTCGGCGGCCAGTCTCAACGAAGACTAGCCATGTGTGCAGGACATTATAGTGCACAAGTGCATGCGCAAACACAGCCACACTCTCTATTCTTTAACTCTCATAATCCGATAGGAAGGCAGACCGACACGACTGGGGAGAGATCAGGCGCAGGACCAACGGCTTAACCTGCTTTCCGAGGCACGGGGGTGTAACACCGCCAACTTTTCCTGACTGCGGACTAGGGTATCCAATCTCGCATCAAAATCTCAATCCTGCAAGGGATCGAAGACATCGATCCCGCGGGATTCGCAGGACTGAAAAAAAGCGTACTTTACCTCTTTTTCATCATCCTGATATTGCACGATTGTGAAAATAATTTGATTTTGTTGAACAAACTGAAAATTGACTTCAAACTTTAGAATTTTAACCTTTAAATTTAACAAAATTAACAAATTTTACAGATTTTACAAATTTACAAAACTTAACCTTAAAATTTTACAAATTTTACCTTTTTAATACAGGGTGTTAGCGTAAACAGTGTTATCCTTGAAACCAGACGTTCAGAATCATGAGCGGAGTCCAAAACCGATGAAAAAACTAAACTTTTTTTTTACATAATTTCGAAAAAAGAAATCCTCATACATCATAAAAGCATTTCACCCTACACACCCCTATACCTACGCCGCGTCCGCGCCGCTCGCTCGCGGTCGGCTCGCACTCGTCGTCAGTCACAGCCCGCCTGCTTTGTCGGTTTCAAACAAAGACGCCGCTCGCGCGCCGACTTAAAAGCGCCGCCTACATGCCGCCCGCTCGCGGCCGGCGCGCACTCGTCAGTCACAGCCCGCCTGCTAGGTAGTGAGCTCGTCACGACGAGTTCCGTGCTAATTTGTGATGTGTCGTTCACAAATGAACAGTGGACTGAAATGGTGCGAATTTATGCCATCGCTGGTGATAACATGAACTTGGCTCGTACGATGTACGCAAAGCGGTTCCCAGAACAACGTGTGCCAAGCCGGGAAACGATCCTAGCGGCTACACAAAGGCTACGTGCTTACGTAAGTACTAAGTACCTACCTACTTTAGCCTACTTACTGGCAAATGTGTTAGAGTAGCTATTTTTGCCTGTCCTAAGCCAGGAAAAGTATGAAGGGAAAGTTCCATCACAAGTTGTAGGTACCTACGATTCGAGTGGGTTCGATACCACCACCGGCCGGCTACAGGCGAGAGCGGGCGACGCGGCGTGATAAGGTCACTAGGGTGTCCATGAAATCACGTAGGATAGCAGAGAAATGAATTATGAAATTCCATCGAAACTAATTGACTTTTATTTTTAAAAATAACTTGTATCGTCTTATTTTAGGGGTGTACATACGTGGTTTCAAGGATAAGACTGTTTACACAAACACCCTGCATTGTAAGACAACAGAAATAAACGTAACTCTGATTCTGATTTTACGAATGGACGATTCTCGCTCCTAAAATCCAGTTAATTGATCGAGCCGGGTACAAATCCCGCTAAAATTAGACAATAGGCCTCGCGATGGGTTTGACAGTCAGCTGGCTAGCACGCCGCCAGCGAGCAGAGAAAGCAGCGTGTGCGCACGTCAATGCAACGGGATCATGAATGGACATTTTATTGATATTTGGACTGGAATTTGCCGTCTGATTCAGTGGGCTGCCGTGATTGTAAATTTTCTAATATCTGACCTTTTTTCGTCTACTAGCCCCGCTCGCAGCTTTGCTTATGTGGTCCCTGGATAAATCTCACCTTTTAGCACTGAGAGATGAGATAATGTGGTAAGAGATTGTTTTTGAGAAGTTAGAGTATAGATAGGTACATGACTGAAATAATGATGACAGTTGAAAGATCAAGCAACCAATCGATTATTAAAAAAGATCCGTCAAGTGCGAATATAACTCGTGCGCCGAGATTCTGGCGAATGGGTTTAAAATTTCGACATCACAATTTGTATGGAATATGTCCATTTTCATTTTTCATATTTTTTCTTTAAATCTGTACAGGCGCACGAATAGTATTAATTTTTAAAATTTCAAGTTGATAGATGCGGTAGTTGCTGAGTTGATATGGAGGGAAAAAAGGACAGACAATGCGACACCATAAGGTCGAAACCGATCTTCGATCTCGAAACCCTAAAAACAATACAAAACGTAATTTTTTCATTTTCTCCCTTTACAAAACATTTATTAAGGTGTACACACGAGTACCAGCCACTTCCAAGAATCCAAATGAAACTTTTGTTTTATGAAAGTTAGACTTTTAAGCCCTTGGCCGTAAATTTTAAAGGCTTAACAATATTTTCTTGAGATAATGCGATTGAAGCGAAATAAAGTTAGAGTAAGATATATAAGTACAGCAAAACTTCCTAAAATATTTGTATAGACTTTGAAGAATAATGCATTAAATTAACAGCACCTACTTACCTATCAAATCATCCGGCTTTATCCCATTCTCGATACAGTCTTTCCTTCATTAGAATCATTTATTCAGTTGTTACAGAAACAGGTAATTGAAAGAAGCTTATAAGGAACTAGCTTTATGAAACTGGCTTTGCCAGAGTGGAATTCACATTTTCGTAAGTTCTTGTGCCCTTATTTATTTTCTAATAAATAAAAGTAGCATAAGTTAAGAGAGAATAAGTCCACAATCTTTGGACTTGCCTTCAAAATCACGATCAATTTTACAAAAATATTTCGTTCTACAAATGATCTCACCGCGCAGTCCAACAATGTTCTGACAGGCAATTAGTGCTATTTCTCGTCTGGATGGCTTTGCGAATGCAGCGGTGAACGAAAAAGGGATTTGTGTGCAAATAACAGGTTATGCTAGTTTCATACGTAACATAAAGGAGTTCAAACACCAAAGCCGCCGACCCGTTAGCCCGTCGTAGGCTTTGATGTCGGTGGCTTAGTCAAACGCCTCAACGGTCAGCGACATGTCGACGGCTTCATCATGTTGCAAGTCGATAAAGCACTGGTGGCGGCCATCGTCAATAAATCAAGAAGGGTTGGTGTCTGCGGCATTGTTTCGAGATAATCACCATGTCAGCGACATTACTTACTGGCGTCTTGTGGCGACATTTCAGGGTAAAGCTGTGCGTATAAGAAGCGTACGCAGCGTAAGGACTTGCTGCTTTGTGGTACAGCGGGCAGTGGATTGGCATATCAGCTGATAAAGATAAATAATTAAATTTATTCAAAATATCTTAGGACTAGAAGGATAACAAAGAGTTTCATCTTAAATTGCCTGAACTAGGCAAAAACCTGTTTTTCAGGAAAAAAGAGCGCTAATAACAAATACATTAAGTAGTACATAACTTACTAACTATACAAGGTGATAAGATAATAAAGATTCCAGGCACAGAAATCTAAATAACAAGGCACTAGAAATGCTGAGTACCATCCGATCTATCGGGAATGCATGTCGCCGGCTCGCCCCCTCTACTACCTTACCACTACATACACAGACAATAACTACGGAATTACGGCTACGCCCATCCAAAAATGCAGTGCAAACCAAATTAAGCCGTACCTAAGCGTAGGAGCATACGTTCGCTTACTCACACATTAGTGACAAGTTTGCATTTGTTGTCGTTATGACGTCATTTTAATGTAATCTACACTAGTGCTGGGCACGAAATAACAGGTCACGTACCTAATGTTATTCTATGACTAGGGCATTGTACTAATAAAATAAAAATATAGTATGTAGGTAGGTACTTCAATATTCATTTATTAATAATAAAATTAATGTTCGCTTGTTATCCGGACCTCACTGAAGACCAATTAAACAAGCTTGAGCGCCTCCAAAATTTCAGCATCAGGTTCATATTTGGCCTTCGCAATTATAACCACGTTTCCGAATATCGCGCTAAACTCAAGTGGTTGCCCATCCGACTTCGCAGGAATACTGACATACTATCTCTCTTGTACAGTATATTGTTCTATCCTCCCAGCCCTTCCTATCTCAAGGAGCGCTTTGAATTCCTTTCAAACTCTCACTCTCTCTCTCTGCGTTCCTCTGAAACAATCATCTTAAAAGTCCCTGCCCACACTACCACTTTCTACGACAAATCTTTCACTGTACAAGCTACCCGTCTATGGAATGCTCTCCCCCTGGACATCAGACGTGCCAAATCACTCCCTCTCTTTAAAAAACTGCTTCATCAGCATTATCTGTCCTTGCAAAGTTAAACAACTTTATTTTATATTTATGTAAGTGTATTATATTGTTTGTAGGCTATATGTAGGTATTATAGTATGTAGTGTAAGTATTATTATTATTATTTTCGCGTGCCACCGTCTATTTTGTTCTTACATGTCCAGTCCATCCCAAGGTTGCCTGGAAGAGATCGCTCATAGCGATAAGGCCGCCTTTGTACTTCGTCTACTCTTAGCATTTATTTCTGTATTGTTATCTGTCTTTGTGTGGTACAATAAAGTATTATCTATCTATCTATCTATCTAATGATAAATAACTTTCCATTTACTGTCCGGTAAAATGAAGAAACTTATTTAAAAACTGTCTCATTGGGACTATTTTGTTCAAGTTTTTTGCGTACCTCATGATTAATGCTGATATCCGTGGACTTCATAATATTAGGTAGGTACTGCATTTATAGTGTGATTAGTGTGATGTGATTCTGACTACGCAAAGTAGTTTACAAATCACAAGTCACAACACTAGCTCGCGACCGGGTTCTGCGGCCGTACCACTAGGAAATCGAGCCCGCGACGTTATTGTTTACTTTACAGTACATTGCTTTTTGTAATGCGGTACCTAGTTACGGAAACCCCTCACCCCTCTGTTTTAGATTAAGTCTAGACTCTAGTTACTACGAAAAGTGCTGACTAGACAGCACACGGTGTTCTTGTTCTTAGAATGTAAGTGCTTACTCGGCGCGACTCTGGTGGTCGATGCATCTGCATGCACCTGTGTGGAGACAATAAAGAGTTTGCCTCCGAATCGGCAAGACCTATTTTTGGTATTTTATTCAATTTCCTTCAGTTTTCATCAAAAAGATATCCGTAAAAACGTTCCCAAATCAAGAGTGGCGCAGCCGATACAGATTTCCCTCATTTTCTCGAGTTTTCCGCGATTTTCCAACTTAAAAATCAGTCAGAAAATTCGCCATAAAAATTGTAGAAATTACGGTCTTCTGTGTGAACCAAAAAAATGACTCTAAACGGGTATCGAAAAGTGAGTGCGGGAGTTGCAGTTGGTTGGTGAGTCAAAATTTTCGCCAAATCCTTCCTTAGTCCTCTCCTGTATTTTAAATGGTTTCTTTTTGTTTAAAAACTAATTAATTTGTTATTATTGAGATCAAACCTTGCTCTTTATAACGCTGGAATAAAATATAAGAGATTTTACATAGAGTTAGGAACAGATAGAAAGTACACATTTTCAAAATCAAATGTTGTAAGTACTGTAAGAATTAAATTAGGGAATTGTGGATCTTAGCATTGATCAAAAATTAGTCTTAATTATATTCGTTGAAAAATATTTTACTTTTTGATCTTATATTTTAATTTTACAATTTATTTTTACAAGAATTTTACATTTTCCCTGTTCTAAAATTTTATGCTTGTTTTGTAAGTGTAATTTTCAATGTGTTTTTTGTGTCGTGTGCCATTTAATTGTTGTGTCGTGTATTTTTCTTATAAGATTGTGAATTAAGCAAGTGTATTCTCTGCCAAGTTATAGCTCTGTGTTTTCGTATTAAGTTACGCGGTAGAGATGACGAGTGAAACAGTAATTAAACCGATTCCAAGAGAAATAGTGCAAATTATTCCAAATTTTACCGGTGATAAAAGACAATTAAATTTATTCTTGCGCAAATGCCAGTACATAATTGACTGATAAGGTAGTTCAAAAGAAGAACAAAATTTATACGTGTTCAATATTATCACGAGCAGGCTTACAGAGAATGCAGCTGCCCTTTTATCAGAAAGGGATGAGATTGTGACGTGGTCCGCCCTTAAAGCCTTGCTTATCCAACATTCTGGAGACCCCCGTAGTGAAGCGTGTATTAACATCGAGTTAGAATCATTAAAGATAAAATCGGGTGAGAATTAATTGGATTTTTGCAATCGAATTCAAAGCGTACGATCATTATTAATTTCAAAAGTGAACACCAATGCGGAAAGTGATTTAAAAAAGGCGAAATTGTTTATTTTGTGATAATACGGCTCTGAATGTATTTTTGTACAATCTTCCTGAAAATTTGGTTAGAATAGTGAGGTTAAAGGCCCCCAGTACTCTAAAAGCGGCATTGAGTTTTGTGCTTGAAGAAGTGAATTTCATAGAGCAATATAACATGAGAAATCGTATTCACGGTAATAATCAAAACTCAACCTCAGGGTCAAGGCCTATGGTAAATCAAGGTCAACCGATGGGTTATAAGCCTATGTTAGGTGGTAACATTAATAATGTGACTCCGAAATTTAATTTTGGGATTCCCCAAAATGCGCAGATTAGGATGCCTCAATCTTAAGGCCAAGGTCAAGGGAGTTTCGGAACACGCCCACAGAGTTTTGGATATCGACCACAGTATGGCTTTCAGTCACAACATTTCGGCCTTCCGAGATTTGGCCTTCAGCCTCAACAAGCATTCGGGTATAGACCTCCGCAACAGTTTGGGTATAGAGTCACACAGCCTTTTGGCTATAGGCCCCCACAACCATTTGGTTTCAAACCAATTTTACAAATTTACCAGTAGGACCACCAAATATTCCTCCTCAAGGACAAATACCACAGTTGCAAAATGCCGACGTATCTATGAGGACAGCGCCTCATAGACCTCTACAAAATGGGTTTAAGTTAAACGAAATTACCACGAATGACCATGAATACAGCGACACCGTTATGCCTACGACGGCATTTTATAATAGCGACGCATATTACGATAGTTGTGATGGCTATGGCTATGGTTATGCAAGTGAAATGTACTATGGTTATGACGACTCTTCATCATTATTGCCTCTACCATCAATTTAAAATAACTTACGAAAAATAACAAAAACGTAAAAACAGAGAGTAATGCTGAAAATCCTTCGGATTTTTGCATAACAGCTTCGGATGCCAAGTAGTCGTAGAAATTAATTGTGACCCAAAATTAAAACTTCCGTATGTTTATTTGGAAGAGATAGACGAAAAAATGATGATTGATACCGGAAGTATGAGATCGTTCTTAAGTCCGCGAAAAGCTAATGAATATTTTCCCCAATTTATTCAGAAGGAACGGTTTCAAGTTGTTAGCACCCATGCATCTAGTATTCACAATGAAGAAGTAGAGATCCCTCTATTCCCATCTGTAGTGTTCTGTAATAATGCGGGTAGGACAAGCCGCGCTGTTGTACTCGTAGCTACCCTTGAAGCAAAATAAATCATTCGGTCTGCTCATGAACTACACTGAGTTTCTATTGCGTTCCCTAATTCCCGAATTATCCCATATCCTCCATTTCATCTTTGTAAGCAACGATTGCCATAAATTTTACCTTTATGACGTTGATACGCGTTATGATGGACTGATTGGAAATGATCTTCTGCGACAATTAGGCGCGATTATTGATTTAAAAGAATAGCTCTTGAAGACAAGTACCTACAACTCGTACTCCAATAATCAATAATACTTTAAATTATATGATCGATATTCCCCCGTGGTCAGAAAAAAGAGTTAAGCTGCCTATACCTAAATCAACATACAGGCGAAGCTATATTCAACTTTTACGAATTCACAGATGGTTTACGTATGCCTAGTTCGATAGTGAATTGCATAAACGGATATGCAACTACTGTGATCCAAAACACCTCAGATAAAACAAAACGCATCACATTTAAGGCACGTCTATCAGTAACATCATTTAATCAGTCGGAAAGCAAATTAAACCTTACAAAAGATACAATGGATGTAGAGACAGATAATTTATTAGAAGAAAACTTGTGTAAACTCAGACTTGACCATACTAACGAAGAACGTGAAAAAATCTACAAGCTTTGTTTGGACTATAAAGATATTTTCTACTGTGACCAAATTCCTTTGAGTTTTACAAACCAAATTAAACACAAAATTAGGAAAAAGAACGAAGACCCTATATATGTAAAACCATATAGACAGGCCCCTTTTGTGCAAGAAGAAATTAATAGGCAGGTAGACAAATTGCTGAAAGACAATGTCATCCAAGAGTACGAACGTTGATGCGTTATCTAGGATAAAAATAAACGCTTTAGGCTCAAATGATGATAAAAAAATCAATGGAGGTTAATATCGATGAAAAGGAGCACAAAGATAGAAGCAAGTTAACAGCTGAAAATAATAGAGAGCGAAAAGATTCTTTATCAGACAATAGTAGGACATTATCAGCGAGCCCTTTCTCTGATAAATTATCAACTTGTTCGGATCACGAACAAGTGCCTGTGCGATCGGAATCGAATAAATCTGAAACCATTCATTCTCACGTAGAATTAGAGTCTGTAGGAATTCCAATTATACATGAAGCAGTTGACACTAAACCCAATCAGATCTTAGTATATTCTTGGTCTAAGAACGAATTAAATGTAAAAGACTTATCTAGAAACAATCAAAAGGTATTGGAAATTTTCTTACCTTTGAAGTCGGAAATTGTTAAAGAATTTTTAAAACGCTACATCAAAGATAAAATATTTCATCTATTTTGAGGAAACGTTAGTCAGGATTCGTAGAAATTACTATTGGGAGAGAATGCAAGAAACAGTTGCAGCGGTTATAAATGCTTGTGAAGCATGCCAGAAAATGAAATATGATAGGAAACCAATAAAACCAGTTTTACAGTTGACGCAAACACACGACGCCCCATTTCAAAAAAAACGGGAAAACTTATTTGACCCTATTGATGCCTTCAGCAAATTAGGACAGGCTATTAAAATTCAAGGTAAATCAACTCCTGAAGTAGTAAGAGCATTGATGAGCTATTTTACTGGAAGGAAATCCGGGAATACTTCCGGTCAAGGAAGGCCAAGATTTCTTTCAAACTGATTATTGGACTATAGTTAAGGTTATAAACTTGGACAAGATTAAACATGACTTAAATTACGTAACGACCAACTTTGAGCAATTGTGTAGATTAATCGGCTGGAATTCGTCATACTCTCAGGAATTTATAAGTGTTAAAATACATACAGAGATTGTACACGATTTAACTAAAGACAAGTTTAAAAAACTTGTTCCACAACAACGATTTAGAAGAGGGCTTATAAATCCATTGGGTTCACTAATAAAAGTTGTTACAGAAAATCTTGATCATGATGACGCGATTAAATTTGATAGAGTGACGTCGGAATTACAGCATGATCAAATGATTATTTCAAAAAAAATTACCTTGGTCTCTAAAATGTTTGAAAGTTTCATAAATGTAACAGAGGTGATTAATCGAAACACTATCAATTCAGCTAACCGCATTCAGAAGGTAGAAGAAATGATTAGCTATTTATCTAATAAAGAAAAGAGATGGGTATTTCAATCATATGTTTTCGCATTATTTAATGTTGACATAAGTAATTTTCGAACCATCTTTATCCGGTTAAGTGAAATTGAAACAGCTCTAGCATTAAGTAGAGTCTCTATATTGCACCAGTCTATTGTGAACTCCACCGAATTATTGTATCATTTGAAATTAATTTCAGAATCCGTAAGTTTAGTATATTTTCCTAATGAAAATAACTTGTTAAAATTAGAGGAAACTATTTTTGTAAAATCCTTTACTAAAAATAATCTGATAACGTTTATTTTGGAAATTCCGATAACTGATAATTGTACTTATAATTACTATAAAGTATATTCCTTACCAATTTTCCACCAGCCTGATAACAAACTATCTCCATTTTCCCTAAGTATCCCTACTACCTTTTGGCGAAGCGTACTCAATACATACCAATTGTCAAACCGTGCCGCCCGTTATCTGCTGGCGAACATTTCCTGTGTGCCGATGATAATCGAGCATTCTACCATGAGCTTACCTGTGTAGAGCAGCTCATGAAGTTCCAAGATGACCCTGATCACTGCACGCAACATCAGGTAGAGATTGAAAGAGTCAAGGTCCAACGAATCAGTGAAAACAGTTGGATAATATTCAGCAGAGTTCATAATGATGTTATCAAAGCATTGCAACGGCGAGATCACTAAGCAGCCAATATTGGGGACTTACTTGGCAACCATCGACGAACCCTGTGATTTGGAGATCAATGGAATTCGTATACTTCACCGGATCCTTAAGGAATCGGATGCTGTTGAGCCAATTCCGCTAATCGCCTTACCGCAGCTACGCGTTAAAGCAACGATATCCAGTAAACGTGTGCTTAATATGAACGGAGTTAACTTAGACGAAGTGAAATACATGGCGTATTCTCTAAGGCCTATAGTGAAGTGATCGAAAGTGTTATTATAAGTAATAACAAAGGCTATAACTTCAGTGAAAATTTAGGATTCGCGACTCTAGGTTTAGTAACTTTTAGTTTTCTTTTATTTGTATTTTATGTCCTTCGGCAAAAAAAAATGCTGCGTTTTATGTGTAAGAAAAATTATCGGCACAAATCTCAAATCGATCCAACCGATAATTTTCCTCTTAGGGAGGGAG
The DNA here is from genome assembly GCA_963564075.1 of Eupithecia subfuscata. Taxonomy (NCBI): domain Eukaryota; kingdom Metazoa; phylum Arthropoda; class Insecta; order Lepidoptera; family Geometridae; genus Eupithecia; species Eupithecia subfuscata. The sequence goes on from OY751106.1 coordinate 4,145,339, forward strand.
GAGTTACGGAAACCCCTCACCCCTCTGTTTTAGATTAAGTCTAGACTCTAGTTACTACGAAAAGTGCTGACTAGACAGCACACGGTGTTCTTGTTCTTAGAATGTAAGTGCTTACTCGGCGCGACTCTGGTGGTCGATGCATCTGCATGCACCTGTGTGGAGACAATAAAGAGTTTGCCTCCGAATCGGCAAGACCTATTTTTGGTATTTTATTCAATTTCCTTCAGTTTTCATCAAAAAGATATCCGTAAAAACGTTCCCAAATCAAGAGTACCTACCAGATGTTGACAGAAATAACAGGCAATGTATAGCTAAACGTGATAATAAGAACGGTCGACTGTGACAATCGTATTACTTGGAAAGATTCTATAATTTTATCAAAAAACGGCATTATTTCAAAAAATAAGTATAAATCGATGAATTGTTATTCCTTTATTAGTATAATTACAACTTGTGGAAGAATTTCCGCAATGGGAAATGCTGCAACACACCATTTTTACACACGCACGTTTCGAGAGCAACTGAACAGCAACGAACGCACTGGTGGCGTGAGAGTCACCTGAGCGGCGACAAGGTCACGCGCGTTTACGATTTCTAGTGCCTTGTTATTTAGATTTCTGTGATTCCAGGCATATTGTAAATACCGACGCCGCGTGCGCTGCTTACGCTGCGATTTGGATCCGATGGACACAGCTTTACAATAAAATGTCGCCACGTCGGTAAGTAATGTCGCTGACATGATTTTCTCAAACAATGCCGCAGACGCCAACCCGCCGGGATTTGTTGACGGAGGCGGCAAGTTCGGCGAGTCCTCAAAATAATGCCGTCAAAACCAATGCATCGGGTTGTGTCGGCAGGTTCGATGTGTAGAGTCCTTACGAGTAACACGTTGGTGTGAAAAATACGGATTGCAATAATAAAAGCGACTTGGTTTATGATATACCTACTTTGTTCCATGAAATTGGGTTTGATTGATACTTTGTTTACGCAGTCACAAAGGATTTTTGGGATTCAAAAGGATCAAGGAAGGGTTCTTGGAGTGAATGAGTGATTGATACAACCCAAACAGAGGTTTCTTATGCAGTTACTGAAAGTTACTGAAACTTTTGTAGGGAAATGTATTTTTTAAAGTTCTTTGTGAAATGTGGGACGAGAGGGACACTTTTGCCCAGCATTGGGCTCACAAGCAATAATTAATAGGGGTTTTCTAGCAAAAAAAATTCACAGTAGTAGCTTAGAGTCAGGAAGTTGGCAGTGTTTCACCCCCGTGCCTCGAAAAGCACGTTAAGCCGTTTGATCTCGGTCCGCTTGACCTCTGATTAAAATATTTCTGATAAAATTTGCTGTAGAACATCTTCACAGTGGGGTGGGGGTATCCATTGATGGGGCTCTCTGTTCTATTCTGTTAATATTTTGAGTCTTCTTCTTCTTCTTCTTTGTCGTATTCTTCGTCGTTCCCGTCCTGGAAGGTATTTACGGAAACGCTGATGAACCGCTTCTACACGGCTCCGTCTTCGGCCTGTCTCAGGGCTGCAGGCAAATTATATTTAGAGTCAGCTCATGGTAACTTGATTCCCGGCGTCGATACACCCTCGGGCTCTCGCCGCAAATCTCAAATAATGTTACATTTACGCTATATGAAACTAGAACATTTGCTTTAGGGTGCCACATCTGGGAAGAAACTTAAGTAGGTCATCCACGAAAACGAAAAAAAAAATTCCTTTTCCTATTTGGTCCCCTGTACCGGTCTTCGTTTCATTAAAATATCTTGGTAAGTAGGTAGGTAGGTACTTTATAAATTAACGCTACCATAAAAAAATAAGGCCCATAACACACCTTTTTTATCATGTTTTGTTTTATCTTCCGCGTTTACGTCACGCCATCATATTTTTCCTCATTTTCCTCCACGCAACCGTAACATTTTATTCATATCACTAAACTAAAATTCACACGCGTCACTCTTTATAGCATATCTCGTACAGATATGAAGATGTGTTGGTTATATTTGTAGGTATAGTTGCTTGGCGTAAGTTTGGACATGAATAGCAATAGAAAGTTAGGCCGCGAGTCAATTTACTTACATATCTGATGTACTAGTTGTGCTTGTACTTTGTTCTACAAACCTAAGGCCCACTTGGCCAGGCTAGGTTAATACGGTTAACTCAGAGCTAAATGCTACTTTGGAGTTAAATTCTAATTATTTCTTGTACCACTAAGAGTTAGGACTTAACCTTGAGTTCAATTTTGAAATTCTTAACCCACAGATGTGGGAGGGTTAGGTCAACTAACTCTAGTAATGTCAAAAATATGAAAATTGCGATTTCTGAACGGATCGGCCGGGTTGAAAGTTTTTGTATGAATTTTGATGAAGCTCTAACCCTGGAATCAATCGCAGGCTTTTGATCCCACAGTTCCAACAGTTCCCATGGGATAAAAATGCCCTTTAAACGTTTCCATACAAACAAAGCGTGCGAACACGCGGACAGAATCTAATTAAAAAATAAATAACAGTGTTTATATTCACTGTTGCATTTATATTGATTTGAAATGACATGTAATTTTAAATCTGACATGAAGGAATATACTTATTCATGCATAATTCATATACATACATATGCAAAATTTCAGCCCGATCCGTTCAGTAGTTTTCGCGTAAAAGTAAAAACAATCATTTTATACATCCATTCATCTTTACATCCACAATTTCACGTTTATAATGTACTAACTTATGCCAGCGGCTTCGCACGTGTTTTTTGGCATATTAAAGAGCCTATATATTATTCCAGGTCAAGATCTTTGTGTGTGCAAAATTAAAAAAAACACTCTCCTTAATAATTATTAGTAGTATTAGAGAGTGAAGAGTAGGTACATACTCAAAAGTTGCCTTCTTTCTGCAGTCTATATCTGGGCACTCTAAACATCTCAATGTTATTTTCCATTATCAATGCCCAGTGCGGTTCAGTGCCAAAGTTGAAGATATAACAGTTAACTTTTACATCCTCATTTGATCCTATTAAACGACCTGAAATATGCACAGTTTGTATCTTCCTGGCGTAGATGATAAAATAAACTTTTTAGCTTACGATACGATGTATTTTTACGGCTAGTTCGGAGATCGCAGTTAGATAAATGAATAGTAAATAATGCTCGACAATTCGCACATTATCATCTTGCCCAAAACTAAACAGAGTGTGTGTCATAGGTATTAGATGACTAATATCCTTAATAAAATACATTAGGTACCGATCTATACACGAGCTGTAGCCATTTCGTAGCACCTCCATAGCATAGCCGTAGCTATTTAAGCTGCTCCATAGCAAAGCCGTAGCTATTTTGTAGCACCTTCATAGTAGAGCTTCAGCTATTTAGGTTCGAAGCGCATGAATTTCCGTTTTGTCCATGTTATTTAGGCTTGGTCTAATAAAAAAAATCAAAGCAATGCAACAATTTCAGTTAAAATGTTAACTATGTTTATTGAAAACTTGATTATTTATTTCAAGCAACCATCCCCACAATAACAATTATAAGCGAGGTCAAATAATAGACCGTATTTATTGATTTTCGGTTCCCTCGGCGCGTTTGATAGTTTTGTTTCTATAAGTTCTTTATTGAACATAAAAGTTTTACCTGCGTAGATTATAAACACTGTTTAGACTGTTTAGCGTTTGATAGTAATTGCATCAGGCATAAATAAAGCCTAACAAATCATAAAATCGCGTCGTAACTTATAAAGTACGTAGAAATAACAGTCGGAAATTAAACAGATGATAGCAGATAGGGAATTTCCCGAAATTACAGTACTAATGATGCTATTGTAACCGCAGCCTTGCCTTAATCATCCGAGGAATCGAAATAATTATTCGTAGGTATTGAATTTTTAAGCCTTTTGTCCGTATCGGTGAATGCTGGAATTTCCTTTCAATCGAAAGATAGGATTTTGAAAATACTGTGACGCAGCGACGCGGCGTGTCTTGGTTTTGGTGAGAAATAATATAAAGTTTTTACTAACCCTTTGGTACCCCGCTGTCTTTTTAATTTGGAATTCTGGATTTTAATAAACACCAAGTTTTATTTTGACGACCTCTGTGGCGCGGTGGGCGAAGGTCCGCCTGCGACGGTCCGGTTGCGGGTTCGATTCCCGCCTCGGAACAAATGTTTGTACGATCTACAGACATTTGTCCAGGGCGTTCTGGATGTTTTCTATATATAATAAAAAATATCTATCTATGTAGTGTATTGTATTAAGTATATCAGTTATCTAGTACCCATAACACAAGCTCTGCTTACTTTGGGGCTAGATAATGCTGTGTGTGAATTGTCCAGCATTATTTATTTATTTATTATTTTCGACACGGTTTAAAGCAAAAGATAGATCCAGACGGACTAGCAAAGACTATAATACGTAAAGATCCAGCACCATTTTCGGTTTTCATTCTAATTTTATTGCGTGGAATAGTGACTAAAGCGAGTGGTTTAAATAAAAGTCACCCGTTAGCGCCGACCGATAGTTTTTGTACAAGCCTGCCTTTTGTTTCTATTGGAATGGATTATTGGGTTATATTTTGTGTTCTTTGTTAGTCAACAAACAATTTTATACAGTTATTTCGGGTAGTGATTTTAGAAAAATGGAACTGTGCGTAGATCAACGTCTCGGACAGTAGGTAGATAGATATTCGAATCGTCTCTGCAGCAATAAATAATTTACATTCTACAAGCTTCTGCCCGCGGTTTCGCACGCGTAGTTTTGGTAGTAAGTAGCCTATTAATAAGTAGCCTATTATCTAAGTTAGGCTTAGCTCTAACCATACGCCAAATTTCATCTTGATCCGTTCAGTATTTTTGGAGATCTTATGTAACAAAAATTCAGATTTCACAAACTTTCGGCTTTATAATATTAGAAGTATTCAATAAATAAATTTATAAACAAAGAAAATTATACTAGTATTTACAATTGAAACAATTGAGCTAACTGCCGACTATTGCAAACAGTCTATAGATAGCTCAACTTATCCATATCAACACCAGTCCGAAGCGTCCCCAAGACGCTGGCTGCATTGCCACGCTGTATGGCAATGCTGATACGCTGTGCCAGATATTCACCAGCTCTCGGGTCACGCGTCGCTTCGACCAGAAGCTCAGATAGTTTTTTGAAAATAAATAAATTAATTGACTTACTTCTGGATAGATACGAATTAACCCAAGGAAATCTCTGTCGCTTGGCAAATGGGTTCCATCCTGGGGAAAAGCGATGATGTTGGTCAGCACAATTCACTGTTCAAAACGTCTTGCACAGGGCTTGATTGCTTTTATAAATGTTTTGTTTTAGCCTAGTTCATCCCACTAGTGTGTTACGGGTGTATTATAAATTTTATTTATTCCCATCTAACATTTCCTTTCAATTCTCAAAACTAACTAAATCAAATTTGAAATTTATCTATTAATTTTTCTACATTTTATTAGTATAGGTTTTGGGATTGCCATTGATATTTCTACGGTGAAATAGCCACCTGTCGTCCTTTTAAAGTCAGTGTAAATGTTTGGTTTGTGAACTTTGTTTGTTTTTTTTTTTGGTGTCCTTTTTGCGTCGGGGGTTAAAACTTTAACGTGTCTGTCTGTGTATCTATGTTTTTTTCGTGTCATAGATAATTTTATCCCGAGCGTTCTTAACCATGCTTCATGAAAATCTATTCAGCCGTTTGAAGATCATCGGCTCTTTTCTAGTTGATGACTAACTTCCTTATGTCCGATCTATTCGAAATTTGGTACAGTGTTACTTCAATAATATTGAAAGTATATGGCAAGGTTTCATGAAAATCTGTCAGGGGGTTTTTAATTTTTAATTTTGTCTTGTATTTTGTAAGTACCTAGTTATAACATAATTTTGCACGCGTTGACGAAGCAGAATGTATAAGGGCTAAGCTTAAATCACAAGACCTTTTGTACACCTACATTCCTGTAAAATAAACGATTATGATTATGATAACACGCATGAAAATCGATAGATTTAATTTCATTATTTTTGTTTTCTTTGAGAGATTTTGTGTTGGCCCCAAAGTTGTTAAGGATAAGCCTTCCTCTATGATCTTCTGATTGGTCAATCGTATTGCCTGAGGCCATCCATTGGTGGCAATTCAGAATAAAATCATAAGAAACAAAACTCTGCTTGAATTTGGCGATCAATTGGCGATAGAATTCGAATTGAGAATATTTATGTAAATACAGCGATGACGATACACCAAAGATCCTATGACTACATTCCCGAAACACGAGCTCAGTGATCATTATTTTTAAATGCGTTGTCCGAATCGATTTCACTCAATCGTTCAATCATAGCTGTAATAAAAAGTAATGTGGGGGCCTAAATCTTTAGCTATCATAATTATCTATCGCTTTTTAAAAGCCTCAACCAAAATTTTCCACTTATTTTGTCTACAATATTTGATTCTACTGTCAGCCAGTTGAGCTAAAGTATGCCTAATGTTTTTTATACTTCTTTTATGAAAAACTGACAGAGGTGTAAAACCATATTTTTTTCTTACTATTTCATTTGCCTTTTCTCCGTAAACAAATAATAAATATTTCACAACAGATTTTTCAAATCACGATGTATCAAGAAAATAGCTTTATCAGATCCTAGAACGAAAAACATAAATATCACGGGTTACATTGTTTGCTACTAGGTAATACGACTCTCGCTTTGATGTTAACGTCGTTATTGCGATGAGTCTACGCCGTAGACATATTGCTACGGCGTTGCTCGTAGCCGTTACTAAGAAGCAACGACTACGAGATTGTATCATTGTTCAAAGTAACACTCAAATATCAAAATATCTAGGCATATAATAAACACTCAATATATCAAAATATCTAGGCATATAATCTATCAAGTACAAAAGATATTTGATACCCATAAAACAAGCTCTGCTTATTTCGAGACTAGATGATGGCTGTGTGGATTGTCCAGTATTATTTATTTATTTGGTTACAACTTTTAAATCCTTCATGGTTATTAATTAACACTAAAGACATTTACAACGGGATATTTACCATGATTTGAGTTTTGAGCTTTCCAATATTTCGGCACAGTTTCATGCGCCATGATCACGGAATAAATCATTTGGTTACGTCGAAATCCGATTTAAGCTTGAACTAATGCTCTATATTTTATGTATTTGAAGTCGGGCCTCTATGACGACGTGTCGAATTCAAAGCAAAACAAAACAAAAAGCACAGAACTAAATACTCGCGTGATAATGAACGCAGTCAATTATTAAAATATTCAAGTGACAGACATGGCCGGCGGCCAGGCATGAATATTCATCGGTAATTATAGTGACACATTATAACTCGCATTAATGTTTCATTTATTCCGCCGTTTTTCGCTTGAATTCACTTGCTCGTGTTTCTGAACGGTATTTTTATGGCAGCACGCACGTCTGGGACTGGGCTGATTTTACACGGGGTGACGAATTTTGGTTGTCGGCGTGAAGCCACCGACCTTTTAAGCATACATTCGTGCCTTTGAGTCTAACTTGATGTTTTTTACAAGAGCTAAAAAGTGACTTCGGATTCCTTTATAATTACGCTGTTTTTAGGCTTCCGTACCGTACCTACTTCCGTAACGTAAAAATAAAATACGAATTACATAAAATTCAACATTTTTTCTTTGGTTCCTTCAATGTGAAAGCACGATTGAGAATAAAAAAACACGCTAAAGAAACATGAAAGTGCACTGTTTCGGTCATAATTTGGTCGAGATCTCAGAAACCCTGCGGTCTATTGAAATGAATTATGTTTTAATTCGTAGGTTATTACTAATTATATGGTTCCTTGAACAAGTTTCTTCATAAGATGTGTAGTTTTGTTGTAAAAATGCCAAAGGTTTTTGTGCTTACGCCATTCCAAAAACGTATGCACTGTCCCGCACATAGGAACGCGAAATCCTATGACTATCCTTTTCACAAAATGCAACGCATTGCACCCTCATAAGCAGGTACAGTAGTTATTTATGTCGCCTCTTCTAAACTTTATTTATGTGTGCGTTATTTAATATAAAAAAAATCGAAAGGGTGTTTTAAAAGCTTGGGAAATTTAAAAACAACTACCAACAGGTTTCTTTTCGAGCTCTCAAGATCAGTTTTGTCTCTATAATCAGAAAGCCTGTTTCTTGAGTACAAAATTAAATGTTATTTCATTTTAGATTTAAATTTCCAAAACCAGCCATTAATACAGTAAAGTTGTGCTATATTTTGATAATTTCTAGGCATTACTGTCACACTGCTGGACAAAGGCCTCTAGGTATCGTAATATATCTGAGAGCAAAGTCACACTGTGGCAAAGGCACGCTTTGCTTCTCTAACTTCTCTCAATTCAACGCAGTGGCAGCCGGGCCGAGCTCTGCTATCCAATCGCTTTACAAGACAATGGTATCGTTTCTGAATCGCCCATAGATGAAAGACACTCTAGAAACTGAAATTGCGTGCGGTGCTCCTTGCACAGAGAGATTGATAGGAGGCTTTCAACCTTGACAGTTTTATTTTAACATGCGTCCCTCCATCTGTAGTTTTTCAACAAAGGTAAAATGCCAAAATATGTCATTTCGAGACGCTATTATTGTTTTGGTAAAGTGGTATTAGGCTAGTTGACTCTATTTTAAAGTCGGTCTTCAATTCATTAATTATTTTTTAATGGGAGGGAAAAAAATATTACCGTATTTAAAAAAAATGTGTTCATATTTTTTGAGGACCTAGAAAATCGCAAAACTTTATTTTGAACTAACTGCGCCCCGCGGCTTCGCACGCGTTGTTTCTATGGAAACGTTAAAAGGTGATTTCTATCCCATGGGAACTGATTTATGGGATAAATGGGAACTGATTTATGGGATAAAAAGTAGCCTATATTTGATTCCAGGATTATAATTATCGGTATACAAAATTTCAGCCCGATCCGTTCAGTAGTTTTGGCGTGAAGAGGTAACAAACATCCATCCATACATCCATCTATCCAAACTTTCGCATTTATAATATTAGTATGAAGTCTACTTTTCGTTAACAGGCGAAAACGCTGTCAGCTATATTTATCAGTGCTGTGACGTCATACGTCTCGAAACTAACAATAATTGACATAAACAAATATTCATCATTTACTCGTAAGATCCCATCATGAAATCTACTTACAGTCCTATGACGTCACAACTTGGCCGACAGCGTTTTCAGAGTTCAAAATTAAAATAAAAAAATCAATTTTTAAACTGAAACTATGTAGTAATCTAACACTTTTAGTATCAGAAATCTATAAACATTGGGTTCTTAACTCAAATATTACAAATAATATTTATTTAATGCGCCAAATTTCATAAGAGTCAACTTCAACTTCTTTTATTAATGGCGCCGCTTGCTTTTCGCTACGACTCTGCCAGTGTCTGTGTAGGAGTGTCATAAACTTCGAGAACAGAATATGATCGGTAGCGAACCTAGATCTTAAAATTTTGCATCAAAATGATTTTGCTAAAACAAACGGACAACACAAGCAAACGGACAACACAACATGAAACATGAAAAGCACAGATTAATGCAAAATAAAATAAATACACTAATTATTAAATAAAATAATATACTTTTTTTTATAACCTAATATTATTGATTTTTACAAATTTACAGAGTATAAAATCATAAGAGTCATGTAGCCTATTTAGTGAAGTTAGGGCCGATGCGTCGAGCTAAGGTCATCATTGCTTTCTGGGTCTTTCATGGCACTTCCTAGCGTCGAATTTATTTGATTTATTAAAACATAAATTTAGCAGTCATTACCTTTGTCAGTCCATTGCGGTAGCAATATTTCATACAGTAAAATATTCGAGTGAAATGTTAAACGAAAGAAAACAGAGTAGTTTTTCATCCTTTGTTTTATTTTCGCATGCCAAAAGCTAATTTGTACAACAAGCCTATAGGCACATTACATGAATGTTTAAAACAAAGAAAATGTGACCCATTTTACGTTTCAGTTTTTTGAAGTGAGGTAAAGCTAAAGGCAGACGTAATTTCCAATGTTTTATTTTATTTAGGTATGTATTATATATGTATGTATTATAAAATAAAAGACAGGTCTACAATAAAATTAAGATTTTTAATTTGTATTTTGTACAATAAATATACTGTTTCTAAATTTATTAGAGCTAAAATCACACTAATATTATAAATGTGAAAGTTTGGGTGTATGGATGGATGGATGTTTGTTACCTCTTCACGCCAAAACTACTAAATGAATCGGGCTGAAATTTTGCATACAGGTAATTTTAGGCCTGGAATAAAACATAGGCTACTTTTTATCCCATAAATCAGTTCCCATGGGATAGAAATAACCGTAAAATGTGTCCATAGAAACGACGCGTGCGAAGCCACGGGCAGAAACTAGTCTTTATATAAACCGAAATGTTGGAAAACTTCAAAACCGTCAAATCATGGTCAATGTAATTTTATTTTAAATAAATAATCCTGGACAATTCACAACGCATCATCTAGCCCAAACTAAGTTGAGCTTGTGCTAAGCGTGCATGCACTATTCACTAATATTAGAGAAGCCTTGTAAGTACAAGTACAATCACATTAGTATCATGTATACTAATGTGATTCAGTAAATTTTTGGTGTTCTACTTAGGAATTTGCACAAGCGTTATTCTATAACTAGCTTCTGCCCGCGTCTTCGCACGCGTTGTCTCTATGGAAACGTTTTCAAGTTATATCTATCCCATGGGAACTGATTTATGGGATAAAAAATCGCCTATGTTTGATTCCAGGGTTAGACTTACCTGTATGCAAAATTTCAGCCTGATCCGTTCAGTAGTTTTTGCGTGAAGAGGTAACAAACATCCATCTATACATCCATCCATCCAAACATTCGCATTTATAATTATTAGTGTGATGTGATGTGATAGTGTGATGTGATTAGTGTGATAACGCTAATGTAATGCCAGTAAACTTTTGATGGTTTACTTATAACTTAGCATATTAGCGTTATTCGATAATAACGCTAAAGTGTTCTCTACCATTTAGTGATTCTGACGCGCTTTAGCGTGTATTAGTCGATACTAATACACGCTAAAGCGCGTCAAAGCCACCATTGCGCCAGTTGGCAGGACAATTAACCGAACACATTATAATAAAGGACAAAGGATTCCGGTCACGCGCACGCCTACGATATTTCACACGTTATTACAGTTTTACCGAGGTACAGCTTTTATTATGAGGTTAGCCGTGTAAATAAGGTCGCGGTATTTTTGTTTTTACCTATAAACGCCAAAAGTTTACTAACGAGGTTTGCGAGAAAGGCTACAGCTGCAGTGGTGTCGTGGGTGAAGGGCCTGAAACACAGAAGGTCGCGGGTTCGATTCAAAACGAGACTAAGCCGTTTGTAAAGAAATAATTTATACCAAAATTCATTTAATCTAACAGGGTCTATTTGCGGTAGGTACCATAAGGCCCATTATTTTTTTCTATTTATTTTTTTAGGGCCAGTTTTCCCCCTTGAGGCTAATCTTCAAGGGGGAAAACTGGAATTCTTTTTTTTGACTTCCAGTTTTCCCCTCAAGGGGGATTTCAAGGGGGAAAACTGGAATAACCCGATTATTCAAGACTATAAATTAAGTCATAATATAAAATCAATCTGTGCACAGATTTTATTGCATCATTTAATAATTATATGAAACTAGATTCTGCCCGCGGCTTCGCACGCGTTAATTAAAAAAACATTGTCCAGCGGACAAAATTGTGAATCTAAACCATTCCCAGATCCCCTTGAACACACACAAAAAATTTCATCAAAATCGGTCTAGCCAAAATTGTGAATCTAAACCATTCCCAGATCCCCTTGAACACACACAAAAAAATTCATCAAAATCGGTCCAGTCGTTTGAGAGAAGTTCAGTGACATACACACTCACAGAAGAATTATATATAGTAAGATATCATGGTAATGCAGTCATAGATAGATCAGTAATCTGATCTACACGCTTTAACACTCTCAAGGGTTCTGTACAACCTCCTTACTTATCTTGCAATGCGCCTATTATCTATGCGGATCACCAACGTCTATGGTTTTGACGTTGGACCAATGCTACGAGAGGACGGAGAAGGAACTGTAAGAATCAGCTAAGTGGGATTCTGGTCCAATCATCGTAGCTGAAAGTACTAGAAAGTCATAGAAACCATGTAGAAACGGTCTCGCGATTCGTGTAGTCAGAGAATCAATTCCTATTTTCAACTGATATTACCCAATTATGCCCACAAGTGAGACAGATAAATTACCTACCCCGTTATACATAAAGGTAATATGACTTCTTAACTAAGGTCCAATTTCAAAACTTAGTACAACAGAACCATGTTCAACTTGATCGAGTTCACTTATGTGTAATATGCCAGCTCTTGCAGTTCAGACGCATAGTACCAGAAACGCAAATTACCAGCACTAAACTTTTTACGTAATTTACCTTCTACGTAAATTACCTGAATTCCATCACGCAAATGGCCAGGATGCTAAAATTACGCAAAATACCTGATACGCAAATAACCTTATACGTGAAGGACCAGAATTTTTAAGCGTCCCACCCCCGCGAAGCGGGGGGGGGGGGGGGATCGTGGCGACTCTGTGACTGAAAGGGTGTGTATAGTATAACTGCACCCTCCAGAGTCATAACGTTATCTGGTCCTACGCGTATCTGGTAATTTGCGAAACAAAATCTGATCGTATGCGTATCTGGTAATTTGCGAAATCCATTTCTGGCCATCCGCGTATAAGGTAATTTGCGTTTCTAGTACTATGCGTCTGAACGGCTCTTGCAATCAGTGAAATTGGTCTGTTCAATTGCAACGTTGAAATTCGATATACAATACTTAAAATAAACGCAAAAAAGGTAATGCGATGAAATAAAGACGTTTAAACTTTGACGTTTACGCCCAAAGAATTAGCAAGCTGAAGTGGCCGTGGCCCGGCTATGTTTTGCAAAGAACCGACAACCGATGGGGTAAACGTGTTCTTCAGTAGAGACCGCGCCTCGCAAACGTAGTGTAGGACGCCCTCCAGCCAGGTGGGATGACGACCTGCGAAAGACTGCAGGCAGATGCTGGATGCGGCAAGCTGAACACAGGGCGCTATGACGTTCATTAGGGGAGGCCTATGTCCAGCTGTGGACTACTAAGGGTTGTTTTTTTATTGTGGATGGCAAAGGATTTGACCACTATCACACTTAAGAAAGTGACGATGTGGCCTAAGATGGAGTATGCTTTCCCAGAAGAAACTTATTCGATGGGAATTTGATGACTCCGAGATTGTACTCTCCCGGAAAAGCGGACGCAGGAATTCGTTCCACTCTTTACCGGTACTTATAACGAAAGTAGAGCGGAAACGTTTGGTTCGGCATTGTGGGATGTCAACCAGGTATGGGTGGTATTTACCAGTGCGTCTGTTTGTCCGCTGGTGAAAGGGGGAGGGAGGGATAAGGTAAATCCTGAGCGCAATCATCAAAGTGGTACTTGTAGATGATGATGAAACTTTGACGTTATAAGCACAAATCAACTTAATACCTCATCAGAGACAGGCAACCAATGGGATGTCAACCAGGTATGGGTGGTATTTACCAGTGCGTCTGTTTGTCCGCTGGTGAAAGGGGGAGGGAGGGATAAGTTAAATCCTGAGCGCAATCACCAAAGTGGTACTTGTAGATGATGATGAAACTTTGACGTTATGAGCACAAAATCAACTTAATACCTCATCAGAGACAAGCAACCAATGGGATGTCAACCAGGTATGGGTGGTATTTACCAGTGCGTCTGTTTGTCCGCTGGTGAAAGGGGGAGGGAGGGATAAGGTAAATCCTGAGCGCAATCACCAAAGTGGTACTTGTAGATGATGATGAAACTTTGACGTTATGAGCACAAAATCAACTTAATACCTCATCAGAGACAGGCAACCAATGGGATGTCAACCAGGTATGGGTGGTATTTACCAGTGCGTCTGTTTGTCCGCTGGTGAAAGGGGGAGGGAGGGATAAGTTAAATCCTGAGCGCAATCACCAAAGTGGTACTTGTAGATGATGATGAAACTTTGACGTTATGAGCACAAAATCAACTTAATACCTCATCAGAGACAAGCAACCAATGGGATGTCAACCAGGTATGGGTGGTATTTACCAGTGCGTCTGTTTGTCCGCTGGTGAAAGGGGGAGGGAGGGATAAGTTAAATCCTGAGCGCAATCACCAAAGTGGTACTTGTAGATGATGATGAAACTTTGACGTTATGAGCACAAAATCAACTTAATACCTCATCAGAGACAAGCAACCAATGGGATGTCAACCAGGTATGGGTGGTATTTACCAGTGCGTCTGTTTGTCCGCTGGTGAAAGGGGGAGGGAGGGATAAGGTAAATCCTGAGCGCAATCACCAAAGTGGTACTTGTAGATGATGATGAAACTTTGACGTTATGAGCACAAAATCAACTTAATACCTCATCAGAGACAGGCAACCAATGGGATGTCAACCAGGTATGGGTGGTATTTACCAGTGCGTCTGTTTGTCCGCTGGTGAAAGGGGGAGGGAGGGATAAGTTAAATCCTGAGCGCAATCACCAAAGTGGTACTTGTAGATGATGATGAAACTTTGACGTTATGAGCACAAAATCAACTTAATACCTCATCAGAGACAAGCAACCAATGGGATGTCAACCAGGTATGGGTGGTATTTACCAGTGCGTCTGTTTGTCCGCTGGTGAAAGGGGGAGGGAGGGATAAGTTAAATCCTGAGCGCAATCACCAAAGTGGTACTTGTAGATGATGATGAAACTTTGACGTTATGAGCACAAAATCAACTTAATACCTCATCAGAGACAAGCAACCAATGGGATGTCAACCAGGTATGGGTGGTATTTACCAGTGCGTCTGTTTGTCCGCTGGTGAAAGGGGGAGGGAGGGATAAGGCCATGTAAATCCTGAGCGCAATCAACAAAGTGGTATACACTTGTAGATGATGATGAAACTTTGACGTTATGAGCACAGATCAAGTTAATACCTCATCAGAGACAGGCAACTAATGGTCGTTCCTAGTTTACCTAGTAAGTCATTGACTACTTAACAGATTGCTTGTAGAGAATATCCTCCAGGTACCTAATCTCGATAATGCATTCTGTACCCAATCTTCAAGATGGCCTTGTGCTTATTAAGAGACCTAGATTTATGACGGGTAATACATAGGTATAGATTTAGAAGAAGTACATCAATATCTTAGTAATATTTAACTAACTGTAACGATTTTGTTTTACTATTGTATAGGATGATCCCGAAGTGGTCATTTAAAAGAAGTATTTCCATGTGATTTTTATTAGTAGATATTTCGCCTTCGGCCGCGTATGAAACTGGAGGCTCGTAACCAGGTGCGGTAGAAGAAAAAATCTTGTTTTTACGATACTAGTTCCTAAGCAATAGGTTTTTTTCCTTACACGATACTGGTTTCGACATAAGAAATTGTAATGAAGTAATAAGTTACGAGGCGGTACTTTAGTTTTTTCATGCGTACCTAACCTTTGAATAGATTCTCATAATGATACCAGAACCTCTTCAGAAATTGAATTTCATTAGTATTTGTACTGTTAAAATCATGAAAAATAACTAATAATGACTTCTACACTATAATACTAATGTACTCTACCTGTAATTAGTTCTTAAGTTGCCAACCTATGAATATAAATAAATAAATAAATAATGCTGGACAATTCACACAGCATTATCTAGCCCCAAGGCTATATATTATATTTCTGCCCTTTCTTCTAAGGTAAATCATTATTACCCTAATATATTGTATTAGTATAGATTTTAATTTTAGTTTTAAGTTAAATTGAGTTAGTTATATGTAGACTTAAGTGGTTTGTCCTGTAAAGTGGTTTGAATAAATAAATTGAAATTGAAGTTAAGCTCAAAATCGCGCGTTTGAATGTTCTGATCGGCTTTTTATACTATTTAGATGTAATATAAAGGTACGGTTTTATAAATGCGCCTGGTTTATGTTCGGTTTGCGCTGGCGACGGTTTGGGCGGAACTTTCTGGCGGCGTTTGGATAAGTATTTTGTAACCAATTTATCCAATAATACACTCGATATATTGTCAATAAATAAATAAAATGAGGTTTACTAGCGTGCACGCGTAAACCAATAAAGCTCATTTCATTTGTGGGGGAATCCGGGGCGTGATGCTAGTTTAGTACAAAGAAATGTTAGGTACTGTAAGTCAAGTTTGTAACTTAAATATAGTCGCTAAGTTAAGTTACTTAGTAGTCACACGCCTTTACGGTTATCAAGGCTTATTATTTATCAAAAACTATAATAACATATGTAATAACTTATGAGGCGACATTTTTATCATAGCTAGACAATATTTATCACTATAATTATGTTTGTATTATACAGGTATCGTTAGAATTTGAAAGAAATGCAATATTTTTATGGTGTAGTCTCAGTAGACCGGTTACGTTTAATTGAACCGGACTACTGATTTGCAACTGTTATTTTGGTGTTATATATCAACTACAAAACACAAAATTTTAGGCCTCCTTCTATTATGTGTGCAGCAGAGATTGGGGCAAATATGGCCATATTTGCCCAGCCACTCAGCATTGTGCTAGATATAGGTATAGATAGAATACACTTGATTCTTCGACGTATATTTAAAAGTCGCGTCTCAGATAGTGCTCTCAAATCCAAGGCCGCGATCCTAAAAGGTGCGTGTAAATAAAATATACCGCCACAAAAAGCGAGGCCAATCCAGTCGAAAAACTATTTCACTTCCCGTCATAAAACTGTCGTTCACTTTCCAATGTCAATTTGGACTTGTCAAGAGGATCCAATTATTTTGGAAATATCTGTTGGCGGAGAAAGTTTCATCACGTCTTTTAGTTTCAGACGACAAGGAAATCATTTATATATTTATCATAATATTACCCATTTTCCGAAGACTCCGTGAGGGCGGGTGGGGCGGCAGATTTGGCCGAGGATCGCAAGAGGCTAAATATGCAGGTATCGATCCACATTTGCTCCACTTGGAGTTAAGACCCTAGGTCTGTGGGGTACCGAGTCGCTTCGGGTTTTTTTTGCGTGACAACGTCTTATAATTCGATAGAGCCGGCTGCACGCACGAAAAAACATGACTCATGCTGCGTTACCTCGCTCTGAGGCGTTCCATGTAAGGCTTGAAGTGCAAGCGAGAGTGCGGAACAAAGAAGCACAATCGGCCTTTGCGTTCGGCAGCGTTCGACATCCGTCTCTCTCCTACTTGAGTGAGCGATGCGTCTGCGTGGACAGCTGCTATACTATAGTACATTTACATGTTTTGATCGAGTATCAAGTGAAGAAAGAAAGAAGAAGAAAGAAAAATGAAATTAAAATTTTCATTTGAAAAATGCTACCATTCCATCAGTATTTTCTTAAGACGTCGTCAGTAAACCGACTTTACAGACAACCATTTTTTTTTAGTTATCTGAGCATCTGGTTTAAGCGACACGTGACCCGAGAGCTGGTGAGTATCTGGCTCAGCGCATCAGCATTGCCATACAGCGGGGCAATGCAGCCAGCGTCTTGGGGACGCTTTCAACTGGTAGGTATTGATATGGATCAGTTGAGCTACCTGTAGATTGTTTGCAACAGTCGGCAGTTAGCTCAACTGTTTCAATTTTAAATACTAGTTTTAATTTGTTTCTATTATTTTATTGTAATTTTCTTTGTCAATAAAGGCTAATTATTTTTTAATGTTATAAAGGGCCTTTCTATAACCAAACATCGCCTTCCTCAGTCCTGTTAGTACATTATAATTATCTTATTACGAGTATTAACTAAAAAGAAATCACTTTGGAGCTAATTTTATACAATGCATTACTTTCAACTATTTACTAGACTTAAAATACAAATCACCTACTTTTCAGAACACAGTAAAATGTGCACAGTAATTTAAGATCATAAGAAAATGATGACACGTACTCCTTATGGATAGGGTAGGTTAGGTGTAGATAATGTTTTTTTAAATATTGCTGCTCAGGTAGCAATATTTAAAAAAACGAACAAGTCCTACACATAAATCCCTCATCACATCAGCACACATAATATGGCCCCCTGTTGTACATGCCTTCCCCAAACAAGGGGAAAATTCAAATTATTATAGACATTTTAGGTAAGTACTTAAAATACCTATGGATTTAATTCAACTGGCAAAATAGTTTCTAAAAGTTTATAGAGCATCAGAAACCTGTAAAATTCAAATTCAATTCACCGGATTACTGTAAAAACGTCGTTATTTCTGGGCAATAAGGCTCAAATGTTTTCTGCCAGTTAAACACGTGAGCCCATAATCCCCACCGTGCATAAATTAACTTTTAACCCCAAACAAAAAGCCGTAGTTTCATAATTATTAACTGTTCAGCCTCGGTGGCCGGTACCTCGATTCCTACTATGAGATTCCACTCATAACTTCACTTTCGAGTTCTGTTCTATCTTAACTCGATGTGATCACGCTAAAACCGAAATGGGCCTTCTCGTCAGGCATTTGAAAAAATCTTCCGAGACATCGATACGGAATATGGACACAGATTATATCTGTGTGTGCTGTATTTTATGCGATCTGCAAGGTATCATTACAGTTATCATTACACTACCAGAAAATTAGTAACACCTGCATAATCAAAATAAGTAATGAACAGGTAGGTTCGTAATTGCTACATGAAGTCACCAGAGTACCAAAGTAACAATTAAGTTAATTACAGGTTGCTTCTAAGTTTCTACCCATATTTCTACTCATCAGTGAGTTAGGTATGATTTATCATAATTCTAGCGCTTATTTATTAACTGCTATACTATATGCCTCCTTTCGTTTGTCAGACTCATCTGTTCTCTGCTTCTTGGGTCAAAGTACTTAAGCCCCGGGGTTTTGACGACGTCAACGTCGTCAACCCAAATTGCGAGAGGACGATGTATTCCCAGCGTCTCACGAGAGACTATAATGTTGAGTATGTTATGATGTATGTTCTCTTTTATCTGCACTGAGACTCGAGTTGGTCGTTCTCGTTCTGTTTTGCAAGCGTAAATAGCCTAGCTCCGTCCAGAAGCGCAGAATCTTCCTCATATCTTCGCAGATTTCGCGGAGTAACCTCGGCTGGTCGAGGATTTCGTGTCGTTTCGCTGCTACTCCCTCGCCGGACTACATGGGCAGCAGATTCTTCGTCACTTAGACACCCCATGCAAAGAGGACCTGTTGCTCTGATGGTGAAGAGATGTTTATTCAGTGGACTGAACAGTGTCCTGTGTGTTCCCACGCGTAGGCCAATTCTGATCAGGGCTCGTACTAGTAAAAACGAAATAGAAGTTTCTGATTCGTTTTCTTGGAATGCTATAGCGACATAAGAGTCTGTTTAGCACGAGAACGAATCATAACTTCGATTTTCCGTATCCGAGTAGGCCTTAACCAGGGGTGGCTCACGATCAAGACGCACCCATTCCCAACTTCTCACGAAAAGCATTCCCAACATCTCCTAATAGTCAGAACATTGTAGTTTACAACCTGACCTCTCCCCGGTTATGTCGGATCGTCCGTTACATAATATTCAGAGTGAGAGAGAGAATAAAAAGTGCACCTGTGTTTGTGCACATACATGTGCACTATAGTAAAGCCTCGCGCATATGTACCTAAATAAATAGCATCCGTTAAGACTGACCGCCAAGGCTGCAAATCGGCTAGGATAACGAAATAGATTGTAATTCTCGAAACTTGTGAATTCATAGTAGGGCTCTGCTTTTTATATCCACGTATGTTTTAATTATAACAATTAAGCATAGAGTTAATTCATATTGATAGTCTGAACTTCCAGCGATATTGATAGGTGTGGTGCAAAAATACCCAGAGGGAATTGTTAAATGAATTAACTGAGCGGTTTTAACTTCAAATCAGATTGAACAACGTTAGTGTTGTTACTGAATTTAGTAAAGTTTTGAGTGGTGTATGAATAGCTGTTTCGTTTTAATAAGTGAAGATTTGCTCTTATTTTGCGTGGTTTTTTTTGTAATGTTATATTTGTTATATTTTTTTGTAGGACAAGTTGTCAAGAGAAATCAAACGAATTCAAACTCGACGTGGCTAATTTTTTCATAAATATTTGTTACTAGCTATGCTCCGTGGTTTCGCCCGCATGTATATCATACAAATTTCAGAAATTTATTGGAAACCCCGTAAAAATACGTGATTTATTATTTCCTTCATAGTTTATTGATGCCGAGTTTTGAGTGAATCGAACTGAGGAAAAATACTTTTCTATAGAAACTTTACCACCCCTTTTAGCCCCCTCCGAAGTAAATTTTTGAAAATTAGATTATCGTATGTGTTACAAGTAGAACCTAAACTATCTATAAACCAAATTTCATCTAAATCGGTTAAGTAGTTACGGAGATACGTAGTAACAAACATTCACACAAACGGCGCTTGAGTCCGTAGAAAGTCGCAAATATCGACTCCCACGTCACTTGACTTCGTGGTGTAGTTGGTTATCACATTCCCGTACTGAGGGGAGGACGCGAGCTCAAGTCCCGTCGAAGTAGAAAATTTTTGCGATGTTATTTGATTTCTTAGAAATTAGAAATTATCCAGAGTTACGTTTTTGTTAACGTTTTTGTTATTATAGTGCGTTAGCCTCGCAGGCTTACGCACTATAATAACAAAAACGTTAGATTCACACAAACTTTCCCATTTATAATATAAAATAAGTAGTATGTTTTTAAAATCATATTTTATTCGACGACTTCTGTGGCGCGGGCAGGAAGTTGCGGGTTTGATTCCCACTCCGGCACTCGGGACAAATGTTTGTACAATCTGCAGATATTTGTTCCGGTTGTTCTGGATGTTTTCTATGTAAAGCAAAATATATAATCAAGAAGTACATTACATTAAGTACCAATATCAGTTATCTAGTACCTACTGACCTATTTGACGACCGATGTGACGCGGTGGGCGAAGGTCCGTCTGCGGCGCAGGAGGTTGCGGGTTCGATTCCCGCCTTGAGACAAGCGTTTGTACGATCTACAAATATTTGTTCCGGGTGTTCTGGTCGTTTCAATGTATAATAAAAATATATATCCTTGTAATGAATTATATTATGTACTTATATCAGTCATCTAGTTACTACTTTATTGTTATGACTTATTTTAGTACATCGTCAATAATAACGCCACCGTCAGCGTCTAGCGATCCTATCCGTCCAAAGGTTGCCTGGAAGAGATCGCTGTTAGCGATAAGACCGCCGAATGTGCCACATTATAATATAGCTAGTTAGTACAACGTTCTTATTTAATTGTTTTGTGTACTGATGGTGCATTAGAGATTATAATCTATCTATCTAGTACCCATAAAACAAGCTCTGCTTAGCTTGGGGCTAGATAACGCTGTGTGGATTGGCCAGCAATCTTTATTTATTACTAGATAACTGTTAAAGGTGCAGAGTTTCTGTTATGGGTACCTACCCATAACACAAACTCTGCTTAGCTTGAGGTTAGATAATGCTGTGTGGATTGTCCAGCATTTTCATTCATTATTTTATTCCGACGAAGCCGAGAGTGGGACACCAACCTACTTTAGACTTGTAATAAAGTCACCGCTTTTAAACTACAATATACCAACATACGGCACAGCTATCTTTTAATCATAATAATGCATCGTCAATCATTTTTAATAAGGGCAACGTTACACAGTTCAGCTTAATTAATTCATTATTGAGCATGCGTGGTAATAAATTAAACAACACGCTTTTTTATTAGTACTTTTCTTAATAGGAATGGAACCCGCATTGATATATATAACGATTACAATTATTTTTACATAGCCAATGACTCAAAGTCCGAATAAAAAAAAGGAGCTGAAAATTAGCCTATACGTTAAACCTATATACCCTGGTGCCAAAAAGGGTATAA
This sequence comes from Eupithecia subfuscata, assembly GCA_963564075.1. Taxonomy (NCBI): domain Eukaryota; kingdom Metazoa; phylum Arthropoda; class Insecta; order Lepidoptera; family Geometridae; genus Eupithecia; species Eupithecia subfuscata. The sequence goes on from OY751106.1 coordinate 4,167,318, forward strand.
GCTACCCTGGTACCAAAATGTATCCAAATCTGTTCCTGAACCACTGTGGGAATCGGAGTCCAAGTCCTTTGAATTTGTGTTCAATCATAATTCAAGAGACTCGATTATTACTGGTGCTCAAGATAAAAACTCTAAGAAACCCGGGATTAATAATAGATAGATAGATAGAAAATACTTTATAACAATAAGCAACAATTTAAAATGAAGTAATTATAATCATGAGAATGCCAGGCTTCATTTATGTGTAGGGTTCTGCCTTTAACTGGTCTCATGAGTACTAGAGTAGCTATGGCTTGTAGTCTAGCTAGGTATATCGACGATGAACTATCAATATCTTCTATCTCAAAAATCGCAACTTTGCAGGAGACGTAAAAAACGTCTCATTTTTTTAATATAATAAATATCCCGGTTTTATCCATTCTAATAATTTGTTTATTGGTATAGAAATATGGTGTAAAATGAGTTTTTATTCTAATTCTACCATTTCCAGAGTAAGAAGAAGGTTTCAGAAAAATTATATTATGGAAATTTTAAGGCTTGATAGGAGGTATTAAAAATAGTAAAATAACATCAAAATTCTAGTCTTATTTATTATCAGTTACTGAGTCTTCGCTCTCATGTTAGTACTAACAGAGGAACAGGAACATCTGTTCCTATTTTTATATATATGTATATTCCATTATGTTCCTGTCCCTCTGTAGGTCCTGGTGAACCTAACGGGTATGGTTGTCAAACTAGGCCCAGATCTGGACTGTATTACGGAATACCGGCAGTCGAAATACCGGATAACGGTATATCGAATGTACACGAAACCGCAGATCGAAATACCGAATTATCTCCGTAGTAAAAATCTCGAATTATTCTATGTTTCCTCTAATGTGAAAACACGATTGAGAATAAAAATTACGATAAAAAAAACATGAAAGTGCACTGTTTCACAAATAATGTAGTCGAAATCTCAGGAACCCTGTGGTCTATTGAAATGACTTATGTTTTGACTTAGGTTTTTACTAATTATTTGGTTCCTCTAAGCCAGTTTCTTAATCTCGTTGTTGCAATTTCCAAAAAGTTCCAAAAACGTATGCTCTACTCGAGCTCCTATGAACGCGAAGTCCTAAGGTGCCTTCTTAAAGGTTTTATGAATTAAAACGGAAAACAACGAGCCAAGTCTAAAGTGTCTCTCTTAAGTAATTCCTGACACAAAGTTAGATCGCGGCTTAGCACGTTTTAGGTTTTTCATAATACTTGCTTCTGCCCAGTTTCGTACACTTTCTTTCGGAATTAAAAGTAACCTAGGTATATGTTAATCAACTTTATACAAAAGTTCAAGATCTACTCATCTATACTAATATTATAAAGAGAAAAGATTTGTTTGTTTGTTTGTATTAAATATACTTCGAAACTACTGGACCGATTTGAAAAATTCTTTCACCGTTAAGAAGCTTATTTTTCAGGGAGTGACATAGGCTATATTTTATCCCAGACTTCCCACGGGAACGGGAACTACGCGGGTGAAACCGCGAGGCGATCGTCTAGTGTGTAATATTTTAGCCTGATACGGTCAATTGTTTCGTTAGGAAGTATCAACATCCAAACTATAAATATCCAAACTTACGTCTGTATAATATTTGTGTGTCTTCTCCACTCAGCCTAAGGACTAGGAATATTTAATATCACTGTGTGGTCAATCCCTACTTAGCCCACACCTAATTCACACCACTCTAATATTCTATTAAAACTCAAAACATGGGGATGTTTTGAGTAATTTATTCAAAAGGGCAATTTATTCACTTTATAAACAAGAGAATTACATGAATAATGAAAGGAACTAAATGTGCCTGAATTATCATTTTTGAATAAATAATGTTTCGGTACTCAAACGCGACAGGTGGCGACTTAAGGCCAAGTATACACGGAGCGATACCTACGCTTGACTCGAAGACCACGTACGCACAAATACTTTATGTATGTTGCCGACGGATCGAAGAATCAGCCCGTTTGTAGAATAGCTAGGCCGCTTACAAAACGAACGCTGATTTGTTGGGGACACCACAAAATACTTTGAACAGTGACCCAACAATCGGGATAAAAAATTTGCATCGTTTTTTACACCACCTAACCATTCTACAAACGGGCTGATTCTAAGATCCGGTGGCGACATATTTGTATATGATGTGATGACCTCTGTGACGCAGCGAGTGAAGGTCTGCCTGCGACGCAGGAGGTTGCGGGTTCGATTCCCGCCTCGGGACAAATGTTTGTACGATCTGCAGACATTTGTCCAGGGCGTTCTGGATGTTTTCTATGTATAATAAAAAATATCTATCTATGTAGTGAATTGTATTATGTATAGATATCAGTTATCTAGTACCCATAACACAAGCTGTGCTTAGCTTGGGGCTAGATAATGCGGTGTGAATTGTCCAGTATTATTATTATAAGGCGCGTAATGCCCAGGCTCTGCGATGCGATGCAAAGGGACGTGCCACCGCCCCACGCTGCTGTACTTCGGCATGTGCGCCGTGGCCCCCAAAATGTTACTAAATAGGTAACTAAGGTGCCAGACAGCGATTCTAACTCAAGTCTCGTAATAAACAGCATCGACAAACAATCCTTACAAAAACGATCCTAGTTTGTATGTCGCGGTCGGTAACATTTTTCATCTGATGTGGGTAGAGACTTTGAACGGTTATGGCCACTGGCCACACAGTTGGTAATGTGAACGGCTGGCACTACTCACGTTATCCGAGCGCGCAAGTAACGCCTCGTCTACTCGAACCTTACACTCTTGACCTAATGCTTTAACAAATGGAAAGCTCTTATGAGTTTTGTTTTAACACAGGTCATAATGAGTAGGTACAATAATATTATTTGAACCTGAATTGAAGCAAGAAATGGTAGAGTTACTAAATATGGGTGGTTAGCGTGGTAAATGGAAATATCAGAGACCAACCAATTAAATGTTAAGTATTATTTAGAGCTCTGAATAAACAATAATGTAAAAATTAATACGAGTTCTTAACGCACAGAACAATAACTAAAAATTCCATTTGATAAGCCAAAGTTTAATAAAAGTGTAAACTATTTGGAATGGGTTTTTTGGCATGCTAACTAAGTTTAGGGATTAGTAAGAAAATATTTTCACGTCAACCCTTTTCAACTTGTGCTCTGTTAAACCTGTAAGTGCCAAAGTATTTATTTGTACTTACTTACCTGGTGAACTTATTCAGCTTATTCGCCCCCTGCAGAACATTCTACCACCGAACTGCGATCCCCAACCCGCATGCCCAGCATGGGGATTATGGGCATTACCCCCCATGAGATAAAAGCCAATAAGGCGTTTATCAGGGGGAGGCCTGCGTCCAGCAGTGGACCAATACAGGCGTTGAGGTTGAGGTTGAACTTATTCAAAGGTACCAACATTATTAATCAAACGTTCGTATATTCAAATTCCAACCAATTGCACATGCAAATACATTCACACACATCATCATCATCATCAGCCTATATTAGTCCACTGCTGGACATAGGCCTCCCCTAATGAGCGCCATAGCGCCCTGTCTTCAGCTTGCCGCATCCAGCATCTGCCTGCAGTCTTTCGCAGATCGTCATCCCACCTGGCCAGCATTCACACACATTCAACATAAATTCAATTAAGTATCAGTGCTATCACTTTAAAAAGTTCACTTAGAGCTAGTTTAAATTTCTTCTATTTGCTTCTAAATAATCATTCTTAATTAATTTAGTCTATTTGTTATTTGTATACTTAATCATTAATATTGATAATAATTAATTTAGTTTATTTGTTAAATCAATGTATTTGATTGGAAAAGCAGGACATCCTGGCACAAGTATATTTACGAACTTAAAAAGGTGTCCTGCCAACTGTTTAGCACATAGAGTAACATATTTTTAAGCAAATTAACAATTTATTCGATGTAATTCATGATTTACAAGTTAGTCAGTTTTTATTGCGTGAAATGAAGCAAATACTTACTTTTCTGGAACGGCTCGTACGTGAAATGGAGTATAGCTCTTGGTCTATTCAAATGAACTAATGATAGTAACACATATACAATTTTTGCCAATTATTGGCTGCATCATCAAAATACAAAAAATACAAAATGTTTATTTCATTAATCAAATACTACAATATACTATGATCCATGCTCGGAACCCCCTTTTAAGTATGAAATACCTGTATTAGGAGGTAACGCTCTTCCATAACATCCATTATTGATATTCTTAAAGTTTCTTACCAAACATTTTACATAAGTGCGTAAAATCAAGTACGGAGAATGATTATAAATCAATGTTGAACAATATTTAACAAATTAGCACGGTAGGTTTAGGTGAACTTCATTCGCAGTGTTATGTGGTGTGGTACAAGTGCAAGCGGGTGCGAGTAGTGCGTGTTTGTGTAGTGAATGTGTGTTTTGTAAGATGCTTCCGAGGACACCAATCTCTTAAAAGTTCGGGCAACAATTATCATTTCGAATATATATAAAAATGAAACCCGTTTTCCTGGTCACGACATCACGCGTGAACGGCTGGACCGATTTCGCTAATTATTTCTTTGTTGTGTTTGTTATTGTCAGGAGAAGGTTCTTATGAAAGAAAAAATTAAGAAAGTTGGAAACATAAATTTCCACGGGGGCGAAGCCGCGGGGCGCAGCTAGTTTCGAATAAAACCAATAAGCGGCAACAATAGTATGAGTGATACACTCACGAGTAAATTTGAATTGATCAGCTGGTCACTGCCAAAAATTGCTGAGCTTGTCCATTTTCAAAAATTCAATCGAATAAAAATACCTAGTCAATAACAAAATCGCTAAACAATATTAAACTTCAGACTGTTCAGTGATTCATTGAATGTTTGACTTTTTCATAAAAAATACAAGAACATCTGGCATTTGGCGTGACTCACCACGGGGTGCGGGGGCGTCACATAAGTACCTTGCGCTAAGTACCTGGACACCTTAGTCGGTAAGAACATTTTATTTGATAGGTAGCAACATTTATATTAATTACGTTTCGTTTCGATAATAGGTTGTTCAAAGATACAGAGGTCAAGCAACTTCTAACTATGAGGTAGAGCCAAGTTTTCGGTGTCGATTTTGTGCCGAATACCTAGATCGATGGCGGTAAATTTACTAGGGCCGCAAAGGCTATGATCGAATATAATAATAAATATCCAGTTTAACCTACCAAAGGTAGGTTTTATTTTACTACTTACTAGTACTTTGGTACTGGTACTTTGGTAGGTTTATAAAGTAACCAAACAGGTTTAATAGATTTTTCACTAATACGGCGTTTAAACTTAACCTACGAAGAGTAATTTCTCTGATATTTACGTATTTTATTCGTACAGTTGTAGAAGTAAGTCACTGTGACTGTGTGTATTGGCTACTTACTCATTTCCCACAGAAAAATATCCCCGTTGTGTTTCAAACAACATCACGAGTTATTCCTCAAAACCTATTTTAGTGCTAGGTACGTAGGTAAACAAAACTAGGCAGCAGCGGCGTGAAATATGTTTTACAAAAGTTTCTGCGCCTCCTGTTTTACGCATCTCCATATTTATGGCATTTACATTTTATTCTGCTGTCCATTTTGCGTAGGCTAGGACGGTGCAAACTGGCCACTGGTCACGACTGGAATGGTAGTGCCCATACTGAACCCCTCGTTGGTCTAGCCGTAGCGTGTTCAACCGCAGATGAAGAGGTTTTGATCCCGGGTCAGGCCAATAAATTCGCTTTTGGGATTTTTCTAGCAAGAACATTCACAGTAGGAGGTGGATAGAAAATTCTGAGTTAAGGAATTGAGCGTGCGTCTGCGCTTGCGCACAAATTTATGCACTTGAATTCTGGTTACACTGAAATTAACAGAAACAGAATCTGGCTGGATATTGCACACATGTGTCGAAGTTCCTGACAACTTTTAAATAATAAATAATAATAAATAAATAATGCTGGACAATTCACACAGCATTATCTAGCCCCAAGCTAAGCAGAGCTTGTATTATGGGTAAGTACTAGATAACTGATATACATAATACAATTACACTACATAGATAGATATTTTTTATTATACATAGAAAAACACCCAGAACCCCTGAACAAAAATCTGCAGATATACTTTTTGGGGGACTTTCTCAACTGCTTTATGAGCATTATCCTCGTATATCCTTGTGAAAAATTAGACCACCTTATTTTATGTTTATTTATGTTTTATATTATTGTTTGTAGGTATGGTATGTATTTGTTTTTTTTCTTTAAGTACCTATCTAAATAGATTTATTCAGTTCCACCGTCTATTTTGTTTTTTGTGTCCAGTCCTTCCCAAGGTTGCCTGGATGGGATCGCTCTGCGATAAGGCCGCCCTTTCTACTTTCTTTTTTCTAAGCATTTTCTCTGTCTTGCTTCCTGTCTTTCTGTGCTTTAAGTGTTTTCTATCTATCTTTTTTGGGGGCTACTCAACACTGAGAAAACAGGAGCGAGGGGTCGCACCGAAAGTTGCCCGTCTGCTCCGACCTTTGGCCTGAACTTGTTATGAACATGAAAACTCCATTGTTCAAAACATCATTGTTAAACTTTGTGTTTGCAGGAATAATTTTCCCCTCCTTATTACTTCTAATAGTGCAAGATGCTAATTCTAGAAGCTTGGGAAGTATATTTCAGTCTTGACCTGGATAAATAAGTTTCCGGAAAATACGGCTAGGTAACTGAAATTAAAAGAGGGTAAAGCAGTAAATTTAAATACTTGCCTCTAGGCGGCGTACTTATCTCTTAAACCGGGTAGTGACCAGTTTTACGGGGCGTAGGCGTAGGTACCGTTCGCAGCCAGCATGAAACGTCATAAAACCGTTTTGTTGCTCGTTGCGTTCTTTCCCCGTACTGACTGCACGAACGGTCGCTGTGACACGTTAAGGCGGGTCCAGATATGTATCACTTGCCCGATCCGATCACCGTATCCGTATCACGTATCAAGCCCCGTATCAAGTTGCGGACGCCTCGATTTGCTCCGTATCCGTATCTTCTATTCTGTATGACGCCCGTATCAGTATCACCTTTGATGATCAGACAAAAAGCGACACGACATGGGACGGGCCGTATCATAACGGCGTATCGAGATCGCGTATCATTCATCACCCGTCCACATATTCGATCATACGGATACGGTGAACGGATCGGGCAAGTGATACATATCCGGACCCGCTTTTAAATTACTTACGCCCGACAACACCAGTCCGTACCCAGCTTTAAATACTGTGGCCAAAAATTAGGGTTACATTAATTGCGATGTTCTTTTGATGCTGTCGGACGAATACTTTTTCATTGACGTTTTGCTTTCATACGTTTTACAAAGCTGCTGTCAATTTAGATGTCACCAAAACTAAGCTAAACTAATTTGACATGACTATAAATGTTGCCGTCCCTTTCAAAACGCTGAAATTAAAATGGTTGGCATCAGTGTTAGTGCTTTCAAATTAGTTATGTTTAGTTTGGCGACATTTGAGTTGACACCAATATGTTTCAGAGAACACGCCAGGTTAGTCTGGCCATGTTTTGCAGTCAAAAGTTTTACATGCTGTATGGTTTTATGCTGTTTTGTTTCGAAGGGCCTTAACGTAGAGTTAATATGAAAACTTCATATTCCATGGGTAGGTGAGACTGGCCATGTTTTGAAGTCAAAAGTTTTACATGCTCTATGGTTTTATGCTGTTTTGTTTCGGAGTTCTCTAACGTAGAGTTAGTATGAAAAGTTCATATTCCATGGGTAGGTGAGTCTGGCCATGTTTTGAAGTCAAAAGTTTTCTATGCTCTATGGTTTTATGCTGTTTCGTTTCGAAGGGCCCTAACGTAAAGTTAGTATGAAAACTTGATATTCCATGGCCAGATCACTCTGGCAATGTTTTGAAGTCAAAAGTTTTCCATGCTCAATAGTTTAATGCTGTTTTGTTCCGAGTTTTGTGGTAGATCTGCTGTCAGTTGGCGTTTTTTTGCTGGTAAAGCCGCCATGTTGTGAAGTTAAATTGCTTTAGGTTATACACGAAAATTTTATAGAGCTTAGTTATTTTATAGTTATCTGCTACCCAATTTTATAAATCAATGGAAAACACCAGCCCTAGTTATAATACAGTGTGTAGTTTTTAAATCAATAGATTAATTCAAGAGCGAGCATTTTCGAATCGATTTGTCAATTATAACCATAGAATCAGCCGGCCACATTCGAGTTGAAATTCGGCGATCACTAATGAACCTATTGTAGTCGATCGAATGGTTTTTCAGTGCAATTAAGTACGATCTGGTGGGTGCGGTCATTTTAATCGTCATGTCGGTGCTTCGGGACCTGCGATCGCGGTTTGACACGGGCTTGAACGTTCGAGGGGTTTATCAATTTTAGGTTTATCTGATTGACGGTGAATTATTATGTAGGAAACCTCTTCTTCTTAACAAAATAATATCTTCTTATTTCATAGCTATAGCATTTTGGACCTAAAATTGAGGTGGCACTTAAATGCGTTTTTTGTAGTAGGAATCTCTACTTCAAAAATAGAAATAAAAACATTTAAAATGATATCTTCTTATTTCATAGCTATAGTGATTAGAACCTATAATTGAGGTGGCACTTAGATGTGGTTTTGTGTGATGTAGGTAGTAGAAATGTAATCTCTGCTAAAAAAAAAATTATTTTTTTGAACCTCTAATTGACTTAGAAGTGTTTTTTGTAAGAAATGGCCCACAATCCATGTTTTGGTTTTTACTGCGTTGGTGCAATTTCTTATGCGACAAAAATATTGCTAATTTTGTTTGTGTATTTATTTATTGAGCAAATAATACGATTAAGTTAACCAATTACATTAGTTAAATAAGGGAAAGATGTACATTCAGCTCCGAAAAATAAAGACAAAAGACTGCCACAGTGGTAAGACCTAGTCTTGGTGATCTGTTTTAATTATGTATTAGCTTATCAAGAGCCTTAATAATACCAAGTTGTACAATATACCTGCCAAAAACAATAACTGTAACTACTAACAGATGCCTACAATATTCATGCCCAGTTGCAAGTTCTCGAAACTCGAGGGCATTGCAGTAGCCTTAAATTCATATCCCTGACTCGGGAAGGCAATAAAGTGTTTGAATTTTTGATCCGGGGGTTCACCTCAACACGTTAGAGACTTGAATTTATTGCTTTGTATCAAGAATTTCCTTGAAGTTTTCTTAATATTTTCCTGGGGAGTTTTATGGGAAAATGCAGTTACTTTGTAAGCTATTTGCCTACTTTAAGGCCTATGATTTAATGTTTTGACTTATGGTAAAAACTAATAGGGCTTTTTATAGCTATTGTGGTAGTGGTAGCAAAAAGGCATAAATAAAATATTAACTCTCGCTTGAATAATTATTATGTTACCTTCTCGGGACAGAAATCCATAGAGTTGAAAGTTTGAAACGATCACAAATGCTTTTATAGCTATTCTTTCCCATGATAAAACGATTCTGCAACACCAGGTTTCCTTAATAAATATAGTTTATAGGCATCGTAAACAGAAAATGAGCCTTCCAAATAGGCTCTAGGCTCCGAAGCCTTCTAGAAGCCTGACCATCCGTTATTCAGGGCTCCACATAAAATGTAGCCCATCTCATAACTCCTGCCGCTTTGATAACAACTCACTCTACCACCAACTGGCTTATTTAACTAGTTTATTACTCTTTCTCCGCCTTTATAAGCAGTACGTATGAAATATTCCTCTATTTCGTGATGTTGAGGGAAACTATCCTTAGTCCATTTAGGAGTAGAGTTCAATTTTGTTGCGGCTAGTGTTCTGGATAATTTATGAGGCGATCATCCTAGGGTGGGGTTACACAGTCTGTTAGTCAAAAGGATGTTTACACCTACGGCCGCCGGTGTGCACTATGCACTAGCTTAATTATCTTTGGGGAATAAGTTTCCGTGGAAGCGGCTATTTCACAGGTCGCTGGAAGTTGGAAAATGTTATCGAGATAGTAGACTAGATTTTGTCATTTTACTCTACGAATAAATAATATATAAACGTAGGTTTTACTGAATAATGTGAGAACTATACAACACCTACTCGTATGAAATGAAATAAAAACATGATATGGTTACGAAAAGTTTTATTATAAGATTTGTTATTTATGTTTTATTACGTCAAGTGCGAGTCGGACTCGCGCAATAGGGGTTCCGTAAGACCTTGTGTCTTGCCAAATTATCTTAATTCTAGGTCTACGGGAAGTACCCTATACGTTTTGGTTCATGGCGAGCAATAAAAGTATTTTTTTAGTGAATTAATTACAAATTTATGGTTCTCGGATTTTTCCCTTTACTTGTGCTATAAGACTTTGCTGCTCACCAAATTTCATGATTCTAGGTCTACGGGAAGTACCCTATAGGTTTTGTGTGCATGTGTTCCCTTTGCCATTTCAAAATATTCGGACATAAACGGCTGTAACTTTTCAGTGTGGTGATTTATAAGTTTTATTTATATCGCGGCTCCAAGAGGTTGTAACGGTCCAGTTTATGCTGGTTCGTTTAATTTGCAAATATAGAAATAATTAACACATTTTGATATAGTTTGAAACACTAAAAATATATTCTGAACTGTAAATCGGTTCAAACGCTTTGCTGGAAGGATAGCAACCTTCTTAAGTCTTACGACAGTTTAGTAATGTTTGAATTTGACGATTCTAGGAAAACAAATGGGCTTCTTGATAGTTGGTACAGAGATGTCAGGGGGAGGAGATCGGGAGTTTTGGAAGTAAAGTGAAAATTTGGGGTTTATTCTAGGTTTTACAGGAATAGTGAATTCTTTTTGACGGGAATCGTTCGGCTCAGCCATCGAACGAGACCAGGGAGGAATTCTAGGATGGATTGCAAATTTCTATCAATCAGATTCAGGTTACGTAAACCCACACTTTTCATTTCTAATAATTCCCCGTATTGTAAACGGATGGTGTTACATCCCAGAACCGACTATTCTAATTTATTATTATATTTATTAAACACATTCTGTCGATACTGCAACGTTCCTGGATGTGTTGGTGAATGCTTGTGCTGTAAGGCCCTGAACTAACCTGATTATTAAATCTATTGTTTTGATCTGCGGTTGGACTGGAATGTGGTTCCACACGTTTACTTCTTAGGACTTCCCGCGTGGACTAGGTATGGGATTAGGTGGGCTAGAGTTTTAGTGAGGTAGGATGTATTTGGATCGCTTGAGATCATTCCCCATCAAACTCTCCTGAGTTAGCGATTTACAAACGCTTTGCTTTTAAATGTCTGGTTATCTCTGAGTACGGGAAGGGCGATAGCCGTCTGCTTTCGACTTTCCCCGAGGAGACGAAAAGAGAAACGTCGTAGTGGGGCACCAACCAGATAAATTTGGCTTATACCTATACGGGATAAAGCAAAGTTCTCAGGTTCCGCAAAATGAGAGGCAGAGTAACCAACCAAAGTCACAATGCCGAGATATTATAGGTTCTTCGCTTACTATGTAATTTCAGTTGTTTCAGAGCATGGGAGTATCATGGTTTGAGACGGCCATGAAAGAGGGGTGCTATACTACTGTACCAGGATTGAAGAATCGATAACTTAAGTAGTTTTAACGTTTATTTCATTTGTCTTAAGCTTCTAAAAGAATCTGAGTTACTACATCACAATGTATGAGTCCTACCGCTAACTAGACGATTATTGGCCACTTTAAATCACAATTTTAATACAAAACTTATAGTAAAATACTTAGTTTTATTGATAGATAATCACTAGTGATCAGGAAGGGTAGGGTACGATATTTCCGAGCGTTACAAGGTTACAGACTTGAGTATTTAATATTAATTTCAACTACGCGTTTCTGAGAAAAGGGGGTAGACAGACGGACAACAAAGTGATCCTATTAAGGTTCTTTTTTTCCTTTTGAGGCACGGAACCCTAAAAATAAATTGATTTGAACTCTGTATAAGGGAATAGTTTTTTACGTTTTCTGACTTTTATAGTATTCAAACCTTAGTTGGTCCCAAAGAACTTTTTGATCAGTATAAAAAAGATCGATTAGCATAAAAAAATGTTAATGTGAAAAACGCCCATTTTCTCGAAATCTGTACCTGACTGTTTTTGAAAATCTGTGAATGGGATGATATTTTTTCTGAAAAGGAATGTGTAGTTTCTTAAGTCCATTTTCATGTAGCTTCAACGGTTCTGCCCTACTGCCGCGTCCAAAAATTTCACCCTCTATATGAACAAGATATTTCAAAGCTAGCATAGAAGGTGATAGTTTAATTCATAAAATTACCAGGTCATATATATTCTTCATTGATTTATTTGATATTGTTTCCCCTTTGCTGAATATGTAACTACTTACTGAATACCTCTACGACGTACTCATCGAAGTGGGTATTCAAGCCCTAATGAGCAACAGTCTTGGCTGTAGCATCTTAAATTTTCTGTCATTTTAGTGCATTGTCTTCAGAATTGAATAAGCATGTACAAAACTTCAGTTGTATGTTGAGAAGATGTGATCGAAAGGACATTCTCAATTGCGGACGATATGCTTCCTGGTCTATCTTCCTTGTGGTCAATTTCGAACGACGGCCGTTATAGTTAGAGGACTTTATACCTCAAAGGACTGTGCATTGAGAACCAACCGCTCCGTATTGGTAACTTCTCTTCTAAGGTTTGACAAAACATACATTCATACATACATCCCACGTGTCGTCAATTAGTAATAAGGTCGTTGGCTGAAAAACAGCGCTGGGCATAAAATGTTCCGCAAACGCTGAGCCAACCCCTATTTCGGCGCTGGGACGTGGAGAGCCACTTTATACTTTAAACCTGTCGTGCCACTTACCTCCATATTACACCGTTTTGTTTTCCGTTTGTTGATTTTTAACTTTTTTTGTACCTGTGGCCAAATAAATGGTTTTTAAAAAAGCTTTTAAAAAATAATGTTTGCAGACGCTTTAAGAATCTCCTTCTTTTTTGAAGTCGTTTAAGTAACTAATTTGTCGTCGATGCACTTTCGTTCACATCGGCATTTATCTACGTATTGTTTTTTCTTTGTGTGGTACCATAAGGCTTTATCTACCTATCTTATAATTTGGCTATCGCTGTTGCATGTCGCATCCAGCCATTGCACATCTTCGATGTTAATTATCATGGGCCCCATAAATATGTCGAGGAGGTTTTGTGTCGCGGCGGTTACTCATAGCCTCTTGGGTTCCGTATGCTTTATAAGGGTCATTAGCCGGCTAAATGAAATTTAATGCCGACAATTTAGTTCTTCGGAATAGTTTGTTTTTTGTTTTTTTATTGCTGCTTAGTCGACTTGTGCTGGGTTCCTTCGTGGAACTTTTGCGTTTCCTGAAGCTACGAATATGAAGATTTGTTTGGCCTATTAAAACTCATTGTTTTATGTTGATGTTTGTAGTGTAGGTAAGTTGCTACCATCTGACTTTAAATAGGTCTACAGCTGCTTTGAGAATCTACTTCTTTTATGAAGTCGATTAAGAAACTTCATCGTGGATGCAATCTACGGTACTTTAGAGCGATTCTATAGGGTGCCACGTAACATGTGTAATAAACCGAAAAAGGGTGATTCTGGACCTCGAGGGGATCCAGTTTTTTCTACGTATAAAACTTGAAGAGTTTGTTTTCCTTTTCGGATTATTTTACACGCTTTCTTTCTTAAATAATAAAATTTTCAAAATTGTTTTTTTAACTATCCAAGTATTTTGTCATAAAATTGTTACAAAACATTGATGTAGATTCTTTGAAATTACGAGCGATAATAATCATAATGTAAGAGAACACAGATATGAAAAAAAAAGACTGCTGAAAGACAAACACATACAGAAAATATTTGAAGTTCAATAAATCGTAGAACACCGCTTTTCGCCTTAGTATACATTAGTGCATTTTACACCAAGGCGAGAAAGCGATCAATTCCTACCGAGTGTGTCGTTTTGGGCCCGAGGCGCAGCCGAGGGCTTTCAAACACACGAGGTAGGAATCGCACTTTCTGCCGAGTGATAAATAGTGCTTTATACTACACCTTCGAGGAAAATAAAAAGCAGAATTAATTATTAATTGAAATCGCGCCCAATGATGTTGGTAAAACCTCATTGACCGCGCCAGCCTTTGGGTTCTTTTTTCAAAATATTGTTCGGAAATCGGAGGAGGCCTAATGGACTTGGAGTAAAAACTTTTTGTCGTTTGACCGAACGAAAATAACCATAGCTACTGGCCGATCATTTAGAAAATTGAAAAAAAAAATAACACGTTAGAAATGGATTTCCATACACTTTTTCCTCCCGCTAAAACACGTGAGAAATGAAATTCCATAGAGTTTTTCCTCCCGGTTTCCTATAGGCCTGCAAAGACATACTTTCTATTCTATAAATGGAAAAAGAATAGGCAACTTTCCGAGCAGGTGTAGTATAAAATAATTTACGTGGCATCCTGTATAACTCCAGTCAACCAATGTATAGTTTGGACAAGCAAACCATACGAAAAATGTTCTCCATTTCACACTATTTGATGTTCTTTTGTTTGTCGTTGTTTCTCCGTTTGACACCCTCTGTGCCGTTTTTCCTCTGAGCCACCTCTCTACCCATATCTCCACAGGAAGTATCTTACCAATGAAATTTCGTAGGTACAATATAACTTTTGAAAGTCATGGAACTCGTGATGAACTCAACATTCCTAACAAAGTCACGATGTCTTTGAAACAACTCAATATAAAGTTTTAATCATCTTTATTAATCCTTTTGTCTCGCCTGCATCCTGCCTTTGTAATCAGAACCAATTAGATGAATTAAGATCGTCTAATAAAGACATTACTAATGTGTAGAATAGAGAGAAACTGTAAAAAAAAACGTTGTCAAGCGAACCATGGCTTTAAAACTGAGTTTGACAAACCTTATTTATTATATTATATTTCGCTTCCCGTATCGGTGTATAAAATAGAAGGCAAACACTAGTATTGAATTAATTAAAAAGCTGAGCTGCTAGCTGTATTTTCCAGAATTAACTTGATATTCAAAATGATAAAAATGCTAAAGGAAAATTGTTTTACAGTCGTACAAAGGACTTCAAATAGCCCGGTGTTTCATTTAAAAATACTCAGTAACGTATCTCACAAACAGGGCAAAGAAAACTGTGCTAAACGGGTCATGAAATAAAACAACTTAGAATCACAACTTCACGGCACACTGATTTACTTTTTATCATTCGGTTCCAACTTTTCTTCACATTTGATTCAAACGGATATTTCCAAGAAGAATTCAATTATTCTTATTGTTCCATTCAAGCAATTCCACATTTAAAATCATCTTGTATTCATTCTCTTAAAGTTCTACGTAATGCGTTCACGCTTACGTAAATTCTTTTAATATTCCCACTTCCCTTTACTTCTGTCTCGGAGCGGGCGAGAAGTCAATTACGGAGCGCTGTAACGGCACCTCACGACAATACGATCTAATCAGCAACTTCGCTAATGCCCAAACACAAAACAAAGGAACTCACTAAACGCCCTCTCTTTGTTACAGATCCCGATGTGAACAAACATGGACCTTAAATACTTGATCCTTATGATTGCGTTTGCAACCGTCGAAATAAATGTCACGGAAAGCCGGCAGAATGACAAACGGAGATGGAAGAGCGAGAAAAGCGTATATTCGCACTACGTCAACATTTGCGATATCCAAGACCGTGGGTCCAAAGTCCACTGCTATTGTGAGAATATCAAGATTAAAACTGCAACAAAGGCGGACTGCTGGGTGTTCAACGGAGGGATCGCGGAGGACGATCCGTTCTGGTCGAATTTCTATTCGCAGCCGAAAATTGAAAAGCTCACGTTTAACGTACGCGCTGATGGTGGACTGACGTTCATACCCGCCAAAGTGATCGTTCGCCTCGATCGGCTGCAGTACCTCAACATACAGTACGCGAACATCTTCAGCATACCTTCCTACGCCTTCACAAACTCGACGACGCTCCGTGAAATATCTCTACCGAAGAACAAAATAACAAAACTCGAGAAGATGTCGTTCGCTCATCTGATAATGCTGTCAAACGTCAGCTTAGTAGAAAATCAGATATCGGAACTGAAACGCGACGTTTTCTACGTCCTGCCAAATTTGCAAAGGTTATATATATCTAAGAACAACTTGGGATTGCTACACGACGGCTGTTTTAAACATTTAAACAACCTTATAAAGTTAGATCTTGACAACAATCTGCTGACAGTCGTCATTAGAGAAAACTTCCAGGGGCTGTCTAACCTGATAACGTTGGATATGAGGAGCAATAAATTAACGATGATAGGCGACTTGGCGTTTGCAGAACTTTGGAGTCTCCAGGAACTTTACCTGGAGAGTAATGAAATAGAGTTTATATCGGAGCGTGGGTTCGGAGGATTAACGCAGCTGAGGAAACTGTCGCTTGCGGATAATAAGCTGGCAACACTGGACAACGGAGTGTTGGACGACATTCAAAAGTTGAACGTTCTGGATTTAAGGAACAATGACCTGGAAACTATAAAGCAGGAGGCTCTTCAGAATGCTTTGGAAAATATGAAATCTAGTTACGCGCTCATTTCACTTGATGGTAAGTAAATAATTTATCTTGAAACTAACAAAAACAAGCTTAAAAATTCAAAACTAAATGAACTTGCTTACACTGTGTCGGCAAGTATGGGTTTGGATTATTTGGGACTGTTTTGAGATCGGTTTTGAAGAGAATGTTGATGAATGAAGTCAATGAAATCCATTTTTGCTGCACTTAGATTTTGTGGGAACCGACCATCAAACGAGTTTGAAATAATAATTCAGATTGAATTGAGACTGGAAACAAAATCGGAATTGTTACTTTAAATAAGTTGTGTAGATAAAGATTGGGATTAAAAATTACAACGACAATGACACGAATTATACGCCTGTCTTTTTGAGGTCCTGGCTAAAATTTAAGTTTCTAAAGAACGTGAATATTCAACTTTGAGTACATTTTTTAAAAGGTAAACTTTTAGTTTATCTTTGTGGGTTCAGGTTTTGGATATCAAAACGTTTTCTCGTTTACTAAATTGGGTTTTCATATCCGTGTTTTCCGATCGCCGAAACAAACTTAGCGATGTAATAAATCAATGCGAATTTAATTTAGGACTAATTTGCGAGTCGGTCGGACTCTTCTGTTACATTATTGATTACCTTATGTTTACTTTGGATACTTTGAACAACTGAGTTAGCGTTTGTTCAAACGCTAAGTTTTTTCTTTTATTGTTTACTAGCTTCTGCCCGCGGCTTCGCATGCGTAATTTTGATACAATAAGTAGCCTATTATCTAAGTTGGGCTTTGTTCTAAATGAACGCCAAATTCATCTTTATCTGTTCAGTAGTTTTAAAGATCCTTGGTAACAAAAATACACATTTCACAAACTTTCAGCTTTATAATATGAGTTGGATCACGCGTTGAATATAAAATTATTTACGCCATCGGAGAATCATTAAACGTAATCGCTGAAATAATGTTAAACAGATTTAACCACTTAGCTTAAATCGAATTTAAGCCAAATTTGAGCCGTATGTGTAAAGTTATTAAGCTCGCTTCGATCATTCGGATAATTAAGCCAGATCGGTAGCCCAGTGTACACAGCTAGTTCAGTAGGTCAGCCAAACACGATTTGAAATGTTTGTAAAAAAACCACGACACATATACGTAGTAACTAAAACTCACTTGCATGGCGTCAAGTACAGTAGTACAAGTAAGTTTACTGTATTTTTAAATGCATTCATAAGAAAGAACATTATTAATTAAAGAATGATAACAAATCATTCTGCCATGCAATTTTCTTTCATGTAGCCATAATTTACCGAAACTTACGTTTAATGCTTTGCAGTTCGTAAATAAGAAAACTTTGTAGCATTATATAAAATAATGTAGGTATCGAACTAAACTTTTTTATGTATTTTAGGAAACGAAGCTAGTGCACAACACTAGGTTTAATATTTTATGTATAAACTACCTACATATAATTATTATTCATGTAACAACGTAGCACAAGACTGTGTGCTATTTGAAATTAAATAAAATCGTCAAGAATAAGATAAATATGTAAGCAATATTTATCAAAAGATCTTTGATCGACAAGTAGGAAAAGTAAATTGTGTATTTAAAAACGTTGCACCATCAATATAGGGATCCGGTAAAATTTTGCCAGAATTGCAAATGGATGGGGGGGGAATTGAAAACTTAAAAGAAAACACATTGTAATAGCTCAGAGATTTCGCTCTGGGTCCATTCCCCTTTAACAAATGTAAATATCTAACGAAAATCACAAACTCGCCCAATTTCGACACATGTGGCGTCCTAGGTGATGTGCAGCATCTCCTAGTGGAGTGTGAGCGGAGCGACTCTTTAAGATCAGAACTAATAGTCCGGTCAAATTAGACCAAAAAATTGGGGTGGGGTTACAATAATTAGCAGCCAGCTAAAATTGGTAGGATTGTTGAAAACACCATTATATATGATATGTGAAAAGTCCTCACCGATCCGACACCTGGAAAAAAATTTACTCGGGGTCAAAGGTCACAACAACGAGTTTTTCGCGATTTTCAGCAAAACTGTAAGTTTTATCATAAAATTAGCGCTGACAAAAATTTTAGATCAGATAATTATCTATAATTATCAGCAGAAGAGGAAGTAGTGTAAACAAAACCAGCTGCATCATATCCAATGTTCACAATCCATAAGAATAGCAATTAACTAGCCAATTACTCCTTCCGATCCGTTTCCATAATAACGATGTGATTACCAATGAACTGAGTTCTCTCTTCATCGCTCGATTGCTATTTGCGGAGATTATTGCTCTTTGTGGCGAGAATATTCCTCTTTTTAACCGACTTTAATAGGTGTTTTTTATGTATGATCGTCGATTACTCCGTCAATTTTGTACCGATTTGGATGTTTCTTTTGCTATTGTAGGTAAAGTTGCGGTCGTAGTTGGAGACATCCCTCAAAGATCATACTTGCTTGAAGGTTACTACAATTTAAAATAGTAAATTGAATGTAATTTCAAATAGATAATATAATAAGCCCCAAAATTACGGCATTATTAAGTTTGATCTTTGTGGATTTGAACCTAGGACCCAATTACTAATAAATTTGTATGCTCTCTTTGCTCACCATCGTGGGCAAAAAAAGCAACGTCGCATCTCTGCCCAAAATACCAAAATTGCTACACCAAATAAAGTTTTTACAGAGGCATTAAAAATAAGCTTATGATAGGTATCACAAACTACAAAAAGTAATTATTGTGAATTCCTTTGCTTAACATAATAATAAGATATGTGGTGGCGCTGATTTGGGTCGGGTTAGCGCCTTCAAAAGGATTTAAAGTTTAATAACCCCTGTTGATGATGACAATGCGTGTCATATCTTATTAGCAGATTTAGGTAGGTATTATATAACACTGGCGAATCCACATAGTTTCATAACAAAATAAATGTCATGGGTACTAGATGACTGATATGCTACATTACATACATAAATCGATATTTTTTAATATGCATAGAAAACGCCCAGAATACCCGGCACAAATATCTGCAGATCGTACATACATTTGTCCCGAGGCGGTACGTTAATATGGAATACGATATGGAAACGTTTAGAGGTTATTTCTACCCCATGGGAACTGATTTGTGAAATAAAACTTAGCCCATGTTTTATTCCAAGCCTTATACATCTACGCAATCTTTCAGACTAATCCGTTCAGTAGTTTTGGCGTGAAGAAGTAACAAACATCCATCCATCTATCTAAACATCAAATCTTTCGCCTCAATACCTCATATAAATGACCCTCAATAAATGAAATTGTACCTAGGTTCCTCTATGAAACTAGTTTTTTATTCAGTAACAACTTCTGTTACAAGGTATATTTACTAGGAGTTAGGCAATTACTTTCAAAAATATTAAGTTTTTAATAACCTGAACCAAATGGAGCAATTATCTAAAAACGATCGATTTCAATAGAAAATAAAATTACTTGCCTACTATAAAATAGGCAAGTAAGTTTTTATTTTCTATTTCCTATTATAAAATAGGTAAGTTTTTATTTTCTATTGAATTTTCAAATTGCGTTATTTCTCCCTTAAAATGTTTTGATACGTCAAGAGAGCGGTTTCCAAAGAAGTATCTATAATCCGTTAGGATCCTATTTTTTTGTACACTAAGTTTACAAAATTAAAGAAAAATTTGTGGATTTTTTTTTATGACAGAGCAAATCGTTGAAACTCGAAACAATTTTTGATTTTAAAATCTTTTATCGATATTGTCGAACTCGAATTTGAATCTTTTTCACTAAGCTAGTGCAATGTGTTGATGAATTTAGTGTTTTTTTTAGTTGCTTGCTGTATTTCTTTTATTGATATCAGTTTTAGTGAAATTCGCATTCACAAATAATGCCTTTATTGACATGAAATATCTTGGATTTTTTCTAGAATTACGAGTATTATAGTTGCCCTACCTTATAGTTACCTTGAAGTATAGTTAGGTACGAGTAGGCACTAAAGGGTTTCGTTGTTGGGTCGGGTCGGCGAATAAATATGCGTTTACGATTTCGGTATCGGTTTCGGGTCGGGTCGAATAACGCAGAATCGCCCGATGGTAGTTACGTCTAGTGGTGTGAAAGACCTCTGGCGGTGAAAAGTTGCTTTTGTCTCTCCAACACTATTTAATTTTCTGAAACAATAGGAAGTATAACCTTATCTCCGTTGCAATTTCGCTGAATTAAAAACAAAGTCACCCTTTTCGCAAATCATAACTAACATAGATAGTGAAGTCCGTTTTGTGGAAAATATCACAACTCGCGGAATATAGGCGACCATTAAAACGTCACAGTGTAGGTAGGTAGTATTGTTGAGGATTAATAGCCAGGCAAAGTTTTAAACAATATTATAAACTAGGCCTCTTGTTTGGTAGAAGACTCAAGTTTGGCAGAAATAAAGACTTATTTAAACTAACAGCTAAAATGGGAAGGCTAAATAAAAGTTTTATAAAATTTTAAAACCAGGCCACGCATGTATTACTCATTAATCCATCACATAAATCACCACGTCCAAGCCCTAGAATTTACTGACTTTACTCCTATGGTTCAGCAACAATGAATGCTCTCTGGTAAATTAGGTACTATTTGTGAAGACAGTGTACGTAACGAAAGAGAGTGCAAGTCAATCACAATAAGTAACTTAAATTATGTACTAAACACTAAACTTTCTTTCTAGAGACTTCGCGCATCGTTACTTTCATTAGATATTTAAAGAGTCTAACTTTGAATTAGCGTAGTTTATTATGTAGAGGCATCGATGTAGGCAAAATTCGGGAGACTGGGTACTAGTTGTGGAACGATCAAATTAGGTCCAATTAGGTCCACCCACCTCAGTCATAGTCGGACCGGCGCCGCAGGTGTTCGTGTTTCTCGTGCGTACTGTTGTCTCAGTCGCACTTCAGTCTAGGTACGTCTTTCCATCATTGTTGTTTATTATGTAGGTTTTGCAATATTGCAAAAGACTGCAGGCAGATGCTGGATGCGGCAAGCTGAAGACAGGGCGCTATGGCGCTCATTAGGGGAGGCCTATGTCCAGCAGTGGACTATAGGCTGATGGTGATGATGATGATGATAATTGCAAAAGATTGGAAATTTCGTGTCTTTGAATTTAGTTTAGTTGTAACAAAACACAGGCCATTTGTAGAGTTAGTGCTGGGAGAACATATCAAATCCACACAATTTTACTTATATCTCTGTGTAGAGGTCCTTAATCTTCGATTAATGAGGCCTTATTTTTCCAAATCTTAATAATGTGAGCATAATAATATTATTGAAAAGGAATAGGTTTTCTATTTCTTTCAAAATAAATCAGACCCTTAGGTATGATGGTTCTAAATTAATCTAGGGGGTTTGAATAAGTACTCAAATAACTTGTAAAAAGAGTCCGAAGATATTTTCTGAAAACGTTTTCAATTAGTGTCTTTTGAGTGCTTTGAAATATTCAGCTTAGCTATATTTTTAGGATATGTTTTATTATTTTATCTGAAGACTAATTGAGAAAAGATAAATTAAATAATTCTGGACAATTCACACAGCATCGATAACTGATATACATGGTACCAGATAACTGATATACATGGGTACATTATAATACATGGGTAGATATTTATTTATTATTTATAGAAAACACTCGGAACAATCAGCATATCGTACAAATATTTATCCCCAGGTGGGAACCGAACCCACCTCAACCTCTTGCGGACCTTCACTTTGCCACTGAGGTCGTGTAAGTGTTTTGTGTATGACTGCCTACCACACCACTTTCCGATGCTTGCATATAAATGATAATTATGTATTAAAGGAGGAAAACTGGAACAAGAAAAAATTTATTGGAAATTCTGGAATTTTTAAAATTAAGCATCCAGTTTTCCCCCTTAAACAAATTTTCTCAAGAGCAAAAAATGGAATACTTACGTAAAAACAACGAATTCTGAACTTTTAAAAATTAAATTTCCCGTTTTCCCCATAGAGGATTTAGTCAGGGGGAAATCTGGAAATACCCGTACCTAATGTCTAGATAAACCTTACTTAGGATTTCAGACGCTATAAACTGTAAATTGTAACAACTTTGTATCATTAAATATGTCCATATTTATCATATAAATCGTTATTTATGTAACTCTTTTGTCAACAGGAAACAAACTAACGTGCGACTGCCGCCTCGCCTGGCTGCAAAAACTTCGCAACGAAACTCGCAGCAAACGTCTCAAACTAGCTCTATCGCGCCTCCACTGCATCATGGACACCAAACTAAAAACAAATCTCGCCATCAAACCAAAAACCAACCTTATCCCCCTCAAAAAAGAGCCAGATTACGAAGAAGATGACGAAGACGAAAAACAATACGATGAAATGCAGGACCAAGAGAATAACGAGGGGAGTAAAGTAGAGCACAGGAGAAAATTGGTTGATATTCCATCTGAGATTTTGCCTTGTCCGAACCGACTGATATACGAAGCGTCGTTTTCGCCTCCCACGCAAGATGAAGTGAAATATTACCAATCTTCCTCGGCTGAAAGAATCACGGCAAACATTTGCTTTTTTATGCTAGTGATTATTACCTTGTAGCGTTGATATAGGATCTCTTTCTCTTTGTACAAAGTTGATATTCGTTTACACGTTTAGGTTTTAAGTCACCTTTGTCACAGAAGTAATCAAATAGTAATCTACTTATAAATGAAATTAAAAGGTCTATTTTCCACCGAAAGAAATGTTGACCTAGACACAACGACATTGGATAAACCTTGAGATTACGAAGTGGTATTACTGTTTGATTGTGTTCATTGTATTTTAATTCTGTACTTTCACATTTGTCACTCATTGTACCATACCTTTTAATACCCTTAATTCTGTACTTTCACATTTGTCACTCATTGTACCATACCTTTTAATACCCAACTTACAATTAAGTCTTATTTTTAATTGTTAGAAATACTCAAATATTCTACAACTGATTAGTATATAATTGACAGTTTTCAGTGTTAATTATTAGTTACAACATCACGACTTAAATTATTAGGTAAGATAATAATAGAAGTTCCAATGAAACTTCGAAGACAATTTCAGTCATAATATATTAAAAATATATTAGAACTAGTATTTACAATTGAACTGAGCTAACTGCAGAATATTACAAACAATCTACGGGTAGCTCAACTGATCCATATCAATACCAGTCGGCGCGGCGTCCCCAAGACGCTGGCTGCATTGCCTCGCTGTATGGCAATGCTGATGCGCTGCGCCAGATACTCACCAGCTCTCGGGTCACGCGTTATGTTTGGACTAGATTTTTTGACGTGACAACGTCTTATAATTCGATAGAGCCGGCTGCACGCACGAAAAAACATGACGTCATGCGGCGTTACCTCGCATGCGGCGTTACCTCGAATGCGGCGTTACCTCGCATGCGGCGTTACCTCGGTCTGCGTTGTCACGTTTAACTATCGTCAGTAAACCGACTTTACAGACAACCAATTTTTTTTTACCCACTGTCATCCTGACTTTGGCAAAATAGTATACCTACCAATACTACCCCATTATACTATATGAAATGTTGTAGAAAAACAGCTCATACCCTAAAAATTCTATTAAGTGCCCTGAATTTTTATTTAGACACTAATTATTTATTTGTGATTTATTTATACTTAGAAGCTAACAGTTAACACCTAAATGCTTACTATCTAGGGCACAAATTAATTAAAACTTAGATATAATCTAAGAGACATTAATCTATATTTGACTTGTAAATGTTTTTACCAAAAAATCTGACTATCTATCTGACTATCTAAGCATTTAATAGAAGAATTTATACATAGATTATTTTTCGTTTTAAATCATTAATTACATGAACCAAAACTGAACGCCAAGCATGTGAGTTTTAGCTGTTTTGATAAATATGATTTGATGACAAACAATTCGCATCGAATTTTGCTGGAGTATATATGTGTTTTGTTCGTTATCTAAGTCAACTAAGAAAATTCAAATCATAAACTTTTCTCCATTATAAAGTTATCAGTCTTAAAATAGTTTCGTATCAAAGTTCACCAAATCGATTTAGTTAAACGCTCTAAAGGCAGACTTCTATAATAGTTCGGTGTAATTATAGCCTTCGGCATGGATATTGGTACCTAACATTATCACTCATTCAAATTGATATGAACCTTGCCTCAATAGACATAAGGTTTCAGTGCTTTGCCTCTGCTCTTTCGCCGAGGTATCAAGAACAGCGCCAATAAGTTCATCTGCTTCTACGTTCAAGTTTCGGAATTGGAGATTGTTTTACTTAAATTAGTATTGATTGGCTCCGAACTTTAATATTATAAGAACTTCTCTTTTGAGGCATATAAAAATTATCAAAACTGTGTTTTAGGGGTTCCATCCAGGATGCCAACGGGTCCCTATTAATAAATCAATCCTTAGCTGCCGCTATAATTATTTTTAAATAAAATAATAAATAATGCTGGAAAATTCACACAGCATCATGTAGATGATGCTGTGGAGCTTTGGTGTAGACCCAAGCTAAGCAGAGCTTGTGTTATGGGCACTAGATGACTGATATACTTAATACCTACTAGCTGTCTATTACTTGAAAATGGTCATTTCAATAATGTTTTTATCACAATTGAATCAAAATTAACCATATCATAATGATCGTCATAAATAATTATATTAATATAAGCTTCGTTTTATAAAATAAGTTATTAGAAGTAGCTAAGTTATTAACTATGCGTATGGACTGTTATTTCTATATTTTTATAGAAATTGCTTAGTGTGCTGTGTTACACATATTGTCAATATCATGTCACGTTTTTGTTTAAATCTTTGAAAATCTTTTTCGTTGTTTGTTTATCGATTTATTTAAGATATCTTACAATTGGTACACCCCTGCCTTTCTTTAATTCACACAATTATTTCCATCCAAAGGTTGCCTGGAAGAGATCGCTTCTAAGCGATAAGGCCGCCCATTGTACTTGTATCTTATGTAATGTCTCTTGTACTGCACTTTTGTTGGTGTACACTGTACTTTAAAGTATTTTGTATTGTATTGTTTTGTAATATTAGAAATATGAAAGTCACTCGGTTTGTCTCTCTGTCTGTTTGTTACCTTTTCACACGTAAACGGGGAACGGATCTTAATGAAACTTGTCAGCGAGGTAAATTGTGTCCCGAGGACGGATATAGGCTACTTGAAAAGCGCGCGAAGCCACGGCAGAAGTTAGTTTTACTATAAATTAATAATACTGTACGTAAAAACAAACGGAACGTTTCAGGATAGAACTGCCATACCGCTATACCGCACGCGATGACTAGATCTCGTTCAATGGCCATAGAGAGAACCGCACGTTATACCAAAGAGGAAACCGTATGTTTTAACCCGAATGGTACATTACGCCCCGTAACATTGGCACTGGCCAATGTTACGGGGCAGTGCCAATGTTACGGGGCGTAATGCATTCGCAGCGAGCATGATACGCTATTCAAATTCAAATTCATTTAATTTCAGATTACTATGATCCATAAATTAATATGCCATGCACTAAACTCCGTCTCGTTGCTCGTTGCAAACGCGTTCTTTCCCCGTACTAACTGCACGAACGCCCGGTAACGCCGGTCAGTACTCACCTTAACGTGGCGCTCCCTCACCGCGAGCATTTGCTGTAATGTAACATGCACATTCTATCATAACATCCATTGAGGGAGGAGAATCCAGCATTACAGTGTGCAGCCTGTAATAAACACTTCGTCTGACATGTAAAAACTGAATTGACCACAGCAGAATGCTCAAAATCGATAGGTACAGACTAGGTAGATACTATATAGATAGATCTTGTTAAAATGTGACAGGCGAATGCTCATCCGTCAGAGAGCGCTATTGTAACATAATGCTCGCAATCGAATCTTGAGATGTTACATTACAGACGAATGCCCGCGGTGACGGAGGGAGTGCCTTTAAGCTTGTCGCACACCTGGAAAGCGCCACTGCAGCACAGTACTAAAATGTGCATTCAAATATGGGCTTTAACTCGTCACATTTAGATGCATTTTATAATGACGGCATCAGGTGACAGACAGCTCGCGGACCACTCGTTTGAAGCTTGTGGGATACACGTTTGTTGTGCTGTGTGGTAGCGGTATTGGTTTAATGGCTCAACTAAGGCTTCCAAACGTACATATAGCAAAATTTATTAAAATCGCAATTCACCCTCAGTCTGTCAGTATGTCTAAATTAAATTTATTGCTCCCCATAGCATCAGAATTGGTAGAAAATTGTTTGCAGGTGCAAATTTCACGTGTTGGCAGCGATAAGAGATTGATGGTGAAACTCAATAGAAATGCCACTCAATTTTGTGGGATTATAAATTCTAATTTGATATTGACAAATGAGACGGCTCGGACGGTTATTTTGTATCTATCAGCTATACTCGGGCGAAACTCAAGATACAATATTTGTCAACATGGCCCCCATAGTTAACCTAAAAATCCCTTTCTTGCTGTTTTTTTTTCTACTGAATTTGCACTACTTTCTTATTGATTTGGGCTCTTTCCTGCAAAGCTTAATGCTTAACATTATTTTTGAAACTCGAAGCCAATTGAATCTTGGATTTATGTGTTGTGATTTGTTGACAAACGTTGTATCTTAAGAATGGCTCCAGTAGGTATAGTAGAAGCTACGTAAGATAATGTTGAACTTAATTTAAATGTTATGGGAACCAATGGTGCAAAGATAACAGACAGACAAGGTTAATTTCGCATTACAATATTATTAGTATATTATGTTTACGATGTATATCATTTCGATAATTCCTTCTATATATTTTACAGCCCCAGTGTCCCTACATTTAATGTCGATTTTCTTGTGGAATATCAATAAAATCATTATTATTAAGTTCTTTATAACAGTGTAGACCTAGCCTTAACATTTGTAGGAGTAAATTTAAATTAATTTTGAAGACTGTTCTCACTGGGTTCGCTTCGCTGATTAATATTCATAAGGTAACTTTGATTAACATACCAAAGATTACTTTGAACAAGATTCGCTATTTATTGGGAGTTAGAGTCATAGAGCAAGCCATAGTTGAATTATATTATTGTAACTACACTGCTATATATTTAGTTACCTATTGTAAGTAGCCTTAACGTAGAACGTAATGACGTACAGACAGCGTTATAATTAAGTAACCCCCTTGCATACCAGATGTAAATCGTTGGACTTTAAAAAGTCGAAAATAAATTATATTTTATTTAGTAACTTAAAAACAAAACGAATAAGTGACAAAAAAAGGGGTTTCTTAATTCTGACGCTGTCTGTACCAATCGCAGCAAGCATGATACGTTACGCCTGCGTTTGTATGCGGTACGTTTTGTTGCAAGCGCCTTTTTCCCCCGTACGTACTGCACGAACGCTCGCTATGTAACGTGTAACATTACGACACGTAACGCCCAACAGTACCCACCGTAACGTGGCGCTCTCTCACCGCGAGCAGTTGCTTGTAATTTAACATTTACATGCATAACTTCCAGTGAGGGAGGAGAATCCAGCATTACAGTATGCAGCCATTACGAATACGAAGTTTCGGATGACAAATACCTAGCACGTTTTCTACTATGAATAATGTTTTGGACACTTTCGGATCAGACGACGATTTTCCGAAATTTCTTATTTAGTTTGTAAGAAAGGCCTCTAGTTTACTATACTTTATTTATTTCGTATAATATCTTATAGTCAGCCACTTTGTATCTTAGTGGCAAATATTTCAGGAAATTACTCATATCTCCAACCAAGTGACAATTTGCTAAATCAATCGCTGCACCATTGCAAAGAGACCAGTGCAGAATCACTACCAAAGACACGTTTTGGTATTCTATGTGGCGATTCTGTAACGATACGATTGCAATGGTGCAGACGATACGGTTGCAATGGTACGATTGTCATAGTCAAGCAGGATTGAGCCCGAGGGTATTTCGCACGTAACCTTTCGTTGAGACTTAATTCAATGTGGGATACCAAATAAAGATGGAAAGAATCAATTTACAAACTTTTTACATGTGTAAGCCAAGCTACAAAGTGTATGAAATTATATCCAATTTACTTGTATAAAGAAAACTATTAGTTATTTATGAGTATACATGTTAGATTTACATTTTATGTACATACTCGGTTCTAGAATCCAAAGGCATTTAGGATTTTCAAATAAACAGATAAAGGAGGCAAATTTGAATTCAAGAACAGATAAAAGAAGATTGAAAAGCATTCAAATCCAAAAATTGATTCGACCTTCTGCGATTTGCTCCGATGATACCACTGCAGCAGTTTTTTAAATATTTTCCATCAATATTTATTTGATATTGTTAACAAAAAATATCTAGGATTCTTAAACCTAGTATGGTTCTATTTAAGCAACCTTTTACTATACTATATAGCAATATATTTTATGTTCTCATAGCTTGCTCAAAAGCTCCCAATATTTCGCACAATGTAAATAAACACAAAATTCAATTGTTATCTATTCTAATCGGAGTGTGAAATAATAAATTGATACTTTTGCCGTACCGTGTTTTATTGGGGCTATAAATTTTGATCATTTGTTTATTTATCGCTGGATTCACTGAAGAGTAACGATTGGTTTTCTATTCTATTGGAAAGATAATGTTGATTGTAGGTTTAAGTCCAAAGGTATAATTTTTAAACGTTTTTGTTTGTTTCATTCACCGACTTTGAAAAAAACAGGAGGTTTTATCAGCTGTAGTATGTAGGTAACATGTATTTTTTATATAATTATTATGTTGATCGACTTCTTCGTTATTAGTGGGCCCATTTTGATGATTCTTTTGATTACATATACATATAATGATTCCAATTCTTAACAGATTCCAGGCTGGTCTCATAAATATATGTATAATTTTATTCCCGAGTGATTCCTTTTCCTCCCGCCAAACATAAAAATCATTGTAAATATTCACCATTGTAGCTTTCAAAGTCCATTTCTAAAAATATACACTTATCTATAGCTATAATAAAGAACTATGCTACGAATAGGAAGAAAAAATCTCTTATTTTTTGCAAAAATAATATATATCGTCAGTGGAAAAGAAAAAATGCTTAAGCGCCAAAATGGCTAAAATGAGTTATATACATATATATGTATATCATTGGATTGGATTTTTTTTTTGCGTCGATCTGTTTAGGTTTTAAGGCAATCCGGCCACATTTTGGCGCTTTAGCTTCTCAAAAAATTTAAGTAAACCTTCGTTTCCCTTTTCTTAAGCGACTACAAAACGATGTTTTTGAGACAGAGGTGACATAAGTGTTACATTCTTCAGGTATTTTAACAATTAAGAATGTTTTCCTTTCAACATTTTTATATTTTGGATTACTTAAGCATATTACCTTTTTTTAGGTTTGGGTGGCACTGCCTCATAAGCAATTTCATTTTTTTGAATATTATGGTATATCGTCTTCTTAGCAATTATTCATAGCGATCGTTAAAAACTGTTTGGCGCTTAAGCAAATATAATAGAATAAGGTGTGAGTACAAATAGCGTTTAAGCAATTTTCGTTTAGCGTTTGCTACACAATTTCATTACGTTAGTGAAAGTAAATTTGTTAAATGTAATATTCAACCCATTGTAAGAAAAAAAAGAAGGCGTTTTTGCTAAGGTATATACTATTTTAGCGATAATTTG
Organism: Eupithecia subfuscata; assembly: GCA_963564075.1. Lineage (NCBI taxonomy): Eukaryota > Metazoa > Arthropoda > Insecta > Lepidoptera > Geometridae > Eupithecia > Eupithecia subfuscata. Next base: position 4,197,616 of record OY751106.1, read on the forward strand.
TTCTAGTAGATGTAATGACTATGTAGTGTTTTACTATAAAAACTATCGAAGTTTGACGAATTCAATACGGATGTAACCGGGTTAACTACGAACCTTATTTGCTTGTTATTATAGACAAAGAAGAGGGTGTGGTCTATGCTGCCATATCCGCGGAGGATATGGCACCATAGACCACTGTCACACAGTGCGGCAGATTATACATTAGTCCGAAGAGTATAATCAGCCTCTGTGTCTGGCCTTTGTGGACTATGAAAAAGCCTTTGACTCTGTCGAAACCTGGGCTGTTCTGGAATCCTTACAGCGATGCCAAGTAGACTATCATTATATCGAGGTGTTCAGATGTCTCTACGAGGCCGCCACCATGTGCGTCCAAGTACAGGGCCAGCAGTCTAAACCCATCAGAGGAGTGGGACAGGGGGATGTTATATCCCTAAAACTGTTCACGAGCACGTTGGATGATATGTTTAAGACGCTGGACTGGAAAGGTAAGGACATTAACATAAACGGCTTCTAAATCTCACACCAGCGATTAGCTGATGACATCGTACTAATGGCGGGGTCACTAGAGGAGCTGAACCAGATGCTGGACGGCCTAGCCTCAGCCTCGCGACGCATCGGTCTTGGCATGAATTAAGATAAAACCAAAGTCATTATCAATGGCCTCATTGATCCGGGACCGGTCGTCGTACAAGGCCTTCTTCTCGAAATTGTTTCCGAGAATAAGTTTACTCGGAAACAATTTCGAGAAGGTGGCCATGTACGGTGTAAGGTAAGTACCTTGGGTAAGTTCTGCAGTTAGGTAAAAATAATTTTGAGAAGGAGGCCAAGAGGAGGATCCAGCTAGGCCGGGCAGCGTTTGGGAAACTACGTCGAGTCTTCTCGTCATCCATACCGCAATGCTTGAAAACGAACGCAATGGAGCTGAGACGTAGACACTCACGGTAGGGCTGGTCCACCAGTTCAAAGTCGCTCAGCGAGCTATGGAAAGAGCTATGCTTGGAGTCTCTCTGAAGGATAGAATTCGTAACGAATACATCCGCCAAAGTTATCGACATAGCACGAAGAATTAGCAAGCTGAAGTGGCAGTGGGCCGGCCACATCCCGCGAAGAACCGACAACCGCTGGGGTAAACGTGTTCTTGAGTGGAGACCATGACTCGGCAAACGTAGTATAGGACGCCCTCCGGCCAGGTAGGATGACGATCTGCGAAAGATTGCAGGCAGATGCTGGATACGGCAAGCTGAAGAAAGGGCGCTATGGCGCTCATTAGGGGAGGCATATGTCCAGCAGTGGACTAATATAGGCTGATGATGATGATGATGACGAAAGACAAAGACCAAATTAGCACGCTATTAGAACACCTCAATGGCATTCATCCGAAAATAGCATTCACTGTGGAATATGAGAGAGACGGAGCTCTGCCTTTTCTTGATGTTTTGGTTAAGCGTACACTCTCGGGACGTTTAACACACACAGTCTATCGAAAACTAACACATACGGATAGGTACCTAAAGGCTGACTCGCACCATCATCAGTCACACCTAGCTTCAGTGTCACGCACTCTTACAAATAGAACTTTAAGGCTATGTGACCCACAATACATAGACGGTGAACTACAGCACGTCAAAGATGTACTAGAGCAAAATGGTTATGGCTGGAGACAGAGCTGCCGTATTGCCAACATGTCCCAAAGAAAACGGCCCCATTCCGTCGAGAGAGCGGACGCATACCTACCCTTTGTAAAGGGGCTCACGGACAAGATCGGTCAGTTGCTACAGCGGAAATTACATTTTATACACGAATTAAAATAAAAAACAAAAGAGTGACGATTTTTTTACCAAAAAAAAATCTTTAAACTTGATTTCCCACAAGTAGCGTTTTGGCGCTTTAGCAATTCTTCCTTTCCATTGACGATATGTACCTACTCGAAATTCAAAATCTTGTTATTAATAAGAACCTGGACCCCCCTAGACCCTTGATTTCCAGAGCACCAGGGGTCCAAGGGGGTCCAGGGGGGGTCCCCTGGACCTTTCGGCTTAGGACACACTTTCCGTGTATAAATAATTAAATTTGCTAAGTTTTTTTAACCCCTCGTTCCTCCTTATTAAGATGGTTTTTAAAACAATATTAATATTTTTGAAAAATCACTACTCGCTACCACAATTTTGGTGATATTTTCGCCAATCCATAATAGATTATGATGATTCTTGCGTTATTGTCTAAAAGTTGATTTCAAGGTAGTCCCATAAAAGTTTGATTCTCGAGGAATTATCTGTCTACTTTCATTACCCAGACGTCTTATGAAAGATGATTAGCAAGCGACGTTGGGGGACCGAGGTAGTCATAATCTGTCGAAGTAAAATTATTATAGTATCAGATTCAAATTTTTTGATGGTCATAAATCAAATATATAAAAAATCTATAAGTCCTTATAATAAAAATGTAAGACGTCCAATTCTTTTCAATGAAGATAGTTTAAAATATTTTTTGGAGGACTATTTTATCGATACTGAGGCCAAAACTGTATTTTTTTCATTTTTGTGTCTGTCAAATATCGTAAGGTATCCTTTTTAAATTCTGAGGTTACAACACGACAAAACACGATAAATACTATTTCGCTCTGTAGGGGCAGGGTATCTATTCTGGTACTCCGCAACCGAGAACCGCAATCATAATACTCATAAACTTACCGAAGTTTCAGTGTAAAATGGACAAAATATGGTGAAAAATATAATTAGGTACGAAAATTAAAAGGTAGCTCTGTAGCCACCGGGCAAATCAACATTGGTTCCGGAAAAAAATATTGTCAAATCCAATGTTTCGTTCGTACATTTTGCCCATTAGAATAGAGGTGCCCGCCGCAAAAACCCTCTCTTCAAACGTCGTGCCGTAGGTTCGAGTTTTGGTGAATTAGAATACCAATTTGACGAATCGATTCTCGCAATATTTTCAATTTCGGAGAGTAAAAATAGACCTCCAGGTTCGGCCTCCTAAATTCATAATAATGACCTATTACTCTAGGGTATGCGGCTGTGTGGTGCCGGCTTTGCACCACACCAACTCTTCCCGCGGGTGTCGTAAGAAGTGGATAAGGGGTATCCACCGGGGGCGGGCAGCAGCGCCTCCTGCAGAACACCAATATAGGCTGTCCAGCAGTAGACCAATATAGGCTGTTGAGGTAAGAAGGTGATAGCTCTAGGCTGGTGATGTTTCGGGAATGTCAGGTGATTATACTACGGATATTATATTGACTGTCATCGTTTACCAAAAACTCTTTATACAGCGTAGTAATTCTCTTGTAAACCTATTTTTATTTTTAATTAGCTTCAACTAGATTGAGAGTGCTCTCCATCGAGAGTATACATACATTATACATATATGTACATTCTAACGAGAGATTTCACTAAAGCAAAGTTTTGTTCACCAGTTTTAGCAGATTTATCTTAGGTATAGATTTTAGCGAATAAATATTGCCATTTGATTTGGAAGCTTCTGAAGAAATTCTGTAAACTTATCGAAATTACCTACATTATGAAAGAATAGAAGCATAACCTAAAAATCTGAGAACATTCAATTTTCGTTCAAAAACTCGGTGCAATTTCTCATTTTTAAAACGGAAAAAAGTTGCCGGCTTGCGGTAACGATAAATCTGCGTACTCCGAAATACCGGTGTTTTCCGGACTTTTGCGGAAATCGAAATTCTGTTAGAAATTATTCGCTCTAAATCAAAAACAGTAGGAACTTTTGTGATACCCTCCAATGTGGTGGGATTTAAGGCAGCATCCGGCTAGATTAGCAACTCGTAGCTTGCTTCTCGAATTTCTAACAAAGAGGTATTAAATAAAGTTGTAATTGGAAGTGGCTCTACTATGGCATATTATAACTGCCGCCCCGTCAAATTGGTAAAAACATAGTTAGGGTTGTTCGTTTCGTTTTGGCGAGAGATTCAATTGTTTTGTGGTTTTATATTATCACGAACGGCAAAAGTAATTTGTCGCAAATCGTAAACCATTTTCTATGATAAAACCAACTATGATTCAATTGAATATGGGACCATTTGGGAATAATGTTCATTTTTAGCTCAAAATCTCTTAATTCCAAAATGCTCGAAAATACTTGTGAATCGAAGTTAGTTAGCTTTTAAACCTTAAGCCCGTGTACCGTTTGCAGCGAGCATGAAACGTCAACAATCTGTCTCGTTGCTCGTTGCGAGCGCCTTCTTTCCTCGTACTGACGCACGAACGCTCGCTGTGTAACGTGTTACATTACGCCCTGTAACGCCGGTCAGTACTCACCTTAACGTGGCGCCCTCTCACCGCAAGCATTCGCTTGTAATGTAACATTCACATGTATAACATCCAGTGAGGGAGGAGAAACCAGCATTACAGTATGCAGCCCGTAATGTACACTTCGTCTGACATTGTAAAAACTGATCAGTACACGGCTTTAAGGCATGCACCCATCTTCACTACTCTCATAAAGAAAACGGCACGTTCCTCATGCCTACCCCCACTCTTAAAACCCGCAATAAATCAAAAACAGCCCCTATTCGGTCCTTCAAAGGAATAAATTTAATTAAAGCTAATTCCTTATTAACAACAGTTTATAAGAAACAAAGGGGACCGTTCAATATCGTAGACAAATTAAAGTAATCGCTGATACTGGGCCACGTGCTTGTAATATTAACGAGGCTTACCATGTTAGGGACCCCCTGTGTTTTGTGATACTTCGTAAGCTTGTCAGACTATAATGGTACAGGGTGATAATTGGAGATGAGGCAGTAAAGAAGCTCACCAATGTAGGTTGATAGTAACAGGAAAGTTTATGAAAATAATTGTGGAGAATATAAAGAAAACTGAACAGTTCACAGCATTAATCTACCACAGCCAGGGAGCCATGCTAAGCCAGATAGTATAACGACCTACAAAAGACTCCAGGCAGATGGTGAACGCGCAAAATGAAACGGAGCTCTATGGCGCTCATAAGTGGAGAACTATGTCCAGCAGTAAAGAAGCTGACCAATGTTGGTTGACAGTACGGAAAACTATTTGACAAGTATTGTGGAGAATGCAGGCAGATGATGGATGCGGCAAGCTGAAGACATGGCGCTAGACGCTCATTAGGGGAGGCCCATGTCCAGCTGTGGACTAATATAGGTTAATGACGATGATGACGTTGATGATTGTCAGGAATTTGAAGAAAGCTGGACAATTCAGAGCATAAACTGAACTGTCTGTTTTTTGTTAATGTTTCATTTAATGGTGGAAACTTTGGTGGTTAAAATTTTAGGTTTGTTATAGCTGTATGTTTCACAAATAAATAAATCTTATTCTTTCTTATTCTTACAACCAGAAAAGTAAAGCCAAAATGACCATATCAATTTAGATGTATTTGTGGATGTATCACTCATTCAAAATGCAGCCAATGAGTGGAAAATAGAACGATTGATACAATCACGTATTTTTTGTTATAATTTGATGGCACTGGTTTTACAACAAAAAACATTTGTGAAATATTTTGTAATGTTAAATAAAACAAAAGTGCATGTAAAATTATACGAATATGATGAAAAAAGATCTATATTTTTACAAAAAAAAATCGAAATTCAAAAATCATTATTCCCAAGTTGAACCCCTCGGATTCTAGAATCACCCTCTTTCGGCTTCGTACATCTTTTCCGTGGCACCCTGTATACCAATAGCCAATAGATAAATCTTTATTCACAAAGAATATTACAATCAACTAGAAATAAATTACAACTAGTATTTATATTTCAAATAATAGATAGATAGATTATAAGTTCCCGGAAATCAACAATCTGACACTTTAACACAGAATCAGAAACCGATCAATAACAATAATTTACAAAGAGAATCTGTAACCCGCCATCAAAGACACTTCCACGGTCGTTAGCAGAATATTATTCGTGTCACATATTCGCTTAAATCCGACGTAACGATATGAAACCGATATATTCTGATACAGGCTTTGAATGCTGAGAGTGAAAGTTATATTGCCATTTTATATCTTAGAGGATCTATAAACGGAGTTCTAAAACCATAACAGACAGTCGTAAGCATCTGAACAAAACCTGACGCATGCTTGAATAGAAACGCGCGTTTGGGTGTTTAGGAAGAACCAGGATGGTTCTTGATAAACAAACGAACGCTACGCAATTCCTAAAAACGGAAGTTCGTTCAATTAGTGCATCCTACCCGTCATGTCCTACGGAGCTGAGACGTAAACACTCACGGTAGGGCTGGTCCAACGTTCAAAGTCGCTTAGCGAGCTATGCAAAGAGCTATGATCGGAGTTCCTCTGAAGGATAGAATTCGTAACGAATACACCTGACAGCGAACCAAAGTTATCGACATACTCAAAGAATTAGCAAGCTAAAGTGGCAGTGGGCCGCCGGCCCACTGCCACATGCCACATGGTTCGCGAAGAAACGACAACTGCCAAGGTAATGTCTTCTTCAGTGGAGGGGTGAGCTTGCTGCATCCAGCTACTGCCCTCCATCCTGGTGCACCAGATGCTGGAGGTGCTGAAGACAAGGCGCTATGTCGCTGATTAGGGGAGGCCTATGTCCAGCAATGGACTATTAGGTTGATGAAGATAATTTATGGTATAAAATTTGACTTGTCTAAGTGCTTATGTTGTAAGCCTGACAAAATGAAGTTGACTTCTGACTTCTTTGTAGGTACTAGTGCCTATACTAGTATGGATTAAGGTACCATCTCGTTCGAATCGAAAGTCTTTTGATTTTAGATTTGGACAAGTACTCCTATTCAAAAGTGAAGTGGACAACTCCGCGGTCGAGATTTAGATTCGGACAAGATGTACCCTAAGCATAACCCACTAGTATCAGGTAAGTTAACACTAGCACAGATATTATAATACTATACACTAGTATAAAGTTTACAACTAAGATTCCTAGATTCAGTATATTCGCACATTCTCAAGAACCTCCAACATCTAACAAACAGGCTGCAAGCTACGTGCATAGATTGTTCAATAGCAAAATGTTTATTTTAAGGACAGGCGACGCGATTTGTTTTGTTGAATATTGAGATTTGTGGAGGGGACTGGGTGCGAATGGCTGATTTTATTATAGTTGGAGAGCTAGTGAAGAATTTATGGATACAAAGGTAGGAAGAAGCTTGGAAGACATCGCTTCTAAGCTAAAAGGTCGCCCATTGTACTTGTCTGATGTAATGTCGCTTCGTAATTATAATGAACACGTAGAGAAACAAAGAACGAAATAACTTTTAGACACTCTTAACATATCGTGACAGGTGACTGAAAAATCAGAATCGAGATGCAAGAAGGGATCAGGGGGAGGATAGTGCCCAGCAGTGTGACGTAAATGAAAATAGTTATTTACCTTTTACATGGATGCCTAGAGGAGCTTTTGCAACACGTAATAATTCTGATAAGTTGAACTAGATGATGGTCCAACTTGTGTGGACTGTCCAACAGTGTAAAGAAACAGGAATTTTCTCGGAATATCAAAACATTTATCCAGATATTATAAACCTATAAATTATCTTTAAGTGTAAAGAATATGAAGATAGGTCAGCTTTTAGTCGTGTCCGGAACACAAGTTCCCTGTTGCGAAACTGCGAATAGTTGAGCAATGAGGCTTTCCGCAACTTATTTTGTACCTCAACCTCAACAGCCTTTACTGGTCCACGGCACGCATCCTCCTGATAAGCATCTTATTGGATTTTATCTAATGGGGGTAGTGCCTATACCGCACGATATCGGCTAACGGATATCCTTTAGTCGCCTCTTACGACACCCCCAGGAAGAGTCGGGTTTGTGCAAAGTCTAACACACACAGCATTTTTATCCCCATTGCTCAACTCAATAATTTTGAGCATTTTCTAGTTTAGAGACTAGTATGAGCAATTTACCGAAATGAAAACTTCGATCGCGTGACACTTTATACGACTTTCTTGTCAAAAACTATAGAAATGAAACTATAGAAGGATTGGAACTATAGATAGTATAACTATAGAAAGATTGGAAGAACGAAATAAACTATAGAAACGCTTGGATCGCCATTATACCACAGAATATCTATAAAGGTCATACTACAAAAAGCAGTACCTATGTATGACCTTTGTATGACCCTCAATAGGAGGTTTAAATTCAAGTAGACTTCGGCTCTTCGGCTATAATCTACAGGCACCTATATCGTTGTAAAATTGAGAGATCCTGAACATTTGCCTTTGAACTAACCATCTGTTTCCTGAAAATCAGTGGTACCACACACGTTTGAAATTCGATTTATTTCCTTAAAATTAAATATTATTTCAGCCTCAATCTTAGCTTTCCCCTAAACAAAGCATATTATTTAAGGACCAAAATATGAGCGCATTAGTTTCGGCAAATTATCTTTGCTAGGGGCGACAGATGCCAGCAGCATTATCGTCGATATTGGAACAAATTCTAAATCTCCGCGAGGGGGCGTTAAGCGCACCTTGTGCACTTTGAATTGTATTAATTTTAAAACAAACACAACTAGCTTCTGCAAGTGGGTTCGCTCACATTGTCGAAGATGTGTGAGAGCATTGTCTACAAAATATCATAGGTTCTGGCACTCATAGCTACCTTTTAGTGATATTATAATTGATGTCGATTCTGTTGTTTTAGGATTCCTAACTTAAATTTTACCTTTTCTAAATTTTCTAAGTTAGGTTGATCTAAAAATTATGGTATTCTCTGTACATATCTTAAATTTTTGAAAAAAAATTGTGTCAGGAACCTAGATAAATACTATTTCAATACAAATAATAGCAGACCATGGTGAAAATATGCTTAAATTACCAATCATTTTGGTGTTACGTTTGTATGGGAAATTCATCCGTCCCCGGACCCTTAACGTCAGTATCGATACGTGATCGTGACGTCTACTTTTCCCATACAATTTGGTACAGCGCCTCTATCGTGCGGACAGGGAACTATGAGAGCAAATTCCATTAAAAAAAATTGGTTGTCTGTAAAGTCGGTTTACTGACGATAGTTGAACGTGACAACGCAGACGCATCGCTCACTCAAGTAGGAGAGAGACGGATGTCGAGCGCTCTCGAAAAACCATAACTCGAATTACACGTTGTCACGTTAAAAAGGAGACATCACGATCACATCTCGTCACTAACGTCAAATAGACTCACCCTCATGATCAGTATTTTCGGAAATGGGTGATTTCTAGTACAACTAAACAAGTAAAATATTTTTTTATCTTATTACTAGACGATCGCCTCGCGCTTTCACCCACGTAGTTCCCGTTCCCGTGGGAATTCCGGGATAAAATATAGCCTATGTCACTCTCTGAAAAATAAGCTTCCTAACGGTTAAAGAATTTTTCAAATCGGTCCAGTTGTTTCGGAGCCTATTCAATTCAAACAAACAATTAAATCTTTCCTCTTTATAATATCGGTATAGATTACAGGGGTCTAGAAAACACCTATTCACTAATGTAAAGTAATTTTAAAATTTCAGCATCCTACTTAGCATCCAATTGGTCAACCACCCACCGGAAACTAAAATTAATACAACTAACCGCTGAAATTAATTTAATTAATCTAGCCACAACGATAATTAATCAGAACCGGAAGTACACTAAAACTATACTCATTAGGCCCCGACTAGTTCATTAATATGCTGTAATTAGTTACCAAAGTGCGCTTTAAACTTCGCGTGAAATGTGGCTGACTGTACCTGAATTACTGCACTTACTCAGTAATTGCAATTACGGCTGTACACAGTTTGTGTACACAGTATTATTACTAGGTATAAGTAATAAAAAGGCAGAATATTGATCATAATAATTTTTTGGAATTTCGAAAACCCTAGACAAAAAGTTTCTAGTTCTAACTTGTTTCTATTCTCTTATTGTAATTTTCTTTATTGAATGAAGAATTTCTTTTTGGAGACAAAACAAAAAAATTTAATGTCATAAAATTGAATCGGCGAAATCGATTTTTCACCGACCGCTTTTAATAACCACCCCCTTCAGCCGTAAACTTGTGTACAAATCAGAGATCATAATCCACGCCGATCTATGGGTAGGCCTAAGATTTTCTTATTTGCTGATAAAGAAGGAGAAATCCAATATAAATTGGTTAGAAAAATGATTAACTCGGTGGCGTCCAAGATAAAGTACAGTCAGGATGAAAATATAATTAAAAAGGTGATTTTTTTTGTCCAAATGTAAGGAAACAGTGGCAGAACCACTTTTTTTAAAAAGGTAACATCTGCAAAAGTTGCTAGGATAATTAGGTATCTGAATGGATCCATTTTATGAGTAATGTTTGAAATAAAAATAAATAAACTACTTTTATTTCGGACTACAATCACACTTCACACTATCACATCACGCTAATATTATAAATGCGAAAGTTTGGATAGGTAGGTGTATGGATGGATGTTTGTTAAGTCTTCACGCCAAAACTACTGAACGGATCGGGCTGTAATTTTGCGTACTTATAATTCTGTAATCAAACACAGGCTTTACTTCGACTTTTTATCCCATAAATCAGATCCCATGGGATAGAAATCACCCTTAAACGTTTCCTTAAAAAAGACGCGTGCGAAGCCGCGGGCATAACCAAGTGATACATAGTTTGTCATTAATTTGTATGTTAAATATGTGTGCAATTCGAAAACAAAAAAAAATTATTGCATAATTTTTATGCAATTTGATGAAAAAAAAAACATTAACCATCAAATCTATCCATTAATTTAGTTTTCTGGTTATGAAATTCACAAAAAAAAAATTTCCAGATATTTATGCTGGTGATAGTTGCAAAAAATATCAATAAATAAATTCAAACAAATTGTCAAAACCTTGCTGTGCAAAAAGGCTTACTATAAAATATCAGATTATCTAGAGGATAAAAAAGCTTGGGACGGGTTTTGCTCCAACTCGAAAAATAACAAATAACAGGCTAAAGGTTTCTTCGTCGCTTCTTTACTTTAGTCTACATATCGAAGCGACAGAAATCAAAAATATCACTTTATTTCCGTGTCAGTGTTTACTTTTATATTTTGACCTTTTCTAAGTGTACATTTATTGTATTTATGGAAATAAAGAGTTTTTGATTTTGATTTTGCGAACCAACTTTCAGCTAGATTTATATATTTGGTTAGAATCTATTTATTCATATCTTTTTTAATAAATAGCGATTTCAATTTAAAAATTCAAAATGCTGTCACCGACTGTACACCTGAAGTTCTTTAGAATATTCGAGTAATCGAAGTTGGAATAACATTATTATAGGATCGGATTTACCTTATTGGATCCCGACGTAATGACAATTTTATAAAATTATCCCGATTATATTATTTCTTAAGTGATTGCTTCCGTGAACAAGATAATCGAATTCTCTTTGGTTGCTTTGGGTTTTCTGTTACTTTGATCTTTTTCTAAGAAGTGGTAGGCGAATCATTTAGATAATCCCAAGTTGAAATCGGGAGAATCGTATGATTCAATATCATGGTCGAATCTACATAAAAATTCGTTTAAAGGTTCAGTAGAAAGTCAAACAAATAGGACTGCCTCGTTGGTATAGCGGTCAGCTTATTCAACCGCTGATTATGAGTTCCTTGGTTCAAATCCCGGGTCGGGCCAATAGTTGTTATTAGGTTTTTTCTAGAAAAAACAATTCGCAGTAGTAGCCCGGAGCCAGGAAGTAGGTTGTGTTACACCCCCGTGCCTCGGAAAGCACGTTAAGCCGTTTGTCCTGCGCTTGACCTCTCCCCGGTCGTGTTGGTCTGCCGTCCCATCGGATTATGAGAGTGAGGGAATAGAGAGTGCACCTGTGCTTGCGCAGAAACTTGTGCACTATAATACGTCCTGCGCATCTGGCTAGTCTCCGATGAGACTGGCCGCCTTGGTCGAAATTCGGTAGAAGCTTAATTTCTATGTGTCAGTTTGTTATAGTAGGTACTAGGTAAAATGGTAAAAGAGTTATAAAAGTAGGCTAGGTTTATTCATTGATTCATTCGTGCGAGCACTATCGCTACAAGTTGTAGCTGCAACGAAACCGTGATTTCAACTTTACTTTCTTAGGGCAACGAATGACACGTTATAAGTTAAAGAAAACACGTGGTTTCGCACGCCACACAGCAATTAGGTTGATGTGAATGAACTGCCTATAATTATACGCTGACAGCGAAATGATATGAGAACTTGTCTTGGATTAAGCGCGGGGGTCTAGGAATAAGCTCCTATCCGTAAAAACCTTCAATAAGCCTTCTGGTATTTATTATTTTGTATTTCTGTTAATTTTTAAGCCTTTGGTTTTCCCCTAAATAAATTGATAAGCGAATAGCTTAATTTTCAACCATCTGTGCAGAAAGTAGGTGTTGTGAGCATTTTTAGCGACTTCAAAAGAGCAAGAGGTTCTCATGAAACGTTTTTGTATAAAATATTTTTTTTCTTGCTAACAGCACATTCTAAGAAATCAAAATAATCCCGTAGGAAGTCCCAAAGATTTTCGACTCCTACGTCACTTGACCTCGTGGTGTAGTTGGTTAGCACATTCCTGTACTGAGGGAAGATGCGGGTTCAAGTCCCGTCGAAGTCGAAAATTTTTGCGGTTTTATTTGATTTCTTTTAAATTACCCTGAGTGTGGGATTACGCACTAAAATAACAAAAAATTGGTTGTCTGTAAAGTCGGTTTACTGACGATAGTTGAACGTGACAACGTCTCAGAGCGAGGTAACGCCGCATGAGGTAACGCCGCATGAGGCAACGCCGCATGACGTCATGTTTTTTCGTGCGTGCAGCCGGCTCTATCGAATTATAAGACGTTGTCACGTCAAAAACCTTAACAGTACATTTTTTTAAAATCTGTGAATAGGAATGAATGTTTCTCTAAAAATTAAGGATCGTCTCTTAAAAGTGTTTTCCTGTTACCCGTTCCAGCTACCATCAAGGGGCAAACCTAGCGGGTTTGGTTGTCAAACTAGGCCTAGATCTCAGTATTCCCGAGATCCCCGTGGTAAAAAACTAGAATTACATAATATAATAAAAAAAACTTTTTCGGTTCCATAATCCTCTCAGTTGGCAAGCCATTGCATGGCACGGCTTCACATGCTGCCCGCCAGCGCGGAAATGGGATGTGGTGCATTATTTCGCTGATTTCTTGATCAATATCAATTAATACCAAAAATCAAAAAATCAAAAAACTATCTGAGCGACTGGTCGAAGCGACGCGTGACCCGAGAGCTGGTGAATATCTGGCACAGCGTATCAGCATTGCCATACAGCGGTGTAATGCAGTCAGCGTCTTGGGGACGCTTCCGACTGGTGTTGATATGGATCAGTTGAGCTATCTGTAGATTGTTTGCAACAGTCGGCAGTTAGCTCAAGTCTTTCAATTGTAAATACTAGTATAATTTTCTTTGTGAATAAAGTTTTCTAATTAATACCTAGTAACATCTATATATATTTGGATTTTCCATAAAATTTCCTAAAAAAAGCATGTAAATATTCTGATGTTGTGTAACGTAAGTAGTAACGTAAGTAGGTTAAATTTAAATTTAATTATAATTGCGTAAATATGGGGAAATTTTAGAAATTAAAAAATAAATCATAAGAAATACTTTACTGTTCTTATGAGCAGTTTGAATTTTATTTTAAAGTTGGATAAATTATCTTTCCTTTTCACAAAATCCCTCTTAAGGTGGCTGCCCTAACTGCCCCGTCGAAAAAATCCAGCCTGTTTATAGTTCTCCGGATCTAAAGTGATTAAAAGAAGTTTCAAAGAAAATTAGATAATTTTTGATATGGCATAGAGACAGCAAAATTGGAGCAAGAGTAACAATATACCTAGGTACGACGTATTTTTGGTGTAAAAAATATTTAACAACAGATTATTTCGTAATCAGAGGGTAATTATTACATTATTCTCGAACTATACCTATATATGTTTTGGAGGGTTACATCCGTAAGTAGAATCAATATGTAAGCGTTATAAATAGGCGTACAGTTTAACGTTAAAATTTAATGAAGAAACCTACTTCTAATGTAAATTGCTGCAATCAGTTAAATTATACACGGCTGGGGACATTATTATGTTTACAATGGCTTTATGGATGTTTTTCTATTATTTGGTTTTATTATATAGTAAAGTACCTATAGGCTCTTTGTACTTGCTTGCTTGCTACCTACATCAAGAACGTTTAAGTCCAAAAAATTTGTATGTTTATCACAAGGCCTACGAGATTCGGGCGAGTTGTCCCCTTCATTTTTGGTTAAGGGTACAACTCGTCCGAATTTAAAACCAAAACACTTTAGATTCGGACGAGATGTACCCCTACTCAAAAGTTAAGTACCTAGACATCTCGTCCGCGGACGAGTCTTAGATTCGGACGAGATGTAGGTACCCTATATTTATTCTTGTCCTGTTGCTAACTTCATGACATGATACCTAATAGGTATTCATGGATTGTTATAAATGAACGCTCTCATTCATAATAGTCTGAAAAAACAGTGCTCAAAACATTTGTTAAGCAGTATTATTTCTTACTCTGACTTATGTCAATAGAAGAAGGCAGAGTAAGAAATAGCAATGTTATAAGTTATAAGAGAGCGCTTTGCGCGTTATTTTGTAAAAAATAGGCATAGGATTTCGCGTTCATAGGTCCCGCTCCAGTGAACGCGAAATCCGCGCGAACAGAGCATACGTTTTTGGAACGGCGCGGCGCAAGCGCAAAAATGATGTTTTTGCTTATTTACAAGAAAAGTATACAATTTATGAAAAAACTGTATTAAGGAACCAAAAAATTTGTAATAACCTACGAATCAAAACAAAAATATTTTCTATAGACCGCAGGGTTCTTTCACGATTTTTTATCGTAATTTTTTTTTCGCAATCGTGTTTTCACAATTATGAAACCGAAGGAAAAATGTTGAATTTTATGTAATTCTTATTTTTTAAAGTATTGAGATCTAGGCCTTGTTTGACAACCAAACCCTCTAGGAGACTATTATGAATAAGGGGGAAATGAACATAGCTCATAGACCAGCACAGCTCGGCACGGCACAAACATAAGCATTCAGTGAGGATCAGTAAATTTATAACAATTTCAATAGAACTAGTATCTTCCTTGTTTTCGCAAGTGGTCTTGACACACCCTGTATTGTTCTCCTATGTCCAGTCCATCCCAAGGTTGCCTGGAAAAGATCGCTCAAAGCGATAAGGCCGACCTTAATACTGCATTGATTCTCAGCATTTCCTTTTGTATTGTATTTTATGTTTTTGTGGCACAATAAAGAGTTATCCATCTATCCATCTACTTAATTGTTTTCTTTGATGAAATCGTTTGATGTGAAAAAGATTTATTCCCGTATGCTCTTTTCAGTCTCAATTTCTAAGAAATCAAATAATAACGCAAAAATTTTCGACTTCGACGGGACTTAAACCCACATCAAAATTAGAAATTAGCCAGAGTGCGAGGCTTACGCACTATATTCACAAAAATCTTTTCAGTCTTGTTAGTTTTAGACAAATATTTCAGTATTTTTGCTCGATATTAAAATTCAGCTAAAAACTGTTGGAGTTTATTTTTTTACTTACTTCGAAGCCATAACAATATATCGTTCTGCTATTACAACAGCTAATTGATGGAAGGAATTCGTTTGCATGTACAGTGTCGAAGTTTTTGCATGCAACTGGTTTTATGAAAACACGCATTATGCTTTACTTATATGTAGTATTAATTTTTTACTTGTTAATTATGCTGTGCAGTAGGTACATGGTATTTTTCATAAGTTGCTGATAATTGATCCCTTCTTTATGATAGGTTTGATGAGAAAGACCTTACGCACTGACCTTCTGAGACCTAAAAACCTTAAACCGTAAGGCCTTGGTACGTTCTTCTAATATTATTTAAACCTTGCTAGATTCACTGCCAATCGGCTCCCTACGTCTTGCGAGTGACCTGCAAGACCTGCAGAACTTCATCATTCACAATTAGGTAATCTAAACGTATTTAAAATGTACACGTATTGAAATCTAGTTGGCTTGTATTACTAATGGCATAATGCTGAGACAGGGACCTTTTTGGCCCCTTATGTAATTTTATTCTTTTTATAATATTTGTTTAATATTTGTGTGCGAGGCGATCGTCTAGTCTACAATATTTAAGGTACTTTCCCTCCATGTAGCATAGCGGTTGGACGCCCTGTATAGGTATGGAATTAATAAAACTTAGTTTATTAATTTTATTTCCCAGTAAGATACCAACTACCTTATATCCCAAATTGGAAAGTTTGGTATCTTGAATAATATTTTTATGGATGTAGATCCTAGTAAAATATTTTGTAGGGGCATAAAAATAACTTGCCTAGCCAAGCCAGCAAAATAAAACGCCCAAATATTTTGATAGAGTTCTGTAATACTAGAACTACACAAAACAGCTTCGGTGTGTTTTGAGGCGCTTTAACACTTCGACTGCCACCGACGCACTCGCTGTCCTACAGGAACTTGCAAAGCAACACACCTCCCCCGAGTCGCATCGCTGAAGCTTGGCGAACGTGCTAAACCTATCGTCCAGGATGACTCAACAATTGCATTATAGCGAGGCCGTACGCAAATAAATTTATTTATTTGGTCATGGCATTGAAATTCAATCCCAGTCAACCATTAATTTAAACTTCCTTAATCTGCTTCCAGCCATAGATTTCACCGTATATAGAAAATTAAATGTTTTATTCATGCCGGACACTTAAAATTTGAGCCCCGCCACTAAAAAATCTTGATTTATGGCTATGGGGCGGTGACGTCATTGTGAGACTTACGGTAATGTATACTGCACGGTGGGAACAGTAAGGTATAAACGAATGCAGAAGTGCAAATTTATTTTATTTTTAACAAATTTCCTTTGAATTTTATTTAATGCCTAAAAAAAATCACGTAAAGCTCAGATTTAATTTCCCTTGATTTTTTTATAACTAAAAACCGCGTAAGCCTCAGGACTCTACACCCAACAGTTGGATAATAATGTCCTCTTAGCTGAATTTCGACTACGGCGGAAAGTCTCATCGGAGCCAGAGGACATATTATAGTGCACAAGTGTGTGCGCAAACACAGGTACACTCTCTATTCCCTCACTCTCATAATCCGATGGGACGGTAGACCGACACGACCGGGCAGAGGTCAAACGCAGGACCAACGACTTAACGTGCTTTCTCAGGCACGGTTGGATACCATGGGCAGTGAATAATGATGATGAAAATAATAGAATTATACATTTTATTTCATACCGCACCTCAAGCTTAAACAGGGTCGAAACTTACATCTTCTGCGTTGAGTTGGAGTTTCTTCCATCATGCAAATTTATCGCAACAATTTTAAACCATACATCGACAAAGACAGCGTTAATAATGTGAACCAATAACACATTTATTTCAGACATAGCACATAATTATAATACGGACACAGATCATAAAACACAGGTACACAAAATAGGTTTTTGAACAATCAGTCAACACTAACAGATGCATGAATCTTGATCCATTTGCTGCATGAGGAGGCGGAAAATAGTGCTCATACTAGAGTCTAAAGTTGGGTACTCACTGGAGTTACGGGACACCTAACATCACGTTTCGTACAGCGAGCGTTCGTCCAGTCGGTACGGAGAAAGAAGGCGCTCGCCGTTGAAAGCAAGAAGACGGATTTCAGCACACGGCGTACCATATCATGCTCGCTGCGAATGGTAAATTACGCCCCGTAACACCGGTTCGGTTAGTACCCACCTTTAGTGTCCCTCTACTACTAAAGTAAAGTAAAGTCTTAGTGTTTTTTTATCTAACCTGGTTCGTCCCACTGCTGGACAAAGGCCTCCCCCAAATCTTTTCACTCGGTGCTGTCACGCGCGATCTCTCACCAATCTCTGAGGAGTGCGTTAAAGTCGTCTCGCCAGCGCAGCGCTTTCGTGGCCAACCTCGTCCACGATTTCCTTCTGGGACCCAGGGTGTTGTGGTACTCGCCCACCTCTCGAGATGCATTCGGTTAATGTACCCCGCTCATTGCCATTTGAGTGTGGCGGTCTTGACTCCCACGTCGGCAATACCTGGGCTGCGATTACGGTGTACAATTTATTGGCATTACGGCTCCAACGTTGGCAGTTGAAACGTTAGGGTGCGCGTTCACAGGCCGGCATCGGACAATCCGCACTGGCGCTATCAATGGTTTGTCATACAAGATCCGCACAGCACGGAGCGGACTGTCGGATTCTTGCAGGCTACTTTTTCATTTAATGCGAATGACGTCATTCGGATTGCCGATCAGTGGACGCAATTGTCAGTCAATTGTCCGATGCCGGCCTGTGAGCACGCACCCTAACGTTTCAACTGCTAACGTTTGAGCCGTAATACCGTGCCTTACCGCACCGTGATCGGGGCCCTGTCAAAATGCGTAGCATCGTATTCCTAACGCGATCAATTCACCGGAAGCCTAGGATGCTAAGTATTAGTAATTGCGTGAACTACGTGTACAAAGGTATAAACGTGGTTCAATGTATTTCTACTGTTACGTGTGCATCGTCTGATTTACAATGTCACGATGATTAAAAATATGGCAAATAAGATAAGCAAATAGCCTTTATTCAGAAAGAAAATTGCACTGCAGACTGTTGCAAACAGTCTACAGGTAGCTTAACTGATCCATATCAATACCAGTCGGAAGCGTCCCCAAGACGCTGGCTGCATTGCCACGCTGTATGGCAATGCTGATGCGCTGTGCCAGATACTCACCAGCTCTCGGGTGGTCGCTTCGACCAGACGCGCGATTTTTTGAAAACCCGAAGAGCCTCGGTACCCCACGGACCTAGGGTCTCGACTCCAAGGGGAGAAAATGTGTAGGCTCTGTCGAGACCTGCATATTTGCGCCTCTTGAGATCTTCGGCCAAATCTGCCGCCGTACCCGCCCTTACGGATGTCCTCGGAAGAGGCGCAAGTATGTCGACGCATGTAGCGTCCCACACAATGGGCCTCCCCAAGTCCCATGGGACTAGTGTCATACCGTCGGGCCTCTTACCATCGTCACGCAACAGACCATTCGGTTCGAGAATAGCTGGTACGTTAGCGGTGACAAAGGCCCGCCGGATGATGTCGTTAAGGCTTGCGTGGCGAGATATCCGACTGGCGGCCCTAGTACACGATAATCCGTGATGACCAAGCTGTTCGACAGCAGTACCGCACTGGCATTGATGAGGGGCGCAACACCTTGCACCCAACCGAAGACATGTTGCGATAAGGAAAGTTACGGTTAAGTAACATTGAAAGTAAAATATATGAGGATTTAAATGAGATTAACATGAAATGAGATTAAGCGTTTTGTAAAATTAGAGTCTGCTGCCCTTCTGCTTGTATCTCACATTTCGTGCCCGTAAAGTGCCGCGTACATTAATTATTATGGGACTGATAAGAAGAGTGAGACCGGTGGAACAATTATTTTTTTGAGAGGCATAATGGATAGCTTTATTTTCCATTTTTTGGCGAAAATGCTGCAAATTCTGCTGTAAAATGTTACAAAATGTACGATATTTAGTTTTTTCTGACGCACATAAAAATTCGTTTTGCGGTTGTAATTTGAGCTTTTGTCCATTGATTATTCTTCTGCCCGCAGCTTTACACGAGTTTTCCGGAATAAAATGTATTCAAAATTTAAACGTAGTGACCACCATAGATCAATTGACCAATTATCATAGTGAGTAGGTACTGATAAATGATAATAAAATAAATATTACTGGACAATCCACACAAAATCATCTAGCTCCAAAGTAAGCATAGCTTGTGCTGTGGGAAACTGTTACACTTTATTATATTACATGTCAAATATCACGTCCGATGAATATTTTTATAAGTACATAGAAAACACCCAGGACATTCGGAACTAATATCTTCAGATCGATCAAATATTTGTTCCGAGGCGGGAATCGAACTCGCAACCTCTTGCGTCGCAGGCGTTCTTTCACCCGCTACGCCAATGAACCAGTCAAGTTGTCTCGTGACAAAAATACCCACATCTTTCCATATTCACTAAAGTTCGCCGTTTTCTCTCCACAGTCTACATCATAGACTTTGGATTTTTTCACTACGTTCAACCTCGTGCCGTCGAAGAGACTTCTTCTTTTATCTTTGGCTTTGCATCATGGTTATCGCATCATGGTATTTTGCTTATTATTTTACTGAATTATTAAATTATTTTGCTTTTGACATTTGAATTTATTTATTTAGTTTGTTGATTTACCTAAACAATTATTTTGATGACTATTCTATTGTATTAGGTCTTATCTGTATTAATAGACTAGCTGCATTCTTACTACCCGTTGTCCTATGACCCGTTTTTCCGTAGGAATAAAGCATTTGCCCGCGGTAAAAAGTAGCCTATGTTCATTAGGAATAATGTGGGCTTCTAATGGTAAAAGAATTTTTCAAATCGGTCCAGTAGTTTTGGAGCCTATACAATACAAACAAACAATCAAATCTTTCCTCTTTATAATATTATTAAAGATGTAAATGTTTTGAATAAATACAATTCTCTTCCAATGACAGTTTCCAATTGAGCATTTATGAATGAACGAGGAAGCCGAGAAGTCTTCAAAACTCTGTCGGCTGCCTACAATATTCATACACTGACATGTCACACCAACCCACAGTGGGTTGGTGTGACATGACGGGTTGTTTGTTGAAGGGTTTGGTGTGTAGAGTCCATTATAATAGCTGATCGAACGAACTTTAGTGAAGTTCGATCATTTTTATTATGAAATGATTTGTTTACACAATCTCACCTGCACGATTTTCTTCGTCTGACGGCTTTGTCGTCATCGTACACGTCGTTCTTCTTCCGATTTCCTTATTTTCCAATGGAAATGCAATATTTTTTCGTCTGAACATTTATTGTTCTGATATTTTGGCGAAAAACACGTGCGAACGCTGCCTTGCACAAAAAATGAGTGAGCAAGTTGACAGAGGTGATGAGGTTGACAACAGTAATCGGTACAATTCGATTTTTTAATCGAGTGAAATTTTTGAAAACGTGCAAATGTGGCCTGTAAACTAAGGAAATTACCTGATTATTGTAATTTAATTTGAAGAATAAATTGACGAAAAATAATGAACATAATAACCACTTCTTAATAATATTTCCCTGTAAATAAGTCACCATCATCATCATCATCAGCCTATATTAGTCCACTGCTGGACACAGGCCTCCCCTAATGAGCGCCATAGCGCCCTGTCTTCAGCTTGCCGCATCCAGTATCTGCCTGCAGTGTTTTGCAGATCGCCATCCCACCTGGCCGGAGGGCGTCCTACACTGAGTTTGAAGAGTCGTGGTCTCCACTCAAGAACACGTTTACCCCAGCGGTTGTCGGTTCTTCGCGAGACGGCCAACTGCCACTTCAGCTTGCTAATTCTTTGAGCTATGTCGATAACTTTGGTTCTCTGTCGGATGTGTTAGTTACGAATCCTATCCTTCAGAGAAACGTAAATATGTATCTACATGCAATTATTCTAAAAGCAGGAGCTCGTCTAGATCGCTTTGCCACAGATCCCAAACTAAGTGGTTAATTCATTAAAGTTGCTACAGCTCGGTTTGGTTTCGTATATTATTCCAGTTTCTGGTAAGCTTAGGAAGCAATAGGAATTGTTTTGAATAACTATAGTGGTAGTATCCGTAAGTTTAAGTAGCAGGTTTTGTATGCATGTGATTCCCTTGGAAAATTCTAAATATTCGGACATAAGCGGCTGTTACTTGTGATTGTGCTGAGTTAGAAGTTTTATTTATATAGAGGCTCTAAGAGGTAATGGACTTGAGTATTTGTTGTAAATGTAAATTTCAACTCAATACCTCCACGCGTTCCGGAGAAAACGGTGTTGACAGACAGACAGGCGGACGGACAGAAGCAAAGTGATCCTTTAAGGGTCTTTTTTTTTCCTTTTGAGGTACGGAACTCTAAAATCAGGGTAAATACATAGGTACTAATACAGTAATTTGAAGTCGTTTTTGTCTTTTCAAAACAATCCAATAATGCTGCGCAAAATTCTTTCGGCATACGTAACGAGGAGTGAGTCTATAAGAGCAGAATTAATAGACCTGTACAATGTTAACCTAACGGATACTGGTGTTATCCAAATAATTTTAGCCGCTCCACTGAGTGATGCGGCAATTAAATTATTTAGGTTTATTTTATATATAATTTAGTTTTAAGTAAGTAGTTAGTTTGTTAAATCATGGGACTGACATAGTCAGCAATGACTCAAAGTCCCTTAAATAAAAAAGAATAAAAAAAAAAAAGTTTCTAGCGAGTGGTAGACATACAGAGACCAAACATTTTATACCTACCAGACTGGGTGTCTACAATACATATTCGTCCCTATTACCGACTGAAACTAAAGTCATAGCGCTTTACAACATCGTTCGTTCTGACTCTTTTACAGCTTTTTAAGCATTCCTAACTGCCTGCTTGTAAATTAAACTTTAAGAGTCAGCACAGATGGACCACTTTATTGTTACAACTTTTATCTTAGTCGCAACTAAGATCGTACAACCTTATTTGGTGGGACCTCGGAGAGACACACACACAGAAATTTAACTCATGACACAGAACCAGGGTTCCATTTTACAATACCTCATTTGCATGATGGTGACCATGGAACAAGTTTTAGAAGCGTGTGGCGTAGTGAACCATGATGAGGCTAGACCAGAGCCGTGGAGAAGGGCACAAGAGTTTGGATGCCAGGACCAAATCTAAAACTAAATAAGCCATGTGTCTTATTTAGTGATATTGTAAAAATATAATCAATTAATATCGCAAAAATTTTCGACTTCGACGGGACTTGAACCCCTCCTTCAGTACAGGAATGTGCTAACCAACTTCACCACGATGTCAAGTGACGTAGGAGTCGAATATCTTTGGGACTTTTTTGCGATATTATTTGATTTCTTAGAAATTACTCTGAGTGTGCGCACTATAAATAACAAAAAACTATTATAAAAATGTGTTTTACTTTGGAAATCACTTTGGTACTGCAATAATATATTTGAATTGAATTGAATTGACCCAGTGACTGAAGTCAGGTTAACGCATTTACTGCCCAAGCAGGGTGGTGCGCGACGGAGACTGGCTTTTGCTTCTTGGGCCATGAATTTGTTAGTTTAGTATATTGTAGTTATACCGCATTCACTGCCCAGCGGGGCGGTGAGACCTGCAGGGGTGCGGTGCTGCTACACGGGGGCGAACACTGGCATCTACGTCTTAGGCTATGAATGTGTTAAGCATGAGTAGCATGATAATGATGACATGCGGTGAGCAATATTTTTTGGTAGCGAGCGAACGACACGGAAGTGAGTGGTTGTAAAGTTTTCTGTGTGCGCCGCGTAAAAAGCAATAAAACAAACGTAGGGTAAATAACGCATAAAATTGTTTGCCAAATGTACACAAGCCCCTCAAACACAGTCGAGGTCCAAAGTTAAAGTGTTATCCATATTTGCGCGGCCTATCTCGAAAAAACTTTGTAAATAATACAGGAATCTGAATGTTCACTTTTTAATGCTTTTGTAGGGTTCATTAACACAGATACTCGAAAAATTTAAAATCGTTAGAACTTAGAATCACTGTGATATTCGAGGATTTCTCGCTAACTTTTATAATAAGTTGTAGAGTCGGCCTGACAAATTACTTATCTTTAAAGAAACGATTAGGGCTTCAAACTTTTGTTACTATCTGGGTGTACCTTCTAATTAAGTATTAGTTGGTCTACACAACGAAGTTTTATTAGATTTTTTATTTTTATGTTCAGCCGCCGGCTTTCTAAGAATAAGAAGATCCTATAATAAATACAAAACCCTCATTGTCTGACAAAATTATCGTCCATTTTATTGCTCTGTTCTCCTTTTTAACTAGAACAACAATAAATAGTCTCCAATAAAAACATATCGAGCACGATAAAGACTTGCCGTTAGCTAAACGCACTCTCGTGGAAAATTGAATTAGTATCGAAGGAGAGACCAAGAGGAGCTACGCACATGACGTCTTACTTATTCATGGATTATATTGATGCGTGTTAATTGAAACCGAAGCAGGCAATCCTACATCTAATAAAATATGAATGTAGGAAAAATAATAATAAAAATATTGTCCTAAAGATAATTCAATTCGTAAGTTTAAAATAATACAAAAAAGTTTTGATAAAATATATTTTTAAATTAATTTCAATTTTAAAAATCATATTACTTTAATTTAGCGACGCGTGACCCGAGAGCTGGTGAATATCTGGCACAGCGTATCAGCATTGCCATACAGCGTGGCAATGCAGCCAGCGTCTTGGGGACGCTTCCGACTGGTGTTGATATGGATCAGTTGAGCTATCTGTAGACTGTTTGCAACAGTCGGCAGTTAGCTCAATTGTTTCAATTGTAAATACTAGTATAATTTTCTTTTTAATTTAAAATATATAATGTTTTAGGTCGTCATACTCATCATGTGCGTTGACCTTTAGTTGACGGTGACTTATATAATTGGACTGGATTAATCTCTAAAGTGCTATTAGAAATATTAAAAAAGAAAATGGAAGAACACAGGATTACTTCCAACGTTTTTTGTAAGCGATCAGTTTTTTCACACATTTTCTAGCCGCAAGTAGCTTCTTTGGATTTTTGAAAAATTCCTACATTGATGGTGAAAAATTCCAAATAGTTACTTACCTAAGTACATTAAAATGTATGTCTTCTATATGAGTTATTCCGCATTCGTCCCAATTCGTTCGGAACAAAGTAACCCGAATGCGGAAAATTAAATTTTATGCAGAAATCGTTCCTGATTTGCCCTAATTTTTCAAGGCAGGCGTCATTGAAGACAGGTTTTGGGTTTTGCTTTTAATATATTTTCCCCAAGTGTGTATCTAATATAGACGTAAAAGATGCCAAAACCCAAATAATGATTCATCTTTCAGCATTTCCTCGTTCATAGAAATTCGGCAAACTTGATTGCGTGCCGTGGCATATATGTAAGTGCCTAGGTATGTTTGTGTGAGTGTGCGTGATAATATTTAGCTAGCGACGTCAGCATTCTCATCAGCAGTCTCCACAATTCTTATTCGAGAGGCGATAGTTCACAATCAATATGTGCTCGGCGTCTGAGACTCCTTATTTTGGCCCAGAATTCGGCGCAGTGAGCTTTGAAAAAGGTCGGGACATTTTTCAAAGCGTACGTGCGTGAATCGAGTTCCGACAACGCTTCTGATTTTGGGTTATGTTACACAGAAGTGTAATAGACTTGATACACTACCATTTGTACTACATAGTTATTCTGTGACACTACTTCAACTCTGCAGGGGTTTAGACATAGGTGGTACAACTTAAAAATATTCGCACTGCTCTAGGTGCCTGTGCCAAAATATTGTTATTTTAGCGTTGGGCTTTGTTTCACATCGCAGTACACAAAAAGGCTAAAATGGGCTATATAGTAATTTGGATGCAGTATAAAGGAATATCCAATGAATCTTATCGCTAGCCGAGTGGACATTATGGCTATAGGTAATTCGTAACAGAATTGCAACAATATTAAAATTCGACTACTTACTGTAAAACTCTAACCCTCAATTTTTGGACACCCATTAGTTAGATGTACCGTTATTTGATTTGTTTCGAATACAATGTAGCATATCTTCTGTCACCCCGACCAAAAACGAATCGTTTGACACCTAGAACTTATGAAAACAAATCATTTCTCAGTGGTTTAGTTATCTTATCTTAGTCCGCTGGATCCCACTTCTGGGCAAAAATCTTCCCTAATTTCATACATCTTGAAGGTCGGTGGATCAGTCCCAGCAGTGAGCATCCAGTTCGTCCCGCTATGCCATCCGTCTCCGGTTGACCGCATGAAAGTTGCATCTTGTTTGACCCACTAGTGGCTTGGTTTGCAATGGTCGTTTAAAAATAAAAGTCGTCGCATACATAGGTGCTACGCCCACACAGCATCATGAACCTCTGCCTGAGATCATTTTGACCGCACGCTGTCCACGCGGCAGTAGCAAACTCGCTGTCCACGCACGCTCGGCTAAAAGCCGAGCGTCGAATCTTATACCTGCACTTAACAGAATTAATATATTTTCATTTCATTTACAATTTGCTTTAAACGAGTACAGCGAGCAGGGGCCACATTTTGACAAACAATCGCTTTACTATGATAATGGAATCGTCGCAGAATCGTCCATACTTGAAAAAACTCTAGTTTAGTCGTTTAATCTAGTCTAGATAGTGCATGCGGGGCTACTTGCATGGAGAGAGTGATAGATTGGCTTTAACTTTTGATGAAAGAAACTACAGATGGAAAGACGAGTGGGATTCGGCCCCGGGAAGCCTATTTTTATTTTGTGGCTAGGTTGCGGCAAGCCAATGTGTATCTAAACTTACTATATTAAAGTTTTAAATTTATTTATTTATTTATTTATTTATGGACTCCCAACAGAAAAATCAAATTTCAAACAGAATAACATAAATAAAGTAGTTTTAAGTCTAGTGTTTTTCTAAATAAAGGGTGCCACAGCGTGAGCAAATTATGAGGTCGACTGAATTATATTTTATATTTTGTGGCTAGGTTGCGGCAAGCCAATGTGTATCTAAACTTATATTAAAGTTTTAAAAGTGCATTGCGCGCCATTTTGTGAAAAGGATAGGCATAGGATTTCGCGTTCGTAGGAGCGGGACGAGACGAACTTTATGTAATTCTAATTTTTTACCACGGGGATCCCGTGAGTACTGAGATCTAGGAATAGTTTGACAAGCAAACCCGCTATATAGGTTCACCCATATTTGAATGCTTGTTTTTGTGCTGGCGGTAGTGGTGCAGCGGTGTTGGATGTTTATGCTATGTCCTGCGTTACGCTTCGGTGTGACTTCAGTGTTACAGAGTTTTCACACATGATACGCACCGGCACCCGTGCGCGCTTGACGCTCCCACCGATAACACGAATTTGAAATACTATCTTTACCCATGTTACGTATGTAAACGTGACTTATTTTTAAATAACGCTGGAAATTGCTTTTTTTTGCTGGCCATTTTTGTAGTAAAATAGTGCAAGTCTTTTGTCTTTCGCGGGTATGAATTATGGCCACGAATAAACTAGATTTGGTAGCTACCTAAGAGTGGAAGCCCGTAGTCTGAGGTTTTAGTATCGAACATAACGATTTTTTTAGGGAATATAACTAGCCGCATTTGGCATTGATATTGGTCCATTTTTTTGGCAATATAGGCTGATGATGATGATGATTGGTCTATTTAAGGGTGCTTGTCTTTGTCATACTTCCCAGCCATACTACCAAAAGTCAAATTACCAGAAGCACAAAAGAAAGGGTTTTGTGTTGCAGAACTTACTATCAAAAACCTAGTGTTAAGTTGTAACACTGAGGTGTAAGCCCCAAAAATATTAACCTACATTGGATACCCAAATATACCTGCCAAAGTGCCCGCCATATCGCTTAATTATTAAAACAGGAGATTTATGTGCCCGGGTGTCAACGAGTCAACGTCAATGTTGTCAATATGGAGAGAGGCGATGCGGAAAATAACTCACAAAATTATTCCCAAACCCAACTAACTGGCTTACCTACTAAGGGCCAGATTACACCACAGTGAAGTGAAGAAATTTGTAATAAGCTAGCTAAAATAAGCTACCCAAAAATAAGCTGACTAAAAATTAACGGGTAGTATTTGAACGAGTGACTGTAAATTAAAGTTATAAGTGACAAAATAATTTAATTTACGTTATAATATTACTAAGTGAGCGACTGGGAGTGACGAGAAATAAACCGAACAGCAACTTAAAAACATTAATTTTAGTTACCTACTTATAATACAAAAAAAACGACTAAAACAATTCGTTTCAACAACAAAAAATTTGTATTATGCTCTGGGTGCAATTCAATACATATACACAAACACACACCCTTTCAGTCACAGAGTCAGGCTTCGTTATGAGTAAGATAATGTTGACCCCCCCCCCTGCTTCGCGGGGGTGGGACGCCTACAGGTCGGGTCAACTCAAGGTAGCATTGCTTTATTTCTAGTCGCTCAATTAGTTATTTAATCGCTAAAGTTATTAAAACAGTGTAATCATCAGTCGCAAAGTTGTTTTTTTCATTCGATCGTTTTATAATTCCCCAAAATAAACTACCTAGCTATAAATAAGCTAGCTAAAAACAACCTCATCAGTGCACATACGTCCACAGAAATTTCAAAAACTGTTTTGAAATGTACAAACTAATACCTACCTTTCATTTGATATCCCACTTGACTTTGAAGGACTCTTTTAAAATTTCGACATCTTAATTTGTATGGAAAATGTTTATTTTCATTTTTCATTTTTTTTTCTTATCCGATCGAGGGATTACTAGATAATAATCAAGAAATCAGCGAAATAATGCATCACATCCCATTCCGCTCTGGCGGCCAGCATGCTGGCGGCCAGCATGCTAGCGGCCAGCATGCTGGCGGAAGCCCTGCCACGCAATGGCCTTAACGGCGCGCTATGGACTGCCACCTGAGAGGATAACACATAATACAATTTAGGTACATATAATATACAATCTAGTACATATAATATACAATCTATGTTACAACTTTTAGTAAGTTTTCAGTAGCACAGAAATCCAGTGTCAACAACCATTTTCTCATAGCGTCCCTACATTGAGCTTTGTTTAAGTGGACGAGATCATTGATATGTCTATTGACTTTGTTGTATAAATATGGGCCTAGGTAAAATTGTTGTCGTTGCGCAAACGTAGTTCTACAGGTGGGAACTGATAGAATTTTCTCCTTTCGTCTCTTGCCGGTCGCAAGATTATCACTTACGTTAACTTTTCTATGATAAGAAATGACAATATTCAAGAGGTACCTACTCAGGGTAATATTGTTATTTATTATATTATTTCTTATATATATATATTTAAGGCTTGTTCAAACCTACTGTTTGCGGTAGCATACCGCGTAGGTTTGAACAGGCCTCTATTAGTTTTTATTTATTGTTATGAAACTTTCGACGAAACGATACGAAACGACGACCTCTGTGGCGCAGCGGGCGAAGGTCTGCCTGCGACGCAGGAGGTTGCGGGTTCGATTCCCGCCTCGGGATAAATGTTTGTACGATCTGCAGACATTTGTCCAGGGCGTTCTGGATGTTTTCTATGTATAGTAAAAAATATCTATCTATGTAGTGTACTGTATTAAGTATATCAGTTATCTAGTACCCATAACACAAGCTCTGCTTAGCTTGGGGCTAGACAATGCTGTGTGAATTGTCCAGCATTACTTATTTAATTATTTATTTTCAGTAACTTAGTTATTTACAAAAAATGCTAGGTATTTTTTTTAGATAGGTACTCTTAATATTTTATTAAGGAACTTACCTACCCCGATTATTCAAGTTGTGGTGTCATTTAGAACTGAGGAAGTTTGTTTTATTCTCTCTGTATTAATTTGATAGATTGAAAGATTGAATTCAGTGACAGAGAGCTCACCTACCTACCGAGTTATGTGTTGTATCCAATGCCCGTCGCCTTATATTTTAGGTCACATTTGTAATCGCTTTCGCAAAAAGTGGGTGTTATTCTTAGATCTAGTAAAATTTTACTTAGGTCTATAGTTTTATTAGCTAAATGTCTGTTTTGGCAATAATGCCAAAGACAGACATAGGTACTCATTATGTGTGCTTTGGCAATATTGCTCCCAAACCGAATCAACCGATTTACCAATTTTAACTAGTTTATGCCCGCGGCTTTGCACGCGTTGTTTCTATTAACGTTTAAAGGTGATTTCTATCCCACTTTAACTTTAATAATAATGTATTAGTATTAAAGGTACTTACAATAGGTAATTTTATAATATAGTAGTAACAGACTGAAATTAAAATATACTGAAAATCGATGCAATATTCAAGTGGTCTGCATGGCTAGTATGGGTTTGCACAATGCCAAACGGAAAAAGTTATCGTTTACTACTGCGGCTGACCTGCTGTATCTACTGCTTAAATACTCTGCTAATGCGTTAAATACTCAATCACTAAAAATACGTACGATTCATAATGAATTCGTCAAACGAAGAATTTATTATGAATCATTCAGAAACTTGAATTTTCAATTTGCAGAACTATAGCAAACAGTCGCAAAAGCCACAAAACAAAAAAGAAGAAACCATTGAATTTACAGCTAGCTAGCATATCAGCTACAGCTATATATTCTGCTACGAAAAATAGTTCGCGTCTATCGGGTAGGGGCGCTGCAAGGCACTAAATGTATGAAAAGAAACGAAAACTTTTGTAGTTTTCTATGCTATGCACAACCCATACTAAGGACTCTAATGGTTTTCATCTCTGCACCCGAATTTCAAAATGAAAACACCCCGCTTCAACGTGTTATTCGATAAGTACCCTGAATCTATATTTGTGTGCTGTTATAAATTACCCAGAAACACTCGTAGTATCTCGTATTCAGGCTTATTGCATTACAAGTACTCAACGAACGATAGCGCACTGAATAATTATTTCAATAATGTTCAGAAACACTTGTCATAAAACATGTAAATTGTTTGTGTATGTTCAGATGGCAAAGTTTCGACGCGCGTTTACTAATCGCTCGTATAGAGATCCTGGTATTTACCTAACAACCGTTCACATGCACGCACGTCAACGCACGTTATCGCACGTTACCGCACGTTACCGCAAGTTACCGCACGTTAGGCGGTTCCAACTGTGTCTGTCCTATCTGTGTCCTAATCGGGGGGAGGAAAGGTGACGGAAGAATGGGGTCGGCGAGTGTGTGGAGCGGTGGGCTGGCCGGCCATGTATAGGAGGAAGAGGGGACGCCAGTCGGGCCGCGGAGGCTTTAAATGTTCCCGTGGTTCGGCGAAAATGGCGAGAGAGGGACACCGGAGAGGTTTTAGTGGGTATTACGTCCTTTTCAGGGCGTCGAGTCCCACATAATTCTGGTCCCCCCCAGACCAGTTTATTCGTGAATGAATTTCCTCGACGAGACAAAAAAAAAAAAGGTTAAAACCGAGGAATATAACATTCGGGACAAACCCCAACGGGCTTAAAGCATCGATGTAAGTAAAATTCGTAAGATTGGGCAGTAGCTTCTCGAAAGTGGAACGCTCAAATTGAGTCCAATTGTGTCCACCCACCTCAGTCACAGTCGGACCGGCGCGGCCGGCGTACGTGTTTCACGTGTATTATAAATAAATAAATAATGCTGGACAATTCACACATTATTATCTAGCCCCAAGCTAAGCAGAGCTTGTGTTATGGGTACTAGATAACTGATAAACATAATACAATACACTACATAGATAGATATTTTTTATTATACATAGAAAAACATCCAGAACCCCTGAACAAATGTCTGCAGATCGTACAAATATTTGTCCCGAGGCGGGAATCGAACCCGCAACCTCCTGCGTCGCAGGCGCATCTTCGCCCGCTGCGCCACTGAGGTCGTCGTATTGTTGTCTCAATCGCGCTTCGGTCTAGATACGTCTTTCTATCATTGTTGTGCAATAGTTAGGTATATTGCAATAGATTGGAAATAGCGTGTCTTTGCGTTTAGTTGTACGTAACACAACACAGGCTATTTCTCGTAAATGTACCATGTCTACAGAATTTTACTTATATCAATGGCTTAAAGAGTGTTATCAATCTGAGTACAATGCAATTACTAAAAAAAGGTATAAGTAGCAGTTGTATCGTAGCGCTACATTCTCCTTGTGTGGCAGTTTCACAAAACATTTACTAGCCAAGTCTAGCCTGCGTGCATTACAGCGCTCATAAACCTCGATATACCTAATTCTTAAAGCTTGCCTTCTAGGTGGGGTGGGGTGGAACAAGGAATAATTTTCCCTGCTACCTTATCGCGCATAAAATCTAGTCGCTAATATTTTTTTATGGGCAAGCAAAACCTCTGTATACTTTAAACAACAGGCTGCGTGCTGTAAGCGTGCAGTTTTAGGATTTTTGTAAGGTAACGAATTTTCTCGGTAAGTGGGGTTATAGCCTAGCATCATGTGACTTGTGTTAGGTAAATAATAATCATCAAACATAACTGGGTAAAATTGTATATCAGCCTGGCAACACAGTGGGTGACGCACGATGAGCCAGGCAACCCTCGACCAACGACGGCCGTATTCATTCCATTGCCGACAGCCGTCCTGAGCAGACTTGGTACTTTTGAGCTACATCTGATTAGTTGTTACTCAGTCTTTGCTTGCAAAACGATTGTCTGTACCAGTTTATGACCGAATGTTAGTGGAGTCGGTTGAAACATGCTGTTTTTTGTATATACCGTCCAACACTTGTAATGAGAAAAATGCAAATAGAGATTGCTGCTCTTCTTTGCTACTGAAACAAAACTTCCGAGAAGCACGTTGAGCCGTTGCTCCTGCGCCTGACCTCTCCCCAGTCATGCCAGTCTGCCGTTTGATTGAATTCTGAGAGTGAGGGAATAGAGATTGTTGAACTGGACTTGTGTTTGCGCACACACTTGCTTAACAATTAAATAATAAATAAATAATAAAGAATGCTGGACAATCCACACAACATCATCTAGCCCCAAGCTAAGCAGAGCTTGTGTTATGGGTACTAGATGACTGATATAAATAATATATTACACTACAAAGAACATTACATAGATAGATATTTTTTATTAAACATAGAAACGAGGAACAAATATTTATAGATCTTACAAACATTTGTCCCAAGGCGGGAATCGAACCCGCAACCTCTTGTGCCGCAGGCGGACCTTCTCCCGCCGCGCCACATTGGTCGTCAAAAAAAATTCACTGTGTATTGTTCGCTGTGATTCACTTTTAACTCTATATATTTTACACTCACCACACAATACAGAGTACGCCCGGGCCATTCGCGAGTTTTGTTTAACCTCTACATGATACTTCAAATAGCACTCATTACTTGTTTGCTACGAACGAAACAAAACTTAGAAAGTAGTTTAAAGTTTTCCCTCATAAAACCTTCATCTCACTTAAAGTCCATCGCGACAAGTGGATCAAACTTTGTGTTAAACTACAGTTTAAGCCGAGCTTAAAGCCTCATCCCTACTGCTGCGCACGGATGGAACGTACAGGCAGAAAATACTCACTAATCCTAATGTATCTATGATTGCAGTGATACAAGGTTTATATCACCTGTATGCATCACATGCACGGACGTAACACTATACCTCATAGATCTCATAGAAAAATAATGCATTTCCACAGTACCACATAACTTTCTTTTGGCTGTTCCTTTTATTTGAATAGAAATAAAACGCCATTTGCATGATGCTTGCAATTGCACTGGACAGTGGAGGCTAGATGCCTAGCTGGCTGGAGCAATTAAAAAAGGCATAAACTGGTGACTGAGGGCTGATACGTGATGATGACTCTTCCTTTGGTTTTAATAAGAAAGGTATCGCCTCTTTGTAACTGCTCTGTCAGTTTTATCCACTTGTCGCGATGGACTTTAACTGCTCTGAGCGAAACAGTGGGTTTACAGCTTAAGCGGCTGATTAACGAGGGCTGGAGGAGTTTGTAAGGTATCCGTTAAGAGTTTTAAAAAACTTTCAATTTGTTGCTAAGCGTCTTAGTTTCGAAATACGAGGTGATTCTTTTGTAAGCGTTTTTAAGATCGTAGCCGTATCGCCAGATGAACATATGGGATGCATTTTGTATGTAAATGCTCATGATAAGTTTCGTTATCGATGGAATATCCCGGTGGTTTCGGTTTATTTGGACAGCTTCTATTAGGAGCTAAGGCGAGCTTACGGCAAATGGTTCAGTTCATTTCATTTTTAAAAACTAAAGAAAAAAGTCGATAAGGCGCTTATCACTATCAGGGGGAGGCCTGCGTCCAGCAGTGGTCCAAAATAAGCTGTTGAGGTGAATTAGGGATCAAAAACCATAGACATACACATTGGAACACTTGTTAACGTCAAATTTACAGTTTTAAAACATATTAAAACACAGGTTATTTAAATAATCTAACAGAATAAATAGACAAATACAATTGCAAAACAAGATTATCAGCTGTATAGAGGCCTTGTCAGAAAATGAATTTGAATTTAGGGCTCGAGTCCCTCCGGAAGCGAAACTCTTTTTGAGCATCTTCATGTCAAATGTTTAAGCCAAGCGAGTGCAAAATTTCACAGGTCACATCTGAAAAATCGATGCTACAACATCGTACTGATGGTTCACTATGATTTTTAACATTTTATCAAAGATACGTAGTGTAGGGTCTCCCGGTGGTCACGTGGGATGGTGATCTGCGAAAGACTGGCAGATGCTTTATCCGGAAGCTGAAGACAGGGCGCTACGGCGCTCATTAGGGTAGGTTCATGCTCAGCAGTGGACATAGGCCTGATGAGATGAGGCAACGAATTTTGCCAACTTGTAAGTTACTCCGTCACGTTGGACCACGAGAGTCCTGGAATGAAGACCCAGAGCTGACACTCGAGGACGAGGGCGACCACCGAACCGTTGGGTGGACGATATCAGAAGACACGGAGACCAGTTCTGGATAAGACGGGACCAAGATCGTGAGGAGTGGAAAATAAGGGAAGAAGCCACACCCAAGAGTGGATCCTGAACCCGTTCAACATGATGATGATGATGAAATTACTCCCGCCCCCGCCACTCACTGAAAAAGCAGCCATACTAGTCTTGGGGTAATTTGAACCGGAGTTATTTTAAATTGCCAGCCTGTAGGTTGTATAACTCGGTTTCTCGTTAGTTTCAGCGTGGTCTTTCAGTACGGTTCTATTAAATTTCATAGCCTTGCATTATGAAATAGGTATTTGATATTAGTATCGTTCTTGTAATTGGTTCTTATAACTAGAGGAAGTAGGGGCAATTTGTGAGGGTAAAGCGTTTTAGCCCGGGCGATTTATAAGAAAATTGAAATATTTCTAGGTGTTTCTTGATCACTAAACATCCTACCTATAACCGAACGTCATAATACCTACTAGTGGTCAGGGTCATAGGAAAATAGGTACCCCGGCTAGTCGATTGCAGAATGTAACATCGTTGTTTGTAGATAACATAAGTATTGAGAAAATACAGAGTCAGAAATTAATATAATACGACAGAACTCAATAATGAATCAGCCCACTGGGCCTGATTATTACGACTTTTGTAAAGCCTTCTGTGAATGATTTCCGATTTGTAACCCTTTATGGGATGAATGGATATTCCCTTCGGGGTGTGAAAGAAATTCAATCATAGCACTATACCTTCGTGTTTCATAAAATCAGGTCATACACTTTCCCTTGAATAATATAACCTATATGGCTTCATTCAACCAACAATTTACCTGAAATTTCGCCAAGTAGGTATGGCTTTTATGATATTTCTTTTCACTAAAAATGCTTGTAGGAAATTGTTTATTCTTGAATTCCCTGTTCCACCCTGAACAAATCTATAGGCCCTTGAACAAATATTAATGATTACTTATCATAAATTATCCAGTAAAATGTAAACGAGAACTAGTTTTCGACCGCGGGTTCGCATGCGTGTTACCGAGATAAAAATTTGTCTATGCCCTTTCCTGGGACACACATTAACCTTTTAGGCGTGGAAAGAAACAATATGCATCTAATACTAACAAAATACGGATAAGGGGATTTATTTCACTTAAGATGAAATAAAATCCTGCTTTGCATGTTATGCTTACGACTCATAGTCAAGTTTATTTCAGGAACCTGTGCTAAAGCTCCTGAATACTTAATCATGAAGTCTGACGTGTCGAAAATACACATCACGAAATAACTGCGATTCACTGTTGCCAAATTATTTTTAAATTTACCTAATGAATATAGATAACAGAAATGCAACCCAAATTACGAATTTATAGGACATGATTGTTGTCTTGACTTTTTTTTTTAAATCATTTATCTAGGGTTTGTTCAATGTTGTCTTGACTTGATAAAGCCAGGTTTTCCAGTAGGCACATAAGCTAAGTGTGATCTAACCACGCCTTCTTTTAGGTACTCAAAGGGCAAAAAACGCTGTCTACAGCTAAAATAGATAAATATATCTAATAATTTAGTTGATGATAGATAAAATTGATACCTTATACATACAAGTTTTCCCCTTTAGGGGGAAAAACTGGAATAATCCCAACACATAGGTAGGTACATAGAATAGTAAGTTTTAATCTCTGAGGCTACTAAGTCAACGACCTATTTAAAATGGTAAGTGGTCTATAGAGAATTCAAAATTGTTTCAGTTCAATAAAACAAAATTAACCCTTCCCAAACTGTCTCAAGAGGCTTTGGCAGAAACTTCGAACAACAGGTTGCAACGTCCCAAAAGCCTTGCTACACCCGAATTAATTTACTCCAAATACCGAAATAATTACAAAACACTAGATAACACACCAACACGGCGGCTGTTAACCCTTTCTGTGCCATACGAGGGGTTAAGAGGTCTCTTGGACCCCACTTGAGAACTTGCTCGATTTGTCCGAAAATTAGCTGAATTTAATACGCTTCTGCCGACCCGGTCATATGTGACTTGCCCTTAGAGACACCATGATTTCTGTTTACTGAGAACATAAAGGTCAGAAAGTGAGAAGTCATAAAGGTCAATTCCTTAATAACACTATTCTATCTCATTGTACCAATCTTACAATTTGACGAAAGAACTATTTATTTATTGTATTTATCCAGCACATACGAGATACCTATTAAAAGGTAGGTAGGTATTTACATTATTTTATGCGTGTACAAGAGATGGCAGTATGCTACAAGCTATAGTTGAACTACAAAATTGCTCTAGAAATCTGAACAAAAAACACATAAAATTCACAAGCTTGGTGATAAATACAATATAATTCATTACGGATGTATGCGGGTTAACTACAAACCTTATTTCACGAACGCGCGTGTCTAGAACCGCACTCACCCTGAAGATGTCCCTCGTCCCTAGCATCTGCGTTTTGGGTTATGATAGAGCTAGTTTAGTATATCGCATTCACTTCCCAGCCTCGGCGGTGCAACACGCAGGGGCGCGCCCGACGCCGCGACACGTGGGAGTAGGTAGACTAGTATCTGCGTCTTGAGCCATGAAAGTATTAAGGGATGAAACGTTGGTGTTCTTCCAACACATATAAGGTTCGTAGTTAACCCGCTTACAACCGTAATGAATTCATCAAACTACTATAGTTTTTAGAGTAAAATATGTAATTATTAACTTAATACTAGCTCTAATTTGTTTATATTATTCGATTCCAAATTTCTTTCCTTGTTATTAAAGAGTCACAAATTTTAACAATATTGATTGAAGAAATGATCTCATCTCGACAAGTACTTTAAGTATTATTTAAAAATAAATAAAAAGCGAATCTACCGAATTACGAATCTATCAAATTTAGAAACTGTCCTACACTAAATAAAGGTATAAATTCTTTATGAATGTAAGCGGGTTAACTACGAACCTAGTTTAGGTTCGTAGTTAACCCGCTTACATTCATAATGATTTCGTCAAACTACGGAAGTTTTTATAGTAAAAAGGTATAAATTGTCCAGCACTATTTATTATGGTTAATTTCCAAGCATTTCTATGGCCATGGCCACCCTACACCAGTCCCTGTAAAGATCGTTAACATGTGCAAGACTAATCTCGACTCAGACCTGACCTTTGATTTAATGGCGTATGTGTAGAAACTCTGAATTATGGTTGTATTAATTATGTTTCCTTTATTAGCTTTCTCCGGGCTTTGGGTGCGGAACTTCTTGACAAGACCCCTCCAAGCCGTTTCATATTACGCCAAACGATGATCGCGTAGGATTTTATTAAACAATCACTGTCTAGTAGAAGACTATTGTGTGGTTGTGGATGAAGGTAGAAAAAAGCATTTTCATCCCTTCTATTCGAAAAGGACGACTTGGTTCGCCTTTCGCCAAAGGTGGTGTTTTCTAGAAGAAACTTTTAGCGGGCAGTAATGAGTTTTTAATCCTCTTTATAAGTGCGCCGCAATTATCTTTGCCGCCCCCTTTTTGAATTTGGAACATCTTAGTGTTCAGCGCCAAAGAAATCGGACGCGAATCCCTCGCTACACTTGGGATTTTACTCTAGAATCCCTCACTTTGCTCTGGATTCAAAAAAGCGCCCTCGCCGTAAAAATATCATTTTGCTCCCTTAAGATACAATTTACTATTTTACTACACCTGCTCAGAAAGTTGCTTATTCCTTTTCCAAACATAAGGTAGAAAGTACGTCATTGCATGCGTATTGAAATGCGCCAGGGAAAACTCTATGGAATTTCATTTCTCACGCGTTGAGCCATTTTTTACTTTTTTTGAGACTTGATACCAAAACTGTTGTCATTAAGAGTTATGGAACCGGCCAGGGGGGTCAGTTAACAAAGAACGGCACTGTGTAGGTACAATGTTAACTATTTGAGGCCGAAATACCCGTAGGCGAAAGGATGTTTCGAGATCCTATTTCAGTCAATGTGGTTTTCGATTCTCTCTAACGTTCTCGTAAATGCCTACAAAAATCTAGTCAAATATAAATTAAATAAATAATGCTGGAAAATCCACACAGTAGGTATATAGTGTACATTATTATGCAAAATAAACGCCCGAATTTTTAACTTTCATCATACCGAAACCGTTAATGCCTGTTTATTTCTCTTTCTTTGAAAAAAAAAAATTAATTGAGAGAATACGAAGATTTACTGAAAGGGGGGAATTTTATTATTTATAGAATAGGTACAAATTAATAACAGTAGAACATTTAGCTCACTACCACCATTTGCTATAAAACAAACGCTTTAGAACTAAACTGAAGAAACCTTTGCTGATTCTGTTAAATTTTATAGTATTGGCAAATGGTGAGCTAGAACCACACTGTTGTGGTGTGTTGTGTTGTTGCGCATCAGAAGATTATAATAAGTATGGTTGCAGACAGATTATTACAGCGAAACAATACACCTCACCTCAGCAGCCTGTATTGGTCCACTGCTGGACGCGGGCCTCCCCTGATAAGCGCCTGGTTGGCTTTTATCTCATGGGGGGTAGTGCCTGTAATCCTCACGCTGGGCATGCGGTTTGGGGATCGCAGTTCGGTAGGATTGTGCTGCAGAGGGCACTGCTGCCCACCCCCCGGTTGAAATTTTAGTCGCCTCTACAACAGCATACAGAAATAATACGCAGCATATAGCGAAAATGTGTTTCTTATCATATCATAATAAATGTATGAAACCGATAGGTATGCTTCTGAATCTCTGATGCACCACACACAACACCACACATTCGCGTGGTTCTACCTTATGCCGTCCATTGCGGACCTTGTTTTCATTGTTTTAATAAAATTGCATAAATTACTAATAGAAAGTTACATCAATACCTAGGGTTTATTAAAATAATACGATGTCCGAGTTCAAAGTTTATTAGAGTTCAAAGTCAATAGAAGAAACCGCGAATAATTTTTGAACTGTAGGAATATTAATAAGTTCTTGATTTTCTCTTAGGACTGGATTTTTTCATTGAGCTAGTTTTTCAAGAATCCAGAAACTACTAGCGAATTCTGTCTGTCCAAATGTTCTGATAGGTATACGAAGATATTTACACCCTCTCCTTCTTTCTTGTTAATTCATTTATTAAAGTGACCTGTACAATTAAAAGCCTTGCATGCGTAAGACCGCAAATTGCAGGACACTATAGTTAGTTTTTAAGAACTTCTTACTGACACTTGTACAAGTTTTCTGCAACAAAAACTTAAACTTAAATAATTACAAGACAAAACTAAAATATTAAAAAACCCGCCGACGTTTATTGGCTTAACAGATTTTCATGAAATATTACTAAGAACACTCGAGATAAAATTATCTATGACACAAAAAAAACGAAAATCGGTTCATCCGTTTGGTAGCTACGATACCACAAACAGATACACAGATACACAGACAGACACGTCAAACTTATAACAACCCACTTTTTGCGTCGGGGGTTAAAAATGGTAACCAGAAGAGTGAGTCTATTTGACGTTAGTAACGAGACGTGATCGTGACGTCTTTTTTGATGAGATTCTCTGTAGTTCTCTGTCCGCACGATAGAGGCGCTGTACCAAATTGTATGGGAAAAGGAGATATTAATATCAAATCTCAGTCAAATCTTAAAATTAACTGAGGAGTAATAACTGTGGGTGAGGGGGCTATTGGCTCATCATCATCATCATCAGCCTATAGGTATTAGTCCACTGCTGGACATAGGCCTCCTCCCCTAATGAGTGCCATAGCGCCCTGTCTTCAGCTTGCCGCATCCAGCATCTGCCTGCAGTCTTTCGCAGATCGTCATCCCACCTGGCCGGAGGGCGCACACACAACGTTTGCCGAGTCGTGGTCTCCACTCAAGAACACGTTTACCCCAGTGGTTGTCGGTTCTTCGCGAGATATGGCCGGCCCACTGCCACTTCAGCTTGCTAATTCTTTGAGCTGTGTCGATAACTTTGGTTCTCTGTCGGATGTATTCGTTACGAATTGTATTGGGTCACCCCTCAGTTAATTTTTAGCTAGTAGGAAGAAACCATATTCAATAACTAACTCAGAATATAAAAACTTTCTAGCAACAAAAGCATAAATAAGGGTCATTTTGTGCACCATGCAATCTTGTGGCATATTATAGTTTTGCCACGCCCCGTAACCACTAAGAACTGGTAATGTCACACTTACCTCACAAAGACCGATAATTTTACTTGCCGCAATGTAAAAGCACTAATTTTCCATAAAAATGCAGCTTAGAATGAAACAGCAGGTTTCTGTACCACACTTTATATTAAACTTGTTTCTGTCCGTTTTTTCTGGAATTTAAATAATATACCATAATCCAAATTATCAGTGGTCTAATTATTTTTTTCTGGAAACGCTTGAAGTTTATGTCAATTCCTTGGGAACCGATTTAACGGTAAATTTAAGGTGGAACCATGTGTTATTCCAGGTCTAAAGTTACATCCATGAAATTTCAGCTCGATCCGTTCAGTATTTTTGGTGTGAAGATGTAACATAAAAACGTTCATCCGTTCATCCAAGCTTTCGAATTTATATTATTATGAAATGAATTGAAAATAAAATGAAATAATATTTATTTGCTTATATATAAGTTAACAATGATGGTTTTAGAATAGGGTATCACCATATTTGACTTATTAGTCGTGCAAATGTATAACAGAATTTGGTGGACATTTTGGAAAGAGTAGAAAATTAACATACATGATCGTTAAATTTGCTCTCACAATTTTTAAAAATATATATACGAATAAAACACATGCATAGAACCGTCAAAAAAATCTGTATTATAGAATGATTTAACAATATTAGGCAGTATTACTGTGATTTTTTGAAGCTATTTAACTATTTATAATGCAAAAATGCGCGATTTTTCAAGACATCTCATTATTTGGAACTGTCTTTTTCACTTATTTGGTATAAGTATACAGATTTTTGCAGATTTAAGCATGCCTCCACCGCTGCCATTTCTTTTTGCATATAAAAAACAATGATGTCACTTCAGATGTCTCCAAAACTTAAATAAACTAATATGACCGCAGTAAAATGTTGCCGTCCCTTTCATGTTAATCGAAATAAAAAGGATAGTATCAGTTTTAGTTCTGTTAAATTAGTTAAGTTTAGTTTTGTTGAAAGCTTTTCAATTAAAACTTAAAATTATATGAACGCGGTCTGGTAATGAGCTGGATGAAGCTAGTTTGAACTCCACTACCTACAACCGTAATTTCATACTGGTAAATGCATTATTTTCATCAAAGCAACTCATAATTGTATAAAATTTCCGTGCGCTTATGATTTTGCTCGAA
Organism: Eupithecia subfuscata; assembly: GCA_963564075.1. NCBI lineage: Eukaryota > Metazoa > Arthropoda > Insecta > Lepidoptera > Geometridae > Eupithecia > Eupithecia subfuscata. The sequence goes on from OY751106.1 coordinate 4,239,494, forward strand.
ATCTGTAATAATAGTCGAAATGTTTATATGTGAATTTATGGAAATTATCAATTATGTTTTGGTGGATGAAGATAATGGGTGAGTGGAGATTGATGGGATGGGTTTCCCTAGTTAATATAATTTCGAGCTGTTGAAGAGGATAAGAGCATTGAGTTGCTATTAGCACAGCTATTAGTTAGGTTTGCTTTGTTTGCTAGAGATAACATTAAATATCGTCTACACACCAAACTCGGCTAAAAATTACAAATAAATATATGTAATAAATAATAAATAATGATGGACAATTCACACAGCATTATCTAGCCCCAATCTAAGCAGAGCTTGTGTTATGGGTACTAGATAATAGTACTAGTATTCTTTGTGAAAATACAATAGAAGAAGAAGAAATTTATGTATCAGACTTAATATACCTTACCAAGCTTACCTTTCTCAACAAATTAAATAACTTAAAGGGCATTGGGTAAAAGTGGCGTTGTTTTTGATGGTCCGCGGCCAGTTAAAAAACTATTGCCATTAATTAGTACTCTCAAAAATGAGCAACTTTCATTACTACAGCCACTATCTAAAATATATCGGAAGCGAGATATCGAATGGCAAAAAATCATAAAATGATCGTCTAAATAAACAAATAACAAGACTTCCCTACAGTTTTTAGTAACCATTGCATTTCATAGAAGTAGTAGAATGAAATTAAACATAACGAGCTCGATTGTAAACCGGCCCGGAGCTCGGTTCAGTTATGCTAACCAATCACAGCGCTCTATTCGTTTACCTGCGTGACGCTATCGCTCAACTCGACAACCGACCCTTCTTTACTCACCATCTGACTTTCGTGTTGTTTGCGTGCGTAAATAAATAATAAATATAATAAATAATAATAATAAATAATAATAATAATAATAAATAATAATAATAACTAATAATAATAAATAATAATAGTAAATAGTATTAGAAATAAAATATTATTGATGGGATACATGTTTTTTATTCATAACTTACTCGTTCCATACGTAAAATAATAGTATTTTTGAAATTAAAGTGCATTTTATCACTAACTTAGATGATATTGTTCTCAACTTCAAAGTCGAATATTTCGGCTCCGATATAAGTTACGGCGTATTTTGTTTTTCATAATGAATATACAGGTGTAGTACTTAAATTCAACACAAATTCCATCAGTGGCCGCATAAAAAAAAAACAACGCCACGACTCCATACAAACTTACCCAATGCCCTTTCACGAAATCGACTTTACGTTGATTTGATCAACATAAAGTTTATTTCGCATACAATAACTTACATTTGTAAGTTCCAACTACAGCGACGATATATTTCCAACACGTCTCTGACATGAAGAACGGAAAGTGTGGGAAACCCTCGTGTTGCCGTCAATGCATATTTTATTATAACAATTACTTACTGGCACTGTCGCCGGCGGCGGCCAGACGATGGTGACAAATAGACATGTTGATTGCAAGCTGAGAAATGAAAGGTGCAAATGCACGTTTTATACAACGATACAATATGTTCGAACACTTGTAGCATCATCATCATCATCATAATTTGGCTTTTTGATATCTACGAAAGATGGGTGTAGTCTCAGTAGTCCGGATACGTTAAAGTGAACCGGACTACTGAGTCGCTCGACGTATCAGTAGTCCGGTTCAATTAAGCAACCGGACTACTGATACGTTTTTATAACTGTTATTTCGGTGTTGATGATATATTGCCGGCTTATTGTTACTTATCGAAATATTTTCTTTTGATCAAGTGACGGCAGATGCTGTATGCGGCAAGCTGAAGTCAGGGCGTTATGGCGCACACTAGGGGAGGCCTATGTCCAGCAGTCGACTAATATAGGTTCATGATGATGATGATTAAGTTCATCATCATCATCAAAAAACGTATCAGTAGTCCGGTTCAATTATATTAATAATTTCAGTCCAATCCATTATAATAATTTCAGTCCAATCCATTCAGTAGTTTTGGATAAAAAAGTAACCAACATTTATCTACGCAAAATTAGGTACATACAAGCGTAATGAGCGCGACAAGTTAATCACTTGAATTTAGCTGTGTGGTGCCGGCTTAGAATTCGCACCACCCCAACTCTTCCCGCGGGTGTCGTAAGAGGCGACTATCCACCGGGGGCGGGCAGCAGCGCCTCTTTCAGAACAATTCTACCTCCGAACTGCAATCCCCAACCCGCATGCCCAGCGTGGGGATTATGGGAAATACCACCCCTTCAGATGAAGGCCAATACGACGCTTATCAGGGGGAGGCCTGCGTCCAGCAGTGGACCAATACAGGCTGTTGAGGTTGAGGTTGAATTGGGTCCAAAGTAGTTCCACTGTTCTGTGGTGGTTCGAATCTCGTAGGTACTGAAATCTTGAAGCCATTTTCTCAATATTGTCACTACTGCCTCTCCGAGCTTTAGGCCGCTCAACGCAGGGACGTGATGCAGCACCCCCAATTTACATCAAAACCAAGACAATCGCTTACCGCCTCCATCAAACCGAAGGCTGTGTACCAACTCATCAACAATGTAGAGCTTTCTACGTGCGCTTGCTATGGATAACTAAGGCTGCGATTTCGGTGCAGAGCAGGCGCGGGAGTAGAAGTGGATTATAACAGTTTTCAAGGCGAAAAATACGATTGGAAACCAATGGTAACTTCAATACTATATTGCTGAAAACTGTCAAAAACTCGCTACTGCTATCCACCAAGAACAAACCATAATGTATCAACATAGTGTGCACACTAACCAAACTTGTAGAATGTTTGTAAACAAACTACGACACAAATAACTAAAACTCACTTGCTTGACATCGCGTTTTCAAATCGACAAGTAATGTGAATTCCGTATAAAAAGACGCGGCAATAGAGTGAATTTTCGGATAAATAGGGGCGGTTTGTTTACAAACACTCTACAACGAGTTTAGCTAGTCTGAGTACCGGTATAGGCAGCCAAATAACCTGTCTTAGGAGGATAATACATCTTTACAAGTCCTAGATAATGCATCACGCGGCCTTTGAACCCAGTCTGGGTTTAAAGGCCTACGCAGTATCTGAAGAGATTCTGGTGATCAGAAATGTATATCATGACTTGATTTTCTAGTATTAAATATTATATTACCTAGTTGATTATCGTTCGCAAAATAATTTTAAAATAGATGACCAAACTCATTCTAAAAATCTAGTGTCTGTAAATTACTAATTCAATAATTAAATTTATGAAATATCCATGTATATAACAAAAAATCGCTCAACACTCGCTACGAGGCTTATTTATTAAGTAATTGTTGTCGCCACCAATAAAATTGATATTATTTTGTTGGTAGGGTTAATAGGTAGGTAATAAATGTGCTCACAATATCCCATTTCATCATTCTTCCCATTTCCAAATAATTTCAGCAGCTCCATTGAGTGATGCGGCAATTAAACTATTTAGTTTAGTTTTAAGTAGGTAGTTAGTTTGTTAAAATACGAGACTGACATAGCCACCGATGACTCAAAGTACCTTAAATAAAATAAGAATACAAGACAAAATTATAATTTTAAAAAACCCGCTGACATTTATTGGCAGAACAGATTTCATGAAACATGGCTAAGAATACTCGGGATAAAATTAACTATGACACAAAAAAAAACTAAACGAAAATCGGTTCATCCGTTTGGGAGCTACGATACCACAGACAGATACACAGATATAACACCCCTCTTTTTGCTGGTTAAAAATACAAATAAAATATCCTTTTTCGTTAACATACCATTCGCTTCAATTTCATATTTTCTTATATCTAATCCAAATGTACGTAAACGTAACAAAAATGCTTTTGGAAGGTCTCCTGTTCAGCTATCCTGGTTGTAAACTGTTCATGTGAACAAGCCCTAAACCTTTCAGTAAGACCGGTAGCGGCTCTGATTTATGAAATTGCAATGTGCTGACCGTCAGTCCAATCAATGGCCATTCCATACATCAATCTTACAGACAACCAGACAAACAAGCACAATGCCGATAGAGCACAGAGATTAGAGTTATGTTGTAGGGAATTTTAAGATTTTCTTTAAATAAACTTGTGCATATGGAAACAACAATAATGAGCATAGAGCATAGAGATTAGAGTTATGTTGGATAGAATTTTAGAATTTTCTGTAAATAAACTTATGTGCATAGAAACAAAATCGTCGACCATTCCATACATCAATCTTACAGACAACCAGATACACAAGCACAATGCTTGATAAAGCACAAATATTATAGTTATGTTGAATGGAATTTTAAGATTTTCTACTTAGTTTGAACTTATGCACATAGAAACAATAATCGTTGGGCATTCCATACAGACAACCAGACAAACAAGCACAATGCCGATAGGGTACAGAGTTTAGAGTTATATTGGATGGATTTTAGGATTCTCTTCAAATAACCCATAGCACATAGAAACAAGGTTTAAGAGTGTGCAGAACTTTATTATGATCTGTTCAGTAGTTTCGGAGATCCTAGGTAACAAAACATTTCACATTTCACAAACTTTCGCATTTATAATATTTGTAGGATAGGGATAGTAGGATTAGTAGGAGATCATTTACTGGCTTTGTCTGTTATTCCTACCAATTTTATGTTTGTAGTTTGCCCAGTAGTGTTAGAACTGTTTTGGTAGAAAGCTAATTTCACAGACAACAAAAGACTCGTTAAATTTGGACAAACACACACAGTTTTTCGTAGTGGTAGGTTCCGTACCGTACCAACGTAAATAAGCCCTGTGATGTGGATTCCCATTTCCCTGGTTGTTAGAAGTTGAAGTTTTAACAGCGTTATGTTCGTTATCCCGCTCAAAAGTTTCTTAATCCATCTGGTTTTGCTCCTCATTCAACAACTGGGAGTACTATTTGCAACAAGGATTGACTTGATCATGAAAAAATGTACATTTACTTATACCATTCCGTGCAACCTTATTGGCCTGTCGCAAAATACTTTAATACTTTCCGCAAAGTAACGCTTAACTGAATCTATATTTGTGTTTGATATAGATCTTCGATAAAAACTGAAAGATAGTCAGATAGTCATTTTATTGGTAAAATCATTTAGTCAAATCTAATTAAAATTCATACTTACTAACAAATTAATTTAAAAAATTATATACTAAAATAATGATTAATTGTCAGTGTCAATGTACCTAACATAAAAATAAATTAAATTAATTACAGAGTAAAATAATAATAATACCATAAGTAAATTAATTACGAATAGATTAAATAAAAATTTCATGTCACATCACAATTTTTTACGTATCATTCCAACTTTATCTAATAACTGATCCCATTTTAAATGTGTAATTTTGAAAAGGGCTCATCAAAACGTCAATTCGATAGATACTCATGCAAAAAGTAATAGAAGATTTTCTCTTTCCATTTTATATACCTACCTACGGAGCCGTACTGCTGCCATTTTTTTTGAGAATAATATAGCCATTGTAACTCAGGATGATGTTAGAATTTTAACGACTTTCAAATCTGTTCAGTTATTAAAATGTTATGGTGAAATAATAAAACTGACACACATCACACGAACATGAAAAATAAATTTTTGGGCCCTCAAGTAATAGGTAAACTAGGTTAAATTCTATCTCCAAGCATCGAACGCTTTTATCCCATGTAACAAATAACAAAAACTGAACAAAACCTATTCACACTAGTAAACAACGGAACATTGTCTTAGTTCCCAACACCTAGGTAACCATTTCGAACCTTTGAAAAGCTTTCAAAAACTTTCCAACCCCAATCAACCTGGCCAGCCTACCACTTACCCGTACTTTACTAAACTGTATCGGTAACCAGAACGGTAGGGTTGGGAGAAACCTATTGGTTTTCACCGACATCAAATAAAATCATTTCAAGTCGCGAAATTTATATAAAACTTTGGACACAGTTAGTAGAAAGTGGTTAGATAGATAGATAAATCATTTATTTGCTTCTGCAACACGCAGTACATATGTATGATTAGGTATAAACATTTGACAGAAAATATAATGAGGAAACAAATAAAAATAAAAAATTAATTGAAGAAAATAAGTAACAGTAAGTACCAGTGATTGATAAAATCTTTATCATCACCACAGTAATTTTATAGTTAACTAGCTTCTGCCCGCGGCTTTGCACGCGTATTTTCGGTATAATAAGTAACCTATTATCTAAAAGTGTATGCCAAATTTCATCATGATCTGTTCAGTAGTTTTGGAGATCTTAGGTAACAAAAATTCACGTTTCACAAACTTTCGGCCTTATAATATAATATTTATATTATAATTTATATATTATGATAATAATATAATAATATGAAAGCCTATTTATTTACAATCCACAATAATAATTGTTATTACATGCGTTTTAAATTATATTAACATTAAATGCATCATTTTTAATATAAAGTTTTTTTTTCTTTTACTCGCTTTCGTTACTTTCTTCAGTACCATTGATCGGAACCCCTTCTCGGGTAAAGGCCTCCTCCAGCTTCTTCCAAACCTCTCTGTCCATAGCTTTCTTTCTCCAATCGCTTCCTGCTATCGCTTTTATATCTTCTATCCACCTTTTTCTAGGGCGCCCTCTTCTTCTTTTTCCTCTTGGTCCTTTCCATATAGTTGTCTGTAATGTCCATCTTTTGTCTGTGCGTCTTGCTATATATCCTGCCCATTGCCACTTCTGTTTTAGGGCGTATTGTAAGGCATCTATAACCTTAGTTTTTTGTCTAATTTTTTTGCTTTTTACTTTTTGTATTCTTCTTATTTTCAGTACGCTTCTTTCCATAGATCTTTGACATGTTACTATTTTCGTTTTTATTTTTGTGTTGTAAGTCCACGTTTGGCATCCGTATGTAAGAGTAGGTAAGACACAGGTCCCCCCCGAAGGGTTCCCGCCTTGTCGAGGCGGGGGGGCTTAGTAATCGCGGCCTAGTCACCCGCGATGAAGCTAAGAGGAACCCATGGGGCCGTACTAACGCAGACGGCGACACGGCTGGCCCCTGGACGGACCGCTCCTCTGGGTTTTGCGCTCTAAGCCCAGTTGGAGCGGTAGTAGGTTGCGGTTTCGTATGGGAGGCACTGCAACTGAGGCGGGCGGCTGTGCTGTATGGGCAGCATGGCCGCAGGGAGGTGGAGGCCGCGGCGGGAGAGGAGTGCCGGTATTGAGGTACGCCGCTCTCCCTGCCTTCCGCGGCCTTGGCGGGGTCACCACCGTACGATGGCGGACGCGGTGGGGTCGCAGGGGAGGAGGTCTGTCGGTAAGGCGATGGCCGCTTTCCCTATCCTCTGCGACCGTGTGGCAGGCGGCGGGGCCACTCGACTGACCCGTCGCAGGGGGACGTTGGGCGTTCGGACATGGGGTCGTCCGGCGGCCAATTGACGGTTAAGGTCCCCAAGGTGGTCGTGGCGCGTCATGTGTTTCTGGCGCGTCGCGAAGAGGGGGTGCTGCACACCCCCAGTGAGGGGCCCGATATCGGGCAGCCGCGGTGGGTTCGTGGATGAGTAAGCGTTCCCACGTTCCTACCACAAGCGGCAGAGGCGGAAGCACCCTGAGGGTTTTAGTGGTGTTAGAGTCCCACATCATCGTACTGACTCCCCGTGGCAGTACGATAAGCGTGAGCATTTCCCTCAGGATAAAAAAAAAGAAGGTAGACAATTTTCTTTAGGTAGAGGGGGAATTCCCCTTTCAAGATTTCCTTCAGGGACCAAAACTTTTTCAAGCTCATGTTAATACGCCGCTCGACCTCTAGTTCTTCGTTGTTGTCATCGCAGCCTTATAATATAAGTAGGATTTTAATAATAGACAATAATTTTATAGTCTACAGCTGAGAATAAGTTGAAAACAGGGCACCATGGCGGTCAATGGGGGTAATTGACTATATGACGACCGATGTGGCGCGGCAGACGAAGGTCCGCCTTTATTTATTGTCAAATATCTAATGATCAGTTTGTGATACCTATCCTAAGCTTTTATTAATCAATGTGAAATAGTTTAGTTTCGTATAATTTAGACAGAGAAGCAAAAATAGAGTTCGATGGCCACCAAAAGCAACTTCGCTATTCTGCATAAAGGCAATAAAAGAAACGCCTTCGCCCGCTGCGCCACTAAGGTCGTCAAAACAATTCTTGTGTTTTTAGTAATTATAAGTAAAAATAGATGGCGGCGCTAGTGTGCGGCATACGACCGCTTTAAATTGTTGTAAATACCAGTAATTCGTAATTTCTAAGAAATCAATTATTAATATCGCAAAAATTTTCGACTTCGACGGGACTTGAACCCGCGTCCTCCCCTCAGTACGGGAATGTGATAAGCAACTACACCACTAAGTCAAGTGACGTGGGAGTCGAAAATCTTTGCAACTTTCTACGCCGTTAGCTTCACCTACAGGGGAAACATTTAAGTTTATCCAATCCTGTTCAAAGACTAAAGTTACGTTTGTTTTTTTGACGAGAGGTGTCGCGTTGCTCTAAATCTAACGTTTTTGTTATTATAGTATTACGCACTATAATAACAAAAACCAGTAATTCGTGTTTTTAAAGGTACTTACATAGAGGCCTGGACATAAAGTCTTAAGACTGCTTTACACAGTCAACAAAAACATCACGTCTAGTTGTAAGGACTGGTTGCACTAATAAAACAAGTTCGACAATTACTGAACACTCAAGTTTTCACACCCTAACCTGGACTTTTATCGCGCCTAAGTTCTAGGCATATTGCGATACAAGCAAATTTCAATCTTAAGGTTGGACAAAATACGACTTCATTCAGGTTTTGAGTAAATCGTTGGGGATCGGTCGAGTAAGTACCGTTTTCCGGTACGTTCTTTATCGTGTCCGGACTAGTTCCGGTACTGATGTAAAAATAATTGTAAGGAACCCTCTTTTTATAGCCTGGCACCGGATAAAAGAGGCTGGATTTGTTATTTTATGGCTCGTGTCCAAATTGGGATTGTATGGCGTTTTAAATTGATTTGTTTGAGTAAAATGAATAAAATTTTGCAAACCCGTAGTACCGACCACATTGTTTTTTTTTGGGAAACCTTATTCGTGTAAAATTTAAGCGCATCATTTACATATTGTAACCATGTCAGACAACATGAATTTAGAAGTAAGTAGGTACTCATTATCTTACAAATATTATTAAGTTTGTGAAATGTGAATGTTTGTTATCTAGGATCTCCAAAACGACTGCTTTAACACAGATCAAGATTAAATTTTTTGTACGATTAGAGCAAAGCCTAACTTAGATAGCAGTCTACTTTTTATACCGAAAATACGCATAGTTCAACTATAAAGTCCAAAATTTTAAACACGAAATAAATTCCTATCATTATACATTTAATGATTTGATAAAAACGTTCTATGTTTTATCTATATAAGTGAATAAAGTTAACTTAAAAAGTAAATTTAATGCACCCAGGTGAATAAGGTGAATAAAGATTCTTAAAAGTAACTTTAATACAAACACCTGGGTTTAACGTTAACTAAAAGTGTATTTAATGCACCTAGGTGAATTAACTCAGGTGAATTAAGTTTACGTCACCATTTAATTGGTATCTCATAATAACCTTTGTTTCTAGAAAATACCTAGGTACATCCTTACCTACTGCTTTCGCTCCATAAATCAACATTGCCGCTCCTGCAGAGGTGAAAGATAAATGAATAAACTTCAAAACAGTGACTAATCCTATCCGTAATCACCGGCTAAATAGAGTTTTCCGATTATAACGGGTTGCGCTGCCTACTCCTGTTTCGCTTGAAAAGGGTGCGAGTAAATACTGAGCCCTGAGTACGGTTGACGAAAGTATCGAGACTTGATCCGTACGTGTCATTTTTGTATGAGAAATGCGTTTCCTTTCCGCACGATAGAGGCGCTGTAGCAAATCTTATGGCAAAAGGCGACGTTCCGATCACATCTCGTTAATAGTATTAACGCGTGATCGTGATGTCTCTTGGTCCGTCGTCGTATCGTCTTGTAGACTCGGGGCGTAAGCATAAAACATAATTGGGTTAGATAGATAGATATACTTTTTTAAGTACACACACAAACAGCACTTAGAGCACGAGACTTAACAAAAGTATAGTAACATTATTTAAGGTAGGTACACATATTAGGTAGGTGAGCAGGTACACAGTTATACAATTATAAATTTAGAACACATAAAGTAAAAACATAAAAACGTAATTTAGTTTAAAGTAGACACCTACCCACTAATAGTGCACTCGCCATAGTAACAATGAGGGTAGTTAGGTAGTCACCACCCAACCAGGGCGGGGGCTACATACGCGATTCTGCGCTGCCGTGGTGAACCCAACAGGGTCAGTCTCAGCTTTATGCTGTTCTGCACCAGGATAGGCACAAAACAGCGCTGGTTTTCAGACTAGGATTCACAAGATTTAAGAACCAATTATTACTTATTGGCCGAAACCTGGACGTGCACGGATTATTATTATTTTGATCCAACCGAATTTGTGGTGAGAACCTGTGGTGAGAAACAGTGCTACACCGCCATAAGTACCTTAAGAAAAACAATTGAGTGTTACATAGGATACGAGCAGACTGTTTGCAACGGTGGGTTGCACACGAATTCCTGGCGAGGATTGTGCGAGGCGCTCATTCACTCAAAGAGTCGGCACACTGTGCTAGCACGATTGTGTTGTGTGGCCGCCGTCGCCGCCACCGTTGGGAACACACTTGACTGTGCTACCTGTGTCCTGCTCGCATGCGCGGAGAGCGACGCGAGTGAGCGAGACGCCTTTGGCATACTGTGCTGTTCTCGGCAAACAGCACAATGCATTGTGCCATTTGTATCCCGCTCACTCCAGCGGCGCGCTGCGCGATTGAGCGGGACGCAGATAGCACGATGACGTTTCACCTCGCGAGGCCCTCGCGCCTCGCCTCAATCGTTGCGAGAGCCTCTTTTGTTCAAGTGTGCAGATACAATTAATAGCACACGTGCTGAGGACTCACCTTTAACTGTTTGCCCACATTCAATTGTTTATTGGCCGTCAGTGTGTGACCAGCCCAGTCGTTGGATCCTAAATATTCGCTGTCATGTACATAATTTTACGAAACGCGATTTGGATGAATCGTTTCTTGGACGAACCGCTAACAAATCATTTTTTAAAGACAAAGTAATTTTCAAATCACACATCATCAGCCTAACAAGTCTACAGGCTGGGCGTAAGCATTCCGTTATAATTGTCTTATTAGCTCCTATCATTGATGGTTGTTTAACTGCCTATAAAAAAGACATATAGCAAGAAGACGCAATATTCATTACAGGTGTGAGCGGGTTAACTACAAACCATATTGGTGTTGGAAAAACACCAACACAAATAAAGTTTATATTTCCGCCGGAGAGAGGCGAAACGCGCGCGTCTTGAGCCGCACTCACCCTGAAGATGTGCCTTAAGGAATGAAACGGTGGTGTTCTTTCAACTGAAATTTAGGTTCTTAGGTAACCCGCTTAGATCCGTAATTAATTCATCAAACTACGATAGTTTTTACGACGCAATATGTCGCACCCTCATCCCCTGCAAATTCCCAGTTCACAGGGAGAGCACAGAACAAGTTTGTTCGCGTTAACAAGCTGCGTTAGATCGGACGTGATTCCGAACACGCCAACTGATTTATTTGTGCTCCACTTGGACTTCATTTCGATCCCTTTTCAGGCTCATATTGCTTACCTTTCCGTTTTATGGTCGGAGTTTTTGTTCTGCTTTTATTTGGTACCTGAGTTTGACTTTCTAACTCCAATCAATGGGCGGCTTAATTCGTAGTTCGGAGTTTTCTTCCTTATTTTTAGCTGCGTTAAAACTAAGTGGGAGGAATCCACAAAAGGTTGAAGTGGACGGAAAACATAAAGATGAAATCAAACTTTAATAGGTTAGTTGACTTTTTTTTAAAGTAGGTTTTAAATTATTATTTAAATTATGGTAGTAATAGTAGTATATAAATATTTCCACGTTTATTTAGGTTCTAGAAAACCGAAAAACTTTATTTTATATGTCTACTTTTCCTAAACAGGCGAAAACTTTGTCAGACATATCTGTGCTGTGACGTCATACGGGTAGTAAACCACAGACATAATACTAGCTGCACCTAGAAAACGAACAAATGATATTAGCAAACGTCCATCATTGCAACAAGTTTTAATTACAAAACCTTTTTAAAAAACAAGCATTGAATGCATTGTCATCCAAACTAAACTTGTATACAACATTTCCAGGGCAACCGGTTGAAGATATATGCTTCAAAATTGAGTTGCGAAATTCCACCAGTACAATGCTTTATTTCCTTTAGACCTTAGAGGACTCTCAGACACGTCACGAAATTCAAATTACATAATTTACATGTATTTTCTATACTCATAACCCATGCTCTGCTTGGAGCTAGATGATTTTGTGTGGATTGTGTCCAGCATCACTAGTATTATTTTAAAATACGACGCTAACTGTTGTATAAAATTATAAAATCGGTGTCAGCAAACATATTTTTTATTACCACCGGTTGTCAGAATCGGGTTTTTAAAACTGCCATTAATCAAAAGCACAAGGCAGAGGTCCATTGTCCGTTTGCACAAATACATTTATCATAACCGATTCAAGGATTCATAATATGTATGTATTACGTAGCGTGAACAGATCAGCTGGTATTCTTGAGTTAGAATGATGATTGCTCTATTATCTTTAAATAAGTTAAATAAATTGTGACGTCAGCCCTGATAAACCAGGGATCAAGCAGCTTTGCGATCAAAATGACAGCACCCATGTGACTTGTTACCGATGACCTAGTCCGAAATAATCCACTGGCGCACCCAGCGGTAGAAGGACCGGTTCTGATGGCGATCCTTGGGGAAGTCTCACTATAGTAGTCAATGTTTTTCTGCTGAGATTATGATCAACACAACATCATAATCTCAGCAGAAAAACATTGCACCTTCAAATTCAATTTTACATTTTTATTTACTGTAATTAATGTGGTAATAATGTAATTAACTAAAGGACTTAAAGTACCCATATGAAAATATTCGTTCAACTATATTTCTTTTATTTGTATTTTTTTAATTCATTTCGGATGTAAGCGGGGAACCTGCTTTATGTGGGATGAACACCATCGTTTCATCCCATACCGATGGAATTCCTCAGGGTGAGTTCGGTGGCCCAAGACGCAGATGTGCCTCTCGACCCGCGTGTCGCGGCGGCCGGCGCGCCCCAAGGCTGGGCAGTGAATGCGTTAATAGACCCGTATTTTTTTTGTAGGTTTGAACATACAATATAATACTAACCAAAAGAGATAATTCAGCTAGACTAAACGAATGGTCCTCGCTGGCCTGTGATTCTGATTCCCCAATTCACGTGGGCCGCTGCCCCACAAAGCGTAGGATTTATTAATTTTCACACATTCATGCTCAAATCGCGGCCCGCTAAACGGTTTTTACGACCTCGGACTTTCAGAGAAAAATGTTTTAAGATTGATGATTATATTTACCTACCGTAGTATTCAATTTATTACATTAGGTAGTAAATAAAATAAAAAAGCCACTTATTCTACTACTAAATATTACAATGTAATGTCAATACACTTTAATTAATAGATAGGCATTTTAGGTAATTATTGCATCAAAATATTAATCTACTAGTTTATGCCCGCGGCTTCGCACGCGTTGTTTCTATGTTTAACGTTAAAAAGTGATCTCATGAGAACTGTTTCAGGGCCTATGTTCGATTCCAGGATCAGAATTACCTGTTTGCAAAATTTCAGCCCGATCCGTTCAGTAGTTTTGGTGTGAAGAGGTAACAAACATCCATCCATACATCCATCCAAACTTTCGCATTTATAATATTAGTGTGATAGTGTGATGTGATTGGCATGTCACATATTAGTAGAAGTTGCCTATTTGGCATAGGCCTCTCTTATTACTCTTCATGCTTTTCTGTCAATTTATTACTTAAAAGAAAATGTTTTATACATAATAATTTTTACGAGGCTTTTATTGTGGGTCATTTTCCCCTCGCTCTTTCGCTCAATTCATAAATATATCTTACAAAAGTTTTTTGTGGTAACAAAAACACGTATGCGACATAAAACTTTAACAATAAAACCAGATTCCTACTACACGTTAAATTACCACACCAATTATAGACCGAGAGAGGGTGATATGATATGGGCAAGTCTATTACCTCTACTAAATCGAAAACTTTATGACACAATCTCACTCTCAAAAGTTATTTGCATCTATGAAACTTGCTACGTGAGATGCAAGCTAAGTATACAGAGAATGTGTTATGTCAAGTTAAATCACACTTTTGCGTTTGTGGATGGATCATAATATAAATGGATCATAGTAAATACATATAATATAATGGAATTCATTGATTTTGAAACACGAGAAATGTTATTTTCGGGTCGAACCTCTACGGGTTTAAAGGGTATTATCAATTTAAGTCCTATGTATATTCTTTCTATTCTTTTGAATAAATAAATACAAAAAAATACGATGATTAACTGTTACTATCATGACTGACTAATCTTGGATCTGATTAACTAATCTGAATCTCTTGTCAAATAGATCTTTCTCTTGCCAAATTGACGATGCAAAGAGCTTCGATCATTGATTAGTAAAATTGACTATAGTGATGATCAGCGTACGAACAACTAGCTAAATCAGCGTACGAACAAATAGCGTACGAACAACTAGCTATCGTTGATAGATTAATAATAACATTCACGTGTAAATTTCGCGCCCTTTTGGATTTCGCTCAAGATTATGAGTGGGTACAAGTAAGTCCTCAATTATTTAATCAGCCTGGAATTCATTTTTTTCCAGTCATATTGTCAGATCTTAGTGACTAGATGAGATTAAACTATGGTCATAAAATAATAAAGGGTATAATAATATAAGTACGTAATGAGGTAATATAACTCATCACCCTATCTCACTCTATTCCAACTGAAACTATAATAAAACCGAGAAGAGGAACGTATTAAATTATCCGATAACGTCAGACCGTACAAAGTTACGGATATAAATTGTTATACAAACTCTAACTTTGACTTTTTGCAGCTTTCTTGCGATATTGTAAAAGGGTTTATTTATTGCTGGGTCTGATTGATTTGTGCCAGATTAAACTGTAAACTAGAGCTTTTTTATCTATTCTAGATGAATTTAGATGTGTTGAGGTCCTTATTACTTTCACAGCCCCACTTCTTCTAACATAGGCCTCCTAACATAGGCTTTAAGGCACTTCTAACCGAAATGTAATGTTGTTTTTTATCTGAATAAATAATTCTATTCTATTCTATTCTGAGGTACAACCCGCAGGGCCGCAGGCAGGACATGTTGAAGAAAAACCAACGAATGGGGTACAAATATGTATAAAATACAGATGAAACTTGATCTATCGGCAGATCTAATTCTAGATCCAAATATTGATTTGTATTTGGCCAGCGTTTTGCAGACGCTTTGTTGAACTATTGAGTAATATGAACGGTCCCCAAGACGCTGGCTGCATTGCCCCGCTGTACGGCAATGCTTTAGTACCTTCGTAAAAATACTTCCGCTAATTCGTAATTTCTTGATAGTGGCCCTACAATACGCAAGTAATACAGTAAAATTACAGGGATAGGCAGGTAGGCTCATAACAAGGAACCCAGTTTAAAGTAAAGTCCGCCCTACCTGGCCAATTAGGGTTCCCTACGGTAAATCATAATGGCTAGATTACTCGTTACCGCACGCACGGCAATTGTTTTAAACACGCTAATTGGAGAGGAGTATAATTCAGGTAGAACGTACCATTTGCTGTGGTTCCGTATGTTATTTGTATGCTAATTCTTACTCTATGGAGTAAGCAATGATGTGAAAATTGCTTTGGGAGGGAAATTACTGGTTTTATTTGATTTTCATTCACTTACGGAGGCAATAAAAATTTATTGTTGTTTGTTTGTTGTGCGATCTCTTAAACGAAATATTTTTTTCGAATTCAATAGAACGTCTTCTATTTTTTTTAATCGATTTACTAATAAAGGGTACGAGAAGCTAAGGGATTTTTCGAGATGCTAAGAGAAAGAGAGATGCGAAAGAAGCTACGAGATTCTACGAGATGCTATGGATTCTAAAAGATGCTACGTGATTTACGAGATGCTGCTAGATGTACGAGCCTCTACGAGATTTTGCGATAGTCTACAATAAGCCACAAACTACGTGCTGCGAAACTATTTTAGATGTTACTATTTAAAAAAGCTACTATTTCTATGAAAGGCTAGAAGTATCTCAAAGAGCTACAACATTCTACGAATAACTATAGATTAGCTCTATAAGTCATCATCACTTTGGTTCATAATACCTTAAGTTAAAATTTGACTTGTCTTAGTGTTTATTTTGTAAGCCCAAAGAAACAAACTTATTGAATTCTGTCATTTGACTTCTGAATAACAAGTGAAATCAATAGTAACGACAATTATGAAGAAAAATTATATTTTATCAAAAAATATATCAACCATTTTACGACAGGACGTTTTTTCAAGAAAAAAGACGTGTAGTGTACTTATGTTAATAAAATTGGGTCAAATTGTTCAAAAATTCTAAGCCTCGGCTATTTTCAACACCCTAATTTATGCCGAGGACAAAAAACGCACGTTTTCCGAAACATTTCGTCAGCGGAAGTGATTCGTTATTTCGTGTAATGACGACCGAGGACCACTCTACTTGTATGGAATTGTAAGTAAAGTAGGCTAAGTAGGGTGGTGTACCAAATTACTTACTATTTACTTAGTATATAATGCATAAAAGACACACTGTGTGATGTGGCCTAAGAAGCATCTCAGAAGCACGCTTCTTCAGAAGGAACTTATTCACTCAGGTTCAGTTCAGTTCAATTATTATGCCTGGAAGAGATCGCTTCTAAGCGATAAGGCCGCCCATTGTACTTGTCTTATGTAATGTCTCCTTGTAATGTTATTTTTTTGGTGTACAATACAGCATTTTGTTTTGTATTTTTGTATTGTATTATTAAAAACCACACAGTTTACAGTTTATTTAAGTAGCTTCTGCTTTAATATGCTTTAAGCATATTAGAGCAGAAGCTACTTAAATAAACTTACAAAATAAATACACAAATACAATGGTGAAACAAAAGTATCAGCTGAATAAAGGCCTTGTCAGAAAATGAATGTACAGAGACATAAAAAAAATATACTGGATTTGAAGACTCCGAGAATGAGTGTAAAATAAGTTCGGAAATTTATGTTCTACTGATAACTGACAACTGTTTTTCATGTTAGATTTATATAAAACAGATTGCTGGTACAAACCTGCTACAAACCATACATACATAATCAAAAACTTTGTTCGAGGCAATGGCGGTGGGTCTGCAGCAGCTGATGCAGCCTCTTGATGTCTCTACATTAGTGCTGACAAACGAACACTACTTAAACCACCTTTCATGGATTTTAAAGGCCATAGAATATCAACAGCTGTGTGGTGCCGGCTCCCCAATTCTTCCCGCGGGTGCCGACAAGGAATAAGAGATAAAATAAGAGGCGACTAATATAAAACTTCGTCCAGTAGTGGACCGATATAGGCTGCTGTGGTGAGGTGAGGCCAGATGATCAATCGTACAAAATAATGCAATCAAACGAAATATAGTGTGTTGCTACCTTAAGGTTGTCGCATGATCTCTCAAAGTATGATTTTCTCTAATGTTTACTTGATCGTAGACTCATGTCTACGATAGTTTTTTTTTCTCCATGTACTTAAAGACAACTTGCCATAATTTCAACGCATACCAATGTGGGTTAGGTATATCGTTAGCGATAAACACTACCCACATCATTTGTACGTTTCAATATAATTTGTATGTTATTTTATTACATACAGGTAATTGTGTGTATGAATTTTTGACTCGTGACAAAAGTCAAATATCCTCAGAAAGATTTATTGCCCTGCGATACTGAAATTCTTTGTTTTAAATTCCTTTCAAAACCTTCAAAACTCCGGCTCTCTCGATCTCACCGAAAAAGCAACCTAAAAGAAATCTCTTCATCTTCGCAAATGTTCGCGCCAAAAGAGATATTTCATTCAGTTTCATTACAAGTCATCGAGTCACAAAGTATCCACATAAACGAGCAGTCATTAAAGTATTACCAACTGTGAGAACCAAACGACTTTCCTGAATACAAAATATATAAAGGTAAAAGCAATTTTCCCTTCAAAGTGTAATTTATGGCGATTTTTTTACGACCCATAAAAACGGATGGATAACTCGGTTTTAATATAAAAATTAAGTGAAAATTTTATTTCGGCTGCTTAATATTTTATGGGCTATTTCGGACCGGAATAGGGATTAGGGGCATTTGACTAAGTTGTACAGATGAAATTAAATCGTGGGTTACATGGATTTTTATTAATGGCGTTTTATTGGAGAAACTAAATTAGTATTTAATGCAATTGTTGCCAATTTTGAGACATTTTTGATCTGTAGGTATTTATAAGTAGATAGCGATGAATCGCGTAAGGGCCGACCAGGGCGCATATTAAATTATGCTGGACAATTTACACAGCTGTATGTCCCAAGCTAAGCAGAGCTTGCGTTATGGGTACTAGATAACTGATATACTTTATACGTTATAATACATGGATAGATATTTGATACATAAAAACATCGAGAACACCCGGAACAAATATCTGCAGATCGTACAAATATTTGTCCCGAGGCGAAAATCGAACCCGAAACCTCCTGCGTCGAATGCGGACCTTCGCCCGCCACGCTTATGAAATCGTCAACAATAGTGTAGACACATTATGTCATACATGAGTGTACAAAAAATGGGTTATTCTAGTTTTCCTCCTTGACAAATTTCCCAATAAGGGAGAAAACAGGAATTTAAAAATAAATTGCAGTTTTCCCCCTAGTTGCTACTCTACGGTAATTCCTATTTAGCAGAGGACTGTGATGTTATAGTGTAACTAAGGAATTTACAAATTTCGGAAGAATATTAAAGTCAGTCAGAACGCAAGTAATTTGGACAAACACTTTTTATGTAGCAAAGCAACTCCTGTTCTATATTTGATTCAAAAGAAAGATTAGTAAAACAGAATAAACCGCAGTAAAAAAATTAAAAACAATTAGAAAAATCGATTTCACGTGGTAGGTAGTTCGAGTACACGTGGTAGGCCAGCTTCCACCGCAATCTGCATTTGTAAGCGACAGTTCGGTTGCGGTAATCCCTGCTAGTAACATGTCTTAGATTGCTGGTATCGATTCTGGTGTTTGAACTGCAACACAACCTCACGATATCAATGCTGGTTTACGTTGATTGCATTGAAAGAATGAATGAATGAATTAACACTTTATTGTACTATTAAATAAAGTTAATAAAAGTCTTATATCTAAATGACAGATAGGCATAGTACAAAAGGCGGCCTTATAGTGATGTTCCAATACAAACTAGGTTCGTAGTTAACCCGCTTACATTCATAATGATTCCGTCAAACTACGAAAGTTTTTATAGTAAAATATCTTCAGAATTATTTTGTTTCAAGTCAATTCGTCCGGTTCAGATAGATTTTATTGAATTCTTGGTTAGAACCTACAGTTGATTTAATAAAGGTACCGAAAAGACAAGCCCAACCTACATATTTTGCGTACAAAAACCTGCTGGAAAACACGAAAGTTCAGGTATATCGGATAAAGTAAATATTTGGCGCACAATAGACGTACTTTCATACTTTTTGTGCAGAGCAAGTTTTGTTGTAGACCAAACAAGCATTTCGCTACCGTTGCGTTGCTTTTGTGTGGAATAACAAAACATTACAAAGAGGTGTGTTTTAATTTTATTTTGCACTGTTTATTATGAAAAGCCCCTAGTTTGGAACTATCATACAATCTCTAACAATAGTTCGGACTGAAATAAAGTAGGGGAGCGAAGTGACTAATCTCTTTGTACTTCCAAAAATGGCTGAGACAGCGCGCTGCTTAATGACTATATATATGACAGGTCAATAGATGTCGGTCTTCTATTCGGCTTCTGAGCATTGGCCCAGTTACTTTATGACATGCTTGCCTGTATTGATCCTAACATATTAATAGGAACAAAAATAAACAGACAATAGTTTGACTCTCGCACGAAGGGTTAATGAACAGAAGTCAGACATGATACATTATCATGTTTTTAACCCTTGAACCAACGACGACACCTCGAACGGATAAGCCGATTTGAATTTAGTTATTTTTTGTTTAATAGTGACTTCATCTTTCTTAGCTACTTTTAAAGAAAATCAGTGCAGCCAGATGCAAATTTTACTTCGACCTATCCTAATGATTAGAATGTTTTCTCTGGAAAATACATTTGCTATCGTGGTTGTATCAAACAAGTATCCTGTGAAAAAAATTGACTTGGTACATAATTATGCGAGTCAATTTTATTTTTGTCCATCTCTGAAGGGGTACACAGATAGAGAGTCTTACAAAAACTTTATGTCTCGGATTATCTGTAAACTTTCCCAACTGCAATTTCAGTATTTCGCACAAAATCTGCATTAAAATGAATGATGGACGTCCCAACTTCCATAGTCCCAAGTTTGCTTCGACTTCGCGAGGGTTGTCACTTCATTCAAAAGTTGGAGCAGTTGCCGAGAGCAAGAAAAAACTTGGCTTAGTTTGAGAGTGAGTTTTTAGCACTAAAGTTTAGTTTGTTCTGGAATTGTTAGTTCTAGGAATGTGATTCTTTAGGGACATGTAAACGAGCTAAGAGCTTACTTGATACTTGACTTATGCGTGTAGCAGACTGGAAGCTAACCTGGGTTAGCATAACTCGCATAGTTGCCGCAGTTTTTCATGCTTGCATACATAGTGTGCATAGCTAGCTGTCTGCACACTACTAGTATGAAAAGCTGCGTCTATCTATGCGAGGTAAGCAAAGCTAAGGCAGCTTAGTTTTTTGTCTACAACCCGAGTGGGATGATAACTGATAGATAATTGGATAAGCAGTAGTTTCGACCATTATCTTTGACATAATAATGTATGAAAAATCCTGTCAAATACAGCAATTAAAATGTAAAAGTCCGATTAAGCTTTAGAAGAACATCCTCTGAGTATTTATTTTGCAAGTATAGTGGCATAATCAGTGTTTATCGTGGTTTTGAACCGTATCAAATACTAAAGTCATTTACAACGAGATATTTACCATGATTATGATGACGATGATTTATTCCGCGATCATGGTGCATGAAACTGTGCCGAAATATTGGAAGGATCAATATTCAAATCATGGTAAATATTTCGTTGTAAATGACTTTAATGTGTTATTAACAATGATAGTATTAAAGTTTTACCGTAACATTTTATCTAGTAGGAAAAAAAAAACGAATGCAAAAATATGTTATAGGAATTTAACACAGATATTCTGAATAACATGTCGGTTTACTTTAAGGTGAATAAATTATGCAAGAGTGCGTGTAAAAGAACACGAATAGAAACATACCTATCTTAATTTAGAAGAAGCAAATCACCCCTTTTCGACTTAGTTTACATGTTACGTGGCACCCTATTTGAAGCCAATTAAATTCTAAAAATATATTTGCAAGCCCAAGTGATGAACTTACTCTGCAAGCACCGTAAAAAAGGTTGTCACTTTTTCACAACTTTACAGAAGTCATCGAAAGTGATAATTAATGATTTAGTCAACTAATCCCAGTGGGATAAGTTGGAGCGGCCTCAGTTTACTAAAGAGCCAAAAATGACTAGTACAGTTTAAGTTTGTTTAAGCACTAAAGTTCTGTTTTTATTCGGCATAGTGAATGTCCAATTATGTTGCAAAAAAAATGGATAAAATACATTAGGCATAATTTGGCGTGTTTTAAAAACGATAATTCGACTTCAATTTCTTCTAGTTAAAATTCGAGTCTAATTTAGTTTGATGACACATCGAGGTATACCATATCCAATAAAAAAAGAATTATCAAAATCTGACTACTTTGTAAAAAGTGCGTGGTCAAACATTACAATCAGTGAGAGTGAACAATCAATCAGCCCCTGTTTTCCTACCCTTAGGGTTAGATTTTTTATTTTCAAATTTAAATGGGACCACCTTCGGCGTATACCCTTTCCAATGAAAATAGAATTATTGAAATCGGACTACTCAGTAAAAAGTTATACGTGATCATTCATAAAAAAAATATATACTCGACTATAGTGTCGACTTGAGAACCTCCTCCGTTTTTCGTCGGTTGAAAATACATGTTGTGCCGACACCATCTAGCGAGGGATAAGTCCGGGAAATGATGAAGATGATGACAATGAATGTCCAATGTATGAGACGTTCCATATTTATTAAATAAATAAATAAATAAAGCTGGACAATTCACACAGCATTATCTAGCCCCAAGCTAAGCAGAGCTTGTGTTATGGTTACTAGATAACTGATTATACATAATATAATACACTACATACATGGGGTTCTGGATGTTTTTCTTCTATTTATAATAAAAAAATATTTATCATATTTTTCTATTATAAATAGAAGAAAAACATCCAGAACCCCTGAACAAATATCTGCAGATCGTACAAACATTTGTCCCGAGGCGGGAATCGAACCCGCAACCTCCTGCATCGCAGGCGGACCTGTCATTCAAAACCTTTATGAAATAACTCTAAAACATTTTATTCGCAAAGAAAGTTATACTAGTAGTACTAGTACTAGTTTACAATTGAAACAATTGAGCTAACTGCAGACTGTTGTAAACAGTCTACATGTAGCTCAACTGATCCATATCAATACCAGTCGGAAGCGTCCCCAAGACGCTGGCTGCATTGCCACGCTGTATGGCAATGCAGCAATTTAAAAAAAAAATATTAACATATTTTATTCGTGTTTGTTGAATAACAGCAACCACCCCTAACGATACAATTTCATATTTCAAATCTTAAAGAAACTTCCTCATTATAACCATCTCAAACCAGAAATTCAAACCAGATTTCCCGCTAAGCGACATCATACGTCCCGAAACTTCCCAACAATATACATCGTTATAAAATTCATCAAACTACCACCGAGTGACTGCTTATGCAGTACATTATTCTATGTACCTTGCCAAAGTATCACGAGATTCAAAGTATTCGCTACGAAAATTCAGCCAGAATTTTCTTGGTACACACCACATCTATTATAAACTTTATACTGACACACATAAAGTTTAAAATTGGTTACGGTCGGTTTTGGAGCTGATCGATGCAACGTTGCATTTGGTAGTGTACCAATTTGCTTGATTTTGTTCAAGGACGGCTCGAATTACCGGAAGGCGGAACTAGGTTCAAAATGGTCGTTAATTGGGAAAATGTGGATAAATCCTGGCTTTTCCTAGAAATATCTACCTCTACCATGAATCGATTTCACAGAAATACTACTTGTACCTCTATTATAAATCGAATCTACTGACCGATCAGCTAGACCAAAGCGATAGCTCGGCTTATTTTGGGGCTATATGATGCTGTGAATATTCCTCAGCACATAAACATTCACTGCTGAAGGTGCCGGCCACTAACAGTGGGCGGCACAGTTCAGCGGCGTTCAGCAGTGAGGTGGGCTTTCCCACCTTGGAGTCACTACGCTTGGAGGGCGGATTTGTAATCGCAGTGTAGATGTTAAGAGTACACAGATTGAAGCTCCTCTGGCAGAATTATTTATTATTGTTATCTACTCTACCCATGATCATTGGGTACCCTAGCACTGGGACAGCTATGGGGCCTCCTTTCTATTCCGGGAAGGTGCAAAAGAAATTGCCTATATGGCTAAAGTGCCTTTCTTAATGGTCCGGTGTTCCTCATTGACTCTTTCCGTGCTTTTTTGTCGATGTCGTGAAGAAGGACTACTCAGTCCTTCTTCCTGAGTACTCAGAATGAAGCTGCTGCTATTCCTCTGGCAGCATTATTTATTAATGTTATCTACTCTACCCATGACCATTGGGACCACCCCAGCACTGGGCCAGCTATGGGCCTCCTTTCTATTCCGGGAACCTGCAAAAGAAAGAGCCCATATGGGTAAGGTGCCTTACTTAATGGTCCTGTGTGCCTCATTGACTCTTTACGTGCTATTTTGTCGATGTCGTCTGAATATCAGGCGGGTGATCTGCCGAACCAAGTACGTCACTGTATAGCTCTGCGTACGTGTATTCCTAGATAGGCTTAACCTCGATCTCTAGATACATTTTACAGTGACATAATTATCCCACAAGCTTCAAACGAGTGGTCCGCGAGCTGTCTGTCATCTGATGCCGTCCGTCATTATAAAATTAATCTAAATGTAACGAGTTAAAGCCTGTCGCGGCGTATCCGAACGACCGGCACCTCAACAGTGCGGTGCTTCCGAACGAACTTTATAAAAATTCAATATGGCGACAACCCTTTACAACTAATCGCCTCGTCATTGTTATTACCACTCAATGTAACATTTTAATATTGATTACAACTATCTAAACTCTTGGACTTCTTTAATTTGACCACACCCGACAAGTAGCCGAAACATTGGTCCTTCGAGCCGGATACAACGGACCTACGCACGCACAACCATTGTTGGTGCCAACGGTCATTTCGAAGACAAAGAAGATTTCAAGAGACACAAAGAGTGCTGTCCTGAGGCACACAACCGATCACTACGAAGACGGTACGGCCAGCCCTCTATCCTATCCAGAAACGCCTATCCCTACTTGTTTTAATATCCGTGGTAAACTGTTTCAGTGTTTGTGCCGCAGTGAGTTTCCTCGTTTGCAAGTGTCTAGCAGTGTGTGCCGTTGCCAGCATCAGCTGCCGCTTATAAAACGTGAGTACTCCACCTTTCACTAAACCTCCAGGATGACAGACAGGAATAGGTCCCCTTCTCCAATATGTAAAATAACCGTTACGAGTGATGACGCTACAAACATACTTTTACGCGATCTTGTTAAAAAGCGCTCCATTGTCAAAGGCCGTCTTACTCGCTTCTCTAACTATCTAAATGCAATATATACCAACGAAATTTTGCCCGAAAAAACTCGCGTAGAACTTAAAATACGTGTAAAAGGAGTAGAGAGTTTATTTAGCGACTTCAACAATCTTCAGTCACAATTAGAAGAAAATGTTTTACCTGTAGATTTCGAAGAACAAATTAAACAACGCGATGCTTTTGAAGATGCATATTACGAAACTCTGGCTAGGGCAGAATGTATGCTTACCAGTGGAGAGGTTACCGCGAGTTCCAAGAAGGCACCCAGTGAGTTTTGTAACGTTAAATTGCCAACAATCACCATACCTACCTTCGATGGTTCATACGAGCGGTGGCTAGAATTTAGGGACACCTTTCAGTCGCTTATTCACAACACAGATCACATCGCCGCAATCCAAAAGTTCCACTACCTAAAATCGTCACTAAAGGGGAGTGCAGCGTTGGTAATCGAGTCGATTGAGTTTTCAGCTGCAAACTACGATGTAGCATGGGAACTACTGCTCACTAGGTACGACAATAGCAGGTTATTGGTTCATAACCACGTCAAATCGCTATTCAACATTCCATCGTTGACAAAAGAGGCACCAGATTCATTGCGAATATTTATCGACACAGTTTTAAAGAATTTACGAGCTTTAAAACTGCTAGGTGAACCCGTGGATCATTGGGACACTCTAATAATATACATGATTGTCACTAAATTAGATAAAACTACTGAGCGCGAGTGGGAACAACATAAGTCCCTATTTCTAAAAAAATCTGGTGACTCCAAGTCGACGATGAAGGTTGAAGTCTTACTAGACTTCTTGAGAGACAGGGCCGACATGTTGGAAACGTTACTAGTGTCACACGCAAGCACTAGCTATCAAAAACAAAACATAAATACACGCGGTAGTAATAAAGTGCACTGTAACGTTTCTACCAACAATCCGTCCGGTCAATCAAAGAAGTCACTGTGTTCACTTTGCACTAAATCAAATCATCCACTGTACGCATGCCAAACCTTTCTCGGTTTAGATATGAAGGCTCGGCTAGAACACATAAAAGAAAAACATTTGTGCGAGAACTGCTTGCGCGCTGGGCACGCACTGACTGACTGTCGGTTCGGCCCGTGTAGGAAGTGCACCAAAAAGCACAATTCGCTAATTTGCGACAGCGAAGTCAGTGCAGGTGTCACTCCTCCGGGCCCAGATGATAACGTGAAGTCAGTTTCTATGCACGCGTCCCTCCCCGCGCCGCAGTTCACCCCCGCGCAACCCGAGCCTTCAATCAAAACATTAGGTACACACACTGACGTTCTATGCGCTAATTATCAATGTGTGCAACCAGTTCTGCTATCTACGGCCGTAGTGGAGGTCAGAGATAGGTATAATAATTACCACATTGCGCGCGCGCTCCTTGATTCGGGTTCGGAGCGCTGCATCATTACTCAATCATTATGCGATAAATTAGGCATTCAATTAATACAGTCCACTCAAGAAATACGAGGGGTAGGAAATTCGATCTCGCAATCAACAAAAACATGCGAAGTTGATGTCAGATCGTGTGCTAGCTCCTACATTATGCGATTACAATGTTTTGTGTTAAAACGCATTGCATCATCATTGCCAGCGATACCCGAACAATATGCGAAGTTCGGCATCCCTGGTAATCTTCAATTAGCTGATCCCTATTTTCATGAATCTCGAACATGCGATATCCTGTTAGGCGCGGATATATTTTGGGATTTACTATGCGAGGGAAGAATGCGTTTACCTAAAGGTCCCTTCCTACAAAACACACAGTTAGGGTGGGTCGTATCGGGTCCTTTAAATTTAAAATGTAAAAATAATTTCATTCAATGTAATTTCTCACAAACGGCCGATGTACAAACACATTCGTTCTGCGAGCTTGGGGTGAAGCCTACGCTTTGTGATGCGCACTCAGAGGAAGAGAAGGGTTACAAGGAATATTCCGTCATAACTACGATGTGCAATAATGACGGAAGGTTCCGCGTAAGTACTTCTTCCAAATCCTCAACACAAAGTTTAGGTCAAACGCGTACTCAAGCCCTAAATCGGTTTATACCATTGGAGAAACGATCACAACTCGATTCAGTCGCGCTCGAGTCAGCGCGAGTACCACAGCACGCTATAGGTAGCGAGGCTATCTATAGACAACTGCATTATACCGATGCGTCGTCGCAAGCGGTGCACGGGGCAGCCGCTTATCTGCGCACCGTTAATGATAATAACATCGAGGCTAGTGTTAGGCTTTCGCGCGGGGCTAGCTCACAGGGCCTAGCTTCGTCGGAGCTGTGGTGGGAAGGACCCTTCCTACGCGGGTTCGATTTTATTTATCATGATTTAACTTCTGATAAAAATCCATCTACGATGCGGGATAAATTGTCAGAGGTTAAATCTAATAAAGCAAACATTTTACAAAGCGAAAATATTAACGAGATATTTCCAGACTTCCAGGTACCTTTGTATATATCTTTATGGGGGAACATTGTGCTTTTCACAACCATGGATTTTGAGGAGGCAAAGCTGATTAGTCTTATGCCGTTGTCGTTGCTTATGTCATGTTTACTATGTTTGCCAATGGTGGGTATAAAACTATCCTCTTTTCCAACCTTAGCGTTGAAGTCTCCCAGAAGAATCTTTACATCATACTCTGGCACCAGGTCATATACAGTTTCAAGGTCTTCGTAGAAACTATCTTTGGCGTCCTCGTCAGATACTTCAGTAGGGGCGTAAGCGTTTATGATAGTGATATTTGAGAACTTACTCTTGATGCGCAGGACACAGATTCTTTCTGATATAGCGTCAAATTTTAGCACGCTGCTCATGTGCTTTCTGTCCACCAAGAAACCAGTGCCATTGTAGTGCTTAAAGTTAGGGTTTCCACTGTAGAATAGAGTCACTCCGTTTTCTAGCGGGCATTCTCCGTTTCCTGGCCATCTCACTTCCTGCAGGGCTGCTATGCTTATTTTATACCGTTTTACCTCTCTTACTACTTGCTCCACGGCTCCTGGTCTATAGAGGCTCCTTACATTCCATGAGGCAAATCGGGTGTCCGTTTTTCGTTTGCTTAGGTCGTTGAATTTGGGATCGGATCGGTTTTCTATTCTTGTCGGTTTCGTAACGTTGTTGTTTTTCCGCGGGCGGGGTGTTAACCCGCCGCGCAACCCCCTGTAATGCTGGAGGACCACACCCTTCGTTGGTCAGCGAGTCCATCGGACTTAGCCGGTAGCGTAGCTTGGCTGTGCTACCGACCATTCCCCCATCCGCCACCCGGGGGACGCTCCTCTACGCCATCAGGGATAGTGCGAGGTCACCGGACGGCGCTACGATTAACCAAATAGACCACGTGTTAATTGATATCAGACACAGAAATACGATAAAAGATATCAAGACCTTCAGAGGAGCAGACTGCGACAGTGACCACTATATGTTAGGGATTAAAGTACAAGCCAAAATCAACAGCAGAAACAAACAAGTAAACAGCAGAGAACAAATAGATGTAGAAAAGCTTAAGGTATCAAATTTTAGAGAACAGTACAACTTAGAACTGAGAAACAGATTTGAATGTTTAGAAATTCCAGAGAGCGTAGACAGTGTGTGGAGTGCGGTCAAAAACACCGTAAGCGAAGTTGGATTCAAAGTACTGGGAAAAAAGTCTAAAAAGAAACCTAGAAAGTGGTGGAACGCGGAATGTGAAAGACATTTTGAAGACAGGAAATACCTGAGAGTGTTAGCTGAACAGGATAGCTCACGAAAAGAAGAGTATGAAGTCTGTCGCCGCCGAACCAGGCACATCGTTAAGAAGGCTAAGAAACAACATTTAGATGGGATAATCTCCAACATGGAAAATCTCATTAACTCCAACAAATCGCGAGAGTTTTACCAGGAAACTAAATCCGTCCGGAAGGCATACCAACCCATTACACAGACCCTGGAAGACGAAAGTGGAAACCTCGTAACCGACGACCAGCAAATCCGGAAAGCATGGCAAGACTACTTCACAAACCTTCTAAACTGTCCACCCCCTGAAGTAACTGTTGAAGGGACGGAGGAGCCAAATGAGGAGGAAGTAGAACCATCTACTTTCGAAGAAGTCAGGGCTGGAATATCGAGGCTTAAGAATAACAAAGCGCCAGGAGCGGATGATATTCCAGCTGAGCTGTGGAAGCACGGCGGTGAAACGGTCCACCACGCCTTGCACCAACTGATTTTAAAGGTCTGGGAGGAAGAATACCAACCTAAGGAGTGGAACCTAGGAATAATATGCCCAATCCACAAAAAGGGAAGTCGGAAAAAGTGCGAAAACTACAGAGGCATATCTCTCCTTGCAAGTGCGTACAAAGTACTGTCCTACGTGATACTTAGTAGACTAGAGCCCTACGCGGAAAGAATCTTGGGAGACTATCAGTGTGGCTTTAGACATAACCGTAGCACTGTAGACCAAATTTTCCTCCTTAAGCAACTGATGGAAAAGAAGTGGGAATACGCACAGAACATTCACTCCCTTTTTGTTGACTTCTCTAAGGCCTATGACAGTGTCGACAAAGGAACCTTGTACAACATCCTAAGGAACTTCTGCATTCCGGTCAAGTTAGTACTAATGATAAAAGTAGCCACACACGAAAGCCGGGCCAGGGTACGAGTGGGCTCAGATCTAACTGAGGAATTCGAGATAGTGAGCGGATTGAAACAGGGGGATGCCCTGTCACCTGTGTTGTTTAATTTGACCCTAGAACACATTATCCGCAAAGTTATGTCTCTCAGTGGTGGAGTGGAGTTAAATGGGCAACACAAGGTGATAGGATACGCAGACGATGTTGCGCTGCTAGGAGCCAACAAGTGCGAAGTCGTCGAAGCAGTCCGATGTTTGGAAGAGGAAGCTGCGGCTGTGGGCCTCAGCATCAACAAGAACAAGACTGAGTACATCCATATGCGACGTGCAAGAAACCTTCGACAACGACGCGAGGACCTTGTGGCTGGCAACTCAATTTTCAAGGGAGTGGATAGATTTAAGTACCTGGGATGCACTATAACGGATACTAACACCAGAACCGATGAAATAGACATAAGAGCCCAGAACACGCTCCGATGCAGTGCAGCGCTACATAAAGTATTAGTGTCCAGGCTCCTTTCCCGAAGAACCAAGATTCGCATTTACAAGACGATCATTCGCCCGATCTTGATGTATGGATGTGAAGCCTGGACACTAACCCAGAAAGAGGAACACAAGCTTCTGGTGACGGAGAGAAAAGTGCTCAGGAAGATCCTAGGTCCTGTCCGACGAGAAGACGGATCCTGGAGGGTACGGAAGAACCGGGAGATTGCGGAACTAGTGGCCGAGCCCAACATTATTGGCGAAACAAAATCACACAGGCTGCGCTGGCTCGGCCACGTGCTACGAATGGAGGAAGATCGGGCTGCAAAACGGGCTTTTCTTGGAGCGCCGGTTGGCCGACGACCAGTCGGTCGGCCCAGATACAGGTGGAAGGATGAAGTGGAGAAGGACCTTCGCTCACTTCAAATCTTCGAACCGGACTGGACGGAGGCGGCGCAGGACAGAAGCCGGTGGCGATCTATTGTGTCGGAGGCCAAGACCCACTTCGGGGTTGATGCGCCAGGATAGTGAGTGAGTGAGTATTTCCAGACAGGTTTTCTGAATTCAAACAAATGAGGCGTTCCTTTGCGTACGTACTTCGGTTTGTTTATAACACGCGAAATAAACTAAATCGCAAGACGGGTTCGCTCGCAGTGGATGAGCTGAGGGAATCTGAGCTGAGATTAGTGACAATATCTCAAGTAGAATCTTTTAGTGAGGAATATGGTTTTATTTCTACACATCAATCAATAAAAAAGACATCGAAGCTTTGCAAACAAAAAATATTCTTCGATATAAATAAAATAATGCGTGCCGGCAGCGGCAGGTTAGCAAATTCCTACTTAGCCGTACTTAGTGCAAAACATCGGTTTTCAGTTTTGTTCATGCGACACGAGCGCCGATGTCTGCTTCACGTCTCTCTTCAGGCTCTTCTACACGACGTTTATCGACGTTGGTGGCCTTTCGGGGAGCGGAATCTCGCGCAAGAGATTTTGAATAGGTGCGTTGTGTGTAAGCGAATGAAAGGTAAAACTTTGAACCCTATTATAAGCAATTTACACAAGAATCGTTGAACCCCTACCTACCCGTATAATCAATGTGGGGTAGATATGGCAGGACCTATTCTCACTTTAAACCGCAAAGGCAGGAGCGCTAGATTGCAAAAATCCTACGTCTGTTTATTTGTCTGTTTCGTAACTCGCGCGGTGCACTTGGAGCTTGTCGGCGACTTATCTACAGAAACATACATTCTCGCCCTAAAAAGATGCATTTCGCGGCGCGGTAAATCTCATACAATACACTCGGACAAAAATTTCGTTGGTACTTACCTGTAACAAATCAAAACGGTTTTTGCTAGTTTGTTCCCCTGACATAACTAAATTCGCAGTTAGTCAATCCATTAATTTTAAATTCATTCCCCCCTACTCACCACATTTTGGAGGTTTATGGGAAGGTGGAGTAAAATCGTGCAAACTTCACTTATCACGCATTGTCGGCAACGCACATTTGACATTCGAGGAGTTTGCCACGGTTTTAACTTAAGTAGTGACTTCCTACATTCCCGTCCTTTATCCCC
Organism: Eupithecia subfuscata; assembly: GCA_963564075.1. Taxonomy (NCBI): domain Eukaryota; kingdom Metazoa; phylum Arthropoda; class Insecta; order Lepidoptera; family Geometridae; genus Eupithecia; species Eupithecia subfuscata. The sequence continues at coordinate 4,271,171 of OY751106.1, forward strand.
ACTCTCATCCGATCCCTGCGACTTTCTTCCTCTCACTCCAGATAACTTCCTAGTTGGCCGACTTCGCCGGTATACCAGGAGATGCGAGGCGACCCTGGCACAACACACACACACACATTCGGTTGCAGCGGGTGGAGCTGACCAAGGAACAGCACTGGTCGCATTGGGCGAAGAAATGTATTGCAGAGACGAGATGCGACTGGAGAGGGATCGTCAACAACCTTGAGCCCAAAACTCTCTTGCTCATCAAGGAACACGAGCCACAAGCTTCCCTCACTGAAGCAGTCTCTCGGATCAATAAGCAGCACCATCCAAATCAAAGATGGCATATCATATATCACGCGTGGCTGACATTCAAACAGCTTCAGGCATCGTGAGGCGCAGCTACCCGAAGATCTGTCCACTATTCAAGGAGGAGGATCCATCGACGCGGTGACAAGACGCAGCCTACAACTTGGAGCTGGTGCTTCCAAGGCCGGGGGCATGTCGCGGCGTATCCGAACGACCGGCACCTCAACAGTGCGGTGCTTCCGAACGAACTTTATAAAAATTCAATATGGCGACAACCCTTTACAACTAATCGCCTCGTCATTGTTATTACCACTCAATGTAACATTTTAATATTGATTACAACTATCTAAACTCTTGGACTTCTTTAATTTGACCACACCCGACAAGTAGCCGAAACAAAGCCCATATTAGAATGCACATTTGTGCTCTGCTGCAGCGGTGCTTTTCAGGCTCGTGACAAGTTTGACCTGCGAAGCATTATCAGGCCCGGAGCGGGCCGAAACATTTTTGATAGTGTAAAATGTATCTAAGCGGCAGTGGTGCACGAGGGCACATGTGATACGGACCTATTATGTTTCTAGGGTCTGAATGTTATTTTTGTGAATACTTGTCACAAAGTTCACTGAAACAAAAAAAATAGAAACGGGGTATTTTCATGATTTTCGTTTATTGTTTAATTCGTTTGAAAATAACTCTTATTTTCACAGAATTCGAGGAAAGCGTTATTATTGTTGCATAGACCCGAGTGGGTTCAAATTCTCGGTCATTCATAATACAAACTGAATAGAACATAAATAAAATTAACAATAAACTACACAAGAGCATTCATTGAAGAGACTATTCCAACTCGCCATTAACTCTATACCATAACCAAACGTTTCCTGAACCATCAACAACAAAACAAAGCACTTATTACAATCCCCAACAAACACAATTCCACTTCACAATTCATAACTGTAACAATAGCCTCGCCTCGTAACTAGATAGTAAAGCCTATGAAAGGATCATTTTAACCCGGGCTTCAGTAGTAACCCACTGATTTCTATGCGGTCTCTATGTCTTAGACAATGGAACCCTTATAACCCTTTCTTGAGTGACAAATGGCGGGTACCTATATACTTCCTTAATCCGACAAATGCAAGAAATGGGTTAATACGGGTGGATATTTTGATAAGAATTCAGAGTATAATTAGTTCAGGTAGTTATTCTTTGAATCAGAATTCAGAGCCCTGCATCAAATCACACTAATATTACAAATGCGAAAGTTTGGATGGATGTTTGTTATGTGTTTTGGAAGAGATTCCCTATCACAGGTATTTTCTTTACAAGGAGAAGCTCAAACACTGTAATATTGTGTACTATTAGTTACAGATAAAAATATTTTACACTGTTGAAATCCAGCGCTGCATGGGAACCCGTGTCAATGGAGCACTTACAAATACAAATACCTACACTGATAGAATACATTCGCTGTTCAGTTCCGCAAACTTTGTACGGTATCGTAATCGTAATGTAATTTTTATTACATAAATTTCTTATTAGTAAATATCTAGTGATTGTAATATTGAAACGCAAAGAAATATTCCCTAGTCTTTAATAAAGAGATGGCGCCTAATCAAGAGTTAATGGAGCTGGCTTAGCTGGCACACGCACCTTCAGGATAACCCATTAATAAAGGTAGAGATCCCTGTATAATAGAAAAGACTTGCAGTCCTAAGTGGAATTGAAATATTTGAATTCCACACTTCAGACCACACGAATTCACACGATCTAAAATCAATCGGTTTGAATTGGAACTATCTCGTACCATTTAATTAAAAAAATGTTCCACTGAAAACTGTTATATACCCTTCCACAACACCCACTATCTATCCACCAATGCATCACACCATGTTTTCATTTTGTTGACATATACAAAGTTTGTAGAAATGTCATTTGAGACGTGGTTCAGTTCGTTCGGTCTTTATTTCCGCTTCCCAACGGAACCACAGACTAGGCACACAAAAGCCACAGGTAACAAATAAAATAATTTTTTCGAACGGTTGACCTTTTGGATACTGTAGTACCACGAAAGTAAGTCGGTCGAAAAATTTTGGGTACCACAGTACCAGAGGACGGTAAAGGGGTTAAATATCAAAATATTCTTATCGAGTCCATTTTACATTTATTTACATGGTGTGACTAGTTCTCTGAATTCAATTCTTAATTTTCTATCGGCTAACGGACGCACGACCGGTTAAAACCAGCATTACCAGCATTATCAGAGCTTCTCTCCTCATCTGAATGGTTCCAGCTAAGGCAGAATACCTGGAACGGATCAATTCATTTGCTCTCGTTAAAACAAAACCCGCTGACAGATAATTAAATAGTCACACTAATATTATTCAAGCGAAAGTTTGGATGGATGGATGGATCTATAGAACAAACTTTTATTTAATTTGCCCTGTTAGTATGTACGTAGTAAGTAGGTACGTATGAGTGGTACAAATATTGCAACAGTTTTATAGACCAGTTATCCTCAACCGATTGAGCTGAAATTTGGCATAGGTACTTATGTAAGTTCGGTGACAATGCAATGTTAAGGTACCATAGAGCTGGTCTGATGGACAGATGGAGAGAAATGACGATAGGAACTCATAACCGAAACGACGTAACCCCGTCGAATTTGGGTTTATCGGACTTGTCTTTTTGGTCCTAGATGATGACCAGGATCTATATGAGAGATCCGAAAGGAGGCCATAAGAACTACTAAACGAAACGATTGAGTTTAGGCTCTTCTTTGGATTTGTCTTCCCAAGCACTTTGGCTTGTTCTGAAAAAAATATTTCTAAATATTGGTTTCTTTTTGTTACTTCTTCGCCAGAACTACTGAATGTAGCGGGCTAAAACTTAGCATTGATATAGGTCTAAACCTGGAATAACACACAAGTATAGACACTTTTAAACCAATAAATCAGTTAATATTGAAGATTGAAATTACCTTTGAACATTTCCACACAAACAACGCGTGCGAAACCGCTGGCAATACTGGTGGATAAATAATAGATAATAATGTGTATGCACCACAGTATGCACTTACTATGTAATACATTTGACTGGAAGGCTAGAGCTCGACCACTGACAATGGAAATGGTAATTAAAGCCGATTAATACCTTTGCCATATTATTATCAGTCTTTGTGGCTTAGTTAAGGTACACCAACGTATATGTATCTGTCTATGAACCCACGGTATATGTTTAAGAGGAGATTTGCCGACAATTTGTCTCATATAAACGGAATAGATTAAGGTCTACCGAAATGTAATTGGATATTTTGGGAACAAATTGAAAAATAAAGAAATTTATATAACACACTTTTAACTTGGTGTAGCCACCTTATCTTACCCATAAAGAAATAAGACGTACATGAAATAAACCAATAAATAAGCAATAATGGTATAATAAAACCAACAAATTAATAAGACCACCTCACCTTACCTTACGGTGTAGCGATGTTTCGCACCAAATTGTTGGAAAAAATATATTTTTTTTGACGTGGGTTGAAACGCTGACATTTTTGGTATGAAACGCCGAAAATGAATTTGTGGTGAGAAACTGCGGTGCGAAACACCGATACACCTACCTTACTAAAGACATAAAGACTGCTAAAACATAGTACGTTTAGTTCAAACCACCCGGTTTGAACAAAACGAACACCTGGGTTCGGTTTGATGGTAGGTACTTACCATAGAGACGTCATTGTAACGTCTCATTTTTGTATGGGATTAGTTCCCTGTTCGCACGATAGAGACGCTGTACCAAATGAGATGAAGTATCGATACTTTCGTCAAATCAGGGCTTAGATTTCTCAAACGACGTCTGCTTATTGAGAAAATCGACCTTCTTGCTTTTGCAATAATTTCCATTTGGAACGAAGTTCCTTATCGCGCGTTGTGAAAGGGGGCTAGACGGAAAAAATTGTAACGAAAAGTTGTAACGACACATTTTGACGAAGAGAACCGAGGAGAACCAAAGCGACCCGAAGCGACGATCGAGGCCGAGTTGAGCCGAGGTGCGCTTCGATTCGAACGTTTTCGACTAACATGGGGTAAGGATTACGAATTTGATGACGGCAGGCGTATGTCGGTCGAGCGAAGCAAGCCGTGCTGTGACTCCCACGCCCACTATTAATCGAAAGGAACTTCGTTCCATCCGGGTGTCCCTTGATACCTCTCTAGTTTTTTTTTTTATTTGACGTATATCCGTTGCTTGACAACTCACCAAACGTATTTAGCCAGCCTTATCACAATTAGGATTACTGTGCAACTGGGCTTACTTTCAAAAGAACTCCACTCTGAACACTCCACCAAGACTCCAGAATTTGGTTAGAAGTTCAACAAAGATTCGCTAACACTATTACGCCACCCAACAACAGCTAAAGTTCTTGATGCATCGTTTTAAGGGCCAGATAGTGCGGATATTTCTACAGGAATCAAGTTATATTGAACTACATGATGACGACCAAATATCCTGAAAAAGATATATGAGTATAATGGATGAATCTAAAAACTATTCGCTTGTTCTTATATTTTAATCATAATTAACATACTTAGTCTTTTTTCTGCAGTGAACTCAATTGTTTCAATTGTAAATACTACTTAATTCAAGAGGCGCAAATATGCAGGTCTCGACAGAGCCTACACATTTGCTCCCCTTGGAGTCGAGACCCTAGGTTCCGTGGGGTACCGAGGCTCTGCGGGTTTTTTAAAAATTATCTGAGCATCTAGTCGAAGCGACGCGTGACCCGAGAGCTGGTGAGTATCTGGCACAGCGCATCAGCATTGCCATACAGCGTGGCAATGCAGCCAGCGTCTTGGGGACGCTTCCGACTGGTATTGATATGGATCAGTTGAGCTACCTGTAGACTGTTTGCAACAGTCTGCAGTTAGCTGAATTGTTTTTGTAAATACTAGTATAATTTTCTTTGTGAATAAATGTTTTTTAACAATTAATACATTTTTCATACATACTTATTAGATTCTAAATAAATTTTAGCATATTTTTAAAACGTTTGCGATCTAAAATTGTCCATAGACATTTTTAGACCGAAAATATATTCAGTGGTTCATCCTAAAATGGGGTAAAAAAAATGTGTTATCAGTATCACCTTAACACTATTTTGATTTATCTCTGGCATATGGCGACAGAAGAACAACTGACCTAAAAGATGAGACACGTTTAGTAACCTGAGTAAGTTCAAATTCCATGCAGCTATAATATTGGTTGACATTCCAGAAGTTCCGACCCTTAAATTAAAAAGTTTTTCAAGCTCAGCTCGACAAAACAAGTTTACTTCCTATTTCGAGAACAAATGGCATCGTTCCAGTGTTTTCTAGAGAACATTGAGCTATGTCTGGCACTGCAACAGACTTTATTACATTGTTGCTGCTGTGGAATTAAAGGCAGTTTTTGAACCGATTTACTTTGAATAACTTCCGTTCTCTGAGGATTTTTAACATTGCTACTCGTTAAGTTTTCCATTGTGAATAGCGAAGTTTTCTGACAAAAAAAACTAGCGTATCTCAGAAGGCTTTAGAAGACAGAAGTGCTTATTTCCAGAAATGCGAGGGGTGGCGTATCTGGCTTATTCCAGTTTTCCTCCTTTACATAGGAATAAAACAAATAGATACTAGAATACCCCTTAAAGAGCCGCCCTAAGGGGGAAAACTCTTTTATGTGTTAAGCTTATGGCATGAACATTATCATTATGGTATTAAATACAATAAACTTCGTTATACCCCTTAATGATAATAAGTCAATAAAAGCAATAAATAATTTTGGACATTTTCTCACAACCTCATCCAAAGCAAGCGTAGCTTATTTTACAGGTATCTACTAAAGACCTCGATATACATTTTGTTAGAAACCACCTATATAACCTAAAGCTTAGTTTGAAATCGTCGTTAAATTTACCTCAATATCCATGAAATGCAGAACCCAAGTGACTACGTTAAACACGATTTTTATGATCGAAAGCTTGTATTGTCTATTCCAAACAACTAGTTAGAAACAAGTTAGTAATAAACGATCACGAATTGCCATTTTAAATTCATAACTAAACCGAATGTTTTACCATCACGGAACATGGTAAATTTTATGATTTTAAGATATTTCAGAACCAGTATTCATGGGTTATTTACCATGGTTGAGGACTTGCGCGAGAGGGGCAAAAAAAACCTGGCCACTTATTAAAACAAAATGTACTTATTAAGTACTTATTAAGTACATTTTTCTGCATGCATTTATTTTTGTAAGCCCGTGCAAATAACCAGTATTTTGTTGAGCTTTCTATGTTATTCTTCCTCCTTCTGGCAGTTCGCATTCCTTTTATATTTTAGGTGGGGACTAGATCACGAGCAAGAATTATTCCTACCTATGACGATACACGAGATCCTCGCTTGCTATCGACCAAATATATAATTTAATATATAAATTAAAATACCCCTGTAGAGCTTAATGATACCTAACTCTGACTAAAATTATTATGTACTTATATTGGAATCAATTAGAGTTAGATGCGATTCAGTTGTTATCCTAAGGTCGTAGAGTTGTTTTTCCCATCCAAAGAACTGTGAGTGACACAGCAGCAAGGTTGCAAACCGATTTATTCGGTTATTGCTGGTCGTAAATTCATATTTACGACGCCTAATGCAGGCTCGCATGGTCAACAGAACTGCATCTACTAGATGGTATCATTTCTAATAACTATAGAGTATCGAACCATTTTTATTTGTGTATTTTAAATAGGGTTGTACGTGGTTCAATTTTATCGGCAGAGAGTAGATTTAAAATGATTGCCACTCTAGATTAATCCGCTCGAAACATTTTTAATGTTATGTTTTTTCTTAAAACAAGGGGGAAGTAAGAATACCAGCAACGGGCCCGTTTGGTTTCGTAATACCTAACTATTTTTTCTATGTATAATAAAAAATGTCTATCTATGTAGTGTATTGTATTATGTGTCATTTGAACTTACTAAGCCTTAAAACACACGAGGTATGAATCGCACTTTCTCTCGTGTGATACATAGTGCTTTATACTCGTAGTACACCTTCGAGGAAAATCATCGTTTTAGAATCTTCAAAATCACTCGAGTAAAGTCAATTCAAACGAATACGGAAGAGGCCGATGTCATTATGGTGGATTTGGAGTAAAAACTTTTTGTAGTTTGACCTATTGTAAAAATAACCATAGCGGCTCGTACTACAGAGTAGTAAAAAAATGACACGTTAGAAATGGATCTCCATACACTTTTCTTTCCCGCTAAACGCGTAAATGAAATTCCATAGAGTTTTCCCTCCCGAATTTCAATACGCATGCAATGACGTACTTTCTACCTTATGTTTGGAAAAGGAATAAGCAATTTTCTGAGCGGTGTAGTATAAAATAACTTAAATCTTTTCAACATTGTAAAGCGACCCGGAGCAGTCAATTGTACTTGAAACGCTTTCATACCTCAAAGAGCTAACGTCTTCGTAAGTTTGTATATTGTTTGTGTCTGTATTCTGATATGTGAGACACCGGAGCGCTTTGCCGGGCCGTCGCTGTTTTTGAGAATAAAAGACAGCCTCTACTATCAGTGTCCTTCTCGAATTTAGAACCAGTTTTTTCTTTCATTCCTGAATAAACTCTAAAACGTTTATTTTATCGATAAGGCCGCCCTTTATACTTCCTCTATTTTTAGTATATTTGTATTGTTTTCTTTCTTTGTGTGGTATAATAAAGTATTTTCTATCTACCTATCTAAAACAAACCAATCGAAAAGACACTTGGTAAATATAAAACTTTGCTAAGGTTAGAAGAATACTTTCTCTGTCTAATGCAGCAACGACAAAATAGACTCTACACACCAAACTCGCCGACACAACTCAATGTATAAGTTCGACATTTCAGTGTATAAATACAGGGCGTTTGGTACTGCGACTAACATAATTTTTTAAGGAGTTGGGAGAGTCAAGGGCTACTTTTCTCCGGTAGAATCAATGTCCTAAATGTCTCGGTTGCTGAGATAGTAATTTTCCGGTTGTAATGCCACAAAGTAAGCTGTGCCCTATTCCTCAAATAATGATGTCGGTCGCAAAACCAAACACCAAGCACCCAGGTAGTCGCCGACGGGCCAGCGACTTTGGTGTGTAGACTCTTTATGGCACCACGCACAGCCATCTGTAGTCTCTGTCCACACAGTAGTTTCTGCTTTACACAACGGTAGGGGTAACAAACTCGTATCGTCTCAGAAATCGTGACTCAATTCAGTGGCGAAACGAATTGCTCTTGCCGGGAAAGCGGCACAACTCAATGCAATTCCATTTTTCATTCGAAAAATTGCACTTTTTACTTTACGCCCTTTGTAGGTCGATCCGGAAATCCTGGCGACGAAATATGCGAATGTTTAGGATTAGTCTGCAAATAGGTCAGCCAAGTTCATTTCAAAAAGTTTTCAAGCAAAAACGTTCCCACGTACTGAAACTTGTTTCAAACTTAAACTGACTACGGACAAAGTCTCACTCAACGAAGTCCAACTTTATTTCTTTAGTTTGCTATGTGTCGTTGTATGTTAGTACTCACAGTTCTATTAATTTGATAACCACACTGATTTTTAACGAAGGTAGAGATAAGCCATTCTAAAAATGCACGCCGAGTGTAGGTAGGTACCTACACTCGGCGTGCATTTTTAGAATGGCTTTCACAAAACGTCATAGGTATGACGTTTTGTGTAGGGGGCGTGCATTCATTACGGATGTAAGCGGGTTAACTACGAACCTTATTTGTGTTGGAAGAACACCAACGATTCCTATCTTACCTCCGGAATGAATTCGTCAAACTACGATAGTTTTTATAGTAAAAGGGGCGTGCATTTTTGGAATGGTTTATCTCTACCAGATTAAGTAGATACTCAGAAATTGTACTTCCGTGAAAAGATTTTCTAATAGAGGATGATGGCAATTTTCGTATCTGTGTCCAGTAGTTTTATTTTAAAATTATACCTACGTCGGTGAATAGCTGTATTTTAGCTGAACAAAAGGCCGGTATAATACGCCCAGGTTCCAGTCAAAAAAACTTAATAGATACCTACGCCTTTATGGTAAGTGGTTTGGTATTATCGCTCAAAATGTGCTAAGACGGCCAGGTTCCAGTTAAAAATTTGTAAGTATAGGTATACCTAACTTACTCACGTAACCCTTGCTTGAATGGCTAATATTTGTATGATAAGTGATAGCATTTAAAATAATTTGACCCCAGTTTGACACTGAATGTGCTCGCCGCGTCGACGCTGCCGTCCCGGTGTGAATAAAATAAATAAATAATGCTGGACAATTCACACAGCATTATCTAGCCCCAAGCTAAGCAGAGCTCGTGTTAAGGGTACTAGATAACTGATATACTTAATACAATACACTACATAGATATATTTTTTTTTTTATTATACATAGAAAACATCCAGAACGCCCTGGACAAATGTCTGCAGATCGTTCATACATTTGTCCCGAGGCGGGAATCGAACCCGCAACCTCCTGCGTCGCAGGCAGACCTTCGCCCGCTGCGCTACAGCTACTAATATAACCCTTAGCTTATAATTAACGGCTTTCTTTCGTTTCACAAAATTAACAACCTAAGCAAACCTTTGCTTGTTTCTGGTAGTCTTCCAAAACTTGCTGGTTACAGCGATTTCTCAATTAGCCGCTTTTGTTCACTCCACGCGGACGCTATTCGGGACATTTCAGAAAGTTACGGCTCATTGGAGAGGAAAGTTATATCGCTATTCAAGAGATTGAGTGACACGATTTCGAGCAAGCATGCTTGAACTGCAAGATGGCGCTCGTTAGACCTATGTCCAGCCGTGGACAAGTATAGGCTTATGATGATGATGAGGCTCAAATTGATGTAAACAAGTTTGATTCTCATGCGATTCAATCCCTGACACAATTTAATAACTATAATACTTAAATTAATACAATAAATAGCCTTTTATTTCTCGAAGCACAATTGGATTACCTCAACTCTCAACTCAACCGGGGGCGGGCAGCAGCGCCCCTGCAGAACAACCCTGCCACTGAACTGCGATCCCCGACCCGCATGCCCATGCAATAAAACCCAATAAGGCGCTTATCAGGGGGAGGCCTGCGTCCAGTAGTGGACCAATACAGGCTGTTGAGTTGAGTTGAATCCCTGACACAATTAATAAATAAATAAATAATAAATAATGCTGCACAATTTACACAGCATTATCTAGCGCCAAGCTAAGCAGAGCTTGTGTTATGGGTACTAGATAACTGATATACTTAATACAATACACTACATAGATAGATATTTTTTATTATACATAGGAAACATCCAGAACGCCCTGGACAAATATCTGCAGATCGTACAAACATTTTTCCTGAGGCGGGAATCGAACCCGCAACCTCCTACGTCGCAGGCAGACCTTCGCCCGCTGCGCCACAGAGGTCGTCAAATTATATAACTACTTAAATTAATAAAATATAGAGCCTTTTATCTTAAACCATAAACATTTAAAATATATTAGCTTATTTCATAACGATTTCAACGATATCAGTTATACATAGTAGCTCGCTACAAAACTTATGAAATTTCGTCATTTTAATCACACGCGCCGCTCCCGCGCGGCACCAGTCCGAATTGCCACCACATATTTGCGAAGTCATCCATAATTTGCCGCAAAACACCTACATATATTGTCCAGGAAGCCAGTACACCTAAATCTCGATTGGACTAGTTACCTTAAATAGGTTAAAAACATCCGTTTTCGACACAGAAGATAGGTAGGTATTATGTAAGTAGTCTTAGAGACCGTGAGCTCAATAACATCTTCACTAACCTCTATACTCCAGGGAACTATAGCTTCACCCTTAACCCTTTCGCTTTGACGCTGTAGACTAAAAATGGCTCAACCCCTCGACCATTTGAAGGGCTCACAGGGCCGGTAAATAATCTTCACAAAGATAACAAGACGATTCACCTATACAGATACGTGGTTTGGGTGGACCTAAACAAATAGCTCGGCAAGGGTTTTGCATGTTCATACCTTCGGGCGTGCGGAAACAGGTTAACTAAGGTTGCAGCTCTACATCGCACGTGTTGATAACATGAGAAATTGGTAGATCCAGTTAGAACTGGATAGAACTAAATTAATTTATTGAAACTCAAAATAAAGTTTAGGTGGTTGTAGTGCCAGGAGCGCAAACATAGACTTTGACAAGCTCGTTGAGCAATGATTTTGTTTTAGATAAAATTCGGTAAGATTGGTCTGTTTTTAAAGCATTTTATCGACATCAAAGACAAAATCGGTGCTTACAGATCCTTATCGAGCCTATCGAGATCTGTGCTCGTGCTCCCGAATCTACATCGAAAATAACTCAGAACGTATTCTACTAATATTATAAATAAATAATCTAACTTTATATATTATAATAAATAAATAATGATGGACAATTCACACAGCGTTATCTAGTCCCAAGCTAAGCAGAGCTTGTGTTATGGGTACTAGATAACTGATATACTCAATACAATACACTACATAGATAGATATTTTGTTTTTATTCCTAGAAAACATTTTAAACTTAAAACATATACAAATTATTATATTTATTTAGCACATAAAACATTACATTAACAGAATAAAACAATAACAACTAGTATATACAAGTAAGTATATCTATTTCTTAAAATCTAAGCCGTCACCAGAAGGCAGAGTGCCCAGAATGCTAGCAGCATTGCCACGTTGAATGGCAATGCTAATTCGTTGACCGAAATAAAAGCCAGCATTCCGATCACCTGTGGACCCTATAAGAAGTTTGGTAAGATCTTTATAAATTGCGTGTGCCCCAGGGCCCCAAGGACCAAGGGTTTCAACCTCAAACGGCTCAAATAGGTAACCTCGGTCAAGGTTAGCGTATTTTCGCCGTTTGTCACGTCATGACAAAGCTACTTAATGGCTGAAAAACTTTGCATGCATAAATTTCCAGGTCTGGATAGGTCCATACAGGCTGTTTAAACCCTAGAAAACGCATGCAAAGTCGGCAGGCTTTTTGGCATTTAGTCAGAAGCTATTATTTGAATATTATCGCTTGTTTGCTTTTAAGGTTGCATAAAAAAATATTACTTGCACACGGCCCCAATCTTTTAATGGCTCTTCTCTACCTATGATCATCGAAACTTCGTCGGACTTCGAAAAATATCATAAAACAAAAAACATGATAATAAAGGGAACATTTATTCAAGGACCAAATCCCTTTCTTTGAAATGCAAAAACTCGCAGAAACTCCGTTGTTTTCTCAACTCGGATTAGTAAAAGACTGTTTCGTATCGGGACAAAACAAAGGAACTATACGAATAAAATTCTTGTTGATAGCAAGCGTGAACTCTTGCTTTTGATTTTTGTTTGTTCAGATTTCTTCGAGAACGTACTCGTTATTTTTCGTTTGCCATTTAAACTAACAGTGGTTTAGCTACGCTATGTAGCTACATAATGAAAACTAAGTAACTTTTCCCGTGATTTTGCACGCCTATTTTCTGGATTAAAACTAGTACAGGTTCTTATGTTACTGATCTCTGACGACCTCTGTGGCGCAGCGGGCGAAGGTCCGCATGCAACGCAGTAGGTTGCGGGTTCGATTCCCGCCTCGGTACAAATGTTTGTACGATCTGCAGATATTTGTGTATGTGGGTTCTGGATGTTTTTATATGTACATAATATAATAAAAATAGATATCTATCTATGTAGTGTATTGTATTAGGTATGTATGTATAATTATCAGTTATCTAGTACCCATAACACAAGCTCTGCTTAGCTTGGGGCTAGATGATGCTGTGTGAATTGTCCAGCATCATTTATTTATTTTATTATTTTATCTCCACACATTTCTGCAAGATCTGTTTAGTCGTAAAAAGTTAACAGACAGACAGAGTTTAACTTATCTTTGCAAGCCAGTACCTACATAAAATCCTACATAGGAACAAATTTCTACGTAAATATAATACAATTTCAAAATTCCTCGACACCATAAAATTAGTCGTACCGTAGTCAGACTAATATTATAAATGCGAAAGTTTGGATGGATGGATGGATGGATGTTTGTTACCTCTCCACGCCAAAACTACTGAACGGATCGGGCTGAAATTTTGTATACAGATAATTATAATCCTGGAATCAAACATAGGCTACTTTTTATCCCATAAATCAGTTCCCATGGCATAGAAATCACCTTTCAACGTTTCCAAAGAAACAACGCGTGCGAAGCCGCGGGCGGCAGCTAGTTTTGAATAATATTGAAAGCACGAATAAAAAAAATGCCTGGAATAGTTAGTAAATTCTGCAAGCCAGTACCTACATAAAATCCTACTTGGGAACAAATTTCTACGTAAATAAAATACAATTTCAAATTTCCTCGACACCATAAAATTAGTCGTACCGTAGTCACACTAATATTATAAATGCGAAAGTTTGGATGGATGGATGGATGGATGTTTGTTACCTCTCCACGACAAAACTACTGAACGGATCGGGCTGAAATTTTGTAAACAGATAATTATAATCCTGGAATCAAACATAGGCTAGACTTATAGACTTTTTATCCCATAAATCAGTTCCCATGGCATAGAAATCACCTTTTAACGTTTCCAAAGAAACAACGCGTGCGAAGCCGCGGGCGGCAGCTAGTTTTGAATAATATTGAATGCACGTGTCTACGCCCAGCAGTAGAACCATAGACCATAATATTCACAACCACCTTCACACCGTACGATGACGTCGCGTCGTTCTGCGGAGACTTCACATCGCTCACGCACGGCTCTTTTCCCTACGGCTGCCGCGCTAATCGCACGCGCCGCGCCCCAACTCAATAGGAAATTAAAGGAAATTAAATTCCTTATAAAACCTAGTTCACGAGTTCAATTATCTATCTACGCCGCCGTCTACAACCCTGGTTTGATACCCTACAGCACGAATAAAAAAAAATTCCTGTAATAGTTAGTAAATTCTGTTTTAAAAGGTGCATTAGACTAACTAAGTTAGTGGGTACTTTGTAAGCAACCACCTGCATCTAGATCTTAAGTATTCTGACTCCATTTACACCTAACGTTAATTTGGATATGGTGTTTCAATACCTGGATGATTAATAAATCATAATAATAATACATTTATTTCAGACAACATTAGAACAAGTATAGATCTTATTAATTTATTCTACGGTCCATATGAATATATACCTTAAATCTAACATACATAAAAATATAAAAACATATCTTTATATAAATAATTCTTCTGTGAGTGTGTATGTCACTGAACTTCTCTCAAACGACTGGACCGATTTTGATGAAATTTTTTGTGTGTGTTCAAGGGAATCTGGGAATGGTTTAGATTCACAATTTTGTCCGCTGGACAATGTTTTTTTAATTAACGCGTGCGAAGCCGCGGGCAGAATCTAGTTTTAAATAAAATTGCACACGTTCTAAATTTGCGGCGGCGACGTGTATGACGCAATCAGGGTGTCAGCTGACGACGGTGCACGGCGGTGTCCCCTTGCAGGCGGCCAGTGAACCGTCGGAACTTGACACCCTTCGGCCAAAACTCTTCACTCAAGTAGGTCGAGAGATGTTGAGTTGGAACTCTCACCATAAATGAACAGAAGCTTAAATTATGGCGAGAGTCCAGCTTCTCGACGCGCAGCGAGAGCCCAGTCTTCGTGTTCAGGTAGTCCTCCACAGCCTTTGTCTGCACAGCGTAGTGGACGCGTGAGATGTAAAGCTGCGTTGTAGGGACTTCCGCCCTGAAGCCAGATGTGATATCTAGCGGTCCAGCACCGCACCGGTTTCGACTAGAGGGCTTCCGGCGAACTACCCTGATGAATCCATCCGAATCACAGGGTCCCTTGCCAGAAGGCAGCTCAGGCACAGGAACACATGAAGGTCCACAGGGCTGCTTCTTCTTTTTCCGCCTCCTTTTGGGGCGCGCTGCAGGCTGAGGGCGCTCAGCGGCTACGGCACAGCTCGCGGCGGTGGCGGTGGCGACGACGGTGGCGTATGCGCTAATTAAGCCACGTTGACGCGATCAGAGTTTGCTCGGATCGCGTGGACTCGGATACCTACTCGGACGCAACTCGTATTGTGGCAACCCCTAATACGAGCGTACTTGGACGACAGCTTCCGATCTAAGTAGACTTGGACCGCAATCTATTTTTCCGAGCTAGGTCGTATACGAGTAGGAAAACAAAATGGCGTCTAGAAACAATAACCAAGCGTCTCATCTCGTTAATTACTTAAAGCCACAATGACTTTAAGTAATTAATTCTAGCGGATATTTTGTAAAAGGCCGTAACGCAAGTAATTACATAAAATTAATTATAATTATGAGCCCGTATTGCAGCAGTGGGACTACTGAGCTACCAATACCGCTACCACACAGCGCATACACGTGCATTTAAATATGGACCTTAAACTCGTTATCTTTTGACAAATTTTACAGTGACAAAATACATTCTCACACGCTTCAAACGAGTAGTCCTGCTAGCTGTCTATCACCTGATACCGTCAATATAAAATTCATCGAAATTTTACGAGTTAAAGCCCATTTTAAATGCGCATTTTTGTGCTGTGCTGCAGCGGTGCTGTCCAGCTGTGCTTGGACATGAGCCTTTGGTCTCTAGTTCTGGTTCAAAATCAAAATCCACTTCAGGTTCCATACGCCCCAGGCCAAAGAAAGTACTTAGGTATAGATTTGCTATTTCACGAAGTCCGTTGCGATGCAATGTGTACATGCATTCACTATGACATTCATATGTACATGTCATAGTGAATGCATGTACACATTGTTTTAGTGTGCGTGAGCTCAGAAGCAATCAGTCTTGCCCGAGACGCCGTCCGGGTCACTAGTGCTCATTGTATTCACGTCAGATTTTGGTAGCGAGTACCGTCAGCATGACAACTGAGCGCAAAGTGGTTCGTAGTGAGGTAATATAACGGACTTCGTGAGATAGAACAACTTCTATTCTAGGTACCTCGGTACAGATTACAAAGTTTATTTAGGTTCCTGAAACGATGTAAATGCGTCCGCCCCAGCCATTCTTGCACTAAAACTTAGTCAATAAATTCATTGTTTCATGTTCTGCCCACACGGTAACTACTCGGTATCGGCTCTACCCTCTACCTGTTACATACTCCTTGTTATGTGCTGCAACATTCTTAGCAAGTTGTTTTCTATTTAAGCTTCTACGTTCTGGTATGTAGGTGCCTACTACGAAAAATACGCACACTAATATTACGTCACAATAATATTACAAAAGCGAAAGTTTGGAGGTGAAAAATACCTTTATTCACAAAGAAAATTATACTAGTATTTACAATTGAAACAATTGAGCTAACTGCTGACTGTTGCAAACAGTCTACAGGTAGCTCAACTGATCCATATCAACACCAGTCGGAAGCGTCCCCAAGACGCTGGCTGCATTGCCACGCTGTATGGCAATGCTGATATGCTGTGCCAGATACTGACCAGCTCTCGGGTCACGCGTCGCTTCGACCAGATGCACAGATAATTTTTTTAAAACCCGAAGAGCCTCGGTACCCCACGGACCTAGGGTCTCGACTCCAAGGGGAGCAAATGTGTAGGCTACGTTTGGATGGATTGGTATTTAATTTGTATAATTGCCGGCTTAGAATTTGCACCACCCCAACTCTTCCCTCGTAAGAGGCGACTAAGGGATATCCATCGGGAGCGGCCAGCTGCGCCCC
This sequence comes from Eupithecia subfuscata, assembly GCA_963564075.1. Lineage (NCBI taxonomy): Eukaryota > Metazoa > Arthropoda > Insecta > Lepidoptera > Geometridae > Eupithecia > Eupithecia subfuscata. The sequence continues at coordinate 4,288,247 of OY751106.1, forward strand.
CTGCAGAATAATTCTACCACCGAACTGCAATCCCCAACCCGCATGCCCAGGGGGATTATGGGCATTACCCCCCATGAAATAAAAGCCAACAAGGTGCTTATCAGGGGGATCAGGCCTGCGTCCATTAGTGGACTAATACAGGCTGTTGAGATTGAGGTACTTTATTTACCTCGTCTACATTCTTGACACTAGATGACAAGTAAATTTTATTATCATTAGCCCTGATCATCCCACTGCTGAGCAAAAGCTTCCTCTACTTCCTCTAGATATCACAATTACTACCCAATCCTTCGAGTAAATTTAGCAGGAAAATATCTAAAAGTTTGTTTTTATCGTATCAGAATGTTTGAACGAAGCAATTTTTTTATCAAATAGTAGATAGATAGATAAGATAGATAAATAAATAATGCTGGACAATTCACACAGCATTATCTAGCCCCAAGGTAAGCAGAGCTTGTGTTATGGGTACTAGATAATTGATATACTTAGTACAATACACTACATAGATAGATATTTTTTATTATACATAGAAAACATCCAGAACGCCCAGGACAAATGTCTGCAGATCGTACAAACATTTGTCCCGAGGCGGGAATCGAACCCGCTACCTCCTGCGTCGCAAGCAGACCTTCGCCCGCTGCGCCACAGAGGTCGTCGAAAAGATAAATGTTTTATTTGGATCACAAATGGACAGCGCAAAATACAAAGTAGGTAGGTATATAAAAAAACTGGTTTAAAACTTATGAGTAGGTAGAAGTCATTGTTTATTATATTCTTATAGCTAAGCTTACATTCTAAAAAGTTATACCTTATCCTAACTTATCCTACTCGTGACATGTAGGTGTGTCAGTGCTGCCGAAGTGAGCATAAACGGACCAGTCTCAGTTTTATACTGTTTTTCACCGGGGTACAAAACAGCGCTGGTTTTCAGACTGACCCGGAATAGAATCCGAATAGAAATATTCTGTGATATATCTTTTCGTCGAAGTCACCTTTCCAACAGAAAATAATCTTATCAGTTCACCTGTTTGGGAACTAGGTACGATACAACAGACAGACTCACAGCAGAGATAACCTACCCAAGACAAACTCCTACCTAACACCCCTTTTTGTTAGATTAAGGCACCTTACACAATAAAATAAGCTTAACTTGCAACGGGATAAGATTTTAATTCAAAGTTCACATTATACTTTATTTCTAGCTCCGTTCCGGGGTGAAGAAAATTGTGAAATTTCAAAGTCCTCGCCAAGACACTTCAAAATTGCATTTTTATGCGACTCACTATATTCAGGTTTTTGCGGTATCTTTAAATTAATTCTCGTTCGTAACAGCGTGGTTTTTGGTTCATTTTCGCTTTTTTAGGGTTTCGAGGTCGGTTTCGAAACCCTTACCATGGTCTCGCTTGTCAGTCATTTTTTTCTTCTTTATTATCTCAGTAACTACCACAGCTATTTGAAATATAAAATAATAATACAGTTCGTGTACCTGTGCATATTTCAAGAAAAAACTGAAAATAAATGAAAATAAAAATTTCAGTTCAAATTGTGTTGTCAAAATTATTAAAGACACTACTAATACTACAGCTTCATGTAGGGTATTAAATAAAAGGTGTCAGTTAGTACTTTACAAAATAGTTTTTGAAATTTGTAGGTTTCATACTTTTCGAAATATTTTGAAAAAAGTCGAAAAATAACCCATCCCCCATCTCTGAAGTTTGCAGAGCGATGCTACTGAAATATAAATATGTAGCGTTTTTAGATATGTTTTTAGAACAAATTTAATATAGAGAAGTCTGTGAGTAGAACACTTTTTGAATAATGGTCGAAAAGGGGGGTAATATTCTTCAAAAGAGGGGACTAGCTTACCGAGTCGGGTATCAAATGAAAGGTATCGGAGGTTTCATACTTTTAGAAATATTTTTAAAAAGTCGGAAACATTTTCCCTATCTCCGATGTATGCAGAGCGACCCAACTAAAATGTAGGTTAGGACCTACTATGTTCAGGTAAGTATTCATCAAATAGGGAAGTTTCTATTTAATAATAAAGTCTCTATCGTCATATTTGTATTTTGACAATTGTTCGAAACCCTCGGCGCTCGAGTTACACTCGCACTTGACGGATCTTGTTTCATTTGTAAATTGGTTTTTATGACATAATTGTGTGTGTTGCTTTGCTTTTAGTATTTAGGTAAAGTGTACCTTGTTAAATTTGTGACGTATAATTTTTTGAAAGGGAACTGGCCATTATTGGGTACTGACTGTGTAATTTAAGTTTATTTCATCAAATATCAAAAACGCAAAGATGACCTCGTTACACTTGAAAAAAAAAACAAAAACCGAAGTGCGTGATTAAACTAATAAAACCACCGCACATACTTACTCACCTAGTTTACAGCCTCGCTTTTTATGTTAAAAAATAATAAAATAAAAAAGGTCCTCGTGATAAATACATCATAAATAATGCACACGTTTGTTTTTATTTTAGGCGTATTTAGGTCGCGGCTTGATCAACATTTTTAGGGTTCTGTTCTTTTTATAGTTTCGGAATTTAGTTTGGTAGTAGACGTGAACACACTACTTTTGGTAAGCACCGTAGATATATTTATTTTTATTTCTAAATTAATCTCAACCAAGCCACTTTACCAAAAAACATTAAATTAAAGGTTTCGTAGCTTCTTCTATAGATATCACATTAAACAGCTTTATTTGTTTCTATAACTTTTTTTATAAAGGATATTTTCGTATATGAATCTATTAATCTTTTCTCAAACAAATAGCAATGATAAACACATATTACGAATCACGATTTTGGTACCTTTCCATCAAACGTAAGCTACTGGTTGTACAAAACCCTGAGCACGACTCCGACTCCCTCTTAGCTAGTTTTATTAATTAATTTAAGTGAAAATGCTTTGAATATTATTTATACATTTAGGGTTTGTTGTGTGGAAAAACAAGTGATATCCCAGGAAAGTAACAGGCCCAGGTGTATGAAAGAAAGGGATCAATGTTTTATTACAATAAGTTGTTCAAAAACTGAACTTATACCCAATCAGGTATCGTTTGATTTATTATGTACCTAGTTAGGTACATATTTTGTTTAATTATCTTTTATCTGTCTGCATGAACAATAACAAAACACGATTTCTCCCGACACAACTTTAAAAATAATACCTTTCAACCCTCATACACGACTACTACTGAATGTGTGCTTCCGTTCAAATAACAGCAAAAAACCTGATCACTTTTTAAATGGTTTTTCAAAATAATAGCGCCACAATTAAACGGGTTAAAATAAGTAATAAGGTCCCGTTAGCACCCTTTTGGTAAAGATCCGTAAAAACAGTATCATTATATTGACTGACTCCTATGAGACAGGTGTCCTCGAAGGAACCTATGTACTTTAATTTCACCACTATGGTAAAGTTGAGCAATATTAGTCTTATGTAATTTTCAATTTGAGAATGTGTATGAACTAACTTTAATATTAATTTAGGATAACGCAGGTTAAGTACTTTACTGTAAATAATTTTTATCTTTTTCATCCTATCCAGAGGACACCCTCCTCTGGATAGGATGAAATACTGAATGTGACACAGTTTTTAACCCCCGACGCAAAAAGAGGGGTGTTATAAGTTTGACGTGTCTGTCTGTGTATCTGTGTGTCTGTCTGTGGTATCGTAGCTCCCAAACGGATAAATCGATTTTCGTTTAGTTTTTTTTGTGTCATAGATATTTTTATCCCGAGTGTTCTTAGCCATATTTCATGAAAATCTGTTAAGCTAATAAACGTCGGCGGATTTTTTTAAAATTTTAATTTTGTCTTGTATACCTTTAGATTCAATATCGTCGTATTATGTTTTACTTTTTATAATATGTAAATGGTATCAAATAAACGATTTGTATTTGTATATTGCCTAGGAACCTACAAAAATGGAATTGCGCGTGGTCCCAAGCTAATACATATACTGTATCAAACTTAGACCGTTGGATAACTAGTCAAAAATTTTAAACTGTAGTTAACGTTATTGAAATCAGCATAGACAAGATACTCGTAAAAAACATAAAAATATGCTTACTCTTATTAATCGTAAGTCAATAATTAGTCGTCTATTCTTTGATACTCGTAGTATAATTTCTTTGTCATTGACACTTTTTAGACGATAGAAAGAAAGTAATTATACAAAATTAGTTAAATTACAGTCATTATCACAACAGCGACTGAGGAATTATAATATTAGCTTAACTATTAATTTATAATATTGGCTCCTGCCCGCGGCTTTCGGGTATTAAAGCATCGTTCCCGGAGTACCGTATCTACCTCCCTGTCAAATGTCATTTAGATCCGTAACAGACAGACAGACCGACAGAGTTACTTTCGAATGTATTATATTAGTATGGATGTATTTGGGCAGCCCTGAGTAATTCTCTACTGGTACGTGGGTATCCGCTGCTGGACATAAAGGCCTCCTCTCAATTACAACATTTAGTTCGTTCCTGCGCACCCTAATCAACTTCTTCCCGGCCAATCTAACAATGTTGTTTGCAGTGGTAATTAATTTGAAAAATTATGTTTTACGTGTTATATAATTATTAATATTTCTTGCAATAACCTAATATATTGTTACGAATAAATAACTTCAACTCGAATTTAAGTGGTCTGCCTCTTTGTCTTTGAGGGTTTCTGGGCCACCATTCCGTAAATACCTACCTATCCTAGTTAAATTACAAACTTCTGGTTTTATTCTGGTTTTATCCTTAAAACAACATACAACATACAGTTTAAAACAGATTAAAATAAACCGAATGAATAACGTTAAAAATTTAAAGTAGTTATACGACTATCACGGAAATTAATTAAAATCTGAACCGCACGTAATTTTCACAAATCCAAATGCAATCAAAACTAAATGAGGTTTAGTAAATAAGGTATTTATTAATAATAATGTTATAAATATTCCCAATGATTATGATTCCCAAATCATTCCTAATATTATTAAATTAACATAATTTAAAATGTAAATGGACATGATTCGCTTTATTGATGTAGGAAAATGGTATATTTCAATTCTTTACCTTGAAGGGAATGCAGCACCTGCAACACAAGTATACCACTTAGTGTAGGTGCTGTAATCCAAGATCTAGAAAGCCAAGCCAAAACATCTAAAATTAATGTATTAATCGTTAAACATAATAACTTTTCTTGATTTGAAATAAATTATTATTATTATTATATCAGTACCTAAGATGAGATGACGGCTGATAGAGGAAGGAGTGGAAGAAAAATACAAGTTGTGCCGACGGATGAACGACGGCATCTCGACGCACGTTATCTAAATGCACGGAATCTCAACAAATATCGACAAATCCACCCAGCGTGGGATAAGGACCGGAAGTGATAACAGTAGATAGGAACAAAAATATACGTACACAAACGTATATGACACTAGTCCCATGGGAGTTGGTGAGTCCCAGTGTGTGCGCCGCTACATGCCTCGACGTCGATAAACTTGCGCCTTCTCATCTTCCGAGAACATCCATGAAGGCGGGTGCGGCGACAGATTTGTCCGAGGATCTCAATAGGCTCAAACATGCAGGCCTTTGCTTTCCTTGGAGTCGAGACCCTAGGTCCGTGAGGTACCGAGGCTCTTCAGGTTTATTAAAAATTATCTGAGCGGCTGGTCAAAGCGACTCGTGACCCGAGAGCTGGTGAGTATCTGGCGCAGCGTATCAGCATTGCCATACAGCTAAGCAATGCAACCAGCGCCTTTGGGACGCTTCCGACTGGTATTAATATGGATCAATTGAGTTTCCTGTAGATTGTTAGCAACAGTCTGCAGTTAGCTGATTGTTTCAATTGTAAATACAAGTTCTAATTGGTTTCTATTACTTGATTGTAATTCTCTTTGTCAACAAAGATTTACACAAACATATAATTTACTAGCTTCTGCCTGCTGCTTCAAACGCGAATTTTTGGTGTATTGAGTTATATAAGCAGTATAGCTATTATTTAAGTTAGACTACGTTTTATGTGTGTGCCAAATTTCATCTTGATCTGTTCAATAGTTTTGGAGATCCTAGGTAACAAAAATTTAACATTTCACAAACTTTGCATTTATAATATTAGAAGGATAGGATATCTACGAGGAAAAAATAACAGATGCTTGGCATGTTTTAAAAAACTATGAACCGACTTCAAATTTATATGAGACCAATTTCGGGGTATACACTATCAAATAAATAAAGAATTATCAAAATCGGACTACTATGTAAAAAGTTATGCGTCGTCATACATTACAATCAGTGAGTGAATAATCAATCATCTCGTGTTTTACTACCCTTGAAGGTTGGATTTTTATTCCAAATTTAAATGGGACCAACTTCGGGGTATACCCTTTCTCGGACTAATCAGTTAAAAGTTATGCGTGTTCATACATAAAAAAAAACACGTTTACTTGAGAACCTCCTCCGTTTTTCGACAGTTGAAAACCGGTATCTTCCAAATAGCTAAGAATCAAAAGATAGGAACAATCTGCTCATTTCATAACAATTTTAATTTTGCTTTATCCTCCAGCTTTATTTCTATAAAATGCAGTGTGCATTCACTTTTTGTACGAGTAAGCTGAGCTCTGAAAAAACGCAGTATATTTTGTTGCGGAATTTTTTATTTAGGTCGTTTTGGGGGTCTTTTGTTACACGTCACTTTTGGGAAAGGGATTTGTAATTTAAACTTGTGAGTTGTTTGCACTTTTTTACTGACTGTTTTTTATTTTATATGTATACGGAGTCTTCTGAACAGTATATGTCTAAGGTGATGATTGTATAGAAAAGGCCATTGGGCAGCGTCAGGTCAAAACATGCGATTGTGCGTAAGAAGCAGGGGGGGTACTTTTTAAACTTTCGCAATTTGCTAACATCAATATACAGGGTTGTTGGTAATTCACTGACACTATGTTAACTGCAGGTTCTGCCCACCATCATGAACACGACCGTGAAGACGCCAGGTTTCAATTCTTAAAATTGGTGGAAAGGAATGATATTAGTATGTACTCCATTCAAAAATTATTCATTAGAGGGGTTTTATTTGTTACTAGTGACTACTGTATTTGAAAATAAACCTTAAAACGGCTCTGCCCTGAATTATCAGTGGGTATTTGTGTGTTCGGCTGTCTCCCAGCCAGGATGATGCCATTTAAATCATCTTGCGTAGATGTTAAATAAGCCAATGATGATGATGTGGATTTAAATAGGAGTGGGAGATCGGTATTAAATAATAAATTAGGTTTCGGACACTATTTTGTATGTGAGGCGATTTACAAATTATTAAGAATTATGACGTGGCGTCTTCACTAACGTGTTCGTGATGATGGGCAGAACCTGCAGTCACGCAGTGTCAGTGAATTACCAATAACCCTGTACATAAAAATCAATGCCACTTTTCGTTGTAATTTTATAACTCAAGAACAGGCTCACCTATCCAAACCAAATGTTTAGGCTTTGTTTGGACTATTTAGTAGATGGTGTATGTGAAGTTGCACAAAATCGGTCGAGCAGTTCTTCATTTATCACATTTTTTGTAACAAATGAATTAAGAAAATGGCGGATCATTTTACAGGAAAGGTTTAAAAAGTGAGAGCGGTACGAAGTTCGCCAGGTCAGCTTTACTAGCTTTTAATGATTTTATCGGTTATTATTAACAAAAAGTACGCGATAAATACCCGATAAAATCATTAATCAAAAATAGTTTGAACAGACTGAAAACAGGGCACTATGGCTTTGGGTTTGTCAAATTAAGATGGTACCTACCTATAAACATAATTAGACGAATTGTTAGCGGTTCGTCCAAAACGCGATTCTACCAAAATGCGTTTTGTCCAACACGCGTATCGTTCAATAAGCAGTTCGTCAATTATCCATACGCAGTTCGTCCAATTCTTACTAAGTACCTACTTTAACTTTCGAATTATTTAAAATAGTTTACGTTTCATATTTATTGCAATGACAAACTCTGTTCTTCCGCAAAAGATCTGCGCCATCTATTGGGTTTTAAGGTAAATACATTATTTTTTCTCAGAAAAGTCCTCATTAATGTTTAAATTATTTCAATTATAGCTATGTTTTACTTTATATTAATAAAAGATATTGCGCAAATTACATTATAACACCCTATCACTTACCTATGAGCTTATTTTGAAAACTTCAACAAATAAAAAGAAAATTAAAATGAATTCAAACTTTATTGTAAGAGTAAATAAAGTTAATAAAAGTGTTATATATCTAAATGACAAATTAGCATAGTACACAAGGCAGCCTTATCGCTGAGAGCGATTTCTCCCAAGCAACTTTGGGATGGAGAAGACAATATAAGAAAAGAAAAGATGGGTTGATAGTGCACAGACAGTAAATAACAGAATAAAAGTGATTGATTTCGATTTTTTCGACAAAACCTACGGAACAAACTGAACACAGTAAAAAGAGCACGAAAATTAGCCAGGGCCCTAAGGGTAGATGTCGGGACAATTTTTCCAACCTTTAATTCAGACATCACCTAATTGCTGTGTAATTTAACAGAATTCAAAGGGTTAATTTAATTAATTTGACAGAATCATTTCATCATTTTGTATGTGATTACGTGAAACGACCATGAAACTTTGTACCACTAACGATTCTGTTACTTCATTATGAATGTAAGCAGCCCCACACAAACTAGGTTCGTAGTTAACACACTTACGTTCTTAATGAATTCTTCAAACTACGAAAGTTTTTATAGTAATTCTGTTACAAATCAAAATCAAAATGGATGCTCCGTTCCCGTTCCATCCATATTCATGGACCTTTGAAAAGCAACGTTTATATGAGGAAGAAATACCTAAAATTGTGACGTAAATAATGTATTGATTTCACAAAATTCGTAGCAGTGCTACGCTGCCTCGTAGCAAATCTCGTAGCATTAATGCTACGTCGTAGCAATCATAGCTACAGCTGTTTCTAGTTGGAAGTAAACTTGTTTGAGGCCAGGGCCGTGCTGCAGGTATTTTATTCGTAATAAGGTTGCCTGAAAGAATTTTTTTAGGCGATAAGGCCGTCTGTTGTACACTTTTTGATTTAGATCGAGAAATGAAAGATTTAATGTTTGTTCTGTGTCTTATCCTGCTGACTATCCTACTAATAGTATAAAGCCGAAAGGTTGTCAAATGTGAATTTTCTTTTGTTACATAGGATCGCCAAAACACTGAACAGATCAAGATGAAATTTTGCATACTTTCGAATGAAATCGCAGCGGATCAGCTAGTTATGTTTATAAACATCATTCATATGTTATTAATGATGCTAAATAGTCATGGTAAAACAAAGAAACTCATATACAGCCATGGCACCTATTAACATTACACTGTTTTTGAGGCCAGTCGTCGTGTAATTAGATTAACCTCCTGCTAGGGTTTTTATATTTTTCTTCATTTTGTAGATACTAGGCTACAAAATAAGGAATAAAATAAAACCCTAATATCCAGTCCAAAAATACAGTCTGCTTGGTTCTAATACAAACCAAGCCTCTATTTGTTCAATAAGAAAAGTTGATAAGTTTTAAATAACTAAAAAAATAACTTCGAATACCTTAATTTTACACTGTTTCTAAGTTTAAAGGGAGAAATTGTAATCCTCGGGTAAGTACAAAATTAATGGGACTTTATAGGGAATTTTCGAAATTGGTCTATAAAATTCACGATGAAATCGACAAACAAACAAAAACAAACATACAGCCGAACATAAAACCTGCTCTTTTTTAGATATCGGTTTAAAAAACACATCCCTCACATTTAGCTTTACAAACATAGAAGTTAGTTAATATGTACATATGTATGTAGTCCGGAGTCGGAACGTTGGCTAGCCAATCACATTCCAATTCAGATTTCATTTATTCTGAGTCCTTAGTATAGGTTGTGAACTGTTTTACGATACGAATAAAGTTTTGGTTCACTTTTATACATTTAGCGCCTTGCGACGCCTCTACCAGACAGAGATAGTATCCGCTGAACCGTCCTCGGGCCAAGTTTCTGTTGCAGGCAGCAACTTACACACAATGCAAACAATTGACTTAACTAAAGATGACTCAGTGTGTAATGTGGAGGCTAGCAGCAGAAACAACAAAAACAATCTTAGCAAAACTAAGTCTAAAAAAATTTTTAAAATAAGTAAGTTTATAAAAAATACTCAAAATTTATTAGAAAATCAAAAAGATGAGGTATCTCGGCTTAAATGTAATAGAAAACTTGTTGAAGAATTAGAGCTCTGTACATTACAGCTAAACCATAATCAGCTGCAATATGAGGCTGAATTGCAAGAGCTGAGATGTAAACTTGGCCAGGCCGAGCACTCCCTAGGGCACTACATCAGCCTTTATGAACAAACTACACAACAGACAAGGGAACTCAATCTGGCCATGGATGCACTTCTCAGTAGCCAGCAGAGTCTGGAGGGCAGGATTCTGGAGGGCTGCGGCAGCTGTGATCCTGGCCCAGTCTGTGACCACTCAGGTCCGGACAGTACTGTGTCAATCGCATCCCTTCTGGATCTCAGCACTTCATGCTCAGGTATAAAAACAATAATGTACTGCGATGAAATTGGAATAAATATGGGCCAGTTCTTAAATATGAGTATGGAACATCCTTTTATAAATAATTGTTTTCCAAATTCCAACCTGCATAATATTATGCAAAAAATTGACAATGAAACTTTTCAAAGTAATTCAAACTTAATCATATGCCTTGGTAATAGGGGTAATGTGAACAAATCTGACTTGATTAGGTATTTGGACAAACTGTGCACATTAAATGTAAAAGAAATTGTGATGTTCACATTCCCCTACAGCGACAGCTTGCCACAATCAGAGAATAACCTTAGATATAAGCTTAATATGACGTTGCACACTATTTCATGCAACAACAATGTACATGTGATTGATACTAACAGTATTGTTGGTAAAAAATACTATTTGACACAAGGTAATTACTACCTACCCAATTTTTATAAAAGACAGATAGCAATTTCGCTATCCTATTATTTTAAAACAACAGCCAAAAACTTGGCTAGAAAAAATGCTTCTTTTGAGCATTGCAATCATTTAAAAAACAAGACCTTGGAAGTTATTCCAAGTCATTTAAATTAGAAATAACGACAATAGAGGAAGTCTCTAGCCCTAAACAGTCTATTATTATTAATCACAAGAAAAAACAAATAAAGCAAGATTGTAAAATCAAGGCAAAGTATACTAACCTGGTACACCAAAATATTCAAGGATTGAGAAATAAATTATTAGAATTAGAATTGTACATGAACTCATTTGATATTGACATCATCTGCTTAACAGAACACTGGCTGAAAAGCTATGAGCTCATGTTTAACTTCAGTAACCACCAGGTTGGTAGTTCTTTTTGCAGATCACATGCTATTCGTGGAGGCTCTTTAATATTACTAAATAAACTCATAAAGTTCAAAGAACGCAAGGACATAATATGCTTATCCGTTGAAAGCCACATCGAAGTAGCATGTGTAGAGCTGGAGCAAAGTATTGTAGTAAGCGTATACAGCCCACCATCAGCCTCCTTTGAAATATTTGAAAAAATTATGGATGATATCTTATTTAAAATATCAAAATCTAATAAAAATCTCTTGGTATGTGGAGACTTTAATATTGATCTTTTAGAACTTTACTCCCTCAGTAGTAGACTAACTAATTTATTTAACTCTTATAATCTAAGGCCATTATTTATGGAACCTACTAGAATTACTGAAACTTCAGCAAAATGTATAGATAATATATTTGTTTGCCAAAATGATAAATTTATTAGTAAAAAAATAATAAGCAATTTAAAATCAGACCACTTAGGTCAACTAATTCAATTAGACATACAAGTGAAAAATAATAATTGTAAAAAGAAAATAAAATACATACCTGTGACCACAAGTCGATTTGAACGGTTGAAATTGGATTGGGATTCTAAGCCATCACCTAATTACTCACATAACAACCCAAATGAGTCGTATTGTAGTTTTTTTTATAAATTCACCAATGCGTTCAATTCAATATTCACATCCAAATCGATTATGGTCTCAGAAAAACTTAGCTTTAGTGAGTGGGCAACAGTAGGTATACATAAGAGTAGACAAACTTTGTATGAACTATATAGTGAAAAACAATACAATTTTAGCCAGGAGTTCAAAGCAAAAGTAAAAAATTACTCAAAAATGTTCAGAAAAGTTTGTCAAATAGCAAAATCAAATCATATAAGCTCCAAAATTAGAAATAGTGAAAATGTCATAAAATCAACGTGGAAAATAATAAATAGTGAGACTGGAAAGGTCAGTACCTACGTTAATGATTACAATTTAAAGATAAATGATTGCACAATCAAAAATGACATTGAAGTAGCCCAAGCTTTTGAAAACTTTTTTACTGACATTCCAATCTCTACTACGAAGTGTCTAAACTCTTCTCAATTAATCGCTGAGTCATTACTCATAGAAAATGTACCTAAATGCGAAAATAAACTTAATTTCAACTATGTCGATGAAAAAGATATTAAAAAAGCCTTCAAACTTTTAAATATAAAGAAAACTGCAGATCTCTGGGGCATTTCCGTTAAAATTATTAAACCTTTAATTGATACGATTGCACCAGATCTAGCTTTTATATTCAATGAATCTATTGATTGTGGCGTATTTCCTGATCTAATGAAATGTAGTAAAGTAATCCCACTTTTTAAATCGGGTAGTAGGTCTGACCCCACTAACTTTAGACCAATATCAGTACTGCCAACTTTCAGCAAAGTTTTTGAAAAACTTATTTTACATCAATTGCTTAGGCATTTTAATGGCAATGACCTGCTACATGGTAAGCAATTCGGGTTTACTCGGGGCAGGTCAACTACTGATGCCGGTGTAGAGTTAGTATCGCATATTTTTGATGCTTGGGAGAAGTCGCAAGATGCTTTAGGTGTTTTTTGCGACTTGTCAAAAGCATTCGATTGCGTACACCATGAAACATTAATCAGGAAACTACATCACTATGGAATAAGAGACACCTCTTTGGATCTTCTTACATCTTACTTGAGTGATAGGATACAAAGAGTTGACATTAATGGGAAACGGTCTTCGGGGTCTGTAGTTACAATGGGTGTACCGCAGGGCTCTATCCTCGGTCCTTTCCTATTTTTAGTTTATATTAACGACCTACCACATCTTGTTAAGAATAATCACGAGATTGTGTTGTTTGCTGATGATACTTCATTAATTTTTAAAATGAAACGACAAAACATAAATTTCGACGATGTGAATAATGCAATCTCAAAAGTAGTACATTGGTTTAGTGTCAATAATCTTTTGCTTAACGAAACCAAAACAAAATGTATAAAATTTACTCTACCTAATGTAAAACAAGTTAAGGCTGATGTAAACGTAAAAGGAGAAACATTAGAAATTGTAAACAGTACAGTATTCTTAGGAATAACCTTAGATAGTAAACTTCAATGGGGCCCACACATAGATAAGCTAGCAAAGAGACTTAGCTCTGCAGCGTATGCAGTCAAAAAAATCCGTCATCTTACAGACGTTGATACTTCTAGACTAGTCTATTTCAGCTACTTCCATAGTGTTATGTCTTATGGCATTCTGCTGTGGGGTAACGCTGCAGATATTAACACCGTATTTGTGCTGCAGAAGAGAGCTGTTCGTGCAATCTATAATATGGGTCCCAGAGAATCCCTGCGTGATAAATTCAAAGAAATAAACATAATGACAGTACCATGTCAATACATTTATGAAAACTTGTTGTACACTCATAGAAATATCAATCAATTCCCTAAAAATAGCGACATACATAATATAAATACTAGAAATAAGAATAAACTCGCTGTGCCCACAACTAGGCTACACAAGATAAATGCATCTTTTAAAGGGCAATGTATACGCTTCTACAACAAAACTCCAAGTGAGTTGCAAAAAATATCAATAAATAAATTCAAACAAATTGTCAAAACCTTGCTGTGCAAAAAGGCTTACTATAAAATATCAGATTATCTAGAGGATAAAAAAGCTTGGGACGGGTTTTGCTCCAACTCGAAAAATAACAACTAACAGGCTAAAGGTTTCTTCGTCGCTTCTTTACTTTAGTCTACATACCGAAGCGACAGAAATCAAAAAATATCACTTTATTTCCGTGTCAGTGTTTAGTTTTATATTTTGACCTTTTCTAAGTGTACATTTATTGTATTTATGGAAATAAAGAGTTTTTGATTTTGATTTTGATTTTAGAGGAACTACTTTTCGTAGTTTGACAGTGATTGAATAGTTTCATTCGAAATCGATATAGTTTTCAAATGGTTTTGAGAGATACAACATTGGCTCTTCACGGAATATGGTACTTGTATCATTATTTTTTGTACGTGTAAGCGAGATAGAAGTTTGAGTCTATTGAGCACACGAAAACTTTTATCGAATTCGTATTTTGCACACTCATGCTAAGCAAACTGTTGAAAGCTGCTATCTCTGACAGTGCCCCTAACTTTTGAGCAAGTGACAAAGACGACGGCGGTGAGTGTTTTGTAAAGATTCAGAAACTTTGAAGTATAATCCTCTTGTTATTAGAATAGGACAGAACTTTGTCAAAGTAAATTATTTACTTCACATTTGGATTGAGAATGATGTCATCCTTCATGCTGTCCTGGTCAGTTCGAATCCCATTTGAGTGGGATAGCATGAGAGAGGGCGTCATTCTCAATCCCATTCTTTAAGAACGAAGGTTATAAGATCTTGGGACTGCCGGAAGTGGGGCTCCTCTAGTCCATCCAGCGTCTGCCTGCAGTCTTTCGCAGATCGTCATCCCACCTGGCCGGAGGGCGGCCTACGTTTGCCGAGGCGCGGTCTCCACTCAAGAACACGTTTACCCCAGCGGTTGTCGGTTCTTCGCGAGATATGGCCGGCCCACTGCCACTTCAGCTTGCTAATTCTTTGAGCTATGTCCATAAATTTGGTTCTCTATCGGATAGATTCGTTAGGAATCCTATCCTTCAGAGAGATTCCAAGCATAGCTCTTTCCTAGTTTGCTGAGTGACTTGGAACTGGTGGACCAGCCGTACCGTGAATGTCCACGTCTCAGCTCCGTAGGTAATGACGGGTAGGACGCACTGACTGAAAACTTTAGTTTTCAAGCAACTTTTGGGAAAAAAGAAAGAAAGAATTTTTGTTATACACGATTCCCAAAACTACAGAACAGATCAAGATGAAATTTGGCTCTTAGTTCGTAGGCTAACTTACAAAATAGGCTACTTATTATACGGAAAATACGCGTGCAAAGCCGCGGACAGAAGCAGTCTTTAATACATTTCTTTTATTAAAACTTTTAAATCCATCATGGTTATTAAAACTAAAGTCATTTACAACGGGATATTTATAACTCAAATCATGGTAAATATTCCGCTGTAAATGACTTTATCTTTTAAAAAGTCCTCTTGGCCTCCTACTCAAAATTGTATTTACCAAATTAGATTACTTGTAACCAATGAGTGAGTGCCGAAGTACAAAGGAGTCTGGTTTTACTAAAATCCACCAAATAAAAGGTCACGAACAAATTAACGTTTGAATTCACATTTCGCTCGAAGTTGAAAGCATTTTCCATAAAATAATACGTACTAAAGCTTTTGTGTAAATCTCGTTTTGTAGAAGCTAACGTGCTAATCTCAGTTTCACTGAAATTCGTTTAGCCGGCTTTCATTTGAGGTTCTGAAAAATAGATGGACTTAAATTTAATTAAGCTAAGAAGGGCATTGACAGTGGTGTTAGCTTACAGCTTATTTGTTCATAGCCAAGCTTCGATGTGTACACAAACATAATAAAATCAGAGCCCTTCGTCGTGATTTTAATAAAGTCTAGATTCCTGATTACATCATCATCATCAGCCAATCCTCCCAGCAATTTTTATAAACATAGAAAACACCCGGAACAGAATCTGCAGATCGTAAATATATTTGTTACGAGGCGGGTCTCGGATCCGCAACCAGCTGCGTTGCAAGCCCACTGCTGGTCATATATTCCATATAATGAGTGATATAACGCCATGTCTTCAGTTTGCGGCATTCATAATCTGCGTGCAGTCTTTCGAAGGCTTTTTTTTAGTATCTGAATAAAAGAAGTCCTATCTGAATAAATATTAAAAAACAAGCAGCGCCATTAAGAAGGAAGTTGAAGTTGAATATAGATTACGTATGCTTGACCCCCCATGAGATAAAAGTCAATAAGGCGCTTATCATGAGGAAGCCTGCGTCCAGCAGTGGACCAATAGGTATAGGCTGTCGAGGATGCTTTGCTGAAGCTACAATAACAGAAGATATAAAGCCTCTACCCCACAGCCGTGCTTTTGAAGCGCGTCTTGTGCCGCGCGTTTTGTTGCGATAGTTGTTCATAGCGTTTCCGATTTTGCGACAATTGTTCACGGAACATTTTGTGTTAGGACGCATCCCATCTTACACACAGCTGCGTCTTGTTTTTTGCTATTTTTGCGCGTGTAAGGACACACTACGAAATCGCGGCTGTGGGGTAGAGGCTTCAAATGATACGGATTTTTTAACATTGAACTTAAGCCGCTATCTAAATTACCAAGTAGAAATGTTTTAGCTTATTTTTTTTATTTTATAGCAAAATTTTTATAACATAAGCCCAACTTGAGAACTTGGAATATACTAATGAAATTTTCAATGATAACTAAAGAAAACTAAAAAGATAACAAGTAGGTACCTACTATACTTTTAAAGTTGATAACATCTTTAAAGTCTAAAGGACTTTATACCATTTAAAAAGTACAATTATTTTAATTTGAAAAGTGCTTTCCCTCAGACGTTATTAAAATTCAAATAAGGGTAAGACATGGACGTTTTTACGAAATAGGTACCTACTCGAAACTTGTTCGTCCTATTTTTTCTATTTCGGTTGTAGCGCTAAAATATAATTTTGTAGAAACCTTTTCCAAATTTACAAGGGAAAGCAATCAGTAAGAGTGCAGATGAACTGCTCGGCTTAAACGATCTTGAAACATTTTAGGTTAGGCTAAGGATACATCTCTTAATGAAGATCTAGATTTGTTTTAAATACGACTGCCTCTTTGGTCTATCGGTTGTGTGTTCAACCGCTGATGATAAGGTCCCGGGTTCAAATCCCAGGTCGAACATTGATATTGGGATTTATCCAATAGATGGACCCATTTCTCAAGCTCTTAAATCGAACAATGATGAAATAGTTTCAATTAAAATCATTAATCGATTGCAGTGTTTGAAATTATACTTATAACACATATCATAGCTACTACCATAGAAAAAGAAAATTTTTTACTAACATAAATGGCCCTAAGGATTTTTTTTGTGTTGTCTGACTGAAATAAAAGATTTTTATTTTCTTTATTTATGTAGCAAGAAAAATCCTACTATACTATCCTACTTTCCGTTGAGACTGGCCACCGTCGCCATGGCCAAGAATTCTGCTAGGAGAATATCAAATTATGTTACTGAGCTTTCAGCATGGCTATGAGCGAGCTACAAAGACCAAAATATACGTGGACTTTATAAGGGGCAACATAGTTTTCTATTCAAATTAGGGAAATGATAGTAACATCTAAGCCCGTTTTCTGATTACTCAGTAAGGTTTCGGTACAACTTCAGCACGTTTGGTATACGCGGTACCGAAACCTTACCGAGCGTATATTTCTATCTAGCGTTCCTGATTAGGCGGTAAACACGGTAAAATGTTGGATGACGCGTGCAGTACGCACGCGTCATCCAGACGAAACAAATAAAAGTAGTAAGTGTTTGGTTTAGTCCGTTTTCGCAATTGTAGTTTCTTTCATCACTCGAACCTAAGGCCATTTTCACATGTTTAAGGTTGCAATCGAAACGGCAATCGCGTGAAGTGAAAGTACCCTTCACTTTACGTTGTTTGCAGTCCAAACAATTTGTGACCGCGAAGTCATTAGATAGATACACACTTTTCTAAGCATATCAGGCGTGAGGGGTATTTTCCTTATCAGTCCAGAATGCAGTTTGATATGCAAATGATCAGTAAATGCCTATTTATGGGAGTAATTTGTGTGTACACTGCCTCAAACTTATCAGTTGATGGTGTTGCTAACAGAGAGGGCGTCGTGTGGAAAAGCACTCAGTGAAATAAGGTAACGGCCCTTATTTCCTATTTTACTTACCGGCCCAGATAAGTTGAAGATATTGTAAGCATGGCACCCTACAGTGTGCTCCCTGTTTAGTGGATTTTAAAGGCTGTCATAGGGTATTAGGGCTTCTTAAAGACTGTCATAAGATATTAATGAGGTCACATTGAATGAGTGCTTCAAGGAATTTTCGAATATGTTTCGTTTTACGTATTTCACGTAATAAACGGAACGGCATCTTCAAGACGTAAGTTAGAGGTTGGAGAAGATCAATTTGTGGATGTGGTATTTTTATCGTATTTATTAACTAGCTTTTTGCAGGATATTTGATAGTTGTTTTGAAAATTGATCACTGAGCGCATGGGTTAATCTTATTTAAACATTTGGTCAACCGAAACTGTAAATAATGTAAATACTATTAATTTGTTTCTATTATTTGATTGCAATATTCTTTCAATAAATAAAATATTCAATAAAATAAAGACGATTCTTTTAGCGACTCGCAAATTAAATTATAAATTAGTATATGTACCATATATTTAGTAGAGTGGCACGGTACCTGCCTGTTTTCCATTGCAAAACCCTAAATGGGTACATGCTGTGATCTTAACTTAAACTCACCTAAAAAACAACGTCTACTGTAATTATTATTAGAATTATTATTTACTTGACGATCGCCGCGCGGTTTCACCCGCATAGTTCCCGTTCCCGTGAGAATTTCGGGATAAAATAAAGCCTATGTCATTCCCTGAAAAGTAAGCTTCCTAACGGTGAAATAATTTTTCAAATCGGTCTAGTAGTTTCGGAGCCTATTCAATACAAACAAACTAAGAGAGAAACAAACAAACAATCAAATCTTTCCTCTTTATAATATTATTACTAGCTAGAAACGTTCAAAGGTAATTTCTATCCCATGGGAACTGATTTATGGGATAAAAAGTAGCCTATGTTTGATTCCAGGCATAGAGCTACACCGGTGCAAAATTTCAGCTCAATCTGTTCAGTAGTTTTGGCGTGAAGACGTAACAAACATCCCTCCATCCAAACTTTCGCATTTATAATATTAGTGTCATAGTGTCATGATAGTGTGATTAGCGTGAAGTGTGATATTAGTATAGATCAAGCGACGTGCGTGACCCGAGGGCTGGTGAGTATCTAGTACAACGCATCAGGATTGTATACAGCGGGGCAATGCCAGGGTCTTGGGGACGCTTCAGGTTGATATTGATTTGGAGCAGTTGAGCTACCTCTAGTTTGTTCTCAACAGTTTTGAGGTAGTCTAACCGTTTCATGTGTTAAATATTTGAATCAATTTGTTGCAATTTTCCTTTTACGTGGCTTTTAGATTTGCAGCGAATAAACTGTCGGAGTGGGACAGCAGAGATGATTGTAGCAGTGATTTTTCAGTTCAAGTTAGGTAGGAAGGTATTACGCCAAGAAGATTATGTTATGTCAAACACGTTGAAATTTTTTGTACAAATGTGGACCAAAGTCTAAGACGAATGTTTTCGATGATGTTGACATGTTTGTTACCTAATACCTTTAAACTAACAAAACAAGTTCAAATGAAACTCATTTATGAAGTTCTAAACCTGATTAAACAATATGGCTTCACTTTACCTCGGAAAACACGAGCAGTCGTTTTTATTATATAATAAAATTATATGTGCACAATTACTGAAGGAGGTTATTCACCTACTACCACAGATTCATTGTTGTAACGAAATTTAAAAATATACCAAAAAAATAATTGTATGTTTACTAAATATTAATCTGTGGCAGCAGGTGAATGACCTCCTTCAGCATTGCGCACTAATTTGAACAACTCCATGTATAGTGACATATTTTATATAATTGCCTAGCGGTAGAAAAAAACCTGTAATTATGATATACTGGATTCTAAACAATAAATAATTTACGATGCAGGGACAAAAAAAAAAGCGAAAGACTGCAGGCAGATGCTGGATGCGGCAAGCTAATGATAGGGCGCTATGGCGCTTATTAGGGGAGGCCTAGGTCCAGCAGTGGACTAATAATAGGCTGATGATGACGATAATGATGCAGGGACAGATCTTAAATTGGAGAAGATGCTTGTCTAATTTGGTCCTTGTATCATAAGTACAGCATTGATTACTCCAGGAGCAAACAGATTTCATCTAAAATTTTCTCCATTTAACTCCGTTTCTAGTTACACGCCTCTTTCATTGACATTTTCAGAAACTCTACCCAATTTGGTACTCAGTCGTATCTAACCTCCCGACGCCTCCAGCTGCTCCCAAAGCATCTTAACACCACATTGATGTAACGTCTGTGAGGAGCCCATTACCCCGGATCAAATGGCTCCACGGGGTCTGCAGACATTAAGCAGAATTTTTATTTTACTGAAAACTCGGAACGTTAAGTAAAATTGCTTATTAAACGACATTTTAGGGTGGATGTTACACTGTTGTGTAATTCGGGGTACGTGGGGGTATTTTTCGTTATTACTGAGTCTAGGTTATCTGAAGGTTTCAATATGTTTGGTATTTTTTTTATTTTAGATGGTAGAAGTACACAGGTATTGTTAAAAGTGGGTACCTATTGATATTCTTTTATAGAAGTGGTCAACTTCAGTGGATGACTCTTCTAGTGGACATGATTTATTGTAGATTCTTTAAAATGGTTATTTATGCGACATAACAATCGATCGATATCAAAATTTTGAGTTACATTCAGAATTTCGATCGACATAATCGAGACACAAACTCGAGATATAAATAATTTTTATCTCGAAATTTTCAAAGCATTTTTGCTCAGAAGCATGAACTAAATGCGGTGACAGTTAGTTCAAGTTTTTCAGCAAAATACTTTGAAAATTCGAGAACAAAACACACTGACAAGTATTACATTCAACTCAGAGTTTCTACTACTTTATTTGTGAATATTCTACTTCAGAATATTATATCGTCTAGCGGTGTGACGCTATTCCAAGCTTTCATCATGATAAATGTTCGAGAATATGGATCGTAAGCAATACACAACTTTATGGGGTGTAGCTTGTTTGCAACGCAGACATGCCGGATTAACATTTTTAGATGCTATAATGAATAACGAGGGGTCAACGGCCAGTTGAAAGTTGGCGCAAGTGAGCGACGGGCAAAAATAAGTAATCATTGGATTCGTCTTGGCAGTTTAACTTTACTATCTGACTGTACAAAACAGCGTTTATCATTGGTGTCCGAAATTTCAGTAAAGAAAACATTAAAATTAAAAAGTGTCAGTTCGGACAAAGTGTGCAAAGATATTGTGTCCGACACGTCGGCAAGCCAAATTTAATGACATTTCTTAAGTGTTATGTTTTGGATTTGTATAAATATAGGATATGAATTTTAGGATTTGTATAAATACACGAATGTTCTCTAATTTGAGGATCAGCTTTTTTCTTACACATAAGTACTTTTACAAAAAAAAGACGACGCCAAAGCATTTTACTGTGTATAAAAAAGTATATACCTACCTATGAAAACTTCTGTCAAAAACATTCGTCTAAAATGTGACCATTCGCTAACCTCTTAGAAGGTGCTAACTCCCCAGCAAGCCCACTCAAGGTCACCACCATAAGAATGTTTTATTTTTAATTTCGCGCTACATTAATTGAAGGAAGAAACTGTGTAAGTGTTTGCTTACATTATCTTTTATTTTTGAACTGGCAACATAATTAGATTTTATTGTTTCCTGTTAAAATATTTTATATCAGAAAATTAATAAAGCATTGTTTAGTTTTCCATTTATGTACATATTGTTGATTTTATGTTGTTTTTGGGTAGGTAAATATAGCCAGCATAAATAAAATAGTAATTTCGAAGATTACGAATTTTTTAAAACATTATTATGTAAGACTAGGTTCTATGAAAACGTTTTATGGTTATTCCTACATATATAGGTACCTACAGGATACTAGAATCTTTGTTTCATACGAAGTCGATTCAAGTTCTCGCATGGTTATGGGAAGAGGCTATTTTCACGGAATATTGTATTTATCTCTTTTTTTTGTACGTGTAAGCGAGAGGTTAATGTCTATCGAGCTGTCGAAAAGTTTTATCGTAACTAAACTGAGCATACTAGTACTAAGCGTACAGATCATATTAAAATTGCACGATGCCAAGTCCACAAAAACATAATTATTCAACCTTTATTTAATGTGCTTGTAAAAAAGCTTACGTTTTTCAATTCATGAATTTCAGGTCAATAGCCTAGCACCAACCAGGAACACTTAAGGCGAGGATTCCCGAGATGCGATGATTGCGAGTAAGTGAGCAAGACGGTGCGCAGGCAGCCGAGCACGATTTTGTAGGTATTTAGGTGTTTTGAAAAATATTTGTATGGCATATAAAAATATTTTCTAGTGATGCACTGCGTAATAACGTTTGCAATATTTTGTTATACATTTTGTGTAATTTTATTCATTTTTCTATTCACATTGATCATTCAAAGTTTCATTTAGAGGTAACTTTGTAATTTTTTTCTATCGGGTGAAATATCACCAATCGTGTTTTTGTCTAGTGATGCACTAGAAAATATCCTCAACTATAATATGTATGAATTTCAAAACTATAGGCCTTATAGTTATTGAGGTACGGACAGTTAAAAATCCCGAAATCCGGGAATCCTCGCCTTAAGGACATATACGTTTTCAACTGTATTTTTTTGAACGTAAAGTCTAAAGTTAAGTGAGGGTTTCAATTCTCTTGTGGTCAGTCTATTCTAGGTAAGATGAGTTAAACCGTAAGAAGAAATAATTTATTTAGTTTTTTACGTTTTGTAGTTTCTGCCGAAATTCGGCTAGGAGGGCATTAAACAAGGTGTTTGTTTAAAATGTCCTCCTAGCCTAGAATTTCAGCAACGGCGGCTATTCTTCGTTGAGACTGAATTTCATGAGCGCAGGATATTATAGTGCACAAGTGTGTGCGCAAACACACATGCATTCTATTCTTCACTCTCATAACCCGATGTGACGGCAGTCCGACACGACCGGCGAGAGATAAAGCGCTGGAGCAACCTGCTGTATCAACGTGCTTTCCGAGGGACGGGGGGTGTAACACCGCCAACTTCCTGACTCCAGTCTGCTACTGTATTTTTTTTTGCCATTAATAACTTAGTTATTTTACACCTTTATAAAACCGAAAGATATGTAGTAGGTGCATACAAACGTTTTTAAACTTTAAGGTAGGGCCTTAACGTTATTCAATTATTTTTACCATTAAATCAAGTTTGCAACAGTCTGCAGTTAGCTCAATTATTTTAATTGTAAATACTAGTGTAATTTTCTTTGTGAATAAAGGCTTTTGCCAATAAAAAAAAATCTACTTACATAAATATTACCACCAATCGGAGTCAACGCTCATCGGAACTCTGAAACGTTTTCTTATTAACAGTTTTTGAATATAACCCTCAAAAAGAAATAAACCCTCAAACGTTTTCATAGAAAACACAGCCGCAAAGCCGCAAAATCTAGTAAAAATAAATACGTTTTTACTTTCACCTACCTTTGCTAGTTCTGCCGGTTATTTACCTCCTGTGCGGTAAAACTATGAGGAGAACTGTGACGTGTAACCTCCCGGGAGATTGGACACGCAATGCGACAGCGGTAGTGTGGATAGGGAATGTTAGGTAAATAATAACCATCAAACATAACTGGGTAAAATTGTATATCAGCCTGGCAACACAGTGGGTGACGCACGATTAGCCAGGCAACTCTCGGCTACCGGACTCATTCTATCGCCGACAGCCGTCCTGAGCAGACTTGGTATTTTTGACCTACAACTGAATAGTTGTTGCCCAGCCTTTGCTTGCAAAACGAGTCTGTACCAGTTTGGGACCGAACGGAGGTGGAGTCGGTTGAGGCATGCTGTTTTTGTATATACCGCCCAACAACTTCAGAAGAGGGATTCCGATAGCAAGGTACGTAAAGTGAAGATTTCTTATAATTATTCGTAATTACTGCTCTTTATCTTGTTATCACCCTGCCCACAAGGTGTTGAGGGTTGACTTGTTAACACGTAATCGGGGTACATAACTCCGATAGTGTTAACAGATTGATTTAGAAGTGCGGGTTTGTGCAGGCATTCGGCCAGGGCATGCCGTCCCTGGTGATGTCGTCACGTACTTAGTGATTTTACTAGATACCTACCTGCATTTTTGGTTAGTTTGAAAGCCTGTTTGTTAGCACGTGGTCAGGGTATCTACTCCCTGACAGTGTTGGCGGAATGATTTGCAAGTGATCGGTATTTGTGTAGGCATTTGGCCAGGGTACTCCCTGGTAACGCCGGTACGTGCCTGGTTAATTCTGATTAATATACTAATGACAATATGTTAAAGTACACTAAATAGCGATTGCTCGATAACATGTAGCGGGTTCACCGTTAAGTAAGTAGGTAGGTACCTACCGAATCTGTGATCGTGGCCGCGTTTGGCCAAGATACATAGGTACCCGCCTAGTCGCCTACTCTATGATAGCTTGAACGCGGGCTCAGCAATTTAACTGGCTGGATTTCCTTTTCAACGTGTTTTTTGTAACCCCAAGAGAAATTTATAAACTTTTGTTTGGATTCTGGTTATCAGTGATCCATGATCGCACTAACTTGTCAGATGAAATGGAAATATGCCTTGAAGAACATTGATGCTTGATAATTTTTAACAGCGAATGATGGAAGCAGTTAGCGTGACCACCACCGTAGCAGAGAACACCGTCGCCATAAAGCGCCAAAGCGCCGTAGCAATCGACGGAGCCGCGACGAACACAGCCAGCCAGGTACCATAGATGCTGACGTAATGTGATCGTGATGGCTGTGCTGAGAAGCGTCCAGCGAACGATGGACGATGCAACGAGAAGCGAGGTAAGTCGTGTAATTCTACTCGAAATCCTTCACGCAACCGTTGATATAGTAGGAAGAATCGAAGCGCCAAAGCAGGCGTACCTAGAACAGCACGTCGCAGCGAGAGGCTAGTTGCGCCTCACATTCGAAGCCGTTGTCGTAATCGGCACTATAGTGAACTTCGTGAATCGAATCGGAATGTATTTGAAGGTGTACTTTATTAGTACCTAGATATAGATATTATGTACCTATGTCAAAATCCGTTGATAGGCTTTGATCCATGCCATGCCTCACTTCTTCAATGGACTACAAAATATTTAGATTTTACCCTAACCAAATCTGGTGGGCCTCACCGAATCGTGATACCAAAGAATACCAACCCATTTATTAAATTTTGATTAGCTCCGTTATGTACTAACCGATGTAGATAGGTGTACGATGATGAAGATTTCATGGCTTTATGTAGGTATGGGATAGAATAAAGACCTCGATATTTACTGCTAGTGACCTGACCACCTTATAAATTACCCAACCTTCGGAACGAATACATTCTACAGGTACCTACGCAATATCTACGCTCAGAATAACTACAGTAGGTACCTAGCATAATAAGGAATAGGGACAAATTTGATATATCTACGTAGGCACTAATTCTAAGTTAAGCATGAAATGAAATCATGGAGCTGTAATATTTTTTTTTTAGTTTTACTATCCGTTTCCGAGTCGTAGTACCACAGAAACATATCTAGATATATTTCTGTGCGTAGTACCTATGTTGCATAGGTATGCATCAGAGTGCACTTGAACCGATCAAGATAGCGACGAGTTTCAGGTGGAGTTGTCGGTGAAAATGCTAATCACAAACAAAGCAGTTTACTTAAAATATTTGCTACTTCACTTGATAATAACGAACGTTTGGCTACTTACGCTAAGAACTTTGTAGTCTAAACGGATAGGTGCCATGCCAACGTCATATTATATCCATGCTCAGTTTGCAAACCCATGAACACAACTAGCTACCTATCTCTCTCTAGACCTACCTACCTATATACCAATGCACGAATGCACCTTTGATTGCAGCGTATTCATGAAATATTTGCTAGAGAAAATATAATATTTAAATAAACTCGATCATAGTCTTGAAACAATGCTCACCTACCTAATTATAGATTTGTAGATGACCAAAACCTCGATAAGTAGTTCCAAGATTTATAGGTATTTTTGGTGGCAAAAGATCATTCACTTTCTATTTTTCTGTTAATAAAACCATGACACGAAGCCGTGCTTGCGGTGGTTTCCAAAATAGGACTTTTGTGAGAACATGCGGGTTCGATTCCCGCGGCGCGGCAGGTATTTGTTCGATTTCCGGATGGTTGTTCGGGGCCTGAGGCATGACAAGCATTAAGTACTTTAATTTATATGTAAAATAATAATGAGCCTTTGTAGGAATTCCGATTTAAACTACGTAGAAAGCGTAGGAAGGTACCTACCTATAAAAACAAAACACAAATTCTAGTGTTTTTTTTTATGGTTTAAGTCATTTCTTTGATCATCCAAACTATTATTTATTGCAATGGACGACTGGAAGGCAAAACCTAAGATAAGTCTTCGCAATCTACTAATTTTTTTTGAACAAGGAATAAAAACTAAGAATTGAAACAAAAACAATTTATGGCAGCTCCTTAATCTAACACTTTTGATGCCCGCGACTCACATGCAACCTTAACCAAACATTTTGTCATTCAGGTGGCAAACTTCTTACGTGTAAATAATGCATATAAATGAAGCAATAAAATATCGAATAGAAATCATTGAGGGTAGCGAAAAGAAATGTGAAGTAAACATGTAGGATTAGAGGAGTAGAGAGTATGAACAGGATGTAAGAGTACGAACGCTAAGCAAGTATGAACGGGAGAACCACACTTTTCATAAAAGTCAACAGTGTGTGAATGTGTAAATATATAATGTAGTGTAGATGATATAAAATGAACAATAAATAATATACTTAAATCAAACGCTTAAACTAAATATTGTGGGAAGATTCCCACGTAGGTCTTTAAACTAACATTTTCATGGCCCGAGACGCAGACGAGCCTCTCGACTCGACCCTCGTGTAGTGGCGGCGGCGGGGCGCGCCCCTGCGGGTCGCACCGCCGAAGCTGGGCAGCGAATGCGTTAATACGCAGAGTATCAATTACATACATATTTATGCCTGATTATGCTTTGAGTACGAGTAGGTTTTCGGTAGGTAAATTATTTAGTACGATATTATTATACTGTTACACCCTACGTGTTAATTAGAGTTTAAACGGTGAAAACGATATAAGTACTCGTAAGTTGTTTAGGTCCATAATAAACAAAATAGAATAAAATAGAATGGAATCGAATGGAATCGAACATAATCGAATAAAATCGAGTAGGATCGAATAGGATAATAGAAAAGGTATTTATATTTACTAACAGACGCAATTGAAACACGGGTCGTCAGTGACCGTGATCAGAGAATTAGTTACTGCTGGCATAATAAAATAAATTGAGTTTCCAAAGTAAACTACTTACGACTTTTCAAATGAATTTAGGACTGTAGTAGGTTCAATTAAAAATAAACAGAGTTAATACCATACTCAAATAAATAAAATTAAAGGTAAAATACACACCTAGGTTTACAACACCTATAAAATGTAATATACTAGAAGACGATTTTTCTAATTTACTAGTGACGACGACTTTTCTCATTTACTTGTGTAAAGGTTCTCCTACCTGCAGCCAAATCGCGCTTTTTGGATAGTTGTGTTGGTTTAAGGAATCTTGACCAGTGTTTGAGCGGGAAGGGAAATTGAAGGC
Organism: Eupithecia subfuscata; assembly: GCA_963564075.1. Taxonomy (NCBI): domain Eukaryota; kingdom Metazoa; phylum Arthropoda; class Insecta; order Lepidoptera; family Geometridae; genus Eupithecia; species Eupithecia subfuscata. The sequence goes on from OY751106.1 coordinate 4,316,150, forward strand.
AAACTAGGCTATCCTCGATTGGTTGATATGTCGTTATGGAGCGGCGGTGAATAATTATGCTTTTATACTAAAGTATCTTCAAATAGGTCGAACGGGACTTTCTAGTCCTTTTTTTTAGATAACTTGAAGTCGTGCAATGTCTTACAAAAATAATTTTAGTAACAATTTACTAGACTTAGGCCTATCAAATTCTATTTTTGGGTCTATTTGAACTCCCTAATCCAATATAGGGTAGTTAATGTAAATTTAAACAATGATGTTGAAAGTTGTAGCTGTAGGTACATTGACAATGAAAATCATTATTATTGCTGCACTGATCATGATATTCTATTGGATATTATACGTAAACGTTTTGCTAATAGTTTAGCAGAAGATAACAATGACATCTTATTGACACACAATTTAATAGTCAGGTATGCAATGCATTTCATGATAATAAACTTAATAATGCTGTCCACGTTTAATTCGAACTTAGTCCGCTGGTTGTTAACTGTGGACATGCGGGGCACAATGATGCGCCGCCCAAAGAGTCTCAGTTAACAGTCAGAGTGAAAAAAAACGATAAGTTATTTTTAAGTCAGGTGAAATTAATATAATTGACTAACAGCTTGTTAACTGTGGGCATGCACAACGATGTGCCGCCCAACGAGAAGCAGTTAATAGACTCAGTGAAAAAGGGAACAATTTGGTTATTTTACGCGTGAAATAATTTTAACGTAGGGTAACCAAATGATATTACATGATGGGTTGTTAATTGTGGGCATGCCAGGCACAATGATGTGCCGCCCAATGAAAAGCAATTAACAGTCTGGGTATTATAAATAATAAAAAGCAATTGGGTTATGTTGCGCGTGAGTTATTTCTAGCGTAAGATTAACCAAATGGCATGACAGATTGTTAATTGTGGGCATGCCGCCCAGCGAGAAGCAGTTAACAGCCTGAGTGATGATCTACTTATTGTGGGCATGTTTCGCTCAGTGAAAAGCAATAAGTTGATGAAAATAGTAATTCTCACTAATAGTTTTACTATAAGCAAATGAAGTGATAAGCTTTGCAACCAAAGCTAAGAAATGAGAAGGAATGCAGTGACGAACTTAACAACCAAAGCCTAACGTGGGAGCTACACATCGACAGACTCTGCGAGAGAGTGGGAAGGGCTTGCTTCGCTTTATGGCGTTTATCGGCTACTCTTGAAGAAGGGATGACCAGAAGCTGTTACTTTGCATCCGTTCACTCGCTCCTTCAATATGGCGTGGAGCTGTGGGGCAGAGCTGCTGACTGGGAGCGAGCGTTTAGGATGCAGAAGAGAGCTGTTCGAGCGATCGTGAGACAATTAAATCCAAGACTTATTTTTGTTATTATTATATATTGTTATTATTTGACGGGCTCATTAGAGAGAGATATTATTAGAAATATTTCGAATCTAATAAATAAATAAATGGTTGCCGTACCTAAATGTGAACAAAAGGGATTCTAAGCTTTGTTAGCTGGATCGTGCTCTTTGATTTAAATCTCTTTGGCATACGTTTGTAAGAATATGGTCTTTTATTCGTTACCTTTTGTTTTTTTTTTGATGAAATATATTTTGTCCGCAAGGATAGATAAAGTTCAAATTGAAAAATCAATGATTGTTTGGAAAATAAATTAATGTTTACTTATATGTTAATATTTATAAGCAACGAAGGCACTCGTTGACGGTCGGACGGCCGAGCTGTTAGGTAAATAATAACCATCAAACATAACTGGGTAAAATTGTATATCAGCCTGGCAACACAGTGGGTGACGCACGATTAGCCAGGCAACTCTCGGCTACCGGACTCATTCTATCGCCGACAGCCGTCCTGAGCAGACTTGGTATTTTTGACCTACAACTGAATAGTTGTTGCCCAGCCTTTGCTTGCAAAACGAGTCTGTACCAGTTTGGGACCGAACGGAGGTGGAGTCGGTTGAGGCATGCTGTTTTTGTATATACCGCCCAACAGGAAGTATTTATGTCAGGGTTTTAATTCCTGGGGTAATAGGTAGTGCTGATAATACCCACCTTATTATTGCTCTACCAAAATAGATCATAACGAGAAACCCAACTCAGGGTTTTGAGCCCAGAAGAAAATGAGATGTGTCATCCAGTGGCTGGTGCGACCAAGTCGCCGCCCTAGCAATAAAGATACTATCTAATAATTATCATCATCCTTTATTAGTCCACTGCTGGACATACGAATTTTATCCTATTTTATCTAATTATGGATATGGTTATTATACGAGAGCCTGAACTTTGAAATAGGTCATTCAACATGATGTTACATTGTATTTTGCAACTGCAACACACAATACATGGTTATAGGTATCTAGTTATGTTAGGTCACACATGTGCGATCTTTGGGAAGTCATCAACTACCCTCATTAAGGTAGAGAAAATATTTATTGTGCATATTTTGTTGTCAACTAACGTTTAATATTTTTTAACTTTCCTACTTAACTTTTTGATTTTCAATCTTAATTACGCATTAGGGCACAATCTTTAGATTGTATAAATTCTTTAGAGAATTATATTTTACATTATATTTTGTTACATTTTTCCTAACTGCCTGTAGGTATTTTAAAAACCATATTACAGAGGTGTTTCTGTTAACCAACTACAACCTCAACGGTTAAAAAATTCAAACTCCAATCAAAACTATCCCAATCAATAACAACCAGCGATAGATAACAAATTGGCAATTGGCAATCCACAGTAGGTTTATGTACCTTTATGAAATCTGACAGGAAATTGGAATCGTATTTGAAACGGATTCCGTAGGCAGCTAATAATTTCGCAGGTTGTTGTCTAAGCCGGCGTGTTTGGAAATAGATGCATCAAGCTATGTCGGAAATTGAACTGAAGTGAAGTGCAGAGAACAAGTGATTTGAGTACATTCAAGATAACATTCTCTTAGGGCCATATCTTCTATCTATATATATAAAAGAAAGTCGTGTTAGTTACACTATTTATAACTCAAGAACGGCTTCACCGATATGGCTGAAAATTGGTGAGGAGATAGCTTAGAGCCAGGAGACGGACATAGGATACTATTTATTCCGTTCGATAGCATTCAAGTGTGACTTGACATAACCTCAAAAATAGAATGGGATAGAAATAACCTCAAAACGTTTCCATAGAAACAACGCGTGCGAAGCAGAAGCTAGTAACTTATATAAGTTGAGAGAGAGTCCACAGGTGATCGGAATGCTGGCTTCTATTTCGGTTAACGAATTAGCATTGCCATTGAACGTGGCAGCATTCGGGCCACTCTGCCACCTGGTGACGCCTTAGGCCTCGTTTACGGAGACACAGGGCGTCGCACATCGCGTTGCACGTTTTTTCCGTTTACAGAGACAGGTAAAATCGTTTCTCCGTAAACGCACTCTACAATTCCATTATGATGGAATTCAGTGCGGGCCGCGCTACCCCGCGTCTCCGTATCAAGGCCTTAGGTTTTTAAGAAATAGAAATTAGTGTAAATACTAGTTGTAATTGCTTTATTCCGTTATTGTAATTTTCTATGTGTTAAATAAATTTATTAGTTGAGGTGTGGTGGTGGGATGAAAATCTGCGAAAGACTACAGGAAGATGCTGGATGCAGCAAGCTGAAGACAGGGCGCTATGGCGCTAATTAGTGCAGGCCTATGTCCAGCTGTAGACTAATATAGTTCTGTGTTAAAATTTTTGTGGTGGGTACAGTGATAATCCTGGCGTGTTGCAAGCCTCGTCATTACATTATTTCTGTTCTCTAATATTAAAATATTTTGTTGTTTTATGTAGAACAGCTTGGTACCTTTATTTTACCGAAAAATATACGAGTTTTACCTGTATTTGAGGAAAACTAACGACTTATTAAACCTGCATATTATGTTAAACTTATTCGATAACTGAAGCCTACAGTTTCCACATATGAGTACATTATTATGTGTCCGTTGGAAGTAGGTAACATTATTTTTGTCATGGTCCATGAAAACAAGGTCTGATACTCTGAAAGTGTCAAATAGAATATTTGACGTCACTGTCCAGTTGCCACTTTATTGCAACAAAACATAGAAGTTGGGAAATAAATGTGTTATTGGGTAATTAATTATATTCATAAAAAAATATGTTTGTTAAATACTGATCTAACAAACATATTTTTTATGAATATAATCATTAACACGATTTAATGTTTTAAATAATGGGTAAATACAAAACCACATAGTTTTATGAGATTCGTACAGGTAATGTAAGGAGTTCAGGGAGTTACGATTTTACGGTACTGGTACCACCAGAAAAAGCTAAACGTTAAAATCGTTAACAATGAGGACGTGTATACGACGGACGTGTGACTTCAACAATTTAATAACAATTATTGACAATGTAGATCTGTAATTATTTGTTATAATTATTATAATAAATTCTACCAAAAATTAATTATGTGTTGTAAACAAAGATATATTTTATTTACCTCAACGAAACGAGAAACTCATTTATATGATATCCTTGAATTTATACACAATAAAGTGGTTTTTTTGGGATTTTAAATATTGCATTTAGGGAAATTTCATTGTTTTTTAAGAAAAGTTGGTAACCCTGCGATGACGTAGAAAGTATCACCCACGTGACCGTGATGTCTCGGAATGCTATACCTGGCGTAGTATATTATTATACAATGATTTCGATATCAATAGAAGTGGACTGCAAAGAACAATGGCAACTTTCCCTTATGGTTTGTCCCAAAAATTTGAGGAAAGATAAGAAATATACCATTCGATTCATCTCAAAATTTTAAGGAACTCTGCATTTTTAGTTTTTCCAAGATTATTCCAGAAAAAATTATATATTTTTTTGAAAATTGGCAGAATAATTTCCTATCCTTGGTTCATCTCTTCATTGCAAATGGCGGCGGGGTGACAAAAAAGGTTTCAATTCTAGAGGTTAGTTTCAGGTTAGGGGCAGGATTAAAACCAACCTCCTTTTTTCAGTTGGTAGGTAGAATAGAGTAGGTTTATCGGCCATGGACGAAAATAGCTAGGTCTTAGGCCCTGCTACATTTTTGGATAGAGATTTCCTAACTTTTTATGAACCCTTAGCCTATACCTACCTAGCCCAGCCTAACCTAAACCAGCTCAGGTGTATTGCCGCGGCTTTACAATGTGTTCCAAGAACGTGTCGCCTACCTGTTCGAATAAAATTGATAGGTACCTAATGAGCGCCATATCGCCCAGTCTTCAGCTTGCCGCATCCAGCATCTCCCTACCAATTGCGTCCTACACTACGTTTGCCGAGTCGCAGTCTCCACTAAATACAAGAACACGTTTGCTTTTCGATTCTTAACCTACCCATGGCACAACTATTATTTGTATTATAGGTAGGTACGTGGAGTATCGTACGTACCGTACCTTCCTGAAGTGAAGACATATAATTAACCGCTATCTCAATAAAAGTCATAGGTCTATCTACCTATAGTCATCGCCAAAATTACTTACCTAGGTATAGCGGTGAACAGATGAAGATTCCAATCCAAAGCACAGAGCAGCTTCTGTTGTCTTGCAATAAGTGTAGTTTAGCGATTGCTCTTGACGGTTTTGGAGTCTTCAACTTAACGAGTTACGAGCACCTACCTACCTAGGTAGTACCTAATCAAAAATGTTTTTAGGTAGGTACCTATCTACCAAAATAGATAATTTTGTAATAATTCCTAATATCCCAGAAGGATCGAGTGGTTGGCCTTACTACCTACGTTACGTACCATTCTAGCTTTACCAATAGGTAATACTACCTATCTATAAACTAGCCAAACTCGATGTGGAATGTTTATAAGCAAACCATTAAGAACACACACACACAACGCTTACACAAAAAACTAAAACTCACTTGTTTTGCTTGGCGTCGAGTTTCAGATAGGTACCTACGTATAATAAATTGCATTGATTGTTTGCAAAAGTCTGCAGTTAGCCAAATCGTGGCCAAATTGTTTCACTAAGTAATACTAGTTCTAATTTCACTCTGTTGCTGCGTCTTTTTATACGCAATTTACATCCTTACTTACGTCTGCCGATTTGAGATCCTTCCTTCAATAAATATTGCTTATAATTTATTAATTTTAAATACTTTATTTACAAAGAAAATAAGTGCAATCAAATACCTACCTAATAATTTATATTATATAAAAAGACGCGGCAACAGAGTGAATTTTAGGTTAAGTATGGGCGGTTTGTTTACAAACATTCTAAATCGAGTTTGGCTAGTGTATATGCATAAGATAAGAAAACATACCAACTAGCACGGTAATATTATAGGATAATAATACCTTGCAACTAGGTAACTGGTCAGTGGAATCGTATAATTTTATTAATATGCGCAGGAAAACTCATAGATGAAATATTTTTTATCTTGGTGCTAAATTATACATTTTCAAGAATGCTTAGGTAAGTACAGTATATCAATTCTTGGGGTTAGTTTCTTTCAATTCTTAGTAAGTTTTTCCATTATCTGTGAGGTAGCGCTACCGAGTAAGTACCTATTGTTATTCGGTTTCCTCTCTATCGTCATTTAGATAGGTACCTAAATACCTGAAAAATAAACACATCGATACTATAATATTATAAAGAGGAAAGATTTGATTGTTTGTTTGTTTGTATTGAATAGGTAGGCTCCGAAACTACTGGACCGATTTGAAAAATTCTTTCATTGCTATGAAGTTTACTTTTCAGGGAGTGACATAGGTTATATTTTATCCCGGAATTCCCACAGGAACGGGAACTACGCGGGTGAAACCGCGAGGCGATCGTCTAGTTATTTATAAAAGGAAAGGAATGTTCAATGTTTGTAAGATAGGTATTACTAAAATGTATGGGTATTACTAAAATGTATTGGAGAATTTTAGTAACGATAGCTAGGTAGGTACAATACAAACACTGCACATAGGTATGTAGGTACCATAGAAATCTAAATTGTTATTTAGATTTCTATGGTAGGTACTTACGGAGTATTAGGTAAGTACTAGGTACTAACTTTTACTAGGTATGCATAATTTTATGTAGACTAGGCACATAGGTACCGACAATCTTACGAAGTAGGTAGGTAGGTGAACAATGAAAACAAAATAAACTCTCGATGTACAATAACTTACAATGGCGAAGGGTAGGTACATAAGTAGTTCTTTAGCACCCAAGAAAGAAAATATATTCTTTGAAACAAGTTTCTTTGCTACTACAACTTTTTGTGAAATCACTCTCACAAACACTTGGGCACAGATATTATAATACTATATTGGGTAAGGATAAAAGGTTCACCTGTAGTATTATTTTGATAAGTTTATTTTGAAAATCATTTTGTCAACAAACACATTACAAAAGCGCGCGGATTGGACCACAGAATAATAATGACAGGCAGAGTTGGTAGTGCTGTCAATGTCAAAAACAAAATGGCGGATTCTACGAGTTTTTATCACCCTAGCTTCGCCCAAATTGCTATTCATCCACATTTTCAAAAATTAATTTAATTTTTCCTGCAATAATTATGGAAAAACTAAATATACAGTTTTATTCAGAATTTCCGGAGCTATCGATTGATACCCGTGGGATCTTTCCTCATGATAGCTCATAATTCTTGCCATTGTTCTTTAACAGGGGGTTTACTTATGCACGAAATCAAGCCACATTTTGTTTTTTACTGTGTTTTGAGCTTCGCTATAACTCAATTTTTCAATACGAGGACAAAAACCATACTAAAACAAAGGTGCATCGAGATCGAGCGTGACCTCGAGATCGAGCGTGACCTCGAGATATGCGTAATATGTAAGAGGCTACGATAGTTCATTTATAAATCGCTAATAAAAACATGTCTGCTAAAAGTAAAAGGTTGTTTTAAAATTTAATTTGAAAAATAACAATTAACAGGCTAAAAGTTTCTTTATAGCTTCTTTACTTTACATACCGAAGCGACAGAAATCAAAAATATCCCTTTATTTCCATGTCAGTGTTTAATTTTAATAAATTGGCCTTTTATTAGAAAGAGTGTAAATTATAAAGAGATTTATATATTTTGTTGACGGTTACAACAAAATCAAAATCTCTTTATAATTTACACTCTTTATAGATATAGCTTTGAACTTTCTTATATCAAACGTACAAAGTTTGATATAAAAAAAATCTAAGCTAGTTATACATAAGTAGTTCTAAAGAAGCTATGAAGGTTTGCCCTTTAGCCTCAAAATGGCCGAAAATATTCAAACCCAAAGTCCAATATAAGAAATGAGATGAGAAAAAGCGGCAATCTTTATACCATTACCATCTCTGTCTAATAGCTATGGCCGGATTAAATTTCGTTGAACACGCCGAAAAACTTGCACGGCAGTGTGTGAGGTGTCGGATCTAGGACCGTGCGGACTAAGGCGGTGGATTTGGGGGCATAGATAAACATTGATTGGAATTATTTGGAAAAGCTCATATATACAGATACTTTGTCGAGGTAAAAAAAAAGAACGGTGTCTAAACTAGACAATATTTATTTTGAGACCCCGCATTAGATAAGTCAGAAATTACACAGGTGCCATAAATGGGCTGCCAAACATAAAAAACTAAATTTAGTTTTTTTATCATTAGATACCTTAAGCCTTTCTATTTGAGCCTGATCCAAACTAGAATTACAAGAATGCGGACAAAACCGAACAAAAATTATAGGGTCACATCACAAGAAGTACCGATAACCTGGTCAAGAATATAGGTAGGAGCCACAAGGTGAACCGGTAACCTGGTGAAGGTCGTAGTAAACAGCAAGCGATACGCAGGCCGCGCAGGACCGTTTATTGAGGCGTTCTTTAGGGGAGGCATTTTTAGCGTTCAGGGATTCATCGCAAAAGCCTAAATTTTTTAAAGAAGCATACCAGAATTTTGAAATGCGTATTATTCGCGTACCTTGTGTTTTAATTCGCTCAACTTTTACGCTTTAAATCTTTTATAGGTATTCTAACAAATCGCGAAAGTTTAACAAGTTCTTATGCACAAGAGATAAAAAGATTGACGAATTAAAAATATCCTATGAAATGTATTATTTTATTGAGTTATAGTGAACGAAAGTCTTCGTTTCAGGTCTGGCCAAAATGGCGTTTTTGTCAGTATGTCCGTACTCCTCTACAGGTCGTATTTTACAACCGATCGGTACGAAACTTTGTGTACAGATTCTATGATTTTATAGAATTTTATTGTCGTCGGGATTTTTTGATTAAAGGCGTACTTTTTCCACAATAAGGCAAAAAGGCGGATTTGGAATATCTCCGCTTTAAGAGATCTGATTTTGATGATTGTACTTTTAATTGAAAGGTAATAACTTTATACTGTTCTTATAAAAATTTGGTAAAGATCTGATGAGGATTTTCGGCATGACGAGCAGAATAGCTTCGCAAAATGCAGTAATATGCAAGAGAGCATTTACAGTACAGCGCCACCTATTAGAACATCTTTGTAACACTTCGAGAATTATATGAAATAGCGCGGCCGCATACACCGTTACAAGTTACTAATATGTTGAAAAAAAAGTTAGTGCTTGCAAGGTCTAATGTTCGTAGAACTGCTAGAACATCATTGAACTACTAGAACATGTACAATAACTTTTGAAAAGGTGTTAGTTTTACAAACTTCTCAAAGTATATTTTTCCTGTAAAATAATAGATCCATATCCACAAACGCTACATAGGTAGGTACATTTCAGGTGGGTCGCTATGCAATCTTCGGAAATGGGGGGGGGTAAAGTATGAACCCCACAGAAGTTCTCATTATATAGGTACCTACCTAGGTACCAAAATATCCCGTTTTAAATAAAATTACTTTAGTACATTAAGTATTATGTAAATAATTTGTTAAAAAAAGTTAGTGTTCGCGACGTCTACTGTTCGTAGAACTACTAGTCTAGTCCCCATAATACAAACTCTACTTAGCTCAGGGCTAAGCAGAGCTTGCTAAGATGATGCTGTGTGATTTGTCCAGCATAATTTATGTATTATCGAACAGAAAAAGCATTTCGATTTAGCCAGAAAATAAAAAAAATTACGTCTTGTGGACTTGAGTTCACAACTGATAGTGCTTTACGCGCCCAGGCTTTACGAATTAGCCAGAGCATAAAGATCTACCCCATGTGGGCTTGAGCCCACAACTGGTAGTGCCTGAGTACGTCCACGCTGACGAATTAATTGGGTTCGAACCCGACCCTTGTAGATTCGCACGCTCAATCCGAACTAGACTCAGTCGTCCGCTTAATTTCCTTCGACAATTTACTTTTTCTTGATAATTCCCACAGACCTAATTATACAAATGGAAGTTCTAATGAAGAGATGCCCTTTTCTTGTAAAACTCGCCGAAATTAAAATGAATTTATTTTATGGCGGCTGTATTACATTATCATTAGGCCAGTTGACTGTCAAATTATTTTACAGTCATGAAATTTGTAAAGCATGTTTTTTTTTATTATTTACTTTTCTACCTATTATACATATATATACTGGAGAAGGATGGTACTATGACTATCCTGGTGTGCAAACCGCGGGCAGAAGCTGTACCTATGTCATTGTTCCTGGTAGTCAGAATTATTGAACGATATTAGGAAGGTCTTGTCTATGATGATAAGAAAGGAGATAGTTAAGCCAAATACAACGTTAGAAAAATATAAAAAATAAAACTCAGTCATTCTAAAAGAAGAAATATAACGCTAGTCTTTGAAGAAGTATTTTCAAACAAGTAAGACACACGGCGGAAACGTGACGTTTTCATAACAAGCCTATTGTTTGTTGAGTGCCGGTAAAAAATACAGGATAATAAAATAGAGAGCCATAAGGAACACGTTTTAATGTTTCAGGCTTGGACAACTTGAAAAAATGATTGTCTGTAAATTCGGTTTACTGTCGATAGTTGAACGTGACAACGTCTTAAGAAAATACTGATGGAATAGTAGCATTTGATACTCGATCAAAACATGTAAATGTACTATAGTATAGCAGCTGTCCACGCAGACGCATCGCTCACTCAAGTAGGAGAGAGACGAATGTCGAGCGCTCTCGCTTGCACTTCAAGCCTTACATGGAATGCCTCAGAGCGAGGTAACGCCGCATGACTACATGTTTTTCGTGCGTGCAGCCGGCTCTATCGAATTATAAGACGTTGTCACGTCAAAAAAAGTATCTACGTGCAAAGATATAAGTAAAATTCTGTAGATATGGTATGTCTCCCAGCGCTAACTCAACAAATGGCCTGTCTTGTGTTACAACTAAATGACACGCTACTTCCATTATACCTACCTAATGAACAACAAAGATGGAAAGACGTGTGCAGTGTGACCAGATTCAGTATTTTAATACTTTTTCGGTATATTTTGTCGATTATTTTGAATATGAGTATTTTTGTAGGTATATTGCCGGAAGTCGGTATTTTTGGGTTTATTTTGGTAATGAAGTTAGTAGCATAGCACTGTAAGCAATGGTCCTCGCGAACGTCGGTTGTCGCGAAGCAATGTTCGGGGAATCCCGTGAACATCAACTAAAACCCCGGATTCAGTCTACCTTAGGGATGATCGATATTTATCGATGGTGAATAAACATCGATGTGTTAGTTAGTAGTTAGAAAACATCGATGTTTTGACATCGATGTGTTGATTGACTTTGATATCATCGGATTCGATATCACACTTGGATGTTAAAAATTTAAAATTTTTCGGGAACTCAAGTTTCTTGACCCGCACACTGCCGTGCATAAAGATTTTCATAGTTTAAGAAATGTAATAGAAACTTTCCCAAACGAAATACAGCCAGTACAAATGCAGTTGATCGACGAAGAATATAGAACCCTAAAACTTGATTGCGAAGTAAGTAATTTGTTTCAATCTTCAAGTACGGGCTCACCCCTATCTTGTGAACAATTTTTGGTGGAAGTTGGGGAAATTTCTAGTAGTGATGGAATGTTATAATACAAAAATATAACTAGCTCCAGTAAATCTCTGCTATGTAATACCGGTCTCTAACGCTGCATGCGAACGCATATTTTCACAGATAAATATAATAAAAACGGACCAAATAAACAGATATATCAACAAAAATGTATCAGTTATTTTAAAAACAAAGCAAGGTGTCAAAGATGAAGGAGGTTGTATCAATTTTAATCCTTCGAAAAGAATGTTAAAATATAACTCCAACATTTATAGCGATGATTGATGATGATTATTATAATAAAATATGTTAAGAAAATCAGTATTTTTATTGGTATATTTGCCATGCATAGGTCGGTATATTTCAGTATTTTCTGGACGTGCCTCGGTATTTTCGCAAAAATTAATCTGGTCACACTGGACGTGTGTATGTAGGTACAATAATATACAGTGTTTGAAAGAAATCTGTGTTAGGGAATATCGCTCTTCCAAGACAAATGAAATATGTATTAATAGTAGATTAAATTAAGTAATGTTTTTTTTTCTTATTATAGTGTGTAGCCCACTCAGGGTAAAATCTAAGAAATTAAGTAATATCGCTAAAATTCTAACGGCGCTAGAGACCGTAGGAAGTGCCAAAGATCGCCTCCTACGTCACTTGACCTCGTGGTGTAGTTGGTTAGTACATTCCCGTACTGAGGGAAGGATGCGGGTTCAAGTACCGTCGAAGTCGAAAATTTTAGCGATATTATTTGATTTCTTAAGTTAAGTAAATCCTTTATTCACAAATAAAATTTTAATTAACAAATAGGAATAAATTACAACTAGTATTTACAATTGAAACAATTGAGCTAACTGCAGACTGTTGCAAACAATCTACAAGAAGCTCAACTGATCCATATCAATACCAATTGGAAGAATAAGTTAAGTACCTAATGTACTTAACTTATTCTTCCAGTAGTAAGTATTTAAAATTAAGCTAAAAGTTTAGCTATTCAAAAAAAATTAGAGATTCAGAAAGTACAGATGTTGGTGCATTTGTGTGTGGATGTGCGTGTGTGTGTAATGAGGAAGTGTGTGCCTGTACCTGTACAATAGTTACGTGTCCATCCAAAGGTTGCCTGGAAGAAATCGCTTTTAGCGTTAAGGCCGCCCATTGTGCAACTGTTTTTGTGTTTGTGTTTTCCTTTTCTGTTTTTTTCTATCTTGGTGTGCAATAAAGAATTGTATTGTATTGTATTGTGTAAACTCGCTCTTGAAGGAAGTCCGCCATGTAAGTAGGTAGGTCGTGCTAGGTTGTGTACACCTACGCCAACTTTGATAATAATTAATTACTTTACCCACCTATTTTTAGAATGTTAAAAATGTTACAAGCCCCTGAGTTTGAAATACCCAAATGAAATTGTTTTTGAAGCCGTCACCAAATATTTGGCTTGCATAACTGTCAAAATATTTTGTGAAATGTTTGCTTTCCCTGACATAGAGTGATTATTATGTGAGTTGGAAATAACTTTGAGTCAGTGTATTTTGACTATGTTTTTAATTTACTATCTACCAATGCTTTTAAAATATAATGTGATTCCCTGAAGTTGTTTCCGTACCTTTTCATTGAAAATGTTGGATAATCTGATTTTAAAATTTTCTGTTTATCTTTTATGTCCATTCGCATCATATCATCCAAGTCCTTGCCAAATTTCATTTAGTTTCATGCAACCGTTTGTTCGTGTAAATGTAAAAGGTAGAGTTGCTCGTGAGCGACTAATGTGTGCAGATAATAGTAGTATGTATATGGTAATATTTATTGGTATTATTTAGGATAAAGGAATTAACTAGAGCTGCCATAATAATTTATTAGTTCTAACTGAATAAATCCTTAAGTAAAACCTTTCCGAGCGTGATTTAAATCGGTGTGTCAACCCTACTACCCCTCTGATTAATGTCACAATTTATTTCCTCTCCATCGGAAATGTTTCAGTGCAAACCCTAATTGGTCATTACTGGAAACAGATAGAGGCAACCCTAACCTTTGAACCCAAAAATTAAAATAAAAACGCATAGAAAGACATTTCGTTTTAATCTATACTAATATTATGAAGAGAAAAGATTTGATTGTTTGTTTGTTTGTATTGAATGCTACGAAACTACTGGACCGATTTGAATAACTATTTCACCTTTAGGAAGCTTACTTTTCAAGGAGTGACAAAGGCTATATTTTATCCCGGAATTTCCACGGGAACGAGAACTACGCGGGTGAAACCGCGATTCGATCGTCTAGTCGGTAATAAAAACTGTTTACAGTTATAAATGCAACAACACAATTATTTATCGACTTGAGAAATTGTAGCTTAACCTGTCCAGCATTCATTTTTAACTCAATAAATTTTTCTATCATTCTTTAGGTATAATAAAAAAAAAATTAAAACAGCGAAATTTATCCTACCTATCAATGTGCATTGTTTCGTCTAAAACGTGACTCCTTACGTATAGCGTAGTTTATTAAACAAAAAAAGAAATGGCTACTTCCGTCATAGCCGTGGCATCTTTTAGAGAGACTACTGACACTCGAATGTTGCATAATCAGCATCATCATTCAGCACGTTGACCCACAGCTGGATATGTCCTTTTTTACACACCAGCTTATTCGGTTCGTAAATGCCTTATCCAAAGTCTTCCATTGCCTCCAGACAAAAAAAAATCAAAGTCTACTGATGTAAACAGACACTGATAAATAGATAAATAATAAATTTATTCAAAACAACATAGGACTAAATGGATTGCAAAAAAGTCAATAATATCTAATCACTACATAGTATAAAACAATGTCGCTTTCTCTGTCCTTATGTATGCATATCGTCGCCGTAGAGCGAAAAGTCACTAACTCGCTATTTGGCCGAAATCGAGTTAGATGTGCCATCAAAATCCCCGATTTTTTCTGCATTTTTCAATCTGACAACCGTATCCCTAGCTATCACGGTTTTCATTTTAGGTTGTGCAAAAAATTCACTAACTCTACATTTGGCTTACAGCATTTTAGTCGAAAACCAACTAAGTAGGCTTAGATACTTTTTTCCTACTTGAAAGAATTGCAAAATGTAAACCTAAGTCGGGTTGGTTACTTTCTTTTCTAAAATAATAACTTGTTGCTAGGACCCAGTCTAGTCGAGAAATAACTAAATATACTTGATTAGTTATGTGGTAGCAGGTTTGATACACAACTTGAAAGCGAAAACTAACCAAGTCGACTTAGTGTCTTCTAGATCGCTATTTGCGATAATTGTACTTCATAATTTTAAAGCAAGAAATCATTTAACATGTTAAGTTAGTTTTCGCCCCAAAATTTTGACTACAAAGTTTGGTTTTGAATGATAGCTAAAGTGTTTTGTTGATTTATTAAAGCCAAACTTTCGTACGTCTGTGTTAGGATAGACAATTAAACGTGCAATTTAATTACTTTTACGCTCTTGATTTTGCTTACTCGGTGGCTAGTGACTTATATAAGGCCCTAGCCACCTGTCCAAAACGTCTTCGCTGGTTCATCAACATCGTTAGTCTACTGCTGGACATAGGATTTCCCTTAATGAGCGCCATAGCACCGTGTCTTCAGTTTGCCGCGTCCGACATCTGACTGCAGTCTTTGGCAGGCCGTCTCCACCTGGGTGGAGGGCGTCCTACACTACGTTTGCCGAGTCCCAGTCTCCTCTCAAGAACACGGTTGTTGGTTTTTGCGAGACATGGCCGGCACGCTACCACTTTAGCATGCTTATTCTTAGAGCTATGTCGATAACTTTGATTTTCTGTCGGATGTATTCGTTACGAGTCCTATCCCTTAGAACAGCTCCGAGCATTACTCTTTTCATAGCTCGTTGAGCGACTTTGAACTGGTGGATCAGCCCTAAGGTGAGTGTCCACGTCTCAGCTCCGTAGGTCATGACGGGTAAGACGCACTGATTGAAAACATTCGTTTTCAAGCATTGCAGTATGGATGACTCTTTTTTTCTTTATTTATTTTAAAGGAGTTTTGTCAACATGACCATGTCACTCCCGTAAAGAATGGATGACTCGGCGAGGACTCAGCGTAGTTCGCTGTGTGGTGCCGGCTTAGAATTTGCACCACCCCAACTCTTCCCGCGGGTGTCGTAAGAGGCGACTAAGGGATATCCACCGGGGGCGGGCAGCAGCGCCCCTGCTGAACAATTCTACCACCGAACTGCGATCCCCAACCCGCATGCCCAGCATGGGGATTATGGACATAACCCTCCATGTGATAAAAACCAATAAGGTGCTTATCAGGGGGAGGCCTGCGTCCAGTAGTGGACCACTACAGGCTGTTGTTGCCTTCTCAAGTAGTCCAGCAGTTTAAATAATATAAAGGAATGTTTCCTTTCAGTAAAATTTGCTAACTTGAATATTTCGGGTAACTGCCCTCCGTCCAGGTAATGTTCGTTTGTACCACACTGAAATGTATTTCAGAGGCCAAGAAAAAAAAACCCGTTGATATGCGTTCGGCGTCTGAACTGGACCATTCCCCGTTATCTTCATTCATTGTACGAGTACTCTCTACTTTACAGCTACACACAAAGATGTTGCAGAAAAGCTGCTGGTGCCCGATGCCACTATAAGGCCGTATTGTGAAAGCTTACTCAGTCATCGGTCTATGTTTGAGAAGCGATTATGCCATGGAAAAGCGATAATCATGATCAAGAATTACGACATTCACAATGTTAAGACTCACTGGACCAGAATGCTATCATTAATCATTTTAATAGGATTTCAATATTTAAAATCTTAATAATATGTCAAAAACATTAATTTACTTATTCTGAATGCTTGTTCTGAATGCGTTTTTTTTTTGTATTTTTCAAGGAAGTATGACAACTGCATTTGATTATTTATCATTTTCTTATTGATTACCTGATTCGAGAAATAGAAATTATATAAAATTAAGCAGATAAGAGCGTTAGAAAAATTACTTAAACACTAAATAAACTTATCCAAACACGGGTGAAAAGTCAGTTGGTGACTTTTAACAAATCATTGTCTCACAAAGTTAGTACAAGATTTGAGGGCGAAAAGTAACTAAGTCAGTGTTTTTTCCATTTTCCCTGAAAATATCAGTCATTCATTGACTGTAGTGAATTGACCTTAAGAGCTTTTATATTTCCTAACATATGAGACCATAAAATTAGAAATATCCCATACCGAAAGAAAGTTATGATTTTATTTTGTTTTTCAAAACTTTAAACCTTCATAACTCAAAACACCAAATGACCTAGTTAGTGACTTTTCGCTCTACGGCGACGATATATCTTTAAAACTACGCAACGGATTTTGATGCGGTTTTTTTTAATAGATAGAGTGATTGAAGAGAAAGGTTTATAATCTATATTAATAGTAATAGTAGTATTTTTTACACCCGTGCAAAGCTGGGGCGGGTCGCTAGTATAGGATAAAAAAATACATGTGCCTGAACTAGGTTTAGTAAACCTGTATCTCAGATAACACTTAATTGTACCATATTTATACAAGACAAAACCAAACAGAAAGAATTGCTGAGAATAGAGAAAGTACAAAGAATAGAGAAAGTACACAGGGCGAGTATTACTATGAGCGATCTCTAGCACGTGATTTACCGTATGATTTAGAAAAAGCGGGAGTTTCAACTCTATCACAGCTATCGTTTCTGGCATCATACAAGTTTTGAGGGTCGCCGATTGACTAGAACAGTTTAATGACTGTCACTTGTCTAGTTCTGAGGATTTGATAGGAGTTAGGGAAGGCCGGAAACTGTATCGGATACGATAACGAATGAGGCGTTGAGAATTTTCTGTAGGGTCGGGTAGTATTAGGGTAGGCAGTGTGTTAATAGTGACATAAATGAATTCATCAATGACAAAGATTTTGCTTGACATTCATTTTTTTAATAAATTTTAACATAAGTTCAATTCTATTCTTCAATACCTATTACTCCTTTTTACAAAATGTTTAATGATAATTTCATCTACATCCATATTTATTTTATTCCAATGTTATCTTACTTTCTTGAATTAGACCATCATGAATGACATTGTAAATCAGACATTGCACACGAAATGTAAGAATACATAGCTTTTATACCTAAACCACCTTTGTACACATGTATTTCACGCAATAAATAATACTTTACTCTACTCTACTCTACTCTACTCTACTCTTTACTTTACTTTACAGAGGTTTTGGGATCGCAGTTCCCCAAACCTCTCGGACTTCCTCTTCCGCAGTACGTCTTGAGGACGCTTCTGTCTGTTGTTGATATGGATCAGTTGAGCTACCTGTAGATTGTTTGTAACAAATGAAATAGCCCAATTGTTGCAATTGTAAATACTAGTTCTAATTTGTTTCAATTCTTTGCCTATGATTATGTTATTTCAGGTGTAGACCTAAATCTATGCAAATTTCAGCCTGATCCGTTCAGTAATTTTGGTGTGAAGAAGTAATAAACGTACATACCATCCATCCAAATTCGTGTGATTAGTGTAGGTAATTAATTTGTCTTTGGACATAATGAATCCTTTATTCACAAAGCTAATTACATTAGTATTTACTATTGAAACAACTGAGCTAACTACAGACTGTTGCAAACAATCTACAGGTAGCTCAATTGATCCATATCAATACCCGTCGGAAGCGTCCCCAAGAGGCTGGCTACCTTGCCACGCTGCTGTATGGCAATGCTGATGCGCTGTGCCAGATACTCACCAGCTCTCGGGTCACGCGTCGCTTCGACCAGGCGCTCAGATAATTTTTCAAGACCCGAAGAGCCTCGGTACGCCACGGACCTAGGGTCTCGACTCCAAGCAAATGTGTAGGCTCTGTTTGGACGTAATTATTTTCGTCGTTTGAATTGATTGGCGCTTTCGGGTCGGATCGATTATGTTCGTTTGGCTAGTAGGTACCTGTACCTATGTTATGTTTCTCACGTCAAAACTGACTAATATTCCCTTCAGCCACCGAAATGTTCGCAAAATTTCGGAACAAAACAAAAGTCCGTTAAATAACCCGTAAATCATATTTCCGTGCCCGACGCCATTAAAATATGTCAGCTGATTCGGGACGCTCGATTCGGGGTTATTTGTAGCAACGGTTTCATTTTCCAGTAGTCTGCAGAATTGCTCATGGCGTATAATACCTATATTCTATATACTCAGCGTTATTATAAGTAGCCACCTATTGGTGAAATAATATTATGTAAATAAACAATTTTATTGTTAGACTATGGTCAGCAAAAATAACCTTTTTAATTATAATGGAACTGATATAAGAAAAAGATGAATTTCAAGACTATGGTCAGCAAAAACTAACCAACTTAATTATAATGGAACAAACAGTTGAACTCATTAGCACACATACGTCCACTGTGGACCATTGGACTATCAATGTGTGCCCCTTGACCAAGGAGGTTTCCATAATCACCACGCTTAGCAAACGGATTGCTGATCGAATGTGTTGAAAATATATAGAAGGTAGCTGCTGACCTCTTGCTGGTAAGTTCCCTTAGTCGGCTCTTAATACCACGGGCTGAGCTAGAGGGATCTATTAATACAGCGCGATCGCCACGGCCACTTTCAGTACACATATCCCTAAAAACACTCCTATGATTTCAACTACTAATGTCCTCCTAGCCGAGTGGCAACCACGGCGGCGGCCAGTCTCATCGGAGACTAGCCAGATGCGCAGGACAAAATTATAGTTTACAAGTGTATGCGCAAACACAGGTGCATTCTCTATTCCCTCACTCTCATAATCCGATGGGACGGCAGACCGACACGACCAGGGAGAGGTCAAGAGCAGGACCAACGGCATAATGTGCTTTCCGAGGCACGGGGGTGTAACACCGCCAACTTCCTGACTCCGGGCTGCTACTGTGAATTTTTCTTGCTACAAAAATCCCAATAACAACTATTGGCCTGACCCGGGATTTGAACCCAGGACCTCATAATCAGCGGTTGAACTAGCTGACCGCTAGATCAACGAGGCAGTCGTTTTTTTTTTCAAAAACACCGTGATCATGGCGCATACATTAGTGCCAAAATATAGTTAAGGTCAGGGTATCACCAACCTTAATATCCCGTATTAAGTAATCACCGACCTGTTGGTCGCGAATCGTTGGCCGAAACGTCACGGGATGCGAGCTATTACCAATTACTGTCGCTCAACGGGATGCAACGGAAAGTAACACTTAAATTGGGAAAGATGCACTAAAATTAGTTTAAAATTCCTTGAACATTGCACATTATTTTCTGCTGAGTGGATGCTGAAATCTGAGTGGGTAAATTGGAACTCTTGTTGAAAATGCATATGATGATATTTTGCGATTAATGATATAGGTACCCTATATCATTAATCGCATATTTAACAAAAATACTTTTTATACATTGACGGAATCAGTTATTCAAATTCCAGTCATCATTTTGACCATGACTCATCGCATTCCATATTTTATGAGCAATTGAAATTCTCTTCAAAGGCGGAGCGATAAAAGTAACTTTACACACGGTTTGTTACTACGCAATAAAATTGTTATGAATTATTTATAAACCGATTTGGGCTCATCTAGCGGCACTTAACACCCTTACTTACACATTAAGATCAAAGGATTTTGATTATAAGTACCTATCACTTTTATTGGTTTGTCTAAAATACGCAAAGAATATGCTTCTAATGTAAAAATGAAATGAAAAAATGTAAATAACTAGGGCAACTGTACATTGTAAATTATTTACTTTTTGCCAGCATTTTCACTTTGTATTAGTATAGTACCTAGATGGACGCTACTATAAATCAAACATCCTAGGGGGGGGGGGGGAGGTACATGTGGATACATAGGTACTTATGTACATTTATCTACATTTTTATGTACGTAATAAACTTTTTACGTTACCCACACCATCCTTGTATATATCTTGATCAAACTAATTTGCACCTTGAGCTCTATTGATCGAACTAATTTAGCCCTATGCCAAAAAAAATTTCGAATATGACATCGCTCTAATTAAAAAAGGAGAGATGGGGTAATCGCTTATCGATAGTGGAAGGCTCAAATAAGGTGCAATTAGACCACCATCAGACCCCTCAGAGTTATAGTCGGCACCGCCGGCGTTCGCGTTTCACGTGCGTATTGTGGTCTCGGTTTCACTTCGGTCTAGGTACGTCTTTCCATCTTTGTTGTTCATTTTAGGTTAGGTTTAAAGAACTTTATTCTCATACAAACACAGGGTTTACTTAAAATGAGATACATAAGAACAAATTAATCTAGGTTTATCAGTCATTTTGGCAGAACCTACCGGATCTACAGATTTTACTTTTATCTATGGCCTATAAAAAGCGAGGTACCTGGTTCCTTGATCAAACAAAACCCGAAATCAAGACCAAATCAAAAACTCTTTATCTTATATAATAAAATTCTCGTGTCACAATGTTCGTTCCCGTACTCCTCCGAAACGGCTTGACCGAATTTAACAAATTTTATATGCGTATTTAGTAGGTCTGAGAATCGGCTACTATCTACTTTTCATACCCCTATGTGATATTTTAAATTTCCACGCGGGCGTAGCCGCGGGGCGCAGCTAGTTTCCATATATAAATTAAATGTAAGTATACAAAAGATCAGATTATAAAATTAAACACTGACACGGAAATGAAGTGATATTTTTGATTTCTGTCGAAAAAACAGCCTGTTAGTTGTTATTTTTCGAAGTGGAGCAAAACCCGTCCCAAGCTTTTTAATCCTCTAGATAGTCTGATATTTTATAGAAACCCCGAAACCCTGGAAAAGCGAACTACACATTATATTTTAGCCTCTGTATTTCCATCGAAAGGCATCAAACAAAATGCCGCTTTTATAGATTATAGTTCGGAAAAGTTCCCGCGGCTTGCTCATTGTTTGCGAAAACCTCGTTATAATCATCTACTGTTGTAGTGATGTCCATAGATCGAAAGTTTCGAGGCGCTTTTGTCGCTTTTATTTTCGATCTGGGATTTTGTTGAGAGCTTTTAATGAAGCGGACGTTTTACGTAAAGTTCCAGGCTTTTTACTGCTGAAAGGAAATGGCTAATTAGAGCTCGAGATTATATCAGTTTTCTCAGAATAGCAGTAAAAAAGTACTTTATGTAGGCAGGTACTTATTTAGATTATAATATATGTAGTAAGTATTAAGTACCTGCCACGCGTGCTCATGCTATAATTTTATATACTTAGAACTTTTTATGGGTTTAACATTGCCTACGAATTTTATTTATTGATATTTTCTGCTTCTTACTGAGGAGTAAAACTAGCGGAATAGTAATTGGCTGCATATCGTCAACCGTTTTCAATGAGCCTATAATAAAATTTACTTCTAATTAATGGTTATTTTGGGGCATTTTTGTTAAAAATGAGGATTTTTGGTCCAAAACCTTTTTTATTACCATTTACTGTAAGGCTTGGCGCAAACGGACCACCAGCAGCAGCCGCAGAAGCGCGCGACAGCCACCGGTGTTCGGAAGCGATCAAGTGTCTTGCGTGGCGCGCAGGGGCGTCAAGTGGCGAGTCGCGGACACTGCTGTAGCGAGTGGCCGCTGCCGCCGGCGGCGACGCGTTTACGGCGATTTCGTACAAAATGTATGAAATAGCGTGTCGCTCGCCACCGGTGACTGTGGTCGGTGGTCCGTTTGCGCCAAGCCTAAGGTACAATTTAATGTACAGTTTTATCGTGGGTTAATAAAAAATGGTTTACGATTTGCGGCAAAGACCTATGCAGAAAAATTAAAAACAGCAAATTATGAATATCGCGCTATGTAAACAGAGCCACCTTTACATTGATTGTAAGTAGTACGGAAGTTAAAGTACGATAGTTGGTGCATAGTGAGCACCTTGGAAAAATAGCAGCTGGAGCAAATGTGGGTTCATTAGATCCCATAAAGATCCAACTAGCAAGAATCGAGCCATTTTGTAAGTCAAATAAGGACGCCACGTTTCGGAAAACTGCCAGCGTACTTTTCCAATTCACTATTGCAACTAATTAAAACTTTAGTTTAATCCGAGATTCCCATTATACTTTCAGAAATGGCGACGGGTTACCTACAACTGCGCTAAGGAAAATCTGCTAAAGAGAATTAACACCGATTTGTAACGATGCCTCCCTTTGATCCATTTCAAATAAAATAACGGCAGTTAACTTATATTCAAGTGTATTCAATACTTAAAAATATACAGAATAATAGCTGCTGAATACCATAGTAATAGAGTAAGTACCTTCCATTGGGTTATTCCAGTTTTCCCCCTTGACAAATCCCCCTTAAGGGGGAAAACTGGAATTCATTTTTTTCGCGTTCCAGTTTTCCCCCTTTGGCTAAATTATTCTACTAATAACGACAAGTTGTAGTGGTTATTGGATACGAGAACCTAAAAGAGACAACTGTTGTAGCCAGCAACTGTCCCATTCGGGTTTTCGTTTTACAAACCAACAGTAGAAAATAGCTAACTTTTTTGTAATTTTAGAATTCCTGGGCTTTTCATTGACGTGGCCAATCTTTTTGTATTTTTATATTCCTTGACTTATCATCATAGTACAGTACATTATTACATCGGTGTAACCGTGGTACAACTTTTCACGTATAAAGGACGAAAACAGAGGGACTTAAATGGGTTTCTGTACCCCGCGGCCAATTCGACTATGTGCTTGTTACCTTCGTAATATTCAATGTTTACAGAATTGCCTGGACGTACTTATATCTCTGCCTAGGGATTATCAACCTTATGATTGTGATTTATTAATACTTTCTATCATTGTATAACATTATTATGAGTATCTGTCATTGATTTATTATACATGTAGTATTTGTGATTGATTGATCATATCTGTCATTGATTTAATTGTAGGTCCCTGTTCCTTGTATGGGAGAGGAGCAGCAGTGGATATATGGTGCTGATGAGATCGAGTCTCTGGATCATCTATTATGAATGAAATGTACCTTGTTCTAATTTCTATTTCTTGTCAGTTTATTGATATGCACAACCACTATGCATAAAATCAGTATCTACATATCAACTGAGTTAAAAAATTCAGATTTTTGCACTTTGTTTCTTGACTTATTGTAAACAACCACTACTAGTAGGTACAAGATGATTTTAACTATAGTTTTCTCTAAGGACCTTCCTCAAAATCTTCCCCGAAGGATTCTTGGGTAAAACATCTAAGAACATAACCTCTTTCACTCTTTTATACACCGCTACTCTTTCCTCTACAAACTTCAATACTTCATCCTCCTTTAGTATATGTCCTTCTTTCACTACTATGAAAGCTTTTGGCGCCTCTCCTTGTCTCGGGTCGGGAATACCAATGACTGCTGCATCGAGGATACTCGGGTGTTCTTTGAGTACATTTTCTAGTTCTGCTGGAGGGACCTGGAAACCTTTAACCTGAAATAATACAAAATACTATAGGTATATTTTATATGATATCTTTTGGTACCTATATAGTTTACTTGGGAAATCCATTTGGCAATTCCATTTGAGTCACATTCATTCCAGTTATTTGAATAGCTTTGTTTGAGGCATGTGAAATATATTTAACAATACTGGATTCCTACCCAGAATTGTTAAATATATTTCACATTATTCATTCCTATGAATACTAGCAAAACTGGTCACATTTAGCAACCTTGGTAATAATATTTTGGCTTATTAAAAATCATTGTTGCGATACTCGTAATATAATGACTTATTATTGCGTATTTTCAACCAGGAAATCATCTTGTATTTTTCTATGATATACCTACCTAAGTATTATGCTATTGTAGGTAAGACTTATTTCTGGGTCAGTCAGTGGGAGCCCATTCATAGAACTGTTTTCATTTAATTTATCAATCTCATGTTTAACCAAAGTTCGTTCTTGTTTGTTGTTTGTCTGAACTGTTTTGATTTTAACGGAAAATTACAAAACTAACCTTGATAAGTTCCTTTAATCTATCAACAATAGTCACGGCCCCGTGTTCATCAACTTTTGCAAGGTCACCAGATTTAAACCAACCGTCTTCAGTAACAGCCGCTTTGGTGGCCTCTGGGTTATTTCTGTAGCCTTTCATGACTTGAGGTCCTCGTATCAGGAGTTCCCCGACCTAGAAATTGATATCACTAGTAGAAATGATCATAATGGTTTCTTTATCACTAGTGGATAGTGAACATAAAATGTAAATAAAGAAAATAGATTAACAATTTATATCTTATTTGATAGGTGATAATTTTGCTCAAAATTTGAGCTTATTGTTAAGCCTAAATAAATAAAAGTTAAGTTTAATTTTGACTTTGTCACCTCGGCGTTTGATTGCTCTACAAGCGCACTGAAACAATAAAAACAAAATGTGCGTTCTTTAGAAGCACTATCATTACCACCTTCGCCATTATAACTGCCTCTGATGGGATACTCACCTCGTCAGGACCTAAGTTGTTCATATCGCCGTCAACGACCCTCAGCTCCGTATTAGGAACAGCGACGCCTGATGAACTGTAGTTGGTGGAGCCAGGGGTCATAGCAGTGACCAACGGTGAGGTTTCTGTGAGGCCGTATAGTTGAAGGAAGTTCATTCCAGGCTGGAATATAAATGTTTATTTTGTAATTAGACTGATTTGAACATGAAATTATAGTACTACATAACCTACTATAACATGGGGCATATCAAATCTGTGGATACGGGCTAAGAGATAATAATGGCATACTAAGTAAATAGGAAAAAACACATTCATTTATATTTTATCCCTTCTGATTTCGGCTTTGGTGATAGACATTCTGCTTGAAGTCTAATTTAAGTGTTTACAGAGTCTGTGCTTGTAAGGGTTCTAGGGAAGTGTTACAGGTAAGGGAGATTTTTGTAATGTTTAGAAAGCAGTTTGTTTAAAAATTTGTCACGTTTGTGGTTATTATGTACTTGATAACTTACAGCAGATTTTTCTATGACTCTTCGAACGTCGTTCAGGGGAAGAGGAGCGGCTCCAGAAGTCATTACTTTCAAATGAGCGAGATGTTCTCTGATAACGTCTTTATGTGACCCCGCAAATAACACTGAGAAAAAAAATATTGTTATGCAATCAATGAATTACTATTACAATAAGCTCGGTACATCTCATTGTTGGCATAGGCAAGCATTGTTGGTCACACCACGCATCACGATCTAATGCCAATTCAGTTAGTCAGAGAACTAATAAAATAGTTATATCGTGTGGTTTAGGTATTTCGTTAAACGGGTTCTTGGACTTTCTGTTTCTTTGTTCGATTTCTTGTACTTTCTGGATATCATTCCGGTAGTCTGCAGTATACATATTCATAAAGAGTTTATCAACATTAGCAGCCCATCATACAACTACTGGCATTCCCCAAGTATCGACGCCACAAAAGCGACCCCGAAATCAAGTAGAAGATAAGTGAAACTACTTAAGTTTAATGACTTCTTCTAATATTATTCTAAAATATTGTATGTGTTAAAAAAAAACAAACCCAGCGGTGGCGTAGCCATCAGCAAGTTTATCTTATGCTCTTTCATTGCGCTGCAGAAAGAAGTCGGGGTGAACTTCGGAAGTGGTACAATTTTGAGACCTACACTCAGTTTATGTAGTAGGATTCCTGTTAGTCCGTAGATATGAAAGAATGGGAGCACTCCCAAAACTGCATCTTGGCTGTGACCTGTGAAATACAATTTTAACTTTGTAGTTCTATCATTAGCATTACCTTTATGATTGTACACACTATTATCGTGATCTCTGCATTGTACCAAATGTACAATTACCTTGCTGATGGGTTTGGCATTGACATCTGATTCTTTACATATTCTGCTTACGTAATGTTGCTACCATAAGTACACTTTTGATTTGACGACCTCTGTGGCGCAGCGGGCGAAGGTCTGCCTGCGACGTAGGAGGTTGCGGGTTCGATTCCCGCCTCGGCACAAATGTTTGTACTATCTGCAGACATTTGTCCAGGGCGTTCTGGATGTTTTCTATGTATAACAAAAAATATCTATCTATGTATGTAGTGTATTGTATTAAGTATGTCAGTTATCTAGTATCCATAACACAAGCTCTGCTTAGTTTGGGGCTAGATAATGCCGTGTGAATTGTCCAGCATTATTTATTTACATATTTATTTACAAAGCAAGTGCGTGTAATACTCATCTACCGCAAATAAAAACTGTTGATTCATTTAAAAACGAAAATTAGAATCTTAAATAGAGATAAATTGGAAGTAGTTTTTACAGTTGAAACAATTGAGCTACCTGCAGACTCTTGCAAATAATCTACAGGTAGCTCAACTGATCTATATCAATACCAGTCCGAAGCGTCCCCAAGATGCTGGCTTCATTGCGCCGCTGTATGGCAATGCTGATGCGCTTTGCCAGATACTCACCAGCTCTCGGGTCACGCATTGTTTCGACCAGTCGCTCAGATAATTTTTAAGAACCCTGATAGCCTCGGTACTCGTAGCGAAAAAAAGAAATGAAACGACTCATTCTAATGCAATGCTCTCCTCTTAATTTGAACCAGAAAAGTAAAGTTTTACTAAAGCATTTGTACAATGTAAGAATGCTTTCTTACCTGCAACAGTAATAATCGTTTAAATAGACAGCGAAAATCCAAGAGCAGTAAAAGAGAATAGGTTTTCGTACGTCTTAATTACGGTCAGGATCTCTGGGGAATCATAAGACTTCTGTAGTGTTTATCTATCCATACGAAACTACTTTTAGCGTTACTATTTAACTGAATTTTGTTGAATAAGTATACTAAGTTTAATCCCTTAAACCAGTTGTAAAAGAATCTTATAGTAGTTTCTGCCCGCGCCTTCGCACGCGTTGTTTCTATGAAAACGTTCAATATTTCTATTCCGTGGGTCCCACGAGGGATAGAAATACTTTTAAACCTCCATAGAAACAACGCGTGCGAAGCCGCGGGCAGAAACTAGTTTTACTATACGATATTTTTACAACTGGTTTATGGGATAAAACGTAGCGTATGCTTTATTCCAGACCTAAAACTACATATGCAATTTCAGCCCGATCTGTTTAGTAAGTAGTTTTGGGGTGAAGAAGTGACAAACATCCTTCCATCCATCCAAACTTTTGAATTTATAATGTTAGTGTGAAGTTACACTTTTGAAATTGACGGCTACTTCATATCTAGACAATATTGTCAACGAAAATTTAGTTTAAAAAAAATATACGGAGTGGGAGGACACAAAATTTTCTGTAGTTCTGTTATATTAAAGTTCCGAGGGCTATGGGTCGTCCACAGTGTGAATAATAATAGAAACTGTCATTTCTTTTGTGCCTATATTGCCGGATAGGCAATCGTAAGATGCGGGTATAAATTACCCGACAATATCTTCAAATAGAGATAATGCTTTTGAGATAATGTATGTAGATAGCAAAGGTGCATTTCTTATCATTGTCATGTAAATCGCACAAATTATCAGTGCGACTTACATAATACCTACTATAAAGTGAGAGTTGTTTGGATAATTGTGACCTCTTCACGCAAAAGATACTGAACAGATCGGGTGAAAATTAGCATAAATGTAGCTCTAGACCTAAATTAACATGATAGGCTATCTACTTTTGATCAAGGGAAAACGCGTGCGAAGCCGCAGGCAGAAACTAGTATTAACTAAAAATATAAGACTTACTGGTAGTATCAGAGAAATGTTGAACTCCTTCAGCATCAAACTGTAAAAAGTTTGACACCAAATTCCTGTTGCTCAGCTCCACGCCTTTTGGTAATCCTGTAGTCCCACTAGAATACGGCAAAAATGCAGTGTCCGAGGGCTTTTTTCTTACTTTATTCAAAACACTGTGATCTACAGTATTGTCTAATGCAAATTCTTCGAACGAGATAGTTCCCTGAGGTCTACTTTCATTAGCTGTCTTAACAGCCATGATAGGGATGTCTAAATTGGCGAGTTTCTGTGCTTCCTTTAAAGTACTGATGATCTCTGGCATGGTTATTATTAGTTTTGGTTTGGAAAGTTGCAATTGTCTTTCTACTTCATCTGAAATATTAAAATAACTGTTAAATTAACTGTTTGTTAACGAACAGGCAAACCACTTCAAACTGGGTTTACTCACTCATTTAATTACTTTTTTCAACTTTTTATGATACGAAAAATATACTTATATAAACTAAATTTATATAGGTACTTAATAAATGTAGTTTACATTAGTATATTTTGCGTTCTTTAAGTGGAAACTATTAAGCTTAAACTATACCACCACTGTTTCTACGGCGACCGACTAACCACCACACTGTCTGTCACACTGGTGTGAAGTTTGGGATTTTTATTTTTAAAAGCTGTTTATTTTCCACATAAATCAATATAATTTTAGCCGTCATTGAAATCTTTATGCTGCCAGCGAGCAACATATGCATCATCATGGTGTACGTTGAAAAGTATTGTTAAATTCTACCTACGTGAAGTATAAATAGGGTTCACTGTCGTGACCTCTCCACCAGCCTGCAGTATTCCCAGCACAGCTACTGCATAATCAGGAGAATTGGGCATCATCACACACACAACATCACCATCTTGAAGTTTTAACTTGTTTCGGAGTTTTGCGGCTAAGTTCCGAGAGTATTTGTATAATTGATGGTAAGTGTACGAATGGTTTGTAACTCCACATACCTGAAATGGATAGGAAACTTCACACTGCAGCAAAAACCATACATTTACCTTTACTTTCCTAATGTCTAAGCTTTTAACGACTCTGCATTGCGTGCTAGCTAGTTTTATTTTTAAACATTTGCAACATACGAAGAACTAACTTATAAATTAAACCACAGGTTTTAAAAAAATGTAAAGATACACACCTACACTATAAAAGCCTCTGCAGTACCTATTATAACCTCATAATTTTTGATAAGCAGCCGGCACCTTGGGGACGCTGCCGATTGGTATTGATGTGGATCAGTTGAGCTACCTGATTGTTTGCAGCAGTCTGCGGTTAGTTAAACTATTTCAAATAATACTCGTGATTTGTTTTTATTATGTACCAGCTTCTGCCCAATTAGTAGCCTATTATCTAAGTTAGACTATGTTCTAATTGTGCGCCAAATTTCATCTGGATCTGTTTAGTAGTTTTGGAGATCCTAGGTAACAAAAGTTTCCATAATTTTAATTGTAATTTGCTTATTTATTAAAACCTTTCACTTACCAATGATAGCTTATCAGGCCACCGTCCCAGATTTTCCCAGACATGCTCTGGGATTGTCCTGTTAGGTATATCCACATCTTTGTATGGCGATTTGATGATTCGGTCCGAAGTCCACACTCCCACATATTTCAAAGAAGTTGCATGAGGATTCTTAGAAGCGAGTAAAGTTATAATTTTCTTGGCTAACGTGGTCGTCATTTTCTGAAAAAAGGAAAGAAACCTTACAAATTGTTTCCGTGGGTAATTTAAGATTGATATAACATGATTTTTTTTTTCTACGGAAACTCAATTTAATATAATCAATGAACTTTGATCTACCCATCTGTGTCACAGAGGCGGGCTTAGGTATAATTTATTTTGCTTGGTGTTTTTTGGGCTTAGCTAATAAAACAGATTATTTGAATAAGCACCTTCTAAAAGGTAGGTAGGCTTATTCAGAATAACAAATTTAGTTTGGCCACACAGCACACATACACACAAAGTGACCAATGGTAGTAATTTTTATTTTGAAAAACGGCTCGCTTTTTACTTCGTTAAAAATATAAAAAAACTTAACATTCAGACACAGACAAACAGATGTGGCAGAACTATACAAAACCCTTCTAAGAATCGGAACCGTAAATACGAGTTCGTTGAGTCCACAGTTGAGTCCAACAATCACAAAAACAAATCACGAATTCGTCCCACAAATACCAGTTTGTCATAGTAAACAAAACAAACTTACTACCTATTCAACAATATTTTCCATGGCAGAAATAACACGACTGTCACTGAACACACGTCAACAGATACTAGACACGAATACTACTAATATCACTATCACAAAGTAAATCCCGCTGTAAAAATTGATAAAAATAACAGCTGATAACCAAAATATCGTTGTGTATAAAATGAACGAAGATAAACCGGCGACTGACGAAATGAAGGCTAAACAAGTTGGGACCTTTACCGGTCTATGGTGGGGATCGAACAAACGATCTCACAGACCACCTTTGCAGCATAGTGGGTAAAGATACCTCCGCGACGAAGAATGCTGAATAGAATAGAATCTTTTATTCACAGAACACTGGTCATATATGACATAATTGTATCAGTGGTATCAATGCAATACTACCAGTTGTTTTGAACTTGTGTGTGAATATGATTAAACCTACTTACTAAGATAATAATATTGACTAAGAATTAAATTAAAAATGTCTCATCTGCTTAATATTAAATATTCACCCACGCTTCAAAACAATGAGTCAGTAACCAAGTTCAAGTTGCAAGAGACTAATATCCAGAAATTGTAGTCAATTATAATAAAAATATAATACTATAGGTTCCGGAACATTGTTTAAATGTTTAATGTATGTATAGATATCATAGTAGGTACCTATTTTTTTTTGATCATGTATAGGCACAGAATATGTAGGTCGGAACAAAAGTGTATCGGTTATCCTATTTCCCAAATACTAGTTGTGCTTACCTAGATACTTTGGGGCCACATGGTGTTAAATAGGTATCGAGCAAAATTTTGATGAGAACTAAAATTTTACCATTAGATTTCTGAGATAAAGAATTATTCAACTGAGTTAGCAGTTTTGGTTTTAGAAGTGACCAAAATAGTCATTATGTGGTTAAGTTTGTGGTTGTACTCGTAGCTTCCATTAACAACACCTACACAAATAGAAATCTCAATTTTGCTTCAAACATGCTATTTTAGCTTTAGGTACTTTAAAATTTCCTAGCTATAGTCAAGAAATGTCAATAAAATTTCAATACGTAGGTAGATAATGAGATTTTAATTAACTATTGTATTTAACCAAAGCGATGGCTTCAAATCTCATTATTGGCTATTAAAATCAAAATCAAAAAGTGTTTATTTCCATAAATACAATAAATGTACACTTAGAAAAGTTCAAATTATAAAACTAAACACTGACACGGAAATAAAGTGATATTTTTTTATTTCTGTCGCTTCGGTATGTAGTATAAAGTAAAGAAGCGACGAAGAAACCTTTAGCCTGTTAGTTGTTATTTTTCGAGTTGGAGCAAAACCCCTCCCAAGCTTTTTTATGCTCTAGATAATCTGATATTTTATAGTAAGCCTTTTTCCATTGTCCTTTAAAAGATACATTTATTTTGTGTAGCCTAGTTGTGGGCACAGCGAGCTTATGTTTGTTTCTGGTTTATCGCTATTCTTAGGGAACCGATTTATATTTTTATGAGTGTACAATAAGTTTTCATAATTATATTGACATGGTACTGTCATTATGTTAATTTCTTGGAATTTATCACGCTATTAAAATATTAATCACCATAAACGGACATAACATAACGTTGCTAATGAAATCATTGAATAAATTCTGTCTTTCTAGTTTGTTTTTTCTTACGAGATATTATAATAATGCCACAACTTGACGGACACCGATAGGTTTAGGGCATTGCTTAGTATATATCTGGCCAATTCCGTTAGATTGCTCTAAAAACTTGAAGTACCTGTCATTAAACGTAAAAGACATAAATACCCTAGATGTAAATAACTGTTAAAACTTAAAGACAATACCAAATGACTGAAAGAGCCATTTTGCCGTCGGATAGCGATTGTTAAATGTACCGCGAAGCATTTAGGCGATCGAGGCGACGCGACGGTAATATTCCTATCGACTCGACGTAATGCGCCAGTCGGTTAAGGAACGGCTAATTTTGAATGCTCGAATCACTTAGCAAGATGTCTATAATTTTGCCTGGACTTGAAGGTGGGTTATGTAATGGTAGTGTAATTACCGCAAGCACTGTCCAGACTTAGAGGTGAAACGACATGCAAAGACGGGCCGGTGTCCTACGCATTTTTCTAGTTCAGTATAGGCACGTCAGGCAGCGTCGCTGTATTTCGATACGAACAATCCAGGTACATGCGTTACGGGCTAACGGCAAGTGGATTACTGGCAGTCAATGTGTAGAGAAGGAACGTAGGTTACTAGTATCTTTGGTTAAGAGATACAAATGTCTGATGGTGTTCAGAGTGAGGAGCTTGTGTTAGGTAAATAATAACCGTCAAACATAACTGGGTAAAATTGTATATCAGCCTGGCAACACAGTGGTCTCCCAATAGGTGACGCACGATGAGCCAGGCAACCTGTCGACCAACGGCTGCCGGCTTCATTCTATCGCCGACAGCCGTCCTGAGCAGACTTGATACTTTCGAGCTACATCTGAATAGTTGTTACTCAGTCTTTGCTTGCAAAATGATTGTCTGTACCAGTTTATTACCGAATGGAAGTGGAGTCGGTTGAAACATGCTGTTTTCTTTGTATACCGTCCTACACTTGTAATAATAGGCTTTTGAATGATTTGGCCTATGAAATTGCCGTTTTTTTACTCTATTTTATTTTGTACATATTCTTTTTAATTCAACAGTTATATACAAAATTGATTTACATTCCGAACGTAACATTATTGCAAAGATTTAAAATGCAATAAATACTATGTTTGGGCAAGTTCATCCCCTAAAACATAAAACTTAAAAAAAGCACATTTTATGTGTTGTTGCTTTCAATGCTTAAATTTATTGTATCTTTTTAATTTGTAAGTATTTTTTAAATAAAAGCTACGCGTACTTTTCACGATTTTGTCCGGTTACATATACAAAATTTTACGGAATTTGGATCTGCAGTTCCAGAAAAAAGTAAGTATAAAAATGTATGTGTTGAAAACTCAATTTTCTCAAAATTCTCCATACAAAACGGCAATTTCATAGGTAGTAAGTCCTAGGTAGTAAAAGGATAAAAATTTACTGAAAGAATTAATTAAATAATGTATGTATCTATAAACCAAGTGTTTAATTTTTTAAATGATAATTGCTGCCAGTGTAAATCCCACTTCCTACTAGTTTTTGATAACTAGGATCTCCAAAACTACTGAACAAGTCTAGATGAAATATGGCGTACGCTTAGAACAAAGCCTCACTTAGGCAACACAATTAGCTACTTATTATACCGAAAATACGCGTGCGAAGCCGCGGGCAGAAGCTATTACAATCATATGAGGTATATGCCTTAGTCAGGTTGACGGGGGGGAAGTTCTATAAAACTATAATCTGTTGGTTAAAAATGTGGCAGCAAAAATGTTTACGATATTTTGCAATGTTCGCAAGTCGATCAAAAGATGTTTAAATCGGGAAGCGATAAATTTAACCTGTGAACTTTCATATATCCGATGAACACTGACATCAAATGTTTTTTCCGGACATTTTGCCTTTCCGCTTTTGGGAATCTGAAATTTTGTGGGTTACGATATTCTAGTTTGTTCTAAGGAACTGTAGTAGAAATACTATTTATAGCGGGTTTTTTACACATAATTTATAGTAACTACAGACTAGTTACCTTTTTCTCTTCAGCCACCAAAGGATTTATTTAAATTTTAAAGTTCGTTTATATTCACCCTCGATTCAATTACATTATTGTAAAGTATATTGTGTTTTCTTGTCAGCGACTAGTGGGCAAAGACCACTGAGTGGAGCCGTGGAAGTCCCAGGATGATATCGCGGGACGAGCTTGATGCATACCACCCGTCATGGCCTGTGACAGCGTTAAATCGTGAGCAGTGGAAGGAGAAAAGAGAGGCCTTTTCTCAGCAGTGGGACTGCTGATAATGATAATATAATAATTATAATGGCTGATAATTATAATAATAAGATATTAAGTTGTCAAAATCGATGAGTGAGAGAACACTTTAACAGAATACTGAACACTTTAAACTCATCAAAAATGTTAGAATAGCACAATACCGTTTTATTGGAATTCCAGATTTTTTTAAAGTCCATGACAGTTACTAAAAGCCCATTTTAGATTTTCTTAAGTACTTCATTGGAAAAGTATAAAATTCTTCAAATTTTGATGTTGAAAGTATTTAAATTAATATTGAAACCCACAATTCAAAATTCCAATCCAACCAAACAAAACGATTCCTAACTAATAATTTATAGAATCGGTATTATTTTGTTGAAAATAAGGTTCTAGCCAATTAATTTAATTTGGCAAAGAAATTTTACTCGTGCAAAGAATTTACCCAAACGGTGGTTTTATGAAAGTTTTGGAACCTGAAGCTTATTAACAATAAAAGTAGAGGGGGAAACCAAATATTTGCGTCCTAAATCCACTACTAATATTATAAGGCGAGGCGAGATAAATAACTGCAGACTGTTGCAAACAATCTACAGGTAGCTCAACTGATCCATATCAATACCAGTCGCAATCGTCCCCAAGACGCTGGCTGCATCGCCACGCTGTATGGCAATGCTGATGCGCTGTGCCAGATACTCACCAGCTCTCGGGTCACGCGTCGCTTTGACCAGACGCTCAGATAATTTTTTAAAAACCCGAAGGGCCTCGGTACCCCACGGACCTAGGTTTATTAATATAATATATATTAATATAATGTTATTATAATAATTATGACTACTTAATTCAAGTTTAACTAATTTTTATGTTTGGCGTAATGTATAAAGGTAACTTAAAAGGGGCAATGTACTGGTACATGCCACATATAATAAATAGTTATTAACCTACGTTGATTCTTGCATTGCAAGCAAGTAATTTATAAAATTGTAAAAGTTTTCAACTTGGAAACCTCCTGGGCTCTACAAATCCCTGTTTCTATTACAAGCGTGTCTCATTCAAGTAATTTTCTGCTTGATCACACTTCGATTTTAGCTTGGGGACGAGATTTTGTTATTATTAAAAATAGCGTTGAACGAAATAACTTGCAGGTAGTAAACCTTAGAGTAAAAATAAGCAAGGAAGTTAAATTTAACATACCTATAATTATTATTAAACCCTAGACTGTTTGCAACAGTCGGCAGTTAGCTCAATTGTTTCAATTGTAAATACTAGTATAATTTTCTTTGTGAATAAATGTCTTATTTTAAACCCTGGATTTTAAAGATTATAATGAAATGACAACGCAGTAGGTTTCCAACAACAACGAAAGGGCACCTCGTATTGTTGATATACTACTACATTGTGAAAAACGAAAAAAAAATTTTTTTTTTTAATTTATTTAATTTTCAAAATGAAAACATATGTTAGGTACATAATGAAAATTCATAAAAATGGTATGACTACAGTTGATCCCCTTGGATTCACAAATTAAGCCCCAGTCACCAGAGAATAAATAGGCGTACCTCCTCCCATTCGCGGAAAATGGTGACCGCAAATAGGCCTTATAAATCCTTAAGAGAGTAGAAGGTAAATACATCTTGTTCATGTGATTTATTTTTCAATGGTGATTAGATCGACAACCTACATAATCGCTTGTCCACGGCCAATTTTAATCCGGCCTAAACTCGTTTATAAATAACCCTTGGCTGATCACCACTCAAGAGCATATTGGCCCGCTAAGAATTCTAATAAAAGTTAAGTTGGTCTAGGCCTAAGTGGCACTTTCTTCAAGGGCCTTGTTTGAGTTCCTTGATTTAAACGCGGAAGGTTACGTGAGCGGGGTTTAAGATGCTGATAATTAATTTGGGTGAAACAGGGCCCACTTTCAGCGCTTAGATATGGAATTGGTCAGAAGTTTGAATGATTGAACACTTTATTGTAGTAGTTAACTTAAATAACAGTCTTAAGTATATCTAAATGAGAAATTAACATAGTACAAAAGGCTGCCTTATCGCTGTGAGCAACCTTGTAGTAGTTCAAGTAGTTCAACTTTGTGTTTTCAAAAGCGTTACAGTGTGCGATATACCTCATGATCAACCTAAATTACTCCACTGCTGGACATAGGCCTCCCCTAATGAGCGCCATAGCGCCCTGTCTTCAGCTTGCCGCATCCAGCATCTGCCTGTCTATCGCAGGTCGTCA
Source organism: Eupithecia subfuscata (assembly GCA_963564075.1). Classification (NCBI taxonomy): domain Eukaryota; kingdom Metazoa; phylum Arthropoda; class Insecta; order Lepidoptera; family Geometridae; genus Eupithecia; species Eupithecia subfuscata. The sequence continues at coordinate 4,353,119 of OY751106.1, forward strand.
TCAAACCCGGCCAGAGGGCGTCTTACACTACGTTTGCCAAGTCGCGATCTCCACTCAAGAACACGTTTACTCCATCGATTGTCGGCTCTTCGCTAAGGCCCACAGCCACTTCAGCTGGCTAATTCTTTAAGCAATGTAAAGTAAAAAGTAAGTAAGTAAAAATGCGTTTATTTTGTAACCAATACACACACAGCACATACAAAAGATAAAAGTTAATACAAAAGTAACATATAGGTCACTAAAATGGCCAACACTCAGCAGATGCTATGGCAGGATGTATCCTGCCATAGCGCTGATCTTCCGCGGAGGCCAGAATGAAACACGTGAGTCGCGGCGTAACTCACACATACACAAGTAAAATAGCAAAATTTAAAATGTCGATTACTTTGGTTCTCTGTCGGATGTATTCGTTGCGAAGCCTATCCTATAGTATAGAGAAACTCCGAGCATATCCCAAGATAAAACAAGTTTGATAAGTTCTTTCAGTAAAATAATGTTGAGTAGAACTTTTTGTACCTACTTAATTAATTCATCCATGAAAATAACGTATTTAACAAGCTACAAATTAAAAGAAATGCTCATCGGATGTTCTTGAAGATATTAATTAGGTGTTCTCTACTTCCGGTCTATTTGTGAAAGGCCCACGCAATGCGCATATTTTTACCCGGCTGCGCAATATGGTTATGTCTTTAATTCCACTATACCACAAAATTTAGGTGTTTATTCCGGCCAGACAACCAAACTAGACCACTGGTTGTCTACGTAGAAGAAATTTTCCGCTTGGACAACCAGCTACCTGGGCGGAATTTTATTTCCATCTACACAACTGCTTGGTAATTAGTTCCCTGTTCGTTGCAAACAAATGACAGCCGAAAATTGACAATTATTTTAGTGGGCTAAAGGTTTCTTCGTCGCTTCTTTACTTTAGTCTACTTAATCGAAGCGACAGAAATAAAAAATATAATTTTATTTCCGTGTCAGTGTTTACTTTTATATTTTGACCTTCTCTAAGTGTACATTTATTGTATTAATGGAAATAAAGAGTTTTTGATTTTGATTTTGATTTTGAGTACCTAACAATTCTGATTAAGTAGCGAAAGGACCGGAAATCGACATGTGAAGTTCTTCTTCCCTGAGCCAACATCGCTGAGTTCCTCGTAGTTATCAGTAAAAGCGGTGGATTTTGTAAACCACGATCATGGTCACGGGTATAAGAAATGCCGTGTATTTTCACATGCTGAATTAAATATTTAATTTAATTTATTATGAAAAACATTTAGCCCCGCTTGCAGTATTGTCAAATGTAGTCGCTTATCATAATTATATATCAACTCACACGAATTGCATAATAACAATGAAGCTATAGTCCACGCCACGTAACGTATGCTACAAAATGTGACAAGCGTCGGATGGCGAGGCGTGGTGTTTTCATACAAATTCTTTAATATCCGCTCGATATTCTGTTCTGATTCTGTTTGGAATAGAAATTGAAAAAAAAAATTGAATTCACTGTGTGTTGATCAAGCTCCATGAGATTGATATTGTAGTAAAATGATATTTAATTTATTTTATTATTATTATGATGTGTTCTTAGTATTACTACTTAGCTACTTAGTACCAACCCAATGCTTACTTGTGTTATTAAAAGTACTTACTTACGTATTGTGTTAGTTTTAATGATTAATTAATACTTTTATTTCTTTCTTCTTAGTGACAAGTGTGTCGACGCATGCGTCCCACACAATGGACCTCCCCAACTCCCATGGGACTAGTGTCATACCGTGGGGCCTCACCTATCCTACCAATTCTATTTATTTATTTATAGAAATGGAACTACTGAGAAATAAAGTTCTCGATAGATCTATCATGGATCTGGTAAATGGATATTATGAGAATCATCCTAATTGCCGGGCTTTTTTCAATTTTAGTATTTTATTGAATTTATTTAGTGTAGTTTTTCCATTAATTTTTCGCAGAAATGTGCACGACGTGTTACCAGTCTAATTTTAAACATCCACAAAAACTTAACGAGCACTCTGCTATCTAAAGTTTCGTCCAACTTTGCAGCTTTTGCAGTAACATTTTAGAAAATTAGAACATCCTCACTAAACTACTGCTGTACAAAGCCGGGGCTAATGCCATTATAACTCATGCTACAAAAGCTTGCGAGACTACTAATTGGAATCGTAAGCCTCTTTTCTCCACTAAAGGTTACAGCTCACCTGTACCGCATCGCTCCCACGCAGTACCCGTATGCCTCCGTCTCAAATCGTGCAGACGGCAAAAGCTGTCTATGCGCTGAAAGCTAGCAGACAACTCACTGGCCAAGCGGCGACGCAAGAAGCTCGTTGTCCATGCATGGTCGGCAAAGAAATGCACGATCCTACAACTTGCTTCACGTGGCTACAGCGCGTTGGCCACTCGCTTGAAGCTTGCGGTAAGTAAAGCGTAAACCAATGAGAAGCTAGGTTGCCACGCGCTGTCTGCTACTACATGCTCTCACTGTAAACTGTATTTATCTAGAAAAAAAGGCGTCTAAAATATAAAATGAATGCTTATTTGTGTGGTACGGTAGCTCTGTACAAGTGGGCTACGACCTTAATACCTAGTTAGCTATAATAGGTATAAAATATTATGTGGGTGACATCAAAGCTAAGAAGATTTTATCACATGAGCCTTGACATTGTAATACCAATCTTGGTAGTTAGAACTCAAATAACCTTAATGAGGTGTTTGGGCCACGAAGTAATATAACCTAACCTGTGGTTTGGGTTCAAAGTTCTATTACAATTAAACCGAATTGCTAGTACAGTAAGCTTAGTATCGCCGGCCACAATAAGATTACGATATAAGTAATCGAGAACCATTGACGTCTAAGAAGAAAAAGGCTTAGAATGATAGGTAGTAGACACAAACTAGGTGTCGCAAAAAAATGCGTTGCTGACGACTCGGACAAAATTTATTAGGACACAGTGTCCCAACTGACACTTTTGATTTTCGACAAATACGTCTCATATTCCTATTCGTATACATATCGCTCGAAGAGCACATAGATTAACACATAGATTAGTTTTTACTTTCAAAATCAAGAGGATATTTGTGTGATCCCTCTGCTGTGACAGAAACCTGTTTTACCTCTCTGATTGACGTGTTTGGAGTAAACTAGGTACGCTCATCAAACGGTCTACGGGTGGCTCAACTGTAACTTAATAACATGATTTTGGCTATAATACCTATCTAATTTGTACTTATCTTCTTTTTGTAAAGTAAATAATACCTAGGATCTATTATTTTTCGAAACTTCATCTCATTGTTGTTTTAACTTGTTCATTTTGTACTAAGTATTTAGTTTTTATATAGTACTCCTATATGTAGAGTAGGTTCATATATTACGTAAGACGATTTTCGCTAGTTTTTGACGCCTTCCCCTCTATTATAAGAATAAATAAAAATGGGCCGACCCCATTTAAAAAAAAATTAGGAATTTATTTTATAGGAAAAAATTAATACACGTTTTGTTTGTTTTAATGTTTAGTTTTCAAAGTAACAATTGTTAGAAGTGTTCGTTTGTACTTACAAAGGTACTAATAATTTTTAGTTTTTGGTAGTAATAAACTCTGATTTCTTCATCTTTACCTACATAAGATTTCAGTCCAGGGACTTTAAAACCCACTTGGGAAGTGTATCTGCTACTGGAACATCTCTAATAATCTGTAAATAGTGATCTTACGTAAGAACTATTGAGACTCCCTCCCACCCCCTTGTAGAAAAAATAGAGAGAGAGAGAGAGAGAGATAAATAATTTATTTTACCCAAAAAACACATTAGTACATAACTTTACGCAATACATCAACACAGTTATCAACTTATTTAATATGTAGGTGCTTATATTTACGAAGATAATGGTTAGGGGTAAAATGGGTCCCAGCCTCAGCATGTTGCAGTATCAAGGCATTTGCCCAATACTGCGCTGATTTTCAGGCAGGGCTCTTGAGAAATAAGACATGGTCGACCTATCTCCCCCTTAATCGTCTTACATAATAAAATAGCTTCTGCCCGCGGCTTCGCACTCGTTCTTTCTATGGAAACGTTCAAAGGTAATTTCTATCCCATGGGAACTGATTTAGGGGATAAAAGTAGCCTATGTTTGATTCCAGGCTTAGAGCTACACCGATGCAAAATTTTAGCTCAATCAGTTCAGTAGTTCTGGTGTGAAGACGTAACAAACATCCATCCACCTATCCATCCATCCATATATCCATCCAAACTTTCGCATTTATAATATTTGTGTGAAGTGTGGTGTGATGATTGGCCCCTTATCGGGGTAGTTCTTTTGACTCTTATTCGTTTGAGGACGTCAATGTTGGTGACCTTTTGGAGTTCAACTCATGCGCAGGATGCGACGGAACACTCACATCTCGAACGCCTCTATTCGTTTGCGAAGGTCTTCTTTTATTGCCCACACCAAGCAGCCGATCAATGCTATGGCGATGTCTTGAAAATTTTCAAAACTTTCGACTTAATAATATTTCGCTTACAAAATCTATTTTTACACACGAAAACACCCAACTCATAATTTAAGTAGGACGTAATATTACTGAAAGCTTTTAAACTAAAAATTTGATCTGGTTTGGTTTCCAATATCTTTATTGGAATGGTAGTTCAGGCAGAACCGACTAATGTAAGTTTAAAATGCGACAAGTTTGAAAATATAGTATGTTCGCAGCGCCCCGCGGCTTCGCCCGCGTGGAAAACATACGAAATATATCAGAAATTTATTACACATCCATAAATTTCTGGGGTAACAAACATCCATCCATACATGGAAGTTTTCTATGTACAGTCAGCTGCACAGACATGTATACACTTCCAAGGTTTAACTTTTATTTTACTCGGAACTTTTCAAATAAAAGGACATGCAAACGTTTTTCGTACAAAGTAGTCATCGTACTTCGCCAGAATGCGGTACATAAATTATCACAATTACTATACACTTACTATTTAGTCAAATTGAAAACTTGGGAGTGTATACATATTTTTGCAGCCGACTGTATAATAAAAATATATATCTATGTACTCGTATATTATTATGTATATCAGTTATCTAGTACCCATAACACAAGCTCTGCTTACCTTGGGGCTAGATAATGCTGTGTGAATTGTCCAGCATTATTTATTATTTATTATTATTTATTTAAACATCCAAACTTTCGCGTAGGTATATATAGGATTACAGTTAGAGATATTGCGTTTTAGTTTGAGTTATAAATTTCAATGACGTTTCTTTTAGTATTTTTTTCATCATATAATAGAAACAAATGAAAACTAGTATTTGCAATTGAAACAATTGAGCTAAGTGCAGACTGTTGCAAACAATCTACAGGTAGCTCAACTGATCCATATCAATACCTACCAGTCGTCGGATCCCCGTTACGCGCTGGCTGCATTGCCCCGCTCTGTATAGCAATCCTCATGCGCTGCGCCAGATACTCACCAGCTCTCGGGTCACGCGTCGCTTCGACCAGACGCTTCTTTTAGTTAATATATTATAAACTATAAACCCTTCGACTCGACTGTCACCTGTCATGGCATATACCAGTAAACTCGCGCCCTGTCATGGCGGCGAGTTCCATTATTTGTCGACTTTTACAAGAATGACGTTATTTCTAAAACTACTGGGAATTTTTACTTGAAACAAAATGTAGACTATTCTATGATAGTACAGCTCTAAATTTCAACAGAAATTCCGTATGATTTGTTGCCGCATACACTTCCAATTCTATCTAAAAATGTACAAATTGAAAAATTAGACATGTTCATGTAAACTAAATATTTTTAGGAATACTAGGCAACTTTGGAAAAAAATTGTATGCCTATTGTAATCTTGAATATAAGTCTAAAAACCTATGTAGTAGTTTTAGTCTTGTATACAACATTATGTACTCTAAATTCCTTCAAGAAAACAGGCCCTATACTGAGAGTTAGTTACTCACATTTTGTAATGACAAATAATCTATGATGATAAGTCCAATAGAAAAAAAAGTAGTTGCATTTGAAGGAAATATGTTTATTTTGTTGAAACACATACTGATTTATAAGAATATTCAACAAAAAAGAATCAATGAGTTAATAATGAAATAGGCATCCATTTTTCTTTCTTTAGGTAGAAAATTAAAAAAAAACGTAATTATAGCATGTCCTGTTCAATTTATGGTAAAATTGATTACGTAAAAGATCAATATATATTTCTAATTTAGAATTTTATCAATGTTCACTCTCCTTTTCACAAAAACATTTATTTTTGTAAACAGAAACAACACACACTTCGACGTAAAGAACACCTGATTTCAAAATGGCAGTGCTTGATGCCAAAGACAACAAATCACATGTATTATACGCCAAAATAAAGAGCACATTATCCTCTCTTTCTTTTATAAACAAACCTTTAACAGACAGAGCAAGACAGAAACACTAGAATGTACTTTTTGAAATGTTGGTGTATGCGTATAGATTCATACGCATTCCGAGTCAACGGTAGTATGGAGTCATGCGTATGAATTCATACGCATTCCGAGCTTAAAGGTTTGATATTTTCTGTATTGAAAAGCGTTCTAATTTAATTACAAGGTTAAATTTTACTTTATTTGCATGTCATTGTCATCTTAGCGTTAATAAATGTAATTTATTATTGTATGGCTTCGGCCGCGTACGAAACTAGAAGTTCGTAACCAGCTGCGATTTAAGAAAAAATCTTCTTTTAACGATACTAGTTACTAAACAATAGATTTTTTTCCTAACACGATACTTGTTTCGACATAAGAAATTCGTAAAGAAGTAGTTAATTACGAGGCATTACTTTATTTTCATCATGCGTAACCTTTGAATAGATTCTCATAATGATAACAGAACCTCTGAATTCATATTACCTATAGCATTAAAATCTCTTCAGATAACCGGCCGATTACACTGTCAGTATCCGTGGAGTATACAATTCTTTCCTTACCGATGTACACACATAGTTCTTGTTGTAATTTATTCGTACAATTAAATTAAATAACATTTAAAAAACGGAAGAGCAAATGAAATGCTGAAGAATTAAAGGAATATGAACAATACAGAATTGGAATTCATTTCTACGAAGAGAAGTGGGAGATCATTGATGACCAATGGTCGTTGTTAATAAATAATATTATAAATAATAATAATTGTTGGCGTTAGCCATAAAGAAACTAGAAATAAGTAATCTCAGCTCAGGTAAACTGTTTAAGTTTTGAATAAGAATAAATTTTTTAACGCATACACTGCCCAGCCGCCGCTACACCGGGCCGGAAACTGGCATCTGCGTCTTGGGCCATGAATGTGTTAAACCGAAAGCAATGGGTAGGAAAGGTAGTTAATGTAGGTAACGGAAAAAATTGCTAATCCTTTGTCGTTGAACTTTTACCCTTGAAAGAAAAATCAATAGATGCTTAACTTAAACTTTGTCAGTCGTTTCGACAGAAGTTGATTCTGTTTCGTTATTTTACATACCTAGGTACGTAAAATAACCCCCCAACCAATTGAACTACCTACCATTTAAATGGAGGAAGTGATTGAGCTAGAAGGTAAAAAAGCTTTGGACGTTTTATGCTCCAACTCGAAAAATAACAACTAACAGGCTAAAGGTTTCTTCGTCGCTTTTTACTTTAGCCTACATACCGAGGCGATGGAAATCAAAAATATCACTTTATTTCAGTGTGTTTAATTTTATAATTTGACCAAGTGTACATTTACCTACTGTATTTATGGAAATAAAGAGTGGTTTTATTTTGAACTTACTCGCACACTCTACATACTTACATACGAATTGTTGAATTGTTGTTCATATAAAGTTTCATCTAATTTTATTGTATTGTTTTGATTAATTACTTTTTACTACACTTCTCATTTATTTACTTTCTAAATTTAGCTGTGTACCTATATAACTTACCAACTGTTCATATTTCTGGCAAAGAGCGGTGTCCTCTAATACAAGCAAATTTTGCTTATATGTGAAAGTGAGATTTTGCTTAAAGTGCGATTTTGCTTAAAGGAGAAACAAATTAGAACTAGTATTTACAATTGAATCAATTGAGCTAACTCCAGACTGTAGCTCAACTGATCCATATCGACAGCAGTCGGATAATCCTTACTACTTAACTACTGCTTCATTTTAGGCATTTCGATACAGAACCCTTGAAAAGAAAAAAAAGAGATTCGGACGAGATGTCCCCTTCACTTTTGGTTGAGAGTACAACTGATCCGAATCTAAAACTAAGAGATTTTAGATTCGGACGAGATGTACCCCAACTCAAAAGTGAAGTGGACATCTCGTCCGTGGATCAGTTTGAGATTCGGCCCAGATGTACCCTAACCCATAGTATTGAATACTATATAGAACCGAGTATATAAGTAGGTATGTCGTGGCCATATCCTAGAATTGATTACTTCATGATGTGACCGACCATTTCAAGAAATGGTAGAATTTCATGAAATAGAAAATACGCGCTGGCCATATCATGATGTAGTCAGGCCAGATCAATGAATAATCAGCGTTTAACGATATGAAAAGCTAAACGCACGGCTACTTCATGATAAGGTCAAACAATATCATAAAATAGTTACATTATCCACCGTTAGAGGCGCTGATATTGTTTTGTTTTGCTTTTGACAAATGTGGTTTTTGAGTGTTTGTTTGTTTCTGTTCTGTGATGCATCATGTCGGCGGACAATTATTTAGTTAAAAAAGCGAATAATAATGTGCAAATAGAAGACAAAAATGAAGTAAAGAGCCGTTACGATAAAAAACTACAGGAATTTTATAAAAGTCACTCGTAAAACGAGCATAACGTCTAAACTGAAAGCCAACTGCATTAAGCAATTTTTAAATATTAAGTTCCTTCCTAATTCGAATTTTTCATTAAACCTTTTCATCATCATCAGTCTATATTAGTCCACTGCTGGACATAGGCCTCCCGTAATGAACGCCATAGCCTTAAACCTTTTGATGTCATGGAAACCCTACATAAATGATATGGCTGAACGATGATGGAAATATCATTAAACGTTGATGCTTAAACGATATAGTCAGTTTTAGCTGGCCATGTCATGAAATTCTACCATTTCATGAAATGGTCGGTCACATCATGAAGTGATCAATTCTAGGATATGGCCACGACAGGTATATCACATCGGGTATATAAGTAGGTATTTACGGGGGTTATCACATCCCCGTACTGAGGGGAGGACGCGGGTTCAAGTCCCGTCGAAGTCGAAAATTTTTGCGATATTATTTGATTTCTTAGAAATTACCCTTAGTGTATAATTGTTACGCACTATAATAACAAAAAAACCTAAGTAGGTATATTTATTAACTTTGGCCAGTTTCCTCGTTCTTCTTTCCGCATTCACTAACGAAGCGTGCCAAACCGCGTAAAGAAGCTACAATTTTCGTAAAACATTTTCAGTTAGATACAATTTTATGCCAAAACTCAACATTGTTACAAACTCCAACAAACGCAGTCGTAATTTCTCAACTCTTGTAAACTTTAACCCTAAATAATTAACCTAAGCTCACACGAATATGTCTTAAGTTAGAAGCCATGTGCTTTCATTTACCTACCCTTAAGCTACCGTTAAGTATGCATTTGTAAAATGTAATTCAGGGGCGAACCTTACGGGTTTGGTTGTCAAACTAGGTCTAGATCTTAGCACTCACGGGCTCCCCGTGGTAAAAGAACTCGAATAACATAAAACTTAAAAAAAATCCTATGATCCCTGAATATGAAAAAATACGATAAAAAAATCACGAAATTGCACTGTTTCCCACACAATTTGGTCGAGATTTCAGGACTTATGACTTATGTTTTGATTCGTAGGTTATTACTAATTCTTTGGTTCCTTTGGAATTAGTTTCTTCATAACTAAGTTATGTAGTTTTCCTGTAAATAAGAAAAAACTTGATTTTTGCTCATTTACAGCGAATTATTTTGAGAAAACTCACCACCCGGTGATTTTTCTGTACACAGCCGTACTTATATCGAAAAATAAACGTTAATGAACAGTAATGCTCTACACAACAAAATACACGACCTTTATCAGAATGGTTTGGTGGTTGGCAGACACGGATCTCAGTGGCAGTAAGTATTCCTTGCAGACTTTTGTATCTAACCACTACTAGATACTTTTCCCCACAAATTATGGAATTTTCAAAGTCCTTCAGATGTTTCATTGAAATATCCAGGGACCGTGCATCGCTGTGAGCGCAAGTAGGAATCCCACGAGTACGCGAAAGCTCTGAGAGCTCTCGGGCTAAAAAATTTAGGGCGCCAAAGTAAGGAGAAGCCAAAAAGACCTTTAGACCATCTTAAGGTTTTTTTTGACTTCTTTTAACCGAAAGAGGCTTTTTTAAAAGAAGACATCAAGGCTATCATAAAAGCAGGTGGAATTTTAACTGAAACTCAAGAGATAGTGTTTATTTCCATAGGCTTACAAAAATATCGCTGAGAGTGACAACATTAAATCGAGCATGGAGTCCTTGAAATAAATATTCTTTGTCAATAAACATACTAATGTCGATCCTTCTCATACCATACCTCGAAAATGTGATACGGAAAAAACCTTGATAGTAATTTTAATTTGTAAGTTCACAAAATGTAATACCATACAATAACGTTTCTTGTGCAATTGATGACAGCAAATGTCACAGAAAAGACTCGCACGCTTATTAAATCAACCCAGTATGAACACATGGATAGAGATTTCATAAAATTTTATATTCCTAAATGAGCTTGTGACAATACCTAAATTACGTGCGGTAAGAGCGGAATGGGCTTACTGCTGGCACGCGGCACTGCATCTGTGCCAATTGGTGTTGCACTGCATGTATTAATTCAACTGTGTATCTGGCATTCTGGACCAAATACCATTTGGCGTATGGGGAAATAAGATTTTCTTACCCGTACTGGTAATGATTTGTTCATGAAACTTAAGCTGCGTTTTTTGGTGGAAATTCGGTTAGCATTTTTTGGTTTTAGGAAATAGAATGCGATGCGCGCAAACATGAAATCGACTAAAATCTGCCTTCTTTTCACTAGTAATACCCACTCAAAAGTAACCGTTTTTTTACCAAGCGGATGGTCCATAAAAAATTAATCTAAAATCACAGAGGTCTATTTTATGATCTGTGTCTAAACCAAAGTCACCGGCCCTCCGCCCCTACAAGTTGACGAAACACTGTCAGCTGCCTCGAATATTGTATACACTGATATGTCGAATCAACCCGCCTGGCTGTGTCAGCGAGTTCTGTATGTTGAGTCCATTAAATTAATGGAAAAATCGTTTGTCATGTCATCTAAAATATGTTATTTTTACCAGCCAAAACGCAAGTTCAAAGATGGAAGAATGAATAAACCAGAACCATAAACATAAGTACAAAGTCGTAGGCGGGTACTTCCCCAGTACTCCAGCGTTGAAGCCCCTGCATAATCTTTATTAGGGCTCTCAGTTCAACTCTTAAAAGGTTTCGCCGCTAAAGCCGAGTAATCCTCATAACTAATTAGGAGATTTCAACTACAACGAGAAGCGAAAGTTTCTGCGATGTTGAGTGCACTGCACCTGATGTTAAAGATGAAATTAGCTCAATTATGATTTTCCTGAAGATTAAAACTGAACGCCCACCTTTCTGAGTCGAGTGGGATATGGTCAAGGAGTTGAAGACAATTTGAAACACCTCCAAAAACCAACTCCATACAACTCCATCAAAATCGCTCGATCGGTCAATGTGGCGAATTTTAGGTGAAGCCTATGTCCAACAGTGGAAATCCACTGCTGGATATAGGACACGCTCGGCTGATAAGTGCAGATGATACAAAATCATTAATTGGCCCAATAACTACAAAACTTATGACCAGAAATACAAATTACTGGTGGTTGAAATTTCTAACGGAGTCCACGATAATTTTCTCACCCATCTGTGAATTTCGACTAATTTGACTGGATTTAGGACCAATCCTACAAGTTATAATCTTGGTAATTCAATTAGTTAATCATTCAAACACAGCTACACCTGAATTCGGTCACAAAAGCCAACTGATTGCGCCGCGGATTAGACCGGGGTGCGTTATTCTTGATTCTGATGGCGATTTTGCCACCACGCTATGCTTACTCTTATCTTTTTTTGGTTGCTTGGAAAAAATCGCTATAGGCGATAAAGCCGCCAATTCCTTTGCTGTTATCTAGAATTAAGTTCAATTAAGTACAACATGTTTCTAACATCTGCAGATATTTGATTTTTTATTTGAGATGTTAGAAACATGTTGGGTATTCTGGGTATTCTGGATGTTTCTACATAAAATAATTTTTTTTTCTTTTATCTAGTACTATAACAGAACCTTTGCTTAGCTTGGTGCTTGCTTAACGATGCTTTGTCGAGCAATATTAATTTAATTATCTATTTATTGGCTGTTCTCTTTAATTTTATTGGTAAGTATATACTACTACTCTCAAAATATTTTTGCAAATGAAGTTATCATAGCCAGATCACAGAACAACACGGAAAAATCTCATAGAAAACTAGCCAATGAGACAACTAGTTACTAAGCAGTTGTGTAGATGGAAATAAAATTCCGCCCATGTAACATGTTGTCCCCGCGGAAAATTTCGTCCACGTGGACAACCAGTTGTCAAGTTTGGTTGTCTGGGCGGAACCGCCCAATCTATCTATCTCGCTACGAAGCGATTAGCTCTTGCGAATATATTTTTTTCATCTCATTGATACCATTTTTAAAAATGTCTTTAGTAGGTCGGCATAAATGCATTTTCTGGATGGGTAGCTACTCACCTCAACAGCCTGTATTGGTCCACTGCTGGACGCAGGCCTCCCCCTGATAAGCGCCTTGTTGGCTTTTATCTCATGGGGGTAATGCCCATAATCCCCACGCTGGGCATGCGGGTTGGGGATCACAGTTCGGTGGTAGAATGGTTCTGCAGGGGGCGCTGCTGCCCGCCCCCGGTGGATATCTCTTACGACACTCGCGGGAAGAGTTAGGGTGGTGCAAATTCTAAGCCGGCACCACACAGCAGGGTAGGTTCTACCTACCCAGTAAATGCATTCACAATTTCGCCATACCTACATCCCTCTGGCACCGATGAAGTGAGAACGGCGTACCTAATCTCGACACAGATTCCAGAATCCAGCCACAGGTAGTGAATTAATTCGAACGTGCCAATGATTTACTACCCCAGGTTTGGACGTAATTTAGTTATGGGGCCCGCGGTCTCGTAGTTTACTGAGCAATTAGCATTTATAGGGTTAAATAGCTTTTGGACCTTTGAATGTTTCCGGTAATCTCTTCAAACTTGCCTGGCTGGCTTAGCGGGGCTCGGGAGTTTGGTGACAGATAACAAATGCTGGGACTTCGGTCTTATCATAAGTCCCTCGACAGGCGTCAATTTTCGAATTAAGAATAAGAATAAAAAAAACATTAAAAACAAAACTATTAAAAACAAACTACGGAAGTTTTAATACTATTAAAACCTCCGTAGTTTGACCAATTCATTATGAATGTAAGCGGGTGAACTACAAACCTAGTTTTTGTTGGAAGAACACCAACGTTTCATCCTTTAACGAGGGACTTCATTAGGGTGAGTGCGGTTCGAATAAGCTTGGTCAGTTACTGCAAAGAAAATATAGCATTAAGACGATCTTTCGGCCTCATACACAACTACGGCACTTACTTCGCTTATTTGTTGCGCATACAGTAACAAAAACAAACGTGCATTAAAATAAAAGAGATACAAGATCAAATTTAAAACTTTTAAAAATCCCCCGACAGATTTTCATAAAAATATTTGATGCTAAGAATACTCAGAATAAAATTATCTATGACACAAAAAAAACTAAACGAAAATCGGTTCATTCGTTTGGGAGCTACGATACCACAGACAGATACACAGATACACAGACAGACACGTTAAACTTATAATAACACCCCTCTCTTTTTGCGTCGGTGGTTAAAAACAGACAGTCAAGTCAATAAGTTTTATCGATCCGGACCGATGTTGTACCTCTGGACCTTCTAACAAAGTTGTACATAATGTTAAGGGTGTTAGTGAGTTGAAGCAATTTTTTTACATTTGCCAATGGAACTTTTATCTAATTTCTAAGAAATCGAATTATATATTATAATTTTTGCGATATAATTCGATTTCTTAGAAATTAGAAATTATCCAGAGTGCGAGGCTTACGCACTTTAATAACAAAAACCCTGGAACTTTTATCCTTCACGTGCAAGATATTTTCTTGAAAACTGTCAAAATCCGCTTTCCTTTTAAAATCGCAGCGTATGGAGTAGTTAATATACTTACTTATAAGTACGTATAGGTACTTATAAGTAGAAAGATTAAAATAGGTAGGTACCATACTGTTACTTTAAAATATGTGGATCAAAATAGTTCCTGTTTATATTTAGATACACACTGGTAGCACTCAACGTCGAGGCACAGCGTTGTCCGTTTATTTCTGAACTATAAATAACTAATAAATAATTCACAATGTCTCTTTTAACTTTGTTGAATAACTTGCGCGACCCAAACTGGCTTCCAGTAAAATTCTGGTAAAATACGCAGAGTAAAACACAATATTTAAGCCACAGTGGCTTGTCTTTATTATTAACCTACGTGCCGACTTACGTGACTTAGAGTGCGTTCTCACATACCACGACTTCAATTAAAGAATGTTTAAAACTTTTCTTAAAATTTTGGGCGTAATTAATTAAATAGTCTTGAAAGTTTATAATAAAAACGCCAACAGGTAAAATCCGTGCTTTCGGAAAAGGGCCTTGTAAATATTTTATTTTGACTTTTACATATCTGGTAGGTAAGTACTTACTTACCTACCAGATATATAAAAGGTAGGCGCGGGTATTGTACCCGCGTTGTTAAAAAAAAGGTCCTATCGTAACTACTTACCTATCTCAGTTCAAAATGGTCATACCAAATTATCAATGATCCAGCGTGACAGCAAATTTCTAGCCCCTTAACTATGATGTTTGCTCCTCTATTATGTAGAGCTTAGTAAAAAAAGTATTGTCTAAAGAAACTAAGTAAACTTTGACGCCATCTTTAAAACCCACATTATTTCCAGCTGGTAACTGCATCCATCAAGCATTCATAGGGTGCAATAACATCAATCAAGTCGAGATTGATCGATACGAATCGTTCACCCTATTTGTTATTTTCGATTCTGGCGGATCGACAAGTTCATGATAAATTGGGAATCGACATTTTATAAAAACAAGAGGACGATGGTTGAGGGCCGCTTAAATTATCTGAAGCTTTTTGATTGAAAGTTCTCGTTTCGTCCCTTAAAATAAATATTACAGTATCACATTGAAATGCAAAAGCGTAAGGGTAGCTTAACGTCAAAAAATCTATGTTAAACTGCCACCTGCTGTATTGGATTATGCACCAGTTAGCTCAATTGTTTCAATTGTAAATACTAGTTAAAGATAATTAAGTAGGTATAAAGATAGTATGCACCTATGTACATTATAATATATAATTTATTTAATACCCGCACACAAATTTAACAATAACACAAGCTCAGCTTAGCTTGAGGATAGATGATGCTGGATGGATTGTCCAAAAAAATAGTACCTACCGATTTATATTGTACCAGATAAACCAAACTCAAAGCTGAGGACTCTTTGGTCGGGGATTCAAAAATTGCACCTTAAGCTTCAAAATATGAAAGGGGCCCGATGAAGACGCGAGTAGTATCTACACGTGCTCTTATTTTACGGGGATTGCACGACTTGCACGTGCACAAAGCACTGTTGGTTTAGCCGTCACTTTTCTGATTACTGTTTCAAATTTGGATGGATCAACCTAGAGTTCTGTGCCCTTTTCCTGTGCTGTGGTAAAAATACAGTAAAACTCGAATAGATTCTACACACAAAAGTTGGAGACACAGCCCGGCGGGTTGGCGTGTGATTTCATTTCAGTGTATTCCGTGATTTTTTCTTTCATACGAATTCTTCTCCTGATAATAATAAACAAAACAAAGAAAGATTTAGCGAAATCGGTCCAGCCGTTCACGCCTGATGCCGTGACCAAGGAAAATAGGGATTCATTTTTTGATTATCTATGATAATCTCCTCTAATACGAAAACCTAAATACTACCTATACCTACCTATGTTTTTAAAAACTTGGTTTTCTATTCCTTTGAAAGGAACTTAAGGAACACGATCGAGATTTGATTGATAGCGACGTTTCTCCATAATTTCAATTAATCATCTCCTGTTGACAGTTTTACACTACGTAGACAATTACCGGCGTACCTACTTTATAAAATTTAAATACGACCTCGTACTCACTTTATGACAGGTGAACGACCTCGCAACAAAAGAGCAGAAGAATTCCCCAGAGCGATCACATTGAAGTGCGAATCGTTTCATTTCATCCGTGTTTACACCACTATACTCAGCCTCGCCTGGCAGAATGCAGTAAGTAACAAATGTTTTGTTAGTAAATAAGCTATTGCAAGTTGGTCTTGGATTTATGATTTTAATAGAAGGTTAAACAAACTTACCTGTGAAGTTTGACCATAATTACAGGAATCGCTGCATCCGAAGAGATTTTCGGATGCAGCGACGTAGTGTAACTACACGATCTATTTCTAGCGAAAAAGGCGGACTTTGGTATCATGAAAAAATAACATGGTTTTTGTACCTACCTAGTTGTTTAGTGAAATTAAAATGAATCATTTCACATTAATCGGCGTTTACCAGTCCACTGTGGGAAAAGGTTCCAAAAAGGTTGTGGTTTGGTAAATGATATCAGAGGAGGCATAGGCCTTATTGGATTATAAGTAATGCCTAATCCCCACACTAGGTATGCAAGTTGGGGCTTGCAGATCGGTGGAGGACCTGTTCTGCAAGAGTCTGGTTCTAGGCTCACCTCCCGATGGATATTCACAGCGATGGATAAAACAACTCCCTAAAATAATGGGCCAAAAACTTTACAATAAGCTCCCTCTAAAGTTGAAATTAATTACAAATGAAAATAGGTTTAATAATGAATTAAGAAATCTTCTACTTGACAAAATGCTATATAGCATCAAGGAGTTTTAAAAATGATTACAGTCAGTTTAATGTTAAATCTCCTAAATTACCTGACATCCTCGTTGAATCACCTAACTCTAAGTGATAGATTCACAAGAAACTTAGTTTTAAGCATATAATGTACGGTTTGCCCCTCTACAGCAAAATTGTATTTAGTGTACTTTGGACGAGTCATAGCCTCATCATTTAATTTAAACAACAATAATTTGTATATTTTTTTATTTGTATGATGTATGACAATAAAGAAATCTGAATCTGAATCTATTCCTTAGTGCCTTTTACGATACTTACTCGCGGGAATAGTTGAGGTGTTGCAACTTCTAACACGGCAATGTAGCAATGTTTATTTTATTTTACAACCACAGAGCTGTTTATATTGACGCGGATTTCATATTCCTACCCTTAACCTTTTGCATACCTAAATGGTTTCACTACAAACAAATTATTAATATTTCGATATTCACCTGAAGTATTCAGAAAACATTTCCAGACGAACCTTCAAAACGTCACTTATCCATCTTTACTGCAGACGTCATATCCATCTACCGCAGTTCATTTGCAAATAAATTGTTGCATGAATAACAATTTCGTATATTGGAGTGAAATGAAAGTTTTACAAGTCTATTTCACTTCATAAAGTGAAAAAACTGGGGTATTTGTCACGACTATACCAAACCCAGTTTTTGAACAAGGCACACTACTGCATTTCTATCTACTCTAATTCTACCAACGCTGATACTTAGTCTTATAAAGCTGAAATTTTAGATGAATAATACTTTATTCACAAAGAAAATTATACTAGTATTTACAATTGAAACAATTGAGCTAGCTGCTGACTGTTGCAAACAGTCTACAGGCAGCTCAACTGATCCATATCAACACCAGTCGAAAGCGTCCCCAAGACGCTGGGAGATTAATTGTATTTAAAGTTCTACGTAAACATAACTTTTGTCTTATTTTTCTCAAATTGCTGTAATCTGAGATATATGGTAACTCAAAAGTGAAAAGTGCATAAAATTATTAATAATTCATAATTCTTTATTGCACAAAATTGGTACAAGTATAACATTTTCCAGGAAAAATCATGGCAAAGGCGAGCTTAACCCTATAAAGAGTTCTCTTCCAGCAAACATGTGCTTAAACAAAGGATAAAAGATTTAATTTTAACCTACTTATTAAATAGACCACTACATAATATAATACAATACATAAAATACTATAACCTAACAAATACTATAGTTATATACATAAATAAATTAAATAAATACATAAAATACAACAGAATCATAAAGATAGGTAATGCTCTTTGTTATAATAAGGCAGGTCAAGGTAAATTTACAAATAGATTCGTGGTGTCGTCGTTTGGGGGCTATGTTCAGCAAAGGCTGATGATGATGAAAGGTAATTCATCTCATTTGTTTCTTTTGTTACCTACTTGTGATTTTAAATGAAGGATAAACTGAGTTAACGTGAAATTTCAATCCCAAGCCCACGCTTTACTGACCTTAACATAACTACTTATCAAAAAATTACTGAAGTGGAACAGGCTTTACAGAAATTGTTCCTTCCCAGAATTTCAATATCCGCTTTTATTTGGATCACGAATGTTGCAAACTAGCGACAGAATATTGATATTTTCCAGAATTTTATCACTTCCCATGTGTGCCTACCTACCTGCTTCCTTGCTCATCCTCTATAGCTGGATTCCACCAGAGCGGAGCGGAGAGTGTCCGTCAAGTTAGCAGCCCCGCCATGGAATTTGGTGGTTTCAACTATGCCAATAATTGTGTCCTGAAATAGTGCCCCCGATGCCCTTAGTAAAATAAATAGTGCCCCAGTACTTTAGGAGATATTTAGGTATTTCACAGGTACAAGAATCAACGTTACGGGAATCGACGTGCGAGGAACAATTCACTTCTGTACTCGTCTGTTCTTTATGTAATGTATCTAATGTTCAGAGTTAAATATCTCTTAAACCGCAGGAGTTCTATTCCTGATCTTTGCAGGAGAACTAGATACCCTATGGCACAGTTAACTGGCATAGTTCATGATTCACATCTCGCTATAGATTCGTCGAAATCGGCGGGGCTGCCAGCTTGACGTCAAGATAGCAGCCACAGTGAAATACCTAAATATCTCGGTAAGTACTGGGGCACTATTTATTGTACTAAGGGCATTTGGGGGTACTATTTCAGGACACAATTATTGGCATAGTTGAATCCACCAAATTCCATGGCGGGGCTGCTAACTTGACGGACACGAGCGGAGATAGGGCAAACCTATGCCATGGTGTCAAAATGTTTCAGTCTGGACAGGAAGAAATGGGGTAAAATGTGCCAGAGCGGGCTTTACGAATGCACGGTTAATAAGGTGTCAGCAACAGTGGGTGCTAACGCGGCGAAATTATGATGAACATCTTATTTGGTACTACCCAGGGGATTCTCAATTATTTTACAGATTGCTCCGCTGATGTGGTCGCGTGTTCAACAGCTGATAATAAGGTCCCGGGTCGGGCCAAAATGTTTATTTTTCATATAAGATTCACTTTCCGTCGGATCATGAGAGTGAGGAAAAAGAAAGCACCTGTGTCTGCGCACACACTTGTGCACTATAATTATATATCTGCGTCGTGGCCGAAATTTGGGGAGGACATCAACTATATGTCTAGAATAGAGAGTTGAGGATGCAACAGAGATTGTGTAAAGTAGAGTTATAATAATGACCCGTGGATCATTCGCACATTTAGCAAAGTTCAGCTATTTAACTGACTTCGAAAAAAGAAGGAGGTTCTATGTTCGGCAATATATTTTTTTGATGTCCGGCGATTTTTCCGCTACTTATTCGACGATTTGAATGATTCTTTTCCAGTTGTATAGATGGATTCACGAGAAATTTAGTACCTATGTATTTATAATAAAACTTAAAAACTGTTTTCAACTAAGGGGTTTGAAGTCTTTTTTAGGTTTTATAAAGCAAATGACAGGTAATTTCAAAACAGTTTTTGAAATTTCTGTAGGTCTCATACTTTTTTGAAAACAGACGAAAAATTACTTTAGTAATAAATATTTTAAATAAAGTCAAATTATTTACCTATGCAGAGCGATCCATCTAAAATGTAGTTTGGTACCTACTATTTTTAGGTATTCATCAAATAGCGATATCTCTTACCGGTACCTTTAGTACATATTTGAATAATTAACAAACGTTCAAAACCCTCGGCGTGCGAGTTACACTCGCACTTGACGGATCTTCTTTGTGCGAGTTCTCGCTTCGTAGAGTAGGACATAAGCCTATAGCGCTCTACGCTAAGGTGCCACGGAAGACCAGCAGCCCTGCAGCTGCTTCCCGAGCTCCTGGAGCACACGCTGAGTAGCAGCTTTTTGGTCTCACTCTGTTTTCTTCTTTTTAATTCCTTTTATCATTGTATTTTCTTGTGTGTTGTGAAGTAAAACAAAAAAAATCTTTTCTAATCTTAGTTTTACTGAGAAAAAATATTTTATCAGGTATCCACCTGCCGACTTAGACGAAGTGTATATTTGTTCTCCAGGAAAATTGAGCTTTTTGCTCAAAATTTAGCTTTTCACTAATAGCCAAGTTAGTTCTAAGATTTCATCGATGGGTGTTATGTGTTTACTTAATTGATTTTTTAAATGAAATCCATGTCCCATTACTGTGAATACTATAGGCGCAAATCTTTATGAATTCTGTGAACATAGCCTCGAATGCGAAACTGCGCATGGTACAGTACAGTGCATAATCACTACTTTATGAGGTTACATTTGCTATAGGATCTATACATATAATATACTTACCCAGGTAGTCGTTTTAAATAGCTTAACAGTGTTTGCCGTAAGTTAGTGTGAGTGCTCGTCGCCCGCGCACCCTTCGGCGTCTCTCTGATCCTATAAAATAAGCTACATAATGCGCAGCCACTCGCACGTACTTCGCAGAACTCATTATGATTTGAGCGTACTAAGTGTAGGTATCCCTATCCTACAAAAACAGCATTGAAACGAATAAATCTGACTACATCACAATTCATACCGATTTTTCAGTTTCCAAACCTTCAACCAAAAAAAAAACAACCAAAAAAGCTTTAGACGAGGTATAAAAAATACACAGAAAGCAAAAAAAAAAGTCATCAAAGAATTCCAAAAAAAACTAAGTACTACATAATGTGAAATTCTTCGAAATATTCGGCTAAAAGCACAAAAGCTTTAAATAGACCCTTTTGGAAAAAAACCCTATTTGCACCCCAAAAAAGCTTCAGTACCATAGTCATTGTGTAAATCAAAGCATGTCTTCATATAGGATTACTATATTATCATAACCCCACAATAAAGAATATTTATGTCCCAAAATAAACACAATGCGCGACTCTTATTAAATACTTGATTTGTTGCCAGAATAACGTTGAAAAAAGTATATTTGATTCTGTTTCGACACTTTAATGCTGTTTGACGATCATTACCACTGTCGGGAATTATATTGAGCTGTTACAGTGCGTAGTAAATGGGGTTGGAAACAATGGACGGACAGTCGCGCGCTAAAGTGATTACAACTGCAAATAACTTGATTATTTGCGTTCAGAATAGGATGGAACCTTGTAAAGGAAATGTTTATGTAGAATTTCTACGTACCTGAGAATCACGTCATGTCTCATGGTGTCCCGCTCAGCTTGGATACGAACCGGGCGACGTCCACAGATGACGTCATTCTTTTTCTATTAGTAGGTAGGTACGCCGGTTTTAAAATGAGAATAAGAATAAAAATAAGAAACATTTAATGTTTAAACTGTGTACATAGTTGGTATTAAGAACTACTTGTAATTGTCCAACAGTTTGTCCTTTCGGACATACAATAGTAAAATTATTATTAATAATAGTTAATTAACTGAGATGAAACCTTATCAAAGTAAATGTTCGACCGCTTTTATATCGAAACGGTTCTTTCTCAATAAGATCGCATGCAGATTATATCATGGAAATTTTGTTGTTGGTTATTTGTTTGTGGTCTTTTTAGTAACAGGCGCTGAAAGAGAAAATTCTAACTGAACAAACAGACTGGGATCAAAATATATTGGTTTGAAATATTCTTTTCGGTGAAGTATTATAAGAGATACTTGACTACTTTGAAGTCAAGCTTTAAGCTTGTTGCTTCGGCTTATTGAAAATCCATTATCTACGCGAAATTGATTTTGCAAAAGTTTGTTTCGTTACTGTTATTTTAAGAAAAGGTTTTACATTGTATACCTTATCGTATAGGTACGATGTTTGCCACTTAGTATCACGTGGCCCTAGCTCTGTCACTAACTCACATTCTTAGAAAAGGTTTTACATTTAGTCGTTTATTTATTTATTAATTAAAACGGCTATTGTCAATTAAACAAAGTAATTATAATTTATATTTAAAACACAAAACTTACATAAAATTAAATAAAAAATAAATTGTTAATTACTATTTTATTATAAGAAATACTCATCTTACATTTAAAGCACATCTTAAGTCGCGATATTTTGACAGTTTGTAATGAAAGTTTGACAAAAAATTGTCACTTAACACGTTCTCTGACACAACGTCATTTCAAGTCCTTTCGGTGATTATGTGAGGTGACACAACGTCATATCACGTCCTTTTTAGTACCGATGCTAATGGTCAGAACGTGTAGCCACGTTTGATTTTAATACAAATATGGGAATTTCGTTCTCTGTGTCACATCATATCAAAATATCAAGCGTTTACTGTCACTTGGGACGGTTCAAATATGAGCCTAAGCATAGAGTTGAAAATAGCTTAGCTACGGGTTGCTCCTGCGACACAACGTGATTACACGTCGCATCCCCCCGTACACTGCCATACACCTCAGTCTAGCTGTGTCACAGGAGAGGGACGCGCGTGTTTCAGGCATTATTCGCGACAGCACGTGTTATTTTTTAAGTTTTTGGGTAAAAACGCATGATAATATTGATCTTATATTTTGTTTTATCGTTTGAACCTTCAAACTAAGAAATTTGATCGTATCTAGTGAAACAGCTGCACAATTTATTTAATGAAGCTTCATCAGGTAAAACTACCCCAGAGCCGGTTATCAATAACAATGGTGAAATTGGTCGGACAAAGACAATGAACCTGGACGAAGTTACTTGTCAGATAGTTCGATTGAACTAACAAAACCACCACGGCATGTTCCTTGTATCCCGCAGGATTTCCGTGATAACACGTTCTGTCGTGTAATAGCGATAATCTCCTGAGGAATACAACAGAACGTCCATAGACGTCGAACTCAATTGTATGGGCAAATTGCGTGTCAATTTATGCAATCCGAAGAAACGGCTTGCTCGCGCGAACGTGTTAAGCCGTGCTTAAGAGTTTTGAGTTGCGTTTGAAAATTCTAGGGTTATTCTACCATAACTAATTGCATGTGAAGGCCATTGATTAAATTTATATTTCTAAATTAAAATTAAAAATTAGATTTATATTGTATTGCGGTCGATGTAGATGGTCCTTATTTTTAATATGATAATTATAATTTATACAATTAATAAATGAAATGTGATATTGATTCAAGTGGAAGGGGTTGGAAGAGGCCAAATTTCGATGTCGTAACAAAACAATAGTATTATGTAACAAAATGTAAATATTTTTTCTGAAGAATGCTTGAAATGAAATGAATGATATTGATTTAAACTGATATGAACTTTATTCAAACGAATCGCACACTCACAGAACTCAAAATAAAATGGCTGACATTAAGCTAGGAGTCGAATGCGACGCAACAGATAAGTTCTCTAATAAAGCTGTCATCGAGTGTACCGCAGGGTGGAAATTACATTTGTATGGTATTGACGTTGCTGATATATTGTGTGACGTTTTGTTGTGGTCATTCCATGCAGACGTGGCAGCGTTTGTAACGTTTTTTGGTGAAAATATGAGAGGGACATGCATTTCATGTGTATCAGCTGTGGTCCGCGGCCACGAATTCTAGTTATGGTGGTAACTGAGGGTTAAATATTTGTTTAATATTTCAGACGTGTTGATATATTTTGGGGGGAGGTTAACTTTTCAAGTAGTTATATTCCAGCCAAATTAAATTTACAATGTTTGAAAATTTCATAATTTAGCAACTTCTGTTATAAATTAATAAACCTGTTATAACTCAGTAGGAAGGGGGTTAATTATTTAATCTATTAATAACGAGCAGCTCTAAGAAAATTGCTACCTTGAAGGGACCAATTTTCAATAGCAAGTAGCAATTATAAGTAAATGCAAGCGCTACGGAATATCTGTATTCGGAATTTACTTCCCTATTTCATTACATATTTATAACTTTCTGAATGGTGTTAGTTATACGCTGAAACGTTAAGAAGCGTTTATGATACATATGTTATAAATATACTTCTAATATATTTATAACATATGTTATTCATTTTATAGTTTGTAAACATGGCCCCACACCTAAAAACCGATTACTTATTAATTTTTTGACGGAACTTGCACTACCTACTTGTCAATAATGGACAAGTAGGCAAAAGGTTGACTATATTGTCAATAATTGGCAATATTGTCAGCCTTTTGCTGACAATATTGCTAATTGCAAAGGGCTGATAATATTTTCAAATTCGATGCCGATTGTAGAATTTTGAATTTTTGTGTTGTAAGTTATTTACAAACATTGTACCTTAAGAATGGCTTGAGTACGTAATATATTCGGTTTAAGAATCCAAGATATTTTTTGTAATAAAAAACGAACAAATTGGTCGAAAATTTAAGGGATCATCGAAGAGCATCGATATCTTGTTTGTTAGCTCTTCACGCTACATCTACTGAACGGGTCGTTCTGAAACATCGGCCATTTTTGCATTCATCATCATCAGCCTATATTAGTCCACTGCTGGACATAGGCCTCCCCTAATGAGCGCCATAGCGACCTGTCTTCTATTGTCTGTCTATTCTTGCATTACTATTGACGAAATGTATAAATGAAGTTCTAAACCCATAGTAACATACTTTTTAGATTTTTTATACTGGAAAAAAACGAGCCTCGGCAGATAGTAAGTAAATAGTAAATATTTACTTAAGTACCTATGAGAAAACAGGATTAACTATATTTCTTAGTCTCAATCGCCTCTCGAACCATACTTTTGATTCTGCTTGACTCAGGAAGCAACCTATCGATTGAGCTATAAGACCACAAAGTTCTATCCTGTGAACGCCACTATTATGAATATGTTAATAAAATAAAAAAAATCTTTCACTACTCACATAATCGTAATATTTATTTACTACTCACATTAAATTAAACAGACGCAAACCGTCTGTCTTTGGGACAACTTGCTTTATAATAGTGCTATGTAGTAAATATACCAATGGATTTAAAGTGACTATGATCAATCGTGTAGATTTACAATTTAAAAATAAGTTTAACGGTGCTTCAACGCTTTGACACGCTCTTGAAGCACCGTTAACCTTTTTTTTAAATTGTAAATCTACACGATTGATCATAGTCACTTTAAATTAAACAAACGCAAACCGTCAGTCCTTGGGCCAACTTGCCACTTAAATAATCAAACTTCAAATAGGAGGTTTCAAATTAGCCTCTAAGTGCATTTCGATATTAATTGCAGTGGATTCAGTCGGGTAGTTCCCGCTAACTGGCCTACGATTAATGGTGCATCTATTGGCTTTTGATTCTTAGAGTAATTAAATTGTCGTTTGAAATAGGTTAGTCTTGGCTGCTATTCTTAAGTGGAGAAGATTTTCTGTAATGTCCTCCTAGCAGAATTCCGATCACGGCGGTCAGTCTCATAGGAGACTAGCTTGATGCGCAGGACATATTATAGTGCACAAGTGCGTGCGCAAATACAGGCGCACTCTCTATTCCCTCACTCACATAATCCGATGGGACGGCAGACCGATACGACCGGGGAGATTCAAGAGGTCAAGCGCAGGACCAACAGCTTAACGTGATTTTCGAGGCACTGGGATTTAACACCGCTAACTTTCTGACTTCGGGCTGCTACTGTGAATTTTTCTTGCTAGAAAAACCTCAATAACAACTATTGGCCTCACCTGAAGAACCCCCCCAAAAACTTGTAAAAATTTCCAGAGATTTCGCGCTAATACCAACTTTTGTTTAAGTCTTTGGACAGTTTGGACGTAACACAACGGTACTACGCATTCCATAGAGGACCATAGAGGAAGAATCATCTTTCTTAACACATCCAACAATCACCAAGAAGGCGCTTTCAAGAATATTTTCAATAATAAGTACAAATAAAAACGTTTTAACCAAAAAATTAAACCACCGAAAAAACTGAAAAGAAAAAAATTATAAACTTTTTATTTTATTCTTAATAACTAAGTTCTTAAACTAATGTAAGTATACCGAAGTAATTTTGAGTCGGCGCGGCGCCAAACAAGCAAATTAATTACTTATTTAAATAGGTTATTTAGAGATCTTTGTTTATTAATTGATTGGCGCCGACTCAAAATTACTTGGGTTATAGCGACATTGAGCGCAGGATGTTGCCGATAATTTTATGCTGGGCCGTTACGGTACACAAATTACAAGGTACGACCCTTGATAAAGCTGTTATCCCACCCTTAGGGTAGGATTTTTTCCCCAAATATATATGGGACCAACTTCAAGGTATCTATCCTATCCATTTAAAAAAGAATTATCAAAATCGGACTACTCTGTGAAAAGTTATGCGTGGTCATACATAAAAAAATATACGCGTGGACTTGAGAACCTCCTTCGTTTTTTATCGGTTAATTAAAGGTATATTCTTTGGGTAAGGAACACCAAAAGGTCGACTATTTATGTGAGGTCAATGTCTTGTACTGGCTGATGATTTAATTTTCAGACAAAAATGAAAAATACTTCTTAGCCCTAGGCATTAAACTCGCACTTTAGTCCCACTAAACTACGAAACAGTGACACACTTTTTGGACCCAATCATGATCACTTGCAGCAGTTGGATCATGTCGTAAATCATGTCCGAGATAGTGACTTTTCTCTGTTTAATGGTTCTTACCAGGTTAGGTCTTTTGCCTGCGTGAACTGCAAGTTCCGTCCATCATCAGGAACTCTTTGACAAGACGACTTTGGAAGACACCAGGGGGTGATCTATTTGACGTTAGTAACGAAACGTGATCGTGACGCCTCCATTTTGTATGGGATTTGCATTGTTTGAGATTTGCCTATCCGCATGATAGAGGCGGTGTACTGATTGTATGAAAAAAGAAGACGTCATCATCAGGTCTCTAGACTCAAGTCCATGGTCTTAATTCTTCAAATTGAAGTAGATAAGTAATGAATGATACTAGTAGTTCTACGAACAGTAGACCTCGCGAACACTAGCTTTTTTCAATAATTAATTTACTTATTGAGTAATAAGTAAATAAAATAAAGTAATTTAAAACGAGATATTTAGGTAGGTAGGTACCATGTTGTTTCTAATTCCTGTTTGTAGGTAACTATATTATTAGACGATGCTTCGCTCACTTCGTTAGCTCGATCAATAAGTAGGTACAACGTATTGAATAGAGGAGAGCTCTATTTACGGTTTTGGACATTATTTTGTACGGGATGTGATTTACAGAAAATTTGAAAATAATTACCTGGCGTCTTCAAGAATGTGTTCAATATGATGGGCAGAAACTGCAGTTTACAGTGCCTGTGAATTACCAATAACCCTGTGTAACATAATTTATCCAGATAAAATTAGGTACCTACCTAGGTTTTGAGAGGTCTTTGAGAGGAACGTTTTGCACAATCATGTTGCACCACAATATTACCTAGTCACCGGTCGTTTGAGCCTAGCTTCGCAGCCGGTGATTCACCGTTTTGATATATTTTTTATTGTAGAATAGTTTTATAAGTAATATTTTTTTTCTATAGTAAAAAATGTATTTCATAGATGAAATTGAAGAATAAATGAGTGTATAATAATAATAAATTATGCTGGACAATTCACATAGCGTTATCTAGCCCCAAGCTAAGCAGAGCTTGTGTTATGGGTACTAGATAACTGGATATACCTAATACAATACACTATATAGACAAATATTTTTTTATTATACATAGAAACCAGAACACCCGGATATTAAAACACCAACTCGCCAACGCACCTATAATATTGTTGCTTTTTTAAAAAGTCTCCAAATTCTGGCAAGGCCAGAACCTTACCCTAAACCCACTGATCTAAAGTCGATGAAACATCTTCCGCTCCTAAAAAATCATAATAGACATATTTCCAGAATTTATACCCGCATGTTATCATAATGCGATCAAGCGCGAGGTCCCCAAATCGGCCCAAACGACCCCCAATACATTGTGTTACTTTTGGTATAACGGGTATAGTCCACGGAGAAGAGCTAGTTAACAGCGTACAAGGTATAATAATGCTTGATAATCCACACTGCATCATTTATCTTTCAAATACCTAAGCAAAGCTTATGATAAGGCAACTAGTATTTTAATACTGATAATACGTACATATGCTACAAAGGAATTGTTCCTCGCACGCCGATTCCCCCTACGTCGATTCCCTTGTAAAGATAACAATCTTTATTTGCAAAAAACATGTGTACTAAAAGGTAACCTAAATTAATCAAGAAACAACATGCTTGACCGTTAACGGTATGCATAAATAATTAAAGAGATGACATGCAACATTAGAGTGACGGAAGTGTCAGAATTTTGTGTTTAAAGAAAAATGTGGTCTACAAATAGCAGTTATTTTTATTTTAAACATGGCTCCCATATATCGTTTCTGTAGTTAAAAAAAGAAAACCTTAGCGTCGATTGTTGTAAAGGCGACCGCACCTGAATTCCCTCCACGTCGATCTCGCTTTTATCGCGGTGTACCGTCAGCTGCGGCGTAGAGAAAATCAATAAAAACTTTATATGGTTGATTAAAATCCATGACCCATGTACCTATAGAAGGTTCTATTAAATGTTGAAAACACTCAAACTTGACACAAATATTTGCAGATCGTACAAACTTCCAGAAGCGGGAATCGAACCCGAAACCTTTAGCGTCGTAAGCGGACATTTGCATACTGCGTGACAGAGTCAAGTTACGCAGGAAGAAGTCAATAACTTTATTTGGGTAGTTGTACATTTGTGTGTTTATTTTGGGCTTACAGACAATTTATGCCCTCTTGAAGATGAAATAACCAACTGCAATTGTTTATGAAAATAAACATGGTGATCGAAATGTTAACGCATTATATGTTATCGTTATAGCAATTCCATTCAACGTAGCAATACTGCCAGCGTTCTGGGCACTCTGCTTTTTGATGACGGCTTTTATTCGAAGAATTTTATTGTAAGTACATACACAATAGTTGATTAAAGTTACTATGCACTCTTCTTTCTTGGAGGTGTAATTTTTTTTCTAAGCGACCTGTATTTTTTTCTCCCCTCTTGTCGCTGGCATAACATACATCATGAGTTGACTAGCTCTTCGCGAGGTACCTACCAACAAGTACAGCTAAGTACAACAGTCTTATTTAGAGTCTCGTTTCTCTCCCGTGATCGAGATACTTGCGCCAAAGAGGTGTAATAACGGTAAATGGTAGCCATCCCGAAGCGACGCATTAACATTCACGGAGAGGGAATCTCTGGTAGTTATTGGTGGTTCTCGAGACTTTCTCACTTTATTTGGACTTACGCATTAACTTTTAACTTCTCTTCATACTGACTGGTTGAAAAAACGGAGGCCTATACCCAGCAATGGGTGATTCCAGGCTTCAGATGTTGACAAAAATAGAGCAGACACCGGCTTCGCTAGACCCAGTCGGGGTCTAGGAAAGCCTCCTCAACCTCAACAGCCTATATTTGTCCACTGCTGGATGCTGGTCTTCTCCTGATAAGCGCCTTATTGGCATTTATCCCATGGGGGGGTAGTGCTAGGAAAGCATATATCTACTTTATATCCCTGCAACATACAGCTAAAATATTCTATGTCTAGTGAGCAATATACATTGATTCAAAATATCCCAAAAAAATTCTTTTCGACGGGACTTGAACTTGCATCCTTCCCTCAGTACCTATGGGAATGCGATAACCAATTGCGCCACGTCCAGGTCAATTGACGTAGGAGTCGAAAAACTTTTGGATTTCCTACAGATTCTAGCACGCGAGGGCTTACGCACATAAACCTAACATAAACCTCAAAATATATTGTTTCTCAAAATATCGGTTAAACCAATGGTAATCTAAGTACGAATTTCATAATTTCTTCTAGCATTTTTTATCTTAACACATCGGGTTGTAGTGCCAGACCCCTAGACGTAAATACATGTATTTACCTAATACCTCGGGAACATTTTCGGGCAGAATTTTTTACATTTTCGCAATGTTACTTAGCGCTGTTACTTAAAATCACAGTTTTACATTTTTGCGCTCAGCTTCTTTGTTTTTGTAAGATGTTTTTGGGATAACAGCGTCTATTCATTTCGCGACGAGACGAGATGAGACGGGACAGAGTTGCTAAAAATGAAGACTTGTTTAGTTTTACTCTTTTATTTTTACTAGACTCGGGCTACTTACCAAAGAGGGCGCATTTCGTGCCATTTTGTGAAGAGGATAGGCATAGGCATAGGCGTAAGCGCAAAAATGATGTTTTTGCTTATTTAACAAGATAACTACATAACTTATAAAGCAACTTTATAAAGGAACCAAAGAATTAGCAATAACCTACGAATCAAAATAAAAATATTTTCTATAGATCGCATTCCTGATATCGGGAATCAAATTAGATGCAAGACAGTGTACTTTCATGATTTTTTATCGTATTTTTTTTTGCAATCGTGTTTTCTATTTTAAGGAACCAAAGAAATAATGTTGAATTTTACGCAATTAGAGTTTTTTACCACGGGGATCCCGTGAGTACTGAGATCTAGGCATACTTTGACAAGCAAACCCGCTAGGTTCGCCCCATAAAACAAACTCATCCTTGTTTGTTCATCAATATAAAGGCACCTGAAGCCTTCTTCTCTCTTAGCCAATGTGGAAAAAGGAACGCTGCTATGTTCTGTTGTCAAACATGATTGATTTTTCCTGATTTTAGTTGTTCAGGTAAGGTTTGATACCTAATCAAAGTAGGTAACTGACCAAGCCAACCAACTTCAAAATTCCGTCTCGCCTCCTGTAAATGTACTATGAGTAGAATCGTATGAGTGTTATCTGGCTCTATCTAAAATCTAAATGGAGAGCATTGAATAACTTTTGTTTCTAGAATTGCATTTTTAGAAGAAACTCAAGAGATAAGAGAACGTTCAATTACTTTAGATTGGACAAATGAACACTTTGCATAGGTGCCTACGTGATATCTAATAGCTTTACTTCACAGCCAAATAAAACATATTACATACGTACGTATTCATATTATGTTTATTTTTTATAAAAAACAATACGTAATTCGTCCATTGATCATAGATTTAGGTAAAATCTGTAGACACGGTACCTATGTTCTCCCAGCGTTTATCTACTCAAAAACTGGCCTGTGTTACAACCATACGCATTGCTGTAGTCTTTTAGTCAATAAATCATACTAAAGTAACACGAACGCCGCCGGTCTGACTATGACTGAGGTGAGTGGACCTAATTGCACCTAATTTGAGCCTTCTACATTCGAGAAGCTAGTACCTCATCTCGTTTTTACTTAGATCGATGGATCTTGATCTTGAACGTGAAGTTTACAAAACTTTATTGTCATGGAATATTCAATTTTGGCTCGGCAAAAGCTTTGTCCTGCAAATTGCAGTTAACATGGATCGGCCGCTCTAAAATAAATTTGATGCACAAAGCGTGTTTGACGTTCTAGACTGTCACTGTCGAGCTGTCAGTGTCATCAGTCAATGCCAAGTTCGGATTCTGGCGTCAACTGGTGACGAGTGATCCCGGACACAAAATAGGACGGGGTTGATGACTTTTGAAGTTGCGTTCCTTACTACAGGCACAGATATTATAATACTATACTAGTACTACAGGCTTAGGTTTAACCTCTATAGGCGAAAAAATAACCTATTTATTCGTAATCATGTAAATAAAATCATTTCATTTTTAGTAGGGACTAACACCTCAACTTAGCCTCGTGCAGTAGGTATACCATTAGGTACTTTTCTACTTATTTTGAGCTCATTTCATCAATCTGTCTTATAGTTATAATATAACTCACTCAGTTTTATTTTGTATTTAATAGTACACAGTATACAGTATCGTACACAGGTATAGAAAGCAAAAAACGATTATTTAGTTTAGTTAAGGCGAATAGTAGGGTGGATAGTGGCGCAACTACATATTTAATTTTATAATTACGTTATACAAAGGAATTATCAAAAAATCGGACCGCGCGTAGACTATATCTATCATAAGCTTTTTTTAAATGTATCTTTAATAGTTTTGTACTGTATTATTTAGGCAGATACTTGTTTCAAGAGTTTAGTTCCTATTGGTGGCCACCAAGCTCTCCAAACAAGGTTTTTGATTGAATAACACAAAACAAAACTATTACAGATACATTTAAAAAAGCTTATGATAGATATCGTCTACGCGCGGTCCGATTTCTTGATAATTCCTTTATATAACGTAATTATAAAATTAAATATGTAGTGGCGCCACTATCCACCCTACTATTCGACGGAGCGTATCAACCCGGCCGTGGTGAGTTTTGGTCTCCAATAAAATAATTTATTATTTTGGTTTCTCTTATTTTGATAAGTAGGTACCTATTTATGGAACAACAACATACCGAAGCGACAGAAATCAAAAATATCACTTTATTTCCGTGTCAATGTATCATTCTATAATTTCACCTTTTCTAGGTGTACATTTATTGCATTTATGGAAATAAAGAGTTTTTGATTGTATTTGAACAAGAAATGGTTCTATTGGTAATCCAAAATGCTTCGATAAGTTATAAGGACATAGGGACTACTTATATATATATATAAGTAGTACATATATGTAGGTCTATGGTTATTATGTCATAGTATTATTTGTCGAAGCCAAATGGCTACACTACTTTGGCAAAGTTTTGGCAAAGCGACTGTTGCAAATCTAGCTTATCTAGGTATTATTTCTTTATTAGCCTCTACAATATCAAATTTCACAAATAGTTCAAACAGGATTAATTCCACACGAAGGTATACAGTTAAACAATGCCTAGAAGCCATGAATTTAGTAATTAGTATTTTTATAAATGAATTAAACTTGCTCTCACTTCAAAGATCTTAATTTTCTCATTTCCAACCAACATGTTATATCTATTTATTATATTACTAGCTTCTGCCCTCGGCTTTGCACGCGTATTTTCGGTATAATAAGTATCCTATTTTTAAGTTAAGCTTTGCTCTTAAAGTACCTACGCCAAATTTCATCTTGATCTGTTCAGTAGTTTAGAAGAAAAATTCAGGTTTCACAAACTTTTGGCTTTATTATATAAGTAAAATGTAGGATAGGTTAGGATTTTTAGAGCAAGTTTAATTCATTTATAAAAATACTAATAACTAAATTCATGTCTTCTAGGCATTGTTTAACTGTATACCTTCGTGTTGAATTAATCCTGTTTGAACTGTTTGTGAACTTCGATATCACAGTTGTGTGTGTACACACACACACAACTGTGTTACGTACATCCTCCGATCTTTACGATTTGGTTTTAAACACGCCAAACGTTCCAGGACCTTTGATATCTTCAGGTAGCCTGACAAAGAAGTTAATCCTACATATTGTAAACAAATGAATAATGCTGCACTATCTACACAGCATCATCTATCCGCAAAGTAAGCAGAGCTTGTGTTATGGGTGCTAGGATAACTGATACACCTACATAGATTGAGATTCAAAATCAAAATCAAAAACTCTTTATTTCCATAAAACAATAAATGTACACTTTGAAAAGGTGATATTGGAAAAAAAATTCTATGATACATAAAAAACACCCAGAAAACCCGGCACAAATATCTACAGATCGTATAAACATTTATCTCGAGGCGGGAATCGAACCCGCAACCTCCAGCGTCGCACCCCTGAGCTTCTCCCACTGCGCCACAGAGGTCGTCAACAGTTAAACAGTGCCTAGAAGGCATGAATGAATCAAACTTACTCCCCGAAGTTAATCCTGCTTTCTGTATTGGTTAATTTACAGTTTGGCCGCTTTTCCAAGTTGCTTTGGGCTCTATGGGAGTAACGTTGCAGAACTCAACTGAGTTTGAATCCTGATCTACTGATGTAAGTTAACATAAATTACGTAAGTTATAGTAACTAAGTAAAGTAACTAAGTTATTATAAATTATTATTATTATAAAAGGTGCAATGATGCAATTTCCTGCACTTTTCTTGTTCTTATGTTGTCTCTTTTACTTCTTTATACGACATGACAGCGGCGGCTTTCTGCTTGATCTGACTCTAGTTAATTCTTGATCTTCCGTTTCCTGGTTTTCCTTCTACTGTTACTTCTTTGATGTTTCTTATAAAGGTGTGATGTCGTATAAGATGTCCAAGCATTCTCCCTCTTTCTGTTTTGAATGGCGTTCATCAAAAACTTTTCTCCCCAACTCTTTTCAGCACCACCTCATAAGTAACCTTCTCCGTCCAGCTAATCCTATCCAGCACCACATTTCAAATCCTCTCTCTATCCCGTAGGTATCTACATATCTTATGCGTCAGTAGATAGGTACTTATAATTCGAGCGCGATCTTAATAGTATGGAACCATTTCAAACCAAAAAAATAAAACGTTAAGTGCGAGTTGGATTCGCGCATGAAGAGTTCCGTGTAATTGTAAGACCTTGTTTCTTATCAAATATGATTCTAGGTCAACGGTACCTATAAGTTTTGGTCCATGACGAGGATCAAAAGTAGTTTTTTTAATAAACTACTTATTTCCGGTTTTCGGATTTTTTCCTTTACTTGTGCTATAAGACGTTGCTTCTTGCGAAATTTCATGATTCTAGGTCTACGGGAAGTACCCTATGTTTTTTGTGCATGTGATTCCCTTGGAAATTTCATAATATACGGACGTAAACGGCTGTAACTTTTTATTGCGTTGACTTAGAAGTTTTATTTATATCACGACTCCAAGAGGTTACGGACTTTAGTATATGATGTTAGTTTCAAGTCGATATCTCCACGCGTTCCGGAGAAAAGGGGGTTGACAGACGGACAGACCGACGGACAACAAAGTGATCCTTTAAGGGTTCCTTTTTGACGTGACAATGTCTTATAATTCGATAGAGCCGGCTGCACGCACGAAAAAACATGACATATGCGGCGTTACCTCGCTCTGAGGCGTTACCTCGCTCTGAGGTGTTACCTCGCTCTGAGGCGTTCCATGTAAGGCTTGAAGTGCAAGCGAGAGCGCGGAACGAGCGACAAAGAAGCACAATCGGCCTTTGCGTTCGGCAGCGTTCGACATCCGTCTCTCTCCTACTTGAGTGAGCGATGCGTCTGCGTGGACAGCTGCTATACTATAGTACATTTACATGTTTTGATCGAGTATCAAGTGAAGAAAGAAAGAAGAAGAAAGAAAAATGAAATTAAAATTTTCTTTTGAAAAATGCTACCATTCCATCAGTATTTTCTTAAGAGGTTGTCACGTTCAACTATCGTCAGTAAACCGACTTTACAGACAACCAATTCTTTATTTTGAGTTACGGAACTCTAAAAAGTGGTCGGATATTTGAGTTTGATAAGATTCTATGCCCTTTTCTCCCCCGCTAAACGCGTGAGAAATAAAATTCCATGGCTTTTGCTCCCGCATTTTAGTACGACAGCAATGACGTACTTTTTACTTCATGTTTGGAAAAGGAATAAAGCTCTGCGCTCATTAATCCAATATCGCTACCAAGCTATTCACAGTAGCAGCATAGAGTCAGGAAGTTGGCGGTGTTACACCCCCGTGCCTCGGAAAGCACGTTAAGCTGTTGGTCCTGCGCCTAACCTCTCCCCGGTCGTGTCGGTCTGCCGTCCCATCGGATTAAGAGAATGAGGGAATAGAGAGCGCACCTGTGTTTGAGCACACATTTGTGCACTATAATTTGTCCTGCGCATCTGGCTAGTCTCCGATGAGACTGGCCGCCGTGGTCGAAATTCGGCTTGGAAGACATCATCATCAGTGTCTGGATGTCGAACCGCTACTAACATACGAAAGAGTCCCTTCGTTCCTTTCAACATTTCAATCAAGTACAATTGAAGGCGCGGACACAAACATACCCAAAGTAAATATAAAATAATGCCGGACAATTCACACAGCATCATCTAGCCCCAAACTAAGCAGAGCTTGTGTTATGGGTTCTAGATAACTGATATACTTTATAGAAATACATTTTATAGATGGATATTTTCTATTTTACATAGAAACATCCACTATACCCGGAACAAATATCTGCAGTTTATACAAATATTTTTCCTGAGGCGGGAATCGAACTCGCTACCTCCTGCGCCGCAGGCGGACCTTCGCCCGCCGCACCACAGAAGTCGTAACCTAGTTCACTGATTTGCGCTTATTTCACTGAATAACTAAGTACAGGGTGGCGTTTTGAAATGGGTTTTCAAATAGGCAATTTCGAAACTTTTCTGTGTAACTCTCATGGAGTTTCAGAAAAAAGTGAAAGGATTCATGGGATTAATTTATGAGATCAAAAAAACTGCAAAATTACTAGTATTTTGCAAAATCAATCCCTTGTATTTCCCGACGTGATTGGCGGATCGCGCGTGTGCAACTGCATACCGCGCCATACAGCTAGAACACAAGAGGACACCGCTGGGCCTGTGTGCGTAACTGTCATAGGTATATATTATAGTAATAGTGAGCGTGTTTGTCAATTACATTAGAGAGCTCTAGTGTCTAGATAAACCTAATTTAAGATTTATGTCTGTACTTACCATAAAAAATGTCATCTTTTTAACAATAATATTTAAAAATAACTTGAAAATGCAGTTTTTGTTTTCTCAAAAATCGAGATCTTTACTCCTTTCAGTCGTGAAAGGAGTCATGATCTCGATTTTTGAAATTGATAAAGAGATGAAATTTTTATGAACTCTCATGGTTTCGGAATTGCCCATCCCATCTCAAAAATCCACCCTGTATCTATGTACTTATTTATCTTGTTTTGCGTGAAACTGTTAACAACTATAATTTCCTCCAGAACTCGGTAACGAATAAGTAATACGCGTCTGTAATCATGTGGAAACGCGAACTCTCAAACTTTCGAGTTACTGTGTTTCTGTGTTACCCCTAGTTACGCCACAGTTTCCCAAAGGTAACCAAACTCCATTATAATTCTGTGTCATTAGCCAACTTCTGGAATCAGTCTGGAATAGTTAGCCTGATGAATTGCCTAGTATATTGTACTGTAATTAGGAAACTACGTTAGAAACGGAGCAACCTAAGTTGATCACACACACTGTATATGACACTAATATTAATGCGAAAGTTTGGTTGGATGCATGGATGTATATTTGTTACTTCTTCACGCCAAAAGTACTAAACGGATCGGGTTGAAATTTCGCACACATGTAGGTCGAGACTTGGAATAACAGATAGTCCACTTTTCATCCCATAAATAATTTTCCATCGGATAGAAATATCAAATAACCTTAACGTTTCCATAGAAACAACGCGTGCTAAGCGCACAGAAACTAGTATTTCTACAGTAGGACCATAACATGCTGGTTGATGATCTGTGACTTGCCCCTGATTTCACTCACTTTTTTCCTGATAAAACGGTCGCCTTAATCCCAGGTCCAGAACTTAATGTTGGCAAAATTTAAGATCAATGCGTTCTATAGGTTTGGCGTTGTGTCGTGACAAGTAAGAGCTCCTATACACGGACCGACGTCTCCTATACACGGACGGCACGTTGCCGACGGCAAAGCAACATGGAATGGACGCGGCAGCCGTCTGTCCGTCTCACTTCTTTACAAACTTTCGCCTTCATAATATTAAGTGGGTTTGTGTGAGGTTACATGCTGGGGCCCCATTCTGCTAACCTACCACTTTACTATGACAATGGTTTCGTCGAAAAATCATCCATGGATGAAAGAAACTCTAGGAATTACCCGTGGTTGGGTTACAAGCCTGACTAGCTTCTGTTCGCGGAATCGCACGCCTTCTTCCGTTAAAAAAGGATTTATGCACAACGTAAATAAAGTAAAATAAGCTGCAAATAGGTCTTAAAATGTTTATTTATTATGAAGGTTTCATATTTGAGTACAATATTTACAACATTAAGAACTATGGTGATTCACTTAGCCTACGATAAATAGAGGGATTCAGGATTTGTATTTATCAACTAATTCCTTTTTTTGAACGAGTCGACTTGTAAGCTAAACTAACACCTTCAATGCCCATCTTCAGCATCGTCAGGCGTAGTCGGCGTGTGCCGCCCGCCCCGCGCCCGTGCAGGTCACAACACCACCACCGAGGGTCGGCAGTGAATGCGTTAAGCGGTCGCGCAGGCCCCAAGGGTCGTCAGTTACATACATGCCGGGGTGGCGGCGGCGGCGGGGTCGAGTGGGTAACTTATTTTTATTAAATCTTAGGAAGGTAAGGTACATAAATTACTTAATCAGACGAAATAAAGCCGTTTTTCACTGGTCGCATGCAAAGATTTCAATGGTTTTCAATAATTTGCGATGACGTATTTTAATTCTTTGGTTGCTCAAAAGTTCTGTGACGACAAGAGATATTGATGATGATGATACACATAAGTTTATGGTGATATAAGTTACACACAACCTTAATTACAAAAATGTCATTATTTTAGGACTAGACTTACTTGAATTATGATTTGAATGAAAAGAGATCAAAACTCATGCAACTACTTCTTCTATCACTTGGCTTATCTATTCTAGTGAAGAATCATTTAAATATCTAAACCAGTCTTTTTTCTTATATCTAGAAGGTTAAAAATACAAAACTTATATCAAAAATTCACACACTCATTCACTGTCTCTTAGGTCCATATTTCTGTGCACTTAGAAAACGATTCCGAATAACGTTAACATCAAAGATATTTTAATTTGAGTTTGACTGCTCGCGTTAGACTGCCAGAAACTTTCGTCTTTTGATGAGAGCATCAAGGAATCCTCGCCTTTCTGAACCAGCACATTTGGGCACGGCATTAGTTCAACGGGCATATCTACGACTGCTATTTGGCTTGCAACTACGGGTTGCATTGTAGGTTCAAGTTTCAAATTCATGTCTTCTGAATTAACTTCACCATGCGCTTCGTTTTCATAGATTTGTTCAACTTTAAGTCCAGTAGTATCAGCGTCAATGACGTCATTCGTTTTGGTGTCGGTTCTATCAGCAGGTATGCAAGTGACGTCATCAAGAGCCAATCGCAGAGGCTCGCTCTTGGTTTCATTGCGAAGTACTTGTATCCAGGAGAGTCGACAATCGCACGTCAATTGGTTACCTGCAATAAAATAATGGATTAGTTTTTTCTATTATTTGTCCATTTTCTGAGAAGGGAAGGAATTCTTTTGGAGATTAAAGGAATGTGATTTGAGCCTAAAAGAAACTTGCTCACAAATAATTCAGTTTGAAGTCAGTCTTGCAGAAACATTCTTGAGGCCCTGCCCTTTGTTGCGTTGTTTTTTCGTCATTAAGTGCAACGTAGTACGTAGTTTTAATTTATATCGCTTTTAGCTATAAAGCCATTGTTCAACTATTTTTGTGATTTTCTTTTTCTTGGTGTGCAATAAAGAGTATTTGCATTTTCTTGTATTGTAGTTTTGTTTCGTAAGTCTGGCGATACCATTATTTACTTGTTAAGTAAGGTATTTGACTGAACTTATTAAGCTTCACTTTTTACGAACACCACAATTTCATCACTATCCAAGTCTATAAAATATCATTTCTCTCGCAGTTCTCAAAGAACCTAGACCAAAGACCTACTACTGGTGAAATATCATTAAAACCCAAGTTATTCAAAATATTTCGTAGAATTCAAAACTTAAATCCATAAAATATAGTTCTATGTAAATTCTGGAATCCGAATCTTCAAACTTTGCAATATTATTTATTCTCGGGCATAAATTCTTCTGCCCGAGTAAGTTTATATCTCAAACACACAAACTGGAGAGTTTGAGATCAGTAAGTATTCTTTGTGTGAGGTTTTTGCGTAGACATTTTGTCGTTTTACTACATTCATCACCTTGCAGCACCAGAGAGGTGTAAGCCATGTGCTTCATGGGCAGAGAAATTGTTAATAAATTGAAACTATCTTTATACCTTCCACAGGCCCTTACATCAGTTAATTTTTTCAAATTTGCTTGCTCTAATCAACAGTAGGTTCCATGCCATAAGAATTCGTGCTTACTAAACCTACATATTTTTGACAAATCTACGTAACTACAGTAGGTACTTCCGTACTTAGGAAAAAACTTATGATATTCATTTTAATAAACCAAGAATTATTGTATTCATAAAATACCATAAATGTGTGACAAGACACGTGCCCTTTAGTAAAAGAGTTATAATTAAATCTATGAGAAAAATATTTGTGTACTCTTCGTAACAAAACCATAGCCCTATAACCATAGGGCTGTCGGGTAAAACACACGGTATTGTCCCTAAATCGAGTTATTACGTCATTGTTGATTCGAAGGGAGCTGTTACACACATTAATTGTCCTTAATGTAGAGGGGGCTTTATAGAGATTAAAACCCTGCAGGGAATAGGCCATTGTTTGCAAAATACAGTTATATCTTCCCGTGAGTGCGTTGAGTAGATGTGCCGGCAAATTACATGTTTTGGCAAATGATTACGAGAGAGAAATCCATTCCTATTTAAATGCTCATTTTGTTGAACAATAAACAATGACTTACCACTCAGATAAAGAACCGAAGTCTTCATTTTCAGATTCTCCAAAATGGGTTTGATAGTCTCGTAAGTAAAATACTCGATGTCATTGTTCCTCAAATCCAATAATTCAAGACCGCGCACTCCTTCCAAAAGCCCTTCATTGATGGATTTCAATTTATTGCCAGTCATAGACAATTTCTGGAGCAATGCGAGCCCGTCAAAGGCCCTTTCAGAGAGATATTTCAATTCGTTGTTATCCAAAAGTAACTCGTTCAGGTTCCATAATTCCGTGAAAGTCAAATCGCCGATCATAGACACCTTATTTGACCTCAGATCCAATCTAGTAAGATTGCCCAGACCCCTGAAAGTGTCTCTAGTCAGCACAGTAATTAAATTTGCCTCTAAGACCAGATCGTTGAGAACGGTCAAATGCTCGAAGGCTCCATCGTGCGCTAGGTTAATACTGTTAAACGACAAATCCAACGATCTTAGGTTCGGAAGATCCACAAAAACGTCTCTCTGTATCTCGGTCACTTTATTATCTTTTATGGTTAAGTTTACGAGGGACGGTAGGTTTGTGAAGGAGGAAAAGTCGAGTTCGGTTATTTTGTTGTTCATCAGAGTCAGTTCTCGGAGGGTCGTTATATTTGAGAACGTTTTCTTTTCAATCTTCGTCAATGTCGCGTAGTGAATGTACAGTTTTTGTAAGCGTTTCATGCGGTGGATGACGTGTAGAGGAATGAATTTAAGCGCTCCGTCCGACCGTACATTGAAGGTAAGCCTCTCTAAATGGGGCTGGGAGTTGAAGGTAGCCCATATAGGATCGCTTGAGTCGATTCCTCCATTGAAAACCCAGCAGTCGGCTCTGGTTGCAGTTTTCACCTCGGTATTTTCGCAGTAGCAATGAACTTTAGACTCCCTGTTCGTTATCTCACATATATTATCTTTCACGAGCGCGCCATGGTGCCGTCTCTCGGTTTTATCTCTGCGTTTTTCATTTAGTCGGCTTTCAGTGTAGGATATTTGCACTGAAGTCAGAGCCAGGGCAAGGAGTAAATATTGGACGACGGTCTCCATGCTTTCTTTTCAACCTGCAACAAGGAAAAAAGGAATTAAGATGGAACCTTTTGAATTCCAGTGCTCTTTTTGCTGCTATAAAAACATCTGTTTATGGCAGATTGGCTGTCCGCGTTCATTTAAATGCATCGGATCGGAACAGCGTTTATCCGGGTATATTATTATATTCAGCAGGAATGGCGCTGAAATTGATATGAAATTGCCAGCGTATTTGAGAGTTGAGTTCGGTCGCCCGTTGCTACTTGTGCACGTAACGCACAGTACACAACAACTGTACCTATTATGTAACGCTCTCTGAGTCTTATTTGCAGGAATTGGGTGCCCCAGATATTAGTTTGGACCTTTTCCAAATTTAATTTAAAATGGTCCCCCATTGAGACAAATAATGTGTAGGTGGTTTAGCTGTTTTTTTTTACTCAGTTGCTCTCCAAGTAGAACCAAAGTAAACAAGTCTAAGTTTTATGCAAATCTTATCATAGGAAGATGGTTAAAGTGCGTATCGCAGTACACAAGAAGATTCTCTTAAAGGTTAGTGCATTGTCTTTTTGACGTGCAATAATGATAGATCGGTTATTTCTTACTGTCATCTGACGTAACTTCAACACTCAGAAATAGCCCGTATGTGTTATCTCGTCAACCTCAACAGCCTGTGTTGGTCCACTGCTGGACGCAGGCCTCCCCCTGATAAACGCCTTATTGGCTTTTATCTCATGGGGGGTAATGCCCATAATCCCCACGCTGGGCATGCGGGTTGGGGATCGCAGTTCGGTGGTAGAATGTTCTGCAGGGCGCTGCTGCCCGCCCCCGGTGGATATCCCTTAGTCGCCTCTTACGACACCCGCGGGAAGAGTTGGGATGGTGCAAATTCTAAGCCGGCACCACACAGCTGTGAATGTGTTATCTGATTCGTGATAAACCCACACTATTCGCTAGCCATAGGACATGTAACACCATACATTGCCGTAAAATACACGATCCTAGCTGCACTCAGCCTAATTTGTGGGGAGTGTCCTTCACCCTTACTTTACGCGTAGTTTAGGGGAGTATGTTACTCAAACTAGCCATTCTGCCTGTTTTATATCAGTCACGTGACTGGGCACTTGGGTTGGTTTCGATTCCAGAATTCAGTCTATAAATTTTCCTATTATTTATCTTCTCTTTGAAATAAGAAGTCACTCGTTTATGAGGTGCTGGTTAGAACTGGCGATATAAATAATATTATTTGAATGTTAATGATACGAGTTGGATTGTAGTTAAAGTTGGTCGACCATGGTAAAGAATCTTTCTCAAATTATGGATGGAAGATAACTTTTTGTATTTGAGTTTCTTATTTCAATAATTTTACTTGCATGTGCAATGTACCTACATTTTATGCAGTTGATATCTAGGTAAAAAAGGTTAACTCGCCAATTGGGTACCTCTCCGGTTTTAAGTTTTCTGTTTTGTTTTTACAAATTTTACTAAAGGATGATAGTTCATTATGGCTCGCAGGGGTTTACCTCCTTGGTTTCCCTGCAGGTTACGCCTTACAGCTGTTCTCCCCTTTTAATCTATTTGCCTTAACTGTTATTGATTCCCTAATCGACTTTACAATCACGTAAGAGCTTCATATCACGTGACCTCTACTCATTCCTCCCCTGCTTTATCTTTTTTATCATAATTAGTTTTGATAACGATGTTTAATGTGGGGGTTGGCATTAATTGAAAAGGGTAGGACAGGCAGGAATATAGAATATTTTATGAACGTGGAAAATTAAGCTTAAAGAGTTCAAAGCTGAAATCAATTTGAAGAAGTTTCCTATTGAAATTGTTGTCTTACTACTGGAGAGGTCCATCCAGTTGATTATTTTCTTATTTCTGAAAGGACTAGACATCAACAATATTATACTTTTTTAATGAAAGGTTAATTTTAGTAATTAATGTTTGAAATAAATTTTTTAATTGGCACGCTTGTAAAAATAGAGTACATTTACATTTGATGAATAAATTAATATATACATATATATAGCTGTGAAATGGCTAGTTCTATTTCTAACTTCATAACCTTGTTGACTTTAACTCTAAAATCAATTTTACCATTCAGCAGTCAATAAATTTGACCATCCAAATATTTATTTAGGATGCCTTGCTAAGAAATCAAATGTTCAAAGTTTAAAATAATATTATCGAGCATAACTTATATTTCCTATAAAGTATTAAGTTTAAATGCCGATAGCCAGTTATATCTAGGTCGTAAGAGTAAGACAAAGCAAAGAGAAAAGGTTTTTTCCAATTTCATTAAATAGACCTTTATTTTGCGAACAAACGTAACCATTAAAACAAAATTACACATTTCTTTAGTGATCTTAATTGAAATACCCTCCCTCTCTTTCTAACAGACGGTAATTAACCGAAGTGAGACAAAAGCAGCTATCTAGACTTTTTGTTTAGAGATTGACGGAGGGTTCCCCGATGACCTTTTACCGTTTTTAATTAGAAACATCGTTAACTTTATTGCAGAAAGTTCGGCAGTTCAATCTTTGTTTGCCGAGAAAATGCTAAAAAGTTTAATATCGTGAGAATATTTTGGCGGATCATGTTTTTTGCTAACGCTTTTAACGATCTCCGAAAATGCGAGAAAGATGAAAAAGAAAATGTTAAATTGTGGCGAAAATAGCTGAGAAGGTTTCAGGGTAAAATGGTTTAGGTTTAGTTTTTTCTGAGAACGAAATACCAAAGATGACGTATCGTAACAATTATTTTCTTCGAAGATACTCTGAAAAATATGTATGTTTAGTGTCTAATACTTTTAACGGTCTATGTTGATTCCTGGTGCGTCCACCATGTTGAGCTATTAGATGGCAAGTACAAGCTA
The DNA here is from genome assembly GCA_963564075.1 of Eupithecia subfuscata. Taxonomy (NCBI): domain Eukaryota; kingdom Metazoa; phylum Arthropoda; class Insecta; order Lepidoptera; family Geometridae; genus Eupithecia; species Eupithecia subfuscata. The sequence goes on from OY751106.1 coordinate 4,398,019, forward strand.
TTTTTTCATATGAACCGTAGAAGAGTAAGCCAGCCCTGACGTAACATTTTGTCTCCGTCGAAATAGTCTTGTCGTCGTCGGTAGGTTAGGTAGGTACTAGCCCAAACTCAAACAAAACTAAAACCTTTTTTTACCACTGGGACAGTTTGACATGGCAGACAAAATATACAGTTGCAAAATGTTTGGTCTCCGACGAGTTTGCTTTAAGTCCTTTGAGTGTATTTACCCTTTACGTTTGTTTTTGAGGGAGCTTACTAGAATAAACCATACTTACGAAAACCTCGGGCATTCTTATTCCACTTGTCATGATTTGTAAAATCATAATAAACTAAATCATTAAGTAGGTAGGTAGACCTTCGCAATATTGGCCGTCAAAAGTCACAATTAAAACATAGATAAGTTTGAGTTACTATTCTATTAGGGCAGAAAAAATAAAGTTCTTGGTATTGGCTAAATTAATTAATTAATAGGCACCTGATTGGTATAAATATTTAATAATTTACAATAAAATATGAACGTAGAAGTCAGAAATTACTTAAATGTGTGTTCTGTAACTACCACATGTATATTAATACCAACCTACTCTCTGAAGCGTGTGAAACTTCACATCATCAATTGCCATCTCCAATTAATCTGTAGCACAACGATTTAATACTCAATTAATTTCAATTCAGTAATCTTATACAATTAGCATATCAGTACCAATAATTCACGGAGATAAGTTATAATTATCTTCCCAGACCAGTAATTTAGGCAGATGATGGAAGCAGTAATTTCCATAATTATTATGGATTCGTCTTAGTCTTTACATACACGGTACGACTAGATTAAGACCATTTGTCTATATGAATAAATAAAACTAATGATATTCTAACAACATTATATTAAAAAATAATGCTGGACAACCCACACAGCATTATCTAACTAATCATTTTAAATACATAATAAATAATAATACATTGTATTAAAACAGAAAATCAACGCGAGTAACCAGTTTTTGTTTATTTCAAAGTTTTCAAATCTGAACTAAAGACTAAAGATTCAGGTAAAAATCCTACACAAAAGCACAGCAAGATCAATAAAAGCTCTTTTTATTTAAAGCTGCAACAAACGGATCAGAATTCTAGAGAGCATTTCCTCTTCAATAGATCCCAAGAAAGCCAGCGGAAACCGAAACAGATCAATGCCTGGAAACAATAGTTAGGTTTACATCACAGTGCGGTGTTATCGATAAATTCAATATAGGAATATCTGTTCAGATGCGATGTTCTGTGTAAGGATTTATCTTGAATGGTTTTACCTCAAAAGGTATGTTGCACCACGTGAGCAAAACATTCTATACCTTGGTACGTGGAATTCTGTTAGTCTGTTCCTGGTTGTTCACCATCAACTCATTCAGTAAAATCAACCGTAGTTATGTTTCCATAAAAACTTTCGTAGTTTGAAGAATTTGTTTCATCCCTTAACGAGGAACTTCATCCGGGTGAGTCCCTCGTTAAGAGATGAAACGTTGGTGTTCTTCCAACACAAACTAGGTTCGTAGTTAACCCGCGTACATTCATAATGAATCAACCGTAGCCAATCGAGAGGCAGTGCTATATGTACTAGGTACCTTTAGGATTCCTAACTTCAATCTTACGGTATCGATTAGGGTGAGGTGATGTGTTGATTGATAGAAGAGATAGTCGCCAGGTTGCTACTTACGTAGATTAATTGCTTTCTTGTTTTGACCATCTTCAAGTTTTAATAAAATGTCAAACTCACTTCAAATTAAACTTATTCTGGCTGCAAACGGGTTGGCAGCGAAACGTTTATTTTAGATGAAGCCGATAATTCTTACGAGCGCGCCATTCCGATTGTGAATGTTTATTCAATTTGAATGACCTTTTCGATTTAGAGGTCATTGTAAAATAACCTTTACAAAGGGTTATTTCGTAATAACTTACCAATAGGTTCATGTCGGTGACATTTTGAAATTGGTTGTGTATTTTAGTTGGGCACCAGCTGAACATTGTAATAGGGTTGTAAACAAAACTATTTATAGGTCTATATTTTTGCCCCACTGCCAAAAAGGGTATGTTTTGTTTATTACAAAGCTCAATTTGTCTTTGTTCGATGAGTAATGTAGTTCACCAATACTCTACAATTTTTTATAACTATCGATTGAGGACGATCCTGATTGTACTAAAGTAGGTATAACTGTAGTATGTAAAATCATTATGTCATAGGTCCACGTAGATCTTTTATAATTGGGCTAAGCCTGTTTTTGGGTCGTTTATTTAGCTTTTATTATAATAGAATTAACCAATGACACCCAATATAGTTATGGCTTTCACCTAATAACTAGAAAAATTAAACATAAGTACTAGAATAACGTGTATACTGAACATCTGTTACACACAACAAAAGAAATTCTAAAGATTTTTGTATTCGATAATAATGGTTCTAAATTATACTCTATGTCCCATAATTACCGGAGTGTGAGGGAACAGGGGTGGACACATATGCCACGGACGATAACTGCTTGTTAGAGTTTTGGAATAGAACTCGCTGTATAAGGGGTGTTGACATATATTCCGTCATAAAGGTAGTAACTCTCTACAATAACTTTGTATAGTTACTAAAATTGTCCTATTGTGTTAGGTAGAAAACAGAATCGCACTTCATAAAAAGAACGACTCTGCTATGTAAAGGGTCCGCCAAATAACTTTTTTTTTTGAAAATGCTATAAAAAAACTGAATATTTTATCAATTTTTTTTTTTATTTGAAAGTAGGAACAATCCTTCCGGTTAATAATGGAAAATAATTTCATTCAAATGGCTGCCTCGGCTGGCCTACACGATCGGTCCAATTTTGACGTGACAACGTCTTATAATTCGATAGAGCCGGCTGCACGCACGAAAAAACATGACGTCATACGGCGTTACCTCGCTATGATGTCATGCGGCGTTACCTCGCTCTGAGGCGTTCCATGTAAGGCTTGAAGTGCAAGCGAGAGCGCTCGACATCCGTCTCTCTCCTATTTGAGTGAGCGATGCGTCTGCGTGGACAGCTGCTATACTATAGTACATTTACATGTTTTGGTCGAGTATCAAATGCTACCATTCCATCAGTATTTTCTTAAGACGTTGTCACGTTCAACTATCGTCAGTAAACCGACTTTACAGACAACCAATTTTTTTTTTAAGCACGTTATCGATTGTGTGCAGTATTCAGTAGTTTTTTTTATAGCATTTTCACAAAAAAAAGTTATTTGGCGGACCCGATATAACTCTATTCGTATTATGAAAGCTCTTGCTCAGTCATAGCACTATGCTTGAGTGATGTTTATGCTACAAAAAAACGTTACTCAAGCAAAGATCGATGACTGAGCAAGTTTTCATAATACGAGCCTTATTTAGTACGGACATAAGATCGACCATAAGTAAGTTTTTGCCGAAGTAGATCCCTTGCGTGTACATTACCAGTTTCGAACGAGGTGTTGAAACTGAGACTGGTTAGCTAGGTCTAAAAAAAATTATATTCTTCTTGTACCTTCAAAATTAAACTTCTTTTTATTTCGTTGCCATTACTTACTAATTTAACATCTACACTCACAGCTTATACTGGGGCTATATTCGACTTTATGAATCGCCTCACAACGACAATGGTATCGTCGAAGAATCGCCACCAGATCCACGTTCTGATTATATGAACTCATTAGTCACTAATTAGTCAAATATCTATCCTTAGGTGAATAGTAATCTTAAGTTAGGTAGCTTTCTAGCGTTATAGAATGCAATAAATCTTTGACCTAAAGATAGAGCTTCGACATGTTTTTTATTTATTACAACCATTCACAGGTGACATAAAATTATGTACCTATTTATCTGTGTCCCAATTTGATAATCTAATCTTTTAGGAATATAGGATACAAGCTAACTGGATAGTTAGTATATTTTATTCCAATGCCAATTCCCGTACTGGTCGTTTAGAAAGCTATTTTGAATACCATTTCAATAATGATACCAACCTATATCGTGCATCGGTTAAATGGAATAGCCAAATTGCAAATGCAAATAATCTAGAGTCTCTACGGTAACGGTTATTACCGGATAAGACTCAAAATATCATTTCCTGGATAAACATAGGTACTTACACTAGACACTACTTACCTATTTAAAGAGACTAATAGGTATATGAGTGAGTTGCAAAAATTATCAGTAAATAAATTCAAACAAATTGTCAAAACCTTGCTGTGCAAAAAGGCTTACTATAAAATATCAGATTATCTAGAATTCTAGAGGATAAAAAAGCTTGGGACGGGTTTTGCTCCAACTCGAAAAATAACAAATAACAGGCTAAAGGTTGCTTCGTCGCTTCTTTACTTTAGTCTACATATCGAAGCGACAGAAATCAAAAATATCACTTTATTTCCGTGTCAGTGTTTAGTTTTATATTTTGACCTCTTACAAGTGTAGGTACATTTATTGTATTTATGGAAATAAAGAGTTTTTGATTTTAATTTGATTTTTAAGGCCAGAGTATCCGTCGATCTGGGTTTTAAGACGGTTGTTGTTAGTAATGAAGAAGAACTGCCAACATCGAACTTGCAAGGACCTGTTAAATCAGCGTAAAATCTACCCTCACAATGTATTTGAAACGCTAGAAAGGTGAAATAAGATACCGTCGAACCTTTTTATGCAGGTTACGTAACGAATGTTTGGTGAATGTACGGGAATGAAATGTGCCTCTGATTCCGTTTCTTTGATCTGGTATACGTTCGTGACGACTTTCGGAGTTTGGTAGGCTCTACTGTGGCAACGGTAGGACTATAAAACCTTGCTGGTCAATTCATTCAATGTATTCATGAGTGTATCTACTATTTTCGCCTATCATTGGGTAATTGTTCTTTTGTTTTTAATTCGTAAACAAAATGCAGCCAATCAGCAGCGAAAATAGAATTAGTGATTTATACAAGACTAGCCAGTTTTACTTTGATATCTCGTTTTTCGAGTGACTTTTATAAAATTCCTGTAGTTTTTTATCGTAACGGCTCCTTACTTCATTTTTGTCTTCTATTTGCACATTATTATTCGCTTTTTTAACTAAATAATTGTCCGCCGACATGATGCATCACAGAACAGAAACAAACAAACACTCAAAAACCACAGATGACAAAAACAAAACAAAACAATATCAGCGCCTCTAACGGTGGATAATGTAACTATTTTATGATATTGTTTGACCTTATCATGAAGTAGCCGTGCGTTTAGCTTTTCATATCGTTAAACGCTGATTATTCATTGATCTGGCCTGACTACATCATGATATGGCCAGCGCGTATTTTCCATTTCATGAAATTCTACCAATTCTTGAAATGGTCGGTCACATCATGAAGTGATCAATTCTAGGATATGGCCACGACATATGCACTCTTATAAATACAAAAGCTAATCTTCAATTTAAATCGTACCTAATGAAAATCTCTAACTGTTGGGATAACAGTTTTGGTGATTTTTATTACGTTTTAATTTAGGACTCTTTCAACAAATTGATCATAACAAACAGCCTACGTTAGCTAAACTTCAAGACAAATACCAAAAACATAATCCTATAAGCGAACGTCCCCCAAAATACCTACATAACTTTCCCGTACCAAATGAATTCGAGCGCTTTTGAAACTTTTCACACAGAAACCTTTTACATCGTTCAAAATTACAAAACATTCTCTTTGAGGGTTTTATATCTCTCGCAATTGTACACTTTGTGACGCGAATGTAATAATCCAATAAGAATATTGTTTTTCATGCCATTTGGAGATAATCCTGGAAGATGGATTTTAGATTTCGATTTCTTCTCCTATTTCTTACATTATCTACCTACGCCTTTAATGAATTAATACCTACATTGTAAAAATATTCTTTACCATCTTCATGAAATAATTATAAAAACAGAATACCTCCAATTTTATCATCGATAATTACCTACCTACTTCTTAATATGGTTTCTGAGAAAGACGCCTCCTTTGAATTTCGCTTTTATGGTTCGGGGTAAAATGTCTTGTATAACAAAAAAGAAACAACTCAAAAGAACTGCGAAGTACTTACGTAACCTACACACAATCTTCTTTGCCACCTGCTTAGAAAAGCAGTCTTTAGAAAATGGACTTTATAAAGTCCTTTTTACATTTCATATTTGTTCGAAGTCCTAGCACTCATTTCTAAGTCCCTTGGCTCTTTTTTCATTAAATACCTCAAAACTTCAAAAGGCACGTTGTACCTGTCCCTTTTTCTTTCAAATGTAACGTTACCTGAGCAAAAAGCATTTCTAATAAGTAGATAATGCTTTAAATTGTCCCCATTTTCTTAGAAATTTCGAATCTTTTTGTTGTAGATATAAAAACGTTAGACGTGGTCATCTATTCAACGGCAATTTTGAATGTGGGGGATATGATCATTATAATAATTGAACAGACCCTTTTTGGCTTACAGAGCAGCTTTTTTTTTGGTAAAATTAAGGCTAAACTCAATACAGAAGATTATTATTACCTACTCGTACCACTATTTGAGGATGGAAAGGAGGTGATATAGGTTAGAAACGGACATAAGTCTGACAAAGAAACATTTCACTTCGCATGACCAGGCTGGCTACCCATTCATAGTGGGAACCTCAACCGTAAATTTGCGTAAAGGCGCTAGGATCGTTCTATTTTGTGCCGGCGACAGGGACTTACGAGATCGCCAGGCTGGACTCCACAGAGCCTACTGATAGATGAAGCCTGTACCCAAGTACGAACTGTCAAGATAAGCTTTGGTAGTACAAAATTTGGGCTAGAAAGTTTGTCCATTTTTAACCCTCGACGCAAAAAGAGAGGGGTGTTATAAGTTTATAACTTTAACGTGTCTGTTTGTGTATCTGACTGTGATATCGTAGCTCCCAAACGGATGAACCGATTTTAGTTTTTTTTTTTTTTGTCATAGTTAAGTTAATTTTATATCTTGTGTTCATAACCATTTCATGAAAATCTGTTGGGGCTTATAAATGTTTAATTTTGTTCTTGTTAAGGTACCAGTGCAAGTGGTAAGGTATCAGTGGTACCAGTAAAGTTTTTACTAGTGTGTAACAAAAAAAAATTTAAAAGTGTGTTACTTGCCTTCTTAGTAATTTTTCTAACTGCATGAAAATGTGCCTCGATATGCCATCAATTTACTAGAAATTTCGTAAAGCTCTGCTGAAATAAAAATTACGGAATGTTATTATCGCTAGCAAATATTTCATAGCAGTAAATATTTTCTGAATTGCTTCGAGGTGCATTTCGAAGCCTGAACGGCATTCATTTAAAATGAAAGTGCCCATAACGCTGAAAAAGTGCAGTCGGTTCATGTTTTCTGCCTGGATAATGTTAAAAATTTATGTTAGTGCTATAAAGTTTAAAAATGCATATGTGTAAAATAAAAATTTAATTAAAAGCCGTAGTCAGTTACTGTAGATTAAGGTACCAATGTGCATTAACTATCCTGACACAGACAGACAGACAGAGTTACTTTCGAATTTATAATATTAATTACGAAAGTAACTCTGTCCGTCTGTTACTTTTTCACGCCTTAGGTCTTAATTTTTTTAAGGTTTTTTGTTATTATAGTGCGCCCACTCAGGATAATTTCTAAGAAATCCAATAATATCGGAAAGAACTTCGACTTCGACGGGACTTACTCCGGGGCCGGGACTTGCATCCTTCCTTCAGTACGGGAATGTGCTAACCAACTACACCACTAGGTCAAGTGACGTAGGAGTCGAAAATCTTTGGGATTTCCTACCTAAGTAGGAAATCCTAAAGATTTTCGACTAGTTGGTTGTTTGACACACGAGTGCCGAGCGACGACATTCGAGTGCTGATGCTTCTATTCGCATAAATTACTATTGATCCTGGTTCAATCATCATGAAATTTGCCAAATGGAAACTAATTTCACCCAAACCGAGCCGATACTAAATATTTCATTGAGATAATCAAGTCGCCGATATTCCTAGTCACGGACATAAAATTACGAACTTGATTCAAAAGGCTGCTCCAGTAAGTTTAATATTGCTACAAAATTATTCGTAGGTATTTATGATTTATCAATCTTTGGAAATGTATCTCATCACTAATGTAAAGCAACCTTGGCAGAGGAAACCTAATATGTAAAATTAATGATTTATATTTTAAATTAATCATGAAGACATTTTAACGTAGGTCAGTGCCATGTGTTCAGCCAAGTGTTCCGTGACGAATTATAGCCGCTATGTGTCGCGTGGTGAGCTATACTAATAATCCTTTTGGGCTTTGCCTACCGGATCAGGCTAAATAAAAAAAATATGACCGTTCTCCAAACATCTTAAATATGTTAGTGGAACTATGATGTTTATTAATAACGTGGCTAACAGACATGCTTTTTTCAGAACAGCAGTTCTGTTTTTGTTAACGGAGGTACTTATTTAAAAACTTGGTTTGCAAGCCATCGTTAATGAGATCATTGAAATCATTGATCTTACGTATTTTTATGGTACCTACTAAATAAGTAATCCAATAAGGCTTAATAGCTTTTTGAAATGAAAATTAAATAGTAAAAAAAATACGACAACGTTTGCTAACGACCTAACAGCCATGTAATCTGTTATAGAACTTAAACACAACTTAATTTTCCGATCATGCCCGCAAGTTGACAAACTTAATAAACCATTAATTAGTGTTCCTTCCCGAAAACAGTCCTGTTTCAACATTAACAGAATTTTAATCAACTTTACGGCACAAGTTTTGTAAGTTAACTTGTAACTTGTAAAAGTTAGGCTTAATTTGACGAGAGGTCCATTAGAGCGTCACTGATTTTCGCTTGAGCCAATTAAGTGAATATGGAACATGATTAATGAAGTAGATACTTAGGGATTTTACGACCGTGGATATATTTAGTATGCAAGATTAAATTTTTTTGGCGTTTTGGCGCGAAATTTTTTAAATACCAACAACAAAGTTTAAAAAAAGAGGTCTTGGTACTATTTACTATAGTAAATATTATTTTTTCTAAAATTGCCCGTCCTCGAAAACTGGTATTGTTATGGATCAGTTGAGCTTCCTGTAGATTGTTTTCTACAGTCTGCAGTTAGCCCAATAGTTTTAATTGTAAATACTAGATCTAATTTGTTTCTATTAAGTATTTGATTGTATTTTTTTTTTCTCAAATCGGTAGAGCTATTTATAAATTTTATACTAAGGTACTAGTTCTAAGGGAATGCTGAACTACTTATTTTCACTTTATTAATTGAGTAGCAGTAAAATAATTTAAAAAGGAAATAACTTTGGAATTGAAAAGAAGTCGGTAACAAAAGGACGTCTGGGCGCCCGTTAAAAGTAATAAAACGTCTTTTAGTTTACTCTCCCAGGAAAATAGCCAACAAGCCGCTCAAAAAGTAGGGTAGCTTAGGAACTATCGAACGATAAGTAAAGTAAAGTAAAGTAAAGTAAAGTAAAGTAAAGTAAAGTAAAGTAAAGTAAAGTAAAGTAAAGTAAAGTAAAGTAAAGTAAAGTAAAGTAAAGTAAAGTAAAGTAAAGTAAAGTAAAGTAAAGTAAAGTAAAGTAAAGTAAAGTAAAGTAAAGTAAAGTAAAGTAAAGTAAAGTAAAGTAAAGTAAAGTAAAGTAAAGTAAAGTAAAGTAAAGTAAAGTAAAGTAAAGTAAAGTAAAGTAAAGTAAAGTAAAGTAAAGTAAAGTAAAGTAAAGTAAAGTAAAGTAAAGTAAAGTAAAGTAAAGTAAAGTAAAGTAAAGTAAAGTAAAGTAAAGTAAAGTAAAGTAAAGTAAAGTAAAGTAAAGTAAAGTAAAGTAAAGTAAAGTAAAGTAAAGTAAAGTAAAGTAAAGTAAAGTATTATTTAATACCTTTTCTTATATTGTCAATAGGTATCTGCTTATAAGTTTTGTATTGTAAGTACGTATGTTTTTGTGCAATAAAGAATTTATTATTATTATTTATTGCGTGAAATACATTGTGTACAAAGGTGATGACAGGCAATGTAATAATTAAAAAATATTGACAGTTGAAAAGAGAAAGGCACTTATTTTTTTATTCCTCCAACCATCAATATGTTGTAACTAAACGGGAAGTCAGCGTTTTGAGTTTCCGGTGACCTTTAGCACTCAGAGACTCTAACACTCCTTTAAATTGGTCTAACCTATTGTATTTTTAACCTATTACAGCGTGTACCACAAAAGAAAAGATAGCAGTTCAAGACAATCTTTTAACTTCTAAAAATACGAAAATGTTTTTTTTATTACCTTTAAAATACTACACAGCATAATAACATTAATAACTTAAGACATTTATTAATTTTATTTGATGTAAGATTTATGTTGAGATGCCAGACAAAGCAGTAATTTTTGCAAAAAGAATGCAGCGTTATATAAAAATCTCAAGAAAATTAGGTCAATATCGAAATGGCAAAACGAAACTAAAAAAGGTATAAAATTACACAGACTAGATCATCAACTAGATAGCTTTGAAAGTCAACTCTAGAGGGCACGCTGTTTTCTCACTGCACTTTGCCAACCGAAAATCTCATTCTACTTTTTCGATATCCTTTGTCGAGCGAGTAAGAAGCCTCAACTTTAAGATCATACCATGTTCGAAATAACAAAGTTCCTCGATGTTACTTACGTTTTAAAAGTTTTAATGTCAGAACAAATCTATTGAGCTATAATGCGATAACGAGCACGGCAAACAACTGAAAACTTATAACAGCTCTGAACTTTGCAGGGAGTGAAGTCTCTCTAGAAATATTACGAGCAAAATCAATAGCGGGTACAAATCTAATTAGAAATAGTGCTTGCTATGAATGAAATTGCGAAAGAGTAACAATGAAGTCCGCCTTCTAAGTACTTTTAATTTAAACGGATATAATTATTAAGAAGCCTAAAGGACACCCATTTCTTCTTGAACACATTGGCTTCTACGACACCCATTAGGATTAATTATTATGCAGATGTTCAAATTGTTTCTGGTAATATATAATATGCGAAAGACTGCAGGCAGATGCTGGATGCGGCAAGCTGAAGACAGGGCGCTATGGCGCTCATTAGGGGAGGCCTATATCCAGCAGTGGACTCATATAGGCTGATGATGATATAATATATTTCCCGCTGCTTCACACGCACTTTTCCGTACATTGATATCCGTTTAGGCGCGACAAGGTAACAGACAGATAGAGTTACCTTAATTAGAATTTATAATATAAGTATATAATACTAGCGGCCTGTCCCGGCTTCGCACGGGTGGGCATTAATTTTGGGATAAACGTAGGTTTGTAACATTTATGTAGCAGGACATTTTATACTTTTATTAGACTGCCCCGTTGGTATAGCGGTCGCGTGTTCAACCGCTGATAATGTGGTCTCGGGTTCAAATCCCGGGTCGGCCCAAGATTTGTGTTATTGGGTATTTTCTAGCAAGAAATATTCACTGTAGCAGCCCGGAGTAAGGAAATTGGCGGTGTTAAATGGCTTAACGTGCTTTTGGTCCTGCGTTTGACCTCTCCCCGGTCGTGCCCGCCCCCGGTGGATATCCCTTAGTCGCCTCTTACGACACCCGCGGGAAGAGATGGGGTTGTGCAAATTCTAAGCCGGCACCACACAGCAGCGCACACACTTGTGCACTATAATATGTCCTGCGCGTCTGGCTAGTCTCCGATGAGATTGTCCGCCGTGGTCGAAATTCGGCTAGGAGGACATTATTTATTATTATTTTTACCTACCTCGCTGCGTTGCCCGGGTGCGGCGTCATTTATTTTTCTAATAGTATTTTGCTTAGATTGACATTTTTAAATTCGTAATATCTTTAGAATGGAATGTCCGATTTGAATAATTCAAAAAGTAATATACAGGTATTGAAACAGTCTTAATTATAAAGTGATTTATTTGGATAAGAATTAATACAAAGGTATGGATAACATGGTCAGACTTTGGTCAGTATTTCTATCAACTCTTAAAAAGTAAAAAAATTGTTATACTGAGATAACTACAATAGTTGGACATATGGTATTGCTGAGTTTTTTGTAGATATTTATATATTCTTTAATATTGTTGAACATTTTTTTGTTCTATCATCAATAGTTTCCGCAGCGCTTGCGATGATAGACAATTTATGGCTAATTTTTTTACACCTTAGGTTACAGTATTGAAGTTTTAGTACGGATCTCTAATTTTTCAAGAAATAAATATAACCTATGTTACTCAGGAATAATGTAGCATTCTAATGATGAAAGAATTTTTGAAATCGGTCCAGTAGTTTTTGAGTTTATTCGTAACAAACATACAAAAATACAAATCTTTCCTCTTTATAATATTAAGTATAGATAAGGATTCCTTTCAGGTGGATCAGTGATCTTGTCTTCAAGACCTAGGTTTATCAAAGAGACAGGTCCTTATGATCAAGTTTAACAATTTCAAGTTTGCACAATTTGCAAATGCCAGACGGCGGCGCACCGGTTCAAGTGCCCAAACCGGTGTTTTACCATAATGAGTATTATAATTACGGTAATCAACGTGGTTACATGCCTTTTTGGTCAAAGCGGCTTCATTATAGGTTTAAAAAACAATAGCGCAATCTTAAAAATTTATAAAAGTGGTTGAAGAACCTTTTTGCTGGAGTATTTCTGAACATTATCTTTGTCCAAATCATATTTATAATCACCAAGTTAAAATGGAGTTGTTATTTCAGTCATATCTAAAATTATAATCGTCAACTTTCCTCTCAAGAAAATTACTAAATTGTTCCGCGTTGGAACTTCCACAGTTAGCCATCGCCAATTATCTAAGAGTATGGTAGCGCACCTGAGCCGGTAAACTCCAGTTTACAACTCATCCATCAAAACAATCTCATTATTACTGATACAAATAACTTCGGAACAGGGAAATAAACAGCTGAAATGTAAGTCGACTTTACGCCGTGGTAATAAGGACTTTTATGGTCGTAATTTTTATGGCCCCTGAGCCTGTCGTAAGAATACTCATCAGGTAAAGAATACAATATCGTGAAAGTCGGTTTTACGTCTTTTTGTCAGCTAGGGGCTCGGCAGAACCGGAGCTGAAGGTGACAAACACAATAGAGCTTTTAACATCTTTGTTTTGGGGTTATTTTGATTTGTACTTGTTTTTTTTTTCAGTGGGATTTGAATGAAGGAATGCTGTTGCATTTTTGGTGCCAGTGAGAGCGGATTTTCAAATCAATTTTCACACAACAAAAGTTCAATAAAAATTGATTTCTTTTCTTTTCTTATTGGTAGATCTACTGTCAGTTAGTTGCTGTCAGTTCTAAATAGACGGCATTTAACTAGCAAGGCTGCCACTTTCTGCACAAAATCAATAGACAAGTTTGCTGGAGTATTTCTAAACATTATCTTTGTCCAAATCATATTTATAATCACCAAGTTAAAATGGAGTTGTTATTTCAGATACACTTGCAAATTATGGAACTAGTGCATTTCCATAATGTTCAGTATTAATGATTAAAGTCAACTAGATTGTCGAAAGAAGATACATTACACTAATATTATAAATTCGAAAGTTCGGATGGCCTCTTCACGCAAAAACTTGATCGGATCGGGCTGAAATGTTGCATACAGGTCATTCTTATCCAAGAATTAAACATAGGCTACTTTTTATCCCATATATCAGTACCCATGGGATAAAAATGTCCTATAAACGTCTCCATAGAAACAACGGCTGCAAAGCCCCGAGCTGTGTTTATATATTGACGAAAACTTGTTAACATCTATTTGGATTAACAAGAACAAAAATGCCATGTCGATCATATAAAACTGTAGGTGTAACCGCCTACATATTTAGAATAAACTTTTCGTGTCTACCGCAGAAGCCACAGGCGTTTTGATGTTGGTCTGTGTTATATAATTCATGCACTATGTACAGGAGTGAATATTGAGATGATGGCTGAGGGAACGGAAGAATAAAACATGAAGCATCGACGTCTCATACGTGGTTGAAGGCAAGACTGCTTTTAGTTAGAACCGACTTCAAAAAAGGAGGATTCATTGAGACCCCAATGCGGCTGCATGTTTTATTTACGTATGGTAACTTGATATCTCCGCCAGTTGTTAGCTCCGATTTTGTTTTTATTTCGCTTTTGTGTAAAAATAATCCTTAAGTGGTTCCATGAAAGTTATATTCCCGAGGGATTACTATTGATCCAACTAATTAATTAACTTTAAACAAACAGTGTTATTATTAAAGTAAGTAGTACCTATTTAAATTCAGTTTTCAGTTAATATAAAAAAATTGATATATCTCAAGTCAAGCAGACTTTTTCTGATCAAATTTTAAGAACAGCTTATGGGTTTCTGGAATTGTAATTAAAATAATTGATAATTTTCTTCTTGTTTGCAACAGTCATACAATTGAAACAATACTAGTTCTAATTTATTTTTATTAGTTGATTGTAATCTTGTTCGTGAATAAAAAAAATCTACCTTCTATTATTGTAAGTTTATATAATAACAAAACTCTATAAAATCCAGGCTCAATGGAAAAATTATAACCAAACCAACGAACGACAAAAGCACCTATATCTTTCGAACTAAAGAAATTAAGCATTCAGCATAATTTCATCATAACAAAATTCCAAATGCGTCAAACTAAAGAGTTCCACGCAATGAGTACCTAAACGTTTTCAACTCATTCCCCGCTAACAGATAATTTCCATTTCATAAAACTAAGAGAGTTAAAAGATCTTATTTGGAAAGATAAAAAGGATAAATGAAATATAAACCTGGAAGTGGAGGCAAACAGGTTTGCGTGTTCAAGATTATCCTGTGTATCAGCGGAGTGGAGAGTAATCCCATAATCCGTTTCGGAAAAGGAAGTGCTTCTGCGAATTTTTTGCGAGACTTTATTGTTTTTCTGTCATTTTCGCTTTTTGCGGTATTTTGTGTGTGGCAAGTGATATGACGTAACAGATGGGGTGTTAAAATTAAATGGTAGAGTAGCTTTCACCCAGGATGTTTGTTGAATGAGGCGCTTTCTTATGGACTAAAAATAATTCAAACAGACTAACAAGATGGCGTTTTTAGTTTGAAATTAAAATGGTATAGACCCGGCACTGGTTGACGTGACACTCTACCACAAACTTTACTCTTACTAATTTCTAGGGCTAATAGGGTTTCTTTCTGATATGGAAAACCGGTCATGATAATATTGGACTTAAAGGTAGTTTTGCCTGCCCATAAAACACCTACCTCTTAACCTGCAACAACTTTATTTCTCCCCATTTATTAAAAAGCCAAACGTTGACCACTACAATGTCAAAATAGACCCATTATTCGCATCAACCTATCAGCCTCCCCTTA
Source organism: Eupithecia subfuscata (assembly GCA_963564075.1). Lineage (NCBI taxonomy): Eukaryota > Metazoa > Arthropoda > Insecta > Lepidoptera > Geometridae > Eupithecia > Eupithecia subfuscata. The sequence continues at coordinate 4,413,381 of OY751106.1, forward strand.
TTTCCGAGAACGAATAACGAGTGACACTAATTTCCCCCATCTCCCCTTGAAAAACCACTCACAATGTAAATTCTCTTAAAATATGTCCAATTTTTTTACTCGTTATTAAAATGACAGAATATTAGATGTTAAGGTCTGTCTTAAGATTTTCTGTTAAGAAAATTTGTGATGAGACCAATTTTGAGGCAACGTTGCTTGAATGAAGGTAATTGACATTTTTTTCGAGGGCTCAAAGTCATTTTCTTCAGGTTGGGTCTAAACAAGCGGTCTTATACTTGTAGCTAGTAGCTTTTATGTATAACACGAGACTGTGATAAATGGGAACAAACTCTGCAAATTCATAACGCGGACTTAACTTTTTATTAAATTTTTGCACATTTGGTGGAAAAACACCGCAGCTACGTAGATATTTCATATTTCTTAGGCAATGGTGGTCGCGCTTCTTTAGGGTGATATATTTTTTAGATTGATTCTGTTTGTAAAGGTTGAAGAGTTCTTACAATTGGAGGTACTATATAGTATAATGAAGCTTGAAGCAATCTATAACAGAGAAGAAAAATAAAAGCTCTTTTATAATGAGGTACTTATTCCAGAACACTTGTCGAGAGGTCATTTAAATTGTAGAAACTAGGAAATTATTATGTGTATTGTTAAATTTTCGGGCAAATTTAGGAATGACTGGAAACATTCAGATAGAGATAGACATTGCCGGTGTCTATCTGAATGTGACATTTGTGACAATTTTGATAAAGAAATAAATAACGCTGGACAATCCACCCAGCTTCATCTAGCCCCAAGCTAAGCAGAGCTTGTGTTATGTGTACCAGATGATTGATATACATATCAATATATTATACAGATAGACATTTTTTTTATTATTATACTTAGAAAATACCCAGAACACCCGAAACAAGTATTTGTAGATTGAAGAAACATTTGTCCCAAGGCAGGAATCGAACCCGCAACCTCCTGCGTCGTAGGCGGACCTACGCCCGCCGCGCCACACACATCGCAGTAGTCAACATTTCGCCGTAACTAAATTAATTTGGCCTGACTAAAAATATTGTAAAAAAATATTTATAAAATTTCTTTCCTAGCTATTGAAATAAAAGAATGGCATGTTTTTTTAGTGCTGTCGAATAAGTTGAATTTCTTTTTGGCGACATCTGAATCAATGGCCAAAGCAGCGTAATAATTTGTTGCTCTGTATTGATTTCTACGCTACAGCGAGCACAAGATCATTATATCTGGCGATACCGATGCATATTGTAAATACCGACACCACGTACGCTGCGCATCGATTCCGATCCGGATCTTTATTATAATTTTAAGAAATATAATGTTGGTACTACATTATGTTTGACTGACTGTACGCGTGTGCCCACATATTTATACCTGTGGTTATGTTGTGGCTATAAATGGGGTTGACATTGCATGATGTTGACAGGTGACAAGTTGGAAGGGTACGCATTGAACCTTTTGAACATTTTATTTGTCTTTATTTTTGAACCGATCATATTATTTATGAAGTTTGCGACACTCTTATCAGAGCTCCTAACTGACACTGGCAGAGTTGTAGCGAAAAGCAAGCGCCACTAAGAAAGAAGTTGAAGTTGATTTGCCTTTGATTAGTTCTCAGAATGATTTTAGAGCAGCGGTCAGGATTTTTTGGTATCATAATGAAGATTAAACTTTTAAATTCATCGTGGTTATTAACACTAAAGGAACTCACTCGCAGTGCCTTCAGTTCTTCCGTGATCATGGCGCATGAAACTGTGCCAAAAAATTTCTTTTTATTGAAGACTAGTTTCTGCTCGCGGCTTCGCACGCGTTGTTTCTATGGAAACGTTTGAAGGTGCTTTCTATGCCATGGGAACTTATTTATGGGATAAAAAGTAGCCTATGTTTGATTCTAGGATTAGAGTAACCTATAAGCAAAACTTCAGCCCGATCAGTTCAGTAGTTTTTACGTGAAGAGGTAACAAACATCCATCCATCTATCCATCCATCCATCCAAACTTTCACATTTATAATATTAGTGTGATTATTTGAGATTAATTAATTATGAATGTAGGCCGGTTAACTACGAATCTAGTTTGTGTAAAATTAATTGAGAAAGTGTGATGGTGGCAGTATTGTCTTCAGCTACCATGATAGATTACTAATAACGTATTAATGATTATTATCCGCGTAATTTGTTGGATACAAATTAAATGATGTCTAATGGAGATAGCTCGTTGGTTTGCTAGACAATGATCCAATCAATTCTAATTGAATTATTCAAGTAATGGCCGAAAACAGTAATTAACCTTATGGGTATCTAATACCTTTGATTGCATGGCACAGAACCATGTTCAATGGTGGTCGCACATTACGATATAAATTTTTTGTACATTCTTATATGGCTTAAAGTAGTTTGTTTTCGTTAATACGGTAAAACACTACTTAGACCTGATATTTGTTAGAGAATAAGTAGGTAGTATATACTCAAACTAGCTTCTGCCCGCGGCTTCGCACGCGTTGTTTCTATGGAAACGTTTTGAGCTTATTTCTATCCCATGGGAACTGATTTACGGGATAAAAAGAGATAATAGAATAAGATAATCGCCTATGTTTGATTCCAGGGTTAGACTTACCTATATGCAAAATTTCAGCCTGATCCGTTTAGTAGTTTTGGCGTGAAGAGGTCACAAACATCCATCCATACATCCATCCATCCAAACTTTCGCATTTATAATATTAGTGTGATGAGATTAACTTCAAATTTTGCGTTATTGTACTTAGCTACCCCCTACAATAACATTAGACCTGCTAACATGGTGTCGATGTGTTGCCGGGTAATACCCATAATCCCCACGCTGGGCATAAGGGTTGGAGATCGCAGTTCGATGGTAGAATTGTTCTGCAGGGGGCGCTGCTGCCAGCCCTCGGTGGATATCCCTTAGTCGCCTCTTACGACACCCGCGGGAAGAATTCGGGTGGTGCAAATTCTAAGCTGGCACCACACAGCTACACCAATGTTCAATGATTTGAAAACAAAGCAAACAAATTTAGTTTTTCATGAATAAAAAAATATGGATGGAACGAGTGTGAAAATATGTAGAGATAAGAGAGAAATTGGAAAAATAAAGAACTCTCGATATTTGCAATTTTTATTTCATTTATGTGGAAACTTTTTACGACGATTTCATATTGTTACCTACGTACTTTTTCACATAATATTTTAATTAAACTTCATAAAATTAAAAACACTTCATTATTCTATTGTCAAATTCCTTTTATTAAATTTTAAAGGTCTCTGTAGCGTAACTTTAACCAACATGGCTTCCTTAAGCCAGCGTTTTATAATGGCCACGTGTTTATGTAGCTTTTTACAATGGTCATTCTTCGTAGGTAATTAAATTATACTTCAAGTATAACTGCCATGTGCCGATGAAGATGGTGAAATGTGAAATTTTTGTTACATGGGATCTCCAAAACTAATATGATGAAATTTGGCATACTCTCAGAACGTAGGCTACGTTCTGAGAGTATGCCAAATTTCAACTTAAACAATAGACTTATATTATACCGAAAATAAGCGTGCGAAGCCGCGGGCAGAAGCCAGTTTCGTATAGGTACATTATAATACACACGAAAAGGGTAAGAGGAAACGAAACGAAAGGTGTAATTGGTAAGAGGAAACGCTTCAATGATAAATATGGTACTAATGCATTGAGCAATTCTTATGAAACATACACCCAAGTTTCAACCATGCTTATGAAAATACTTTTATAGTTATACTCAAGTCGTTCTCATTGTTCACAAGCTCTGCTTAGCTTGGGGCTAGATGATGCTGTGTGGATTGTCCAGTATCTATATATATTAAAATGAAACCCGTTTTCCTTGGTCACGGCATCACGCGTGAACGGCTGGACCGATTTCGCTAATTTTTTCTTTGTTGTGTTTGTTATTGACAGGAGAAAGTTCTTATGAAAGAAAATATTAAGAAAGTTGGAAACATAAATTTCCACGGGGGCGAAGCCGCGGGGCGCAGCTAGTTATTTATATTTATTTATTTATTGTTCAATGTTTGTAAACAACTCGTAACATAAAAATCAAAAAATTCTCTTGTTGACGTCGAACATTGTCAACATTATGCATTTGTAGGAACAAGCTCAAATCGACCACTAGTCCAAATTCTGTAAAAAATACAACAACAGAAAGTAATTTCTAGGATAATTATGTATGAGTTTAATGTTTACAAATATTGTATTTTGAGTTTGGTCGGAGCACACTTACAAGTTTCAAGCATATCTATCTTAGTACAAGTTTCAAGCATACCTATAAATAAATAAACAATGCTGGACAATTCACACAGCATTATCTAGCCCCAAGGTAAGCAAAGCTTGTGTTATGGGTACTAGATAACTGATATACATAATAATATACGAGTACATAGATAGATATTTTTTATTATACATAGAAAACGACCAGAACACCCTAAACAAATATCTGCAGATCGTACAAATATTTGTGTGCGAACCCGCAACCTCCTGCGTCGCAGGCGGACCTTCGCCCACCGCGCCACAGAGGTCGTCAATACCTACCAAGTACAAGTTTCAATAAAGTTCTCATACCAATTATGAGAATGAGAACCTGCTCGACATTAATAGCTGAGATGAGAAGTCAGTAGCTATTGAAGTCAGTCGTGCGAACGAATCAATATCCGTTGAACATCACAAAAGAAATATCACCCACCTACATGTCTCTATTGATAAGGATGTAATAAAGTTTTACTGTATGAAGGTTCCTTTCAAATATCATGTAGAATAAGAGGAAAATTATTTGTGAAAGATAAGACGTATCCTACGAATATTATAAAGGCCAAAGTTTGTGCCGCTTTGTGAAGATGGCCGAAGAAGGCAAAACTACTGAACTCGGTCTGAAATTTAGCTTACATAAAGATCTGGACCAGGAATAACATTATAGGCGCCTTACTACTTTTTTATTCCGAAAAACGCGTACGAAGCCGCGGGCACAAGCTAGTAGTTTGAATGTACTGGTCTACACAACAAAGTCGGCGATACAACCCGGAGTTTGGCGCGACAATTCAGTTTTTGAATATTGTAGGTATGCGACAGTGTTTTGTCAGCTTATTTTTTACTTCGACTTTAGTGTGTAGACTCCATTGTAAACGTGGAAAATACCAATATCTATACTAATATCATAACGACGACCTCTGTGGCGCAGCGGGCGAAGGTCCGCCTAAGCCGAAAGAGGTTGCGGGTTCGAATCCCGCCTCGGGACAAATGTTTATACGATCTGCAGATATTTGTTCTGGATGTTAAGTATAATAAAAAAATATCTAAAAATATCTACCTATGCAGTGTATTGTATTAAATATATCAGTTATCTAGTACCCATACAACAAGCTCTGCTTAGCGTGGGACTAGATGATGTTTTGTTAATTGTCCAGCATTATTTATTATCTAGACTAATATTATAAAGAGGAAATGTTTGATTATTTGTTTATTTGTTTGTATTGGCTCCGAAACTACTAGACCGATTTGAAAAATTCTTTCATCGTTAGGAAGCTTACTTTTCAGGTAGATATTTTATCTCGGAATTCCCACGGGAACGGATACTAGGCGGGTGAAACCGCGAGGCGATCGTCTAGTTTATTTGTAAATTCGAAATAAATTATTTCTGTTTGTCTATTATGTAAATTTTCAAGCCTAATCAGCTAAACGGATCTTAATAAAATCTTCCAGCGAGGAAGAACCCGGAGACCCTATGTAGGCCATAAGCTTTTCCCTCAAAAGAGCCAAGCAGGAGGACAGGAGTTTGTAGATAATAATATAAAGTACCTACTATACTACTTATCAAGCATAAAACCACGCACTTTCCTCGTCGAAAAGGTTCAATATTTTTTTTAAATGAACAAATACATTAACTAAAATACAATGGAACACTGGAAAGCGCATAAGTTAAAAACTGTGTCGTACCTCCCAGCGCCCAAACTCAGGATTAGTTAAAGCCCAATTCACCAAGCAGAAATCACAGCATATCACTAAAGTTTCCGATTTAACAGTTTGGTAACTAAATGGTTACATCATTTCTATTTGGTAAAATCGGGCTCCAGGAGATCTGACGTTCACTATAAAATATTACTTAGGTAGGTACTTAATGTATTATTATACAATAATATGAAAAAACTAAAGCCTAAAAATAATTTGATTTGAAACTTTATAGCATTTTATTAGAGCTTCACACGATCCACATCAGAAGCACTTATTTTATTCAGATAGTAATTTTACTCTGTAATACATCGGAAAATAGCATGAAGGAACTTCTAAGTGCCCGACCCACATGTGTTTTTAGAGAAAACAACTGAAAAACCTCCCCTATTTATTTTACTGCGTTCCGCAATAATCGGTGCATTCTTCGCAAACAGAACTTGAAAAACATTTCGGTATTTTTCTAAACCAAGAATCCAGAAATGTAATGTGTGAATTTTCATGTTGTTTAGTATTTTCTTTCACCAATGTGTACAAAATGAATATAAATGCTGTTAAAACTAAGAAAACCTCACTAGTTTATCTAATTATCTAAATAGATCGTTTATTTTATGACTGGCACATTCTAATTATATCCCACAATATCTTGCAATATTAAAAGTAGGTCTAAGTATCGGTATAGGTAGGACCTCATTGAAAATGCAGCAGTTTATTTAGTGAAATAAGCTGCTCCACAAATACAGTGTACAGATCCATAGATCTATCCACATCGTCGCCGGTTTCATTTCTTACTAAAACTAAACAAAGAATTTGAAAGAAACTCACCTAATTCCTCGCACTTTCACACAAACAGACACAAAGTTCCCAAGCCAGCCAAAGTTCGTAAAGTTCGTGAGTCGGAACACAGCACGTATTCAATACACGAGCTCGCTGTAGCAACTGAGCCAGAGCGTCCCTTTTCGGGGCGGGGACCCCCAAAACTGCAAGTGGAGGGGAATAGATTCCGGTAAGGGGATGATTTAGGGAAGAGACTAGTAAAAATGCCAAAGTTTGCATTCCTGATTGACTTCAGGGCTCCGTACACGAGGCTGTATTTCCAGTAGAGGTATTCAAAGCGAACGATTTTGTATTGAATCAGAGGAATTTTGGTCTAAGGAATCTCGTTTCGCATTTCAGAACGGAGTTTATCGTTATTGTTTGCATAGACGATTCAAGCCGTATTTTGTTTTTGTCGTGTTTTGTGTGAGCTCCGTTTAAATATCGTTTTAAAAAGTAGAACAGGTAATTTAGAAGAGCTACGATATCGGAATGCTGAGAGTGAAAGATGATGTTGAAAGTGCTCCAGGGTTTTTCCAGTTTAGCGCCTTAGGTAAAATGATAGTACTTAAATAGATTTTTCTTTTGGATAGACTTTTTTTAATCTGTCTAGTTGCTTATGGATAAGATTGAGATAAACAAAAACAACATTAAGCTAGGTAAATAAGTACATTTTAATTCAGGTTAGGCAAAGCCGTAGGTTTTAGCTGGCCATTAATAATAGGGTGGATAAGTTCTTATGTCTTTTTTGTGGTAATAGCCTTTATTCACAAAGAAAATTATATTTACTAGTATTTTGGTGGTTAATCTCTTGGAATCTGATGATTTTGGAGTAGCACCCATAGGGATATGGCAGCAAATGTTCCTAACCTCCACGTGTAAAATAGGTAATGGAATAGTAAAAGGCCAGCAATTTATAAATGTATTCTATTTATCTGACCTTGTTTTTGGAACGAAGTTCCTTATCGCGAGTTGTGAAAGGGGGCTAGACGGAAAAAATTCTTACGAAAATTTGTAACGACATAATTTGACGAAGAGAACCGAGGAGAACCGAAGCGACGACTGCAGCCAAGTTGAGCCGAGGTGCGCTTCGATTCGTACAATCGTGTGTTCCGCTCGCTCGCGCAACATGTTATTGGAGTGAGCGGGATATACTCGTATCAGTTGTCTGCGGCCTCACTGAAGATGACGCGAGGACGCGAGATTAATCGAAAGGAACTTCGTTCCATCCGGGTGTCCCTTGACACCTCTCAAGGTTTTTTTTTTGTTTGTTAGATGGTTTTAAAAAATAAGATTATTTCAAGTCTAAGTTTTTTGTTATAATAGTGCGTAACCCCTCACACTCGGGGTAATTTCTAAGAAATCAAATAGGTACGTCACTTGACCTCGTAGCGCAATTGGTTAGCGTATTCCCGTACTGAGAGAATGTTGCGGGTTCTAGTCCCGTCGAAGAAGTTTTTTTAGCTATTATTTGATTGAGTTTATTAAATAAATGCTAATCAATACGTGTATGTGCATAATATTATGTACGTACATGTATTGATTAGTATTTATTTAATAACTCAAATAATAACTAAAAAAACTACTACCACGGTACTTGAACCCGCAACTTTCCCTCCATAACTGTATATCTTTTAGAAATAGTTTTTTTTTAATTGCCATAAAATAAATTTCTCGCCCTTGCGTTCTGTAAAATGTAACATTTTTCTTCATTTAATCCTGCATTTCTATGTAGCTACTAATCCTAAGACAATTGAATAATTATCCCCATAAATAAACTAAATAGACTGAACTAAGATGCTTTCGAAGAAGATTAAAATGTACTTCAGTATCTCTTAACTAGGATTACGTACAATATCTCCACTGATGCCAGTTATAAAGACTCTTGCGATGACTGGGAGGTCATGAGTTCCAGAGCCCTCATCACGAATAAAACTTCGAATGTTACTTGTAAATTCTACTAATATTATAAAGCCGAAAGTTTGTGTGAAATCTGAATTTTTGTTATCTAGAATCTCCAAAACTACTAAACAGACGCGTGACCCGAGAGCTGGTGAGTATCTGGCGCAGTGCATCAGCATTGCCATACAGCGGGGCAATGCAGCCAGCGTCTTGGGGACGCTTCCAACTGGTATTGATAATGGATCAGTTGACCTATCTGTAGATTGTTTGCAACAGTCTGCAGTTAGCTCAATTGTTGAAATTGTAAATACTACTTCTAATTAATTTCTATTATTCGATTGTAATTTTCTTTTTGACTTAAGAGTATTATACAACTATATCTAATGACTTAGCAAGCTATCATAATACGGGTCTTGGAAGAGCGATCAAAAGTACCTATAACCTAACATACATATCGATAACACACTTTGTCTATACTATATAATCTATACTAATATTATAAAGAGGAAAGGTTTGATTTTTTGTTTGTTTGTTTGTTTGTATGAATTGAATAGGCTCCGAAACTACTGGACCGATTTGAAAAATTCTTTCACCGTTAGGAAGCTTACTTTTCAGGGAGTGACATAGGCTATATTTTATCCCGGAATTCCCACGGGAACGGGAACTACGCGGGTGAAACCGCGAGGCGATCGTCTAGTTAGTGATAAGTGCACAGCTCCCGCATACAGCAGTTATGAATTGAAGCTTTAGTCACGCCGGCTATATTAATTAGAACACTTTAAAGTTAAGCGGCACAAACGAATGTGTTGACTTTAAAAAGGATGACTTAATCGGTTACTTGATGAAAGTTTTTAGGCGTAAAGTATATACTGAGACCTACTGACCTCGAGAACTAAAACATTTTTTGAACGTTGACCACTAATATTTATCATGAGCAACTGTTGCTCATGATAAATACCTATTAGTGGTCAACGTTCCGTGTACCGAAAATACGCGTGCGAAGCCGCGGGCAGAAGCTAGTAATATTATAAAGCCGAAAGATTGTGGAATGTGAATTTTTGTTACCTAAGATCTCCAAAACTACTGAACAGATCTAGATGAAGTTTGGCGTACGTTTAGAGCAAAGCCTGACTTAGATAATAGGCTACATATTATACCGAAAATACGCGTGCGAATCCGTGGGCAGAAGCTTGTATATTATAAATGCGAAAGTTTGTGAAATGTGAAGATTTTGTTAGGATTGAAATTTCGCACGCACTTAACGTAGCCTAACTTAAGCAATAGGCTACTTATTACACCGAAAATATGGTCGCGAAGCCGCGGGCAGAAGATTTCAATAAAATCCAATCATAATAATGCACCCACAAACTGGGAGAAACATTCTATAGAGTTAATCAAATAAAGCTTATTTACAGTTTATTTACACTGTCGCTACCGCCGCCGCCGCCCGCCGGCCCTGTTATAGGTAGGTATGCACGTGATGACATGGGGCAGGTGGTGTGACTCATGACTTTATGAAGGCTACACAGTATGGGGACTATGGGGAATGCAGAAAAACTAGTTATGAAATAAAATCCGCTGATACAACTTTTATTTTTGTACTTGCAAGTGGCAAATTAGTTGAAGCATCAAATGTTTAGAAAGTTTTTGCATTTGATAGGATACAGCGCTTTTGTAAGTAAAGTAAGAAAAAATATAAGTAAAAATGCGTGCTGTGGGCTATTTATGTGTTGGTTAACAGAATAACTGTTAACCAATACATTAATCGAGCACATACCTAGGTACACAAGAAAAAAAGCAAAATCTTGAAAACTCCCCGACAAATTTTCACGAAACATGGCTAAGAACACTCGGGATAAAAAAACCTATGACAAAACAAACGAAACGAAAATCGGTTTATCCGTTTGGGAGCTACGATACCACAGACAGATACACAGACAGACACGTTAAACTTAAAACACCACTCTCTTTTTGCGTCGGGGGTTAAAACAAAGGTTAAGAATAATGTAACAATTACGATATCAAAAATGCCAACACTCAGCAAATGCGTAAATCATTTCTTTGTTACACATAACATAACAAAACATAAATATAAGAATTAAAGAAAAAACAATGAAAGTAGAGTCACATAAAATGTGTTCATATAAGTAACTATGCTAACGCCGCAGAGTTCTTTTTACAACTCGCATTCGCTGCGAAATTTTGAGTTTTTACGAAAAACATTTCGAGATTGGTTTGCACAATTACTTCAAAATTAAACTGGACCCCTCTCGATAAGCCATGATAAAAGATTTTCCTTATTTAACAAAATCGGTTCACTATTACAACATATTGCTTAGCTTGGGGCTAGATAATGCTGTGTGAATTGTCCTGCATTATTTATTTAATGTTTTATTGACTAACCGCTCGCGGGTCCGAGCCTTGCAATAGTTGCAATTCATTGCCAAAAATATCCAACCTCGACATTTTTGGTTTTTGTAGATGTAGAGGAAGGTAACTGATGTCCGACGATAAGATAATAGTTATCGTTGTTCTCACTCTGGTATAATACAAATTTAGAGAGAGGGATAAACTTAGTAGACTTGTTTTGAACAAAATATGTCAATTAATAACTTTGTTATCAAGAAAATTATAATCAAATAAAAGAAATAAATTAGAACTAGTGAGTTTTTAGAACAACTAATTTCTGCCCTCGCACACGTTGTTTCTGTGGAAACGTTTTAAGGTTATTTCTATCCCATGGGAACTGATTTATGGGATAAAAACTATCTAAATGGAAAAATTTCAGCTCAATCCGTTCATTAGTTTTGGCGTGAGGAAGTATCAAACATTCATCCTAACATCTAAAGATCCAAACTTTTGCAATTATAATATAAGTGTGATTGAAACAATTGAACGAACTGCAGACTATTTCAAATAAATAAGTACAGTAAGTAACAAGTGTAATAAGTAAATGTAAATGACATTATCGTGCATTAAATCAAAATTTATCGTCGCCAATAAATCCTGCGTAAGGGAAAACATAACTTAACTCATAGTTCTCATAGCAAAGAAATTGTAAAAACTAGTCTTGAATAACCCTTGAAGCGATTCCAGTTTAAAGCTCGCAAGTGTAGTCGTAATTGTTATTCTGATAATGTAATTATTAATGTATACAGTGTGGAAATTAAACTCAGGCGCTGGAGGGAAACTACTTAAAATCCTTAAGCTAGCTCATTTTACTTAAAGGAGACATTCCTTTATTTTTAAAAAGAAACAAATCTGCATTAAAATATTTTTTTAAACTCGCTTGCTTCGCCCGGGACTCGAACCAACTAAAATTTAAAAAAATAAACACTCTTTATTTTATTATACTAATCGGTAGTATTAATATTCAGGATAAAGTTTCTGTAACAAACATTTGGTCTTAAAAATAAAAATAATCGTTAAATCTAACATCAACTTTATTTTACTATCAATTTTGTAACACTTAAATTATTTAACTGATAAATTGTTCGAAATGAGCCCCGTCGTTCCGGCTACACAACATTAGTCGCCGTTGAAATTCATTTCTTGTAGCCTTCAGCAAAGTGTTGTGGTGTATGCCCCTGATAACATTTTCTACCGCAATCCTTAGCTCTTGAACGGTTTCATAGCAAGTTTCATAAACAACATTTTTTACATGACCCCATAAAAAGAAGTCCATGGGCGTCAGGTCTGGACTTCTTGCAGGCCATCTAATCGTACCGTTTGTACCTATCCAGGCATTGAAATTTTCATTAAGGTATGCCCTGGCAATTCTGCTGTTGTGGGCAGGTGCACCATCTTGTTGAAAAATGATATTATTTCGTTCCTCTTCTGGCAGAAGGTTTAATTGATTTTTTAAAAGCTCTAATATTTCAATGTATTTTGCTGCATTCAGATGTCCTTCGTAAATGTGCAACAAAACAACCATGTTACTTTTGATTCCACACCAAACATTAAACGAAAATCTGACCTGATTGTTCGTTTCACGGACACGGAATGGATTTTGACGAGACCAATAATGATTGTTATGTCTGTTATACATTCCATTATTACTAAAATTTGTTTCGTCAGACCATACAATACAGTCCAAGAAATTTGGGTTGAGGGCTATTTCTGTTCGAATATTTTCACAAAACTGTAATCTCCTTTCACTATCTCCGGGATGTAGTTTCTGCACCAATCGCCCATCACGATAACATTTGTATTTGTATTTTTTCAGAACTTTAAGTATACTAGTATGGTTGATGCCTATCTCTTGAGCAGCTTCCCTGCTTGAAGCTTTCGGGTAACACTCGAAGTAGGTTAAAATGTTTAACTCAACATCGCTATAGTCCAAATTTTGTTGCTGTGGGCGTCCAGTCTTCTTTTTAAAACTTCCAACGGTCAGTAAATTATTCACAATTCGAGACAAAACCTTTCTAGATGGTAGTTCTCTGTCTGGATACTTCTCGCGATACCACTGCAGAGCTAAATCGTAGCTCTTGTTGCAAACAAAGTAAGCTTCTAATAAATCGAATTGTTCTTGATACGCCATTATGAGATAATTTAATTACGTAAGGGAAGCAACACTACTTAAATAAAATCTGTTGATAAAAATCGTTCGAATTTTAAAATTATTGTCCCGCCTCGCAAACAAAGTCAAACGTTCCATTTTTAAACTTCTCCACTGAACGCCTCGGATCATGTAAGAAGGAAATGTGCATAGAGGTATTACCACCATTGAACAATTTTCTTATCGAAGATTTCAACAAGGTACTTAACGATAAATAAGCAAGCGTGTACTTCATACGAAGTCTTTGAGTGTTGGAGAGATAACAGAACTGTTACGTGTCTTTTACTTGTTAAAAGTGAACAGTAACCAAATATTTTTTAGAGAAACTTTATCCTGAATATTAATACTACCGATTAGTATAATAATAAAATAAGGAGTGTTTATTTTTTAAATTTTAGTTGGTTCGAGTCCCGGGCGAAGCAAGCGAGTTTAAAAAAATATTTTAATGCAGATTTGTTTCTTTTTAAAAATAAAGGAATGTCTCCTTTAAGTAAAATGAGCTAGCTTAAGGATTTTAAGTAGTTTCCCTCCAGGGCCTGAGTTTAATTTCCACACTGTATAATAAATATTGAACTTGTAAAAATAAAATTTCGTCATCATAGTGGCATGACCAGCATAATAATTATGCCAAATCGTATGACATGACTGAAAAATAACAATGTAAAATACCAGGGCAAGAAAAGAGGAAAGAACGAAGTTTGTGTTCTGTTTCTTATATACCGTGGCAGTTTCAGGTGATTCGGGTGGTGGTTTCAAATCAAAGGGCGAAAGTGCGCCGTCAGTATAAAACAATGGTAATGTAAACATTTTCCATAAATTGTAATTGGCTCTAAACTGCAAAGTTTGCTAACTAAGTATTATAAATATTATAATACACCAGCGTGATGCTGGTCCCCCGTGTCGTGTCGGTCTGCCATTCTATCAAATTATGAGAGTGAGAACTTGAGTTTTTAATTAATGTATTTTACTAAATATGTAATACTAGCTTCTGCCCGCGGCTTCGCACGCGTTGTGTCTATAAACGTTTATAGGTGATTTTTATCCCATGGGAACTGATTTATGGGATAACAAGTATCCTGTGTTTGATTCCAGGATTACAATTACCTGTACCTATGCAATTTCAGCCCGATCCGTTTAGTAGTTTTGGCGTGAAGAGGTAACAAACATCCATCCATCCATCCAGCCATCCAAACTTTCGCATTTATAATATTAGTGTGATGTGATGTGATAGTGTGATGTGATAAACTTGCACGCCGTAACGGCAGAAATACATTGTTTCATATATTATATACAGCACCTATGTACGTTACTTACTTAGAATTAGATGCAATAAATTATTAATCACCTGACTCAATAGCCGACCGTTTCGACACAGTCATTGGCATATAAATAAAATATGTAATTCGAAAAAATCCCTTGATATTACTAATCTTTATGCGAGCAAAACTTACCACTATCTCTTTTCATACTTTACCTGACTGGTTAAAAAGAAAGGTACAGCAAGTTCCCAGTTCCTACAATTAAGCTTTAAATGCCATCATAATACCTTTTATCTGGAATTCGTCGTATTGGAGTTCAGAACAGCACTTTTCCAAGAGCACTTGCTCTCGTATAGAACAATAGAGTCTAATAACTGGGGAGAATTAGTACTTGACCTATACTCAGAGAATGGTCGGTTTGAGGGCGGTAAGCGATTTGGAAAACGCTCGGAGCGGTTGGTATGGCCTGGCATGTTAAACCATTCGGCATGGTTGCATCGTACAGTGGCATAGTCCCATCGTTGAGCGGTACGATGGGACCATGCCACGGCTGGTGCTTTGTGGTGCTGGTGGTCTATTCAGACGTATTTGTGAGTATCAGGCATACTATTTTCGCTGCGCATTGGTTCAATTTCTTTTTGTAGGTATTCGTTATCAAAATTCAGCCAAGTAGCGGAAACAGTATGAGTGATGCACTCACGATCTGGCTGAATCCACCAACTGCTCTCAGGCGTGTCTCTAACTATACCTAATGAGCCTTTTGACAGCTACAGCTAAGGAAAAGCCTTCCTTTCCTTCTTCCCGATCTAAAAAAAACAATCTCAATATTATACTTGGAACCATGCAACAAAATGTCAAGAAATCTAAAACTGTAGAAAAACAAAATCCCCTGCTCTTGACAAACATAAGTCTGTGCTCTGGATATATGCAACAGAGAGAAGCTTGCCTAGCCTAATTCCATGGACGCATTTTGTACGTCATGGGTTTCATGGTTTTGAAAATGAAACATTAAGTTTCGTGCGAACATGTGCAATGTATTTCAACAGTCAAGGCAGCCCTGGCTGTTGAAATTATTGGCAGGTTATTTAGTGTAGGTACTGTTTACGTGTTATTTAGTAAGTATATCAGATTGCTTCTATTTTGAGAAGATAATAATCTCGAATCTTTGATGCAAAAGGCAGCTGTTCAATATTCTACACGTGCGTTTATCTTCCGTGACACGGCAACATGGTTCTACCAGGAGTTGAAGATAATTACTCTCGGAAAGTGCCTCTACCAATCTCGATAGCTGCTAGAAACACGGTCATAACATAACCCACATTCGGTATTATAATTATCCGTCAAGGAACCTGATCTGACTTTTATAGTACTGCTTTGACTAAAAAATAGTTTAAGGTTTTTGTTATTTTAGTGCGTAAGCCTCGCACTCCGGCTAATTTCTGATTTCTAAGAAATCAAATAATATCGCAAAAATTTTCGACTTCGACGGGACTTGAACCCGCATCCTTTTTTAAATCATATCATACTATACTATTACATCCTACTAATATTATAAAGCCGAAAGTTTGTGAAATCTATATTTTTGTTACCTTGGATCTCCAAAACTACAGATACGATTAAGATGAAATTTGGCATACGTTTGGAACGTATAGCCTAACTTAAGCAATAGGCTACTTATTTATCAAATATACACATGCGTAGCCACGGGCAGAAGCTAGTAATAAATATTCCCAAAAAATGTTCGACAGGACTTGAACCCCCTCCCACATCTCACACTGTACTGAGGGAGGGTGGCGGTTTCAAGTCCCGTGAAAGTCGAAGTATTTTTGGGATATAATTAAATTTCTTAATTTAAACGTCTTTGCTTTACTCAAAATTTGTATTTATTTTTATATTAATAATGTTAGTTGTTTACGAGAACCTAAATTACATTATCAACTTGTATCTACTCTCTGTATTTGTAGTTCTAAGTATTTATGGTTATAATATACAGAGTGGTACAAACGAACGTTATCCTGGACAGCTACCCGAAATATTCAAGATAGCAAATTTTACTGTAAGGAAATATGCCTTTATTTTTAAAAATAGGTAAAACTGCATTCACAGAATTTTGTAAAACGACTGGCCTTATCCGGTAATCGAACTCACTGAAATCTTAAAAGGCAACACAATAATTTTTATGTCACCGATCGGTAGTTCAATTTTGACAATTCGTTTGATCATGGCATCAAACCCAGTTAGAACAGAAACTTTGACCACTAGGTATACTCATAATTGATTAGATCGCTTGCAAATGGACCATACCACCATACCTGTTAATATATTCAGCGCGGTTACCCAACATAAAAATATTGTTACTACTAAACCCCGAAACAAGTGCACAATGCAACTTTTGTGCACAGACTTGTATTGTCTACTTCAAGAGCTTTTATTGTGTATGCATTGTTGTGCACAAATTGTAGAGTTTGGGTGACGCCAGGAATTTCTATTGCTCTATTATTTTTGGTTTGCTTTGGTGTCTGGCACAGGTAAAGCTCTTCTTCTAGAAATAAGGGATTTAGGAATTGTTTGTTATAAGCAGTTTGTCTTTGTTTGGTTTTCACAACAATAGGACCACTAGACTGTTTTCTCAGAAATAAAGGAGAGTACTAAAAATAATCCCCAGTTTGAGAAACAATAAGCTTTTAAGTGTTGATGAACTTTTAAAACAGTTTGTAGAGTAAATAATAATCAAAAGTGCAAATATGGCCGTTACTTACTTCCACAAAACAAATCAATTCGTACACACACAATATTATTATTTCATAATTTAGTTAAAGCGTTCTCTGCCAAGGCCCTTACGCAATGCGACCCGGAACGCCGCATCATCGCTGTGCAAGGAACTGTCGTAATGACCGTGTCCGTCGGTGGCAGTCAAAGTGTTGATACTATAATAATAATAATAATAACCTTGCATGAGTTAGTTGAAAGGAGATTGTTTGTTATATTATAACTCAAATTAAGGGGTCCGAAACATTGAACAATTTTAAACTGCATTATTCTCAAGGGCTAACTTTTGATATTCGATTCTATTTATACAACGGCCCCTTAGCAAACCCTAATAACACTCGTCCAAACATTATTGACAATAAGACACCCTGGGATATTTTTTCATATAATCTCTAATGAATAGAATCATAAAAGCGTGACTTCTTTGTGCTTAATCGGTAGAACTAGCACCTTGTATCGGCGGAATACGGTTCATATTATTAAATGGGGTAAAGGTACCAGAGAATTACCGTATTACCATAATTTCATAACGAAGGGTGAACGATTTTCTAATATAACGCTCGTACTTTGATTTTTTATAGCGCTTTCTTTCATAGGAGTTATATTTCCCATTAACGTACGGGATAAGTTCCCCTCTACTTTGAGGGCATAATTTTACTTTATTGCCTTATGTGAGCGCTTGAACTTTAATAAGTTTTGCTTGGCTTTTGAAAATTCCGTGGCGGAAGGAATGGAACATATATATACTTACTTAGGTTTTATTTGTCTGTTTTTCAGTTGCTTATTACTTAAATAGATTATTCCTATGGTCATTTAGAGACTCTTTGCAAATTGTGGGCAGTAGGTACACAGTAACAAAATATCATCTAAAAATGTTAAAAAATTCGATTTGTTTTCATAATCACAATAGGTCCTATAGTTATTACTAAATTCTTAACCCTATTCAATAGGGTAAAAAATTAAGTAATAACTATCCAACAAAACAGCTTTCGTACGGTCGTTTACCTTTTAATATAGAACCTAAAAACTACCAGAACTGACAGTCAAATGCAGTTGCAACACGCATAAATACTGGTAATACATAAATAATCCCGCAGACCGACCCCCTAATACCCATAAATCGAAATATCGGATTGTTCACTGCGGCCGGTCTGATAACACATAACTCTGTGATGTATTCGCAGTTTGACGGTCGAGCTTATGATTTTGGGGGTGGCAGATTCGACCATTGCAAATTCAGCAGTTAGCTTTTTGAAGCTCGAGAACGTAGCCTGGGGCGTTTATCCAGACCGTACCTTTTAACATAGTGTTCAATAATGATTTAATGATCTAACGTACTTTGGAACGAGGTTCAACGCTGCGAGAGCATGACGTTTTTTACCAAATGGTTTATACGTCCTTTACGTGATTTTAGGTAAATTCAATGCATTTAAATAAATTAAACAAATCACTGGAGGATAAATTGTAATATTTTTAGCCATTACTGTTCCACAGCTGGGCAAATACATCTCCTTCCTTCTTGTTGTAATTATGTTTCTTTAATTTTGACATCAACTTATTACTTTTATCATTTACATTCATTACAATACGTTATTGACATTCTAATTCCTGTTATACTATTGTGCTTTTGATTGACTCTACCTACATTAAAAAATTTATTGTTTTAG
Organism: Eupithecia subfuscata; assembly: GCA_963564075.1. Classification (NCBI taxonomy): domain Eukaryota; kingdom Metazoa; phylum Arthropoda; class Insecta; order Lepidoptera; family Geometridae; genus Eupithecia; species Eupithecia subfuscata. The sequence goes on from OY751106.1 coordinate 4,432,351, forward strand.
ATTTGTTAAACTTCACCCTTTTTTTAAGCGCTTGATAATTTCTCATTTTGCATGTTAATGCTGTAAACCTGTCCATGGCAGACTAGAGATACCATAGATTGACATAAGACCATTGTACACATTACAACCTTGTTACACGGCAATATACGCATTGAGAGTAGCTTGTGTGCAAACATTATACTTTAATCGCTTAAAAGCGCATTTTTTCCTCCAAGCGAAGCACTTAACACTCTTATACATGCTTACATTACACGGTTATAAACTACCGTCTCTACCTCTACATTGTAATCTTTCACTAAAAAGTTGTTGCAACTAAACGTTTTACCCGCTAACCCAATAAAAAACTAACAGAACAACACAACATCGTCTTTTTATTTACTTTAGGGTCTAAAGTTCCCATAAAGCCTGTTCTTAAGGTCCTATCAAAGGCAATCAGCGTTACTTACAATAATGGACTGGAAGTCCCGGGATCGAATCTCCACGCTATACAATACTATCTTTACGATGTAATCTGAATCCGAGAGATTAATCTTTATATTGGTTTTTGTATTGCCATGGTTTGGATAATCGCTTTTTGGGCACATCGAACGAATATCTTTTAATTTTGTCTACACAAATAATATAACCATGAAAATATATTTGTAGGGCAAGCTTTGGTTTATATCAAAAGAGTAGGTAGGTACCTTTCCAAAATTTTCATGTCTGTGCTTCTTGCTGTTGTTTCCGCTATTTATGCGTTATATTAGTTTCCGCGTAAGCATACCACAATGATAGCAGCAAGTAGCCTTTTCTATGGGATTACATTAAAATGGCAATTTTAATGCATTCCCATTAGAACTGAACATGAACAAGAAAGACCATATTATAACATTTCAAAGTTTGCAAGGATAGCTTGTGATATTGAACCAAAATATCAAAACAGTGAAATGAAATACAAAAATTGTAAATAATGGTAATTACCGCAGGAACTAGGGGAAATAGTTTTATAATCATCATCCGCAACCCGATTTCACCCATCGCTGGGTATAGGCCTCCAAACTTTTGTGCCACTCCACACAGTCCTGCGCCAACATCCAGTTGGAGCAAGGCGCTAACTGAATGGCGTCCAAGAACTGGAGAAATTTATCTTTACGTAATATTCCGCTTGAGAAAATTGTGAAGGGCTGGTGCATGCATTGACTCATGGTCTAACAATTTATTCATATCTAATTGCTACAACGCTGGTCTTCCGACAGAAACGTTATGTCATTATGGCTAACTGTTATACATTTCCGTCTCTTCTAGAAATTGGTCAAAGTTCACGTTCTATAAATGACAGAAATTAGCTTGTATATATCGTGGGCGTACATTGAAAAAAACCTGAAATTGTTTGTCCTTTCTTCAGCAGTCGGCGTCGTCGTGTCTATACATCTTCATAATTTGAATTTCTTTATTGCGACTTCGGTAAAACGTCGGGAAAACGTCCATTCTGTACGTTATATTATCAATGCCCTCTGTAGATAATGGTTTGTATAGAATTACCACAGAGAACAGAACAGTAAGTATGGTACGAGAGAACAGATGTGGGGTGGGATTATTTTAAATTAGTTTTGATAAGGTCTTGTGGACGATTTGATGTGATTGCAAGTCTATTATGGACACTTGGACAGGGTGTTGAATATGCTCGCTAAATGATAATGGAGTTATTATGGACCTTAGGTTAAGTTTTTGACATTTTGACATTTTGGCGTAATAAATTGTGCGATTGTACAAATAATTCACAGTCCTTTGATAAGCTAACTACTTCAGAGCTCGATATAGGCTGGTCAAAGGCTGTATGGCAGACATTGCTCTTCGACGAAAAGGCTAATCGTAACATATTTTAAATTTTGAATCTTTTGTAATTGTTTGTGCAACATTTTGTAAAATTCTGTTGTATATGTTTATCTGTATTCATTATATATTTATACCACCAGCTGGTTAATTTAGATGTATTAGTGATTGTTATGTGAGTGTATCATGCATGCTATTTTTGACGCTCATTGGTAATTTTTTGTTTGCTTGTTTTTCGTATTCAGAGACCAGACAAGAGCGACGAGATTAGAATGCGTGAAACACGAAAACATATGAATAGTTAAATTGACTCATAAATTGTTGCTGTTCAAAGTGTTCGCACAACCTAGTATATTTCAAAGTTATGGTAGATGGTGCTGGTTGATTCCCAAACTCCCCTTTGAATTTGGTGTTTGGTGTGGTGTTTGAAGGTGTTCAAGGAAAGTTACTGCAAAGCAAATACTCATTCAATAGAAATTACATGACATTGCATGCGCAGTTAAAATGCATGTCTGCGTATGGTCGGTTTATCCGAACACCACCCTTGCACGGATCGAATCACGTCGCTTGAAGAGTTCATTACAGCATGTCAACAGCAGACTATTCTCTATGCCGTTTGTTGCTTGTGGCTCGGGTTGTGTGGTTTAACGGCTCCATCACAGTGTCAGATTTCCAGATGATCCAAATCATCTAACGAATTGATATGCAGCGGATGTTAATAAGAATAGATGTAGCTTTCAAGGGGTTAACTTCTGCAATGTTAATGTTACTAAGTGGAGAGTGTTTTCGGCCTCAGACCGGCCAGACACTTTTAACTGGACATAAAGAATAAATAAAACGTCAAGTGCGAGTCGAACTCACGTACTAAGGGTCCCTAAGACCTTGTGTCTTGCCAAATTATAAAAAAAAAAAAAAAATTCAAATAGAACATACGAATAATAATAACTGAAATTCTATACATTACGTGTGCCTGAACTAGGTAAAATCTGTATCTCAGGCAAAATTGCTTACAGCGAATACATAAGTATAAATATTAACATAGGTAAAGTAAAACAAAGCGTCAGTGCAGATTTTCAAAATAACTTATGCTAACAACACTAAACTAGGCTACATTTTAGGGTTATGATTCTAGGTCAACGGGAAGTAGGTACTCTGTAGGTTTTTGGCTATAGCAAGAATCAAAAGTAATATTTTTTTTGGTCAATAAACTACAAATTTTCATTGTGTACTTGTGCTATGAGTTTATTATAAATTGAACGTATTCAATTGCAACGCTGAAATTGAACCCAAGACTTAAGGCGCTAACCCGACCCAAATCAGCGTCACCGACTATTTTTAACCCCCGACGCAAAAAGAGAAGGGTGTTAAAAATTTAACGTGTCTGTCTGTGAATCTGTGTATCTGTCTATGGTATCGTAGCTCCCAAAGGGATGAACCGATTTTCGTTTAGTTTTTTTTGTGTCATAGATAACTTTATCCTGAGTGTTCTTAGCTATGTTTCATGAAAATTTGTCGGGGGCTTTTTAATTTTTAAATTTTGTTCTTGTATCTTATCAGTTGAGCTACCTGTAGACTGTTTGCAACAGTCTGCAGTTAGCTCAATTGTAAATACTAGTATAATTTTCTTGTATCTTATTATAATGTAAAACGAAGCAATTTTCGAAAATAGATTTAGCTGAGCAAAAACTACATTTTCGCATCTCTGCCTTCACTAAACAAAATAAAACTTTTACAGAGGCATTAAAGCTTATGATAGGTATCACAAACTGCAAAATCGATTTTTGAAAATTCCTTCGTTTAACACAATAATAAGATAAAATAGGTGGTGGCGCTGATTTGGGTCGGGGTAGCGCCCTTAGTCGAACATAATGGAAACGTCAAATCTGAACCGTATACATGTCAACGTGTCACACATATGTATTACGAATTTGAATTCGATTACGCTAAACTTATTTTATTGATCTTTGATGTATTTGGCAGCAAACGGTGTAATCTGACCATAAAGTCTCGGTCTAGCTGGACGCGGCGGCCTAAAGTAGGGTAAATTGATGGCTCCAAAAAAATCTAGCCCCATCGATCTTAATCCTCAAAAATAGCACAAGATTTAATTAAAACTCAAATTACAATAGATACAAAAGTGATTTGATGCGAATGAATCATTTTGATCGATGAGATGAGCTTACTCACGTGCGAAACGGGGTGCATTGTTACGTTGCTGGTGGGCTATGTGAATAGCTGACAGCGGTTTATTGTATCCGGGCGACAGTGTTTTCCGAGCTTCAGAAAGTTTTACTAACACACTAGATAAACGGTGTTATTCCAGTTTTCCCCCTTGAAGATTAGCCTTATGGGGGAAAACTGGAATAGGCTAAGCTGGTAAAGGCTAGGTGTCGATTATTTTGTCGTGCCACCAATTATTAAATTTGTTGCTTTATCAGCTAGTTTCTGCTATTCAATGAAACAATCAAATAAAACAATTCTGTTGACTCACCATCGACTATACGCTTATTAAGGTGTTCCTATTGATAAAGTAAGAGATATAAACCTAGTGTGAAAACAAAGCTTGAATGTAGTACCTACGTTCAAATTTAGGTATAACAGTCTAGTAATGCTAATTACCACAGAATGCTAAATTTATTGCCTGTATTGCAAAGCTACTTGATGCAACTGAAACTGATACAAATTTACCACATACTTTTAGGTGGGCCGCGACTAGCGTCCATTGAAAGCGCAAAGTGGCCATTTTAACAGCCACCATATTAAATGTCAAATGATTCGAGTAAAGGAGGCTAATTATTTTTAAAATTATCAGGAAAAAACAAATCCGTAACATTTTCACAGCTGGGGATAAAGTCGGATAAAAGTCAATTCTTGTAAACTGCATTAAGTCCGCCCATACACAAAACTCACTCGACTGTAAATCTCCTTTGAGTGTTCGCTTCGTTTTAAACTTATAATAATAGAATTCCGACGAATTAATTGTATTATTCCTAGGGCGGGTTTCGTAGCCGGTCGCACGTAAATAATTTGTTGTTACATAAATATTTCTTTTGGCTTTGTTCAATCGAAATTGCTCAGTAGTTTTTGAGAGCTTTCGTTCTGGAAAGTTATATCAAAAGAATATCAAAGCATATTTAGCTTACAAAGAACTTATTGAACTTGCCATGCTTGAACTTTTAGACACAAATGAACTATATCTACATCTAGGTTTAAGTTCTTAAATACTTCTTATAATTATAATCATGAATAATTACTAGAACTCTATAATTTTTTTATAGAATCATCGAACTATAATTTTATTTCGAGCGATAATTTCGAGTTCCATCGAACTATTATTTTTAAATAAAATAGGCACCATATTTAGGCCTATTTTATTGAAATTTTTATATATCAGATTATTTTAGGCGGGTGAGATGTCCCCTGCCTCAACCAAATTGTTTTCCATCTGCAAGTTGCTAAGCCTTTTTTCCCCTAGCAACTATCAAGCGACCTACACCAACACATTTATCAATTCGCACATTTACCGACTGTATAGGAACTACAGTCGCTAGGACTGGTACAGTATTATACCGTGCCTACCGTTGAGTTATTACCCGGTAATATGGACTAAATGTTCGCGCTTTTTCTTTATGTGAGCCACTCACGCACGCATGGATAAGAGATTAGGCTGTAGGTGAATAGACTGGGCAAAATCAGGTACTTACTACAGTTTCTTTATAATTTAGACAGTGGTGTGGTCTTGGCTAATAAATAAAGCCTCTTCCAATTCAGTAAGTTAATATCGCAAAAGATAAGTCGGCAGCGTTTAGGAAATTGCGTAGAGTCATCTCGTTATCCATACCGCAATGCTTGAAAAGAAAAGTTTTCAATCAGTGCGTCGTACCTGTTATGGCCTACGGAGATGAGACGTGGACACTCTCAGTAGGACTGGCTCACCAGTTCAAAGTCGCTCAGGGACCTATGGACAGAGCTATGCCCGGACTGGGATGACGATCTGCGAAAGACTGCAGGCAGATACTGGATGCGGCAAGCTGAAGACAGCTCGCTATGGCGCTCATTAGTCAAGGCTGGACTAATATAGGCTGATGATTATGATGATGAAGTAGGTAAATGATACCAACGATAAAAGAGAAAGTGTACGAAAACACAAAATTACGGCACAAACTACGGCATAAAATTAAATAATTTTTACTTAAATTAAAATTTCCACCCGCTTACCCTCTGCCTACCGAGAGCGGTTGTATTGGAATAATCCTCCAGTTTTAAGCGAGGCTTATGCCCGTATAGTCCATAAGCTGCTGATAATAACTGTAGATATAAAAATATAATTATTTAAGTTGAGCACAAGCTATCTAAACCAATGTTTAGTACCTAATTTTAATTTTTATGTGTATCACCTCTAAGTGGTTCAAATAAGTAAGTAGGTATGTAGAAATATTTTTACTTTCATTGACAACAGAAGTGAATCCGCCGATGAATTGTCACGGAGGGAATCAGCTGCCCACGTAGTCCTCTGTGTCTACCATGAGTTTTCACAATCTATACTCGCTAGCGACTGTAGTTAAAAATATGATAACTTGTACAGCGCCTCTAGCGGATAGTTGGAAACTAAAATGCGCAGTATGAGTTACGTAGCTAACTATCCTACGTCACAGTGTAGTAAACTATACTGCAGCGACTGTAGTTTGGTCTTCATTTGATTATTATTTGGTAGGTACGTACCATGGGTTACAAATTTGACAGATGTCATAGTAACGAACTATTACTACTGTAGTTACGGCTACGGCACTCCCCGACATTTTGGTTCGTGAAATTATGACTATAGTTTGAGATAGATTTTGCGATTTTTTAATTAAAAATGTTTAATTGAGCATGTTTTGTCTTGGAAATGTTACCTACTGCCGCATTAGAAGATGAACGACGCTAACTAAGAAAGTTACAAAGAGTGCGTGCTTTAGTTGGAAATCCAATTCAAACTATATGTGACATCAGGTTTGTAAAACTCTATAGATTAACCAAAGAACCTTTCCAAAATTTCTGTGATTTATTGCAAAATCATGTACAACCACTAACATAGGATAAGAAAATATACTAGCATATTATGGACTTAAATTTATTTTTTATGTAAAGGCATTTACTTACTTCCTTACATACTTTTCGGTACCTACTTTTGTTTGTAAACACTTCGCGCTATTAGTTGAGTGAGTGCAAGCGAGTCGGAACCATCATCACACGAATAAATTTGGGCTGCATTAGATTTCATTAAAACAAGTAAGTCAAGCTACTTTCTACATTTGTCAGATTATAGTACCATATCACCTACCTTTTGTCTCTATCATCGTGCATTATTTTAAAAGAGATGACATTAAGCAATGAAGTGAGCAACGTTTGCTAATGACCCCAACATAACAACGCAAAACTACACAAGGTACAGTTGTAACTATAACGTTAGTAGTAATCGCCAACACAGCTCATGGTACCATCAAAGAAGCTAATTATACTATCAGCGTATTTACGTAACTACTGTAGTAACGTCAGCGATCTAACTGTGACAACTCATGGTAGACACACTGGAATGCGAGAGAGTAACAGCACAACAAACAGAAATCAACTTGACGAGGTCACTCCGCGAAGCCTGTGAAGATCCCAGGAAGATTCTGCGCTTCTGGACGGAGTTAAAGTGGCTATGATAGCTAACGAAACGCTAACGGGCCAACTGCGAGTCCAAATGCGGAAATAAGAGTTCTTCTACCATAACCATAACAGAAGTAAATCAGAGCCTCATCGAAGCCTGACAACTGTAGCTATTTTATCGTCTGTCACTCTTCTACCCATCACGGTCATCACGTTCACACGCGAGGTACAACCAAATGAATTTATATGACTGAAACAGCATATCTGTTGGTTTAGCCGACTCAGTATGCAGAGGTAGAGGTCGAAGATGGGCCTTGGATAAAATTATTATTGCTTTTGCGTGTATCCATCGAATATGCGTCTTGTCTATGATTCCTTATTTGATGTAACCTCTAGGCTGATACGGATAACGCGATCTTTGCGATTCTTTTCATATAAATGCGCTTGGTTTTTAAACTAATCACACTTAATATCATAAATGCGAAAGTTTGGATGTTGATGGATGGAAGGATGTTTTATAATTCTTCACGCCAAACCTACTGAACGGATCGGGCCGATATTGAAGATGTAGCTCTAAGCCTGGAATCACTCATAGGCTTTTTACACTTTTACCCCATAAAACAGTTCCAATAGTATAGAAATTACCTGTAAACGACGTTTCTATAGGAACAACGCATGAGAAGCAGCTTGCAGAAAATAGTTACATAATAAAAAAGTCGTAGTGTTCAGACCCTAGGTCCGTGGGGTACCGAGGTACTTCGGAGTTTTTTTTTAACTATCTGAGCTTCTGGTCGAGACACGTGACCCGAGAGCTGGTGACTATCCGAACGCTTCCAACTGGTATTGATATGGATCAGTTGAGCTACCTGTAGATCTTTATTGACAAAGAAAATTACAAACAAATAATATAAATAAATTAGTATATAAAATATAATTTTGTGACTTTAATTTTGTGAATTTGGCCACGATCTTACCGTGACGAAGGAAGATTTTAGTCACGATCGTGACTAAAATCTTATCTTATATTTCTAGATTATGTAAGTATGTGACCTAAAGAAGCACGCTTTTACATATGCATGCGTAACAAATGATATTACAGAAAATGTCTAATAGAAACTTCAGCAATTCACATATTTTTTCCATAGCTCTCGGGTTCGAGATATTACGATAGGTTCTTAGAAAGTCCTAAGGGAGTTCGTCGAGGGGTAATTGTACCCCTTGCCTACATTGGTAGGCAATTGCTTTGCATCATTCACAATTCTTATCAATACAGGATTTACTAAGAATGCCCTTTTAATTTAGTTTATTTTATTTTTAGAATTTTGGAGAAACTTACAGCTAGGTTTACAAATTTCAGATGAACATTATAGAACATGCCAGAATAGACCAGTGCATGTTTGTTGAAGGCTAATTACAAGTTTCCGCAAATGTATTTAAAAAAGCATGATACACAGTAAGTTGACGACTTATTAGAAGTAACAAAAACATAACGAATAGAAAAATACTGAAAAAAACAACTATCGAGTCATGTTACCGAATTAACTAAGTTAATTCGGTAACATGACTCGACGACCGATGTGGCGCGGCGAGCGAAGGTCCACCTGCGACGCAGGAGATTGCGGGGTCGATTCCCGCCTTGGGATAAATGTTTCTACTAATATTTGGTCCGGGTGATCTGGGTATTTTATAAGTTTAATCAAAAATACTTATCTATGGAATGTATTATATTATGTAAATCAGTCATCTAGTATCCATAACACAAGCTCGGCTTAGCTTGGGGCTAGATGATGATGTGTGTATTGTCCAGCATTATTTATTATTAGTATTATAATTCATATAGTTAGCTTACACTGGAAAAAATTGATCACTAAGTGAACGTCAAAGCTTACTTGTATTGTACTGTTTTGAATATTATGTCTACCTCACTGTTCCCATGTACTAAAGAATTAAACGAGCAAGAATTTATTGACAGCTTTACGACCTACGTACTCACACTTACCAAAACCTTAGCATTTGACCTTTCTGTATCAAAACTCCGTCACATAATATATTAAACTGAGTAATATATAAAAAATGAGTATCAGTATGGTATCAGTAACTATCAATAGGTACTTCATTGCTACTCTTGCTTGCTTCTGGAATACTTCTGCAAATAGTGAACCAACAACAACGCTCCAAAATGTATTAATCACTGAAAACCTATTTTAAGGTAGCCTAAAATAAGTCTTAAGTTTGTGCGATCTGCTAATATTTGTTCCGGGTGTTCTTGGTATTTCTATGTCTATGTAGTGTATGGTATTAGGTATATCAGTCATCTAGTACCTACCTATAACACAAGCTGTGCTCGTGTGTAGCTTAGCGCTCGAAGATGCTGTGTGGATTGTCCACTGTCCAGCTTTAATTACTTAATGTATTATTCAAAACCCAAGCAAGTCATTTTAATTTCCCAGGCAATTTTCGGCTCTGAAAATACCTACAAGGCACAGGCAACGCTGCCATCATCGCCTTGTTGCCATACCAACGTTTGCAAATAGCTGTTCGGAGAGGAGAAATATTGACGAGTGCGAAAAGTGAAGCCCAACCTACTTATGAATTGTGTCACTGAACACTTCCGTTGCCCATGATGCACATGCATGTGTTGTTGCTACTGGAAACTGGGCAGTGAATAGGTTAAAGTTATAGTTATATGTTAGTTAGGTTATATTTCTTCACGACTGCAAATCTGTTTTTCTTTTGCGAAAAAGTTTTGTACGATGATGATGCTTCGTGTGCAAGTTGACTCGCACTTGGCCGGTTTTTTTTATTTATTTGTTTTTATTTATTTATTTGTTTATCAAAAATACTTATACTATTTTTACAGGGGCCCCTAATGCAATAGTGTAAAAAGTCCACAAAAAACAATCATACCATTATAAATATTTGTCAGATCAATATAAAAACACACCTATGAACTACAAATTAAAATTACTACCTATACAAATTAAAATAAAAAAATATAATTACATGAACTAAAAATTTAAATTACACAATAATATATAAAATTCTCCAATATACAATGTCAAATTATTTCACAACAACATATAATAGTTCTTCACTTAATAAATTCAAATTACATAATGTCAACCCTATTATAATAATAATAAATTTTAATAAATAATAATTTTATTTTACACTAGATACTGTATGGTATGAGATTATTCATAGAGTATGTAAAGGAATGATTTTCGTCTTGACTAATTAATAAGGCAGACCAAACTATCTCCTAACTTAATTAATGCTAATGACACAATCATAATAATCTACTATTATTATAAAGGCGAGAGTTTGTGCCGCTGTAAAATTATTGTGAGAAGACAATGTCAAATCTGAACCGGGCTGAAATTTTCCACTGATGAAGTTGTTTGCCATGTCGGCTACATAATATACCAAAAATCGCGTGCAAAACCACGGGCAGAAACTTTGAATCTATTAAACCTTTTGATGTCATGGAATCCCTACATAAATGATATGGCCAAACGTTGATGGAAATATCATTAAACGTTGATGCTTAAACAATATAAACAGTTTTAGCTGGCCATGTCATGAAATTCTACCATTTCATGAAATGGTCGGTCACATCATGAAGTGATCAATTCTAGGATATGGCCACGAAATATATACAATTTTATGCCTCTGTGCTGAAAATATTTATTCGCATCCGAACCGAATAATGCAGTAATTACCCTGTCACTGTTTTCATTACTTTTCTGCTCTAGCTTTTTGTACAGGAATAAATATTATTTTCGCTGGTACAATTTTACCGTATTCCCAAAATATTTCCGTTAGACATAGTACACACGGTTAAGCTCTTTATACAGGGGCTTGTGCAGGGAAGAGCATCCGTGATGTTTATTCTTGCGTTCGTTTTTTTTCTACCGACAAGCTTCATTGTTGTGTTTCCTTTTGAAGGGTATTGTTGGAGGTAAAAAAGCACACAAGAGCATGATTGTGTTGGGTATAACAAGTTGATGGACGCTTAGTAAAAGTCCAAGCTCTTTGGTAAACGCTATGCCTTGCTTTCTTGGTCCTGTTCCAACTCCAGCTCAAGGTAATTCTTTGAAACGACTATAGTTGATAATCTAAATATTTAATGAAAACAATGCCAGCATTATGCAGTTATATGAAAACACAGTTAAAAATATCTATATTTAGATATTTTGGGTAGAAACGCCGAAAAAATATTTTTTTTAATGTGGGTTGAAACGCTGACATTTTTTGGTATAAAACGCCAAAAATGAATTTGTGGTGAGAACCTGCGGTGCGAAACACCGCTACACCATTCAAAACAAAATCAATCAATTCCTTAGAGTGACTTACAAAACTAAATAATTACTGTTTCTAATATCTCCATTTGTAACTTTATTTGTTTGTATGTGCAAAATTTTACATTACCATAACAGCCAACGATTTCATTAAAGCAAATTAAGTTTTATTAAATTTTATCTTTGCGAACTCGTCTCACGTAACTTATGCATCCCAAATCAAACATATTACAAGACCAAACACCCTATACAATGCACCCTACTGAGTCATCCCCTGCGCCCTTCAACAATGAGCAATCAATGGCTAGATTAAACAACCGCCTTTTTTCATACTGGAAATGACCATTTTAAAACCCATTCTTGTTATCTCGAGCGTTAGTATTATCACACTAATATTATAAATGTGAAAGTTTGGATGGATGGATGTATAGATGGATGAATGTTTGTTACCTCTTCACGCCAAAACTACTGAACGTATCGGGCTGAAATTTTGCATACAGGTAATTCTAATCCTAGAATCAAACATAGGCTACTTTTTATCCCATAAATCAGTTCCAATGGGATAGAAATCACCTAAAAACGTATCCATAGAAAGAACGCGTGCGAAGCCGCGGGGCGCAGCTAGTTATACATATATTCTCTGTCTCGAGTGAGAGATACCACGGTCTGTATTTACACCAAGTGGATTTCCTTCTTGAATTTGCTTTAGCCGGGAACATGTCTGATAAAATTGTAAAAAGGAATACGTATTCTCGCATCAAAATCAAGAAGTTAAATTCTTCTATTAGCTACTATTTAAACTAAACTTCTCATAGAGTTAAAAGGTTATGGGAACGCTAGCTTATATTTCGGTCAACCAATTAGCATTGCCATTCAACGTGGTAATGCTGCCAGCATTCTGGGCACTGTGCCTTCTGGTGACTTTGGCTTTGATTTTTAGGAAAAAGATGTGTTAATACTTGTTGTAATTGTTTTATTCTATTATTGCATTTTTTTTGGTTAACTTACCACAATTTGCACAATACTTAAGTACCTAACTACATCAGATGGTTGAATCTATTGTACTCTTTTCTTTTATCCTGTAAATTTTTCCTTAATTTTGTCTTTCGCCAAGTTCTTTTGCTTCGAAGCATCCAAACAGCTGAAGCGTTTTGATGACGTATAGAAATACTCGTCTAGACTCCTATTATGGTTCTTTTTGTAGGTACCTATGACTTGCATTTGGGTAAAAAACGTGAAAAGCGGGGCTGTCGCCGCCGTGCCGAGTCGAGTTTTATAATTTTCAATTAATTATTAATACGCCATGGTCCATAGTTTGTTGAGGCAAAATTATAAGACAGTCAAAAGAAAAAGACGGAAAGATTAAGACTTCTAGTCACTTCTAGTAACTGTATCATTCTGTCTAACCCTTGTTTGCTTAACGTGGAGATGCTTGAGTGATCGGCTTATTCCTTTGTATAATGAAGGATAGGAATAGGAAACGGATACATTTTGAGGTCTATAGCGTTACATTATTGGAGTGCATGAGTGGCTGAGAGGACTGGGGCAGTGATGAATTGTCTCTACCACGAAGCAAAGTAATTATGCCGATTCTACAAATTTACAGAATTTAATAGCCTTTATTCACAAAGAAAATTATACTAGTATTTACAACTGAAACTGATCCATATCAATACCAGTCGGAAGCGTCCCCAAGACGCTGGCTGCATTGCCACGCTGTATGGCAATGCTGATGCGCTGTTCCAGATACTCACCAGCTCTCGGGTCACGCGTCGCTTCGACCAGACGCTCAGATAATTTTTTTCAAACTCGAAGAGCCTCTGTTCCCCACGGACCTAGGGTCTCGACTCCAAGGGGAACAACTGTGTAGACTCTGTCGAGACCTGCATATTTACGCCTCTTGAGATCTTCGTCCAAATCTGCCGCCGCACCCGCCCTCACGGATGTCCTTGGAAGATGGGAAGGCGCAAGTGTGTCGACGCATGTAGCGTCCCACACAATGGGCCTCCCCAACTCTCATGGGACTAGTGGGTCTCTTACCATCGTAATTTACAGAAATTTGAAACAACACAGAGCAAAAAGTAGCCTTGCAAATTTAGCTCCCTTTCACAAAGACTTGTGAAAGGGAGCTAAATTTGCAAGGCTGCAAGGCAATTTCTAGACAGAAATATTATTTACTTGTGGAAAATCTCCTATTATTTCTTTATAAGCACTCATCATTACCTACGCAATGCCTCACCTAACAAGGGAGGTTTCATCATAATCAAAACGCTGAGCAGGCGAGTCGGTGGTCGCAGCGGAGATGTTTAAATACACATATGAAAGCTGTTGTCCTCTGCTAGGTTCCTTAATAAATTCATACGACACTCACTGGCTGAAATGGAGGGGACGATTCTTAGGCCGGACCGCCACGGCCTATAATTTACCAGCTCTTAAACAACACTCGGCGCGGAGAGAAAACCATCCCAAGTTGTTTTAAAGATCTAAACGTCTCATAGAGTCAACATGTGATCGGAATGCTGGCTTTTGTTTCGGTCAACGAATTAGCATTGCCATTCAACGTGGTAATGCTTCCAGCATTCTGGGCACTCTGCCTTCTGGTGAAGATTTAAATTTTCAGGAAATAGATATAGTAAGTGATAATACTAGTTGTAATTGTTTTATTCTGTAGATTGTTTGCAACAACGGCTTATCCTGATATTTAACAATTTTGTGTCTTTATTAGACTATCTAAAAATAAATGTTTAAACTAAAAATGAAAAAAAAATGTAGTTCTTTGCCTACAGTATTTTGCCGACAGGCTCACTCGCACGATACCTTAAGTATTTCCTTCCGATGCACATATCAGACGATTAAAACGAAGACAAGTTTAGCCACAAGAGGATATTCAGATATGAGACATGCGATACAAAGAAACTTCACTTCGCAAACTGAACTACATCCCTAACAACGTTGCCGCAAAGTTATTGCGAATACTGTGTTGTGGCTTTCTTGTATTAGGATCGGAGTTTGACTGTAAATAAATGCCTGCGGGAATGTCTTCAGACGCAAAATTTTTAAGTTAGTAGCGTATATTCTCTGGTAGCACCTGCTACCAGAGAATATACGCTGCCAAAAGGTGCCTGCCTGCCTAGGCAGGCACCTTTTCACACTCGACAAACACTACACCCACATAACCACGCATGAGTCAACAAAAGTTTATTTTATTTCCCGCCGAGAGAAGGGCCTGGTGACCTGTACCACAGGTTTTTCTAAAACCTATCACAGGCACCAGTTCTCTCACAAAACAGGTCATAGGGTAATAGGTACTTTAGTTTTCCTATTTAGTTATTATAAGCACCTATTGTGAGAGAAAAATAAACTCTTTTTTTTTTTTTTCACAATACAAATAATGTCTCTGCGTGACCTGCAGATTCGGTTCTACGTTTTCAGGCGGTGGCAAAGAAAAGCAAAACTGATAAGATCGGGCGACGCTCAATAGAGGGTTCCAAAATCAGAATTACTATAAGTAAGTTTTTATAAATAATAATAATAATAATAATAATGCTGGACAATTCACACAGCATTATCTAGCCCCAAGGTAAGCAGAGCTTGTAAATATAAGTATTCATTATTACGAAACATGATTTGATCTAGCTAGATAGATGCCCAATAGAACGTCAGCCAAGTTCGGGAGTGCTTAATTCATACAACGTTTGTTGTTGAAGATTAAGCACCCTTTATTCGGGAATTTCCTCTAAAATCTACCTACAAGGTCCATAGCCACTGAAACCCTAGTTAGCCAACACGTCTATAAAACGTAACGTCCAATAAATCCTTAGTGGCAATAATCCTTAAAGCTATATTTAAGGTACCGACGGCTCTATTCAAGCCTATCTATCTATTCTGTCCATCTAATGCGCCCCTGCCTTAGGTCCTCTTTACGACATCCTTACATGGACCATAAAGGGAATCCACAAGGATACTAACAAACTTACGCATTGGTTCGTTTCGATTTGTTCAAACGAGCCACAATATCTCGACGCTTCTTGCTCGTGGTCCAGTTTAGCTGGTCCAGTTGACTGGACCATCGAAAATGTTTATTTCGGTTTTCAGTGGCGGACACCTCTCCATATCGCACCGCCGTGTCTGGGCAGTAAATGTTTTTAGACATTGTTGGTATAACCCGGATCTCCATGGGCATACTATTTCATTACTCTGAGTACTAGTTAACGTAACTTCATAAGTTTCCATGTGTTATTATGACATGTGGTCGAAAATAGTGGTCCCTCGGTGGGCACTTGCCCGTTTGCACTGACACTTACGTAGGTATAGTTTCGTTCAGTTTAACAAGAAACTGTCCGTTTTACGACAGTTCTGATATAAAATATGTAGGGTATCTGAAACGTTCAGTGGTTATGGCAGAATACAAATGATTGGTTTATCTTTTTAAATTGATAAATGTTTTTTTGGGGAAAACATTGACTTGCTGGAAGCTATGTGAACCTGCCTACCGATCGACCACCGATCGATCGATGGATACTCAATCTAGAGATACCTATTAATGTTGGTGTCTTGTAGTCGATTGTACCGTTTATATTTTCGGCACCACACGCTACAAACACTGTGAGACTTTTCCTTCGGTCCACTAAAATCTATAGCAAAGATCCTTTGATGGATCTTTTTGAACATTTATGTCCACTTTATTCCTTTATCTATGATTTTTTGCGAAGTGAATTTTTAGAACCCCTTAGTTCACTAAAATCCATTGCAAAAATATATTAATGGATCTTTACAATGGATTTTAGTCGACCGAGGGAGATTTTCCCTTTCAGTAATACATCGATTTTGACAAAAAATATTTAGGATTCTAGAGTCCTACATATTTTTTGTCAACAAATAAATATTAATGGAAAATATAATATTTCACGACACTACGTATCATCAGTTAATCACAGAAGTTCGAAACAAGTTTTGGTTTCATTCTTAGTTTAATTTGTCCGTCAATCGTTTTTGAACTCGAATTTAAACTTTTTGGCCGGGCGAATGTGCACTGTTGAAGTTTGTGTTTTTGTTTTAATTACCTGCCGGTTAACTTGTTTTTTCTATTATTATACTAATCTTGGATTCTAACATTTTTAACCAAGTAGTTATATTTACTTTTAGGTACAACTTCAAAGACAAAGTTACTTCCAAAATGCTGATAATGAGAGAAACAAAACCAAACAAGAGAACACATAAAGAACCGTCTATAACGAAAACTACTCTCACCAAAGCTATAAACTAAACACTGCAAACATAAACTACACTGACTCGGAAGGCTTTACAGGAATTAAGCTTTTAAATTGCCAGCTGGATAGACTTGTTACTGGGATGTCACCTATTCTGGTTTTATAGGTTTTGGCTTCAATCCGTACGGGTATCTACTAAAATATTTGTGGACCTTCTCACTTTGGTCGGATGCCTCGTGACTGTTTCAAACTGGGAAGCTTAGAAGGTAGCCGAATGGACATCCAATCTGTCATGGGCAGCACTACAAGTGGGTTACTCCCCGAGCCCCATTCTCGGAGGTACCCGATTTCCAATAAAGTACCTGGACTCTATCGATTATAAAACAATCTTGCAAAAAAGTACTATCAACGGAAAAAGTGTTGAACCATTTTTGAATATACTTTTTTTTTAATTCATTTTTATTTCAGGGACTTTGAGTCATTGCTGACTATGTCAGTCCCGAAATTTAACAAACTAACTACCTCCTTAAAACTAAATTATATTTAAAATTAACCTAAATAATTTAATTGCCGCATCACTCAGTGGAGTGGCTAAAATTATTTGGATAACACCAGTATCCGTTAGCTTAACATTGTACAGGTCCCATAATTCTGCTCTTATAGACTCACTCCGCTCACACTCCAGTAGACGATGATGTACATTTTCTAGGACGCCACATACTTGACTTATCATTGAGGATCAGGAATAAATGATACTGGTTTTGTAGCTGCTCTAAGTTGGCGGTTTGACAATTTATCCTGCTTTGCGATTAAAACTCAAAAACTTGGGTTCTTCTATGTTACGAAGCAATCCAGCTGTGCGATTGCCAAAACCACCCATCCTATATTGCCATTTGGAAGCTCCTTGAATGGCCTTCGTAATTTGCAATTGTATGGCTATTGAAATGGCTTTCAAATGTCTCAAGTCTAATGAGATTGAATTAGATCTTTATCAGTTTCTAGTTAGTTTCGTAATATTTATTTATATATCTATTTATTAATAATATTGTAGGTACACCTTTCATTAAAGGCACACCAAATGCGATAGCATACTTATCTATTCACTACTATAATAATAATATGTAATACTAGTTTCTGCCCGCGGCTTTGCACGCGTTGTTTTCTATGGAAACGTTTAAAGGTTATGTCTATCCCATGGGAACTGATTTACCTGATGAAAAGTAGCCTACGTTTTATTCCAGGCCTAGAACTACCTGTGTTAAAAAATCAGCCCGATCTGTTCAGTAGTTTTGGGGTGAAGAGGTAACAAACATCCATCCGTATATCCATACATCCAAACTTTCGCATTTATAATATTAGTGTGATTAGTGCAATCTTTATGGTTTTCGCTGTAAATCAGCGCTGGGTGCATACATCAGTGTGTACCCAGCACAATGCTGAGCAGAAACCATGTTTGCTTTGAGCTCTGCTACGCACAAAATGTTAATTACGCAGCATTAATCATTATTATAGTCCTAATTTTTGTGTAGTAGTTCGTAAGGTAAATAAAATATTTCATTTCATTTCATAAGTATGACAATATACTAATAAATACATGTCATAGAAAAAGTGGCGACCTCCATAATAGGTAGCTCCGATATTTTTTGAGATCGAACATACACATTAATGCATGCACCTACTGTATAGGGTTGTGAACTTAGAAATGGGAGCATCGTTTTGTAAACATCAGCCGATTATGAAAGCGTCATGTTCCTTCCCTTGCCTCATTCTTTTATGCACGCACGGAACGTTTTGCATGTAGTCCAATAGGTCACCTCTAGAAAAGCACCTGATCCAGAAAGTGACAGAGAATTTTTCAGCCTTCAAATTAAAAAAAAAAAATTGGTTGTCTGTAAAGTCGGTTTACTGACGATAGTTGAACGTGACAACGCAGACGCATCGCTCACTCAAGTAGGAGAGAGACGGATGTTGAGCGCTCTCGCTTGCACTTCAAGCCTTACATGGAACGCCTCAGAGCGAGGTAACGCCTCAGAGCGAGGTAACGCCGAATGAATGAATGTCATGTTTTTTCGTTCTATCGAATTATAAGACGTTGTCACGTCAAAAAACAAATACTTCACATATCTATGCAAAATATGGCGTGTTTAAACGAAGATTTTGTCAACTCGAGCCTTTTGCGCTAGCGATTTTGTCAACCAAAGTGCACATCAGGTTGCAAAAGCAGTAGAACATAGCCTGATCTACGCAACACGCGCTCTCCGCAGCAATAAAAACCAGCACAGGCTGGTAACTCCAACACACAAGCTGCACAAGTCGAAGAGATCGGTGTTCATCTCGGGCCCGGCAATCTACAATAGACTACCAGATAGCATCCGTAATGCAGCCTCCACCGCTGCGTTTAAGAGTCGTCTGAAGACATGGTTAGTGGAGAGGGTTTTCTACAGCATGAGTGAATTCCTTGAATTACCTGAACTGTAGAGAACCCCCACTACTAATTATGTGGTTAGGTACGTAACAATATATGTCGTGGCCATATCCTAGAATTGATCACTTCATGATGTAACCGACCATTTCAAGAAATGGTAGAATTTCATGAAATAGAAAATACGCGCTGGCCACATCATGATATAGTCAGGCCAGATCAATGAATAATCAGCGTTTAACGATATGAAAAGCTAAACGCACGGCTACTTCATGATAAGGTCAAACAATATCATAAAATAGTTACATTATCCACCGTTAGAGGCGCTGATATTGTTTTGTTTTGTTTTTGACATCTGTGGTTTTTGAGTGTTTGTTTGTTTCTGTTCTGTGATGCATCATGTCGGCGGACAATTATTGAGTAAAAAAAGCGAATAATATTGTGTAAATAGAAGACAAAAATGAAGTAAGGAGCCGTTACGATAAAAAACTAGAGGAATTTTATAAAAGTCACTCGAAAAACAAGCATAACGTCTAAACTGAAAACCAACAGCATTAAGCAATTTTTAAATATAAAGTGCCTTCCTAATTCGAATTTTTCATTAAACCTTTTCAACATCATCATCAGCCTATATTAGTCCACTGCTGGACATAGGCCTCCCGTAATGAGCGCCATAGCCTTGAACCTTTTGATGTCATGGAAACCCTACATAAATGATATGGCCAAACATTGATGGAAATATCATTAAACGTTGATGCTTAAACGATATAGTCAGTTTTAGCTGGCCATGTCATGAAATTCTACCATTTCATGAAATGGTCGGTCACATCATGAAGTGATCAATTCTAGGATATGGCCACGACATATATAATAGTCAACATTTGAAATATAATTGGTAGTTTCACAAGATGAATCACAATATCATTAAATTATTAATTGTAATATTGTGTAATTACGAAACAATTGACGTGTAAAATATGATTTTATTAATAAATTCTTGTATTCTTGTATTCTAGCAAGAATATGCTTGGCATTGGCAGGAATATCTAAGTATACCGCAGTGGTCTACTACGAGTAGATGCTGTTAGCAGTGGACTTAGCGCTTTCACTGCCAAGTTTCAATGCGCAGCAGTTCCTCCAGGCATGTGCATCGGTCTTCGATAGCATTCAATATTTATTTATTTTTACTTCTATTACATTCTTATGAATGGTTAGTTATAGTATTGTCACTAGCTAGGTACATGCCCCCGGTGGATATCCCTTAGTCGCATGCCCAGCGTGGGGATTATGGGCATTACCCCCCATAAGATAAAAGCCAATAAGGCGCTTATCAGGGGCAGGCCTACGTCCAGCAGTGGACCAACACAGGCTGTTGAGGTTGAGGTTGAGATTGAGGTTAGGGTACATGCACCCTGGAAGGGCACTGCAAAACTGAGTTCGTAAGTACTTTACTTACACATGTCAATTAGAGTTTAATTAAAATTCCTAAGTTTTATACTAATAGCACTAATAGAATGGATTAAATTGAACCTAGAAGCCAGAATTGTCATTTATTCATTGTTTCATCATAGGTTAATGTCATTTTAGTTTGTCCGTAGCAAATTGGTAAACAGAATAATAGCATTTTTCAAATAAAAATAATTTTAACTCATACAAAAAGTTCTATCTTTATCTTCATTTTCTAAATATTCAGGTATTTTATTGTATACTAGCTGACCTGGCAAACTTCGTACCGCTCTCATGTAAAACATTCCAAAATCAAAAACTACTAATAAATTAAAAATTAATTAAAAAAACATTGTCCAGCGGACAAAATTGTGAATCTAAACCATTCCCAGATCCCCTTGAACACACACAAAAAATTTCATCAAAATGGGTCCAGTCGTTTGAGAGAAGTTCAGTGACATACACACTCACAGAACAATTATATATATAAAGATTTATGCCAATATGATGTCGACGAAGTACCTACTAGATGGTGTATACTTTCCCAAGTCTGTCTACAGGTCTAATGTTATTATGCGCTGAGCAAAGAAATGAAACGTTGCCCGCATCTGTTTCGCAGAACAATACACCAGGCATACTCAAGTGCTATGTGAATAAGTATCTTTCAGCGTTCAGAATTCATTGCTTTTCACCAAGTGGAGGCATTATTTACTTACGGGTTGAAGTTTTAGTGGCCGTTTAAGGAGTCGTGAAGAACTGGCTCGCTTTTACGGGAAGTTTGTGGTAGGTTACAGTAAAGAGAAGGTTTATGTCGTTTAAAATGTTTCTAATGAAGTAGGTAGGCATGTTGGCAAGAACCCAAACTTGGAAGAAATCATTGAATATTTTTAGGGTTCCGTACCTCAAACGGAAAAACGGAACCCTTATAGGATCACTGTGTTGCTGATGTCCGTCTGTCAACCCCTTTCCTCAGAAACGCGTGGAAGTATCGAGTTGAAATTAACATCAAATACTCAAGTCCATAACCTCTTGAAGCCTCGATATTAATAAAACTTCAAGGTCAAAGCAAAAATGGCGACCCCGGTGGCGCAGCGGGCGAAGGTCTGCCTGCGACGCAGGAGGTTGCGGGTTCGATTCCCGCCTCGGGACAAATGTTTGTACGATCTGCAGACATTTGTCCAGGGCGTTCTGGATGTTTTCTATGTATAATAAAAAATATCTATCTATGTAGTGTATTGTATTAAGTATATCAGTTATCTAGTACCCATAACACAAGCTCTGCTTACCTTGGGGCTAGATAATGCTGTGTGAATTGTCCAGCATTATTTATTTATTTAATCAAAAGTTACATAAACAGCCGTTTATGTCCGAATATTTTGAATCTTCCAAGGGAATCAAATGCACACAAAACTTATAGGGTACTTCCCGTAGACCGAAAATCATGAAATTTGGCAAGAAGCAAGGTTTTACAATTATACGGAACCCTCGTGCGCGAGTCTGACTCGCACTTGACGTTTTATTTCAAACATTCTAGCATCCATTCGTTCGTCCATCACGACCGAATGACGCTCGCAAGATCGCAATAATGCCTATTTGCGGACCCACTTTCTAATATAGGTCCTGTAGCAACTTTGCTAACGACAGTTGTTATACGGCAACATTATAGATTTTCTGGATCAGAGATCCAGAAAACCTGCCTGTGTCTTTAATGCACATATTTGTATTTATTCCATGGTAGGTACACTTGATGTCGTTACATTCTGTATTTAACTACTATTATAACAGTAACACACAAAGGTACTTTGTTTAAGGAAACACCTTATGGCACAATGGTAAAAAAAATGACATGACTTAAAAATTTAATAAAAATAATTAGTCAGAGTTAATTAGTACTTCCTACTAATATTATACAGACGAAAGTTTGTGAAATCTGAATTTTTGTTACATAAGATCTTCAAAACTACTGAACAGATCAAGATAAAATTGGCGTACATTTAGAGCAAAGCCTAACTTAGACAATAGGCTACTTATTATACCGAAGATACGCGTGCGAAGCCGTGGGCAGAAAATAGTAAATAATAAATTCATTAATTAAAGGGTATGTCAAAGTATGCGTTTGTGTAAAGGCATTGTCAAACTATACAAAAAATAATGTACAAGATTACAATCATATTAAACTAAAAATGTCTATACGAAATAATATGAAACTATGATCAGTCGTCGATCTTTGCTTGACTAAGTCTTTTGCCATAGAAAATCGTTACTCAATCCGAAAGAAAATTTAAAAAAATCGCTAATTCTAATTTACAATTTCTTGACATTTTTTTTTCTTTTTTTCTTTAATATTAGCTTAATGTGTACAAAAATGGTTTGGAATTGTGTTGTTTTTGTTTCTATTGTAACAATATAAAATAAAACTCAAACTGTTCATCAAAGTCGTCATTTCTTTTTATTAATTTATTAAAATCTTTCTAAAACTTTCACCAACCACAATTATATTCACATGTACCTCAGTAGTTACGTTACACAAATTCAGAATATTTACATGCTAACATTATGGAAAATCCAAATATATATAGATCTTTCAATATACGAGCCTTAGAGACTTCCATAATTTTGTCAAATGAATCTAATAGCACCTCACATATACCTAGACGGTCCTCCCAAACCACGTTGCTTCGCATCCTTAAACAAAAATCCATAGACAGTAGTCATGGATCGGAATTAGATTATATTGATTGATGACCTCAGTGGCGCAGCGGGCGAAAGTCCGCCTGCGATGCAGGAGGTTGCGGGTTCGATTCCCGCCTCGGGACTAATGTGTGTACGATCCGCAGATATTTGTTCAGGGTGTTCTAGATGTTTTCTATGTATAATAAAAAATATCTATCTATGTTGTGTATTGTATAATAACACAAGTACCCAGTACCCATAACACAAGATCTGCTTAGCTTGGGGCTAGATAATGCTGTGTGAATTGTCCTGCATTATTTATTTATTTTATTTATTTATTGCAATCTTACTCTAACCTTCAGTGCAAAAACTAGGCACTTACCTGTTTCCGGGGTCGATAATGAACGTAACATAGTGATTCTGATTCGAAAACTCCATTATCCTAATTTAACTTGCCACCTGGCCGATCCAATTAGAATTCGGAATTCTGGTCAGTGTCAAAAATGTCCAAATTAACATTCTTATCCCGACCCTCCACGTAACCGAGCCAGGTAGGGCTCTGCCGCCGGCTCGGAGTCCCTAATTCCCGGTGGTGATATTTTAAAAGGTACACGTCATAGGATAGCAGAGTTTTTAGGGTTCTATTCAAATTCAAATATTCTTTATTTCCGAAGAAACAATAGATGTACCTATAGTACACGTAAATAAGACAAATTCATTAAATTAAAATAGACATGGAAATAAAGAGATGCTTTGAATTCAGTCTGCTGATTGAGCAAGGAGGATATTATACCCTAATTAATTTAACTGATGATTTATTTTAGAGTGACAACATGGCACAGAGAACCATTTACCTACGATGGCTACTTATTACTTACCCACTCTCTTCAGTGTGAGACTAAAAAGATACTCGACGACACGGTGGCCGCCATGACACATGCTGAGCCGAGCCAGAGAGGGTGTCTATGTCTATGATCTCGTTGATATTTTTCATTTCGCGCAACAGCTTCAGGTCATTCTTATCAGCCCACAAACGTCCACAGCTGGACATAGGCCTCCCCCGGAGGCTCAAGTGATGATAATGAAATGTGTAAATAAATGATGAAGTCGTTGTTCAGCAATCCGCCTTGGGGGATCGGCGGATACCTTGATCGATGGATGAAGTGACCAAAAATGATCAAGTGAAATAATGATAAAATGGGTAAATGATGAAATGGGAGTGAAGTGTTAAGCCAAACAAAGAAGTCCAACGATCGATGGATGAAGTGAATAAAATGATCAAGTAAAATAATGATAAAATGGGTAAATGTTGAAATGGGAGTGAAGCGTTAAGTCACACAAAGAAGTCCAACGATCGATGGATGAAGTGAATAAAAAGGATCAAGTGAAATAATGATGAAATGGGAGTGAAGCGTTAAGTCCTACAAAGAAGTCCAACGTTATTGTTCATGATTTAGACCACAGCCGAATAAGGGTGCAACATCATTGCGCCAGGGGCATAATTTCACGCACCGCTGACAGCGCCTGCTCGATAATAAGGACTGCTTTCACGAGTTGTCTTTGTTTACTCTGTACACTGCTAGTAGTAGGTATCTGCACATGTGTCTACTAGACATAGACAATCATTTCATTTCCTGCTCATACTACAAAACAGATATAGATAAACATTTTTAACAAAAATGTGAACTTAGTTAACTTATATTACGAGAAAAGCAATTACTCAAAATATTTTCTAAAACTGTGTGCAGCAAAAAGGTCTCGGCTCAGCATAAATACCTTACCAATCAGAAGTAGATTTGCGTTGATATTCTACCGAAAAGTCGTTCTGAGAATTTACACGAGAAACGTCAATTTTATTGAACGAATTTTACCCCCCATTATATCCATCAAAAAAGCTAAAAAACCATACCAGTCATATTGGTTTTCTACAAAAAACAGTATCATAATAGGCTCCCGTTTGAGAGCTTTCGAAAAGCTTTGAAAAACCACACAATTTCTTCAACAAGACGTAAGTAGGTAGGTAGGCCTAAACTCTAAACGAAAAGACTCAATTTTATGAAATTGCTCGGAAAAGCGATCTCAAATAATATGCCTTCTAAATGTATGATTGATAACCACTACCTTTTATAGCTTTTCATGATGTTCCGACGATCCATTTTATACAGACCTTCAATTTCATTTACCGATTTATCGATCCCTCTCACTTTCACAGATCATTGCTCGCTGGTTGTTAGAAGTTTTCTTATTTTTGCGATGATAAACGGTATTCTTTGGTAGGTAAGGGTTAGATTACATTGAAGGTCGTATTAGGGGGTCTTCACACGTGTGTTGATTGGCTCCGTTGACAGTTAGGAAGATAGACGATCGAGATCATTTGTCATTTGTCCCTTGATGAGTTCTTGTGCACTCGTCGTATTAAATGCAGATTATAATGAGAGAAATTCGGTACTTTGATTGATGAAGGGTATTATTTAGATGGGGTATTATTCCGGTAGTGAATTTTGGGTGACATGCATAAGGAATGAATTCATTCCTCTTGGACTGCCAAGTTGTGTTTAGGAGCTGTATAAAAAGGCTTCCTCAGTCATCGATATTATTATTATGCTTGAGTTAATTGCATAAGCGTTACTCAAGCATAGATAGACTGAGTAAGCTTTCATAAAACAGACCTTAAAGACGTTTTAGACATTATGTAGGTACATAATCGTAGGCCCTTACTGAATCCGAAATTCGGTTCCCTCAAGCGAAGGGGTTTAAATAACTCGAGAATAACAATAATAATCAACAATAATCTACCAATATCAGTTCCGGGTGCTCTGGTCATTTCTATGTACATATAATAAAAAAATCTAATTGTGGCAATGCAGCCAGCGTTTTGGGGACGCTTCCGACTGGTATTGATATGGATCAGTTGAGCTACCTGTAGACTGTTTGCAACAGTCTGCAGCTAGCTCAATTGTTTCAATTGTAAATACTAGTATAATTTTCTTTGTGAATAAAGGCAATTGAGTAATGTAATATTATGTATGTATATCAGTCATCTAGTACCCATAACAGAAGCTCTGCTTAGCTTGGGGCTAGATGATGCTGTGTGGATTGTCCAGCATTATTTATTTACTTATTTTTTTATTTTTTATTTTAATTTATTGGAAAATCAACGGCTTAAACCAACTTGATAAAATTACGTAATTAGACATTAGAGATCCAATTTCACTTATAGAGACAATTTAAATAATGAAATGTGAACATAAAAGAAAAAAGCTCAAACGACAATGACGTGGAATAAAAAGATTAGCAATAAACTATGTACATAAAGTTTATGTAAACCAAAGTACCTACGTCACTATTAAAGTAAATTATGGTCAGTCGCTGTCTGGCTGAATTGATACTCGTACAGAATAGATCTACGTCTAGATCAGTCTGCCTGCAAAGCTTATTAAAAAGATCGCTTGTACGCCTTATTATGATTTATATAATAACTAGATTCTGCCCGCGGCTTCGCACGCGTTAATTAAAAAAACATTATCCAGCGGACAAAATTGTGAATCTAAACCATTCCCAGATCCCCTTGAACACACACAAAAAAATTCATTAAAATCGGTCCAGTCGTTTGAGAGAAGTTCAGTGACATACACACTCACAGAAGAATTATATATATAAAGACAACGCTTTGAATTCAACCTATAATCTCCAGAGAAATTGGGGGTTGACTCAATTTCTTTAAGAATGATTTCTTCGAACGATATTGTTGAGTTTTCAAACAGAGAAATTATATTTATACTGATCTAAGGTGAACGAGCTACTTACATAGCTTTTTCTAATCCTCCATATTTGATTGAAGTCGTTTTTCAGCAGACTGAAAAGCGACTTCAATCAAATAGAGGTCTATAATAGAATGAATAGAGGTCTGGTCAATTTTACTATAAACGAATACAAACTCCTTATCTTTAAAATTTATACATCGGTACCTACCGATGATGTTTCAATTTCAAAGAATCTTTTAAATCATATCCAACTAGCTTCTAGCTGTGTTCTAGCTGGAGTCTGCCAAATTTCACTAAGTTCAGCCAGACTTGAAAAGGTTACAGCCAAGCAGAGAGACAAAGTTACCTACTTTCGCTTTGACAATATTACTATGATGAAACGCTTGTTAAGAGTTGTATGTTTATTTGTTTATTTATTTATTTTTTTGTTATTTGATTTATTTATATGGAGACCATGGTTTCGTACCTATCCTTTCAAATCACTGAAACTGAAAAGGAAAATTTAAAAAAATATATAAATATTTATTACAATGTAATTAAAGTTATCGGTGTAACATACCTATAATGTACAAGTTTAAGAAGATACGGTTTAGCATGATAATTAAATATCTAACGATCCACGCACTATGCGTAGCCTGTAACGCCTGGATCTGAAAAACGATTTTAACTGACAAGCGCAGTCTTGTAGCTTAAGTCGGTAAAGTTATACCCACTTAGTTCACTATTGAAGTTACCAAGTGTAGTACTTACCTATATCCTTCACTAAGTGCTAGTAGAACCAAAATACCCTATTCACATAGAAAGCCTGTGCTAGATAGGTCGCTTTATGTAGGTATTACAGTCGCTTCACTATAGGTAGGTATTACAGCTTAGCCTCCGCACGTATCTACTTCATTGCACCACAATCCACGGAAGTAGTGCTCGTTCCAGTATTCTAATTAAAGCAGTAAGTCGCCTTGTATCTGTGAATCCATCCGAGAGGCGATGAATATTCACAGTTAACTTTGTGCCGAATCGTGTGCAGTGTGTTTTCCGTATCTATTCAGTTCAGGCGCTCATTGGGAAGTATTTAGAAGTTGTTTGGACGAATGAGGGGAAAGTTTCAAGTGCCAAATTCCCACCAGAGGTTTAAACTGTAACTTACGAATTTAAGGCTGATTGATTACTAACTAGCTTCTTCCATCGTCTTCGAACGCTGTTTTCTGTGAGAAAAAGTAGCCTTATGTCCTTCCCTGGGATAGGTACCTACAATCTATCTGGCTGTCAAATTTAATTAAGATCGTGAAAAAGTGACAGACCGACAGACAAAAGTTAAAAATTCCTTTATTTTAACACTTTTTTCAGGTCTTTCAGGTTTGGTTTTTTAAGCTTTGCGGCAAAATTGTAAGTAATATTTATATGGGACCGATCACCCCTAGTATAATTTTCTAAACAAAACCAAAACAGCCATCAAAATCAGTCCACAAATGACGGATTTATACTTAAGCATAGGATAGTTAGTGCTTTGGTTCTTACAATGTAAATCTTCTATCTTCTTTAATAAATAAATAAGTGAAATTTTCAACACCTCTTACACTGAATTATGATTGCTAAAATAAATACTGAATATTTTAATAAATGAGGAGTGATTTTTCAAAAGGCCGTATTTCCATTTTTGACCTTGACGTAGATTTTGACGGAATCGCGAAGTCTAGGCAAAATCCTAGCTGGAACTGGCAACAGAATAGTTCAAAACGTCTTATTTCCTATAATAAAAGGCGCGTGAATATTGGAATTTCAAACAAACCGGCTCAGTTCCACTCTTAGGGAAACAGGCAGTGTGAAACTAAACAAAACGCCGTATTTCCAGCTTGGTTACTATCCATGTTAAGAAATTTTATTCAAAACGGCATATTTCCTATTCAGATAAAAGTAGGAAAAGAGAACAAGTTGTTTCATGTGAATTTGAATTCAGTTTGTTTGCAAATTTACATGCATGGTAACACTAGGACTACACGGCAACAAATAGACAGATAAAAAGTAATTCGTCATTAGCTGTCACCGTCAGTGTCAATCATTCTCGCGCTAAATCAATGTTCGATCAATGCCATTCCATTCCATCGATCGTGTTTGAAAACTTTGCAAGTTTATTTTATGTAATGGATGGTAGGTAATGGACGATATTGCGAGCAAAAATGGATGAAAATACAGTGAGCGCACTAAATTCCGGTGGGAGAAAAAGGAGGGCTGGAACTACAACAAGAAACAAAAAGGAGTAAGCTGTTGTACCATAATGTCAAATCTCTAGCTCTGGACGCACTGTAATTTCGTTAGATCGTACCAAGATTTGAAGGAATATTAACTATTATTTTCTTTACAAATTTATAGACCCAGATCCACTAGGAATAAATTTCATGAAACCATGTCAACATAAAAGTGAAAAAACCAAGTTTAGATGTGATTCCCTGAGTATGGACGTGATACTAAAAAACCGAAGAATGCTTTATCGTACCTACGTAGAACAAAACAGAACAAGATTTATGTATTTGAGTCTATAAATAATAGTTTATAATAATAATAATAGTTTATAAATAAACAATTTGTGTCCTAACATTAGTTTTTACTAATTCTGAATTTTACTAAAAGTCGTCTTCTTATTTCCAAATTGGTTTGTAACAAAGTGGCATTATTTCCTATTTGTTCGAAACAAAA
This sequence comes from Eupithecia subfuscata, assembly GCA_963564075.1. Lineage (NCBI taxonomy): Eukaryota > Metazoa > Arthropoda > Insecta > Lepidoptera > Geometridae > Eupithecia > Eupithecia subfuscata. Next base: position 4,462,304 of record OY751106.1, read on the forward strand.
GGCCTTATTTTGTTTTTTTGGAAGCAAGAGGTCATATTTCCAAAATATATTATCAAATAAAAGGACTATGAGTAGGTTCTATTTTTATTTTTTAATGCCATATGTTCAGAAATACTAATGCTCACTGATCTTGACCTCTTTCAAAAGTAATAATACAACCTTTGTATCTCTCACAGAAATTTAGCTTTACTGAAAATTTGGCCTTGGTGGAAATACGGCCTTTTGAAAAATCACTCCTCAAATACTGAATATTATAATAAATACTGAATATTATAATAAATACTGAATATTATAATAAATACTGAATATTATAATAAATACTGAATATTATAATAAATACTGAATATTATAATAAATACTGAATATTATATTGAATAATGAATCCTACTAATATTATTAATGCGAAAGTTTGTGAAAGGGAAATTTTTGTTACATAGGATTTCAAAAACTACTGAACAAATCAAGATGAAATTTGGCATACACTTAGAACATAGCCTAACGTAGACAATAGGCTACTTACTTTACCGAAAATACGCGTGCGAAGCCGAGGGCAGAAGCTAGTATTGAATATTTGAATACAAATCATAAACTTAGCTAAGGACTTGCGTTGAGTTAGAAAGGTGCCTTCTAATTTTTTTATTACATCCTTACCTACCTTCTTAGGTCGGTACCTACCTATAGATTCATCTGGTTTCGACGCCAGAAACATCAACCTTACAATGAAGACCCTGCAAAAGCTTCCTAGAATGTGATAGTCTAGTTCAAGAGATTGTGTAACCAGTTGATACAGAGGCAAGATTTCGCACGCGGATCTGTTGTGTGGCTTTACTTTGTTCTCCGTCGCATTGAGCTTGGCCTGGTTTGGACCTCCAAACCATTCCTGGAAAATGAAAGATGGAGCTTTGTAAGTGCAAGTTACTTACAGCTTCTGTTGATTAGTGGGAGATGTTCATGGAGAGAGATTCCTTAATTAATTGTACGGCCTATACGGGTACATTCATCTGGTGTTATTTGAAAAGATAATTGAAGAACTACACGTTAATTGGGGTTTTTGACGGAAGTTTTCATACCTACTTATTCGTCAAAGTTAACCTAAGATGCTGCTAATGGTCCGATTATCTTAGAAAGAACACCACCCTGTCCAATTTCACCGTAGAAACTGAACGCGATCACGTTGCAATTGAACGCGTTCATTACACGATAGTCTCAGTTTACCTCCTTAAACGAGTTCAGCGATTTTACCGAAATAAAGTTGATCCAGCTCAACCGCTAAATCGAATTCAAGAGGTGTCACGTCATACAATTTACCAAGATGTGAAGTCGATCAAGTTAAACTTAGTTTTGTTAATCTTCGGTTTGGCAGCAAACGGTGATATTGGACATAGCTACTCACATAAGTGAGAATTATATTAGGTACAATATAGTAGTGAACATAAGTTAATTAATTCATAAGATTCGATGATTTCTCGATACTAAAATATTTGGTTCTCTAATTACTTTTAGATCTTTGTCGACCCATACAAAGGAAGTAGCATTATTAATATGTCACGAAGCAAAGACATTTGTTTGCTTAGTTTTGCGAGGTTTTCTTGTTCTGAAGACATTTAGAAATAAGTAGGGATGGATATCATGATTCTTCATTTTGGCAGCAAACGGAGAAATTGGACTTAGCCATTCACGTCAGCCCGAATTATATTACACTAGCTTCTGCCCGCGGCTTCGCACGCGTTGTTTCTATGGAAACGTTTTGAGGTTATTTCTATCGCATGGGAACTGATTTATGGGATAAAAAGTTGCCTATGTTTTATTCCAGGGTTAGACTTACCTGTATGCAAATTTCAGCCTGATCCGTTCAGTAGTTTTGGCCTGAAGTGGTAACAAACATCCATCCATCCATCCAGCTATCCATTCATCTGTCCATCCAAACTTTCGCATTTATAATATTAGTGTGATTATATTACGTAGGGTGCCAAGGCTCTTCGCTCTTCTCTTTTTAAAATATTATCTGATCGTCTGGTCGAAGAGACGACCCGAGAGCTGATGAGTATCTGACGCAGCGTATCAGCAGCAAAGCAGCCAGCAGCGTCTTGGGGACGCTTCCGACTGGTATTGATATGGATCAGTTGAGCTACCTGTAAATTGTTTGTCTGCAGTTATCTCAATTGTTTCAATTTAATTTGAGCTAACTGCTAAATTGTTTCTATTATTTGATCGAATTATTTTTTTGTCTATAAAGGTCTTATTACTACATACAGCCAAAAAAATACATGTCTCTAATTTCTTCAAAACTTTTTACATTGATGAAGCTTCAGCAAACATAATTTGTCATGTTCAAGCTTCCTCAATACACAAACGCCTATAATTTTAATCTCGCAAAAGCTCCACGCAAAATTTATACGCCGATATTATTTCCCTCGTATCTCTTGAATGGCATTCCATAAATTCTAAATAGACGGGAATTGTACAGCTATCGTAAACATTAAACAATGCAATACTAGTCGAAAGTGCGTGACTTTACCTGGAAATGGTTCATGAAAATTAAGGTAAAATGTTTATTGAGTAAGGCAATGTGAGTAGGTAGTATGAAGCAAGGGTAAACGTGCTCTAGTGGAGACCGTGACTCGGTCACATAGTACCCGATCGCCCTGAGATATAGCCCAGAGATCGCCCTGAGATATAGCCCTAGACAGAGGTCTAGGGCTATATCTCAGGGCGATCTCTGTCTAGGGCCAGGACGCACCTGTGACCTATGCCAGTTGGGGTGAAGATCATAATCAAAGAAGGTAATCACTAATATTTCACCGTTTGATTCGGCGATCTGGGCTAGGCTTGTTGTGTACCACTGCAGCATTAAAATGGGGGGGGGGGGGGGGGGGGGGTGATTGCTAGAAAACAAATGAAAAGCTCAATAACATAATTTAATTTCAATAATTATATTAGTTTATTATTGGGTTTGGTTTCAATCCGTTATTTTTTTCGTTATATTATAAGTTATATCTACATTTTAGTTAACATGTCCAATCCATAATCCATGGGTAGTAGGTAACACCTACAAAATACATTTGTCCTATCTATACGTATTTATTACTACTAATGCTACAAGTGGAAACTGCTACGTGTAAAATTTTCCACCATCCCAATGGTCAGGATACTGGCTCTTTGAAAGCAGGGTAGGTCAAATCGCCGCTATACATAGTACAGGAGTTTCTAAATAAGGAACTATAATATTTTCTAACGCTCCTAATGTTTATTTCTTTGTATTGTGTATATTCGAAATCCAAATAAATTTAGCTTCTGTCCAAGGCTTTGGAAGCGTTTTTTAAAAAAAAGTTGCCATTATGTTATTCCAGATCTTTATTTGTGCAAAATTTCAGCCCGATCCATTGAGTAGTTTTTGCCTTGACTTCCGCCAAACTTCACAGCGGCACAAACTTCGCCTTTATAATATTATGTTATATTATATACAGTTAGGATTATAATGAGTAGGATAGGACGTCAAAGGAAAAACTAATTAAATAATTATATGCGTCAATTCAAATAATAGCATAATATTCGATTGACGAGATCGGTAGCTGGCCCTAACTTGTAAAGTGCAAAGTCTTTTGTATTTGATATTTAGTCATGAAGCAACATTTTGAGAGATTTTAGCCTTGAATCCAAACAGCCCGGTGCCAGAGTGTCAGTGTTCTACAAGTATCTACCATTTTGGTGAATGTGTGCAGGCATTGCGCGACCTTATTCCACCTTCTCCCTTCCACCATCCGGCCAGCAGACACACAAAAATACCACCCGTATCCACTTGTCGCCACACAGTGTCGAACCAAAAAAATCTGCTCTATTTTATAATAAGTATGGCTAGAGAGTGTAATGATGAGCTTCCTGCGTCTGTTATCCCGCTAGAGTAGTACAATCTCGAAGTCAATCCAGAAGTCCAGAGAAAATAAGTGCCTTCTGGGAAAGCGTGTTCGATCTTAGGCCACATCTTCACTTACTTAAGTGAGACGGGGTAAGCGATTGACTATTATCGTAGACATTATGTATGTCATAGCAAAAGTAGTTGGTCTAGATTCTAAACACTCCTGCAGTGCTTTCAGAATAAACTAAGTTGAGTCAGATTATTTTACAACGTAAGAAATTGTCACATCACCTCACGGGTCACCGCATACCAATATCAGTTGCTTATTCAATCGACGCCGATTTCAGCGAAAATTCAGTTCGGTGTTCTGAACAATTTACAATTCGCTCGCCCGGGGCGCAGCTATCGGGCTGTGTCTCTGCGAACAATCCTGAATAAAAATGTATGGGGCCTTGACCAGTCAGATGACAATCAGATTATTCTATGACGTAAGAAATTGTCACATCACCTCCCGGGTCATCGCATACCAATATCAGTTGCTTATTCAATCGACGCCGATTTCAGCAAAAATTCAGTTCGGTGTTCAGAACAATTTACAATTCGCGAAAAAGGGCAATAGCGCACTAGCGACCTGGCAGCGCGGCTGAGACGCGCGGCCTGGCCGCAGACGTTGCGATTTGCAGCGCGGCCAGCGACTGAACACAGGCCGCAAATGCGTCGCTTGGATCTCGCTGCCCGCTGCGGCTCGGTGTGGCTGCTGGCCGCGCGGCAATTGGCCAACTGATTGCGCCGCAAAAAATTCAACTTGATAATTGACATTTTTATGTTTTAGTTTGGGTTCTAAAACGCAGTCTTATAAAATAACAGCATGCCATCCTACCTGTTACACTCAAAACTTCTTCTAAAAAATAACTTGAGAAGCCACATAAAGTATTTTTGCGTACTTTATTGAGCTCATAAAGTATAGAGTACGTTATCCCGAAATAATATACAATACTTAATTATAAAGTACGGGTGGCAACCCTAGTTACACCGGTCAGAACCAGACTTTAAATTTGTCATCTAGTACCCATAACAAAAGCTCTGCTAACATCTATAAAACACAGGATGCTGAGCAGCACCAACAGTCTGAGTCAGAGATAGGGGTTCTGGATGACGGTGACGGGCATTGCCGATAACTACACAGGCATTGAAGAGTCAATGGCGCTCATTAGGCCCCCCTGAGGTTGAGGTTGGATATAGGCCTCGGCCTCGGCTCAGGCCTATGTTCAACCTCAACCTGTATTGGTCCACTACTGGACGCAGGCCTCTCCCTGATAAGCGCCTTATTAGCTTTTATCACATGGGGGTAATGCCCATAATCTCCACGCTGGGCATGCGGGTTGGAGATCGCAGTTCAGTGGTAGAATTGTTCTGCCTGGCGCGTCTCGAAGAGGGGGTGCTGCACACCCCCAGTGACGGGCCCGATATCGGGCAGCCGCGGTGCGTTCGTGGATGAGTGTAAGCGTCCCCACGTTCCTACCACAAGCGGCAGAGGCGGAAGCACCCTGAGGGTTTAGTGGTGTTAGAGTCCCACATCATCGTACTGTCTCCCCGTGGCAGTACGGTATGCGTACGCATTTCCCTCAGGATAAAAAAAGGGGGGGTGCTGCTGCCCGATGGATATCCCTTAGTTGCCCCATACAACACCCGCGGGAAGAGTCGGGGTTGGCCATCATTGGACTTACTTGACAGTTAGGCTGATGATGATGACGAGTAGGTAGGTATTCCGCAGATCATCGTCCCACCAGTGAACTAGACGTAGACATAGACATACTATTTATTTTCCAACCACACACACTCAACTGACTGCCTAGCATGTCACACGTAACTCATCTGTGGCATGTGGACAATGCCCGACCATGATTTGAGGTTTGATCCCAGTGCCAACCGAATTGCAAAATGAATGGCTCTCCATTTTTCTGAATTGATAGTTTACTATTGCGTTTTTTCAATGTTTTGTTGATTTGTATTGTTCAGAACATAGAAAAGAGAAAGCACGCTGGATCAAATTGCGAGTATATAATAGGGTTTTTCTTATCGATCAGAGTCATTTCAGGTTTGAGATATTTTGATATCCGAATTTCTTCAGACCCATGTTTATTACAGTACAGAATGTACTTGTCTTAAAGTAGGTAAATATTATTACTTGTCTCGTAAAATGTTAAAAAAGCACTTTAATAAGCGCGAAAATGCCTGTAGAAATACGTAATAACCATAGATCTAAGTAAAAAACCTATGGTAATAACTTAATATATTATTCACTTTCACGACGTTTTATAGGTATCGATGTGCCTATGTGCGTAACTGTCATAGGTGTGTTTATAAATTATATAAGAGAACTTTAGTGTCTAAATAAGTCTAAATTAGGATTTAAGACTTACTTACCAATAGAAATACATCTTTTTAACAATAAAAGCTACCTACCTATCTACCATCGAAATCTATCCTTATACAGCAGCATACTTTGACATACCCTTAATTAATTTATTAATTATTTATTTCATTTAATTTTCAGTCTTGTCTGTCTGTTTTTTTGTAGCTTTGTACCTTATGGTGTTTCCTGTAACGAAATACCTATACTTACATGTAATTATTAAAATAGTACTTACATAGAATGTAACGACATCAAGTGTAACATCAAGTGTACCTACGATGGAATAAATACAAATACAAATACAAATGTAGCGAAAAGGTATCACCTACCTGCCTACTCTGTTCTCCATATAAAATTGATATTTTACGTAAGTAATGAATCAAAGCTCTTAAAAGCTTTCGTATATAAGCAATACTAGTTTCTGACGAAGACTTTGTTGAGACATAAAGTACTCTTTGATAGATTTATGGTAACCGATATTGGTGTATAGGCTCGTCGTGTGTGACGAACACTTGTCAACAGAAATGGCACGTAAAATTTGTTGAATAAATTTATTACACTCCGGAACCGTGGTCCCACTGCGATGTCCCACTGGTGGGACAAAACTTTTTCGTGGTTCCACCAAACACACACTTGACCGTTCAACATATGGCTCTGGGTGCAATTATTTATATACACACCCTTTCAGTCACAGAGTCGCCACGAACCCCCCCCCCCCCCCCCCCCCACTTCGCGGGGTTGGACGGGCTTCGTTAGGAGTAAGTTAATGTTGACCCCCCCCCCCACCCCCCCGCTTCGCGGGGGTGGGAGGATGTGGACGGTCAAGTGTGTGTTTGGTGGGACCACGAAAAAGTTTTGTCCCACCAGTGGGACATCGCAGTGGGACCACGGTTCCGTCACTATTTATTATAATGTTAAATTATACTGCTTAAAATTAAATCTTAACAGACTTGACATTATTTTGCTTGAAAAAGCAGCGTTAGTAAATCTTATTTTATTCTTTACTAGTTGCATTCACACTACCCGTTGTCCTATTACCCGTTTTCCCGTAGGAATAAAGCATTTTCCCGTGGTAAAAAGTAGCCTATGTTCATCAGGAATAATGTGGGCTTCTAATGGTAAAATAATTTTTCAAATCGGTCAAGTAGTTTCGGAGCCTATTCAAATACAAACAATCAAATCTTTCCTCTTTATAATATTAGTATACATAGGTAGTATAGATATGTCTAGCTAGCACATACCTCGCGCCCACGCCGCCGGGCTCAACAGACTTCTTGATCAGAACCCAGACTGTGATTATCTTCGCAGATGAATGGAAGAGTTTAATGTTGGTATGCCTGAGGTTTTGTCGAGAGTCATGAATGACCGAAAGGATGCCTGTTTGTTTTTGTTAATTTTATTTTAATTTGTTTTAATCATGTTAATTATGAAAATCTTATTTATTACTAGTTTATGCCCACGGCTTCGCGTGCGTTGTTTCTATGAAAACGTTTAAAGGTCTTTCCCATGGGATAAAATTGTGGGATTAAAAGTACCCTTTGTTTGATTCCAGAATTAAAATTACCTGTTTGAAAAATTTCAGCCCGATCCGTTCAGTAGTTTTGGCGTGAAGAGGTAACAAACATCCATCCATCCATCTATCCATCCAAACTTTCCAATTTATAATATTATTACTGTGATGTGATGTGATTTCAATTAATTAATTTATTTGATGAGGCAAAATTATTCGAAAACTATGTAATTTTCATTGTTTATTATTCTATATTGATTTATCTTATAAAATGTTTTAAATTTTTTATAATAATTTTAACTAATTAGTTAGATAAATGTTTTTTTAATCATAAGTAACTAGTGTAATTGGTTTATAAAAATCGTGTTAGTTATTAAACAAATAAATATCGGCAAAATTTCAGCCATATGCTATCTGTAGTTTTGGCTTTGTCTTCACTCATCTTTACAAACTTTCGACTCTATAAATAGTACATATAGGATAGGTAAGTTAAAGAAGATAGACAGTTAAGTATAGATTATAGTTAAGTCTCATTATTTTCTCGTTATAGTCTTGCACATAGCCGGATGATGGAGCTGCAAACTTTGCCGGTCTGAAACTGATTTGCGCTGACATTGACTAATATAGGTTCTGACGTAAGAAACCTTCCAAGTTTTCTCCGAATGTGCTTTAGTTTCGTATTCAAGATTGAACAGTTATATCGCGAACTATTGCAGATTAGTTATAACGAAATTAAGAACCACGGATAAGTTTCTCAAAATTATGAGGCTAATCGCTGTGTGGTGCCGGCTTAGAATTTGCACCACCCCAACTCTTCCCACGGGTGTCGTAAGAGGCGACTAAAGGATATCCACCGAGGGCGGGCTGCAGCGCCCCTGCAGAACAATTCTACCACCGAACTGTGATCCCCAACCCGCATGCCCAGCGTGGGGACTATGTGCATTACCCCCCATGTGAATAGCCAATAAAGCGCTTATCAGGGGGAGGCCTGCGTCCAGTAGTGGACCAATACAGGCTGTTGAGGTTGAGATTGGTGAGGCTAAATCGCATCATTCAGCATTCAAATATGGCTTAAATAAAATGGCATACCGCAAGCTTCAAGCAAGTGGGCCGCGAGTTGTCTGTTGTCACATACCAAAATTAATGAAAATTTTACGAATGATTTTTGTTCTGTGTGGTAGCGGTGTTGGATGTATTGCTATGATAATGACCCGGCTAAAACAAAACACGTCCTTTTGTTAGGAAGGAGGTTGCAATAATGGCTAGGATAGCACAGAATTTATACAAATTACAGTAGCGGAAAGTCTGAATAGCTCTGCAGATCGGCTCGGTTATACGCCATAGCTCTATCTGCGCCTATGTTGATATGGCCATGTTAGCGAGAGGGGATGCTGATAAGAGACAGGAGAGTACAACCAACAGAATTACTTATCAAGATAGAAGTTTTTTTTTATGGAGTTGTTGCTCTACATTATTTTCCAGACGGTGTTTCCGTACAATTAATTGAAATTTTCGGATTTGGCCAATCACTCCCATTTCAAAAAACCATCCTTTATACCCGCTGCTACGTGAACATTTTCTTTTCTGGGTATAAAAATCTAGGTATTCTATGCTGTGCATAGTTGAGACCTATCAGTAGGTAGGTTTAGTTTTATCGTAAAGGAGTTAAGAACTTTCGCAATATTTTCACGTTAAGAGAGCGCAGTGTACGCCATTTTGTGAAAAGGATAGGAATAGGATTTCGCGTTCATAGGAACGGGACAGAGGATACATTTTATATAATTTGGTCGAGTTCAAGATTTGGTTTTATCGTTGGTATTTTTTTTTCTCAATCCTGTTTTCACATTCAAGGAACCAAAAAAAAAATTATACTTAGGTATTTTATTTTATTCGATTTTTTTTACCACAAGGATAACGTGACTAACGTAACGTGACAGGCCTAGTTTGACAACCAAATCCTTTAGGTTTCATAATATTACGCTTTGACGAAGTCATTCCAGATGTAAGTAAACAAATCAACCAAACATGGAAACGGTGGTGTTCCTCCAACACAAATAAGGTTCTTAGTAAACCGCAAGGTACTTACCTAATCGTGGCGACATTGAACCCTTTCTCTTTCTACATGCCCAACGGATATCTTCTAATCCTCCCCTGAATTGTAACCTAGGGATAGACATCCCAGCTGCATTAATATTGCAAACTGATTAGGGAACTACAGTCAGCTAGCACAATTAATTATTCATAAGAACCTAGGCACTTTACATTATTTGGAGGAACGCATACGTAAACTAGGATCGGTTTATTCGTAACTAGCTTCTGCCCGCGGCTTCGCTTTTCCGGATAAAAAGTAGCCTATGTCCTTCTCCGGGATACCTCTACCTCCCTGCAAAATTTTATTGAAATTCGTTCAGTCGTTTAGGCGTGAAGAGGTGAAAGACAGATAGACAGAGTTTCAAATTTTTAATATTAGTATTTATTATTAGTATGGATGTATTATGAAATACCATATCGATTGGCTGACCTCTGGCTTTAAATAGTAATTAATTTTTTTTTTTTCTTCTCTTGTCCCGGTCGAAGGTCCGCCTGCGATGCAGGAGGTTGCGGGTTCGATTCCCGCCTCGGGCCAAATGTTTGTACGATCTGCAGATATTAGTTCAGGGTGTTCTGGATGTGTTCCACGTATAATAAAAAATATCTATCTATGTAGTGTATTGTATTAAGTATATCAGTTATCTAGTACCCATGACACAAGCTCTGCTTAGCTTGGGGCTAGATAATGCTGTGTGAATTGTATTATTTATTTAAACCCAAATAATTTATCTAATCAGAAGTCCAGTCACGCCTTTTTGTACTTAAAATGATAACACAAAGGAATGGCCATCCCACATTGTTTTTGGCAGTCTGTGAATGGCATAGGTCTCGATTTATTTGCTTTAGATTTAGCTTATAATAATCGTAAATTGTGAAATTACAAGCGCTTTGTGGAGCTTTGGTACACAGTTTTTGATAAAGCTTTTGTAATTATGGCTGCCTCTTTAGAATGAATAAAAGAAGGTTGTATTACCAATGAACGTTTTCGTTCATCTCACACGCTTATTCCCAGCATTGGGAAAAAAATCTCCTAGTAGTTCTGTATACAGAAAGAAGTGTGCAACAAAAATTAAAAAAAAATTAAACCGCCGAAAAAACTGAAAAGCAAAAAATAATAAACCTTTTTTATTTAACCTTAATAACTAAGTTCTTAAACTAATTTAACTACTTGTATACCTATATAAGTATATATTTTTGTAATTATTTTGAGTGAAGAACTTTCTACTGACAATAATAAACACAACAAAAAAAATACAGAATTTGGTCCCGCCATTCACGCGTGATGCCGTGTCCAAGGGAAACAGGTATTATATTATACATTATAATACCAAGTTAACACTGGTTCTCTTTTGTTTCTATTATTTAGCAGTAAAGTCCTTTGTTAATTATTAACTAAAGCACCTAGTAGCACGTTTATTTGGCTAAAACCACGACAAACTTTACACCAGCATTACATTAAAACACGCGCACTGATTTTCTACAAATAAAGCAAGGAACATCCTCGATCAAGTCACCTTTCAAACTAAACTGCATCCAAACTGGTTTATCCGTTTAGGTACGATACGCAGGTACAACCCAATTATATATTTATACTACACCTGCTCAGAAAGTTGCTTATTCCTTTCTGGAGAGAAAAGTGCATGGAAATCCATTTGTAACGTGTATTTTTTTTATTTTCTGATATATCAGCCGGTAACTATGATCATCATAATAAGTCAAACGTCAAAAAGTTTTTACTCCGTATCTGCCATATGCTATCGGCCTTTTCCGTATTGGGAACATTAACTTAAAAAAAGAACCATGTGAAAATCGCACATGTGCGTTTTTATTGCTACATTTGAGTTTACAATTTTTATTCGAATTTACTGGAGTGATTTTGAAGACTCTAAAAATATGATTTTCCTCGAAGGTATAGTATAAAGCACTATCGGGAGAAAGTGCGATTCCTACCTCGTGTGTTTTAAGACTGACAAATGACACACTAGATAGAAATTCGGTACTTTCTCGCCTAGATGTACAATGTAGGTATATTATTGACGTGACAACGTCTTATAATTCGATAGAGGCGGCTGCACGCACGAAAAAACATGACGTCAAATGCTACCATTCCATCAGTATTTTCTTAAGACGTTGTCACGTTCAACTATCGTCAGAAAACCGACTTTACAGACAACCAATTTTTTTATCAAAGAGCAAGAAATCACTACTCTTATACCACCTCTTTTTTGTAGTGGGTTAAAAAAGAAAATAAGTAACCTGTTACTGCCAACGAGCGTGCCCCAGAGTGCTTCAACTAAAAATTCGGTTCACCTCTCAATGTTTCCCCCAATAACGTGAACTGCCGAGAAACACGATAGTGCACGACTGACTATTTGCCAACTTAGTGTTATTTAATGTAGAACATCAATATATCCTCCTAGCCCAAGGCTGGTCAATAGATTTTCCAGGTGAGCAAAAATTCTCAGACTGTGGTGGCCCCGGGCCACCACTACAACTTTATTCATAAAGAAATTCATGCATAAAAACACAAAATATGCTTTATTTACTTTATTTTTACATGAAATGAATTAACATACTTAATTAAATGAAATTTTTAATGTGATCTGTGAAGAGGTTTTCCAGATACTAATTGGTCGATATTATGTTTTAAATCTAATGTTGAAGTATAATCAAATCAGAGATGTGTTTTGCAGTGAGTGATGTGCGATATTTATTTTTAATGACTGATAGGTTTGAAAATGTTTTTTCACACACATAGGTGGAACTAAATCTGCTTAAAATTTGAATAGCAATGTCGCGCAATGTTGAAAAATCATCAATAGAATCGCCGGCCGCCGACGCCGCCGCGCACAGCACGGGGGCGCGCGCGATGGTCGGTCGGGCATTTGAATTTGCCCGCCAGCACCCCGAGTCGGGGTGCTTGGCGGGCCACGCCGTGGCCCGCGTGCCTGAGTTTGACCGGCCTTGTCCTAGCCGAAACTTCGGCAAAGGCGGTGGCCAGTCAGGAGACTAGCCAGGTGATCAAGATGCTCAAGTGTTGCTGTGTGAATTTTCCAGCATTTATTATTTATTTATGTTTCGAGGACTCATAACCACAAGCTTTGCATACGTTGGACTAGATGATGCGGTGTAAATTTGGTTGTCCAGCATTATTATTACTTCTTTGATGATGCAGATTCACAGAACTTACCTTCTTATCTTCAAAGTAAATCTAATATTCTTATACATTGGTTAAAGTCTCAAACATAAGGTAGAATCAAAGTAAATGTCATATTAATTTATGGTTCCTCTACTGAACTAAGAGTCACATAATTACGTATTAACGTTTCAAAACTGTGTCATTATGTGTGCAAAGTGATATATTTTATGGAATAAATTTATAGTTCAGGATTCTATGTTGAACTGTAAATTTATGCCAGTGTGAAAATGAACCTCACAAAAAATCTGTTATGAATTTACTTAGTTTATTTTTTTGGGCGTTAGATAAGCTCACTATTTCTTGCTCGCAAGTCTACCTCCTAATAAACAACAAGGAAATCCCAGCGGTGGTAACCGAATAACGTGTGTCAGAAACTTTCAGATATTTCTATCTTATATACCTGGGAGTTGTCTAGTAAACAATTTCTAAAAGTAAGAAATAATTTTAACCCGTATTATCACCTAAGCTACTTCTGATCCCGGAAGAATACAGTGTTACCATGAGATGATCAAAGTTTTCCACCGCGGGAATAAATTAAAGGGATAAATCAAATCAAATTTTTCGCTTCAGCGTACAGTGAGTATTTCCAATACACACAATATCAATACACGCAGTAGGTACCCAATCAATGCTAGCCTAGCCAGCCATAGAATCGATTCAAAACAAAAGCTTAGCTTTGACACATCAATTGAACGGGTGAATTTACACAGAATACAAGGTGTCCCCCGAATACCTGCAATCCCCAAGACGGGTGAAACTAGATCAAAAATAATCGACGAATATGTTTGAAAAGTTCAGTAAGTATTTTGTTTTCGACCAGTGAGAATGCTCGTATTTAAAAAAATAAGAAAATGACTAATTAAGTACCTGGAAGCAATTAAATAATTGTCTAAAGCAAAATTTCAAACAGCTGCCATTCAGTAGGGAAGAGGCCACTTTTGCAAGCACATTCATCGACCATTTTTGATCTAGTTTCACCGGTTCTATGAATTGCTGGTATTCGGAGACACTTTATACATTGCCTCCTACTTTCTTTCAAAAAGGGTGTGTATATGCATAATTGCACCCAGAGCCATAGGTTAACACAAAAAAGGTTGGACATTTTTATGAATAGACATTTTTAGACTATTTGTCATTTTTCACAATTGGACATTAGTCGAAAGAAATGAGAACTAGTATTTACAATTGAAACAGTTGAAGTAACTGCAGATTGTTTCAATCTACAGGTAGCTCAACCCAAGACGCTGGCTGCGAAAAAAGTCAATTATTTCGAGCAAAAAAAATTAAGGCACCTGTTTCTATGTAACTAAGGCCATCCCCAGACGAACAAGTCTGACAAGAAAATTAAACTGTCGGTCGATCAATCTATAAAAATACGGGAAAATTGCGTTTCGCAAAGCTTTTTGTTATAAAAGGGTGTGAAGCTTAACGATGCCTAACAGCCAAAAAGGGCTAAGCGCCATTTTTTGGGAAATCGACTTATATATATGGTTGGAATCGGCTTTTTTTTCTGCGTCGTTTGGTCTAAGTATCATAGCTCTACGAAACACTTTTTGGCGCTTAGGCAGTTTGTAAATTAAGGTCCTTAGCCCAATTTTTTCGTCGTAAACGACACATATTTAAGTGTCTTTTTCACTTTGGTGGTTATATTAAAACTTTAATTTCAGAATTGACACTTACGCTTTTTTGGCATGTAATAAAAATTTCTTGATTTGACGTTAGCCTGTTTGAGCTGGAAGTATTTTTTTATAAAATCCCGGTTAGGATATTTTGTCAGTTTCTTAGAAAAACATAATCGTCGTTTAGTATGTTATGGCTGCATTTCCCGAGACTTTGTTTGTCGCTTAGCCTTTTTTTCCTGTCACTGCTCAAATTCTCTGAGGAGCTTAACATAAAATGTCCTAGTGACTCTCAGCAAACATATTGTCGCTTATGCTTTTTTTACCTCCCGATAATCAAACGAATATGGTGGTTAGATAAAAAGGTAAAAATAAAATTTACACTTACTCTAATTTCATGTCACGGCATTTGTATGTTACCTAGTGCAACCAAAAACGAAAACATCGGTTACCCGTTTCATAATGTTCAAAACAAATGGGGTTATGAACCATCAGTAAACATTTAGTGCGTAGGCGCAGTGGCACAAGCGCCACGCGTGTACGCGAACCATTTTGCCGCGCAAAGTTTGGAGTCTACTTGAAGTGTTGAACTACAATTTAAAAGGTTTGTTTACAATAATAGTGAATAATTATAATAGTAATAATAGTTCATAGAATGGCATTCAAAAAGGTATAATACTGGATTAGTAAGTAGGTACAGGTACTTGGTACAGACTAATGGTTGGTGTCTTTGTTACTTAAAATTATTAATAACTTATTGTTGTTTCAGAACGTCATGGCTCAAAAACGACGGGCATGTGACCTCATTGGAAAAGCATTGCGCTTTTCAAAAATAAACTTACGTGCACGAAAGAAAAAGATATTTTAAAAAAACCAGTAGACACGCACCTTCACAATGGTATACAGTATTTACTACGGCGAGACAAGATCCAGAACCGTACGAAGTAGAGTTGCTGAATTTTAAAGACTTCAATAGATGGGATGTTGTCAGTGAAAAGTATTTCAAGGGAAATCTTACCGGAAAAATCAGTAAAATGCGTATTGTAACATTCAAAAGAACAAGGTTTCTGAAGTTGTTGTTAAAAACTCCATGAATGACAATGCGCAATCCTACTGTTCTCTTCTGTTGAAGTTCAACCTAAAACCAAAATTAGCCCCTCAGCATGTTATAAATCTCAACTGCCTATATCCAAACTAAAACAAGACGAACTGTTAAAACTTTGTCGAGATAATAAGGTGATTCATCAAATGTTCCATGGTGAATATCACACTCTTACAACTGCTAATAATGTCGAGGATACTCTCCCCGAATCCGATATTGAAGACGGAGATAATGAATGAGTGGTTTTATATTATCTTCTGTATATGTAGATAGTAGACTATACGGTAGTTTAGACTTGTATAATAGTAAATTATACAAGTATAAGGCATTTTCAAAAAGACACTTCTTTTTGATTCTTTAAATACTGGTTACCAATTGTGATGATAATAATTTCGATATGACTGTGTTTTCGATTACTTGTACTTTCGATTTTTATATACCTATTAAGATATAAAAATTAGTAGTAGAGTTGTGGAAACTGTAATTCAGAGAAAAAGTGAATTTGTGTCATTTTTTGTTATAAATGTTGATTACTTATTGTGATGCGAATGATTTCGATAAGACTGTATTTTTGATGACTTGTATTCCTAATAGTTTATAGTGAAATATTTAAAAAAAAATTAAGTACATAAGTAGGTGTCTAATACTATAAATAATCTAATAAACTACCTGTCTAATATTTAATATTAGAAGAACTTTAATTGATCTCCAACGATTTTGATAAGTTAAGATATAAAAACTAGACTAACTAGTAGTTTTGTGGAAACTAGAGTTAAAATGTGAATTTGTGTCATTTTTATTATAAATAAAGACTGCTGATTTATTATAAAAAGCTTTTATTTTCTGAGATGACGTAACGAGCTACTTTTCAATATTTTGAAAGACTGAAAGACACAGTGTTTCGTCGATTACAAAAAAAGCCGAACGTTTCATTCGAAAATTATGCACTTAGTACCATATTCCCTGTCAGTCTTTTAACATTCAATAACCAGTTATACCGTAATCGCCCCTACTTTATGTTATAAAAGCTCAGTTAAGCTGCTTTTCTTCGACTTAAATAATACAAAAAGAACTGTTAGATCATTTAGGCTGGAAGTAAATGAATAAGAGATTTTCACTTAAGACATTCTGGCTGTTTGTAAAATCAGGACCATTTAGAGGTAAGCGACAGTAAAGGGTGTATACAGGATGATTTATAACTAATTAATAATGCCATTTTGTAGAGTGACAATAAAAAGCTAAATAGTAAAATTTTCAGGTTTTCGGAAGCTAAAACAGAATTTTTATGAATTTATTTCATAAATTTTCAACTTTAAACCTCTCTGGTGTACAGTTTGTATAGTGGCGGTTAGCCTATTTTGGCTGTTAAGCATCGTTAAGCACTTTTCGAACTTACCCATTTATTTGGGTTCTTGAAGTTTATGAAGTTTTACCGCTTTTAGTTGCCTACTTAGTTGAGTGGGCAAGAGGTTTTTAAGCCTGTAGACACCGCTACCGGTAACTTTTTAATTACAGGTTTATTTAGATTTTTATCGGGAATTTGGTACCCAGCTGCTCTGATAATTTTACGGTATGTGTTGTTGCGTAAAGATCCAGCATTATAAGGTAGAGATAAACCATTCTAAAAATGCACGCCAGAATGCACGCCTCCACTAAACGTCACACAATCGGCGTTCATTTTTAGAACGGTTTATCTCTACCTATCTGCTTATTTATAAGAGTGAGGGAATACAGAGTGCACCTGTGTTTGTGCATACACCTGTGCACTAGAATATCAGTGATAAAGCACCTACTATGTAGAGTTCAAGAAAAACAGTACAATCTGCAGTTAGCTCAATTGTTTCCATTGTAAATGCTGGTAATTTTTTTTTCTATTAATTGATATTAGTTTTTTCTTTTGTTATTAAAGTATTTTTCAATTACATTGTAAGAAAAACCTATCCATGAATCAAAATTTCATCCCAGCCACACTTACCTACCCGAGTAATATTACCTTAATTTCGCCATCTTGTCGTCAGGATCCTTCATATCTCTACTAATTATTATTATGATATTAAGCTCTTACGTACGCCTACTCATAAGTATCTACAGTGATGTGAACATTTACGTAGAAGGTCTTCAAAGTAAGTTGAACCGATCTTGTCTCAACTCCCAAATTCTCTGTCAATTTCAATGATCCAATACCGATATGCCGACGTAACATTCCACCTCATTGCCCTTCAAGAGGGCTCAGATAAATCCTTCTACTACATCCCCATCCACGCCTTTAAGAGGCTTTCCAAACGAGCAATGAACGGATCAAAATGGCCGTGATAACATCACACTTTTTACAAGCGCTGTTAATATTAATGATAAAACAATATTTAGTAACAATTCCGCGCAAAACCTTATCTGATAAGATCCTACAAAATGTAATTCGTGTGTACCACCTGCCCTCCCACAAAAAGCGCTGTTATGCGGAGATGTGCATTTTTTCGGAAATTATTGGTTCTACTCCAGCTCAAAGACATGGGTAAAAAAATCCCATGTCATCCCAAATGCCTTGGTTATTCAAGTGTGTGTTTGTAACCTTTAGTGCTTACGTCCCCGGTTTCCGGGTAGCGGGTGCCAGGGACCCGGCGGTAGTGTATGCAAATTAAGCCGGTACGTGTGAAAGCTATCGTACATGCCCACACACTTCGACACCGGGTACACCCGGTACCGGTAACCCAAAAACCGGGCACTAAGACAGAGCATAATCCTGTGAATGTTTATCTAAAATACCGGCAATTTTCACACGTCTTGAAATAGAAAACTCCCGATTCTCAATCTCATGCATCATATTTATTTGCTCAATTTTTATACGTAGCAAGTCGCCCGTATGCGCCTCTACTAATAATCCAGGCGAGACAGGACTGCCTCTTTATTTTATCAGGGATTCAAAATGCTTACATTCAGCGTTTCTTTCAATATTGTCAAGAAAATGGGCGAAACAGAGATTTTCCTTTGCGCCATTATTGGGGTTTTTCTGTTTTGCGTAGTATCGAATGTGTTTCGGGGTGTTTGCTTCTAATATAGAGAAGGTTGGGAAGTTTAATAACGAACAGAGGTATTACGTAAGTACCATATTACTTAGCAATATTAATATTACAATAACTAACGGTGTTACTCCACCTTGCCTTGGAAAGCACAAGTTAAGCTGTTGGAAAATATTAGGATAAAACAATATTTAACACCCTTTTCTGTCGTATATGAAAAACGTCGTTTCTCGACGTCTTTTGTAGACGACAGAGAAGGTCAAAGTAAGACGACTTACTTTGATGGGTTTTTCAACCGACGAAGAACGGAGGAGATTCTCAAGTCGACGCGTTTATTTTTTTTTTACGCTAACTTTTTACAGAGTAGTCCGATTTCGATAGTTATTTTTTTATTGGAAAGGATATACCCCGAAGGTGGTCCCATTTAAATTTGAAGAAAAATCCTACCCTAAGGGTAGGAAAACAGGGGATGATTGATTGTTCACTCAGTGATTGTAATGTTTGACAACGCATATTTTTTTACAGAATAGTCCGATTTTGATAATTCTTTTTTTAATGGATAGGGTATACTAAATTAGACTCCAATTTTAAGTAGAAGTTGCCCTAGAAGAATTTGAAGTCAGTTTATCGTTTTTTAAAACACGCCAAATTCTTCATTGTGTAGTTGGTGTGGTCTATCTTTTACACATTAAGTTGTGTGCGAGCTTAAAGTTGGAGGATAAATTACTAGGAAATTTTGTATTGCGTAAGTTCATTTTTTAACTTCTCTGGTTGCATGGTTTTGCGCGGATTTGTTACTAAATATTGTTTTATCCTAATATTATGCAATGGATTTCCGCAAAAGAACGCCTGAATCTATTATTTATATCAGGCTGTTGGTTCTACGTCTGACCTCTTCCCGGTCGTGTGGGTCTGCCGTCCCATCGGATTCTGAGAGTGAAGAAATAGAGTAAATAAATAAATAAATAATAAATAATGCTGGACAATTCACACAGCATTATCTAGCCCCAAGGTAAGCAGAGCTTGTGTTATGGGTACTAGATAACTAATATACATAATAATATACGAGTACATAGATAGATATTTTTTATTATACATAGAAAACGACCAGAACACCCTGAACAAATATCTGCAGATCGTACAAATATTTGTCCCGAGGCGGGAATCGAACCCGCAACCTCCTGCGTCTCAGGCGGACCTTCGCCCACCGCGCCACAGAGGTCGTCAAAAATCGAGAGTGCACCTGTGTTTGCGCATACTCTTGTGCAATACAATAATGTGCGGCACCCATGCCTTAGTCCTAGCGCCTAGCGTAGGACATCATCATCAAATTTACGATGGCAGTTCTAAATAGGTATCTGAAGACATGAAAATTATTAGCAGTTAAGAGTAATCGAGTCTAATTTATTAACGAGTTTTTAGTGTCATAACGAAAGTTAATCTGACCTATCGCGATGTACTAAGTAATCTAATATAATATGGACCAGTTGAGCTTCCTGTAGATTGCTTGCAACAGTCTGGAGTTAACTCAATTGATTCAACTGTAAATACCAGTTGTAATTTATTTCTATTAAATAAATAAATAAATAATGCTGGACAATTCACACAGCATTATCTAGCCCCAAGGTAAGCAGAGCTTGTGTTATGGGTACTAGATAACTGATATACTTAATACAATGCACTAAATAGATAGATATTTTTTATTATACTTAGTAAACATCCAGAACGCCCTGGACAAATGTCTGCAGATCGTACAAACATTTGTCCCGAGGCGGGAATCGAACCCGCAACCTCCTGCGTCGCAGGCAGACCTTCGCCCACTGCGCCACAGGGGTCGTCAAAATATTATATTATTTTTTATATTATATTATACTATTAGTTGATTGTAATTTTCTTTGTGAATAAAGATTAAGTAATCTAATCCTACACTGATTATCTGAGTATCTGAAGACAAGAAAATAATTAGCAGTTAAGAGTGAACGAATCAAATTTTTAAACTACTTTTTAGTTTTATAAAAGTAGTGAATCAATTAATTAATTAGTTAGTTAGTTATAGTTAGTATCCAGTTAACCTAACCCAAGTTTAGCCAGGTACGAAAGTAATCTAATCTTACACGAGTTTATAAATGGTTTAAGTCCCCACGCGAAAGCTTTTCAAATTTTCGACATGTCTGAAGGAACGCCTTTGAAATAATATCTAGGTACAATGTGTACCTAAATAACTAGCCTACCTCAAACAGCGTGATTATTCCCAGTTTAAGTCTAAGTTTGGTAGCAAACCTCTATGCTTGTACTCCAAATGTGTAGCTGGACTTTAAAATCACTCACTTCCTTTTAAACAATTTAAAAACGCTAAAAAAGCAATAAAACGTCGACACCTACAATTTTATGCACTAGTTACGTTACTGCCGCAGTTAGCTGAAACCGTAGGCTAACCTAGCTATAATCAGCTGGGTAGTTCAATCTTATACTGATTGAACTACCCAGACGGCCTCTGTGGCGCAGCGGGCGAAGGACTGCCTGCGACGCAGGAGGTTGCGGGTTCGATTCCCGCCTCGGGACAAATATTTGTACGATCTGCAGACATTTGTCCAGGGCGTTCTGGATGTTTTCTATGTATAATAAAAAATATATATCTACGTAGTGTATTGTATTATACCCCATAAGTGTGTTTTTTTCTGTACTTACCTACTGTTGTTATAAATAAATGTCTTTTCTATCTTTCTTTCTTCTTTCTATTAAGTATATCAGTTATCTAGTATCCATAACACAAGCTCTGCTTACCTTGGGGCTAGATAATGCTGTGTGAACTGTCTAGCATTATTTATTTATTTATTATACTATTATGCTATGCTATTATGTCCACTGCCTTTACAGCCTTTACCAGTCCACTGCTGAGCATAGGCCTACCCTGAAAAGCACTTATAATAAGGAGTTATACCATAATTCCCACGTTAGGCATGAGAGTTGAGATCGCAGTTTGGAAGTGGATCTCTTCTGCAGGAGGTTCTGCTGCTTGCCCCCCGGTCTCTTAGAAGAGTTGGGGTGGAGCAAATAAGTGTCAAATTCTAAGCCATATGCAACACATGGCATGACGGTCACTAACCATGATGTGCGATTGTGGTAAACAAGATCCGTCAAGTGAGAGTGTAACTCGCGCGCTGAGGGTTTGGATGTGTAAATATTTTAGCTCAAGACCTATAAAATACCAACAGTATATTGGAACTACACCTTCAAGCGTTTCTCCTCAGAGGAAACTTGCGAAGAATAAAGGTGTGTAGTGTCCATTTCTGCATAGAAATAATTTACTGGTCTTCTATCTTTAACCTCATACTTGTTAATGTACTATTTTAATTTTCAGTGGTTCAGAAGAAAATCAAAAACCAAGTTCAGCAGAAGCCGTGAAAAGGATGTATTTTAAGAAAAAATGTGAAACTGCATAATTAGAGCGAAAGTTAATGCATGAAATTCATTTCAATAAAAAGAACATAAATTATAATAATTCGAATGTTTGTCAATTATACAAATATGTACTAAAGGTACCGGTTAGAAACTTCGCTATTTAATGAATACCTAAAAATTGGTACCAAACTACATTTTAGATGGAGCGCTCTGCATACTTTGGAGATTAGGTATATATTTCGACTTTTTTCAAAATATTTCAAAAAGTGTGTGTAACAGAAATTTGAAAAACTATTTTGAAATTTATAAACCTTTCATTTGATATCTCACATGACCCTGTAAGTATCTTTTAAAATTTCGACATCACAATTGATAAGGAAAATTTTCATTTTAATTTTTCTTTTTCTCTTATATCTGTACATGCACACGAAATGTATTATCATTTTAAATTTCAAGTTGATATCTGTGGTAGTTGCTGAGGTATTAAATAGGGGAAAAAGGACAGACGAAGCGAGACCATAAGGGTTAAAATGTAACGAAAATCAAACGAAGGTCTATTACCGATAAAAATGGCAACAGACAGACAGAATTAGGTCATATTGCATTTATTAAATTAGTAGGCATAAAATATGTTTTTTTATGGATTCGCCATTAGATTTTTTTAAATTATCGTCATATTCATTCAAAAACTTTTTCTTATCATTATCACCCAAGCTACCACCTTCATGAGCTGTGACATGAAGAATTCGCAAAGAAATAATTAGGCTGCTGGTTATTACACAGTAAAAAGAATGGAAGTGGCACTTACAATTCTTAGGAGTTCTCTGAAAATTCTTTTAAACTTATAATAGAGTTTCTTAGGAGCTCTCTTGAAGAGTTTAAGTCATTGTCGTTGCTCTGTATCACATCACACCAATATTATAAATGCGAAAGTTTGTAAGTACGGTTTGAAATGGATGTTTGTTTCCACTTCACGCAAGAAGTGATGAAGCTTGTTCACCTTAGTATCGAATAATTTCAACTCATGACTCATTTCACGATTTAGTTTCAAATAATTGTTTCAAAAATCTCAGTGAGTGCACTCTACTATTTTATTCCATAAGCACATAAATCCGAAAAATAATAAAACGATAAATGAGCGTTTTGCAGATAGTAATTTCGAAGAATGACGATTACAGAATCGTACTACAGTTTAATATTTCGTTATACTCAAGAAAGAAAAGAAATCAATTTATTGGAACACAAAAAACACTATAATGGTATATCTAAGGGTAGTATCTAACAAGAAAAAGAAAATCAACTATCTATAGACGTAGATATCCAAATGGCACTTGAATAATAAAAATTATCCAACAAATGTGTATATTTTAAGTAGTGTCAGCAGTAGTCAAACATCACTACAACCAAAATTCTCAATTCGAGAGTTCCTCTAATATTTCAATAGACCAAGACAAATAAAACCACAAATTGGATTAACAGCATTTCCAATTTGTACGCGAGGGCAGCACCTGGGCGGGCGCGTCGTGTCGCAACATGCGAAATTAATATTTGCCGATTTCTATGCAGCTGTGGAGGTACGTACGTTCTTTCATAAGCAAGTATACAGTGTATACGAGGTACGGCTGTGCTGAACTTACTTTATAAACAGACCAGAAAATTGGAAATACAAACTCAGAGCGAGCTTGGTTTTTCGATTGTATCGAAACGTCTTCAATTCATTTTGATAAGTTTATTTCAGCTAATAACGAGTGAACGAAGACGGCGCGTGGCGATCGGGAGTTGTCCCAGAGTGGGAATACCTATACGGAGGTTTTTGTTTTTTTATTCGGTCGCTATGCAGACGGAGCAGCATTAGCTGAAGAAATTCTCAACACTTGAATATTTTTCGTCTAATTTTATATGTAAACAGCTAGCTGTTTACATATAAAATTCAGAACTATGGCGGCAACAGGCAACTCGTAACTAGTTACGAGTTGCCTGTTGCCGCCATAGTTGATCTGGTTGCCTGCGTAGGGCCTTAACTTTAGTGCATGAAACAGTGATCCATAGTATTAACATAGTTAAGTATTTCAGCCTTAGATAAATAATTGAAAATACAAAATTACATTAACAGAAAACAATTATAACTATTTTAGTATATGGAAAGTACATAAAAATATTGAATTAGAAGAGACACACAATCTGCGATGTTTTATGTGTAATACGTTACGATTATTTGAGGAATTTAGCTGAAAGGGCATATAAGGGCCTATTTCTATGCCCGTCGGAGAATATTCCAAATATTTAACAAAATTTCGTGTTTCGTTTAGTTTTATTGGTGTACTCCATAATACAGCGAATTAGAAACGAAACGAAACATGTATTCTTCCATTTAAAACTGGTACATAAATAAAAACAGTCGATCTACAAATCACAACACTTTCTGCCTCCCCAACTACAGCGTACAGAGCTCTGTTCCACTTTGAAATGAGGAGCAATTTCGCAAGAGAAGGCTAAGCGTTGTCTCACACAGTATGCACTACTTATTAGTGATGGCGTTCACTCTGCTAGTTTTATTAAGAACATATTTCTTGAAAGGAAATATATTTTTCTTCTGATGGTAGAAGTTTTCCATCTGTTTATTTCTTGTTTTTTTTCTCAAACATAACGTTGGTCTATTACGGAATGACTGCTCTATTTGATTTCTAAGCGGCGCATATTGTATGAATCTATATAATTCATTATTGACGATGCTTACTAATATTATATAATCGCACGTAATTCTCGGCAAACGTAGTGTAGGACGCCCTCCGGCCAGGTGGGATGATGATCTGCGAAAGACTGCAGGCAGATGCTGGATGCGGCAAGCTGAAGACAGGGCGCTATGGCGCTCATTAGGGGAGGCCTACGTCCAACAGTGGACTAATATAGGCTAATGATGATGATGATGCACGTAATTCTATAACTGCCATGTAGTATCTAAGCACAAGCTCTGCTTAACTTGAGGCTAGATAATGCTGTGTGAATTATCCAACATTATTTATTTATTTCTGAGCAATTCATAATAATCTAAAACATTTATTCACAAAGAAAATTATACTAGTATTTACAATTGAAACAATTGAGCTAACTGCCGACTGTTGCAAACAGTCAACAGATAGCTCAACTGATCCATATCAACACCAGTCGGAAGCGTCCCCAAGACGCTGGCTGCATTGCCACGCTGTATGGCAATGCTGATACGCTGTGCCAGATATTCACTAGCTCTCGGGTCACGCGTCGCTTCGACCAGACGCTCAGATAGTTTTTTGAAAACCCGAAGAGCCTCGGTACCCCACGGACCTAGGGTCTCGACTCCAAGGGGAGCAAATGTGTAGGCTCTGTCGAGACCTGCATATTTGCGCCTCTTGAGATCTTCGGCCAAATCTGCCGCCGCACCCGCCCTCACGGATGTCCTCGGAAGATGGGAAGGCGCAAATGTGTCGACGCATGTAGCGTCCCACACAATGGGCCTCCCCAACTCCCATGGGACTAGTGTCATACCGTCGGGCCTCTAACCATCGTCACGCAACAGACCATTCGGTTCGAGAATAGCTGGTACGTTAGCGGTGACAAAGGCCCGCCGGATGATGTCGTTAAGGCTAGCGTGGCGAGATATCCGACCGGCGGCCCTAGTGCACGATAATCCGTGATGACCAAGCTGTTCGACAGCAGTACCGCACTGGCATTGATGAGGCGCGCAACACCTTGCACCCAACCGGAGACATGTTGCGATACGGAAAGTTACGGGATCCAATAAAGTACCAGTGTTATATGAAGGAAATGCTTGCAACTAATGTCCTGACTCCCATTTAGAAACGGCCAGGAGGCGGGCACGATCTGCAGAGCTGGAGCACGTTTGTAACAAACAGTTCCGTGTCAACTCACACAGAGGCCCGTCCCATTGCCGTTGGGACAAAAGTGATTTTGGGGGAGCAGCATCGGGGCAAGCACTATGCCAAGCCGTTCGAGCTTCGTCTAAAAATGAAATTTTCAATGACATTCCAGGTGGGACCAAAAGAGAAGGATTTACAATTTTTTCAACTAAAGAACTAGTGCTGTAGACAGAAGACAAGAACGCTGGTAGGGCTACACTTGAAATTTTGCGTATACCTAAGCCTCCCAATTTGACAGGCAGGGAGGCCTGCGACCATGCCTTGTCATCTAAATCGATATTCAACCGATGATAAAGTATTCTTTATTACGTTGTCTAAGCCTTCCAAGAGCTCGCTATGTTTCCACAGTTGACTACATCTCAAAGAATACGTAAATTTAGGTACAAATAGACAGAACCGAATAATTGTAAAAGCCATATGACTATTAATTATGAGCAGTCTGTCCGAATTTTTGTGGAAATTTTGAATTTTCTCATCTACAAATGACTGAAAAGACTCATCAAGAATTGGTGAACCAAGAAGTCGAAGTGAACATTTATCAACAACTGTAATGTTGGGGGCTAATGTATTGAATTTCTCAATGATATTGTTTTTGTCTACACAATAGTCCGAAATATTTAATTCCAAACCTATTTCTCGAAATTCGTATTTCTGAATTTCTGAGTGTGTACATTTTGTTTCAATAATAATAGTCTCTTCCAATTTTGACGATCCTATCTCAACATTACTACTATTGTGCTAATAATATGAATGCGCAAGTAACTTTTTAAATGCCATGTAGTATCTAAGTCAAAGCTCTGCTTAGCTACAGGCTAGAAAATGCCATGTGATTTGTTCAGAATTTTATAAAAATTGCTGTCTGTAAGTAGTAGTACCTACCATTTTCACGACTGACGGATCATAAGAGGGCGCATTATAAATAGATAAATAAATAAATAATGCTGGACAATTGTAATTTCAAGTGAACTACGGCATCTCGACGCACGCTATCCCGACAAAAAACAAAAAGTGAATGCAATCCCGACGCACGGAATCTCGACAGATACACATAACATGAACGTTATCTCGACGCACGGAATCCCGACAAATGGTAATGGTTCACTATCTATTTATATTATTTTACTGTAATTTTCTTTGTAAATATGGTTCTCTAGGAATCAAACATTTTATGTATTTCCGATGCAATAAACAGATGTCAAAACGCGTTTCAAGTATTCGGCATTTAGACTGGCTAAGCCGATCGCCACCAGTCACTCCTCAAACCTCTACCTAGAATAGACATATCCTAATTTAGTGATTATAGATTAACGTTAATGTAATTTCATGTACTCGTGTTGACTGTGTGATGAATAGACTCAGTATAGTGCATAACCTCTTTTACTCCAACTAACCCACATAGATAAAGATAGACATTTATATAAATACACAACTTATGAACACATAATTAGTAATAACCTTCGTTTCAAAACATAAATCATTTCAATAGACCGCACGATTTCTGGGATCTCGGCCAAATTATGAACGAAACCGTGCACTTTCATGTTTTATTACGTATACGCTATTTTTTTTTCTAATAGTTCTTTCCACATTCAGGAAACCAAAGAAACAATGTTGAATTTTATGTTATTCGAGTTTTTTAGCACAGGTATCCCTTGAATACTGAGATCTAATTCTAGTTTAACAACCAAACCCTTCAGCTTAGTAACGACTTCACCCGTAGCTAGGTAAAAGTAAAAGCAAAAGTCATTTATTTGCAAACACGTGTAAAAAAGAAAAGATGACAAATAGTTTCTTATAAATCAACATGTTTGACCAATATACATTGGTGTGCAAAATAATTAGAGAGTATGGCATGCAGGTTTAAATGTAACAGTAAATAACAATAACAAATTTACAAGATTATTAATTTTAGATTTGAATTAAGTATACGTAGCATAAAATTTGATAACATCGTTTAGAAATTCGTCAATATTATAGTAGATGAATTTATTATATCGCAACGAATGACTTAGGCTCCTCTAATCCCACGGTATAATTATATTGTTTTCATTTCCTTAAGTTTTTCAAACGCCACCGTCTATATTGTTCTTTTACGTCCAGTCCATCCCAAGGTTGCCTGGAAAAGATCGCTCAAAGCGATAAGCCGCCCTTTGTACTTCCTTAATTCTCAGCATTTCCTTATGTATTGTTTTTTATGTTTGTGTGGTACAATAAAGAGTTATCTATACTATCTATCTATCCCGGTGAAGCACGCGTATTTTCAGTATAATAAGCCTTCTATATAAGTTAGGCTTTGCTCTAAACGTGCGCCAAATTTCATCTTGATCTATTCAATAGTTTTCGAGATTCTTGGTAACAAAATTCACTTTTCACAAATTTTCGCATTTAAATATTAGTACAACTACTTCTGCCTACGGATTCGCACGCGTTTTTCGTATAGTAAGCAGCCTATTATCCAAGTTATTCTATGTTCTGAATGTACGCCAAATTTCATTATGACCTTTTCAGTAGTTTACGAGATCTTAGGTAACAGAATTTACATTTCACAAACTTTCGGCTTTATAATATTAGAAAAATATAACAAAACTGATTAAATAACTAGAAAATAACGAGGTAACAGCAACGTTATTACTAAAGTATTAGATGTAAACTTGTAGGTATAGTAGGATGTTAATTTATAAATGTTTTTTGACAAAATATATCTGTTTCTAGAACCAAGTACACTTTTTTTTTTAAGAAGGAAATAAATTTATTCACAAAGTAAATTATACTAATATTTACAATTGAAACAATTGAGCTAACTGGCGACTGTTGCAAACAGTCTACAGATAGCTCAACTGATCCATATCAACACCAGTCGGAAGCGTCCCCAAGACGCTGGCTGCATTGCCACGCTGTATGGCAATGCTGATACGTACACTTGACTCTTCGATATTGACTCCATGAATTCCGATTATGCATAATGCCTCTAGAAAGCCCCCACTCCCTATCACTCAACCCGTTCGCGCACGTTGTATCGACTCTGCAAATATTAGTTCGAAAACCCAACTGTGGATCAGTCAGCCCCAGCTGTAGCTATCTTCATACCGCCTATATTAGTGGGGTTTAGTCAATATTTACTGCGTTGGAGAGACCTTTTCTCGATACTGGAATTATTTTTTTAATCTCTTTACTTTCCTTATTTTATGGACAGTGTAGCATTTTGTAGGAAAGCGTATCAAGTAGAGTAGATTTTTCTGAGTCTGCATAAAACAACTTTGCTTTTAATCGTCGACCGATAGCGCAGCGGGCGAAGGTCCACCTGCGACGTAGGAGGTTGCGGGTTCGATTCCCGCCTCGGGACAAATGTTTGTACGACCTGCAGATATTTGTTCTAGGGGTGTTCTGGGTGTTTTCTATGTATAATAAATAATATCCATCTATGCAGTGTATTGTATTAAGTATATCAGTTATCTACGAGTAGTACCCTTAACACAAGCTCTGCATAGCTTGGGGCTAGATAGGCTGTATGAATTCTTCAACAGCCTATATTGGTCCACTGCTGGACGCACACTTCCCTGATAAGCGCCTTATGGGTTTTATCTCATGGGGGTAAGGTCCATAATCCCCACGCTGGGCATGCAGGTTGGGGATCGCAGTTAGGTGGTAGAATTGTTGCAGGAGGCGCTGTTGCCCGCCCCCGGTGGATATCCCTTAGTTGCCTCTTACGACACCCACGGGAAGAGTTGGGCTATTGCAAATTTTAAGACGGCACCACACAGCGGTTCAAGTGTTGGGCAGCAATGAGCGTACAGCTGTGTGAACTGTCTAGCATTATTTATTATTATTATTGTTATTATTTAATTCCCATTGTTTGACCACAATCTTACCTGATGGCAAGTGACGAAGTGTCCGACGATATATCAGCTTCTTTCTCGTGCTCCTACTAAATTCTCCTACTGAACATAAAAACCACGAAGTTTTCCCTTGTAGGCCTCCCACCCCCGCGAAACGGGGGGGAGGGGGTTCGTGGCGACTCTGTGACCATATGATGAGCCATATGATATATGATGACACAAAATTGTGACTCTTCACCTGTACTGGAATCAGAGTATGCCTATAAGGAAATCTATTTTAGTTATTTTTCGATGCTCCTACTTAGCGTTTTACAATTTCCTTTTGCAGTAGGAGCATCAGGACATGGGTGTCCCGGTGCTCCTACCAGTAGGAGAATTTAGTAGGAGCACGAGGAAGAAGCGTATATATCACGATTCACCAATGCCTAGAAGACACACATTCTTGCTTCTTGCTTCAAGAGACCCAGGTAGCAATTACCCGGCACAACTGTGCTCAGTGTGCTAATGTGACGTAGCACTTTGTAAGCCACCGTAGAACATTAAGCAAAGCGCAGCAAGAAATGTCGCTGATGTCGCAGGTGTAAGATATTGTAATTTATTTAATAATTAATATATAATATAACAAGTATATATAGTGGTAAACAATAAGGTTTCAAAAGATATTCAAACTAAAATGTAACAGGCCTGATTTCCTACTTGTTTTCCCCGCTCAAATTCAAATTCTAGGACAAATCAGTTTCATTTAATAATTAAACTATTTCATATTGCATTATATTAAATATACTAGGTATCTTAAATGTTAATTTATATTTAAGAACATTTGTCATGGATATTATAGCATATTAGAAGATATTTCAATGTATTTAGTTGTGAAATGTTATAACAAACCATTTTGCCGATGTTTGACGGAATGGCTCAAGGTATAACGACAGCCAACGGTTCGTTGAACTAAATACTACTTATTAAAAAAGATGGTGGGCTGGCTCTGACACTCTTTGATGGCCCTGTAAGCTGAAAGCATCTCTCATTATGGTAAGATATTTTACATTGTAGAACCTTTTTCTAGATATTGTGTCCTAGTTTGTTTTAGCATTGAAATTATTGAAGGTCAAGATTAAATTATAAGGTTATCTATTCTTTTATAATGTTTCTATTCATATGATCTAATGCTTTTGTTTTAATAACGAACATTGTAAGTATAATACACTTAATATGTGATTATTATAAATGTGCTGGTGGTTTCTTTTTCACTTCTTCCACTAGTGGACAAAAGATTGAAGTGAAGAGAATTTCAATAACACTTTATTTCTTATTTGATAGTAATTGATGGGTAGACTTGTCTATGTGTTTATCTTGTGAGCCTAAAGGAATAAAGTTATTGACTTCTGACTTCTGATTTCATTATTTCCAATTCCTAAATTGTGAGGTTGCATTGTAAGGTAGGTATTCCATGATTCTATCGAAATAAGAACATTTTATAGGTAGGTAAAGGCCATGAATCTATCATCAGAAGTGGGATAGCCTGGAACTGTTTCAAAATTCTAATACATTCTTGTACAAGTTCCAGACTGGATCCCGCAGCAGACCTTCGAGTACGAAGGTCTGCTCAAGGCGATTTCTGACTGACGCTGTGTCTTCCAATCTGCGACAAGATGGTGACGTGATGCTACCAATGTCCGATCCCACGACGACGGCGCTACTATTTGGTGCGACCACATTGAGATGCTCATCAACGAAATTTGGACAAAGGAGCAGCGTGGCAGTAACAAAGTTTCTTAAGGGTTCGTAAACTTGGTACGACCACGTGGAATCCTAACGTTGGACGATACTAATGGAATTTCTTTATAGCAAAAAACTTTTATTGTATCCTAAAAAGAAACCTGTTCAATAAGTTGTTTTCATGTTCTATTTTCAAATTCGTAAAAACCTACACAACACTAAAGAAATATGAAACAAAATTTGCCACTTCTAGTAACGTTTGATCCATGTTTCTTGCTAACCAGCCTATTGTTCGGGAATTCGAGTTGTTGACGTTATTTCTAACTACCGGCAGTTAATAATTTTTGAAGCTTTTTTTACTTCTGTACGATTAGCCCAACCAAAATGTTTAATACTTATTGTTATAAGTGTCTCTGTAAGTGAATTTACCTAATTCTTAAGAGAAATCTGCAGAAAACAGCTGCGAGTAAGCGAAAAAAAAACGCAGATTATTCCGTTGTAATATAAAGTACCTACCTAACTTTTTGCTAAAATTCAGTTTGTAG
The DNA here is from genome assembly GCA_963564075.1 of Eupithecia subfuscata. Lineage (NCBI taxonomy): Eukaryota > Metazoa > Arthropoda > Insecta > Lepidoptera > Geometridae > Eupithecia > Eupithecia subfuscata. The sequence goes on from OY751106.1 coordinate 4,494,530, forward strand.
AAATACTAATAACCTGATTTATTTTTAAGTAGATAATGAGAGTCACACGAACACACAATAGATTTGACTTCGCCTCGTAAATTTTTGTATGGGCTGATGTGAGCCAACATGTGCTTACCTATACACAAAATGGTTATTCAATGTGTTAACAAAGTAAATTATAGAAATAAATTGGAACTAGTATCTATTTACAATTAAAACAATTGAGCTAAGTGCACACTGTTGCAAACAATCTACAGGAATCTAAAGTAAAAGGCTTTTCACATGGTCACTAATATTAATATTTATGATTGGACGGTAATTATAAGAACATAAGAAGAAAACAATTGTGCAAAGGAATTTAATTAAATTCAAATAAAATGATATAAAATGAAATGAAAGAAATTATACGTATTTAATGAAATGAAATGAAATTAAATTAAATTAAATTAAAATAATGCACATACATTTCATTAGACTGGCCAATTCACACATCATCTAACCCCAAAGTAAGCAAAGCTTGTATGATTCACTTGATATTTCATTTATTTGCAGTGTATGGATAGATTGCATTGTTGTGCATAAATTTGATGTCATTGAGATCTTATTTACTTTTATGTATTATTGATCAATAATTCCAGAGCACCAAGCTACCAGTCTTAGATGGCTCTACTATTTTGATGATTTCTCAGGACAACGTCTGTTAGCTCCGCTATTTTGTGTTCTATAGTAATTTGTATTGATATATCGTAGTTACAGACTATATTTTTATTATAACAATAGCACACAAACTTCGGTATAGGAAACCCCATAAGGTACAAAGGTAAAACAAAAAACAGATAGACTTAACTAGAATTAAATAAAAGAAATTAGTGCCAAAAATGTTAATAATTAACTAAAAGGTATATCAAAGTATGCTGCTGTGTGAGGGCATTGTCAAACTATACTAAATAATAATGTACAAGATTACAAAATACAGAGAAAATAATAATGAAATAATGTCAGAATTAAAATAATTTAAATTCACATGCTAATAGAGCAGGTACATAGGCATTGTCAAATAAACTCAAACAAAAAAAAATAATGGAATAAATTTTAATACGGAATCAATAAAAAAATAAATGGTACATAAATACACAATTTGTTACTTCTAAGCACAATTAGACTTAATATAGGGTTGGTTATAAAAGTGCTTTAGAAGGCATTTAGAATAATTAAATGAATTGCTAATATATTTTGTACTATGCTCAATTATGGGGGCACATTCAAAATAAACATATTTGCACAACATAAATATAATTTGAAGGCCAATGCAATAAATTAGTGAGCTATTTTAATTTGATCGAAACAGTTTTATTTTTGTGTAGTCAGCTTGGCCGAGCGATTTGTGTAAGGTTCAGTAACCAATAAATACAACCATACGAAATAATTATCCAGGATTTACCCCACTCTGATTACTTTTTAAATGGAAGTTGAGGCTAATAAACATACCTACTGGGTACTACTAGAATAAATGACGTACTTGGTGATACTCGCCTAGATCCACAGATAGATGCTCGATCTGTTACGGATGATGTACTTATATAGGTACCATTATCTTAGACTAAGTTATTAGTTTTAGTTAGTCTTAATTATTAAACATTTATGTGTCCTTATGACAAAAAGGTTGGTTTTAAGTAGGTACCTATGTTGAAAGTGATAATAAGAATTGAGAACAAAAAGAAAATAAAACTCAGTAAATTTTAATAAAACGAAAACAAAAATACGAAATAAATTCCGCTGGCGATCGTTGACTTGGTCTATCGATCAGACGAATACGAGGACAAAATTACTGAATTCGAAATAAAAATAGTTCCTCCCGCTAGTCGACCGTACACTTAGCGTATACTTTGGATATTGATAGCGGGTATAGCGAGTATGTGGCCGAGGTATACGGTAAGAGGAAAACATAAAATGCTTAATGAATTAGGTCCTTCCGCTGGCGGCCCACGGACTTGATGTATACTTTGGATATTAGCAGCGGGTATAGCGAGTATACATGTCGAGGTCCCTCGGTCAGAGGAAAACAGACTTGTGACTTTACTTTCTACGACTAACTTTTAATATAACTATACAGATATAATGATGCGTGTCCAGATGTTGGACTATAAAATAAATGAAAAATACTAATAAATAACTTTGAAAAATAAAATCAATGAAGGTACCTACATAATAATGTGCTTGATGGTTCTGTTTCCTTTAGATATAAGTAGTTTAATAAGAATTAAAACAAGAAACATTTACAAAATGTGTAGGTACTAACATAGTTGGTCTTGTGAACTACTTGTAAATTGTTCAACAGGTTGTCTTCTCATAAAATAATAGCATTATTATTAACATTCATCAATAAACTTGAAATTAGAAAATGTGTAATAAAACGTAAATTACATGCTTCGAGAACGAAGCATTTGTCAGAATGGCAGTGTAAGATATTGTAATTTATTTAATAATTAATATATAATATAACAAGTATATATAGTGGTAAACAATAAGGTTTCAAAAGATATTCAAACTAAAATGTAACAGGCCTGATTTCCTACTTGTTTTCCCCGCTCAAATTCAAATTCTAGGACAAATCAGTTTCATTTAATAATTAAACTATTTCATATTGCATTATATTAAATATACTAGGTATCTTAAATGTTAATTTATATTTAAGAACATTTGTCATGGATATTATAGCATATTAGAAGATATTTCAATGTATTTAGTTGTGAAATGTTATAACAAACCATTTTGCCGATGTTTGACGGAATGGCTCAAGGTATAACGACAGCCAACGGTTCGTTGAACTAAAGTTATTAAAAAAGATGGTGGGCTGGCTCTGACACTCTTTGATGGCCCTGTAAGCTGAAAGCATCTCTCATTATGGTAAGATATTTTACATTGTAGAACCTTTTTCTAGATATTGTGTCCTAGTTTGTTTTAGCATTGAAATTATTGAAGGTCAAGATTAAATTATAAGGTTATCTATTCTTTTATAATGTTTCTATTCATATGATCTAATGCTTTTGTTTTAATAACGAACATTGTAAGTATAATACACTTAATATGTGATTATTATAAATGTGCTGGTGGTTTCTTTTTCACTTCTTCCACTAGTGGACAAAAGATTGAAGTGAAGAGAATTTCAATAACACTTTATTTCTTATTTGATAGTAATTGATGGGTAGACTTGTCTATGTGTTTATCTTGTGAGCCTAAAGGAATAAAGTTATTGACTTCTGACTTCTGATTTCATTATTTCCAATTCCTAAATTGTGAGGTTGCATTGTAAGGTAGGTATTCCATGATTCTATCGAAATAAGATCATTTTATAGGTAGGTAAAGGCCATGAATCTATCACAGGCGTCCCTGGGCTTCTTAGAAATCAAATAATATCGCAAAAATTATCGACTTCGACGGGACTTGAACCCGCATCCTTCCTTCAGTACAGGATTGTGCTAACCAACTACACCACGAGGTCAAGTGACGTGGGAGTCGAAAATCTCTGCGACTTCCTACGGTCTCTAGCGCCGTTAAAAAAATTAATTAAATTAATTGAAAATTTTTGCGATATTATTTGATTTCTTAGAAATTACCCGGTTACGCACTATAATAACAAAAAACTTCCTGGGCTTCTTTTGTTTCTTCTTTCTTCAGGCAGGCCGCATGCCTGTTTGCCACATGGCTGGTATTAATAATTTGGCGTATTTTAAAAAACGGTGTAGCGGTGTTTCGCACCGCAGGTTCTCACCACAAATTCATTTTCGGCGTTTCATACCAAAAAATGTCAGCGTTTCAACCCACATAAAAAAAAAAAAAAAAAAATCGGCGTTTTTACCCAAAATTCGTTGCCGTTTCGCACCACAAAGAGATCAAGATTATGTACAATAGAAATTTCCTAATGTCGGCACGCAGTTATTACCTGTATTGAATACTGCAAAAGTCGGCAAAGTGCGAAAGTTGGCACTAAGCTCAAAAATCGTCAGATCAACATTAGCAAACTACAGATTACGCGTTGCATGCCACGCTTGCTATGTCGTTCTTACATCGCGACGTAGCACTTCGTAGAACATCGTAGCATGTATTGTGGTACTAGTTTCGGCTCGCAGCTTCGCACGTTTCGATTCTATGGAATCGTTTAGAGGTTATTTCTATCCTATTGGAGCTCCCATGGGAAAATTAGCTGATTCATGACATGAAAAGCTTAGTATTTGTTAATCCAGAGCTCTACATGAAAAAATATAAACTCGATAACTTCATTAGTTAATTATTTATTTATACTGTTAGGTTAGCCTATGGCGAGTACACTAAAACTTACAAGGTAGATACCGAGGTATTTAAAAAACTTGAGATATGTTAAGTGCACCAACCTCTTACACCGACACAGCATGCTAAAGAAAACATCAACTATGAACACTCTAATACTGAGCGGTAAAGATTGTAGTGATTAAGAAAGCGTATTTGTCTAACATGTTTACGTGCTCAAAAATCATATGAGTAACAAAATCATTTCAAAAACTAAAAACAACAGAAAATAACATGCCATCTCACCTGACAATAATAGACTTTTTATGTAAAACGTGAAGAGGAAACAAACACATCCAACCAAACTATCGTATTGATAATATCAGTTTTCCCAAAAAATAGGGAAAATAGACGTAAAAAAAACTTCCAGACTGATATAAGTGCATGTTAAATGCACGCTCACGTATCTATTTATCATCACTATAATGCCTTTAGCCCCTTAACTCCATTAGAGCCGATATGGAAACACACGAGTTGTTATCACGAATGATTGAACTTGCGATTTTTTTGGATTAGGATTTATCTTTTTTTATTAAAAACTCTGATAAAAAGTATAGATCTATAAACAGAGGGGTAAGTCTATTTGATGTTAGTAACGTGACGCGATCGTAACGTCTCCTAGACGGAAAAAAAATTCTGCCCATGTAACTGGTTGTCCCCGCGGAAAATTTCTTCCGCGTAGACAACCAGTTGTCAAGTTTGGTTGTCTGGGTGGAACAAACCTCCTTTTTACATACAATTTGGTGCAGCGCCTCTATCGTGCGGACAGGGAACTCAAAACGCAAATCAGGGAACGCAAATCCTTTAACACAAGACAAAATTGAAATTAAAAAAAACCCGCCGACGTTTATTGGCTGAACAGATTTTTATGAAACATGGCTATGAACACTCGGGATAAAATTATCACAGACACAAAAAAAACTAAACGAAAATCGGTTCATCCGTTTGGGAGCTACGATACCACAGACAGATACAAAGATACACAGACAGACACGTCAAACTTTTAACACCCCTCTTTTTGCGTCGGGGGTTAAAAAGGAGACTTCACGTACACGTCTAGTTACTAACATCAAATAGACTCACCCCCAGTTGTGCTAGTGGCCAGGTAGGTATTTACCGGTCGCACAACTGTCTATTGAACAAGGGGGGTAATGCCCATAATCCAGACGCCGGGCATGCGGGTTGGGGATCGCAGTTTGGTGGTAGGATTTTTCGCAGGGGGCGCTGCTGCCCGCCTCCCGGTGTTAAGATTACACCTCTATATGTATTATACTTTTACTCTTTAATATTGTTTTCTTGAGTGGGAACAGCGACTCGGCAAACGTAGTGAAAGTGTGAAAGTATTCGGCAAGCTGAAGCTGAACCAACTACACCACGAGGTCAACTGACGTAGGAGTCGAAAATCTTTGCGACTTTCTACGGACTCCAGCACCGTTAGCTCCACCTAACATAGAAGTTTATCCAATCCTGTTCAAAGACTAAAGTTACATTTAGTTCGTTTGACGAGAGGTGTTGCTCAAAATCTAAGGTTTTTTTATATATAAGTTGGTTGGTGATGATGTTGATGTTGATTGTACTCTACGTAGGGTTTTTATCCCCCGTATTTTCGCAGCGAGGGTGGAAGGAAATCGTTTATAAATAAACACATTAGTGTGAAAGCCGGATTTGGGGGTGTTAACAATGTATTCGAGACACTTTGACGGGAGAATACGTCCCATTATCACGCTCCGTTCCACATTCGATGGGTTATACAAGTGCTTTATCAGATTAGTTAGATTAGACAAGGAACGTTCCATCCGGATATAAAGCTAGCTATTTGTTTTACCTTTTACGTAGGACTGGCTTCTGCCCGCGGCTTCGCACGCGTATTTTCGGTATAATAAGTAAAGAAAGAAAGAAAGAAAGAAAGAAAGAAAGAAAAAGTATTTATTAAACACTACAACACAATTAACGTAAAAATATATATATAAAAAATAGGTTATTGGTTATGGTACTTGGTAGATAAAAGTAGCCTATTATCTACCAAGCGCAAAACCTCTGCAAATTACAAATGTAGTCTGGCTTCCTCGATACAGGCTCAGCCTAGTGAAGAAGTCGACGAAAATCACTGCTGAAAGTCGCTCAGCAAATTATGTACATATTTACCCATACAATGTATCATGTGTTTTAGATTAAGTCCATAGCATCGGTTCTGATTTGTATTATTTGCTGCAATAAATATTTTTTACATTTTACTTTTTACTATCTAAGTTAGGCTTGGCTCTAAACGTACGCTAAATTTCATCTTGATCTGTTCAGTGCTTTAAGAGGTCCTAGGTAAGAAACATTCAGATTTCACAAAATTTCGGCTTTATGGTATACTACTAACTTCTGCCCGTGGCTTCACACACGTATTTTCGGTAAGTATAATAAGTAGCCTATTATTTAGTTTAGGCTTTGCTCTAACGTACGCTAAATTTCATCTTGATCATTATTAGTACTGAGACTCAATTATAAGCCGTAAATTAGATAAACAAAGGTAGAAGAGGATGAATGATTAGATTAGTCATGGATTAGTTCTGATTAGTTCAGGAATGTAAAAGTAAAGTAAAAATTCGTTTATTTTGTTACCAATACATACATAATATACCAATACATACATATACTATATTGTGAGAGGGATGGATGATCGATTATTATTATTATTTTCTTTCTTGTTTAAATTCAAATTAACAATTTAATAATGCATAATTTAGTCTGACATTTTTATTAACTTTATACCAATTTTATGTTAGTTTTATAAGTTTTATTGTTTGCATGTAATTATAATTAATTAGTGTAATTGGTGTTTTCGCCGTTCTAATTAATAATTAAATAGCACATACAAAAGATAATACCTATAAAGGTTAATACAAAAGTAACAACATATAGGTCACAAAAATGGCCAACACTCAGCAGATGCTATGGCAGGAAGTATCCTGCCATAGCGCTGATCTTCCTGCTGGAATGATGAGATTCCTATCAAAAAGTAGAAGATGTTTTTCGGGACTAGGAAAATACCCGTTTTTTTCAGTCTCTTCTTTCCTTGTCTCTATATCTGAGTACTGAGTTGGTATAGCTAGCGCCTGACCCCTTCCCGCTCGTGTCGGTCTGCCGTTTCATCGGATTATGAGAGTGAGAGAATAGAGTGCACCTGTATTTGCGCACACACTTGGGCACTATAATATGTCTTGCGAACCTGGCTAGTCTCTGTTGAGAATAGCCGCCATGGCAAGATTCAGCTAGAAGCGGACCATCTAATTATAGAAATAGCTAATTCACAAAACAAAACACAAAACAAATCTTTTGTAACTATTTTGTAGTATTAATTAATTTAGTCTTAAGGTTAATTGTGTATAGTAGTTTTAAGGTAAATAAAAATATTCTCTCTCTCTCTCTCTCTCTCTCTCTGTCTACTTTGATGCTCTTTTGTTTTTCGACGGTCCTCCGTTTGTAAGGCTCATGTCACACCGGGATGGCTGCGTTCTGCGGCTGCGACGCGGCCGGCAGCGGCGTCGCGGGCTGAACCGCTGACAAAACGCTCGTGGCCTTAAGACCGCACTTTCTGAGCTGCATTGGCCGTGTGGCGCTGCGGAAATCCTTGCGATACTGGTCTTATAAAGTTAGTACGTTACCAGTATCGCAAGGATAAACTATAAATTAGTGCACGCATTGTTTCTATTTAAACGTTTAAATTTGATTTCTATTTGATAAGAACTGATTTATAAGATAAAGCGCCTATGATTGACTGCAGGATAGAATTACCTGTATGCAAAATTTCAGCCCGATCCGTTCAGTAATTTTGGCGTGAAGAGGTAACAAACATCCATCCGTCCATCCATCCAAACTTTCGCATTTAAAATACCTATTAGTGTGATGTGATGTGATGATGGTAAAGTTTAACATTATTTGACACTAATTTGACACTGAGAGTGCTTACCGTGTCACCGGCTGTCATCCGGTGTGAATCGAGACTTACGCGCACTGCGCGCTCTGTATCATTTTTCATCTGGTCAGACATTATCAACAGTAGCGAATATTCAACAGTCCAAGGATATTTCGAAAGACAACAGACAGAACAGCATATAAGTCAGGCATAAACACCTGACTTATAGTGGATCTTATACCTTCTCTGCTATCACCAATACCTGCTTCGTTTATTTGAAAATCTAAAATATATTTTATCACGTCCACATTGAGTTTACGTTGGCATGCCAAACGTAGCAAGACAGTAAACATAGGAAGAAATAAACGCCCATCACTGCGAAACACAGATGCGCCCGCTTTAATAACATTTTGCAATATGTTTCTATTGGATTTATGACAGGTTAGACAGGAAAGGCTACGATTGCAGATGCTATGTACCTACCTGCAAAGTCCATATTTTTTTGCTGTTTCAAGCATTCTAAGTAATGCGAGCACGGACTTCGATAAACATCGATTTTGTCTCTGGTGTCAAGAGGCCTGCGTCGGTACAAACGGTCTTCCGTTTGTACCGAATCATCTACAGTCTGTACCGGTCCACTGATGGACACAGGCCTCCTCTCCTGATAAGAGCCTTATCGGATTTCATCATAATGGGGGCGTAGGTACTGCCCATAATCCACATGCTGGGCACGGGGTTGGGGTCGCAGTGCAGTAATAGAATTGTTCTGAAGAAGTGGATATCCCTTAGTTGCCTCTTACGACACCCGCGGGAATAGATGGGGTGGTGCAAATTCGAAGACGGCATCACACCGCCACCGTATCAAATTATTACCTACGTCTTAATATATATTATATTATTATTATTATGATGCATTAATAATTATTATTTATACTACAAATGTTTATTTCACTTTACCTCAACAGCCTATATTGGCCCACTGCTGGACGCAGGCCTTCCCTCGATATTATCGATCTCCCCTCGATTATTGGTTTTTATCTCATGTTGAATAATGCCCAAAATCCCCACGCTGGGCATGCGGGTTGGGGATCGCAGTTCGGTGTTAGAATTGTTCTGCAGGTGGCGCTACTGCCCGACCCTGGTCGATATCCCTTAGTCGCCTTTTACGACACCCGCGGGAAGAGCTGGGGTGGTGCAAATTCTAAGCCGATACCACACAGCACAGATAACACAGAGTTTCTTTGCTTAGTATTCAGATATTTACTATGGGTCTAGGTATTATAGGTATCTATGTACTATCACTAAGATCACCATGTCATCTGTAGGTACTCATAATCACAAGCTCTGCACTTACTGCAGTGTTAGTTAAATAGCATTAATTTATTTAGTGTTATTTTTTTCCTTATTTTGTTTGTAAAAAGTAAGTAACTATTATCGATCAATGGTAAAAAGCTATCATCTTGGCGTATGATTGATTGAAACGTTGACAAGGCGTCATAAATCAATTTGATAACATCCTTCCGAACCCTCCGAGGCGAAACTCATATTCAGCCTATCGTATTCACAACCAAGGTACCGACGTAAGAAACGAAAGTCGCTGAACACGGGCTGATTTTATTTAGATTATACGAAATTTATTCAAGTTCATAGTTTCATGTTATTCATCAAATCCGTCCACTGCTGGACATAGGCCGCCCCCATACGATGCCACAAATAGCGGTTCTGAGACACCTCTATGCATCAACTCCCTGCCTATCTACATTATTTACTCATATCCTATCCGAAAACAGCGTACATTTATTTTATTAAGACCTGCCGAAAGCCTTACGGCAGGTTTTCCTCGTGATTGAAACAAAATGTATAGATTACTTAATTGGTTGTACCTTGGACCAAATAAGTTAAGTACTTAGTATAACTAAGTACCTAAGTTAGTTATACTAAGTACTTAACTTATTTGGTCCAAGGCAAGGCATCGCCTTAGGGCTAAATCGTCAAAAAAACGTGAAAAAAAACCTGTCAAGAACTTATTTTCTCAATAAATAAATAAATCTGATAGAAATAAATATAATCTAGGTACTTACTTACTAATAATGATCATTTTCTGGGAATTGGGAATAATATTTAAAAAATATGTAAGTGAATTACTTTTATCATCACCTTCATTCATCCCTCTGCTGGGACTGACGAAAATTAAATGAGTTCCGCATATTTTTTTTTAATTAATTTGAATCGTAGTGGTTTTAATTCCAGACTGTGTGTTTGTTATTCCTATTGGCAAATAAATTACTTGGTATATTTTTCATATTTTGTACCTTTGAAAATATCATGCTGGCAATACTGCCGAGGCACACCGAGCCAGTCCAAGCATGAGTTTGTACTAGGTGCGCTCGTCTTGCCTCGATGTCGCGCGTAGACCGCGTTCATATCTAGTAATCTAGTAAGACAACAAGTGTGTACATGTGTCTTTATTTGTAGACTAGTGACCTTTGAAAATATCATGCCAGCGGTATATACTCGCCGAGGCACCCCGAGTGAGGCCGAGCACTAGTGTGTACAGTACATGGAGCGCTCGTGTCGTCTCGCCTCGATGTCGCGCGTAGACCGCGTTCATATCTAGTAATCTAGTAAGACAACAAGTGTGTACATGTGTCTTTATTTGTAGACTTGTGACCTTTGAAAATATCATGCCAGCGGTATATACTCGCCGAGGCACCCCGAGTGAGGCCGAGTACTAGTGTGTACATGGAGCGCTCGTGTCGTCTCGCCTCGATGTCGCGCGTAGACCGCGTTCATATCTAGTAATCTAGTAAGACAACAAGTGTGTACATGTGTCTTTATTTGTAGACTTGTGACCTTTGAAAATATCATGCCAGCGGTATATACTCGCCGAGGCACCCTGAGTGAGGCCGAGCACTAGTGTGTACATGGAGCGCTCGTGTCGTCTCGCCTCGATGTCGCGCGTAGACCGCGTTCATATCTAGTAATCTAGTAAGACAACAAGTGTGTACATGTGTCTTTATTTGTAGACTTGTGACCTTTGAAAATATCATGCCAGCAGTATACACTCGCCGAGGCACCCCGAGTGAGGCCGAGCACGAGTGTGTACATGGAGCGCTTGTGTCGTCTCGCCTCGATGTCGCGCGTGTGTCGTTCATATCTCGGTCGCAGTTCAAGCAGAGAATATAATAATAAAAAGTTCTAAGTTCGAATAAAACAACCAGTGTGTATGTGTACATACATACATACATGGTGCCGCTCGTTGACAGACAGGACACTCGACGAGACAACTCAACGAGACGCCTCGGCGAAAGTGTATCTACTACCGGTCTATTTTTCAATAATCGGTAATCACTGACGTATTTTAGACTTTGCCAAGACACGTTAACTAGGAACCAGCACGTGCGTGGCTAGCTCATAAAATAATCATACATCATACTGTAGAGATAAGCTTATTAGTAATTAAAAATCTTGTTCCTTGTTCCTTTGATTCTGTATAACATACTCACTTGGTTTTGCTTAGAGAATTTTAAATGGCGAATTTTATATAAACCTTTATAACTACCAATATATTCGTATAGTTATATTGGTAAAGGTATCACACAATTTTTAATTGTGTAATTTTGTTACTTCTTCACGCCAAATTAACTACCTAATAGTTCTGGCTGAAATTTTGCATAGGTGTAGATCCTCACCTAGAATAAGACAGGCTACTTTTTATCCCATAAATCATGTGAATGAAATAATCCATTCTGAGGCGAACCTAACAACGGGTTTGGTTGTCAAACTATGCCTAGATCGCAGTACTCACCGGATCCCCGTGGTAAAAAACTGGAATTACCAACAATCCCACATTTTCCTTTGGTTTCTTGAATGTGAAAACAAGAATGAGAAAAAAAGTTTACAATAAAAAAATCATGAGAGTGCGCTGTTTCGCACATAATATGGTCGAGATCTCAGGAACCTTGCGGTCTATTCAAATGACTTATATTTTGATTCTTATGACTTATGTTTGTGTAGGTTATTACTAATTATTTCGTTCCTTGAAAAAGTTTCTTCATAAATTGTGTAGTTTTAATGTAAATAAGCAAAAACTATATTTTTGGGCTTACGCCGTTCCAAAAACGTAAGCTCTGTCCCGCTCCTGTAATGTAAACGCGAAATTCTGTGCCTATCCTGTTCATACGAGTAAAATGGAAGGCGCATTTTCTCTGTGTCTCGCACCTAAAATAATTTTATATGAGCTGCTTACCTCACAAAAGACCGTTAAAATCATGGAAGCATACGATTACAATCATATTATAGCTACGCATACATTAGGCTAGGCATTAACAGGTAAACGCATTACTGTGTAACAAAAATATCAAATCATTATGCACATAAGAAGGATTTTTGTATTCCTAACATTTTTTTTTAAATTCTCTACTTGTAGAGATTTTTATCTGGGAATGTTCAAGAAAGATGACTTGTTAGTGGCCCAAGATATTTTGTACAAAGAGAGAGTCCCTTTTAGATTCTCGTTCGCTAAATATGGAAGGAAATTTCACTGCCCGGTAAGTGTTTACCTACTCCACAAAATTCTCTTTTTCCATATTTGTTGTTGGTGTTATTTAGTATGCCTCTTGTCCGGTTCAAATTGAAAGTTTTTTATACAGGGTGCCAAGAAACATTATGTAATAAGCCAAACGGGGTGATTGTGGACCGCGAGGGGATCAATTAAGATATTACCTTCGAAAAAATTACAATACAGGGTGTATTGTCATTTTTTCGAAGGTAAATGAACTGTTTAGTGGGAGAGTCCAGGCATAAAATAACTAAGTAGGTACTTATAATAACTAAGTAAGTACTTATAGTTATTCTGGCCATGACGTTGTACTATAGTGGAGTACTTAGCATTATCAATTATCTAGTATCCATGACACAAGCTCTGCTTAGCTTGGGGCTAGATGACGCTTTGTAATAATATTTGTCCAGCTTAATTATTTATTTACGTCAAAGCCAGATTCCACCGAAGCAGAGCGGAAGGTAGAAACAGGCGATACAAGAGAATGACCGTTAAATCTACGTCTATCCAGAAGTTCCGACAATGGCGATTTAGCTTTTCTGCCTTTTAGCGCTAAAATATTTTATTTTTTTATTCCAGATAACGTATATAAGAGTTGAAGACCGATTGAACGTAGGTAGAGGACCACGAGTACAAGTCATCCGAGGAGGTCTTCGACGTAAAATCTTAGTCCTACGCCTCACTTCCCCATACAACCACCCCATTTCCGTGAACGTCTACGTGGGATGTGAGAACAACGGAAAGTTCACTAACCCACCGTGGACAATAATACGACCGACCAAGAAAACTACAGCGGCGACCATGAAAACTACAGAAACACCGACCATGAATACTACAGAAACGGCGGCCATGGATACTACAGCAGCGCCAGGCATCGGCGCGGAAACAAAAATTGCGAATTCATCAGATGCCGCTGTCACAACGGCAGTAACTGTAGATACACCAGCGATTCCAGCATAACCGTCTCAGCAAATCATCAACATCCTCATCCCGCCTTTACTCATTGGTGGCCATCTCTTTTGCCTCTCTTGAGGGTTCAGTGCAAGCTTCATCCAGGTTGGCCCTGCGACCTAAGCAGTATCATCTGCCCATCACGCGTTTTGACTCCCTACTTCTTTCTGTACCATGTTTTTAGGATTCACTTGCTGTATTTATCGTCTGTAGCATATTAATAAATAAAATGATAATTAACGGGTTGTTTTATCGCAAAAATATTACACTAGTAGGCAAATTGTACCTCTACCTAGCCAAATTCGATGTAGATGTTTGTAAACAAACCGCCCATACTTAACCTAAAAGCCGCACTGTTGCCGCGTCTCGTCATATCTCACCATATTCAATTTAGATTACTTGTCGATTTGAGGAAGGATTCCTACAATAAATATTGCTTACAATTATATCTTAAACTCGACGCCAAGCAAGTGAGTTTTAGTTATTTGTGTCGTGGCTTGTTAACATACATTCTACATCGGGTTTGGTAAGTGTATAGATACCAGGTTTCTTTAAAGGATAGGATTCGTAACGAATACATCCAACCGAGAACCAATTACCGACATAGCTCAAAGAATTGGCAAGCTGAAGTGGCAGTGGGCCAGCCATATCTCACGAAGAACCGACAACCGCTGTGGTAAACGTGTTCTTGAGTATACGACGCCCTCCGACCAGGTGGACTACAGGTAGATGCTGGTCGCGGCAAGCTGGAGACAGGGCGCTATGACGCTCATTAGGGGAGGCCTATGTCCAGCAGTGGACTAATAGGTTGATGATGATGATGATGATGATGACATACTTATTGAAACCGAAAACAATGCAGGCTTGGCTAGTGTAAATTGGGTATAGTTGCCGCATCGGTATAGATCCTTGTCCTATGTTCAAATTATACGTAGGTATTCTGGTCGCAATGGTTTAATCCGTTGATACCTACCTTAATAGTCATGTCATACCCGACGAACAGACTGCATAGTAGGACACGGACTCCATTGAGTACCAATAGCACCGTAAATAGGATGACGTACCTAGTGTTGTTGTTTAATTACTAATATCAGAACAAAACACCATCTGCCGTGCATTCTCGTGTGTTTATTGATCCGTCGAGTCGTCCGTCACAGACAAAGGTTACGTTTACCAAGTCAAGTAGACAGGTTGGATATATTCGAGAATAAAATTCAACCTAATCATTCATAACGAGAAAATCTAAACAATCATCCATTGAGGAGTTCCTCTCTTTCCAGTTACGAAACAATAACAATATTGTCTTGAACTCTAGCGGTCCATTGAACTAAGATTTTCTAGATAAACAAGAAAAAGGTGACAGATCGGACCGTAAGATACCATTGTGCGCGATACCAGCCAGCATGGCGCTCTTGCTGGTCCTAATTTATTTTACATCGGAAGTTTATTGCGGATATACCAGTCTAAATTTGTATAACGAAACAATTACGCCATTCTCACAAGAATCTAACACTCCTGTTATTGTTATTGAAGGAGATAACCTAAACAGTACCGGCAAGAATGTGTCTAAGCGCATCATAGCTGATGATGACACAGAAACCTATTTTGAAGAAATCGCAGCAGAAACAGAAGTGCAACTAAGAGTTCAAGAAGACAGGAAAAACTACTGCAACTCTATCAAGACTTGCTTAGAATGCATGCAAAGCTCATTCTTTCCTTGCTTCTGGTGCCATAAACGAGGTTGCGTCGATAATGCGGAAAACTTTTGCCCCCATGTTGTCAAGATCAAGCAAAAACACCGGAACAGTCTCGCATTGTGCCCTTTCATAGAGCGCAAAGGACCTCTGCTCCTCCCGGCCGGACCACGCGCCCACATCGTAGTCAAATTCAACGCGCTGGATCCAGAGCTATTCCACATGGACATCAAGTGCCAGATAATAATCAATAACCAGATAACATACCTAAAGGGTATCATTTTCAAGGACCGAATCTACTGCAGGCCAGTGAAATTCATTTTGGGGTACTCGCAAACACAGTTCGGTACTTTTAGAGTGACGTGGGGTGGTGTGAATGCGTACTCAAATAAGGTACAAGTGATTTTGTACAAGTGCAGTGGGCTAGCTGACGATTGTGAGTCTTGCAGGATGCTGCCTAAGCAGTATGGATGTGCGTGGTGTGAAGATCTCAGCAACTGCATGCAGGAAAGTACGACCTGTGACCAAATGCTCTATTGGACCTTCGCTAAGATGTCGTGTATGTTCAAAAAGAAGACAATGATATTTGTTTGATATTTTTACGCAAAGCAAACTGTAAATAGCAAAACAATAGGCTAGAAGATACCTACGGCCCCTTTTGTTATTAAAACGCGAGAGTCCAAGATGACCTAGAATCGTTGGCAACATAAATTAGTCAATTTGATCCTTTTTAATACGGGTTGAGTACGTATTAGAACCGAAAACGATCGATTTTTTTGTAAATTCAAGCAACACAAAGTCTTAGATATAAAATATAGCCTTGTAAGTATTAATTTGTTTTACGCCAAATAAATTATATTAGGTACAAAGCTTGAGACTTTTTATTAAAATACCTAAGATAGCATTAATCGAGAACGCAATATGTCTTCCAAACTTTTCAATTTACACAAACCGATCGTAAATCTGTAAAGCAAGTGTCTACTAAAGCCAAAGATAAAGTAGAGACAAAAGATTTCTTTCTACAAATCAGCTGGTCGATTCAAGAGTATTCGTGGGTGCATCAAATTACCATTTTTGCCGCCCACTGGTTTTACAGGAAAAATATAAGTAAAATGTCTGTAAAAAAAAAACACTTTTTGAAAAATGGTCAAAATAATTTTCAAAAGGGGAGGCCCCACTGAGTGTGGTATTAAATGAAAGGTATCATCTTGTAAATTACAAACCACTTTTTCAAATTTCTGTAAGTTAATACATACTTTTTCAAATATCTTGAAAAAAGTCGAAAAATTTACCATTACCCCCATCACACCGAAGCATGCAGAGAGATCCATCTGAAATGTAGGTTGGTAGGTACCTACCTACTATATTTAGGTATTCCTTAAGTTGCGAAGTCTCTAACCGGTACCTTTGGGACATATTTGTTGACAAACGTTCGAAACCCTCGGCGCGCAAGTTCCACTCGCACTTGACAAATCTTGTTTTCATTATTCGTAATCAAATCAAAGTACAGCCTATGAGCGATAAAAATTGTATAAGTGATTGTATCACTGATATAATTTTTACAAATCAATCTGAATTGACTGCTGGTGGTACGGTATACAGGGTTATTTTTAATTCCCTGTCACCGTGTAAACTGCAGGTTCTGCCGATTGATGGGCAGTGATGATGATCACGAAAACTTTGTGAAGACTATTCAGACCTGTATTAGGTATTATTTCTTATAATGCGGAATTGAGAACCAAGAGTACATAGCATTTTAAAATGGTGACTAAGCGGACATGGTGTTTAAGACAAATAACAATATAAACAAAACACCACTAGGTATAGTGGCAGTCAGAAGTGATGACCTAGATTCTAAAGGCATTGTCTTACAGCCATTCGTAGTGCTAAAGTGTAAATGACTTTGTGGGGTTGAGAACCTAAGACCTAAATGATGATTAAATTTAAAAAGGTCTAAAATTAATTATTTTTTGGCCTTAGGTTCTCAAGCTGGAAAAAATAAAGTTCTTTTTATTTTATATTTACATGAAAAAAAATGAATATACTAAATAGATAGCTACATGTTTAACAAAATAACTTGAAACTGAAACATGAAAATACTACGCATTCGTAGACCCTGGCCTTGCCAGTGATCGTAAATCTGAGGGGCCTTGTTTGAAATTTTAAAATATCACCCGGATAGCAAAACCATTCCCCGAAGCCGAATTACTAGAGATCAATGATTTATTTGATTTTCTGGCAACGACACTACCAGCCGCACTACCAGTAGTGTCGTTGCCAAATGAACGACACTACCGCGCCTATTTGGATCAAATTGTACAGTCAACAACGACACTATCAGCCGTACTACCAGGATTGGATTGAAGTTTAGTAATATTAAGTAAAGTAAGTAATTATACCTTACGCATAGAGATCTCATTATGTCTTTCGTTAGTACTGAGACCAAAGAGATTAACTCAAAGTTCTAACTTATGATCAACCTCTTTTCAGAATTTATTTTATTCTTACGAATCTAAAAATGACACAATGATCAAATGACATTTACAATAATTTGTTTTGACTTTCAATGGTAAAATTAATTGCGAGACTATTTACTCACATTATCTTCATTCTATCTTCATATACCTACGTAACATTTAAATGTAAAATGTCGGAAGTTGATCAGTTAGAAAGTGAATTAGATTTACAATATTTACCAACAAATGGTGGAACTGCGTTACTTTTGGGCAAACACAAGTATCATATACTGAAGAAATATAAAAATGGTGCATCTATTTGGAGGTGCTCGAATTATAAAAAAGGAAAATGTTTAGGAACAGTTACGGTCAAGGTATGTACAGCAATGTTTTATGTTATTATCAAGGATGAAACTACCATGCAAGCCGACTTTTTTCTCAACATTTTAAATTATTAAAATATTAAGTTTACAATTTACATATACCGGCAAACGACATTGTTTAAAATATAGCTATCCAGTATGTACAGTCTGCTTGTATGTTAGTTACGCCACGTTACCTATCTTCTAACCAAATTAAGTATGAATTTCAAACTTTTCACGTCTTTAGGGCAACAGTATCCAAAAAAGAAAAGAGCATTCCTGCAATCCAGATATTTCGAAAAACTTAGTTTTAAGGGAAATTGTTGACTTAAAGGAGAGAACACGAAATACGGACGGACATACCAGTTACTCAAATATACGACGACAAACTATCACAAGTTCAAAATAGCGGCGCTCATCCGTTTGTAATCAAGCTACCTCCGTTTCCTAGTGTTTCCCGTGTCCTTTATGGTGCTCGACACAAAGCAAATGATGTCCCTAGAAGCACATACACAGATGTAGAAAGCGTTGTAGTGCCATTGAAATTTCGTGAGTCAATCTTAGCTGACTACTATGATAACGGTAATCGAATCATAGTATTTTGCTGGTTGGATGCGGATGCACGTAAGAAAATTGAAAATATAAAAGATATCTTTATGGATGGAACTTTTAGCAGCTGCCCGCATCCGTTTGTTCAGATTTACATAATTCACGGCGATGTTGGTAGCTCTATCAATTCAAACAAAGTGAGACCTTTATTTTTTGCTTTAATGACGGATAAAAAGACGTCTAGTTATTTAATTTTATTTAGCTTAATCAAATCACAGCTACCGGAGTTTACGCCCACAAAAGTGCATTGCGATTATGAAATAGCACCAATAAATGCTTTGACGGAAATTTACAAAGACATTCTAGTTAAAGGCTGTTTTTATCACTGGTCGAAAAGTGTCTGGAAGAGGGCAAAACTCTTGGGCTACACAAAATGTAAGGCAGAAAAAAGAATTATCTCGCTTACGGCTGCACTGCCATTGATTCCACAGCCACTTAATAAAGAAGGATGGGAGTACATTAAGTTGGAAAGTATCAATATGGATATGTCAAAATTCATAAATTATATTGAGAGGTTTTGGATGAAACCATATTTCAGTACCATGCTATGTGTATTTGGAGAACATCATCGTACTAACAACATCTCCGAAGGCTGGAATTCTAAATTGAATAAGTGTCTAAACAAAAATACTGTAAATCTGTTACGCTTACTTAACATTTTACAAAAGTTTCAGAAAACCACAGACATAAAACTTCAAAATAGTAAAACTAGAAGAACTAAAAGAGTTATCTCTAGCGACGATTTTATCTTACATGTGCAAATGCAACTGTTAAACAATGAGATAACCTTAGGCCATGCACTTGATAAACTCAGATAAGGAGATACAGTTACAGTCGGTCACTTATAATTTAAGGTAGTACAATTTTTTCTATCGAAGTATGATTTAATTTTTTTCCTCATTGTGGTTCGTCATAAGTTTGCTTTTATTTAGTTATAAAAATAAAGAGTTACATTTCTTAAGATAGCTGTTGCTATTTACTTGTGTTGACTGTACAATTTGATCCAAATAGGCGCGGTAGTGTCGTTCATTTGGCAACGACACTACTGGTAGTGCGGCTGGTAGTGCCGTTGCCAGAAAATGATTTATTTTGTTTAGTTTAGACTTTGGACACTTTACTCATTCAAAGACTGCAGTCTTTCTAGAACAGAGTTAGGTTATGTAACTTCTAAGCAGACACGACCTCGTCTTTTGTCGTGTTTCTAGTATTTCTATGACATAGAACTTTATGACCGGTGTCCACCAACCACATTGTGGTTGGTGGACACCGGTCATAAAGTTACCTGCAAGTATCAAAATGGGTAACCTTTCATAAAATTAAAAGAGGTATCAAAATCGGCCTCATAAATGGTTCTGAGATACATTTTGTGGGCATTCGCCCCCCCATTTGAGAAAAAAATTGTAAAAAAGCGAGAATCGAGAACTTCTCCTCTACGCTACTAGATTCTTACAGTTTTCAATAAATTACTTTTCTAATACTCATTATAAATTGTCTTTCGAAGTAAATATGTATTTCTGAGTAGATCATGGTAATTTTTACGAGTGATATATCATGGTAAGTAACTCTGTATGATATCTATTTTTTTTTATCAGTCATGGTTATCCGTCACACTAAAGTCATTGGAAAACTCAAAACTAAAATCGTGGCAAATATGGTATAAATGAGTTTTGTATGAGCGGCTCGTGAAGCGAACAGGGGGCTATCCAAATCCAATTATTTACCTATGGTGGGAGCTAGCCCTATTTGCAAATTAGCAATCCTAAAGTAAAATTAAAAAGTAAATTAATTAAGTAAATAGTAACCTATTTATAGGAACTAACCTTTATTAGCATTAAAATGATTAAATACTTTAAAACTTAGCTTCATAATTTTTGAGTGAAATAAATAGGTAGAGTAAAGCGGAGATATTCGCCTAAACCAAAGGTGATTCGTGTCCCAACGTAAAAAATAACTGACTAGGTACAGAAAATCACATTCAATTTAGTCTAATGTCAGCCTTCTTATTCAGTTTATCAATACTTACTTAAATAAGACTTTAGAACCAAGTCTTTTGAAGATGGGGGACGTTTCAACACGCGCACGAGGGCGACTATTCCTATTTTACCCTAGGCTACATTTGTACCAGGTGAGCAAAGCCACAAGCTAAAGTTAGTCATACATTGGTAATGTCAACAAAATTTAATTATCAGACGATCTTAAATATTACCTACAGACTGAAGTTTAGAAAGTTATGTTTATTCGTACACTTGCTTGCAGAATAATTGAACTAACCCTTGAAATTATGAATGAACGCTTAATAAGTTTTTAAAAGCTCACTTAAAAATGATCTAAGCATGTAGAGCTGCGAGACTAAAATTCAGTCTAAAAAGTATAATTTTGATCCCTTATTTGTTCATAAATGGATTTTATGTAATTTTCTTTTGCTGGATTTGACTCATCAATATTGTTGATGGTTTTGACTCATCAATATTGTTGCTTACGTCGCGTTGTTGTGTTTTTTTCTGTGTGTGAATAAATATGGCTTTAATAGAAGTGATAAATGCAGCTATGACAGACGGTAATGATGAAATTATAAATCCACCGCGAGCGGAGCAGACCCATTCAGGACTCCGTTTATCTCGCAAGAGCAAACTGCATACTTGTTTTTCCACTAATAAAGAGTCAAACGGAAAGAACTGAGTGAGCAGAAAGCTTTACTTAGCCTACTCAGTCGGTACTTTCTTAAGATTGTGAACAGGGTAAAAAGAAACTTGAGAGGTGTCAAGGGACACCCGGATGGAACGAAGTTCATAAGAGAGAGAGACAGAGAGAGAGAAACGCGCGAGAGACAGCACGGCTTACAATAGCTTACCATAGCAAAAAGTGTCGTTACAACTTTTCGTATGCATTTTTCCGTCTAGCCCCCTTTCACAAAGCGCGATAAGGAACTTCGTTCCAAAAAATGTTCTATGTAGTCCGTCAGTTAAATTATCAGAAGATGTGAGATTGGGACACATATTTTTCTTTTGTCAATCAAACAAATAAAAAAAATGAAGCGCGTCAAAGTTTGGGAGTGGGAGCTAGTGACGTTAAACCTTGCTAAAAAAGCGTCGAAAAGTGTGACGTGGAACTTTAACAGGCTATATCTTCCTCATTCTTTGTTTAATCGACAAAAGAAAAAATATGTGTCCCATATCTCCAATTTTATTAGGACGATTTTTTAGGACCTATTATTGAAAGTAACCTACGGCTACAATTTTCATGTCCGCAAGTATATTTAGATGATTTAAAGGATAGGAGCCTGTTTGCTTTAGTCGGCACTTACCTATATAGGTAAACAATAATAAAATCATAATTGCTATATAGCAATTATGATTTTATTGTTGTATATGTATTGCATGGGAATAGATATGGCTTAAAAATGAATAAGAGTGAGAAATACAGCAATAACAGACGTTAAGTGAAATTATAAGAATACTGCCCTAAGGCACCGGTACCCTAAATTATATTGCGCACTCTCAGTAGGTACCATCATAAGATTGTGAACTATTGAAGGTAATCTACAATTTTCATGTCACCAAGTATCTTTACATACATAATTAAAAGGATAGAAGCCTCTTTGCTTAAGTCGGTACTTACCTTAGCAATAATGATTTTAATATTTTCTTCAAGAGACGTAGAGGGTTTACCAAGAAATCTTCTTTAATATTCGTTTAAGTTGTTTACATCGTTACTTTGAGAGCTACCTCTATAAGATTAATTTGAAAATGTTTCCCTGTTTTAATTATGAAAAAAAAGACTTAATGGTTTTGAGAACCATATTGGTTTAGAATCACAGGTTGTAGGTATGTTCTAAGTTCAAATGATAGGTACTTAAGCGGGGAATTCTTCGACCCAGCTTCCGGCGGGATCGGTTTTTGTTCGGTTGTGTGGTGTGCGGAAGCGAATCGGTTGCCGTCACCTCCGCGTTAGCGGCGGTGATTGGGTCAACGGGGTCACCAGGAACGTATCTCCATAGAAATCTAAGTAACAAGGCACTTTAGATTTCTATGCGTATCTTAGTGTACGGAGGAGAAGACAGGCTACAACTTTACTTGGTCGGTATTTGTATGACATGGCAACTTAATTATAATGCGATCAGGAAAAGTTGTTGCTGTTGTATTAATCTACAATGAAACTATAAAATAACTAGTTTATGCCCGCAGCTTCGCACGCGTTGTTTCTATGGAAACGTTTAAAGGAGATTGCTATTCTATAGAATATTAAAAATTAATTAAAAAAACATTGTCCAGCGGACAAAATTGTGAATCTAAACCATTCCCAGATCCCCTTGAACACACACAAAAAATTTCATCAAAATCGGTCCAGTCGTTTGAGAGAAGTTCAGTGACATACACACTCACAGAAGAATTATATATATAAAGACTAGCTTCTGTCCGATCTTCTCGGTTATGAAAGCTTTAATTCATCATGTAATTTGACTCTCGTCCGTTTTCGTTGCGTTTGGGACCTTGTTGCTTTCTTTTATAGTTATCAGTTTTTTGTCAGGTTATATTTATATCTGCACTAATATTATAAAGAGGAGAGATTTGTATGTTTATAACGAATAA
Organism: Eupithecia subfuscata; assembly: GCA_963564075.1. Classification (NCBI taxonomy): domain Eukaryota; kingdom Metazoa; phylum Arthropoda; class Insecta; order Lepidoptera; family Geometridae; genus Eupithecia; species Eupithecia subfuscata. The sequence goes on from OY751106.1 coordinate 4,517,964, forward strand.
ACTCAAAAACTACTGGACTGATTTCAAAACTTCTTTCACCACTAGAATGCTACATTATCTCTGAGTAACATAGGCTTTATTTGTATGTTTAAAAAATAAATGTCCACCCGTGCGAAGCCGGGACGTGTCGCTAGTAAGTCCTATCCTACTAATATTAAAAAGCCGAAAGTTTGTGAAATCTGAATTTTTGTTACCTAGGATCTCCAAAACTACTGAACAGATCAAGATGAAATTTGGCGTAGGTACGTTCAGAGCATAATCTAACTTAGATAATAGGCTACTTATGTATAATACCAAGAATACGGGTGCGAAGCCGCGGGCAGAAGCTATTAATTCATAAATGTATTTGTTGACATATAATATTTCGGATTATAGTACTAAACAGTTTGTTTAGTAAAAGAAAACGTATTTTCTACGTACGCGAGTAAAACAGCACAACATAATTCTTCGGGCGCGCTGCGTCTCCATTCATTTGACATTCACCAACAATCGTACCCAGTAAAAATAAATTCAGAGTAAACAGTGCACTCGGGTGGCATTTAAGCCGGTTTATTTAAACTTTTTCCTTTCATTAAATCATTGTTATCTTGGCTATGTTTTTTCATGCTCCTCTGAGCAACATTCCCAACTATTTTCTCATTTTAATTCCTCTTGCTTTCTGGAATTAGGTATCTTGGATTTACGGGTTAATTTTGTGTAGGTACTTATATAATAATAATAATAAACGTTTATTTCAGAATATTAGTTCCATATGACAAAGAAAAACAAATACACAAAAACCAGAAAATATAAAAGGTAGAGATGGAATAGAACATATAAACATATTTGTAGGTAGTACCGACATAGTCTTACTTTTGGTTCCCACTGTGGTGCACAGACAACCAGTGTCGAAAGAAACAATTATCTGGGCATTCAGTGATCGTCCTAAGAATAGTATTCTTTGAAGCCCGTAACCGTGCCTAAAAGGACACAATTCGAGCTCGGAGTATGGCGAAGAAGTCGGTATATGCCTTACCTTTACCAACGAGACATTTGTTTAACTATTCAAAAGTCTGCCTTAACTAACACGTTTATTGGTGTTTCGCTACGCATGATCCTTGCTACAAAATAGTCGCGCCGCTGCTGTGGTGGGCCAGTATGTTACTGCAGTATGTATGCTACAGTATGTATGCTACAGTATGTATGCTACAGTATGTATGCTACAGTATGTATGCTACAGTATGTATGCTACAGTATGTATGCTACAGTATGTATGCTACAGTATGTATGCTACAGTATGTATGCTACAGTATGTATGCTACAGTATGTATGCTACAGTATGTATGCTACAGTATGTATGCTACAGTATGTATGCTACAGTATGTATGCTACAGTATGTATGCTACAGTATGTATGCTACAGTATGTATGCTACAGTATGTATACTACAGTATGTAGCCTGCGCGGCGCAACCGCCGTCGTACGGCAGGCTAGCCGCGCGGCTGGCCGCGTGTGTGGGAAATGGGATATGATGCATTATTTTGCTGAGGTGGGTGACACAAGCAAAAAGGGGGGAACCCAGCAGCTCTCACTGCTGGGTCCGTATCTCAGGAGTTGAGCTGAACACGCATCATTGACGTTGATCAGAGAGCCGCAAGCCAAGGCGCTACCCCGACGCAAATCAGCGGCACCACCTATTTTATCTTATTATTCCGTTAAACGAAGGAATGTTCAAAAAATGGTAGGCCAGTTTGTGATACCTATTGTAAGCTTTTTTTAAGTCGCTCGTTTCGCACGAAACGAAAACAGAAATTTCGTACATTTTTAGCTGCTCATTTTGGAATGCTATAGATACATTTTTATACTGTTTGACAATGAAATTTTGGACCTTAGAATGGTTTAGGTAAATGTATTTTTTTTATTAAAAGTCAAGAGTCATAAAATCAGTCTGAAAACGGTTCTTTTGTAAGTAAGCGGAGTAGCTACACGTTCAGTTTCGCTGCCATACTTCGCATCTACGGATGACAAGAACTATAGTAAGCCTCCAGAATCGACAGATAGGTATGTGACGTCAACGGGGATAATTGCATGAAAAATCAAAGGACAGTCACGCTAGTTCTTATTAATTTATCAATCTTGCCTAGCCTACCCACTGTCTGGAGAATATGGGAGCAATATAATCTGAATTTTAAACATAGTAGGTATTTTATTTAATTCTACTCTGAAGTACTGCAAATAGTGCATCGTACAAAAAAACGCTTCGCTCTATTGATATTTCTTGTTCTATTTTTTGTGAAACGCGGTTCAACAAATTCCTGCCCCAAAAATTCTGTGCTTTCCGTTTTGGATAGGCTGTGTGGGTTATTTTATTTATTTGCGATAGTTTTATACACGGCTGAAACGACTTTCTGTTTTCTATTTGCATTCTGTAACCTACGGTTGAATGGTTCATACAATGACTGCTGCTACTTTCTACTAATATTATAAAGCCGAAAGTTTATGAAATCTGAATTTTTGTTACCTAGGATCTCCAAAACTACTTTACAGATCTAAATGAAATTTTGCGTACGCCTAGAGCAAAGCCTAACTTAAATAGGAGGCTACTTATTATACCGAAAATACGCGTGTGAAACCGCGGGTTAATTTTTCTAACTCACTAGGAGTTTTGTTGTAGAAACGTATACATTGCCATTTAAAAGAAACATTAATTTTGTGTAGCCTAGTTGTGGGCACAGCGAGCTTATGTTTATTTCTGGTATTAAAATTATGTTTATCGCTATTTTTAGGGAACCGATTTATATTTCTATGAGTGTACAATAAGTTTTCATAAATATATCTACCTAAGTCAATTTAAGAACATCCTCCTAAAATCTATGCTGTATTTATTTATTCATCAAATGTACATGTACTCTATTTATTCAGGTGTACCCAATGCAATAGAGTATCTCGATTAAACAAGTTGCGTTCGTAGCCAAATCAAATCAAAAACTCTTTATTTCCATAAAACAATAAATGTACATTAGAAAAGGTCAAATTATAAAATTAAACAGCTATCTTATTATAGCATTTTTTACATCAGCCACAAAGAATCCAACCAAGTAGGTAAACTTACCTAGGGAAAAATAGTGAAAATGTAACTGCATTTCTGGCGCGGCAAAGAATCCGTTGATTTATGTGAATTTTAACTCAACTTGCTCAAACACTGAAATCCGGAACTAACTAGCTCCGGAAATGCATAACTCTACCGAAATTTTTACCTGTTTTTCAAACTAAAACTTTATTTGGGTTATCTGCAGATTCGCTCACTTGATTAAATAGTGAAATATTTTTCAGTTTCCAAGCAGTAGGTATTCCAGGATGTTTTCCAGTAGATACCGAAAAACAAACAACCTTAAGCAGATAGGTATTGGCACCTCCTCACCTTAACAGTCTATAGTAGTCCACTGCTGGACCCAGGCCTCCCCCCTGATAAGCGCCTTATTGGCTTTTATCTCAAGGGGTGACCATATTCCCCACGCTGGGTATGCGGGTTGGGTGGGGATCGCAGTTCGGTGGCAGAATTGTTCTGCTGGAGGCACTGCTGCTCGCCCCTCCGGTGATGAGGTCCTACCATTTAGTTTGAGACCGACCCCGACCCCGAGACCTGTTGCCCTCCATTCTGCCCTGGAGTACGAGACGCTCCCTCGAGTCTTCATTCCGTGCCACGTGCCCAAAGAAATTCTTCCCATTTCCCTTTAATATAGGTACTTAACTGCTATTCGTGGCGTTATTTGAGGGAAGGCTTATGCCCAGCAGTGGACGTAGACGGACTGATAATGATGATACCTAAGTATCCTAAACTCATGTAAATTGCTACGGTTTGTCCTTTTCAAAATGCAAGAGACAAAATTTCAATAATTGGAATGTTTGTTGATTCTGCGGTTTGGTACTCCTCTGTAGAGCCTGTTCAAAGAACGATTGTAGGGTTATGACTGTAACGAACTCTAGATATCAAATAATATCCCCCCCCTCCCTCCCCTAGGTCTCACCCCAGAGGGTAGGGAACTTTTATTATGTTTGCCTCCTAACTAGTATTTCATTTGATGCGCAAACAAAGTACCATTGAAAAGGAGAACCATTTTCCCTTGTTTGCTCTTAAATATACCTATACAGTGTGCCACGGAAAGGGTGTACTAAGCCGAAAAGGGGGTGATTCTGGACATTGAGTGGGTCAACGTTTGTTCTACGATTTTTTTGATTTTTGTACATTGTTTTACTTATTTTGAAAAAAAAATGAAACATTTTTTCCTCATATTCGTGTTATTTTTACGTGTATTCTTACATTCTTATGAAGATTTTATTTTTAAAGCATTTACATCGTTTTTTTGTAATAATTGCATGATATAACACTGGTTTAGTTGAAAAATCAGGCAAAAAACATGTGTGAAATATTTTGTAATGTTAAATAATGCAAGAATGCGTGTAAAAGAACACGAATAGGAAGAAAAATAACTTAATTTCATTTTTTTTAACATGGCAGAAGCCTGTATACACAAAGAAAATTACACTAGTATTTACAATTGAAACTGTACTTAATTTCTTGTCAAAAATTAAAAATAAACTTTTTCGAAATTCAAAAAATATTTATTCACAAGTTGATCTTCTTGAGGTCCAGAATCACCCCCTTTTGGCTTAGTACACCCTTTCCGTGGAACACTGTATAAATAATATATAAATAACGCACTACACTTCTAGTGTGATATGTTAATTGACTTGGTACCGACATAAATTCAATACAATTCTTATAACACTGATTCGCTAATAAAGTAAGGCATTCATTGAATAGGGCCGCATTTTCCTTGTTTGCTCCATGTTAATTGTCTAACCAAGAAGCGTGTTAGCATTCCGGTCTCGAAGTGAAATTTCACTTGTTGAGGATTAATCTCATTTCAGCACTTTGGTGTTTTGTTGATTTATTAGAATGGCCATACAGGGTCACTCCGATCCAAGTCCGCGAGGTAAGGTCTAAAATTAAATATTGTGAAACCAATCTTTGCTTTACATATGCAAAGAAAATTCACCAAAAAGAAAGTTCTTGTACGACAATTGTACATGAAAACTGCAGAGCGGATGAATAACATCATAAGAATGGCGCTGAACAGAATTTGGTGAATGGCTTAGAAAATTCTAGTTAAAGTTATCTTTGAAACAAAAAGAAAACAACAACAAATATTGTTTAGCAGGCAGATTGTTGATTTCAGTGAATATATCAATTAAGTTTTCCCATAATTGGTTGTACAGAAATAATCATTGATAGAAAAATAATTTTATTGACTTAGCCTAATATTTTCAACAATACTGCTCCTTCAACACTTTCCTTAAAATTTTACCTGACGGGTTCTTTGGTATACTTTCCAAAAACGTAACATCTTTAATCTTCTTGTACGGAGCTACTCTTTCGTTCACAAACTTGGTGATATCTTCAATACCAGCCTTGGAGTTTTGTTTGAGGACTACGAAGGCCTTGGGTCTTTCTCCTGAATAAGGGTCTGGTAAGCCGACGACTGCTGCGTCTAAGATTTCAGGGTGATCTTTAAGTACGTTTTCTAGTTCTGCGGGCGGTACCTGGTAGCCCTTTACCTGAAAAAAAAAACGGTAAATAGTTATTGGCTTACAAATTGTACGATAACAACTTAAGGCGAATAGTAGGGTGGATAGTGGCGCCACTACATATTTAATTTAATCATTAAGTTATACAAAGGAATTATCAAAAAATCGGACCGCTGGTAGACGATACCTATCACAAGCTTTTATTTAATGTGTCTGTAATAGTTTTGTTTTGTGTTATTCAATCAAAAACCTTGTTTGGAGAGCTTGGTGGCCACCAATAGGAACTAAACTCTTGAAACAAGTATCTGCCTAAATAATACAGTACAAAACCATTAAAGATACATTTAAAAAAAGCTTATGATAGATATCGTCTACGCGCGGTCCGATTTTTTGATAATTCCTTTGTATAACGTAATTATAAAATTAAATATGTAGTGGCGCCACTATCCACCCTACTATTCGCCTTAACAGACAACTAAGTTTGAATTTATTTGGAGTACGTGTAGTTCTTAATGGCACTAATTTATCAGGAAAATTGTTGAAAATTTGTGTAGGTGCAGTGGCGTTCATAGTTAGCTGATCGTTGTTGTTAGCTGTTATTTTTGAGGTCTATTTCTATGAATACTTAAATATTTTATATAAAACAACAAATTTAATAATATAAAACCAAAACTGATGTATTTACGACTTGAAACCTGCCGGCGGGTCAGCTAAAGTTGAATGACACGCTGCCGACATGACCTGCAAACCTTGCCGCGGACCACTAAGAATGCGGGCTACGTACTTAAATGTAGTTTTTAAGTAAACTGATTTAAGACTCAACACGTTAAATAAATATGAACGGAGATTATTTGAGTGGTCTCGAGACGAGACCACTCAAATAATCTCCGTTCATAGTAATTGACTCTAAGACTAATGTTCACCAAAAGATAATCGAACAATTAGGAAGCTTCATCTGTTAATTTTGACGTTGTATGAAAACTTATGCCAAAAACATAAAAACAACTATTTAAAATATAACCATCTGTTGGTGAATTTAGGTCTAAATTAGCAAATTCCTAACCCAATGTTAAATCGCTATCCGTTTCGAACATACCGTTATAAGTTCCTTCGGTAATCAATCCATGTTCGTCCACCTTCGCAGATACTTCTATACAGATCGCCGTCGACGAAACTTCAATAATTGGAGGGTTGATTTTGTACCCTTTCACCTTCGAACAGGAGTTAACCGACCTTACCTTTATTAGTTCCTTCAATCTGTCTATAATGGTAATCAATCCATGTTCGTCCACCTACGCAGAGTCGCCGCTTCTATACCAATCGCCGCCGACGAAACCTTCGCTGCTGGATTGCGGGTTGTTTTTGTACCCTTTCACCTTCGAACAGGAGTTAATCGACCTTACCTTTATTAGTTCCTTCAATCTGTCTATAATGGTAATCAATCCATGTTCGTCCACCTTCGCAGAGTCGCCGCTTCTATACCAATTGCCGTCGACGAAAACTTCGCTGTTGGCTTGCGGGTTGTTTTTGTATCCTTTCATTATGTTCGGACCTTGTATTAGGAGCTCTCCGACCTGAAAATAAATGATTTACAGAACCGAAATAGAAAACAAACGTTATCCCAAACGCACAGATCACAGATATTTTGTAAAAGTGTACCAAAAGCTGCCAAACGATTTTTTGAGGTGGGAGTTGCGTAAAATGCGTCTTCTGTCAACAGAAATGACAATTCAGCGTGTGGCAACAACAGGACTTCTCTATAAGCGACGCGTAAAAGATACGCAACTTACAGCTAAAAAAAATACGCTCGTATGACCTCAGCCTTAATTTCAAAACATTAACTGGTCCCCGACTAACACAGAGATGTTTTAAGCATGACGTGTGGATTTGGTGTGTTTGTCTTTTAACCATTTAGTAGGAGTCATGATGACCCTTTTTTTTTTTGTTTGGTGACATTGAGACTGATTTTTGCTATAGGTACTTATTTGATGAAATGCGGTGAAACCGTTCATATATTAGGATGGATCATAGAAAAATTATCGCCGGAGGTTAGATTTTTTGTAAAATATGCATGAATATTACTAGAGCAATTATTGTAGAGCTCCAAATATTTTTTTGTTGCTTACTTCATTTGGCCCCAAATTCTGCAAGTTTTCGCTGACCACCCTCAGTTGAATGTTAGGCAAGGAGCGCCCTACAGTGTCATAGCTGTCTCCTTTCACGCTAACTGAGACTAAAGGGCTGGCTTCTGTCATGCCGTATCCTTGGCCGAACGTGACGTCTTTCTGCAAGCAAATAATCCCAAAGTAATGCTGGATATTACGACAGGATAAATCACGGCAGTCCCTCGGGACAGCCTGCAATTGGTTAAATCCGTCTACTATCTCCAGACTGTTTCAAACAATCTAGACTCTAGCTAGAGGTAGATTCCCTGATCCAATTACCAACTGGAAGCGTACCCAAGACACTCGCTGCATTGCCCCACTGTAGGTATGGCAATACTGGTCGTGTGGGGTCAAGAATTTCCACCACTCAAACTTTTCCCGCGGGTGACGTAAGAGGCGACTAAGGGACATCGACTGCAAGGCGGCCAGTAGATTCTCCTGCAGAACAATTGTACCACTGAAGTGGGATCCCCGACCCGCATGCCCAGCGTGGGGATTATGGACATTCCCATATGACAAAAGCCAATAAGGCGCTTATCTGGAGAAGGCCTGCAGTGGACTAGTATATGCAGGTATAAGCAGTAGATGCCAATGCAGATGCGCTAATTTGGGGTGTGAACTTAGGGCTTAGATAACTTACCGGAGCTTTATCTAAAAACTTCTGAATGTCAGCTGGTGGCAGAGGGGCGGCCCCACATATCGAAGTTCTTAGATGCTGCAAATGCTTCGGAGTTACCTCCGGATGTGAACCGAGGAACATTACTGGAATAAATAACAAAGAGAACTGAAATAATTAGTAAATTTCACAACTTTTTACATTAATTTTAGCCTAAGAGTGAGCAGAGCGTGCGTAAAGGTATAAAAATGACCGATATAAATACACTGAATAAAGAAACAAAAAACCGTAGGTACTGAAATACTTGTTTTTGCATAATATCTTGATATCTACCGTGTGAGAGAATATTGATACTTACTTTTAATCCAAAAAGTAGCTATACCTAACTTAGAGCACTCAGGTAGCTCACTAATGTCCCTTTAAAAAAATTCGGATTCGTCTCAGTCCCAGTATTTACCTGTGATTTTTATAATACTTACAAGCTGTACTAGTACTTTAAATTAGTAAATAATAAACAAATCTTTTTGTCTTTTAGTCGGTATTTCTGGAGATTAATCAAATATTGCAAAATAACATACTTAAGTACTGATAAACTTTGGGTTCATGTCATTAAAATGAAATCTTCTGCTCATGGCTTAGCATGCATATTTTCAGTATAAAATAGCCTTTATGTAATTCCAGGTCCAGATCTTCACATGTGCAAAATTTCAGCTCAGACAATAAATTAGTTTTGTCGTTATCTTCGGCCATACACCTTCACAGCGGCACCAACTTTCGCCTTTATAATATATGTACATACATATATTTGTAGATATTATGTAATATTTACCAATTGGTGGCGCCAGATACATCAGGTTAAAGGGATACTTGAGCAGAGTACTCAGAAAGGTATCCGCTTGAAACTTGGGTAAAGTCACCAGCTTCAGACCAACAGAAAGCTTATGCAGCATCAGGACACCTTGGCCGTATGAGTGGAAGAGTGGAAGAACCACTAAGCTGGTGTCTTGGTTGTCCGCTGAAATTTATTATCAAAATAATAGATAGATAAGTAGATAAAAGGTTTATTCTATAAATGAATGCACATCTTAACATAAAACAGAGAAACTGTTTTTTTTTGATGGAACAAATCTTGGGAACAATAAGTAATATAAATCTTTTTTAACAAGATAATTACGGTCTGCAGGGGGCGCTGCTGCCCACCCCCTGGTGTGTCCCTTGGTCGCCTCTTAAGACACCCAGGGAAATGTTGGGGTGTTGCTTATTCTAAGCCGGCACGAGGCAAGAGGTAGTTCAACAGACCCATATGAATAATAGTCGAAAGCGTTCCTATGACGCTGGCTGCATTGCCCTTCTTTATGGCAATGCAGGTATTATGCAGACACTCACCAGCTCTCAGTCTCAAAATAATTGATATTTGTTGTGTGTATTATTTCCAGAGCCTGCATTTGAGAATTATATTAAAGCAAAGTAGCAAGTTACTGATGTTACAATTACGGTGCTTAGTTGAAAACTTTAATAACCCGGTCCTCGCTTTTTAGGGTTTCGAAGATCGGTTTCGAAACCCTTATGGTCTCGCTTTGTCTGTCCTTTTTTCCCTCCTTAATAACTCGAAAACTACAGCAGCTATCAACTTGAAATTTAAAATAATAATACATTTCGTGCGCCTGTACAGATTTTAAGAAAAAAAAATTAAAATAAATGAAAAATGAAAATGAACATTTTCCATACAAATTGAGATGTCAAAATTTTAAAAGAGACCTACAGAGTCAAGTGGGGTATCAAATGAAAGGTATTAGTTTGTACATTTCAAAATAGTTTTTGAAATTTCTGTAGGTTTCATACTTTTTGAAATATTTTGAAAATAGTCGAAAAAATACCCATCCCCCCCCCCCTATCTCCGAAGTTTGCAGAGCGATTCATTCAAAATGTATGGAGCGTTTGTAGATCTAGATCTATATTTTAGAGGAAAAATATAGAGAAGTCTGTAAAACGAACCCTTTTTGAAAAATGGTCAAAAAGAGGGGGGATAATTTTCAAAAGGGGAGGCTACCCCACTGAGTGGGATATCATATGAAAGGTATCGGTTTGTACATTTCAAAACAGTTTTTGAAATTTCTGTAGGTTGCATACTTTTTGAAATATTTTGAAAATAGTCGAAATTTTACCTTCCCCCCCCCCCCCCCCCCCCCCCCCTATCTCCGAAGTTTGCAGAGCGATCCATTCAAAATGTATGAAGCGTTTGTAGATCTAGATCTATATTTTACAGGAAAAATATAGAAATGTCTGTGAAACGAACGCTTTTTGAAAAATGGTCAAAAATGGGGGGGATAGTTTTCAAAAGGGGGGGCTACCCCTCTAAGTGGGGTATCATATGAAAGGTATCAGTTTGTACATTTCAAAACAGTTTTTGAAATTTCTGTAGGTTTAATACTTTTCGCAATATTTTGAAAAAAGTCGAAAAATTTACCGCTACACCCTATCACCGAAGCATGCAGAGAGATCCATCTGAAATGTAGGTTGGTACCTACTAGTTTTAGGTCTTCATTAAAATTCGGAGTCTCTAACCAGTACCTTTAGTACATACCTACTTGTTCACAAACGTTCGAAACCCTCCGCGCGCGAGTTACACTCGCACTTGACGGGTCTTGTTTCACTTTTCATTGCCAAATTAGACGGCGAAGGCGTAAAATATGTAGCTAAGAACCATAGAGGAGACCTGTCAAGTATTTTCATTTTGCATTTCATCAAAATCGCTATAGCCTTTTTGGTGCTAGGAGGTAATAAAGACTGTCGGCCAACCACACAGAAACAATCAAAAAATATAACCCACGCGGGTAAAATGAAGTGTATAAAATGAATTGTATAAAGTTATGAGAGATTTATGCGTAGGTACGAAAATTGTTGTAAGGGGGTTTAGGTAGAGTCAAAATCAGGGGCAAAATTCTGCTACTCAATCGCTTTACTCCTCAACCTCAACAGCCTGTAATAGTCCACTACTGGACACAGGCCTCCCCCTGATAAGCGCCTTATTGGCTTTTATCACATGGGGGGGGGTAATGCCCATAATTCCCACGCTGGGCATGCGGGTTGGGGATCGCAGTTCGGTGGTAGAATTGCTCTTTACTATGACAATGATACCATCGCAATATCGTCACGTAGAAGTTCTGCGTGACGGATTCTATGGTAGAATCCTTAGATGAAAGAATTTATAGATAATGCGTGTGGTGATATTTGCACAGAGACATTGATAGAATGATTTCAACCTTGACCCTTTACATCTGCAGTTTCTTATAAGGTAGAATCCCAAAACATGTCATTCTGTGACGATACCAGTGTCTTATTGAAGCTATTATTTATTTATTTGTTTAAGAATAGGACCCCAGGTAGTTATCACAAACCTGTGGTCTCCGAATACTGCCTCAACTCGGTATTTTGCTGCTCGCAGTTAGAAACAACAGCGTAATGCGTGAGTTCCACTCCTTTAGGCAGTCCTGTAGTACCACTAGAGTATGGCAGTAGAACAACATCATCGGCATCTCTTTTCACTTCCTTCAATACATCAAGATCTACGTTTGTATCTTCAACAAGCTCTTTGTAAGATACTGTTTTGTTTGGCAGTTCGTCGTCTATGTCGAAAGCTATAATGGGAATATCTTTTTTGCACAGTTTCAGAGCTTCTCTCATTGTTGGGACTAAATCTGAATGGCATATTATAAGCTTGGAGTCTGAGAGTACGATCTGTCTTTGGACTTCATCTGAAAAGTGAGAAATACACTTAATTTAGCAAATAAATTATTTATAGGGTACAATGCTCTGTTTTTGTTAAAATTCTTTGGACTTTCAGAATATTTAGTTTTGAATTAAGGTGGCCTTTCTTACTACGTTCGTCGCAGAATAAAAGAACTTGCTCGACTCCTTTCTATTTTCGCATAGCAAACGTTTATATGACCTATAATTTTGCGCATAACATAATCAGCCCTGGGCGTGGGCACAAACGTACATAGCAAGCGATCAAAATGGCAAGCTCTGTCGGTGGCACTGCCTCCTTTTGATTTTCTCTTCACCTCTTTCGAAGGACGTTTCTCAACCAAAGGAACCTTCAGATACGCGCAATGGGCAATCACGACTTTTTTTTTCCAGGACTCCTTTCTGAAGTTTTGTGCAAATTTTACTTTGGTGAATAGGAAAGCTAATTTGAACTCACGCGCAGTATAAACAGGATTGAAAGTCGTTGCAGCACCACCAGCTGCAAATATCCCCAATACAACAGTGGGGTACTCAGGAGCATTTCTCATCATCACTGCCACAGTGTCGCCATTTTGAATTTTGAACTTTTTTCGAAGATTGGCTCCAAATATTCGAGACTGTTTGTAGATCTCTTCGTATTTGTAGCTTCGATTTGTTATTCCGCAAACCTGATGCAAAAGCAAGACAAGCGTTAACAAGGTTGGGAGACTCTACAATAAGGTACACAGCACAGAACAAATATATCCTAACACAGTAATTTACCACAGAACCACAGTACCTACTGTGTAGGTTATTCTGTACCTTTAGTGTCTAAACCCATAGGCAAGCGCGGATCCAGAGGGGGGGTCATGGGGGTCATGACCCCCCCCTTTGGCTGGGTATAGCTAGGTACTTTGTATGGTGGCAAAGGGCAAACTAGGTATACATGGAACAAGGTACAGGGATCGTATTACGAAAACACTAACTACCTAGATAGGCCCAAAAACACGAGTATTTTATGCTCTCAACCAACACACTCTAAAAAAGCCACTCCGTTAGATACGACGTTAAAATCCAATAATTATTAATTACACACAAATACGACGACGACCGACCCGACCATTTTGGTCGTTCTTGGGACGTGTCTGTGAAGTTAGCAGAGCATAAATAAATTAGAGTTCTGTTCGCAAGCCGGTGAGTTCTATAATTCCTAGTAATTTTAAGGAAAAGTTCTGGCGTTTTTTCATAACAAAAAAATTACTTATGTGAAATTATTCTGCTAATTTCGCATAACAGAACATTTTTCAGGCATCGAAATAAAAGGTAAATCAATTAGGTACATTTCTGTTCCATTCGTTTTGATACTTTTCAGAATAATATCTTTTGAAATTGTCATGAAATCGGTTAAAAAATGACGAAAGCTGAGACATGTGCGTTGAATTTGTATTGACTCAAACACCTGTAAAGCAATTTTGATTAGAGTTATACTTATCAGCGTGCATTGAGTTGTAGACAAACAAAGATTTGTTTATATAATTCTGATACTGTTAAGAAGCAGGTGAAATTTTCATGACAAAATACTTAGAAAAATGACAGAATCTAACATATTCTCGTCGAATGTATAAGACAAACACAGGTTTGTTCTTATGATTTGTATAGGTACTTTCAGATGCAGAACATTTCAGAAATTTCATGATATTTTGCGGCGTTGAAGCGTTGAATTTGTATTGATTAACACCTTTAAAGCAATTTAGATTAGAGTTCTACTACCGCGTATTGTGTTGTAGAAAAACGAAGGATACCTAGTCCTTATGATTTTGATAAATTTCAGAAGGTGAACTCCTAAAGTTTTCATTAAAACGAAGTTAGAATCTAAGATATTTTCGTCGGAAGTGTAGTGATTCAAATACCAGTAGAGCAAGTTTTATCGAAGTTACAATAAGATGCATCGGGTTTTAAACAAACACCCGTCTGTTCTTATGATTATGATACTTTTCAGAAGCAGAACTTCTGAAGTTTTCATGAAAACGTTCATAGAAAAATGACAGAATCTAAGATATTTTCATCGAAAGTGTGTATTATTTCGCCCCAGATTGTTTCATCCAACACATCGCTCAACGCTTTTTTCGAGGTTATTTATTTAGATGCCTACTATTAACTCCTATCACATTGATTATAGCCTTCAACCAAGATAAAAAAATTGCGGCTCGCTCCGCTCCCCGATATTACTTCTACTCAGTGGCGGATTTGCAGTCCTAGCCGCTCTAGGCCCCAGGCCATGTGCCGCCCCTTTTTCAGCCAGGCGCGGTCGCAGCCCACACCCTTTGGGGGGGTCACATTTGGTCAGGGCCGTAGCCAATGCCCCAAAGGAATTCCTTTCGGGGGGGGGGGGGGGGGGGGGGGGGGGATGTGTGCAGAGCCGTACAGAAAACAAGCAAAAACTTTATCGGCGAGCGGAGCGTGCCGCGAAAAGTTAGGGTTTTTAACATTTCGCGGTGGTAGGCAAATTCATCCACTGCCCTAGTAAGTGTAAGTAATGGCGATCGAAGCGAGCCTCGATAATTTTTAAGATTTTTCTGGGATAGTAAGCAAGACAGAACCTGCGAAGCGAGTGGGATTAACAAAAGTACTAGGCATATAAAAAGATATAACGGCGAGCGGAGCGAGCCGCGAAAAATTTGTGTTTTTCGCGATGGTGGGCAAAGTGATCTAAATGGGTTTAGAGCACTGGACCAAAAACACCGAAATAGAATATACTATCGGCGAGCGAAATTTTTGTGGTTCCATTACATCTTTTGCAGTGTTTTGCTTATTGACCGCAAACACGACATCCCGACCCGACCCTTAATTCCTAACAAGAGCGAGCCTCGAAACTTTTTTGAGATTTTTCTGATGTTTGGGGAAAAGTAGGCAAGAAAGAACCTACCTATAACAAAAAAAATTTGCTAGTCAAGCGACCCCCGAAAACTTTAAAGACTTTGCGGTTGCAGATATAAGACGAGCGAAGCGAGCGAGACTCAAATAATCAGGAACACTTAAATCATATCAAAATGACTCTGATAATTTGAGTCTCGGCGAGCAGAGCGAGCCGCAGATTTTTTTTTACTTTTTTCAGGTGGTCACAAACTGGTCCAGAAGAGTATGAGAAAATAAATAACATAAATTTTGGAAATTTTGCGATGCTTCGAAAATTTATATCAGCAAATGGAATGCCTCAAAAAAGGGTGCCTTTTTCGAAATTGGTGAGGCATGCGTAGCAAGACAAAGAAGCTAAATATTAAGCTCATAACCATTTATAAAATAAACTATCGTAGTTTGACGAATTCATTACGTCTCTCGTTAAGGGATGAAACGATGCTGTTTTTCCAACATAAATAAGGTTTGTAGTTCGTTTACATCCATAATGAACAATTTATGAGTTTGTTGAATATCAACAAAAAAAGAGGACAACAGACTACAACCTATAGAATCAACGGCGAGCAAAACGAGCCTTGAACATTTTTATGATCTGTGCGTATGAGTTGTTTGGCATTAGATTTAGCAGTTTGCAGTTACAAACTCACCTGAAACGGAGGTTGAGTCCTGAACTAGAGCAAGCCAGAAGCTTTATGAAACAGCAGAACGTTATCATCAGTCGGCGAGCATAGCATGCCGCGAAAATTTGTTTGATTTTAGGAGTACTTTGCAAACTGACCTCAAACGAGAGATGAGCCCATGACCAGAGGCAGGCAATAAAGTTGCCGGTGAGCCACGACAATTTTTTGATTTTTGGGTTATTTTCATCAATTTTGCATAGTGACCTAAAGCGTGGGTCGAGCTCTGGACCATAGTCAAAGAAAAAAATGTTATCGGCGAGCGGAACAAAGCACGAAAATTTTGTTCTCGATTTCCATTTCTTTGCGCTGGTTGACAAAGTGACCTCGCAGATAATATGTTACATTTTTATGCTTTTTACCGTGGTGGTTGGATTGATACAAACTGACTATAGCAGACCAGCTAGAGCACTCAAGTTCAGTTCAGTTCTCGTCATAGATAACGTAAGTTTAGTTGCCTCTGCGCTGACCAAAACATAAAGTACAAAATACCAGTAATAGGCGAGTGGAGCGAGCCGCGATTTTTTGATAATCTTAATCAAAGTGACAGCAGTAAACAGAAAAAAATAATCATCAAGCTGTGGATTGCAAATTTTTAAGTACCTAAACATAGATTTTGGGGGGGTCACGACCCCCCCCCCCCCTGGAACTGCGCCTGTTTTCAGCACCCTGACAAGACTAGAATTACCTACATAATTCATGATTTAACGTTATGGAAATGGGACGCGGCGTTATGGAAATTTTCGCTATTTTCTTGATTATTTTCTAGGAATACCCCATAACATCTATAGATATTTGGATTCTCCATAAAATTTCCTACAAAATAACATGTAAATATACTGAAGGTGCGTAACGTAAGTAATAAGGTAAAACAAAACGTTTTAAAAAATTCAAACTTTAGGTGAAATTTTTGAAAATCGAACATTAAAAAAAAATCATTAAAATTCATTCTTACAGTTTTTATGTCCAGTGTACGTTTTATTTTATAGTTAGATAGCCTATCGTTCCACTAAAGAACTAAAATAACACGTTTCCATATAAACTTTTTACAAAATAAGCCTTTGTAAGGCTTATTTTGTAAAAGAAAAACAGATTTCGCGGGCTATCGCGCGCTCCGGTTTTAATTTTGAATTTGCCACAACTTTCGAAACTCCTTCGAAGGTTGGTTGGCTATTCTAGCGGCTAGAAGGTTGGTAGAATGCGGGCGGTTGCTTAGGGTTGCCAGGTATGGCTCGGTAGAAAACCATTGTGCTAGAAAATATTTTTTGAAAATATTTTTTTATAAATCTTCCTTTTTTTTGGCACGATTTGCCGCCCTTAATATCTGGCCGCCCTAGGCCCGGGCCTACTGGGCCTTACGGCAAATCCGCCACTGCTTCTACTTGTTTCCTTTCTGTGTGACCTCCTGTGTTCAATTCAACCCAAAAGCAATCAATTATTTACCCGTGGTGTAGCCTGGTCCGTTTCAGTGAGATTCAGTAAATGTTTGCCAATCACTAAAAATTAATACAATATTTCGACCAAAACAGAATATTTTTTCGAGGCTCCACTCGCCGATAATAACATTACCGCACCAAAAAAAATACACGATAATAATAACAATTCATATAAGTTGTTTTTGATTAAGCCCAGAGCCTGGTCTCCATTTTTAAGGTCACTGTGCAAACTACCATAAACAAATAACACAAAAATCGGACAATCCACATAATGTTTTTTATTTCTAATAAGTAACCTGTCTTTGGTCTCTATTGAGGGCTTGGCTCCCATTTAAAGTGGAGGGGAAAACCCAAAATATCCAAAAAAATCACGGCTCGCTCCGCTCGCCGCTAGCAAGTATTTTATGCTTGATTTAGGGCAGGGCCCCCATTTTCAGTTCATCTTTCTCACCACCACCGCTAACAAATTACGAAAATCTAACAAGAAGCGGCTCGCTTCGCTCGCCGGTAAAGTATATTATTATAGTATATTAATATTAGTATATTTTATATTATGTATTATAATTATGTATGTATTGTATATTTAAGTAATACGCCACCGTCTTTACAAACACAACTGCTTCGTGTCCATCCCAAGGTTGTCTGGAAGAGATCGCTCTTAGCGATAAGGCCGCCCATTGTACAACTCTGCATCTCTCTTTTCCTATATTTTTATTTTTGTATTTTCTTGGTGTGCAATAAAGTGTATTTGTATTGTATTGTATTGTATATTAGTACATAATAAGTGCAAGTACAGTAAAAAATAAGAGAAAACTACATTTTGTAATTTAAATTTTGAATAATAACTTTGAATAAAACTAAATAGAAATCGAAGAAAGCACTTTATTTCCCACTTTAAACAAATCATTTGAAATATCGGAGTCCTGTAAGGTCTAAGGAAATGATTTACAAATTTTAAATAAGTAGGATATTTTTTGCGTCTGCAAAATTCGTCCCACAACTGGGCAAAGGCAAATCCGGGCCCCAAAATCCTTCTACGTTTTCTTTTTAACTACAGGAATTATTTTTTTTACGTTCGAGCCAGTCCTGATCCTGACTAGATTTTGACTATATGACCCCCCCCTGACTTGACAGCTGGATCCGCCCTTGCCCATAGGTAGGTTTAAACCTGCCTATGCAACCTAATTATAACTAATCGGCACGCGTGAGATTGTGGTCAAACAAAGGTGACTCTGAGCACACGAAATCGGCATTGTTTTTATTTTGATCGCAAACTTTGTTCCCGCCATAAAAAAATATTAAATATAATCACTTCATTCGCGTACGTATAGGTACATACAGTAGGTAGGTACCTACTAACTTTTGTTCGCGGTTTTTGGAAAAAAATACTTGAATTACTTACTAGGTACTTAAGTTTCTTAGAAATTACCCTGAGTGTGGGGTTACGCACTATAATAACAAAAAACCTCATACTTAAGTAACTTCGTGTCCACCCTAAGGTCGCCTGGAAGAGATCGCTTTTAGCGATAAGGCCGCCCATTGTACATTATCTGTATTTGTTTATTGTTTTCTGTGATTTTTGATTTCTTGGTTTGCACTAAAGAATATTTGTATTGTATTGTTATTCCAGATAGAGCGTGCATTTTACCTTGATCCATTTAGTAGTTTCGTCGGAGTCTGCGGCCAAACATCTTCTAGATTTTTTTTGTATTTATTTATTCCATCGTAGGTACCTAAACTTGATGTTACACTTGATGTCGTTACATTCTATAATTTATGTACTATTTTAATAGTTACATGTAATAAAATATCTAGTAATAGAATAATTATTGTAAGTTATTCATATTTTTATAGATTTATATTGATTCACCAGTCGGTCATTTTTTTTGCAGACAGGAAAGGACGATTAACCTATAAACATTTTTTTAATAATATTTATTAATGCTTTCTTTGTTATCTACGTTTTGCGTTGTAACCTTGACCCTAACTTTACGTTGACAACAGAATGTGATCCTTATGCTACTTATGTTAGTGTTAATGTCCATTAACGCGTTAATTAAGGCGCTAAAAATGCACCTTGGCTAATTAGTAACCAAAGCGCATTTTTAGCGTCGTCAATAACTGAAAACGTTAAAACCTTGGCCACATCTGCGTGACGCCTAAATTAGCGCGTTGATTAACGCGTTAGGACGCAGGAGGAGCCGTAGCATTACCTAGGTAGTACCTTTATTTAAAGCCTGAAAATATTTCGTGTACTTAGTAGGTACCTACCAACACCCATACCTACCTTGTATGAAATGTAACTATAATCATAAGCGTTTCCTGTTTCGGACCAAAACATAAGTACTTAGGTATTACATAAAGGTACCTTATACCTTAGATAAAAATAAAAAATTACTTTTATCTAAGGTATAGGTAAGTACACTTGTTTGACTAGTCGAATTCGATAAGAATTGTACTTACAAAAGTTGATAATTCTACTCTATGTTTAGGTACTTATATGTTTAATGATTTAATAACTACCTAGCAGGTGCCCGCAAATTCGCACGCGTTTTTCGAGTAGTCTGTCTCAGTCCCGTTGGGTACCTACCTCCCTACTTTAGGCCTACGTGAGGCTACTTATTAGTTTGAACAAGAATTTTACTATGTACCTACCATAGATTTATATCGTACCTACTAAACTTATTTCATAATGTCTGACAAATTAATTAGGTATGTTAGGTAGGTATGTTTTGTAATGATTTATTTTTGCACTATTTTATTATTATTTTTATTTTAAAATTTATAGCTTATTCATGTGCCCGCAAATTTCGCATATTTTCGATACAAAAAGTAGCCTATTAACTGAGTCAGACTATGTTCTAAATGTTCGCCAAATTTCATCTTAATCTATTCAATAGTTTAGGATATCCTAGGTAACAAAAAAAACACAGTTCACAAACTTTCGGCTTTTTAATATTAGTAAAAGTAAATTGGGTTATAATTACTGATAGTAGATAGATATATCTATGGATTTAACTTACCATTGCAACCTTCGTGGGCCATTTATCTAAATTCCTCCAAATATAATCGTCCAACTTCATCCTCGGAATTACAATATCTTTACACGGGGATTTGATCACTCTTTCTTTCGTCCAAACATCTTTTTTGAACACTGAAAACTCTCTACTTGGTATTTTGAACCTTAGCCACTTCATTTTCACTCAGTTTTGTAAATTATTGTTTGAATGTGTTAGTAGTTTTGTTTTTATCAGTGTTTGACACAGGTCTGCTCGGTTCAATGTACTGATTCCGTCTATCTACTAAAGCGAAGTTCAGTCAGTTTTAGGCATCGTTGTTGAGCCCTTGTTGTAGGTTGAGTAGAGGGATTATGTAGGTACAAGCTTCTGCCCGCGTCTTCGCATGCTTATTTTCGGTATAATAAGTGGCCTTTTATCTAAGTTAGGCCATGTTCTAAATGTATGCCAAAATAATCTTGATCTGTTCAGTAGTTTTGGAGATCATAGGTAATAAAAATTTAACATTTTACAAACTTTCGCATTTATAATATTGGTAAATGATGCTTTTTTAAATAAAGTCTATGTATCCTTAAATCTACATAATGAAACGGTTTTTTGCTGAGTATAATTTATTTCGCTTTTGATTATGATTACGCATAAATTCTGTCACTTATCTTTAATTATTCTTTAGCGTCTTATTCAATAACATTCGATATTTAATAAACAAAAAAATACAAAATCATAAGGTTTACATTTATAAAAATACATTTATCACTTCTTTATTTTTTATATTACTAGCTTCCCAGCACGTAACTTTACGTGTGCTGAGTTTAGACCTTTCTTTAACAATGCAACCCTTGAGGTCTTGTGCCCGCCGGATCCTCTGAATTCTGATGCTCTTACAATGTCATCTTACCTCACCTCCTCAGCAGCCTATATTGGTCCACTGCTAGACGCAGGTCGCCCCCTGATAAGCGCCTTATTGGCTTTTATCTCATGGGGGTAATGCCCATAATCCTCACGCTGGGCATGCGGGTTGGGGATTGCAGTTAGGTGGTAGTATTGTTCTGCAGGGGGCTGCTGCCTGCCCCCGGTGGATATCCCTTAGCCGCCTCTTACGACACCCGCGGGCAGAGTTGTGGTGGTGCAAATTCTAAGCCGGCACCACACAGCCACCTACATCTTACCACCGACCGCTAAATCCCTCCGGCTTAGCTATAATCACCACGCTTGGCTGGCGGATTGATCATCGCAGTAATGTTAACAATACACAGCTATGCTTCTGGTAGATCCTCTTAATTGGTTCTTGCGACATCCTAGGGCTGAGTTAGTTTTTCCGTAAATTTTTTTTTATTAGTGCCTGTTTTGCCTCCTTAAACACTATCACTGCGGCAAGCTGAAGGCAGTGCGTTATGGCACTCATTAGGGGAGGCCTTATGAGGCCTTATTCATCAGTGGACTAATATAGGTTGACAATGTTGATGATTCACTATCTACAGCACACTTATTTACTTATCTGATAGTCTTATCCTTTAGATGTTATATAACAGTCAACAAAGATTATTTCGGTGTTTATTACTTTTTTACTTACACTTACAATGTTCATATCTACAATTGCGGTCTTAATGCTATCTTATCTACGTTTTCTTCACATTTCATAATCAGACTTATATACTAACACTATCATGGCCCAAGACGCAGATGGTCACGTCCACCTCCATGTAGCGGGCAGTGAATGCGTTAAAGGCGATAAAACAGTTTCTATGTTTTCTTTCTCAAATCAGGAAAGCGTGAGATAATTAAATAAAACACTTCTGTATTTTCGTGCGTTTAAAAGGAGGCCAGGAATAAGAAAGATTAAAAAAAAATAACTCTGTTATATAACACACACATACCCTTCTTGGAAGCTCCTGTTGTCTGGACTCTTAAGAGACCGGTGTCCTCAGGAGCACCAAGTGCTCAGACACCACACACAGATACACACACACACCCACGCATACTCTGAGTAACAGTCAAGTAGTTGTATAAAATTTTATTAAAGTATCCTTTCTTTTATATTTTTGCTATAGATTTTATTTTTTAGAAACTCTTGTTTTAATATTAAACTTAATTAGATAATAAGTTGTTAACTAGTATATTATATACCTAAACACCGTAGTTCGTGAAACTTATTTGACACTAATCACGGAGGTGGGCATTGCGATCTGCGACACAGTATTTTACTTCTGCAGATCGCATCGCTGCCTACTTTTGTTACTTTTTTTTCAATATGTTCTTCTAACTCAAGCTTTTTAAAATTACATGGTTTATTATTGGTAATGTAATAGGTTTCATCATCTACAACTACATTCATCATGACTACCTACTATCATGTATACCTATTTATGTTGCTCAAAACAAAAGAGGGTCTGGAGGACCTTCCAATAAATGCCAAGCAGTGTGTTCTTAATAATATTCAATAGTTTATAACAATTGTTATTTGATTTGATTATTATACAATTGTATATGTTGCTTAAGTGATCAATCAAGTCTTAGCAATACTTCTCTTTCAAAACTCTCCTTAGTATCTTACCCGCCGAACTTTTCGGTATAACATCTATGATTGTTATATCTTTGATTCTTTTGTAAGGTGCCACTCTTTCGCTGACAAAGTCGACTATATCTTTGGGCTGACATTGCTGGTCGTTTTTAAGGACTACGAATGCTTTAGGCTCTTCGCCGTTGATTGGGTGTGGGACGCCTATGACAGCAGCGTCGTTGATTGCTGGGTGCTGGCGAAGAACTGCTTCTAATTCCGCTGGAGGGACTTGGAAGCCTTTTACCTGGAAGAAGGAAGAGGTAATTTTACTAATAGTACGATTTCTATGGAAACGTGTATGATTTATGTAGTTTTTTTCCTGCAATCAACAGGTTCCTGTTTCATCATTAACCTATATTAATCCACTGGACATAGGCCTCCCGTAATGAGTGCAATAGCGCCCTGTCTTCGGCTTGCCGCATCCACCATCTACCTGCAGTCTTTCGAAGGTCGTCATCACACACGGTTGCAGGCCGTCCACTTGGCCGGAGGGCGTCCTACACTACCTTTGCCTGTCGCATTCTCCACTCATGGACACGTTTACCCCAGCGGTTGTCGGTTCTTCGTGAGATATGGCCGGTCCACTGCCACTTCAACTTGCTAATTCTACTTCCGTTTTAGGTAGGTATAATATATTTAAAAAGTGTTTAGACAATTTGTTCCGTGTGTTCTGGGTATTTCTATGTACCTATCACAGAAATCTAAATAACATGTTATTTAGATTTCTGTGGTAATTATAATAAAAAAATCAATCTTTATATGTAATGTAATGTACTACGTATATCAGTTATCTAGTACCCATAACACAAGCTCTGATTTCTTTGCGGCTAGATGATGCAGTGTGGATTATCCAGCATTATTTATTTTTTTAACTTATTGTCTTTGAAGCTCATTCAATACCCAGCCACACGATTTTTCCTTAATGTACCAACGAACTTTTTCAATGTCATCATTGTTTAAAACAGTATTTTTAAACAGTACCTAAGGTTACTTAAGGTCAAATTAATGAATTCTCAGAATTAATTCAGTAGGTATTGATATGGATCAGTTGCCCTATGAGCAAAGCAATGATTTTCAGTATTAACTTTTGAGGCGAAACATATTTCAAAAATTTTTCTTTGGTTCCTTAAAATTGAAAACACGACTGCGAAAAATATTATAATCAAAAAAATCACGTTTAGCACCTAATTTTGTCGAGATCTTAGGAACCCTGCGGTCTATAGATTTTTGCTTTGATTCGTAGGTTATTACTGTGTAGTTTTCTTGTAAATAAGCAAAAACACCATTTTTGCGCTTCCGCCGCCGCCGTACCAAAAACGTATGCTCTGTCCCGCTCCTATGAACGCGAAATCCTATGCTTATCCTTTTCAAAAAATGGCACGCATTGCGCCCACTTAACGAAGATTTAGTCATGATAATAATAAATAATGCTGGACAATCCACACAGCCCCAAACTAAAAACCATACGAAAAAAATACCTTGATAAGTTCCTTCAGTCTATCAGCTATAGTGATGAAGCCATTTTCATCTGCTACTGCTAAATCCCCGGTTCTGAACCATCCATCTATGGTAAACGCCTCGGTGTTCGCTTGTGGGTTGTTTCTGTACCCACGCATTACTTGAGGACCTCGGACGAGAATTTCTCCAGTCTGTGGGATAAAAACAGTTTCATCTATCCATGCAGAATTGCAGATATGAGTCAGTATAAGTACTCGTAGAAAATGAGAAATGGAGAATACGAATTTTTTAACCCCCGACGCAAAAGAGAGGGGTGTTATAAGTTTAACGTATCTGTCTGTGGTATCGTAGCTCCCAAACGGATGAACCGATTTTTGTTTAGTTTTTTTTGTGTCATAGATGTTTTTATCCCGAGTGTTCTTAGCCATGTTTCATGAAAACCTGTCGGGGGTTTTTAAAATTTTTAATTTTGTTCTTTTTTATTTGATTCATCGATCATACACGAGTGTCTACGCCATGTAAATTTTCCTAAACTTTTTCGGTAGTTTGAACTGTATTATTTAACTTTAAACAACACCAATCAGTCTAATTACATTATCTAATGAAACTATGGCTGAATTTATTCATGATTTTTGACAAATTACCAAACATGCTCTCATAGAAAACCAACATATTTGGAAGCAATGTTCTAAACATAGGTGGGTAGTCGTGACATTTTCAGATTCTGTGGCATGAGATACCTAAATAAACTCGCTAACTTAACCAATCAAGTAGACCTTAGGCGTGGTACGTACAAATCTGGTTAGGCTCTTGGTTCTTTAAACCGGGTCTCAAAGATTATCAACAGGTCTATCGTCTACAAACCTCAAACACGGTACTAACCCCGTTAGGTCCTTGGTTCGTTTAAAATCCTGATCCATTATCTTGACCTGCATGCTCGGTATAAGCGGAATTCATATCTATCCAGTGAGCCGGAGTGTTACCAAATCAAGTAGACCTCAGACAATGTCAAAATCTCGTATGGCCCTAGGTTATTCAAGTCCTGGTCGACTATCCTGAGCTGCGTGCTCGGTATAGGCGGCCCAGTCACTGAGTAGTTCTTCCCTTTGCAGTTGTGAGGAGTGATTGTGATGGTCAGATATATATCTGTTAGCCTACGGGCTACAAGGCTACGGCCTTAGGTCTATATTTAACAAATCTAAGTAGACCTCAGGCACGTTAAAACTTCGTTAGGCTCTAGATTCTTCAAGTCCTGGTCGACGATCCTGTGCTGCATTTCCATACCTAAGCTTAAAACCAAAATCTATCTTTTACCAATCTAAGTAGACCCCAGGCATGGAACAAACCTCGTTAGGGCCTAGGTTGTTCAAGTCCTGGTCGACTATCCTGAGCTGCGTGCTCGGTATAGGCGGCCCGGTCACTGAGTAGTTCTTGCCTTTCCATTTGCGAGGAGTTATTGTGACGGTCGGAGATGTCTCTGTTAGCCCGTAGCCTTGGCGGAAGTCTATGTCTTTCTGGAAATAATACAGATAGTGAAGGGACTTCAGATAGTTGTCAAACATTGAACAGTGAAACTTTCAAATAGACGCATTTTTATTTGTATAGTTTATAAATAAGTAAATAAAAAGTTTAGGCATCGTTGTTGAGCCCTTGTTGTAGGTTGAGTAAAGGGATTATATATATTAGGTACTAGCGTCTGCCCGCGGCTTCGCACGCATACTATTTACTTAAGTAGTCTACAGAAATTTCAAAAACTGTTGAGATGTACCAACTGATACCTTACATTTGATACCCTACTCGATGTGGTGGTTCCTGTGTCTGTCCTATCTGTGTCCTAATTGGGGGGAGGAAAGGTGACGGAAGTATGGGGTCGGCGAGTGTGTGGATCGGTGGGCTGGCCCGCCATGTATAGGAGGAAGAGGGGACGCCAGTCGGGCCGCGGATGTTTTAAATGTTCCTGTGGTTCGGCGAAAATGGCGAGAGAGGGACACCGGAGAGGTTTTAGTGGGTATTACGTCCTTTTCAGGGCGTCGAGTCCTACATACTTCTGGTCCCTCCCAGACCAGTTTATTCGTGAATGAATTTCCTCGACGAGACAAACAAAAAGGCCACCCTTTAGAAAATTATTTTCTACTTACAGACTTCTCTATATATTTCCTCCGAAATATAGATCCATATCTACAAACACTGCATACATTTCAGATGGATCGCTCTGCAAACTTGGGAGATAGAGGAGAAGGGGGGAATGGGTATGTTTACGACTTTTTTCAAAATATTTCAAAAAATATGAAAACAACAGAAATTTCAAAAACTGTTTTGAAATGTACTAACCGGTAACATTTATTTGACCCAACATAACCTGTAGGTCTCTTTTAAAATTTCAACATCACAATTTTTACTGAAAATTTTCTTTTTCAGTTTTCTTTTTATTTGATCAAGCACGCGAAATGTATTATTATTTTTAATTTCAAGTAACGCGGCGCTGCAGTACATGCTGAGATATTATAGAGGGAAAAAAAGGCAAACAAAGCTAAACCATGAGAGTTTCGAAACCGATCTCGAAACCCTAAAAACAATGGCAAAAGATCCAGTTACCTTCGCCTTGTCTAGGAATCTCTCGACATCAGAGTTCGACAGAGGTGCGGCTCCGTTGATCATGCACTCCAAATGCTTGTAAGCTTTCTCACTTGCGAGTGGATGGGAACCCATCATCAGAACTGCAACCAAAAACACTCTTGTAAAACCTTGACATTTTATAGATAAGAGACTATTCACACTTTATGCTCGTAAAACGCACTTTATGCGTCATGTATCTCTAACCGAAAGCGATTATAACCCTGTTAGCTGAAAAAGGTAAAGGTTTTACCAAATTCAAAAAAATATTAAATTATGCAGACATCGGTTATAGTTTTCCAGGAAACGACATTGGCTACCTATATTTTATCTCGGTAAAGGCGTGCGAAATTTTCGTATTCAAAGCTACCGCCTATTGTACCTATGTGTATATAATTTCTATTTTACTTCTTCCGCTGGTGGAAAAAAGTACGTAGTTAGTATGCGGTTATCCGAAGAGAATAAAATGGATAATATTTCATCCAAATATTTGTATTCTATTTTCTTATTTTTTAAGCTAAAAGAAATTTACTTCATTGATTCTGATCTGATTGTAATGTCTTACCTAATGGAGGAGCGACGAATAACACATTCGTCTTATATTTCTCCAGAGTCTTGAAGAATATTTCCGGTTGCAGTTTCGGTAGGGTGACAATCTTGCAGCCTAAAGACATCTTGTGGAACATTATCACTGTTGCCGCGTAGATGTGGAAGAATGGTAGCACTGCTAGCACTGAATCTTGGTGTGTTGCTAGAATAAAAAGAAAGAAATACCTAAATGAATAAAAACTTATTGCATATGGTATGCAGACAGATGGTACATTCTTGTTAGAAAAACTAACTAAATGCAATTCGGGGTTGCAGTGATGGGGGGATTCTCACAAACGGATGAACTGATTAAGTTTCTTTGAGTTTGAAAGTTTTCTTTATTGATGGTTGTTCATAGCTATGATTGAAGAAAATAATCATCGTTTTGAACATCATTCTGTTGGTTCAAAGTAAAATCGTTGACCTTGAGTCTTTCCGAATGCCGTAAAATTCGTTTATTTACCAATTCAGTCCACAGCTGTACCTAGACTGTCCGTAATGAGCGCTATGTTTTCAACTTGCTTCTCCGTTCTACTTCGATGGAATGCTTTATTTATACTTAGGTATTTTTAAATAATAATCTATATTTATAAAAGAAAGTCGTGTTAGTTACACTATTTATAACTCAAGAACGGCTTTACCGATATGGCTGAAAATTGGTGAGGCGGTAGCTTAGAGCCAGGAGACGGCCATAGGATACTATTTATTCCGCTCGATCGCATTCAAGTGTGACTTGACATAACCTCAAAAATAGAATAGGATAGAAATAACCTCAAAACGTTTCCATAGAAACAACGCGTGCGAAGCCGCGGGCAGAAGCTAGTAATAAATAAAACTTTATTTAATTTGAAGTGGTTTTATAAAAAGTAGGAGTTTTAACCTGTCATAAATTACTATGGCAATACTAAGAGGCTACTTAAGACTAATTAGGTGGGTACAAATTTATTTATACAGAGTAAATAAGGAAGGTTAAACAGTCATAGAGCAACTACGTACATTACTGCTCTGCTCTACTCTGTGTGTTTTAAATAACAAGTAAGTTTTGCCTTTTTCGTATTAAAACCTACGTGTAGTGACACATTAAGGGTCCGGCGACGGATGAATTTCCCATACAAACGTAGTACCAAAATGATTTGTAATTTAAGAACATTTTCACCATGGTCTGCTATTTATTATTTGTATTAAAATAGTATTTAACTAGGTTCCTGACACAATTTTTTTTCAAAATATCTTTCTGAAATGAAATTAAACCGAATCGCATTTTTACATCAAAGAATTAATGTTTTCTTAGTATTTTTCTAGATAAGTATTTTGAAAAAAAAAATATGTCAGGAACCTAGATAAATACTATTTTAATACAAATAATAGCAGACCATGGTGAAAATTTTCTTAAATTACAAATCATTTTGGTACTACGTTTGTATGGGAAATTCATCCTCCGCCGGACCCTTAACTCCTCGCTCTAAATAAGTATGAACTTGTATGTAGACACGAGGGATTCCGCTTCAGCTAGCGACATTGGTTTTAAGTTCATTGTTAAAAACTAAACTTGTAATAAATAACCTTTGAATATAACTAATACCATTCTGCGAGCAAAATAAGCTGCGTTGTAGTTAAACACAGCATCTATTTATACCTACCTAAATTAACTAAATTATTAACCTAATATGTATGACTAATACATATTATATTCATAAACTAGTTTATGCCCGCGGCTTCGCACGCGTTGTTTTTATAGAAACGTTTAAAGGTGATTACTATCCTATGGGAACTGATTTATGGGATAAAAAGTATATGCCTATGTTTGATTCCAGGATTAGAATTACTCGTATGGAACTTTATAGGCCGATCCGTTCAGTACTTTTGGCGTGAAGACGTAACAAACATCCATCCATCTATACATCATCATCATCAGCCTATATTAGTCCACTGCTGGACATAGGCCTCCCCTAATGAGCGCCATAGCGCCCAGTCTTCAGCTTGCCGCATCCAGCATCTGCCTGCAGTCTTTCGCAGATCGTCATCTCACCTGGCCGGAGGGCGTCGTACACTAAGTTTGCCGAGTCCTGGTCTCCACTCAAGAACACGTTTACTCCAGCGGTGGTCGGTTCTTCGCGAGATATGGCCGGCCCACTGTCACTTCAGCTTGCTAATTCTTTGAGCTATGTCGATAACTTTGGTTCTCTGTCGGATGTATTCGTTACGAATTCTAT
This sequence comes from Eupithecia subfuscata, assembly GCA_963564075.1. NCBI lineage: Eukaryota > Metazoa > Arthropoda > Insecta > Lepidoptera > Geometridae > Eupithecia > Eupithecia subfuscata. The sequence goes on from OY751106.1 coordinate 4,547,516, forward strand.
CCTTCAGAGAGACTCCGAGCATTAGCTCTACCGACCTACTTAAAAAATTTATATTCGCATCCAGATCTCTCAAAAAACATCGGATTATAAGAGTGAGAGAATACAGAGTGCACCTGTGTTAGCGCACACACTTGTGCACTATAATAATGTCGTCATCCCACCTAGCCGGAGGGCGTCCGTCGCGTATCGTCGTTGCTTTTGCGAGGTTTAGGGCATTTTTTGAGGGATCTATACATCCATCCATCCAAACTTTCGCATTTAGAATATTAGTGTGTTATTATTGACGTGACAACGTCTTATAATTCGATAGAGCCGGCTGCACGCACGAAAAACATGACGTCATGCGGCGTTACCTCGCTCTGAGGCGTTCCATGTAAGGCTTGAAGTGCAAGCGAGAGCGCTCGACATCCGTCTCTCTCCTACTTGAGTGAGCGATGCGTCTGCGTGGACAGCTGCTATACTATAGTACATTTACATGTTTTGATCGAGTATCAAATGCTACCATTCCATCAGTATTTTCTTAAGACGTTGTCACGTTCAACTATCGTCAGTAAACCGACTTTACAGACAACCAATTTTGTTGGGTTGTGTATTTTAAACTTACCAGTTGTTTCACTATGCACTCGGACTCCGTCATCATTCACTTGCTCCCCGTTAGCAATGACATTCCTATGCGAAAGCTCTACACCCTTCGGCATTCCTGTCGTCCCGCTCGAATACGGCAGAAAGCATATATCGCTGCCAATTCTTCTGACTCTTTTCAACACACTAGTATCTGCATGTTGATCTTCGCTTAGTTCGTTGAAGCAGACCGTTCCTTCGGGAGTTGTGTCGCCGCCGTTGGTTTTTACTATGATTATGGGGATGGTTATTTTTGCGAGGTTGAGGGCATTTTTGATAACTTGTAGTGTTTCGGGAAGGGTGATTACTGCTTTAGCGTCTGAGAGGACTAATTGGCGCTGGATTTCATCTGGAAATAAGAAATTTTCATTATTTTTTAATATTTATGCAAATCACTTGGATGTGCTACTTCATTCGCAATTATTGTCTCGACGAGAATTGCTACTAGAATCTAAATAAATATAATGCTAGACAGTTACACAGAAAACACCCAAAAGACCCGGAGCAAATATCTGCAGATCTTGCAAACATTTGTCCCGAAGCGGGAATCGAACGTTCCTAGGGTTATCCTGTTATTTGTTATCCTCTAAATAGTCTGATATTTTATTGTACCAAAGCCTTATCGCCTAGAAAGGTTTAGATAATAGAAAATGATACTTACGGGCAGTATAAATAGGGTTGATACTAGTAATAACCCCTCCAGCCTCCAAAATGCCCATGTTAACCAACGGGTAATCAGGGATGTTGGGCAGCATCACAGCTATCGCATCGCCATCTTGGATTTTAAGCTTGTTGCGAAGGTTTGCTGCAAATGTGTTTGACAGCTTGAAGGCTTGTTCGTAGGTGTAGCCTCGACCGGTTATGCCACAAACCTGGAAAAGTAATAAAAGTCATTGGATAAGTTGGCAGTAGACATAGTTTGGTTCTCGGTAACAAAACTACCTTCGGTCCAAGTCATGGTCACCCTGTCTTATTCATCTGATACAGTCGTCTCACAAATACGATGACACCACACTAATAACGTATTAAAACATGTTATTAGTGTGTTTTGGTCACTTTTGGTATAGTGGCGCTGTAATAATGTGTCTCAACTCAACCAATCTCATCAAACCATAGGTACTAAATGTATAAAATGGAACCGGAAGGTATTTTTCTCTGACGCGCTTCTGACGACACAACACCACACGACAAAAGTGTGGTTCCAGCCATTGAATCAATGGTTCCAGCTTTAGCTAAGGTTTAGACATTTTAATGAATAATAATAATAGTTTATTTATCATCATAAAGTAACATAACGGTGTCAAGAAGAAACTAAGTCGTTACATTATGGAAAGTACTCTTGGAAAGTACCTTTGAATATTTGTGGCATGTTAAATAACGGAAGAGGTTTAATAACACGACGTTCAAACGTTTTAAACGTCGTGTTATTAAACCTCTTTCAATTTTTTTTTATTTTGAATCCTCCTTGAACCTACATTGAACAAGACACTTGATTCAAGTGTTTTTAAATTGAGAAGAAATTGAGACTGGCTGCTTCAATATCAAGTTTTGAAAAAAACAAAAGCATATTTACTCTTGTTCAGGCAATTGTTCTTCTGGATGTTATCTTGTGTTGTCAAGGAGAATTATCATTGATAGCATTGTTGATAGCGCTTATTACCTACTTGAATGAGATAATGTCGGCTACCTAAATGACATAATGACCAATTTTGCGACATTTGTCCTTCATCTGTGTTTATTTTTTTGCTAGGTATCTTCACAAGACGAATGATAACCCTTTAGAAATTGCCGTTTGAACTTTTATCTGACTGAAACAGACATCCGTTTCATTATTTGAACTGAAGCTATCGAAATCTATCATCGTGTAGATAAGTAGGTAGGTAGGTATACAATAAGGTCCGTATTATGAAAGCTTGCTTAGTCACATCTATGCTCGAATGACGTTTATGCCATAGAAAAGCGTTACTCAAGCATAGATTGGTGACTGAGCAAGGGTAACTGGGGAAGGTGGAACCAAGTGCAAAAGCTTAGCGGATTTTTTAACCCTGAAAAGCTTCTCGGCTATTTTTAAGACATTTTTAAAGATTTTTCGATATTTTTCTGAAATTTTAAGTACCTATACCTAGTGCTGTAACTTTTTTTACTCAAGCATCATACGTAATCTGGTAGGTAGGTACATTATTTTAACAACCTTGTTTGAGCAAAGTCAGCCAGCAATTTTCATTACTGTGTAAGAGTAAGTAAGAGTATTTTGAATTTCGAATTGTATTTTATTTTGAAAATAGTCAGGTGCATAAAGGTTTTATGCATAATGCGCAGTACAAGCTTCACTGGCTGATTAGAAAAAAAAAGAAAACGCGTGAAACTGACAAAAGAGCGTCGCGTTGAAATTTTTTCGGAATGTACTATTGTACGAAATAACATGCCATACATTTTTTTTTATACATCTGGCATGTCAGCTCGTAGGTAGGTACTATTAAATCAATATTTACGTGAGATCTAGGTTATTTGACTGCTGCAATCACACCATACTTATGAGTTTTTTTTCCGCACAAGCAAACTGAAACGTAGTATACCTAGGCGTAAATCCACACTTGCGCAGCGGCTAAGAAAACACACATCTGTGTGACTCAGCACAGCCGTAACATGTTTTTTCGAACGAAACTCCGACGCACACAACAGTTGTATGGAGCAGTTAGTATGAATGGCTTTTTTTAAGAATAAAATTCGCAGGCGACCCCGACGTGCAGGGCATGCAAAGTGTTGAAAAGTGAAAATTAAAAACTGAGACTTCATCTGTGGATAAAATGAACAAAAATACTAAGCGTGTCTCTGATCTTCTATTATTGACTGATAACTTTTCTAGTTCATGGCATTCTAACGGTTTGCCAAATGTGACAAATCTCACATGAAATAGATAGGTACCTACATAACGAAATAAGCGTTCATTCAAAAAATCTGCCATTTTGAATACCCTGAAAATTACTAACTTTTGTCTCCAAATCGTGTTGTAATCACATTTTGTTCGGTAGAACTTGTGCCAAAGGGTATCTAAGTGAGGGTATGCAAAAATAAGTGCCATAGTATGGTGGTATTTTTTTAACCCTCAACAGCATCACTTTCTTTGATAATTTTTGGTACGGTGGCTTTTTTAACCCTTAACTTCATAGCTTTTTAAAGTAATCTATATTTACAGGTACCTACACCTCGGTACCTATGCAATTTCAGCCCGATCCGTTCAGTAGGTAGTAGAAGTAACAAACATACATCCACCCATACAAACTTTCTCATTCATAATAGGTATTCAAGTGATGTAATTAATGTGACTTACCGAAACAGTTCTCTCAGGCCATCTATCCAGATTCTGCCACACATAATCATACAGGGTACAAGTTGGGATTTCCACATCTTTGTATGGAGAATGGATAACCTTATCCTGAGTCCACACACTCTGGTGTCTGATGGAAACACTGAATTTTGAACCTTTGCACAGCGCGTTCAAAGTCCTTTTCACAGCGAAGATAGTTTTCGGCATGTTGAAGTAGGTGCCTACGGTATTGATCTGTAATGATAAGAATTTTATAGATAGTAATGTAACCAAGTGGTGACAGGTATACGTAGTTAAGTATAAATAGGTAGGTACACAGTCCAGCGTAGCCAAAAATACCTTTAAAGCTTCCAAAAACTAGCAATAGGTACCTGATTAGTAAGAAATTAATAAGTTTCCCGGCAAAACTATCAGCTTATTCTTTTACAAAATAACTTTTTGAAGGTACTTAGTTAACAGATATTTTTATAATAAAGTTCAATATATAATTTAAAATCAAGTTTTAAGTAGATAAGTTATGACTAAAAATATCTAAATACTAAATTAAATTAGGTAGATTGTGTTAAGTTCATATTCAGTACATCTACTGAATATGAACTTAACACAAAACTTAACTTAAAAGTGCCCAATTCTTCCTATAGATAGGAGAGGTAGGGGAGAATTGGGCACTTTTTCACAAAAACTCTAATAAAAATGTTATATAAAAAAAGTCTAAATTGTATTGCCAAGGTTGATTGCACCATACATTTGGCTAGAAGTGTTTCAAAGAACTGTTAAAAAAATAAATTCAGTCTTCAAGTTACAAAAGGATTTCTGAAACATGTCAAAAGTGCCCATTCCTGAGGGAGGTTTGGGCATTTGTTTAATATACTTATTATTCGTAATAATAATTCGTGTAATCTTACATAATTCATATATTATCTAACTCGCAAAAATAATCGATTTTTGAAAAAAATGGCATATTATTAAGTTAGGTTCAGCATGACTCAAATGGGTTTACTATAAGTAAACATAGAGCTTCCATGCTTGATTTTGTTGCTTTTTTAGGGTTTCGAAGATCGTTTCGAAACCCTTATGGTCTCGCTTTGTCTGTCCTTTTTTCCCTCCTTAATAACTCAGCAACTACCGCAGCGATCAACTTGAAATTTAAAATAATAAGACATTTCGTGCGCCTGTACATATTTTAAGAAAAAAAAATTAAAAATGAAATTGAACATTTTCCATACAAATTGAGATGTCGAAATTTTAAAAGAGACCTACAAAGTCAACTGGGGTATCAAATGAAAGGTAATGGTTTGGACATTTCAAAAAAGTTTTTGAAATTTCTGTAGGTGTCATACTTTTTGAAATATTTTGAAAATAGTCGAAAAAATATCCATTCCCCCCCCCCTTATCTCCGAAGTTTGCAGAGCGATCCATTCAAAATGTATGGAGCGTTTGTAGATATAGATCTATATTTTACAGGAAAAATATAGAGAAGTCTGAACAACTAACACTTTTTGAAAAATGGTCAAAAAAGGGGGGGATAATTTTCAAAAGAGGGGACTACCCCACTGAATGGGGTATCATATGAAAGGTATCAATTTGTACATTTTAAAACCGTTTTTCAAATTTCTGTAGGTTTCATACTTTTTGAAATATTTTGAAAATAGTCGAAAAAATACCCTTTCCCCCCCCTTATCTCCGAAGTTTGCAGAGTGATCTATTCAAAATATATGGAGCGTTTGTAGATATAGATCTATATTTTACAGGAAAAATATAGAGAAGTCTGAAAAATGAACAATTTTTAAAAATGGTCAAAAAAGGGGGGGATAATTTTCAAAAGGGAGGGCTACCCCACTAAGTGGGGTATCATATAAAAGTTATTGGTTTTACATTTCAAAACCGTTTTTTGAATTTCTGTAGTTTTCATACTTTTTGAAATATTTTGAAAAAAGTAAAAAAAAATTACAAAAGGGGAGGCTACCCCTCTGAATGGGGTATCAAATAAAAGGTAACGGTTTGTACATTTCAAAAGAGTTTTAATTTTTTTTTATTAAATTTTATTAATTTTTCTGTAGGTCTCATACTTTTTGAAATACTTTGAAAATAGTCGAAAAATTTACCGCTACCCCTATCAACGAAGCATGCAGAGAGATTCATCTGAAATGTAGGTACCTACTAGTTTTAGGTATTCATTAAATTTCGGAGTCTCTAACCGGTACCTTTAGTACATACCTACTTGTTCACAAACGTTCGAAACCCTCGGCGCGCGAGTTACACTCGCACTTGACGGGTCTTGTTTACTTCTGGCTATATAGTTTTGATGTAAGTCTACAAGGGCAAATGCTGTCATATAAGTATTTTTGGATACAGAAAAGATTAAATTTTGTACAATTTTTTTTCAACAGCATTTGGCATGCCCATCCTCTCTCAAAATAACTGCCCATTGCTCCCCCTGCATACTTTTTACACTTAACTTGCAGTTGTTTGATCAAATGTTTTAATGTGATTCAAGTAAAGCTTGATTAACACGTTAATATACACATAACGGAATATAATTAGACAAAACACATATCTTGAAGCTGGTTCCTATTTTTGTTAATCCGTAATCACAACGAAATCTTCACATTGACGTGCCTCAAGCCACGAATATAAGATTGACAACTCAATGAGATGACCAATAGTTTAGAACTGAGCAGTGATTTTAATGACCAAATTACGTTACCAAATCAAAAGAAATAAAAGAAATACCTACAACCGTATTGGAATTAAGAGGGGGTGCCCAAACCTCCCGCGACTGCCCAATGATCCCCTACCTCCCCTATCTACCTATTTCTTCATTTATCGTTACAATAGATAACATAGGCAGGACAACATTTACTATTGCTATGAAGATTAAATTAATTTGAAGATTAAATTAATTATATTACCTACCTACCCAATCTATTAGGCCTACAAATTTATTAGTCGCTCCAAAGTACTCGTAGTATAGATAAACAAGTTCCCAACTACAAACTGACATTATTAGGATAGGTAGATACCTACCTAATGACGTACTTACCTAGTTAGTTATGTTAGAATATCGATTACTAGTTTATGCCCGCGGCTTCGCACGCGTTTTTTTTTATAGAAAGGTGTAAAGGTGATTTCTATCCCATGGGAACTGATTTATGGGATAAAAAGTAGCCTATGTTTGATTCCAGGATTATAATTATCTGTACCTATACAAAATTTCAGCCCGATCCGTTTAGTAGTTTTGGCGTGAAGAGGTAACAAACATCCATCCATCCATCCATCCAAACTTTCGCATTCCTAATACCTAGGTATTAGTGTGAAGTTACGTAAGTAGGTATTCATAACAACCAAGACCTATCATTATTATCACGATTGAGTTTGCATAATTTTGTACCTAACACATTTATTGCTTTTTCCTGACTGCATTCTATCATTACTTCCATAATTTTTTTATGCGATATAAACGCATAATTTCCCATTTTATAGCCCTTTGTTCCCCAAGTTAAAATCGTAAAATTAGCTACAGCACTGTTTTTACTACTGGTAGGTACCTAGTTACTTACCTAATTGAGTCACACACACACACACAATGTGAGCTGAAATAAGCGACCAAATTGCAAAGTTCCAACCATTCCATTCCAATCAAAACAAGATACAAAACATAAATGAAAGTCAATTTACACAAAAGATGGTCCAAGGTCAATAAAAATATCTGTATGCCTCATTGAAACGAGGTTTAATATTATTCAACAAGGAAGACCCGGTACTTACATTGTTGACAAAACAAACCACTAATACCGGTAAAAAAACAAGATAACGTCCGCGCCGGGCGACGTTATTTTGTATACTAAAATAGACTCGTACTTGTACGCAGTTGCTGTGGAGTCATTTCATTATGGATGGTTGGTTCACGCAGCAAATATTGATAGAAGGAGCACAGCTGTATAAATTAACTTGTGTTCTCGAACTTATAATAATACCGATCGGCCCTTAAATTAGGTAAGTATCTATCATCAATGGTATCATCTATTTCAATTATCGAAAATCTAAATTATAAAAGTGTACCTACCTATAACTACCTAAAAGTGTAACGGACAAATCGAATTCGTCAAAATGCTATACTTAGGTGGTTTTGTTAAATTATTTTCAACTAAATTCTATTTAAACGGTACAGGATGCAATTAATCCCTCAAGTCATCATCATCACCCCGTATAGGTACGTCCAGTGCTGAACATAGGCCTGCCCCAAAGCACGCCACGTATGGCGGTCCTGAGCTGCCTCCATCCATCGACTTCCTGTGACCGCTACACTGTCGTCTGTCCATCGAGTGGGAGGTCTTCCCACACCGTTTCGCATTGCATCGCGGTCGCCACTCGAGAACCTTTAAGGTTAGGTCGCCTAAGATCGGACGCATTTGCCGAAAATTGTAGACGTACTGCATTTTTAATTTTTTTCTCATGATTCAATGTCGTTTTTCGGTTACGGTCTACTGTAAATTGAAGACAATGAAATATTGGTTAACCCCTAATTTTTTCGTTTGCTTCTAAGCTATATATCTAAGCAAATTAAGAGCTTAAATAACAGACTTTTTTCAACTTATCATAGTGAAGAAAATAAGATTTCTACCGAAGATCGGACTATGTAGTATCTTCACTTCTATTCGTTTAATAATAAAGTACACATTAGGAAAACATCCGGACTTCGTCCATATATTAAATATCAATGATCCGGTCAGGAAATTCCTCAAAAGATTTGACAGATACGATTTTTCTTTATTTTTGCGTTTTCATAGTCCGGTCTTCCCTCCTCATCCTAAATAAGTTTCACAAACTTTTATCCTTCGTGTCCTAGGACTTAATAATGAAAAGGTACCTATAATCTTATAGTCATAGCGTCGTCTAAGCGCCATCATAGCGTCGTTAGTGGGCATGAACACTTGAAAACCACTGATTATTTTTTGACATCCATGAACGGACACAGCTATATCCGATCTTCGGCATTGGGAGGGAAGACCGGATCTTGGGTTGTAAACGTCCTAGGCGTAATCAAAGTATACAGATCGAAAGATTATTCGCTAATTCTGCCCCAAAATAATTAATTACATTAATTCAATGAAAGTATTCACCACAATGAGCCATCAAAGTTTAGGAGGTAAGATCGGATCGACGATTTTTCCCACAAAATACACCTTTTCTGCCGAATCACCTGTGTGCACGTCCCGTCTGGTCGCTGGCCGGCCGCAGTGTGAGGAGAAGGGCAGAATAAAATGGCGGATCTAGTAGTGTCATCAGCAGTGGAAAATATTGCCTAGTTTGCGAGTTATTCCATGCATCCGATCTTATGTCACATCCGATCTTAGGCGACTTAACCTTACTCCCCAACAGTTATCGGTTCTGCGCTATGATGATAGCTCGCAGAACCGATAACCGATCTTTCATATTTAAGGCCAAAGGTAAGTAATACTGGAAGATTAAATTATTCCTGAAGTCAAAGAATCCTACTAGAAAAGGTCAGATGCCGCCATCTTATTGCAACAACAAAGTTATACCTAGTGCTGTGCGCCCGGTATGTAGACATTTTTGTTTTGCTCTACGCCTCTACCCAACCAACTCTACCTCAGAACACGCTCAATGCAGGCTACAATACGCTTTCCTAGTTCAGCTCGTCCGTGGCTGTCTGTGGTCAGTATGGGTGTGGAATGAATGAACAGGCGGCTAGTCAACTTGGTAATTGCAGCCGTCGTCGCAGCCGATAATAAGAGATTCTTTTGGTATAGGTACTGTTTTACATACCTAGTCGACAATAGCTCATGTAGGTATAAATCCGAAACTTAGTTCACCAAATAAATAAAGACCTTCTTATATGGTTGGTGCTTTACTTAATGTGAGGTAATAATTTTAATACCAGAAAATAAAGAAACTCGCTATGTCCACAACTAGGCTACACAAAATTAATGTATCTTTTAAAGGGCAATGTACCTATACGCTTCTACAACAAAACTCCTAGTGAGTTGCAAAAATTATCAGTAAGTAAATAAATTCAAACAAATTGTCAAAAGCTTGTGCAAAAAGGCTTAAGTACCTACTATAAAATATCAGATTAGGTATCTAGAGGATAAAAAAGCTTGCGACGGGTTTTGCTCCAACTCGAAAAATAACGACTAACAGGCTAAAGGTTTTTTCGTCGCTTCTTTACTTTAGTCTACAATTCGAAGCGACGGAAATCAAAAATATCACTTTATTTCCGTGTCAGTGTTTAGTTTTATAATTCGACCTTTTCTAAGTGTACATTTATTGTATTTATGGAAATAAAGAGTTTTTGACTTTGGTTAGGTAAGTAGCGAGTGTAGTAGTAGGTAGGTACAACCACGCCACTGATGCGGTGCCATTTGTATGTATCTACTACACATCTTACCACGCACAAATTAGTCTACAAATTACGGGCAATTGAAGTCCATTCCAGTTCACTATCGCCTGCAAATACCGATCACCAGTTACACAACCAGAATTAAATGGACAGACCTTTAGGGGTGAAGGATCTTAAACAAAGTTGTAGGAAAATACTTGTACCTACATATAGCTACATTACTAACACTTTCTTTGTCCACGCACGAAGCACAATGTAGTTCTAGCAATTTGCCACCGCGCTCCTGCGCGGGAGACTGTGCAGTGATGCGTGCAAATATAATTTTAAGCCTGGGTCATCCTATAATAACAAAAGCCTTCATGTTGTAAATAGAGTGCGTATACACCAAAATCGATGTAGAATGTTTGTAAACAAACGGGCGCTTTGACACCTAACCTAAAATTCACTCTGTTACCCTAAGTAGATAAATCAACCTAATTTTCTTCAAGAAGACTTCAGCCTTTCTTTCCTCTTATTGAGCCTATCTAGTACTATAATAATAGTAGGGTAATATTTTTTTACGTCTTACTTAATAAGTAAGTATATAGGTAAGTGCATAGGTTAGGAGTTCATTTATGATAGTTTATGGAATACTTAGGTACTATATAGAGGTAGATACAATTTTTTAAGAAAACTTTTAAAAGCAATAAGATTTATTTAGGAAAATAAAACTATTTAATTCATATTATTCTAACCTAACCAAGGCTTTGCTGCTCAGCTCAAAGCGCGTGAAACAAATTGGTGACTCTGTTTGAACTTATAAGAAATAATAAATAACAAATCAAAAAAGCGTGCAAATTACTTTGAACTGGCCACAAAACCTACTAAAATAACAACGCCATACAAATTTACATCAAATAACAATAAAACTACAACATTTATTCTTAACGTTATCTTAATGCATGACCAAAGCCTTCATGTTGAAAATAGAATACCTACTGAACTAGATAAACAAACTTACCAATTAACTTCAAGAAGACTTTAACCTTTATTTCCTCTGAATGTGCTAATAATAATAATGGTGTAATATTTTTTTACTTATGGCAAGTAGGTACTAAGTATAGCATAGGAGTTCATTTATGGTGGTTTGTGGAATACTATCTATACTATAAGTAGGTATAAGTTTTCAGAAACAAATTAAAACGCAATAAGATTTATTTAGGAAAATAACATTATTTTAAATAATATTATTCTAACATAACCAAGGCTTTTGCTGCTCAGCTCAAATTGCGAGAAAAAAATTTGTGGTTTTTTTTACCTTATAAAATTAATTAATAACAAATAATAATAATAATAAATAAATAAATAATGCTGGACAATTCACACAGCGTTATCTAGCCCCAAGCTAAGCAGCAAATCAAGAAAGCGAGCAAATTACTTTGAACTGGCCACTTAACTTACCAAAATAACAACGCCATAAAAATATACATCATAATAACAATAAAACTATAATATTTATACCTTAACACCCCTTTACACCTAAGATCTTCTGTCTCAATGTATTTCACTCCATTTTTATATTATCACAGTTTCTTTATTTTGTTGACTTCGTTTGCACATTTTATAAAACTAAATCGGATATCAGGACATAATTATATTACTTGTTATCATCATCATGAAACTACAAAATGTAATTCTAATCTACGAGTACCATGCAGACAAACTAAATACAACGATCAAGTCTGTGTTATTTTACTTTGCAATATTTATCAAAGCAAACACAGATTGATAGGTACGTGTAGCATTGATGTGTCGAAATAGTCAGGCGTTATGACCCGTATTATGAAAGTTTATCTATGCTTGAGTAAAGCTTTTATATGAAATAAGCTTTTATAATACGGACCTATGTGTTCTACCCAAAGTCTACCGTTCTACGGATGACCTAATGTAATTAAGAATATCTAGTTTAACTAATGAAGTTCTTGCATTGTTCTGGACCTTAGCAAATCAATTTATGACATCCTTTATGTGACTCGCTGGGACTATTTTCACCGTTTTTGCTAGTATATTTATTGTAACTACGGAAACGAAATTTGAACCAATAAAATACTAACAAGCTAAAGTAAGCAAAAGTATGAGAACTTGTTTGATTTTAAGATCTACACATTGTTCTACCATGCTTTCGTAAACAAAACTATTTGATTGATTGTTTGCTCATTCGCAGCATTCTGAATACGCGCAGAAAAAGAACTAACGGCGAAAATAGTCTTAGCGAATCAGTCACAGAATGACATAGATTGACATTTATTATAGCTCGTGTAAGTAAGATGGGGATAAAAAATGTCTTGCGGTCCCTTTTTGATGATATTTGTGAAATATGATTCAAGCGGGAGAGCATGATGCCCTCTTAGTCGAATTTTTGGCCACGGCGGCCAGTCCCATGTAGACTGAAGACTACGTGCGCAGGATACATAATATAGGACATATTATAGTGCACAAGTGTGCGCACAAACACCGATGTACTCTATTCGCTCACTCTCATAATCTTTTGAGACGGCCGGACGACCAGACCGACACGACCGGAGAGAGGTTAGGCGCCCCCCTTACCCTTAAGGGGGAGCGCCTACCCCTTACCCTAACAATCAAATCCCCCTAAAATTTATTGTTAAGGGGGAAAACTGGAATACCTACTGGAATGCCTTTCCGAGGCACTGGGGTGTAACGCTGCCAACTTCCTGACTCCGGGCTTCTACTGTGAATTTTAAGAGGACGCAGCAGACACTTCCAATCCCAATCTTACTCTACATGACTTATACAGAATGTGAGAAATCGGTTTAATATGAAAGTTTAACTATAAAAATCTAACCTAACAGTATCCGTTTTCTGCTACGCGTAAATCTTCTTCAAATCCTTCCTCAATATCTTCCCCGACGCCGTCTTGGGGATATCATTGACAAACATAACCTCTTCAATACGTTTGTATCCCGCGACTTTGCTCGCAACAAAGTCCTGTAGCTCCTCCTCTGTGGTTTTCTGGTTCTGTTTGCGGATGATGAAGGCTTTGGGTGCTTCGCCGAAGAATTCGTGAGGGACGCCAATGACGGCCGCGTCGGCGACCGCTGGGTGGGAGCGGAGGATGCTTTCTAACTCCGCTGGGGCCACTTGCATGCCTTTTACCTGGAATTCAATGATATAAATAAATAATATAAATAAATAATGCTAGACAATTCACACTGCATTATCTAGCCCCAAGCTAAGCAGAGCTTGTGTTATGGGTACTAGATAACTGACATACTTATTACAATACACTATATACTTGTAGATAGATATTTTTTATTATACATAGACCCAGAACCCCTGAACAAATATCTGCAGATCGTACATACATTTGTTCCCAGGCGGGAATCGAACCCGCAACCTCTTGCGTCGCAGGAGGACCTTCGCCCGCTGCGCCACAGAGGTCGTCAATATGCATAGTACATTGTATATCTAGGCGAGAAAGTGCCTAATTCCTATCGAGTGTGTCATTTGGCCCGTGTCTCGCTGCCTGCCTATATTTTTCCGGCTAACTACAACCCAAGTCTCGTCAAGACGAGTTTGGATAGGTGTGTTCGAGACCTTCGTGATACATCTTCGGTCACAGCGTCACTTACGGTGAGATTGTGGTCGAACGAAGGTCTATTCACGATAAAACAGAAAGTTCGAGTTTGATTTCTGTAGGTTTTTAAAACATGACACTTCAAAACGTCATAATTTTTAATAACTTATCCTGTTACATAAGCTAATAATTATCTTTCAACTTTAATCAATAGCTTAATATTATATAATATTCTCTGCTTGTGTCAACAAGAGAAAACAAACGTTTTCTCTTGTTGACACAAGCAGAGAATATTAATAATACTAACACATAAGTCAGAACAAGAAGATTTTTTTTCCGAGTCGTTTTCTCGCTCAGTTTGCATAGTGTAGACGGAGTCTGATGGAGAAGTAAAAGCTGAAATAAACTTTATTTTGTTTGTATTTGAAATCTTAAATGTATTTTTTCCAGTCCCAGAAAGATGCACCAGAAAACCTAATGTATAATGGCCATTACTCACGTAGGTACTGCACACGCTGGCTCGCACAATGGGCATGAAGTTGACAGATTTAAGTAAGAGGATAAGTTCTTAAAAATTTGATGTTTTGAAGTGTCCCCTGACACCTGAGAATAAATAGAGTCGCGGAAAATGGCGACGGCAAATGGGCCTGATCAGGCCTTACTAGAGTATACGGGCACTTTCATAGCCGACGTCGCACAAAGACGTCTTCCACCAGCGCCCCTTCGGGTCGCACCATAGAGGCTGGACAGTGAATGCGTTTAAAAAAGAGGTTTTTCGAAAGCAAACTGATAGACTCTATAGGAATACAGGTAATGTTTACCACCCTGGTGTGGTATAAAAACGTACTGTAACTAGCTAGCTAAAACCCTGCATAGCAAGATATTTACGAAGAATCTCACTTTTTTTAAATCTTCATTTAGAGAGCTTAATCACACTGCGATTATGTCTACTACTAATTAACGAATAAAAATAACCAATAAGTGTATAAAACGAAACTGATTAAACTTACATCTACTAAACTATATCAATAAATAAGAACATTTCTAAGGTCAGCTCCGATCGGTCTGATTGGAGCTGAACTTAATGTTTCACTAGATTTTTAACTTTATCCGAATCGGGGTTCGATAGGGTTAAGTTACAAGCAGAACATTCTTTTAAGAAATATTTACACTTCTCAGTCCAGATGGTGTTATTATGTGGTGTGTTAGCTTCCGAAGACGACGTTGAGGATAGAGCGAAGTGGAGGAAATCTATAAGGAAAGCTGACCCCACCACCATATGGGATAACTAGCTGGGAAGAGAGAGAGAGAGAGAGTCCGGAAGGTGTTATTCTGGACACACTCCATGAGAACATGCAATACATTCTCCAGTACACCGCACAAAATCTCACCTTAATAAGCTCTTTAATTCTATCAGTGATGAAAAGTCCCGCGCCTGGTTTGTAGTGTCCGAGGTCGCCAGTCTTGAAGAACCCGTCTTCCATGCAATCAGCCGTTGCTTCAGGGTTCTTGTGGTAGCCTTTCATTATTGTGTGGGACTTCACGCACAATTCTCCGGACTGGAAAGATTAGGCGAACGGTTAACAATGCCGAAGAAACATACATGTACGATAGAGGTAAGTAATGGTTTAAATTCAGATGTCGCTAAAACTTAACTTACATATTTTTAAATAAATAATAGATTCATAATATTCAGATAAAACAATATTTAGTAACAATTCCGCGCAAAACCCACAACGCGGAATTATTACTAAATATTGTTTTATCCGAATATTACATATTTTTGACAGGACAAAAAAAATAATGTTGCCGTCCCTTTCACAGCAATGGAAATAAAAAGGGTGGAATCAATTTAAGTGCTGTCAAATTAGTTAAGAGTAACTAATTTGACGCTATGTAGTCTATATTTTTACAATGATGTACGTTTGCTAATGTCAATTGTTTGTTTTCCACGCGCAGCTCGTATTATGTCTGTGGTTTCCTACCGGTATCACATCACAGCACAGATAAAATGGCTGATAGCGTTTTCGCTTGTTTACGAAAAGTAGACTTTTAAAATAAAGTTTTGCGGTTTTCTAGGTCTAAAAAAATATGTTTATATCTATTTCCCTCTACTTAATCGGACAATACCTAATTAATAATTTGAGACCCACTTTAAAAAGACTAAACTAGCCTATTGAGTGGCTAGATCTAAACTCACTTGTCCAACAGGCACCGGCTGGCCAGTAGTGGGGTCAACGAACTTCAGAGTCACTCCAGCCATCGGCACGCCACATGCTGAGTAGTCTATGTTCTTTGTCTTCTTGAGAGTTGAGGTTCCGAGGGAGGTCGTTTCTGTGGCCCCGAAGCCTTGGTTGAATTCTATGTCTTTCTGGAAACAGAATTAGAGCTTGTATTTTAAAAAGCAAGTAGCTACTAGTAAGTACTAATAATACTTACTAGTAGCTTTTAAAACGATCTCTAATTTATATTATACCTTTTCTAAGTGTAGGTACATTTATTGCATTTACGGAAGTAAAGAGTTTTTGATTTGATTTAAGGCGCTACCCCGACCCAAATCAGCGCCAACGCCTATTTTACCTTATTATTCCGTTATAAGAAGGAAATTCAAAAAACCGATTGGCCAGTTTGTGCTTCCTATACTAAGCTTTTTTTTAATGCCTCTATGTCAGTTTGTGCTTCCTATACTAAGCTTTTTTTTAATGCCTCTATGTCATTAAAAAAAAGCTTATGATAGGAAGCACAAACTGGCCAATCGGTTTTTTGAATTTCCTTCTTATAACGGAATAATAAGGTAAAATAGGTGGTGGCGCTGATTTGGGTCGGGGTAGCGCCTTAATGCAAAACTGCGCAATCTGTGCAGTAATTTCTAGGTAGGGTAACAAACATCTAAACTTTCGCATTTGTATTTTACTAGATGCTGCCTGCGGCTTTGCACGCTCTTTTCCAATTTAGAAAGTACCCGGGATACCATCTATCTCCATGCCAAATTTCATTAAGATCCGTTCAGCCGTTTAAGCGTGAAAAGGCAACAGGCAGACAGGCAGAAAGATAGACAGACAGACAGAGTTATTTTCGAATTTATCATATTAAGTATGGATGGATGTGTAATATCCTCATTATTAATACAACCAACTACGCGTGGAAATGCTTGTAGAGATAGACCATTCTAAAAATGCACGCCGAGTGTAGGTACCTATGACGTTTTGTGGAGGGGGCGTGCATTCATTCCGGTTGTAAGCGGGTTAACTACGAACCTTATATGTGTTGGAAGAACACCAACTTTCATTAAAAAAACGTTTCATCCCTTATATCCGTAATGAATTCGTCAAACTACGATAGTTTTTATAGTAAAAGGGGCGTGCATTTTTAGACTGGTTTATCTTTACCTTGCATAGTATATTTTTCACAGAAGAAAAAAACGAACCACAGCAATTTTTTTTATCGTGCCGACCTTCGTTTCACCACTATCTACAATCTTTAATCTAATACTCAAAGTTAAGAGAGGATTAGAATTATGTAGATAGAGAGGATAGAGAAGAGAACTAGATGGAGCAGTTAGTGCAGTGTGTTTTGTCCAGCATTATTTACCAAATAATTTGATGCAATAGGGGTAGTGACAAGCATACCTTGCTTTTCAGCAGAATAGCGTCGACATCGGAAGCAGCTAAAGGTGCGGCACCACACACGATGTGCCTCACGTTGCGAAAGTGTTCTGCTGATACGTCTGGGTGCTTCCCGAGAAGAATTGCTGGAATAGGAAAGAATTATGTCAGATGCTGTGTGGTATCGGCTTAGAATTTGCACCACCCCAACTCTTCCAGCGGGTGTCGTAAAAGGCGACTAAGGGATATCCACCGGGGGCAGGCAGCAGCGCACCCTGCAGAACAATTCTACCACCGAATTGCGATCCCCAACCCGCATGGGCGGCGTGGGGATTATGGGCACTACCCCCATGAAACCAAAGCCGATGGCGCTTATCAGGGGGAGGCCTGCGTCCAGCAGTGGATCAATATACATAGGCTGTTGAGGTGAGGTGATGTCAGAATACGACCGGAAACTGTGGGATGATTTGTCGATAGTCTCATAGATAGATAGAAAATTCTTTATTGCACACTTATCTACACTAATATTATAAGAGGAAAGATTTGATTGTTTGTTTGTTTGTATTGAATAGGCTCCGAAACTACTGGACCGATTTGAAAAATTCTTTTACCATTAGAAGCCCACATTATTTCTGATGAACATAGGCTACTTTTTACCGCGGGAAAATGCTTCACTCCTACGGGACAACGGGTAGTAAGAATGCAGCTAGTATCAAGATAATTTACAAATAACAACAAAATTTACAAAATATGTGACAATTGGCGTGACATAAAAGACATAAAAAGGTACTACAATCACAGACATAACGTGTATAAATGGATCAGTTGCTTCTTTTATAAGTGATTTTAATGTAAAAGTGTTAGGGCTAAAGTTATTTCAGAAGGCCCAATGATCACTACTCAGTAAGTATACCTACTATTCATCATTTCTCTGAGGTTGCATAGAAAAGACATTATCCGGAAAAATTACAACATTTTAAACAGCTAATACCTACATAAAATACTGGGTAATAAACAATAAAAAGCTTATGCTAAACCACACATGGATACAAATAACCATATAGTAAAGATAGCAATCGTTATATATGACTAATGAAGTAATGAAAGACACTCAACCGCGACTAGGTATTTTCAAACTGTTAAATAGATGCAAATTTAATACAATATTAGAGAAGCGAGAAGGAATAGTTACAGCATAGAACGACAAGCTAATTTTACAAGAAATCGGAAACTCATATCACTTACTCGTAAGAGGGCGCATTGCGCCCCATTTTGTGAAAAGGATAGGCATAGGATTTCACGTTCATAGGAGCGAGACAGAACATACGTTTTTGGAACGGCGTTAGCGCAAAAATGATGATTTTGCTTGTTTACAAGAAAACTACACAACTTATAAAGAAACTGTATTAAGGAGCCAAAGAAGTACTAATAACCTACGAATATTAACCAAAATCTTTTATATAGACCGCAGGGTTCCTGAATTCTCGACCAAATTAGGTGCCAAAAAGTGCCCTTTCATGTTTTTTTATCGTTTTTAGGGTTCCGTACCTCAAAAGGAAAAAAGGAACCCTTATAGTATCACTTTGTTGTCCGTCTATCTGTCTGTCTGTCTGTCTGTCTGTCCGTCAGTCAACCCTCTTTTCTCAGGAACGCGAGGAGCTATCGAGTTGAAATTGACATCAAATACTCAAGTCCGTAACCTCTTCGAAGCCGTGATATAAATTAAACTTCTAAGTCAAGGCACTCAAAAGTTACAGCCGTTTATGTCCGAAAATTTTGAAATTTCTAAGGGAATCACATGCTCCCAAAACCTATAGGGTACTTCCCGTAGACCTAGAATCATGAAATTTGGTGAGCTGCAAGGTATATAGCACAAGTAAAGGGGAAAATCCGAAAAACATAAATTTGTAATTTATTCACTAAATAAATTACTTTTTATGCTCGCCATGGACCAAAACCTATAGGGTACTTCTCGTTGACGTAGAATCATAAAATTTGCCAAGATGCAAGGTCTTATAGCACAAGTAAAGGAAAAAATCCTAAAACCGTTAATTTGTAGTTAATTCACCAAAAAAAATACTTATAATTCTTGCTATAGTATATTATACTTAATAGTTATCACTGAAAACTATTAAGCATAAGCTTTTTTTTAATGTCTAACTTATCACAAACTGCCCAACGCAATTTTTGAAATTTCCTTTGTTCAACGTAATAATAAGATAAAATAGGTGGCAGCGCTAGTTTGAATCGGGGTAGTGCCTCTGGGTACGACTGTAGCATCAGAGAAGTTCAAAGGAGTCGTTACATGCGTCGCCACCATCCAATACGTACGTACCTACCTACTATTGTTAACAGAACTTACCGACAGGAGGTACGATATACAGCAAGTTCATTGGCTGAGTCTTCAACAAGTCAAGGTAGAGGCTAGCTGAGAACTTGGACATGGTGATCAGCTTGCAGCCAACGTTCAGGTGGCCGAGCAGAGTTATAACCATTCCGTAGATGTGGAAGAATGGCAGGAAACATGGTAGGGTGTCTTGGGCGTTGCCTGAAAAAAAAAGTATAGGATTTTACATCTCATTTTATAAAACAATTTTCTTTCTTTCTATCTGTTAGGCATGCGCTAAACGTGTCCACGACTGGAGCGGATCTGGTCCGACTCCAGTTGGGTCCGGACACGTGTCCAGGAGTCGTGTCCGTGGATCTGTTTGGATCCGCGTGCAGTTTCGCTTCCTACATGTCCATTAGATCAGTGGATCTAGCGGATCGGGTAGGATCCGCTTTTATTAACAGTTCCTACATGTCCATTAGATCTGTCTGTTTGTTGGACACGTTTGTGTCGGTGGATCTAATGAATCAATGACTAATAAAAACATAGCAATGCTTTTCCTTAGGGGATGACATGTTCGTTAGTTGGATCTAATCTGTGACAAATACTAGCCTAAATTTTTTAAGGTAGGTAAGTATACCTAATTACTTATTTTTTGGTACAAAAGTACAAATAAGTGGGTATAATATTTCGATTTGTTTAGCAAATTATAATATAGTAGGTATAATTTGACTGTAGTAGTTACTCGTAAATGGACCCGGATCTGTCGATCGAACACGTCCGAACCCGAATCGAAGCCCAGGTCCACACAGTTCCAATCGCTCGCTGTTACATTCATTCGACTTGATGGACCGAGACCGACGCGTCCAACGTGTCCGCGGACACGCCACGAACGCTAGTCCGGAGCGGAACCATATGGCTCCAGGAGCGGACACGACTCCAGGAGCCGTTTGACTCCGGATCTACACACCTCTACTATCTGTGTATCTCTATCTACGGGTCGACGTCTTCTAAACTGTGCAACACAATGCACAGTGCAGTGATATATAATAAATAATACTGGGCAATTATCAAGTCTCAAACTAAGCAGAGCTTGTGCTAAAAGTACTAGATAACTGATATGCGTTATACAATATATAAAATTAAACTAACATAAAATCAATTTAGAATGTAATAATAATAAGCTTATAATCTTACTGAGTATTTAGATGGTTATTAAATAGCGAAAGTCAGTAGCCTTGAACAACAGACTACTAGTAACAAAATTTACTATCAGCTATGCAAATTCAAGCCTCCACCCCACAGCCGCAATTTTGAAGCGCGTCTTGTGTCGCGCGATTTGTTGCGATTTTGTAGCGCGATTTGCGTTTTTGTAAGCGCGATTTCTAGACACCGCGCGCCAAATGCGAAATCGCAGCAATGTGTAAGATCGTATGCGTCTTAGTACAAAATATACGGCAAACAAATATCGCAACAAATCGCGCAACACAAGACGCGCTTCAAAATCGCGGGTACCCCACCCGCGATTTTGAATCGCGTTTTGTGTCACCATCACCACCCCACGGTCATAAAGGTGCAGGTTTTAAAGGTGCCGGTCTAGTTGCGCATATAGATAACAAACGGATGTTTTGATTCAGATACAAGATAGAAAGTAAGACCAAAGTCCTGCTGATATCGTGAAGACAAAACAAACGCGATCAACCATATCAGTAGGTTTATGTAATCAGTTGTTTAACCTATTTCATAGAAACGATTCTATATCGTATTGCACGGTAGATAAGATACTTAATCATTATCGTAATTGTACGCATAAGCCATTGTTTGTCGAACCAGGCGAATTGGTGATCGTAAATAAAGCTACGGCCACATTACAAGGTGAAGATTCGTCTTCGCGTTGTCGTGATAAAACTTCGTGTTTGATCTAACTGGAAAAAAAACGTCGCGATAATCTAGAACGTTTCGATAATTCATTTTACGGAAAAAATGTATAGGGCGGTTGCGTTCATGGCGGCAAATAATGATTTACTACTTCTGTAATATTTAAACTAAAGCCGTATTGTGGCTTTAGTTTAAATATTGTGCACACCGCTCGGCGTCTCGCTGTCAACAAAGCGCGCGCGAAGTGCAGCCAACCGACCGCACGAACTTTTGTCGCGACAAAACTCTTTGATGTGTGGCAGTTTACCGACAGCGTCGCGAAGGCATTTGTTTTCGCGATAATGATTCCCGATAGGACGAACTTCTTGGCCTGACTTGTCGCGACGGCGCAAATTTTCGCGTTATCGCGATAGTGTGGCCGTAGCATCTAGACATTAACAAACGAAATCTAGATAACAACGACGAAATCGAGATATCAACTAGATACTGAGTTATAGGAGAGTTCAAAAGAGCCCCCAATGGTTCCTGTGAATATAGAAACTGCTACTGCGTTGCCCATTTCTGAACGGCTGAATGCCATTTTACATTACATTTTCGGACCTATCTATCTGGGCCTGGAAACATACATTTTAGATTTTAACGGCAACGCAATAAAGTGGATTTCAGCTTGTACTTCTCCGACAGAGCGCTATTCGTCTAATAGCGTCTTTCTTCGTTGAAATAGAGGGCATCTCTTTCTACACTATGCAAACTGACCGAGACTTCAGACCCTGATAGATAGATAACCCACTGCATAATTATGTAAAACCACTATGATATTCAATCTTAATTTTTGGATATCCACCGGGAGGGCGGGAAGCTGCCCCCTGCAGAACAGTTCCACCACCGAACTGCAATCCCCAACCCGCATGCCCAGCGTGGGGATTATGGCATTACCCTCTAATGATAAGACCCGTTACGCATAAGATGCTTGGCGCACATGGTAAGCCATTGAGTCTTTTGACATTGGGAGATTTTTACTAAAATCAACATTTAGACTCCCTAAACTACAAGTGATCTAAATTACCACAACACAACTGGCGGATCGCTGTACAACCATGTCACAGTAACAAATGCCAAAAGTGGCGTTTGTTACTGTGTTTGGCGTTTGTTTTCTTATTGTGACAAGGTTCTACAGAGATCCGCCAGTTGTGTGGTCTACTTATTGAACCTAGAAAATAGTAAAAATCCGATTTTTATTTTCGTCACTCACTAACCACCTTAGATAAATAAATAATGCTGGACAATCTTAGGCCACAAATCTTCACTTTGTACTGTATGTTGGTAGGATATGTACTTATAATCTGTACCTAGGCATTCGTCAGTAATAAACCTACCATAGCAATACACAGTTGATTCACTCAAGCCTCCTAACACCGAACCCTACATGGCGACCTTGCCAGGATTCGAACCTGGAATCTTCCGAACCCTACAACTTAAGTTTAACTTTAACTGAGTTGGTGGCCAAACGCTTGACCATTATCAATAAAAAAAATACAATTCACACCTAGCCCCAAGCTAAGCAGAGCTTGTGATATGGGTAATAATATTATAATAATATATATAAATCCAGCTTTATATATTACTAGACGATCGCCTCGCGGTTTCACCCGCGTAGTTCCCGTTCCCATGGGAATGCCGGGATAAAATATAGCCCACTAGTTTCTGCCCGCGGCTTCGCACGCGTTGTTTCTATCGAAACGTTTTGAGATTATTTCTATCTCATGGGAACTGATTTATGGGATAAAAAGCCTATGTTTGATTCCAGGGTTAGATTTACCTGTATGCAAAATTTCAGCCTGATAAGTTCAGTAGTTTTGGCGTGAAGAAGTAACAAACATCCATCCATCCATACATCTATCTATCCATCCAAACTTCCGCATTTATAATATAAGTGTGATAATAACTGATACTGAAGTACTTAATACAATACACTACATAGATCGATACTTTTTATAATAAATAGAAAACATACAGAACACCCTGAACAAATATCTGCAGATCATACAAACATTTGTCCCGAGGCGGGAATCGAACCCGGAACCTCCTGCGTCGCAGGCGGACCTTCGCCCTCTGAGCTACAGAGGTCGTCTCACCTTATAATAAGCATGTAAAAAGACTAGCTTTCCTTGTTCAATCAGACTAAAAGACTTACCATGTGTCATAACAGGGTACATCGTTTCTTCGACCGCCATTATCGCCATTGCAGCCAGCAAATTTTTATGGCTTATCTCCACACCTTCAAGAATATAAATAAATAAATAAATAATAAAAAGGGACTAATTTACTTAGTACAGAATAAAACAATTACAACTAGTATTTACACTTGTACCTTAATAAAAATCTAAATAACAATAAATTATTTTGATTCCTGCACATTTTCATATCACATAGGTAGTATCTCATAGCCCCAAAGAAGTGAATAAGCAGAACTTAAAAAGTTAAAACTGATATAAACATAGAAAACACCTAAATCAAGAATCAATATTTCAACAAACATTAGTCCCGCGGCGGGAATCAAACCCGCAACATGTTTGCGTTACAGGCGAAATTATCTCACTGCGCCACGGAGTTGTTAGGTATGTAGTTTTTTTTAGTACTGTATTCAATGGATTTGTCTAAAATTTTGCATACAAACAGTTATTGACCTAAATAACATAAAACCACTTTTTATCCTCTAATGTATTCCCTACATCAGAGGACAAATTATTAAGTACTAACCCTCTAGCCCTAAGTGTACTAACAAAATAGAGTAAAAGTTGTCTGAATAAAGATTTATCATTTTTATTTTATTTCATTTATTTATTACTAGCTTCTGCCCGCGGCTTCGCACGCGTATTTTGGGTATAATAAGTAGGCTATTGTTTAACTTATAACACCCCTCTTTGTTTGCGTCGGGGGTTTAAAATAATACCTTTTGGCAGTCCAGTCGTGCCACTAGAAAACGGTATACAAGCGATATCCTCCGGCTTCCTTTGTATCTTATCCAACAAACTGTAATCCACTTCGCCATTCTCTGCTATCTCCGAAAACCGTATAACACCATTTGGTATAGAAGATCCCGCGGTATCCAAGACGACGATTTTAACGTCGTTTTTGTAGTTTTTGATGCCTTTAAGAACGTTTCCATAACACTCTGGGATTGTAATGATGACCTTTGGCTCGGTTAGCGTTACTTGGTGGTTGATTTCATCTGAAAAAGATATTTGTAAGTTATTCTTTGTGATAATTAAATCAAGTTGAAAAGTTGGCTTATCGAGCAGAATTTCTATTCAGTGAAAAAACTACTTGAACAGTAAGTATATTCATAATTGATTGTTTTATGACTTTTAACTTTTAATCTTGCCATGGACCAAAACCTATAGGGTAGCTCCCGTAGACCTAGAATTATGAAACTTGGCAAGAACAAAGGTAAGGCCTTTGTTCTAGTTCAAGAACAAATAAAGGAAAAAATCCGAAAACAGTAAATTAGTAGTTTGTTCACAAAAAAATACTTTTGATTCTCGCCATGGACCAAAACCTATAGGGTACTTACTTCCCGTTGATCTAGAATCATGATAATTATTTGGCAAGAAACAAGGTCTTACAATTAAACGGAACCCTTAGTGCGCGAGTCCGACTCGCACTTGACGATTTATTGTTATTTAGTGGTATGGGACCACCCCATAAAACTTAAAAACAGTGTAAAATTAGGGGATTCGAGGTCGGTTTTTTATTCAAAACAATCAAATTGTTTGAAACAAATAAAGACATTAAAATATGAGTATCGTAAACAGATCCAATTGACAAAGGGCAATGACTTAAAATATAAGTCAGTCTTGTTCCTGTGAGCTATTGATTGAACAGTTCAAATTGTAACTGACGTACACATTTGGCCCACTTCTGCCTGGTTCCAATTAGACAGTGTTGCCAGATTGATTAGCATTGAATGTACGAACTTGCGCACCAAATGTTGGATAAGTCGCTTATTTTTATTTTACTCAGCAGTAATCGAATTAATTTGCAAGTCATTTTGTCGAAAGTGGTGTTTTTAATAAGTAATATCTTTATTCACGAAGAAAATTGCGATCAAATAATAGAAATAGATTATAACTAGTGTTTACAATTGAAGCAATTGAGCTAACTGCAGTCGGTTGCAAACAATCCATAGGTAGCTCAACTGATCCATATCAATACAAGTCTGAAGCGTTGTTTTAAACATTTCACGAAGGCAAGATAAAGAATCTAAACTTTTAGCTATATCAGTGTGTACTAGTTCTTGCCCACAGCTTCACGTGCCTTTTTTGTAAAATGAAATTTTATACACATTTACACATTAGGTACATTCAATAAAAATAATGCTGGAATTCACACAGCATTATCTAGCACCAAGCTAAGCAGAGCTTGTATATGGGTACTACATAACTGATATAAGTATTTAATACAATATACTACATAGATATTTTTTATAACCTATTCATAGACAAGACAAAATTACTGACACAAGAAAAACTAAACAAAAATCGGTTCATCCTTTTGGGAGCTACGATACCACAGACAGATAGACAGATACACAGACAGACACATCAAACTTATAACATCCCTCTTTTTGCGTCGGGGGTTAAAAACATCCAGAACAACCAAAACAAAAATCTGCAGATCGTACAAACATTATGTCCCGTCGAGGGAATCGAACCCGCAACCTCCTGCGTCGCAGGCGAACCTTCGCCCGCCCACTGTTATTCGTCAAATAAAGTTATACTTTTCGTTCAGGAAATAACAGCCTATTATCATTAAAAATAAGTAGAATGAAATTATTTAATTCCACGATTACAATTTTATTAGTAGCTTGAAGTCCCACAGTTGGGCAAAGAACTTTGAGGATCCTGATCTCTCCATGTATCACGAACGCTTCATGCATACAAATAAATAAATAAATAATGCTGGACAATTCACACAGCATTATCTAGCCCCAAGGTAACCATAGCTTGTGTTATGGGTACTAGATAACTGATATACATAATAATATACGAGTACATAGATAGATATTTTTTATTATACATAGAAAACGACCAGAAGACCCTGAACAAATACCTGCAGATCGTACAAATATTTATCCCGAGGCGGGAATCGATCCCGTAAAAAACTACATACCTAACAACTCCGTGGCGCAGTGAGATAATTTCGCCTGTAACGCAAACATGTTGCGGGTTTGATTCCCGCCGCGGGACTAATGTTTGTTGAAATATTGATTCTTGATTTAGGTGTTTTCTATGTTTATATCAGTTTTAACTTTTTAAGTTCTGCTTATTCACTTCTTTGGGGCTATGAGATACTACCTATGTGATATGAAAATGTGCAGGAATCAAAATAATTTATTGTTATTTAGATTTTTAATATCGCAACCTCCTGCGTCGCAGGCGGACCTTCGCCCACCGCGCCAAAGAGGGCGTCATTTAATAAAATGTCCATAAATAAAAACTTAAAATAGTTTTGTAAATTTTTAGGGTTTTCAAGCATTAACTATCAGAAAATAGGTAATAGGTAAGAACTTTATATGCACTTTCATGAAGACCCCAGTTAAAGAACTTGATAAGATAAAATCTAATAAATATTAGGTCTCGATAAAGCCTCACATTTGCTCCCCTTGAAGTCGAGACCCCACAGGTCAGTGCGGTACCGAGGCTCTTAGGGTTTAAAAAAAAATCTGAGCGTCTGGTCGAAGCGACGCGTGACCCGAGAGCTGGTGAATATCTGGCGCAGCGCATCAGCATTGTCATACAGCGGGGCAATGCTGCCAGCGTCTTGGGGACGCTTCGGACCGGTATTGATATAGATCAGTTGAGTTACTTGTAGATTGTTTGCAACATTCTGCATTTTAATAGTAAATATTAGTACTAATTTAATTTAGTGTCTAAGTCTAATAAATAGTAATCCGGTATAATCTACACAGGTGGCTCAGGTAAGAATTATTCTGATGCATAAGATTAACCGGTCGACGCGCTATTGTAAAAACCATTATAAATTAATTATACCTACCTACTTTATTTGTGCGTCAAAAAACAAATAGGTAAGTATGACATTATATTGTCTCACTTTATTATAAGCAAAAATATAAAGAACTTGATAATAGCCTATGTTCAGGCAACACCTAAATGAATGACTGACAGTGACATCAGCTCAGCTGTGACGGATAATACGTGACAACTGTCAGACGTCACGCACGGAGCCGTCGAACGAGCACTAGCCCCTCTCGCCCTACGAGAGACACCATCTTTTATATAAAAAATTGCATTGTAACAAGCCGCGGTCAACCTAAATCAAAGTCCTGTATTTTTACGATTAATTTATTACATTTGGAGTCAGATAGCACAAAACCGTATTTCAATTCAATCACCTTCCCACGATAAGGAACATGGTGACCACGACGTGATCAAAATTTGCACACGCCATCTTGGAATTTTTGAGAACAAAGGAATTTTACAACGCAAAAACCAAGCAAGCAGCAGCCGTGAGACGAGAGGGACTAGTCACCCACCACGATACAGGAATCATAAAACAGGACAGGAAGGAAGGCCGCCGCCGGATCGACAGCAATAAATAAGACGCAATTGTGCCACGACATCGCAGCTCATTGCCGCCAACGCAGCTCAGCCTCGTACCAGAGAAGTGTCCATTCTTTCCCACCCATAACCTTCTTCTTTGTCTGTTTAGCTTGCCAATTCTGCATTCGTGCACCAATATTTTGCATCCTCAGTGAAAGGCTTGACCCGCGCAGCCAATTTTCTGCCACACAAGCACATGTTAGAATAATTTATTTGCATACCACTGCAACATCTTCATTTATTTTACGTCTACGAGCATTTATTTGCAAGTAATAAGGAGAAATAAACATTTTAAATTGCACCCCAAAATAGCCAATCTTAGGATCAAAGGTGCACATTCCTATCCACATGCATAACCTTTACATTAGTGTGTGGCCCTTTTTGCACCAAGCCTCATTCAGCATCACACAGTGCTAGCCCTTAACCACACCAGGTTATTTAACCTTAATTTTTCCTTCTTTATTTTAACACTTGGCTTTCTTTGCATTCCAGCTTATGCTATAGAAGCGCAGAATCACTGCACACACCCAGCCATCGATTGTTAGCAGCAGGCACCTCGCAGTAGCGTCCAGAGAGAGGAGCATAAGCCGGATTCAATTCAATCCATGTATCGTTACCTTTATACCTTTTTTATTGGTTCTTATTCTTCTTTTTAATAATGGAGCCTAAATCGCCAGGTTTAACAATAACCATCCCATCTCCGTCAGCAGGAGCTTTGAAAGACCTTGTCACAAAACGTAGCTCTGTCAAAGGTCGTATCACTAAGTTCAAAAACTTTTTAAATTCCATTTCATCTGCCGAAGCAGTTAATGCAACTGACATGTGTGTCTTAGCTCAGCGCTATGAGAGATTTCGAGACTTATCTTTCAACTTTGATGATCTTCAATCTCAAATAGAACTAATAAATGAGTCTAGTTTAGAAGCAGAATTAGACATCCGTGAAACATTTGAACTCGAGTTCTCAACTTTAATTGCTCAGTGCAAGATGTTCATTGAGAAGGATCAGTCTCGAAATGACCAAAATTTTGCTAAATGTGACTGTAGCCATGCAGGTCAGAATAATGTAAGCTTTAAACTACCTGTGATTAAAATTACCCCCTTTGATGGAACATGCTTTAAATGGCTCGAATTTAGAGATACATTCACTTCCCTTATTCACTACAACCAAAAAATAGAACCAATACACAAATTTCACTACCTCAACTCATATCTTGAGAAGGAGGCTTCTAGTGTCATCAGCAACTTGGAAGTCAGTGCTATAAATTATGAGGAGGCTTGGCGTCTTCTGTGTGAGAGGTACAACAATGAAAAACAATTAATTAATAACCACTTGAATTCTTTGTTGAACTTGCAGTCTGTACCTCGAGACTCAGCTAAGGATCTTAGAGCCTTAATAGATCATGTCTCCAAAAACTTGCGCGCTCTTAACACATTAGGAGAACCAACCCAACATTGGGATACATTGATTATTCATCTGGTTTCAGCCAAACTTGATCCTGCAACTAACTTCAAGTGGGAGGAACACAAAGTTTCATTCAGTAGGACCCCATCTCTACAGGAATTCTTCCAGTTCTTGAAATCACGATCCAATATACTAGAGACCATTCGAAGCAATAAAGTTGATAGACAAAGCACTCAAGTGCAATCGGTGCAGAGATCTAATACCAAATCTTTTGCAGTTTCAGTCGGCAACATGCCCGCCTGCGTTCTATGCAAGGGAAACCATCGTATATATGACTGCTCGGAGTTATTGGGAAAAAATGTTGAAGAGAGGATTGAGGAAGTTGTCAAGCTCAAGCTTTGTCTCAACTGCCTACGCAAAGGACACTCATCACCACAGTGCAGGTTGGGTCCTTGCAATAAATGCAAAAGGAAGCACAATACTCTCTTGCATAGGGAATCTTCTCAGGCTGTAAATATATCAAGTGTGCAATGTGATGTAGCTGATATAGAAACGAACCAGGTAGATGATAGCAGTGATGATGACTCAGATAACTTAGTCAGTATGTCGATCTCTAGCAACAGTAGTGTATTACTCTCAACCGCCTTGGTTGATTTATACAACCCAGCAACAAACAAGCACTTAACTGTTAGGGCATTACTTGACAGTGCAAGCCAATGTTCGCTTATAACCAATAGATTAAAATCCAAATTGCAATTAGATCCTCAAGCGACACACGTCGACATTGTGGGAGTAGGCAACATCGCGTCCAATGTCATAGAGCGATGCATTGTACATTTAAAATCAAAAACCAGTAAATTTAGGTCTCAACTATCTTGTCTGGTACTGCCAGAAATTTCAGGTAATCTACCCAGTAAAACATTTGATATCTCTCAGATTAAATTACCTCAGAACATTAAGTTGGCAGACCCTTCTTTCAACCATGCTGCACCAGTGGATTTGTTACTAGGTGCAGACATTTTTTGGCAATTACTTGAAAATGATCAAATTCATCTTGGCCACAATCAACCCGCACTACGCAAATCCAAACTAGGATGGGTATTGGCAGGCCCAATTTTCCTCAATAATAAATCATCTAAATTCATACATTGCCACCATATTAGGACCACACAGTCCGACGATACTTTAGAGCAAATCAACCAGAACATCATTAAGTTTTGGGAACTAGAGAAAATCCCTGAACATAATCAAATACAAACAGATGAAGATATTATCTGTGAAACACATTTTGTCAAAACCACTAGCAGAAATGAACTAGGTAGATTTTCAGTTAGGCTACCTCTAATTACAGAGCCTGATTGTCTAGGAGACTCTATGAGGTTAGCCAAGAGGCAATTTATAGCAACAGAAAAGCGTTTAAATAAAAACGCAGAGCTTAAACAACTGTATGTCAAATTCATAAACGAATATTCTGACTTAGGTCACTTGTCAGAGATAAGTTCTGTACCAAGCCCGTCATATTTTATTCCACATCATGCTGTACTCAAGCCCAACAGTGAATCAACAGCCCTGAGAGTTGTTTTTAATGGTAACGCAAAATCCAGTTCATCTTATTCCATTAATGACTTGCAGATGGCAGGGCCACATATCCAAGACAACTTGTTTAATATTTTACTAAGATTCAGGCAGTACACCTATGTTATGTCAGGAGATGTAGAGAAAATGTACAGGCAGGTAGAAATGCAGGATGATCACCGTAACCTACAGATAATTATGTGGCGAGAAAACAGCACAGATCAACTAAAATTTTTAAGATTGAACACAATTACCTATGGATATACAAGCTCTAGTTTTTTAAGCACACGATGCTTATGGCAGCTTGGGGAGGAATGTCACGATCCTAGAATAAAGGAAATCATTCAGAAAGACTTCCTGGTTGATGACCTCTTAACCGGAAGCAACGATTCCAATGAATTATTGTATATTAAACAAGAGGTAGAAAATGCATTAAGAGTAGGCTGCTTTAATTTGCGCAAATACCGCTCTAACTTACCCTCTATACTTATAAATAAAAATGAAGACAAGCAAAGCAATCTAACTATAAGTTCATCCTCTCATACATTAGGTGTAGGATGGAATCCCAACACAGATGTAATCCATTTTCCATGCCACTATAAAAATAGAACCGAAGTTCCAACAAAACGAACAATATTATCTGATTCATGTAAAATATTTGATCCTTTCGGCTTATTAAGCTTAATAACAATTACACCTAAACTTCTAATACAAAAATTATGGCTTGAAAAAATTGACTGGGACGTACCAGTTCCTGATCAAATAAAACATCAGTGGAATAATTTTGCAACAAATTTAAAACAAATTCACTCATTAAGCATTCCTAGGCATGTATTATGTAGGTCACCCGTTCATGCAGAGCTACATATCTTTTGTGACGCCTCGCTCAGCGCAATGGCCTCCACGGTGTACGTAAAATCCTTAGACGAGCAAAGCAACATCACAGTTCGACTTTTGTGTGCCAAGGCAAGAGTAGCTTCAGTAAAGCCAACCACCATCCCTCGTTTGGAACTGTCTGCATGCCTACTTGGCGCTCAGCTTGCGGACGCCGTATGTCGCGCTTCGCGATGTGTCATTGAACGCAAAATTTTCTGGACAGACTCCACTATCGCCTTATCTTGGCTGGGCATGAGATATGATAAATTAAAAACATTTGTAGCGAACAGAGTCAGCGCTACTTTAGAACTTACAGAACAAAGTGAATGGCGTCATGTTCCCACCGATCAGAACCCAGCAGACCTGGCCACTCGAGGTCTGGATGCTAGTGAAGTCAAAGATTGTAATTTATGGTGGAACGGACCAGTATTTTTGCGAGAGCCTGAATCTACATGGCCCTCAGCACTCACAAGTAAAAGTACATTATCAGTAGATCACTTACCTGAAATAAAAGTGAATGTTAGTACATGCGATGAGGTAGGTACAAAGTCAACTTTGATCGATTTTGATAGATATTTTAGTCTTTGTTTCTTGCAACGCACCTTTGCGTACATACTTAGATTTATAAAAAATTGTAGAGACAAATCTAACAAACACACTGGTATTTTACAGCCTGAAGAACTCAACAATTCTCTCAAGTGTCTAGTAAAATTGTCACAAGAGGAATCCTTTCCAAAGGAGTTGAAAATTCTTCTCTCTCACAAACCACTCAACTCAAAGAGTCATATTGTGTCATTGAGCCCTTTTTTAGAAAATAATACTAATATAATTAGAGTAGGTGGACGGTTGGAAAACTCTATCTACCCATACAACAAACGACATCCCATGCTTATCCATGCAAAACATAAATTAGCCAAATTATTATTTCAACAGGAACATCTCCGACTTCTTCACGCTGGTCCTCAACTTCTATTGTCCTCGATTAGAGAGTCAATTTGGCCCATCGCTGGCAGAGATCTTGCCCGCACTACAGCTAGGCAGTGTGTTGTATGTAGGAAAGTCAACGGAAACACGTCTTCTCCCATTATGGGAATGTTACCAAAGCAAAGAATAAATCCTGGATTCGCATTCGATGCTACAGGCCTGGACATGGCAGGTCCATATCTCATCACAGATAGAAAAGGTAGAGGCTGCAAGATAAGCAAATGTTATTTGTGCATTTTTGTTTGTTTTAGATACAAATGTGTCCATCTGGAGGCAGTCAGTGAATTGTCCAAGGATGCCTTTATCTTGTCATTTCGTCGTTTTATTTCTCGCAGAGGACGCCCTTCTGAAATTTTCTGCGACAATGGACGCAATTTTGTTGCCGCTTCGAAAGAAATTGGTGAATTTCTCTCTTCTCATGCTGATGATATTACGAGCTTCTCTTCCGGCGAGGGTATAAAATTTAATTTTCAGCCGGCTTATGCTCCTCACTTCGGAGGTCTATGGGAATCAGCAGTAAAATCAGCTAAAAGTGTGGCAAAACGTATTTTTAGTAATACTCACCTAACTTTCGAAGAATTGGCAACACTTTTCAGTCAAATAGAAGCTGTCCTCAACAGTAGACCTATTTGTCCCTTATCCTCCTCACCTAATGACCTTAATCCCTTAACACCCGGACACTTTCTAATAGGTAGGGCACTAATGTCGCTTCCATCGCCAGATCTGCATGATGTAAATAGCAACAGGCTGAACCGGTTCCAGCGGCTAGAGCAGCTAAGACAACACTTTTGGAGACGCTGGCAAACTGAATACTTGGCAGAGCTTCAGGAGAAGCACAAATGGCGCACTCAGAGCAAACCCATGCAAGAAGGAGACTTGGTGCTGTTGAAAGAAGAAAATACACAACCGATGCAGTGGAGGCTGGGGCGTATTATTTCCATTTTTCCGGGAAAGGATGGTGTGGCGCGCGTAGCGGATGTCAAAACCACCACGGGTACCTATCGAAGAGGTATTAAGTACCTCAGCCCTCTTCTGGAGCCTACGGAAGACGAAGTGGAACCTAAGGCTACCAAGGCCCCGGAGCATGTTCAGGCAACACCTAAATGAATGACTGACAGTGACATCAGCTCAGCTGTGACGGATAATACGTGACAACTGTCAGACGTCACGCACGGAGCCGTCGAACGAGCACTAGCCCCTCTCGCCCTACGAGAGACACCATCTTTTATATAAAAAATTGCATTGTAACAAGCCGCGGTCAACCTAAATCAAAGTCCTGTATTTTTACGATTAATTTATTACATTTGGAGTCAGATAGCACAAAACCGTATTTCAATTCAATCACCTTCCCACGATAAGGAACAATTTCACGATTTCACAAAGTAGGTACCTATACTGTGGGCCAAACTCGTGTTTTTAACCTATACTTAACCTTAATAGTTATTTGTTCAACAAGTGCAAAACTATTTTTTGTTGAACGTGCCGATATTAAATACCGAGCTAGCGAAGCAGAGTACCACTCTGGCTCGAGAACGGTGATGAATGGGCATGAATGAGCAAAATGGGTTTTGCTCACATGTGGCATAAAGACTATTATTCAACTTGTTGAAAAAAGGCATTTGAATTCGGAACAATGCAATTTTCACAGAAAAAAAAATACGTCCGTTCCTGGTTTGAAAGAGGTTTGTAGCATTTTCACCCTCCAAGGTTGTTGACCAAAATGAGTTTCTGAAATTCGACATCACACTAATATTATAAATGCGAAAGTTTGGATGGATAGATGGATGGATGTTTGTTACGTCTTCACACCACAACTACTGAACAGATTGAGCTAAAATTTTGCACCGGTGTAGCTCTAAGCCTGAAATCAAACATAGGCTACTTTTGATCTCATTAATCAGTTCCCATGGGATAGAAATTGCCTTAAACGTTTCCATTGAAAGAACGCGTGCGAATCCGCGGGCAGAAGCTAGTCTTTTATAAATTACAAATATTTTCTCGCTAGTCGTGATGAAAAGTTTTAAGTTTAACTCGAGGGCAAATAATTTTAGTTTCGTGCCTTTTATATCCCTCGCTATCTCAGCAGTCAACTTTAGAGCCACTCGCAAAATACAAAATACAAATACAAAAAAAAATCGTTTAATATCGGCATGTACAAAAAAAAATAGTTTTGCCCACTTGTTGCACAAATAATATTGTGTGGTTTGTTTCTCGACTCAAAATCGGTCCGCCATTTTTAATTATTTTTTTATGACGCCATGCAACTTTCCATGGGTTAGCTTAGGGCATGTTTATTTCTCAAAGTGCGAAATAAACTTACACTCTTTATAAATAGGGTTCACAGTCGTCAGCACACAGCCCGCTTGGATGGTCCCAAAGAATACCACAGGGAATTCAGGACAGTTGGGTAACATAGCCACAACCACATCACCGGGTTTCAAGCCAAGCTTCTTGAGAAGTGATGTGGCGAATGTTGCTGTGTTTTTCTGAAGCTGGCTGTACGTGTAGGCTTTCTTGGTTTCTGCGTTTTCCTGAAAAAAAAAACAAGAAAGGTTATGCTAGAGTCAAGCCATGAAGGTTGTTTGATTCTTGGCGGCACGAGAAACTTTTTTTGCTATTTTGTTGCCTACATTGAATAAAACTGGCAAAATATTAATTTGCCGCAAATCGTAAATAATTAAGTATAACAAATCATTATTTAGATTTACATTGAAGTACCTATCCTATAGGTACCTACTATAACATAGGTTAGCATTACGAGTAGTAAGTAAGTTCTATCTAATCTATGTCATTGTGCAGGCATAGCACTTTTAGTTTACTCTATTCAGTCAATATACGACCATGAACAAATAAGGTTCTTTCCTTTCACACCCTTCAAAACAACCCTTTAAGTTACAACACTTCAACATGTAAGTAGGTAGGTACCTAAATATTATATGTAAGTAGGTAACCAAAATCAACATGCAGCACAAAAAAAGGGCAAAAAGTGTGTGATTTTAATTAACTACGAATATATTTATTATGTTATTGTTGCAGATATTTTGACGTATATCTAAATCTGTAGGTATCTACTAATTTAGAGAGCTTTATTAATGATGTGTCTGTAATGTGTTAATTCCAGAACTGACTGGTCCTATCTTGTCCTATCTTGATAATAGAATTTCCAAAATAATAAATTATGCTGGACAATTCACACAGCATCATCTAGCCCCAAACTAAGCCCCAAGCTAAACTCTGCTTAGCTTGGGGCTAGATAATGCTGTGTGAATTGTCCAGCATTATTTATTTATTTATTTTATTTTATACAGTGCATACATAGTAAACACCCAGAACACCCGGAACAAATATCTGCAGATCGTAAAACGTTTGTTCCGAGGCGGAAATCAAACCTGCAACCTCCTGCGTCGCAGGTGGAACTTCGGCCACTGCGTCTTAGAGGCCTTTAGCTTAGCTTACTTTATCACTGAGTTTTAATTAAAACCTATGTCTTAGTCATCTCCTTGGTAAGCGAAGACGCGGGCAAAAGTTGCAAATAGTTTGCTATTCTGGTATACTCGCTTATGTTCAATGTTCAAGGATAATATTTGAATATTATTATATTATATATACATGATTAAGATAATTTTGTTTTATTTTTAAACAGTTTTGAACATCTACAAAAAAGTCTGTTGTTTTTGCCAAACCTTGGTTAATTGCAAATGACTCTGAGAGGTCAGGCTCAACCTCTTTGATGGCAAAATGTCCATACAACTTGTTAGTTGTTCATACAACGTGTAAGGTTGTTACCTTAGGTAACCATTTGATATCCATACAACTATGGCCATAAGGAAGTAGACTGTCGTCTATATCCGTGCATAACCGACTTGAAAAGGAGG
This sequence comes from Eupithecia subfuscata, assembly GCA_963564075.1. Taxonomy (NCBI): domain Eukaryota; kingdom Metazoa; phylum Arthropoda; class Insecta; order Lepidoptera; family Geometridae; genus Eupithecia; species Eupithecia subfuscata. The sequence goes on from OY751106.1 coordinate 4,584,553, forward strand.
ACGTTTTATGTTAATTACCTATAAACTAAAACATATAAAAACAAGAAAAAAATCTTGTACTTAACTATAGGTTACAAGTTATTATAAATAAATAATGCTGGACAATTCACACAGCATTATCTAGTCTCAAGCTAAGCAAAGCTTGTGTTATGGGTACTAGATAACTGTTATACATAATACAATACACTACATAGATAGATATTTTTTATTATACATAGAAAAACATCCAGAACACCCTGAACAAATATTTGCAGATCGTACAAACATTTGTCCCGTGGCGAGAAATGAATGGTAACGCATAAATCAAGCTACGAAGCGGAACTATTATAGTTTTCTTGCGGTTGATTGGTTTTAATAACAGGTAGGTAGTTAAGAATTGTCTATCGATTACATACATTATTTTGTTCAGGAACTAAAATATAGTTAAACATTCATCAAAACATGCACGTAATATTTTTAAGAGACTGTCAGACTGCAAATACAAAACGTACTACCTAAACTTTATTTATTTATTAACTTGAGGGGGAAATTTCACATATCTTTAGTTTTTTTAGTAAACCGGTTAAGCGGGTGATATTCACGCTTTAGGCTGCCTTTCAACCAGAGATGTGCTACGTTGCTATGTTTCCAGCCGATCAATAGGATCGCGTAGCGTCAGCTATGAAAATTACGCGATAATGGAGCGATTGGTTGGCTGGAAACATAGTAACGTAGCACATCTCTGGTGGAAAGGCAGCTTTAAGGTGGTTTTCTAGAACGGTACATTTATTCTTCTAAAAGAAAATCGAAAAAGTATATTTTAATTTACAGAAGTTTTCATACATTATACGTCAAAGTTAACGGACGAAACTGCTTTTTAGCCTACTGCAAAAAAAGAGGACGTTCTCAATTCGTCTATATGTTTTCTGTCTAATTTATCTTTCAAAGAACCCCACTAAACTATGCACGCTTAAATTTCCGATTAATACCTAGTATATCATTTGTGTATAGAACGTATTTGTTTTTCTGTGTGTATTTAATTATGGTTAGGACATCTATTAAATAAATTCCAGAATTCCCTTTCGAAATTATTTCGGCAATTTCTCTGGACTAAGTGAAACGGGATCGAATTCCCGAACATTCACTAGTATTTTACATGCAGCTGGAGGACCTATTTTTATCGTTATCACTATCGAGGTGGGACTTTGACTTACCTTTATCTTGTCTCATGACTGTAATTCTAATTATTATCTTATCATGAGCTCGAGGGGTTAAGATAAAGGAGTTTATGAGATATTGTTTTGCAAAAGGAGGAGTCATCGTTACGCGATAATAATAGAACTTAATATTGCGGGGGTTTAGTTAACGCGGCAAATTTATTATCCTATTTTATTGTTTTACGTGTAAAATGTCATAATTTAATTGGCAGTCGCATGGAAAACAATGGTGTGAATTGCACACTTGGGTACACAAATCACAATAAGTAATTTAGTAGGTTTAACTAGGTACAGTAGACCTATTTTTAAAGTTGTTTAATGAGAATGAGCCATCTTCTGTTTTCACTTAACCTTAATATAATAAACAAAACACTCGTGACTTGTCCTTATTTATTTATCACTTGAAGTGACTCTTTGGTTAATAAATGGTTGAGCTGCATAGGAAATGCTACGCTTACCGTATTTGCTACGACACTATACGTTGTAGCATATAACGCTATAGATTGCTACTTCCCTCTACGTCGTAGCATAGAACGCTATTATATTGCTACTTCCCTCTACGTCGTAGCACGGAATGCTATAGATTGCTACGCCACTCTCCATCGTAGCTCGGGCTGCTACGGTTTGCTATGCCGCGCTACGTCGTAGCTCGCTACGAATTGCTACGGTTGTTACACCACTCTAAGACGTTGCAAAAACATACTATTGATTGATATGCCAATACGTAGCAAACAACGGGGTACCACTCTAGCCCGTTGTTTGCTACGGATTGATAAACCACTCTATGCCGCAGTTTGCTACAAAACTACTACACTACGCTACGGCGTAGCTTACTCCGAATTTGTAGATGTAGGTCATCATCACCATCATCGTCGGCCTTTCCCGTCTGTTACACATGACATACAGGGTTGGTAGCATGGTTTGGCTTTGGCATTTCTTTGAATGGCTGCTGTAAAGCCCTATGCGCGAACGCACCTAGCTGGTGCTAAATTTAGGTGTGAGATGTAGGTTGGTTCGTAAGAGTGTTAATAACCGTGTTTACTGTTCTAGGAAACCTAATATAAGTACAGAATTATATGTAGATAATATATGGTAGATACTTGATAAATTTGAATCGACCAGCATGCGGTAAAGATAAATAGGTATATCTTTATAGGTATAGGCTTTTATCTAGGTATATTCGAGAGTATACCTATCACTCGTACTGTTTTCGCCGCTCATTGGCTGCATTTTGATTACTTACGACTCAAAAAAGGATATGAACCAATAAATCTGAACGCGCACCTGTCCCTGCCGCAGTAGCCTCGCCGCAGTCTTCTTCGCAGTAAATCTTAATATGAAATAGTATGCAACATCGCGCACCTATCCGTGCCGAATGATTCGCATTTCAGTAAAATCCTGTAGTGTGTATACGGATTCCATCAAAAAAATTCAGCGCGTACAACGCGTGCGGCGAGTGCGACTTTGCGGATGACGTCATCCGTATTCATCATTGACTCTCGAGTTAAAATAAATAAATAAATAAATTGGCAAATAAAGCGGGCAAGATGCGGACAAGTGCGTGAGGCCATGAGGAAATTTGATAACTACGGCAAGTACGGCGAGTGCATTGCGGACCTGCCCGCGCCGCACTCTCCGCACTCGCCGCAGTCATAGAATTTCTTCATGAATACATCTAAATTGACCGGCTGATATAAACCGGAAGTCAATGCATAGGTGTGCGAGGTCAAGTGCAGTCAAATCAGTTGCCTCATAATTTAAAACTTATATAAATAAATAAATAATGCTGGACAATTCACACAGCATTATCTAGCCCCAAGCTAGCAGAGCTTGTGTTATGGGTACAAGATAACTGATAATATCAGTTATCTAGTACCATAATTTTAATGTAAGGAAGAATATATTATATTCTTGCTTACATTAAAATTATGTTAATAATTGCGTGAGATTAATTATTTTTATGGTTCGTTAAAGACTGAATTGATTAGCTATATACTGCAGGGCTATTTTTATGTTGTTGTTTTGTTTCTACAGGATGTATGGTAATGGGACCCACATGCGAGCAGTTGAGCAAATTTTGTCATTTTTTAATTAAGAAGAACAAAACAAAATAAGTGTTAAGGTTTTTGTTATAAGTAGTGCGTAAGCACTTACACTTGGTAATTTCTAATGATGTTTGCTTAATTATTCTGACCATAGTCACAACCTCTCAAAAAATTATATCGGTTCAATTATAAAACACCCTGTTTAATACATGAATATAATTAATGTAGTTAATGACGTTTCATTAAAGGTAGTGTTACCTAGGTAGTTAGTATAAGTGGGGAATAACCTAATGGTTTTCCTTTTATTAATAGGTACATAAACCAAGATACCAAGGTGATTTTCCCGTGTGAACGCATACCTAACCTACCATTCGTGTTAGACCAAGACTAGAACGCTTTCTTTATCATTAACTTCACTTTCGTTCTTTGAATACAGTATGGCAGTCTGAAAGGTAAATAATAATACACCAGAGAAGCTGTTCGAATGAAATATCAAAAAACGCATAGCGATGATTATGCCAAGACACGCACAACATTGAATAAGAAGAAATTTGACTAACATGATATTGATGAAATTTGTAATTTTTTTTTGTCGTCTGAAAAAATTTATTTGTTTTAATTTATGAGTAGCCTAATATACCACTGGGGTTCATACCACGAGTTTAAGGGAAGGACCTGATAAACTAATTTATTTTCTTCCACTTTCGAAATTTTTTACTTACAAGTGCTATATGATCCTTGTAACTCGAAATATTCTTCCATATCCTATCCGTGAATCTCTCATTCGGAACTTCAATATCCCGCATGGGAGATCTAATGAGGTACTCCTCATTTTTCTTCGGGGTAACACTGGCTGATAACTTCCGCTCTAATTTTAAATTTTTGAATTCGCGAACAAAGATTTTTCGAGCCAAGCTGTTCATTTTCGCGCGCGTTCGGAAACAACTGAAGTGCGACTGACGAGTGGATGGAAAATGGCGATCGAATGAACATTGAACTTGTAAAGTAAACTCCGTGTTGAAAACCTCTAATCAGTATTCAAATTATTGTTTTTTATTACGATAGGACTACGTAAAGAGGTAATTTTTGCAATCAGTAGGTTGGTGCTAAGAAGAATACAATTGTTATTTATTTAGACCTCTAGAAAATTACAATACCAGAATAAAACAATTATAACTAGTAGGTATTTACACTTAAATAGAATTAAGTTTTTGTTTGTACCCACGGTATCAAATACGACCAGACAAAGTCAAACTCGAAGAAGAAATCTTGGAAGCCACTCTAGCTGAAGAGTTTATGACTGTACCACCGATTTTCTCCGGTTTTTCCGACAGACCACTGTCGGATCCGACGAACAAGTTTTTTTAATGTTGTTAGGCATAACTAAGCCATTTTAGTCGAGCTTAGAGTTAGCTGCAAATTAAGTCAACAAAACTGTAGTTAGCTGCAAATTATGTCAACAAATCTGAACAAAAAATCGAAAATTCTCAGAGTCAGGAGTCGAGATAAATTATGTCGATAAAAAATGAAAGATTTTACCGCCAAGTTTGTCCCATTATTGTCTACTCAGATTTAATTAGGGATTCCACGAGGAGTTACTCAAATATTACAGCCACTAATAAGCAATAGGTAAATAAAATAATTAGAATAGAATATAATACCTATACTTTATTCCACAAAAGTTGTACATGGGCGAGCATAATGCTAGATAGCATTCTCTTCCTGCTAACCTTTGGGTAGTGTGAATAACGATTTAGTAGATAGTGCAAGATTAAATAAAATACAGAAAATCAAGAAAAAAAAATGTACAATTACTAAATCAATCATAATAATTCATTCATTCACTCAATAAAATTTGTTATTTTTTATAAATTTGAAGTCCTCTAGGTACTATTCATTCTGGATATTTTTTTAATAAGTTATTTCAATAATAAATCCCTACATGGTTAATGATGCCTACATTGGGGACCCAACGTACGGAAGTAGAGATTCAGGAAATAGTCAACTGTGAGTGCATCCATAATAGGTACCAAGTAGCTATACACTAGCCAAACTCGATGTAGAATGTTTGTAAACCAACAACGACAAAAATAAAAACTCACTTGATTGGCGTCGAGTTTCAGATATGCAAGCAATATTTATTGAAGGAACGATCACAAATTGACAAGTTATGTAAATTCCGTATAAATTACGCGGCAACAAAGTGGATTTTAGGGTGGTTTGTTAAGGCGAATAGTAGGGTGGATAGTGGCGCCACTACATATTTAATTTAATCATTAAGTTATACAAAGGAATTATCAAAAAATCGGACCGCTGGTAGACGATACCTATCACAAGCTTTTATTTAATGTATCTGTAATAGTTTTGTTTTGTGTTATTCAATCAAAAACCTTGTTTGGAGAGCTTGGTGGCCACCAATAGGAACTAAACTCTTGAAACAAGTATCTGCCTAAATAATACAGTACAAAACTATTAAAGATACATTTAAAAAAAGCTTATGGTAGATATCGTCTACGCGCGGTCCGATTTTTTGATAATTTCTTTGTATAACGTAATTATAAAATTAAATATGTAGTGGCGCCACTATCACCCCTACTATTCGCCTTAACAAACATTCTACATCGACTTTGTTTGGTGTATAGATACCTACCTACACTGTTTTCGCGCCTACGTAACTTGTTTACGTTATACCTATAGAATATCAAATAGTGCAAAGTCCACGCCCAAAAACTTGATAACAAAGACCAATCGTGTAAATTTAGATTTATATGAAACTTGTTTCTGCCCGCGGCTTCTTTTCTTCAAAGGTTATTTATTTCTATACCACAGGAACTGATTTAAAGCCTCCAACCCACTGCCGCGATTTTGAAGCACGTCTTGTGTCCCGCGATTTGTTGCGATATTTGTTTACATTACATTTTGTACTAAGACGCATACAATCTTACACACTGCTGCGATTTCGCATTTGGCGCGCGGCGTCTAGAAATCTCACTTACAAAAACGCATCGGAATCTCGCTACAAAATCGCCAAAAATCGCGCGACACAAGACGCGCTTCACAATCGCGGCTGTGGGGTCGAGGCATAATGGGATCAAAGAAGCCTGTGTTTTAATCCAGGATCCAGGACATCTATACAAATTCAGCCCGATTCGTTCAGTAGTTTTGACGTGAAGTAACAATCATCCATCTATCCTTTCATCCAAACTTTTGTATTTATAATATTAGTGTGAGTACATTTTTCTGTAGGAAAATCACATAAGAGAAAATAGAAAATACCATGGTGTACTAGGTGTAATTGTCTCTGAATTACAAAATCTGCTTTAACTTAACCAATATTTTGAAGTCCACTGTGACTAATATAATAAATGGTAAAAATAATATACTTATATCGATGGTAAAATCATCATCACCAACCTATATTAGTCCACAGCTGGACATAGGCCTCGCCTAATGAGCGCTATAGCGCCCTGTCTTCAGCCTACCGCGAGCAGTCTTTGGCATGCAGTCTTTCGCAGGCCATCATCCCACCTGGCTGGAAGGCGTCCTACACTACGTTTGCCGAGTAGCGGTCTCCACTAACACGTTTACCCCAGCGGTTGTCGATTCTTTGCGAGATGGTTAAATATTCCGATATAAATAATAATAATAATAATGATAATGCTGGACAATTCACACAACATTATCTAGCCCCAAGGTAAGCAGAGCTTGTGTTATGGCCGTTATGGGTACTAGATAACTGATATACATAATAATATACGAGTACATAGATAGATATTTTTATGATATAAATTGTTTTTGCCCAATTCGGCAATAAAACTAGAACAACAATCCGACCGTGAAGACCGTGACATTGGACTTTGCAACGTTATCTATGTAACTCCTAGTGAGTTGCAAAAATTATCAGTAAATAAATTCAAACAAATTGTCAAAACCTTGCTGTGCAAAAAGGCTTACTATAAAATATCAGATTATCTAGAGGATAAAAAAGCTTGGGACGGGTTTTGCTCCAACTCGAAAAATAACAACTAACAGGCTAAAGGTTTCTTCGTCGCTTCTTTACTTTAGTCTACATACCGAAGCGACAGAAATCAAAAAATATCACTTTATTTCCGTGTCAGTGCTTAGTTTTATGATTTGACCTTTTCTAAGTGTACATTTATTGTATTTATGGAAATAAAGAGTTTTTGATTTTGATTTTGCTTATGAAAGGCCAAGTTCATTAGCGCAAGTTTTTCGGCTGTATTTTTTTCATGTATTTTTGTCAGTTTCTCCGCAATTTATGGACCGATTTGGATGATTCTAGGTCTACGGGAAGTACCACATAGGTTTTGGGTATGTGATTCCCTTGAAAATTTCAAAATTTTCGGACAAAAACGGCTGTAACTTTTGAGTGCGTTGACTTAGAAGTTTAATTTATATCACGGCTCCAAGAGGTTACGGACTTGAGTATTTAACGTTAATTTCAACTCGATACGTCCACGCGTTCCTGAGAAAAGAGGGTTGACATAAATAAATAAATAAATAAATAATAACTGACGAAACGCGAGCTATACCTACGCGCCTCGATCTCGGCATGCGCTCAGCATGCAGACAGTCGCGACTGTGCCGCAGTGACGAACGGATGGAGTGTTGTTTTTTTAACAATAACCGCGCGATTTTTTCTCTAAAAATAAGTTCAGTTACATATTTAATAAAGTAGCTGCAGGTATCTATAACCAAGTAAAAGATATTCCTTTTTCTCCACAAAAATCTCCTAAAATTTAATTATAAAGCATTATGTACGTCTCAGTCGAGGCGCAAATATTTTTCGGTCGCAAATTTATAAGACCGATTTGTTATTCAAACATAAACACGGTTTTTTAAATAAATCTACCAATCAAAAAACAACACGCATTTTTATTGAACACTTCCCATTCAATTCACAAAGTATTTTATTTGTTTATATAAAAAAAGTACCTACCTATATTTACAATCACAAAACTAAATGGAAACACAAAGTAGGCAAATGTAATTAAAATGGTGGAGGCGGGCAGCCCTATCGCACGTTTACCTACCGCGCGGCTGTAGGCATTTATTTCAAAGATACGGCCGAGTTCAAATTCTGTATAGGATAATATTACCGTGGCCAAATGTGGTGTTCTGTTCACCAAAATACCCAGAAAACCAGAAGACCCTCCGAGCGAAATTTTCCTCCAACAGTCTGGGTAGCGATTGCCGCGTAGGTCTAAACGGACAGCGAGTAAATTACTACCTACGAAAGCTCTACACTACGCTATTTCTAAAATAAGATACTTTTCCATTATGAATGTAAGCGGGTTAACTACAAACCTAATTTGTGTTGGTAGAAGACTTACGTTCGCAGGGACTCGGAATGTGCGCGACTCGAACCGCACTCACCCCGTAGAAATCCCTCGTTAAGGGATGAAGCGTTGGTGTTCTTCCAACACAAACTAGGTTCGTAGTTTACCCGCTTTTATTCATAACTAGCGACCCGCCCCGGCTTCGCACGGGTGCAATAAAATACTACTATTACTATTATTATACATACCTATAAACCTTTCTGTTCAATCACTCTATCTATTAAAAAAAACCGCATCAAAATCCGTTGCGGCATACATAGGGACAGAGAAAGCGACTTTGTTTTATACTATGTAGTGATGAATTCGTCAAGCTACGAAAGTGTTTATCGTAATAAGATACGTACCTGGGTACTTATTATACAAGGGAATTGAAGAAGTTTAATAAATTAAACTATTGAAAATGCAATATAAAGATTTATTTCCAATATCATCCTAATAATATAAACTCAACATTGTAAATATTGTAATATGTTAAAACTTACACCGTCTTTATACAAATACAAAGGTGTACCAAAATAGGAATTGTATTCTGAAAGGGTTCCTCTTTGTTTGTTTTTTAAAGTTTTCATATTATATATTTATCGCCATGTTTCCATGTAGCTATTTTAGCCAAGTTAGACTAGAAATTGTAAAATAAAATAACAAACAAAAGAAAAAACACATAATATGATTCCTTTGACTCCATTTTTTGTACACGAATTTAAATTGGACCCATTTCATGGTATAATTATGTACTTAAATATAATTAACTGCATTTAAATGCGTTATTGCACAATATAAAATCGAATAACATACTTACTGTATTTTGTTGTGTCGCTATTACGTACAAGAAAAAATTACTACTTAAATAAAAATATTTATAAAACTTGAAAGTCTCTTGTGATAGTTTTTAGTGTCATAGTAGGTTTTTCTGAGTATAATTTACCATAAATTACGGTAACTTGCAAAAATTCAAATTACATAATTATTTTTTTCACTTACGTCCTTAAAAAGCCACTTTTCTGTTTCCTTATAGAATATCATAGCACTTATCATAAAATCCCAACGGTCAAAAATCCATGTAAAATCGAGTTAAAATATCAAAAAGGCTTAAAACTTTAAATAAAAATAGGTACTGTAAAAAGCATTTTATTACTTAGTTTAAATTTTTACTATCGTAAGTACCAAAACCCCTACCATACCATATATTGCCATCTTAGAGGCGCAACTCGTCTAAATTGCTACAAGATTCATCCAAACCAAAATATAATAATAAGGAAACGTTTCCAAAGTACGTGACCCGTTGGGGGGGGGGGGGGATAGGCGGTCTTGAAAATATCACGCTTGGTCACAGAGAGGAGGGGGGGGGTTAGGTTTTTAGGTTTTCGTAACGTGTCCTATACGGAATTCTCGCTTCGAGCTATAATCAAATATGGTGCAGCGTTTAGCGCTTTTACTACTTATTACTTAAACTAGAGGGAGGGGGGGGGGGGGGGGAGCTTCTCATATACTACGAATGGTTTCCGAGGCGGGGAGGGACGTAAAAAATTTAAAAAATATGGGTCACGTAGTATGGGTATGTTTCCTAACTACTTCGTCCAGTACGACTAGGTTAACTAACTTATACAGGGTGGAATTTTGTAATGCCACCTGGAGGGAAAGTACTCTTAATACTGTAGATAGAAAATTGTATTAAAAGAAAACATTCCTTTATTTTTGAAAAGAAAAAAAACTGCATTCAAAGATTTTCGAAAATTCGCTTGCCACACCCGGGAATCGAACCGACTAAATTCTGTAAAAATTACACCCTGTACTTTTATTGCCTAGATCGTTAGGGTCAATAATAAGGATGAAATCTCTCTAACAAACTTAATAAATTAAATGAAAGGAAAACCATGAAATCTTAAATTATAAATTGAATGGGTCAAGTTAAGCACTTTAACTTAAAGATCCATCTGTTTACTTGTGTCAGTAATTAATAATTATCATTGACGTCATTTATCCATTAAAATGACGAATTAATATTTAGATAAGACGATTGAAATTGAAATTGAAATACCTACCTGGATTGGTACCAACGGCACAATCAGATGGCCTTCGAGATCACCAGATCTCACCCCTTTAGTTGTTTTTTTGTGGGGATATGTAAAAAATTTAATTTACATGAAATCTTATGCGAATGTAAACGAGTTGAGAGTTGAAGTTCAGAATACGATTTATAATATTCACCACAACACGTTATTAAAAGTTACTAGAAATGAATTCGTTAGAAGAATAAATTTGTGTATCCAAGAAAATGGAGCCCATTTTGAGCAACTAATTCGTTAGTTGACTTTTTATTGTAAATAATTAAAATAATTTAAGATTTCATGGTTTTCCTTTCATTTAATTTATTATGTTTCTTAGAGAGATTTCATCCTTATAATTGACCCTAAAGATCTATGCAATAAAAATACAGGGTGTAATTTTTACTGATTTTAGTCGGTTCGATTCCCGGGTGTGGTAAGCGAATTTTCGAAAATCTTTGAATGCAGTTTTCTTTCTTATCAAAATTAAAGGAATGTTTTCTTTGAGTAAAATTTTCTATCTACAGTATTAAGATTACTTTCCCTCCAGGTAGCATTACAAAATTCCACCCTGTATAATACATAATTCGATTTGTACCTATTTGTTAGTTAGCATTAATATCAATCAATTTAACTTCATAAAAACTTGGGACATATTTTTTAGAAGCTTCGTTGAACTCCGCTTCGCTAGACGATTTTAGCAGCGACACTAGTTTTTAATTTAGTACAACGAACGAACCGTCTTGAAAATTAGATATATTTTTTGTGCGGTATGCAGTATGATAAAATCTCAGATCGTTGCTTGTACTAATATTACAGCATTAGTACAAGCAACGATCTGAGATTTTATAGAAATAAATATAAAATAATATAATACTATATGACTAAATTACCTCACAACTACAAATTATTGTTAAAGTCCAAAAAGTACTAATTAATTAAAACTAACTACAAAATAAAATATAAATTCATATTCACAAATGCCCCATATTATGTCAGAACTTTTATCTATTAATTTCCTTAGCATCATTTAAAATTATGTACTTAGCTCAGTTTTCGTAGGTACTGAAATGATAGCATTTGTCAATATGGTTAAGATCTAACAACTAATAATCTGCGCGCAATCAGAACGGGATGGGACCATTTCGTAATGAAACGAGCTCGGTCAGACATTTACTTTGACAAGAGGCCCGATTCTGCTAACTAATCGCCAATTTACTATAACAAGATATCATCGCAGAATCGTAAAGTAGAATCCATAAATGAAAAAAACTCTAGATAGTGCGTGCGTTGCCATTTGCACGGAGAGTGTGGTTTTAACCTTGACACTTTGGACGCATCATCATCATCATCATCATTAGTCCACTGCTAGATATAGGCCTCCCCTAATGAGCGCCATAGCGCCTTTTCTTCAGCTTGCCGCATCCAGCATCTGCCTGCAGTCTTTCGCAGATCGTCATCCCACCTGGCCGGAGGGCATCCTACACTACGTTTGCCAAGTCGTGGTCTCCACTCAAGAACACGTTTACCCCAGCGGTTGTCGGTTCTTCGCGAGATATGGCCGGCCCACGGCCACTTTAGCTTGCTAATTCTTTGAGCTATGTCGATAACTTTGGTTCTCTGTCGGATGTATTCGTTACGAATTCTATCCTTCAGAGAGACTCCGAGCATAGCTCTTTCCATAGCTCGCTGAGCGACTTTGAACTGGTGGACCAGCCCTATCGTGAGTGTCCACTTCCACTTTGGACGCGCTTCCCTTCAATTCTGCAGTTTCTTTCATCTAAAGTGGAATACCAAAATGTGCAATTCTGTGAAGATACCATTGTCATATGATAGTGAAGTGACTAGTGACGCATCAGCATTGCCATACAGCTTGGCAATGCAGCTAGCGTCTTGGGGACGCTTCCAACTGGTATTCATATAGATCAGTTGAGCTAGGTACCTGTAGATTGTCTGCAACGGTCTGCAGTTAGCTCAATTGTTTCAATTGTAAATACTACTTCTAATTAATTTCTATTATTTGATTGTAACGTTGTTTGTGAATAAAGATATTCCTAATCTAGTGACTAGTTAAGCAGAATAGGGTTGGTCGGTCCCATTTTGAGAGCGCGTGGATTATACAACAAGGTATATATAACATGCAACAATCACTACTCTAACAATACTTTTCTTTCAACACCTTTCTTAAGATCTTACCCGCAGGGTTTTTCGGTATGTCAGGTACTAACTGCACTTCTTTGATATTCTTGAAGGATACAACTTTACTATTCACGTATTCCATGATTTCTTCGGGTAATATTTCTTGGCCTTGCTGTGGTACTATAAAGGCTTTAGGGAGTTCTCCAGAAATTGGGTCAGGGATGCCTATAACCGCGCAGTCTAGGATTTTAGGGTGTGTTCTTAAGATCGTCTCTAATTCTGCGGGAGGGACTTGGTATCCTTTGACCTGAAAAGGAGTAAAATTCGAATTATTCACTGGGCCAAAGAAATTTCATGTAATAAAAGTGACCTTTTGTCAACAGTCGTAGGCGATCAGCATTTATAAGTCTATTGTTTAACGAGCCTTCCTGAAGGTTTTACTGTAGGTGTTAAAATACCCAGAAGGAAGTGGCGCCCTTCTTCTGGTAGGTTTCTTTATTAGACTCTTACGAAATCCTTTTCCTATCTTATTCTCACAAATGGCAGTAACGTGTCCTATTAAAGTCTTTTTGGGAGAGATAAGACCGCCAATTGTCGCTTATTCGATAATTATTCTTGGTAAATTATTTCTATCATCTATTATCATAGATGTGCTGTGTGGATTGTTCAGCATTATTATTATTATTTTATTGATGATGGTCAGCGTCCTCCAACCCTCTTAAGTAAGTTAAGATAGCCTAAGATGGAGCACGCTTTCCCAGAAGAAACTTATTTACCCTGGATTTGAAGACTCCAAGACTCTATATCACTCTGACGGGAAAACAAACGCATTCATGGCCCAAGACCCAGATGGCAGTATCCGTGTCGCGGTGTCGGGCCCTTACGGGTCGCACCGCCGAGGCTGGGCAGTGAATGTAATATGAGTAATTAATTACCTTAATAAGTTCCTTGAGCCTATCAGTGATGTACAGGTATTTCTTCTCGTCATATCTGCCGATATCCCCAGTTTTGTACCAGCCGTCTTCTGTCATACATTCCTTGGTAGAAGCCTCGTCACCGTAATACCCAGACATGAGATGCGGTCCGCGGGTCCAGATTTCACCCTCCTAAATCGAAACAAATCACAATAATCACACTAATATTATAAATGCGAAAGTTTGTATGGATGGATGGAAAGATGGATGTTTGTTACGTCTTCACGCCAAAAGTATAAACAGATTGAGTTGAAATTTAGTATCGGGAAAATCAAAGTATTTGTTCGGAAAAATCACGAAATATCACAAGAGGGGTGCAGTACGACAGACGCTGCTAAAAACATCACGTAATTAATGGATGACCCCTTATTCACATAGATGAAGATAGAAGACCCATGGCACAGTAATAAGCATTCAAATAAGGCCTAAAATTCTATGTTTAGATACATTTTACAGTTGCACAATTGCTTACCCCAAGCATCAAGCGAGTGACCCACGCGCTGCCTCCTATTTTATATTATCATTGTAAAATTTATCTAAATGTTACGAATTGTAGCCCATATTCGAATGTACATGTCTGTGTGGTGTTATTCAACATTTGTCTTTTAAATGACGTAACTTTCTTACCTCGCCAACCCCCAAAGCCTCCTGAGTGTTGATATCAGTTATCTTAACCTCTGTGCTGCCAAGTACGAAACCGACGGCCGCATGGTTCGTATCTACGTTGTTACCGACGGAAATAGCGCCGTTCGTCTCTGTGAGACCATAGCCTTGCCGGAATAGAATGTTCCTCTGAAAAAAGAGATGAATCTATATCACCCTGGCATTCTAGTATTCTAAGTCTATATCACTTCTGGCATTCTAAGTCTATTTCACTCTGGCATTCATAGTCTGAAGTCATTTACAACGGGATATTTACCATGGTTTGAGTTTTAAGCTCGTAATATTTCGGCACAGTTTCATGCGCCATGATCACGGAATAACGGGATAACGAGGTTATTCCGGTGATGGCGCATATAACTGTGCCGAAATATTGGAAAGCTTAAAACTCAAATCATGATCCAATATTTCGGCACAGTTTCATGACTTTCGTATCTTTACGAACCTAGTTAGCGTCGAAAGAACACCAACGTTTCATCCCGGGACTTCATCAGGGCGAGTGCGGTTAATATATAAGTAGTTTAAGGTTCTTAATTAACCGTAATTTGACGTTGGTGTTCTTCCAACACAAATATGGTTCGTAGTTAACCCGCTTACATCCGTAATGAACCATGATGGTTTCAAAAGTTCATAATCTATCTCGCAACAGCAAATATGCCTCACCGCATTGTAAGCATGTCCCTTAAAAACTGGGACATACCCGTGAATTGCATGGCGAGATCAACAAACCCGGATTCATAAGCTATTTCTTATCCGATTATGTATGAAAAATTTCATTGAACGGATTTCAATAAAAAAATTATATGGAATATGGATGTCGTTTCGAAATGAATCGGAAAGTACGTTTATATAGGGGCTTAGGCGTTCGCAGCCACTTTAAGATCTGTCCTGGAATAACATAATTATATCTATTATAGGCTACTTTTATCCCGGAAAAAAGTGTGCGAAGCCTCGGGTAGAGGCTAGTCTAAACATGTTTCGCATTTTACTAAAACTATCGTAGTTTGACGAATTCATTATGGACAACAAACAAACGTTGGTGTTCTTCCAACACAAATAAATTTCATTTCATTTATTTTATTCGCAAACAAATACATTTGTGTCGGAATATTAACAGTTTAAAAGTATATAAAACTAATCACAGAAACAAAATACAAAGTAAATTAAATCATAACATAGATTAAAATACACACAAAATAATCACAAAATCAAAATACAAAATAAATTAAATCATAACATAGATTAAAATACACACATGGTAAAATAAATAGTAATTCAAAATACGTAACATTAATTTGGATGATCAATAAAAATAGCATAGATATCTTTTATTGTTTAGGCTAGATGTGTTTGATTTTTATCGTTATAGAAATCTTCAATAGAGTAGTAACACTTTTCCAGTAAGAAATGCTTCAAATGCTTTCCAAACTTAACTGGACAGTATATCGTTTTAAAGATAACTGGAAGTCTATTGTAGAGTTTGACAGCCTGATATCGAACACAGTGCTTTACTACGTTCAGTCTGGCGTTCGTATGGACAACAAACAAACGTTGGTGTTCTTCCAACACAAATAAGGTTCGTAGTTAACCCGATTACATCAGTAATGAATGTTTAGCATTGTTTAAATCGGTTTGATCCGTGACTTTGAGAAGGCTGAAGAAAACATTACAAAACAACATATTGTAACAACATATTGCCGGTAAAGTAATACCTACAATGGAGAATCAATATTTCTTATTCAACAATAAGAAATAACAAGTCTTTGAAGGTTAAAGGATCGCTTGAGGACATGGCTAGGTGACTTTATCTTTTTTCTTACTAAATAGATAAATATTATATGTATTTGATTAAGTACCGACCTATGTACAGTCAACGACAAAAATCGCTAAAAAGCTATTTTAAGTGTAGGCTTATAATTTAGTGTTTAGCTCTAGTACTTAGTGCATATTTATTTAACTAGAATATTTAAGAAGGAAAGATTCTTACTTTTTTCTGGAGCACAGCTTCAGCATCAGACTCCGAGAGCGAGGCAGCACCACTGATAATGCCGTAGACTGAGTCCAGGTGTTCAGGCTTCACGGCAGGGTGCTTGCCCAAGAACACCACTGTGGTACAAATATTTGGATTAAGGTGTTTCAAGTTTCAAGTGTTTTATTGCTTTCATATTGTACAAAGACCTTAAAAATAAATTACAGCTACCAACATGAGCCCGGGTGGGGCACTGCAAAATATACATATCTTATTTTTTGCTCTTGTGAGCAAAAATAAATATTTTTACTTTTACATAGATAAACTAAATAAGTAACTTAATTCTAACATTATTAAAATACAACGAGCCTAACACAACGTAAAATTATTCACAAAAGAAGTCCTGCAGGGCATAGAAGCTTTTTTTAATTAGGAATGTTTTTAGTGCCTTTTTGAATTTGAAAAGGTCACTTTCATTTTTTATATTTTGAGGAATATTGTTGTAAATCCTAATTGCCATAGCATGTGTTCCGGAATGAAAAAGCTGAAGTTTAGAAAAAGGGACGGCTAATTTACTTTGGGGGCGAAGATTTTGAGGGCGAGAGTATTCTTGAAAGAAGTTCATGTTTTTCCTAACAAATATGCTTATTTCTAAAATATATATACCGGTGAGCGTTAGAATGTTTTCGATGATAAAGTGAGGTTTGCAGCTTTCCATTGCATCGAGGTTTAGTATTATTCTTAGACATCTTTTTTGAAGGACGAAGAGTTTCAGTGCGTCGGTGCTATTTCCCCATAGAATTATGCCATATTGGATCCAGGCGTGGGCATAAGCAAAATAAGCACACTTAGCTGTTTTTGAGTCAGTAGATTTTTTTAATTCAAAAAGGCCATAAGTAAATCTAGAAAGTTTTGTAGCTATTTTATTGATATGAGTTTTCCAATTTATGTTTGAATCAATATTTATTCCTAGAAGAGGGTAAGTATTGATAGATTCTATTTGTGTATTTTGAAAAGAGTAATTAATCGTTAGTGGTTTTTTTTGGTAGGGGTAAAATTGAATGAGTTTAGTTTTTTGGAAGTTAAGTTGGAGATTATGTTCATCAAGCCAGTTCACTATCTTTAGGAGAGTCGTATCAAGATGTTCATAGAGGTTAGAGCTATTTTTGCTAGGTATTACTATTGATATGTCGTCTGCAAAGAGAGTGCAATGGTCATCTATAATTTTGGGCAGATCGTTTATGTAAATTAAAAACAGAACACACCCTAAAACGCTGCCCTGAGGTATTGAATTTTTAGCTAAAATTGTTTGCGATTTTACTGTATTAATGTGACCTGTTAAGTAGTTGTAATTTTCTATTTCAACATACTGTGTTCGATTTTGTAGATATGAGACGAACCAATTATAGACCAAGCCCCTTATTCCTATCGCGTGTAGTTTCTGTAGCAGGATATCATAAGTTACCCTGTCATAGGCCTTGCTCATGTCTAGCAATAAACTTATAGCGTATTTTTTGTTATTTATAATATTTAAAATTTCATGTATATATTTATATACTGCTAATGATGTAGATCTGTTTTTTCTAAACCCATTTTGAGAATCGCTAAATATTTTAAATTTTTCACAGTATGAATAGAGCCGTCTCGACATCGCACCTTCTAAAATTTTTGAAAAGGTCGGTAGGAGTGCTCTGGGGCGGTAGTTATTTTGATTAGTTTTATCTTCTTTTTTATGAAGTGGTTTAATAATAGAAATCTTTAAAGGGTCTGGCACAACACCTTCCATAAAAGATTGGTTTATTATGAATGTCAAAGGTGGAGCCAGTTCATTAGCACACTTTTTTATCAGAATCGGTGGCAGTTCATCTTGCCCGCAGCTTCGTTTGTTTTTCAGATTGCAAATAATTTGTAATGTTTCTTTGTTTGTAATTGGCTGTAAGTACATTGAGTTCTCGCTTGTTGATAATACGAGACGTCTACTTTGATTAGGTTTCTCCTCATTCTCTCCTATTTTTGAGAAAAATATATTAAATGAATTGGCTATTTGTATCGGATCATGTGATAAATCATTGTTTATTTTCAGTGTTATGTTTTTTTTATTTTTAACTGCAAGTTTATTTGTTTGTTCTTTAACAATATTCCACATTGTTTTTACTATATTGTCTGCGTTTCTTATTTTTCTTATATTTTGAAGCTTTTTTGATGTTTTGACGGTTTTTTTAAGAATTTTTTCATATTGTTTATAATGTTTATTTAAGATAGGGTCATCTATTTGGGATGCTAGAATTTTTAATGTTCTTTTGTGTTTACATGAATTTTTTATACCTGTTGTTAGCCAAGTTTTTCTTGTGTTGTTTTTAATTTTAATAGTTATTTTAGGTATACAAGAATTTAACACGTTGTTTATAGTTTCACTAAATATCTTATAGTTATAATTTACATTTTTTTCGGATGTGATGATTGAGCAAAAATCTATTTTTCCTAATTCTGATATAAATAATTGAATGTTTCGTTCGTTGAATATTCGCTTTTTTGTATGCCATAACATTCTTATTTCTTGTTTTTTTGTAGGTACTTTAATGTGAACTCCTTTGTGGTCACTAAAGCCGTATTCTTTAATGAAAACGTTGGAGTCGCTATTTTTGAAATTGGTAAATATTAAATCTATGCAAGAGCTTTTTAAATTAGCATCTTTCTTCGTTGTTTTTGCAATCCTGGTAGGTTTTGTTACATGTTGGTAGAAGTTAAAACTTTGCATGGTGGATCGTTTCGTGTTAGCGCGAGATGCGGATTCATTCCCTATGACATTTTTCGACTCCTACGTCACTTGACCCCGTGATGTAGTTGGTTAGCACATTCCCATACTGACGGAAAGATGCGAATTCAAATCCCGTCGAAGTCGAACATTTTTGAGACCATCTTTGCGACTTTCTACAGACTCTAGCGCCGTTAGCTCCGTGTAGTTGGTTAGCACATTCCCGTACTGAGGGAAGGATGCGGGTTCAAGTCCTGTCGAAGTCGAAAATTTTTGCGATATTATTTGATTTCTTAGAAATTACCCAAAGTGTGAGGTCTTACGCATAACAAAAACCTTTGAGATTTTTTTGACATTGTCCCTTAAAATTTTCGAAATATTTTAACAGCAACTTAAATCATGCGGGAGGCCCTAATGCTTGCTACATAGTTAACATAGTAGATACAGATAAAACATCCGGAAAATTCCAACCCAATCTCTACCAGTTTTGTCAGCCATATCTTACATTATAAGGTGGATAGTTTAGCGTGTTGGCGTGAGAAAATTTTTGTAATGGTATTCATTTTTTTTGCGTTCTACAAGGAATAAAATTAGCTTAACATTTATCTTCCGCAAATCATAAAATGTTTTCTATTAAATTATGAAAAAACTTACTTCGATTTATTGGTATATTAGGAGCATTTTAGAAAGTAAGAGAATAAGGGTTGTAAATCAACATAATGCATTCCCAAATGCTCCCAAAGTACAAGTGAATAGTGTTTTTATCACGGGTTCGAAGAAAATGGTTAACGATTTGCGGCAAATTAGTTTTTAGTTAGTTGTATGCCTTGTAGAACGCATAAAAAATTCAAAAGTATAAGAAAATAATACCCTTTCTTTAATTAATTTCAATTATTCTATTCAATAAAATAACGTTAACATGCTTTGTTGTTAATATAACAAATACATGTCATAAATACTTAGTTTACGTAACGACTAACGATAAAATATCATAGATACAGATAATTATTTGGCCTATCAGATGCTTAATTTTTAGATTACCTATTAGGTAAGCGTATGTGATGGTTATCGAGCACATGCCCAAATTTTTTTAGAAACTAACGAAAACGAACGAAACGGTTGGTGAACGCAGAAGAAAACTTGACGTAGATTACAATTGAAAATTGTAAAAAAAAATTAAAATCTTTTAACTATGTTGATAACTTTCGCATTTTACATCAAGGGACCATACTTTTGATTTCCAACATAGGAGAGAAGACTAAAGTTATTGATGCTGTAGAGCATCAATAACTTTAGTCTTCTGATTCTGATTCGTGATGATGGGCAGCACCTGCAGTTTACACTGTCAGTGAATTACCAATAACCCTGTATAAACCTAGGTGTTATCTTTATTTTATTCCACTCACCATTTCTATCAAATATTTAGTCTACGTTTAAATGTAACCACGTTGTTGTCTGTATTCAGAGTTTTGAAATTGCATACAAACTATGTTAGAAGGAGTGACCGATTAGCTCATGCTTAGCGTTCTTAGAGCATTCAGAACTAGCGTTCTATTGTAATTTTACTGTAGCATATAGGTTATACCTACATAGATACTACTACCACCGGCCGGAGGTATAGCGTAATAATAAGCACTATTTTTAAGAACTTTTTGTATCTCATTACTTACAAGTGAAAATTTTTGTTTTTATGAGCAATAAACATCTTTAAACCGAAAGTGTTAAAGCTTACCCATTGGAGGCACAATAAACAGCACTGCAGCTTTATGCTGCACCAGCGTTTGTAAGAACAGTTCCGGTTTGAAGTAAGGCATGGTCACCAGTTTGCAGCCAAGCGTCATCTGGTTCATTAGAAGCGCGTTGAAACCGAAGATATGGAAGAATGGAATAATCGCTGGGAGGACGGCTTGGTGTGTCGCTGGAAGTGGATAAAGACGTAGATTTGAACATCGATGTAAGTAAAAATCGGGAGATTGGGGAGAGTTGTTCTATCTCACGAAGTCCGTTGGGCTATTTATGTCATAGTGAATGCATGTACACATTGTTTTAGTGTGCGTAAGATCACAAGTCAGTCTAGCCCGAGACGCGGTCCGGGTCACTAGTGCTTATTGTATTTAGGTACGTCAGATTTTGGTAGCGAGTACCGTCAGCATGACAACTAAGCGCAAAGTTGTTCGTAGTGACGTAAGTTAACGGACTTCGTGAGATAGAACAACTATACTAGCTTCTCGAAAGTAGTCGGATCGTCTCGTCACCGCCGGCGTTAGTGTTTCGCGTGCGTATTGTTGTCTCGGTCGCATTTGGGTCTAGGTACTTCTTTCCATCTTTGTTGTTCATTAGGTTGGTACCTATATTGCATAAGATTAGAAATAGAGTCTTTGGGTTTAGTTGTAACACAGCACAAGCCTACAGAATTTTTCTTATACTATGGCTGTGAATCATCATCATCATCATCATCAGCCTATATTAGTCCACTGCTTGACATAGGCCTCCTCTAATGAGCGCCATAGCGCCCTGTCTTCAGATTGCCGCATCCAGCATCTGCCTGCAGTCTTTCGCAGATCGTCATCCCAACTGGCCGGAGGGCGTCCTACACTACGTTTGCCGAGTCGTGGTCTCCACTCAAGTACACGTTTACCCCAGCGATTCTTCGCGAATAGTCGAAATGTTGAAGATCACTGATGATGATCTATTCAATGTGTGTGTTTGGTGTATTATGTTTGTATACACTAAGCGTTAGCGCTCATCATAATCGCCGTTCGCTCAGTGCTAATGAACACTAAAACCATTGACGTATCAGAGGAACTACTTTTTTAGCACATAGAAAATAAATAGAGTGGGTATAAACATGAGATAGGTTTGCGTTTTTAGCTTTATGGACCTTTTTACAGCACCTGCATCACCCACAGAATAAATTGGTGAATCCACTGTTATAAGTGCTTCATAAGGAGTTGACTTACCAGTAGTTTCCTTCACAACTATAATATTAGGATCAGCTATCATTTCATTCATGGCCACCACACTGCCATGTGTCAACGCCACCGCTTTAGGGAATCCAGTAGTACCACTAGAGAACGGCAGAATAGCCAGATCCTTAGCCGTTCTCTGCACTGATTTTAAACAGTCTACGTCAATGCCAAAGTCTTGAGCAAATTCAGCAAATTTTATGGTCCCTTCTGGAAGATCCTCATTGTCTATGAGTATTATTGGAATGTTTAGTTGTAGATTGTTGAGGGCAGTTTTAATGTTCTTGTAAGATAGTTTTGAAGAGATGATCGCTTTGCAATCAATCAGTTTCAGTTGTTTTTCGAGTTCATCTGTAAATTTGATTGGTTTTAGATGCTGTTTGGTTACAATTTAGTCTTAGTTAACTATGGCGGGAAAAAATGGCAGATTCACTGTGGGTTTTGGTCCTGAGCTAGGTGTAAAGCAATTAAGAGCCTGTAAAATTAATAAAGAAAATGTGGCATTCATTTGTTTTATTAGCTTGAAAGTTTTGGAGACTGATCTAGATAATTTTCTCTTGATCAGTCTTCATAGTCATTCTTTGTTTACTGCTCTGAATCTGCCAAAGGGTCAAAGATTTAACATGGAAATGAATTGTAGAAATACTTAAAAATATTGATAGTTATTGAACCTTACGTCATGCATGAGACATTCGATTCCCTTTCAAGAGTGCCGACCAAAGGGTCAAAGTAATCTGAAAGCTAGTCTCTTTTATCAAAATAAAAATAAAGGAATGTGTGTCTTATGTAGTAAGGTAGAAATACAATAAAAATAGATCACTCACAGGCAGTATAAGCTGGATTCATCATGCTAGCAACACAGCCAGCCTGTAGCACCCCTAATATACAAACAGGGTACTCCGGCACATTGGGCATTATAATAGCAACTTTGTCATCACTCCTCAGCTTTAGTTTCTTGAGTAGAGAGGCAGCAAAGGTTACTGACATACGGTGGGTTTGAGCGTAACTGTATCCATGACCTGTTAGTGCACACACCTGAAATGTAAACAGCAATTCCCCGGGTTGTTCTTATCTTAGATCCTACTTATACCTATTTAGGGCGTAAATTACCTATGTGAATTTGCGGTTGAAGTAGATGAAGATAATTTTAGGTTATCTCTATAACATTATGTTCTCTATGCGACTGTAAAGCCTTCTTTAAATGATAAGTATTTCTGTAAGTTTTGGTCTGTAAGCTGTCAGTTGTCCATGTAAATCTATACTAATATTATAAAGAGATAAAGAGAAAAGATTTGATTGTTTGTTTGTTTGTATTGAATAGGCTCCGAAACTACTGGACCGATTTGAAAAATTATTTCACCATTAGGAAGCTTATTTTTCAGGGAGTGACATAGGCTATATTTTATCCCGGAATTCCCACGGGAACGGGAACTACGCGGGTGAAACCGTGAGGCGATCGTCTATTGAATAAATAAACGTAATACAACAGTGCCCTCAGTTATTCCGTGATCATGGCACATGAAGCTGTGCCAAAATATTGGAAAGCTCAAAACTCAAATCATGGTAAATATCCTGTTGTAAATTACTAAATGTTAGTTACCATGATGGATTTAAAAGTTTTATTATAGGTTACCTACCTACTTTATATGCTGGTAAATAGTATTCAAACTTACAGGTAGAAGATAGCTTCTAACAGTAGCTCCTATAGCCGTGAACTATTCAACAACCCAAACAAGTTGGTTAGATCTTGACGAGATCTCTTAGTCGTTAACAGACACCGTGGTAGCATTCTTACATACAAGATATTGTTTGCTTATCAGTGTAAATGGGAGCTTTGGGGTTTACTTATAAACCACTTACGGTAGCAGTTTTGTCAGGCCACTGGTCCAGATTCTGCCACACAAAATCATTGACAGTGCTATGGTTGTTCTCAATGTTTTTGTAGACCGAGGTTAGTATTTTACTGTCTGTACTTTTTAGCCTCAGGCCTGACTGCTTGACAGCTCGCAGCAGACGTAGTGTATGCCTCATGGTTGACATTGTAAAGAAATCTGAAAAAAGAAAAATATTTATGTTGTAGAGAGCTGGTGAGTATCAGTGCAATGCATAAGCATTGCTATACAGCACTGTATTGCCTGCAGCCAGCATCTTGATGACACTTCCATCTGGTATTGATATAGATCAGTTGAGCTACCTCTAGATTGCTTGCAACAGTGTGCAGTTAGCTAAACTGTTTTAATTGTATATGTAGATCTAATTTGTTTATTTGGAATTTTCTGTTGTACCAAAATTAGTCTTAATTATACATCATACTGATGCTATGATATTGATTAAATGTTATGTAACCAACTATTAATAAGAAAAACCACTGCCTTGTAACTTATATTATGTCACCAATAATTCAGGCCAAGTTCATCCCACTGCCTTTGCCTGTAATTATTTATTGTACGCTGAAAACTTTGCTGGTTCATGTATTAGTTAAGTAAGTATTTTTGGTTTAGTTAGTTCATAATAACTGTCCCAAATCCATATCCATAGGATTATTAAGGTAAAGCACCTAATGCTAGACAATAGAAGAACAACACAAACTTCAATATATAAATGTCAATGTATTTTATTACCAAATTACAATTACAATTTTTTTTTCTACTAAAGTGCTGCTTAGATCGATTCTTTCACAGAAAACATTTTAATTATCAACATGTTTTAATTATAAATTTGTATTTTTTTAAACTTTGTCGTAGGAACTAGTAGATGACATCTCAAAAAACCATTACCACTAATAATAGACAGCACTGAGCACTAATACTAGACATGGCTTTATATCATAGTTTGTGTAGGTTTTCATTGACAAAATACTCTGTTCCTAAACAGAGACTCTATCTTTGGTCTATCTATCTATACTATCTTATATATTTTGGACAATACAGAGAAACCTTTGATATTTCTTTTATCAGGAAAATTGTCAATCAGATTCAGATTTATTTAATGCTTAAATATACTATACATTATTACAAAGTTTTAGCTTAGCAAAGTTTTCAATCACATAGTCACACTGCTTGATCTTGCTCCTCAAAGTAATTTTCCTCTGCTCTGAAAAATTTTCCTCTTCAGAGGAAAATTCCTCTGAAGAGCTTAAGAACGATTATTTAGAAATAAATCAAGTTTCTCAAACTCTCTTCTTCCCAGTCCAGATTGACAGTTCAGATTCTTCCCAGTTTACGCTTTTTATGTGTTTTCCCTTTTATTTTACTATTTATTTTATTTATTTATATAATTTTTTATGGGAGGCATCACGCTCGACGAAATCTGATATCAACAAAACCAATAGTTGACACCTACCTTACCCCAATAGTTGACATCCTGTCTACTATTGGGTATAGTAAAGTAAAAGTAGCAAAATTGATACAGTATTTTAAACACTTGGAATAAAAGCTATTTTTGTATGAATTTTGAACATTTTGATGTGATCTAATAGATGACACTTGTGTCATCTTTTAGGTTTTACATTATTTTGGTACTAATAGTAGACACAAAAAAAATTGTTACAAAAACTAAACTAAACACGAAAACAATAGCCCTAGTATACAAATCAATCTTTCATATTTCTATAATCAACACTGAATCCACAAAAATAGTAAATAATTATAACAAAATCATACCTGACCCATGTCAGCCTCCTTACGAAAATGTTTAAGAATCACAGGCAATGTGTCTACTTTTCCACATTGTTTGTTGCCAACTGATGCCATTTTGAAATTTTGCTCGAAAAGTGTTATAAAGTTTTTGACCATGTGTCATAGGTGGAGCAAGGTGTCTTGTAGATCAGTTTTCAAATAAATGTATTGTTTATTATTCTTAGCAGGAAGGACTTTTTTCGAAAGTGTCATCCTTTAGTTCACTGTCGAGCATTAGTGCCTTTACCTTAATTGGAAAGTATTTCTGTCTATATGTCTGTTACTATTTCACACCTAAATGGCTGAATAGATCTCATTAAAATTTGACGGGAGGTAGATGGTATCCTAGGGGACGGACATAGGCTATTTCAAAGGGTGTGTGAAGCCACAGGCAGCAGCTAGTAAATAATAAAACAAAACCAACTCACCTCAAGGATACCTCTCAGCTAAGCAGTCATTACACAACTGGTTCTAAATCTGGAAAGCAAGGTACTTATTATCAATTATCTCCTAAGGCACGTAACTTAGGATATGAAACTATCATTCAGACAGGGCGAAGCACCCACTATTACAGATACAATATCTGATAAAAATTGTTTAGAACTTTGCTCCAATGTTACAAACTTTAGACTCTGTACAAGATCGGTAGGTACAGAAAATAAGGATGATATGGCTATCAAACAACAATCTAGCTAGTGGATGGCTTATCATTATCATCGCTACCTATATAGTTTGCACTCAATTGAACAGTTATTTTTACCTCGAAACTGACTAGTCCGGTCTGTTGTACAATTTATCTTTTTTTTTAAGGGTCAGGATGAATATTATGTAGGTAGGTAATTATAATAATCACTAGGAATTATAAGATTTTTAAGAAGTTGACCGATAGTTGAAAAATCCTATCTACTATAAGTATATCAATAGCAACAAGTCACGCTTGAAGCAAATTTATTTAAGTGCCTATGTGTACATACCTAACAAAACAAAAGGCAATCGGCAACTAGCAACCCAAGCACGGCAAGCACCCACTTGTTTATCGTCAAATGCCTACACAATTTACGTAAAGTAGCTATGAACAACGTAGGTATAGGTAACTGTAGGTATGTTTCTGGTGAACCTTGGACTTTGTCTTTCACCTCCGCTTTGAAACCGGTTGTTTATTACCAGCATCATCATTTACATTTGTTTTGTTTTCATCTAAATTTCATTTCGACATTCTTCGGTAGGACTTTATCGTCTAAAACAGTTGTATTCTGTTCTGTAGCACAGTATAATTTTATTGTAGCAACAAACATAATAAAACAAATGAAAAGAATTCAGAAAATCTAACGAGCTTTTGTTTGTTTTTGTTGAATTTCATATTTTCCTTTCCTTCCTCTAACAACTTTACAAGGCCCATGTTTCAAACATAGCCCCATTTGTCAATTTCAAATTTGAGTTAAATGTCAGTGTCAAATTTTGACATTGACGTAAAATAAGCTTCTAAGTGTAGAATCACATGTTTGCGAGTGGCGGAAAATTCAAATGTTTTGCAGTTTTGCTATTGCAAAATTATTAGGTTGGGGAAAAAGTCTTTTCGCAGTATAGTATGTATGAATGTATGAACTTGCTACTTGTACTATTTGTATCTGGCTGGTTTTGGTATCAATAATTTTAAAATTTTAAAGAAGATATGTAATTTCAAATTCAAATTAGGAAAATGTGTGATTTTTATTTGTTTTTCGTACTGTCAAGATGAGTGACTCTAATGAAGAAAATCGATAACTTTTAAAATTTTACTATAAAAAAGGTAAAAACCTGAGACAGCAGCGAGTTTTTACTCTATGGTAAAAACTGAGTCTATTTGGTTCTCTTCCTCATTGACACACAATAAGACAATAAAACCTAGCAACATCATATTACATTACTACCTATTATGTGCTATTAACATGGACATTATAACATGTGGTACCTACTGAATTATAATAAATTAACGATGGAAGAAAAAAAACAATATAAGATATATGGTTTTACTAAGTCAATAAGTACGTTGGTACAAAATAAAACAGTAGACACAGGTAAGGTATTAGAAATAATTATCAGACCTTCATTCAGATGACAAAATATATGAATAGCTCTATAAATGTATACCTACAAGGAAAGCTGGAATACAATACAGTGCCAGTTACACATCCTAGCTAGCTGGACTGAAACTTAAAATATTTGAACCTGTGAGGTATGAATGCCTGAATGCGCAATACCTATAGCGCGTTTAACAGAGAGACAAACAGCGGGTTGTAGGCAAGTAGGTTATACAATATTTTGTTGCATTTGGCACTAATAACTAAGATTATATTAACAAACAAAATATGTTCTAGGAAAAGACAAAATTATGTTTAAATTGAAATAAAACTTATATAAGCTGAACAAGTTATAAATTACACACGCTATGTATACAGGTATTGCATTTGCATGTAAGCAAATATTTTTGTACAAAATATTAAACTTCCATCCAACATGAACAAAAAACTATATAAAAAAACGCATATTTCCATGGTTACCTATCGTAAAAAATCAACTAAGTTGAGAAAGACTGCTCCAATTATCTTTCAGAGGACACCACTCTTAGGTCCATGTTAAGAAAGCTCGCTCAGTCATCGTTCAATGACTGAGCAACCCATGGTACAATTAAACAAGGTATGCTACTCCGAGAAACAGCGGTCACGTGGGTTTTCCCAAGCATACGTCATATCCGCTACGGTGGTTCTCAAACTTTTTAGTTTTGGGAGATTCGAGATCTAGATCTAGGTTTTAGGTTGTCCATGAAATTTTTCAAACTTAGTTTCCATAATTTGAGCAACGCTAAAATGAGCTCTGCACATGGATAAATCGATTTTTCCCTTGATATGAAATTAATCTAATCGCAAGAACATTTTTCAGCCACAGATTCTCTTTTCGGGAATTTACAGAACCTTATTTTACCGCCCTTCACACTTACAGTTACGGATAGAGTAACCGCCCATTTTATTTTAAAGATTTATCCGATCAAAATCGCGAGTGATTCACCGGCGTCAATAAAAGTTTGATAGTTAGTCACCGGCAAATGAACGTAACCTCCCATTTTTGTGGTAATTGGACTATGACGTAGACTGGGGAAGATCTCGGAGTAGCATACCTTGTTTATTTGTACCATGGAGCAACCTTTCATATTACGCGCCTATGAGGCTGGTATCTGATGGAGATTCTTCCACTTCTTTATGTTATGTTTTCCTGTTTAAGATATGAATTTGTACTGCACAGAATTTAGAAATTGACTAGTGGTGACTACCTATTTGGCAACATAAGCGATATTAAAACTAAAAGTAAATTACAAATAAGAAACACAAAGAAAAAATTGGTCGTCTGTAAAGTCGGTTTACTGACGATAGTTGAACGTGACAACGCAGACGCATCGCTCACTCAAGTAGGAGAGAGACGGATGTCGAGCGCTCTCGCTTGCACTTCAAGCCTTACATGGAACGCCTCAGAGCGAGGTAACGCCGCATGACGTCATGTTGAGGTAACGCCGCATGACGTCATGTTGAGGTAACGCCGCATGACGTCATGTTTTTTCGTGCGTACAGCCGGCTCTATCGAATTATAAGACGTTGTCACGTCAAAAACTTAAGAAACAGAATTATACCGTAATATTAGCTCATTTTACATTAGGCATTATTTAGTTAAGTATATTCTTTATGCATAACAGATAACTCTTTTTTCTTTTTCACCTCATAACAATATGCTTTTGCAAAACGATCATAGATTGATAAACTAATAATGAACTATCATCTCTATTCTTAATCAAATTAAGTTCGATGCATGCAGTTGTTAAACTACGGGAAGTCGAAAACAAAGCGATTCTTACTAAAAATGCTGAATTGATTTCGAATGTTTTAAGAATTACGGAGTCATTAATATGAGTCGAAAAGTACGTAACCCAGTTTACTTGCATGTACAAGTAAAAATCTTCTTCTACAAAACAATATTTTCCCCACACTCTTTTGCCGAGGTTTCTCCACATTCGTTTCGATAGTTTTCTGCTCTATCAACAAATCTCGAATTTATAAATAACAAATTCGATAGATCGTTTCGTTTTTATTTTACGAGAGCGCCTCAATACAAGCTTTCATATCGTTTGTCTTAGGGACCTATCAGACAGAGCGGTCACACGGTCAAGCGTGCAAGCGGTCAGTTTTGCGTTATTTGTATTCTATTGTGTTACATAAATTTACTCACACAAGAGGTATTCTGACCGTGGCGGTCAAGTAGAACTCAGATCACAAACCTATGGAAAATATGAATATTAAGTCAAGAACCGAGGAGGAGCAGAGTGATCTAGCATATTACCTATCACAATATGACTTTACAGTAAAGTATGCTCCAGGAAAACAAAACTTGGAAGCTGACTGTCTTAGCAGAAATCCAGTATTAGAATCACATGAAAATACAGATGAACAATTAAAAGTTGTAAATCTCATCAAACTAGAAGATAATTATTATAGAGGATCAGAATAAAAATCAAGAAACACAAAAAAGGAAAAACGAATTGATAGAGAGACTACAAATATACTTAAAAAAAAAATTAAAATAAGGAAAAAATAATTCTTTCAGAAGAGTATAAGCATTGAATTTATAAAGAGAGTGCATAAGTATATGTGCCATATTGGAATCGGACAAATGCGGAACATGATAAGCTCACACTACACGGCTAGAAATTTGACAAAAAACATAAAAAAAGTTTGTAGAACGTGTGAAAGTTGTATTAAAAATAAATCAAGAAGACAAGACAAATATGGCTTTATGTCTCATCTAGGTCCTGCTACGAAACCATTTGAAATAATCTCGATAGACACAATCGGAGGATTCAGAAGTACAAGATCAACAAAAAAATATCTCCATTTGCTGGTGGATCATTTTACAAGATATGCATTCATTAAAACATCGAGAACTCAGACTGCAAATGATTTTATTAAACTGTATAACAGAAACCGAAGACTAGGTATGATACTCACTGACCAATACCCTGGAATCAATTCAAAGGAATTCAAGAATTTTTTGCAGGACCAGAAGATACCAATGATTTTCACAGTTGTAAATGCACCATTCTCAAATGGTTAGTAAACGAGTACTGAAAACTACACTCACCGAGTTGTGCGCGGGAAGTGGCTGCCGTGATTGCGGTACCACTGTCACAGCAGGCGTCTGTTGGTGCTGTTGGACAACGAGAGACTGAATCAAACTTGTTAGTAAGCGAGTACTGAAAACTACACTAACCGAGTTGTGCGCGGGAAGTGGCTGCCGTGATTGCGGTACCACTGTCACAGCAGGCGTCGGTTGTGGTGTTGGACAACGAGAGACTGAATCAAACTTGTTAGTAAGCGAGTACTGAAAACTACACTCAGAAAACTACACTCACCGAGTGCGGGAAGTGGCTGCCGTGATTGCGGTACCACTGTCACAGCAGGCGTCTGTTGGTGCTGTTGGACAACGAGAGACTGAATCAAACTTGTTAGTAAGCGAGTACTGAAAACTACACTCACCGAGTTGTGCGCGGGAAGTGGCTGCCGTGATTACGGTACCACTGTCACAGCAGGCGTCTGTTGGTGCTGTTGGACAACGAGAGACTGAATCAAACTTGTTAGTAAGCGAGTACTGAAAACTACACACACCGAGTTGTGCGCGGGAAGTGGCTGCCGTGATTGCGGTACCACTGTCACAGCAGGCGTCTGTTGGTGCTGTTGGACAACGAGAGACTGAATCAAACTTGTTAGTAAGCGAGTGCTGAAAACTACACTCACCGAGTTGTGCGCGGGAAGTGGCTGCCGTGATTGCGGTACCACTGTCACAGCAGGCGTCTGTTGGTGCTGTTGGACAACGAGAGACTGAATCAAACTTGTTAGTAAGCGAGTACTGAAAACTACACACACCGAGTTGTGCGCGGGAAGTGGCTGCCGTGATTGCGGTACCACTGTCACAGCAGGCGTCTGTTGGTGCTGTTGGACAACGAGAGACTGAATCAAACTTGTTAGTAAGCGAGTACTGAAAACTACACTCACCGAGTTGTGCGCGGGAAGTGGCTGCCGTGATTACGGTACCACTGTCACAGCAGGCGTCTGTTGGTGCTGTTGGACAACGAGAGACTGAATCAAACTTGTTAGTAAGCGAGTACTGAAAACTACACACACCGAGTTGTGCGCGGGAAGTGGCTGCCGTGATTGCGGTACCACTGTCACAGCAGGCGTCTGTTGGTGCTGTTGGACAACGAGAGACTGAATCAAACTTGTTAGTAAGCGAGTGCTGAAAACTACACTCACCGAGTTGTGCGCGGGAAGTGGCTGCCGTGATTGCGGTACCACTGTCACAGCAGGCGTCTGTTGGTGCTGTTGGACAACGAGAGACTGAATCAAACTTGTTAGTAAGCGAGTACTGAAAACTACACACACCGAGTTGTGCGCGGGAAGTGGCTGCCGTGATTGCGGTACCACTGTCACAGCAGGCGTCTGTTGGTGCTGTTGGACAACGAGAGACTGAATCAAACTTGTTAGTAAGCGAGTACTGAAAACTACACTCACCGAGTTGTGCGCGGGAAGTGGCTGCCGTGATTACGGTACCACTGTCACAGCAGGCGTCTGTTGGTGCTGTTGGACAACGAGAGACTGAATCAAACTTGTTAGTAAGCGAGTACTGAAAACTACACACACCGAGTTGTGCGCGGGAAGTGGCTGCCGTGATTGCGGTACCACTGTCACAGCAGGCGTCTGTTGGTGCTGTTGGACAACGAGAGACTGAATCAAACTTGTTAGTAAGCGAGTGCTGAAAACTACACTCACCGAGTTGTGCGCGGGAAGTGGCTGCCGTGATTGCGGTACCACTGTCACAGCAGGCGTCTGTTGGTGCTGTTGGACAACGAGAGACTGAATCAAACTTGTTAGTAAGCGAGTACTGAAAACTACACACACCGAGTTGTGCGCGGGAAGTGGCTGCCGTGATTGCGGTACCACTGTCACAGCAGGCGTCTGTTGGTGCTGTTGGACAACGAGAGACTGAATCAAACTTGTTAGTAAGCGAGTACTGAAAACTACACACACCGAGTTGTGCGCGGGAAGTGGCTGCCGTGATTGCGGTACCACTGTCACAGCAGGCGTCTGTTGGTGCTGTTGGACAACGAGAGACTGAATCAAACTTGTTAGAAACGCACGCACGCTCGAACGCAGAACGCTTGACCGCGTGACCGCTCTCTGTCTGATAGGTTCCTTAGAAAATTTGCCTTCATACGCAACTTACTTGTCAGTTTCTGATTCCTTTTTGCGCAAACGCTATCTTATGTAGGTGACATAAACTTTAGGTATTGCTTGAAACGAAACAGAAACTTCGATTTTTGTTTTCAGAGTAAGCCTCCAGTCTGCGTCGATAGCCTTGCTTTATCAACATTATCAGGATATCTCAGATCAGAGGCACAATTATTTTTCTACTAACCAGTCGCTTTACTATGACAATGGTATCGTTGCAGAATTGCCGAATAGAATCCATCGATGAAAGAAACTTCAGATAGTGAATGTGCTATTTGTATGAAGAGAGTGATAGAATGGTTTAGATTGGTTTCAACTTTAACCTCGACATTTTAGAAGTGAGTTCTTCCATCTGTAGTTTCTTTCATCAAAGGTAGTATGCCAAAAAGTGTCTACGGTGGCGATTCTGTGACAATATCATTGTCATTTTAAAGAGATTAGTTTAGCAGAAAAAACTGCCCCTGTTAACTCATCTGCAATGTAATGTGATGTTCCTACAAATTTTGATAACTCATCTGCAATGTAATGCGATGTTCCTACAAATTTTGATAACTCATCTGAAATGTAATGCGATGTTCCTACAAATTTTGATAACTCATCTGCAATGTAATGCGATATTCCTACAAATTTTGATAACTCATCTGCAATGTAATGCGATGTTCCTACAAATTTTGACACCCAACTTGTTTGGTTGTGAGTACTTTCGGCGCAATATTTTTTTAGCAAATTACTGTCATTTCATTTGACAGTTACTATGAATTACAATTATTTTGTTTAAGTTAGTTTTCTTCTATTATCTTTGTACTGAATACAAAGTACCGAACTGGCTTTAAAAACTAAGGCATCAATCAAGTCATTTTCGTTTCTCGCCCGAGTCCCGAAACCTTTCATTTCCTTTTCATTTCTTTCTTCACATCCCGAGCTTGTTGAATCTGTAAATATAGAAAAAGAACTATATAATTTAAACTTAATTTTAATTTTAATCAGTTTCGATTTCGATGACGTAAATGATAAAATGCACTAGCTAAGATAGCTATAATCTCTGAGTGACATAAGGTACTTTTTAACCAAGTTTTTAACCATGTGAGCGAAGCTGAGGGTAGAAACCTAACTTATTACTGAATTAACTACTGAAACTACTGAATTTCTTAGGAGTAGAATTATGTACAAATTATTCATAAATTCATAATCATTCTTATTTAGATGACGCTGTGTGGATTATAATTATTATTTCATAATGGCCGTGTGGTGCCGGCTTAGAATATCGACCACCCCAACTCGCGGATCAATTGTACCACCAAACTGCGATCACCACCCAACCAGCATGCCCAGTGTAGGGATTATGGGCATTGTAAATCAATGAAATGCTTATTAGGGGAAGGCCTGCGTCCAGCAGTGCACCAGTAGATATGGGCTGTAGATATTATTTATTCTAAAACTAAACAGCTGTTAGTCTAGCTAGTGATTTTTCTGTTAGGAGTCCTTAATAAATTGTAACAGCTCCCTCTGTGAACAGCTTCAAAAACAGACTCGACCACTGGTTACGAACGCACAATCTGACCACTACAAGAGACAAACTAGTGTAGTTAAATAAAAGCACTGTGATATAGATGTCGTGGCCACATCCTAGAATTGATCACTTCATGATGTGACCGACCATTTCATGAAATGGTAGAATTTCATGACATGGCTAGCTAAAACTGACTATATCGTTTAAGCATCAACGTTTAATGATATTGTTTGGCCATATCATTTATGTAGGGTTTCCATGACATCAAAAGGTTTAAGGCTATGGCGCTCATTACGGGAGGCCTATGTCCAGCAGTGGACTAATATAGGCTGATGATGATGATGATTAAAAGGTTTAATGAAAAATTCGAATTAGGAAGGAACTTTATATTTAAAAATTGCTTAATGCAGTTGGCTTTCAGTTTCGACGTTATGCTCGTTTTTCGAGTGACTTTTATAAAATTCCTGTAGTTTTTTATCGTAACAGCTCTTTACTTCATTTTTGTCTTCTATTTGCACATTATTATTCGCTTTTTTAACTAAATAATTGTCCGCCGACATGATGCATCACAGAACAGAAACAAACAAACACTCAAAAATCACAGATGTCAAAACAAAACAAACAATATCAGCGCCTCTAACGGTGGATAATGTAACTATTTTATGATATTGTTTGACCTTATCATGAAGTAGCCGTGCATTTAGCTTTCATATCGTTAAACGCTGATTATTAATTGATCTGGCCAGACTACATCATGATATGGCCAGCGCGTATTTTCCATTTCATGAAATTCTACCATTTCTTGTAATGGTCGGCTACATCATGAAGTGATCAATTCTAGGATATGGCCACGGCATAGACATATCAGCTCTCAGCTGCTCGTCTATAATTCAATAATACCTATAAATAAATAAAAAGAAACTAGTTCTTAGTTGTGCACTCTTGGCACAGTGGTCGTGGTTATGATGGGGTCCTGTTGAACGGCTGCTCGTGCTATGCGCCGTCATCGTTCCTATTGGTTGCGTTGTGGGAGCAGTCTGTCATGGTGGACTGTGTCAAAGAGGTGATGAGGTCCGACCATTTAGTTGGAGACCGACCACGGGACCTTTTGCCCTCTGCTTTACACCACGAGACACTCCATCGAGTCTTCATTCCGTGCCACATGCCCAAAGAACTTTAGTATTCTTTGAAACGAAGTTCTTTGATGATGGAAACATTATATTAGTCCGATTCGCGGTCCTTGGAATCCTCAGGAAACGTCTCCAGCAACACATCTCATCATTATTATCACCCACAGCCGGATTTTACCCAGTGCTGGGTGAGGCCTACCGAAGTTTGTGGCATCCACCACGGTCCTGTGCTCCATTGACGCCCCCCGATGCGTACTATATCGTACCCGACTTTCAACTGCAGTTGTACTATATTTTATCTAAGTAGGTACTTAAAGGGCTTTCGAGATTTTTGTATGGAGGGTGGCGGTGGTCCTATATTTTTTTTTTTCAAAATGGCCGCGCTCAATAAAAGTTATGCTTTTGGATAGAGGATACTAAAACAAATAAAAAATGTCGTATAAAGTAATGTTCTAAGGCGTCAGGTTTCCCATATATTCTTAGAAGAAAATAACTTATTGGTTTTTCATATGTATGAATATCTCAGAAACCTGACGCTTTAGGACATTATTTTATGGGACAAGTTTTTTTGTTTTAGTGTCTTCTATCCAGGGACCGTACAACCCCGAGTTTGGGTTAACCCCTTCGAATGGGTAACACTATCATCGTCTGCGCATTACGAATGGGTTACCCCTTATTCGGGTTACCCTGTACAAAACCCTAGCGAAAGGGTAACCCTTTCATTGGGTTTTAGCAACGATAGTTTTACCCTTTCGTGGCGCTATCCGATTGAAGGGGTTACCTCTTTGTATGGGTTTTTTGGTGTAACACTATGGTTTCCATTTCTATTGCACTTTTTGAAAATAAATACTAGATGTTGAACAATTAGTTTCGATCGCGCGATCACTCAGTCTGTATACAAGTGTTCTGGTTTTCAGTGTGAACAATCTATAGGCAGCTTAACTTATCCATCCTTATTGATTAGTTGAGCAAACAATCTAGAGGCAGCTCAACTAAACAATCTAGAGGCAGCTCAACTAATCCATTTATAGATAAGTTGAGCAAACAATCTAGAGGCAGCTCAACTAATCCATTTATAGATAAGTTGAGCAAACAATCTAGAGGCAGCTCAACTAATCCATTTATAGATAAGTTGAGCAAACAATCTAGAGGCAGCTCAACTAATCCATTTATAGATATGTTGAGCAAACAATCTAGAGGCAGCTCAACTAAACAATCTAGAGGCAGCTCAACTAATCCATTTATAGACAAGTTGAGCAAACAATCTAGAGGCAGCTCAACTAAATAATCTAGAGGCAGCTCAACTAATCCATTTATAGATAAGTTGAGCAAACAATCTAGAGGCAGCTCAACTAATCCATTTATAGATAAGTTGAGCAAACAATCTAGAGCCAGCTCAACTAATCCATTTATAGATAAGTTGAGCAAACAATCAAGAGGCAGCTCAACTAAACAATCTAGAGGCAGCTCAACTAATCCATTTATAGATAAGTTGAGCAAACAATCTAGAGGCAGCTCAACTAATCCATTGATAGATAAGTTGAGCAAACAATCTAGAGGCAGCTCAACTAAACAATCTAGCGGCAGCTCAATTAATCCATTTATAGATAAGTTGAGCAAACAATCTAGAGGCAGCTCAACTAATCCATTTATAGATAAGTTGAGCAAACAATCTAGAGGCAGCTCAACTAATCCATTTATAGATAAGTTGAGCAAACAATCTAGAGGCAGCTCAACTAATCCATTTATAGATAAGTTGAGCAAACAATCTAGCTAGAGGCAGCTCAACTTTTACATCCTTTTGGATTCGTTGAGTTAAAAACCTTATTTTCAACCTTACGCAAATCAAGTAGAGATTATAATTGCAATATTCTAAAATGCAAAGAGTTACCGTGTTACAGTGTTTGAAAAGGTAACCCCAAACGACCGGGTCATCAAAACTATTGAGTACTCGAAACCCTTTCAAAGGGTAACCCATTCGACTGGGTTTTGAAGGGGTTACCCCTAAGAGCGGGTTATTTATTGAAAGTGTAACCCCTAAGGACAGGGTTTTAAAACAACCTCTTCAAAAAACCTTATCGAAAACCCCTTCAACGGGTAACCAAATCAGTCCCTGCTTCTATCTAAATATATAAATTTTTTGTGCCCCGCGATTTAAAAAAAAAACAACAAAAATGGTGACCGATTTCACCTTCCATGCAAAAATCATAATTAAAGTTATATATTTAGATAGAAAACACTAAAATAATTAAAGTTTCTGAGATATTCACAATATTATAGAGAAAAAAATATAGTTATTTTTATCGAATAACTCAAAAACGTGACGCTTTAGGTCATTATTTTATACCACATTTTTTATTTGTTTTAGCGTTTACTTTCCAAATTAATTTTTATTGTGCGCGGCGATTTTGCAATTTTGAAAAAAATACAAAATGGTAACTGATGTTAGGGCCAAAATTTCCAACCCCTTTGAGCGAAAACTGGTTAATTTACCATTTTACTGCAGATTCCCGATATCTTCCTCGAAGAGTCGCTTCCCTCCCTTGAGTATCTTCTCATCAGCATTGCCGTACTGTTTCCCGTATCTCTCCAACCGGCTCAGCCATTGCGCCCAGTGCTCGCGCAGTTTATCCGTCGATAAGTGGTATGTGTCGGCCTGGTAATACAAGAACGTGAATTAGAAAACGTCTTAACAGTTTCAGTGCCCATGAACAAGGTGATGTTCGGGTTGTTGCAGCAGCAGTGCGGCGCGCACCTAGGCTGGACAGCTGGACATGGGCTAAGGAGGTATGTTATAGGTGTTTTATTCAAATTCATATCATTTATTGTGATTTTATGCATACAGATGTTGTTCTTAGGTGTAGGTAGTCTTAGTGGGTACACAATGCATAAAAACCCTGTCAGGGCCCTACAATTAGGTTGGTATTTTGGGTTCTCTCTTGTTACATTGATAACTTTGATACCTCATATTTATGGAATTAGATAATTTAGGAATGTCATTTTTAAAATAAGTAGTAATTATAAAAGTCAAGAATAGATAATAATTGAATTGAATAAGATCAGGTTTTCAATTTAACTTTTTTACACTGTTTTCTTAGTTTTGCGGGATAAATAGTAAGCCCTTGGGAATGAAATTTATAAGGGACCACCCCGGCATCATTCTCAATTCAATTCAAAAAATTCTCAAACCAAAAGAATCATCAAAACCGGTCCACAATTGGCAGATAAATCTAGAACATACCTACAGCCGAACATAGAATCTCGTGCTTTTTTTCGAGTTTGTTAAAAATGGTACTGAAGGTGCAATGACTAACAGCAATGACTAACAATAACAACTGTAAAAAAAATATATTTTCTATGTTGTGGTTTTATTTAAACCGTGTGCAAGTACCTTAGATCCATCAGTGTAAGCGATGACTAACAATGCATCGCGCACATTAAGATGCTTGTAGTTGAGATCATTGCAAACTGCTCCAAAGTAAGCCGCCAACTGCACCGGGTTGTCGTAGGTAAGGGCTATGGACTTGCGGTGTCTGTCGGATTTCTTCCATTCTATGAGGGTTGGCTTGTCTCTGTAATAATAAAATTTAATCATCAATGCATAGTCAGTTTTATGATAACCACAGAATATTTTTTTATGCCCGTCCCCGTGATATTGTTCCTGCCAAATTTCATTAAGATCTGTTCAGCCGCTAAGGCGTCAAATGGTAACAAACAGACAGAGTTACCTTCGTTTGACCTAAATCTCACCTCATGCATATTATAATACTATACTAGTACCTGATGAAAAATGACGTAGAGGCAGACTATTAGACCCCCGACAAAAAAGACGGAAAGATAAGATTGGTGTGTGTAGCCTCTGTAGCCGTAGAGGCTTAGAATTAGCACCACCCCAACTCTTCCCGTGGGTGTCGTACGAGGCGACTAAGGGACATACATCAGGGGGCAGTAGCGCTCCGTCCAGAGCAATTCCATCACGAAACTGTACTGATTTGGAGTCGCCTTATTTTTGTTTTGAAGATGTTGAATGGCTGTTAAGTAAATCGGTACAGCCGCTCAAATGTTATGGTGGTCCAAAGTAAAATCGTCGATTTTGTCAAAAGAGTGACGTGTCTTTGTAATTTCTGAGGTGACGTACGTGATTTATCTGGTATGGTTACTCAAAACCAGATATGGCTTGCATAACAATCTTTATTGTAATGAAAAAGACCTTCGAATGATTATTTTAATGTGCCATTTGTGCCTGAGTTTGATCTTTATTGGCCCAAGCAAGAGGAGTTAAGATTGTTGCATGCGATTATAAAATATTATTTTAATATTTCCTACCATGTATAAAGAAAGCCACCTTGTTAAATAAAACAATAGGATCACTGACGGGCCCTCCTTTCTTAACCCACTGACTCCCCTCGCGAGTTCACGTAATTCTTATTCCAGTGCCGGCGACTCCCCTAGCGCGTCCACTGTGAAATGTTTCCGGCATCCGGCAATACATTATGAAAATCGTGGTGGCATTGAACGCGTTAAATAAAAAAAAACTACTGAACGGATCATGCTGAAATTTTAAATAGATCTAAGTCCAGGCCTAGCGTAACACTGAAGCTCCTTTTTTTGTCCCACAAATCAGTAAGGGATAGAAATAAACATTTTCATAGTAATAATGCGCGTGCAGAAATTTTATCCGTGAAAGTTTGGTTGTATGTTTGTTAGCTTTTCACTCCAATAACGACGAAAATTCGCGATATATCTCGTTCAAAACCTGGAATATTAGATGCTACTTTTTATCCCGTAAAATGGCGTGCGAAACCACGGACAGAAGCAAGTTGAGTTACAGAAAAGAAATCGCAATCTTCCTAAATACCCTCCCTAGCCTTGAAGACCCCTTGACATTAGAGTAAAATCAGCGAATATTGTGATGTCATTGACACCTTTATCAGAGGCGCCAGTGATAATGTGATTAGATTGTTTGTGTGACGTTTTGTTGTTATTTTCAATGGAATGCGATAGAGGCGTTTGAAAACTACGCAATAGTTTGGCAGTTACTATGTTGTTTACATTCAGAATATAATTATTTAATTATCTGATCTTTTATTTTGAGACAACTCTGAAGCTGTTTTTATTATGAAAACATTTTCATTCAGGCGTTTGTCCTTGGTGATTTTTGTTGGAACTTCAAAACAAACCTACTGGTCTGTCGTAATAAAATAATATTAGAAATCGAATAAAGAGTAAGTATGACTGTACATGTTGAGATAATTTATGATAAAAACTAATCTGATCCAGTTAAAATTTTGCATGGATGAAGCTCTAGATCTGGAACAACTGACTAGTAGGGTTAGGGCCAACATAATCTCTAACAAATAATTTGCTACGCTCATAGTGAATTTCATAATTATCAGGCTATATTAGTCCACTGCTGACATAAGCCTACCCTAATGAGCACCATAGCACCCTGTCATCAGCTTGCCGCATCCAGCATCTGCCTACAGTCTTTCACAGATTGTCATCTCACCTGGCCGGAGGGCGTCCTATACAGGCCTACACTACATTTGCAGAGCCGCGGTCTCTAGTCAAGAATGTTCACCCCAGAGTGGTCTTATGTTCTTTGCACAATAAAAATAAATTTAACTTACTCATAATCAGCAATAGCATCAAAGATCCCTCTATACTTCAACACTGGATGCACAACATTGGACTCTATTGCTTTGGGAGAAGAAACGTGTTTCAGCACATCAGCTACTGACGTCCACACGCCTTCAACATCCTTCTCGATGCGGAGCTCAGAGCGGGGCTGTGTGAAGTAGTTCTTCAGAGTACTGTGGAACTTGCTACCTAATGCCATTTGGGCTGCGGAGAAACAATACAGTAAGATTAGATTAGTGTTCATGAATACTTTGGAGACCAGTTACAGGTTTTCCTATGGGGAGGCTCCAGCCTCTGAAAATATACAGGTTTCACATAGAACTAAGCATTAGATAACTATGGTTAAATTTCAAATCTGTTTTGAAGTTGTATTATTTGTAGTTTATTTGTATAAACTAAACTTTAAACTAAAAATAATAGGGTCATTTTCATTTCATTTCAGTATCCTCTGGCCTCAAAGCAAGAGGAGCTTGCGTTAGTGCTTGATGAAAAAAATTATACTTTATTAATTTATTTATTTAAGGGGATTTTTCAGCTAAATACATTATTATGATTAGAAATGTGTAAACACATGTGATAATAAGTGGCCATCAACTTTTACATCTAGATCCTTTATTAGTAAAGTCTGGTAGTCATCTACAAGACTTTACTGTTATAATAAAGTTTGGGAGTGTGCAGTAGGTGACCTTTTCTAAGTATACATTTATTGTATTTATGGAAATAAAGATTATTTGATTTGATTTTGATTACTCTGAAAAAAATGGTCTTTTAACTAAAAATATTGTATGATAAGGCCTATGAGTTATTTGGATGGTGGTTTAAGACAAGTAAAATGTATCTTTTAAATTCCATACACTCATGCATGAAACAGGATGAGAACAATTGAACAAACACAACTTAGCTTTAAGTTAACAGTTTTTGAATAAAACTTTGAACTTAAATATGCAATCGAAGTTAAAAATATCTTCCTGTCACATTAAACCACTCCTTGATGAGTGAGTCACAGATTGCATACAATAGTGAGCCTGCACGGGCCGTTCGTAGGTACTTAATACGTAGGAAAGTATTATTTGTACAATCAAGATAGGCCAAAAATTATTTCCTGACAGTGAGAGATCTAACTCTCACTCAATTAAGGTTGAAGCTCAAATTAATAGCAAACTCATCATCATCATCCACAGTCGGAATTTACCCCCTGCTGGGTATTAGGCCTCCCAAATTTTGTGACACCAACCACGATCATGTGCTAACCATAATCAAACTCGCCTTAAAAATATTTAGATTGAAACTCACCTTCATAAAACCTATTGAACTCATCCAATCCCAATTCAGCTATTCGCTCCTGCTTCCATTTCTCCAAAGCCTTTGCTGACTCTTCTGTCATAGTCTTATTTAGAATCAATGTGACTGAAGGGAACTGCTTCGCAAAGTCATTGCGGTGTGGTTTAATTTGGAGAATCTTATCCTCGCTTGCATATCCTGGCTGTGCTGGTGAGCTCTTTGTCGCATTACACACTGATGATGTGCTCAAAGCCCTTACAGAATTATTCAGCAAGAGACCAACAAGATTCCCACTGTTCCTTGAGCTCTGCCACATTGTGGTCTTTATGACTTCTGACAGAGGGCTCAAAAAGCTCGAGAGTGAATTTCGCATTGTGAACTTCGACGTGTGTTCGGGGTTTGCGTTGTTTTGATGAGAGTTATTCTTAGCTGCAAGATAGTAGTGTTTAAACGCACGGCGCCAGTGAATGAATGTCATATGATTTGAATTGGCAAGATGAGAGGCTCGTGTCGAATAATACGCAATACAACGAAACGGAAAGTGGAGACTTTCAAACAATAGCTAATTTTGTACCGTGAAAGTATTCAAATGGGGTTATGTGACATGATACCTACTACTACTGATCGGATTACAGCGGAATACAAAAGGTATTTCATCATAAATCCAGCAAGTTTAGAAAGTCAATGCAAACCAGTGCCAAGGTTGCGGAAACCATACAAATCTACACTTACCAGCTTTCTGCAGTCGCTGTTTTCTCTGTTTATTAGT
The DNA here is from genome assembly GCA_963564075.1 of Eupithecia subfuscata. NCBI lineage: Eukaryota > Metazoa > Arthropoda > Insecta > Lepidoptera > Geometridae > Eupithecia > Eupithecia subfuscata. Next base: position 4,627,976 of record OY751106.1, read on the forward strand.
CTCCAATAAGGGCCCGAATAATTCTTTGTTTTCCTTGTTGTACAATTTTATTTTATCCGCCGGTTTCAAGATAGAAGCCTGGCGAATTATTTTGGTCCTCACGAATTCTTTGGACTTCTTTTCAACGGAAACTCTGCGGCCGATTGTACTTATCGGCCGAAACATAACGTGCTACGTATTGATATATAGTTTTGCAAATCCAGAATTCTCAAAAAAATTGCAAGATTTTGCGAAACGAAATTCTACTTTTCCGAGAATAAACTGACAGAATGAATGAATGATATCGAATGAGTGATTGAGTAGAAAAAAATGACAAATATTGAATGAACTTCAAATTGACCCATCGGACATCGACCAATCATTCGACTCGAATTCCTTTTCTAAAAGGGCTATTTCTTCCGTCCACGAATTTTTGTGATTTATATTGATTGTGTGAATTTGTGTGTGTATGATTGGTGTATGACGTTGATTTATTCGAGCCAAAAACAAAAGTAGCACAGTCAACCATAGTTTCAAATAGCAAAAAAAAGATGTCACTGTTTACAAAAAACTTTCACACACACATAGTCGACGGCAAAAATCACCAAAGTGGTTTGGTTATTGGTTGTGGTAACGTGTGGTAACGCATTACGCAACAACGTACATGCGTTTCTGGTTGTAAAAAGGCAGGGTGGTTCTAAACACAATATAAGTAAAATTCTGTAGTTATGGTACGTTCTCCCAGCGCTATCTCAACAAATGGCCTGTGTCGTGTTACCTAGGTACTACAAGTCTACAACTAAACACAAAGACATGCTATTTCCAATCTATTACAATATACTACTTTTATAAAATCAAAGGAAGCTCTAAACTTTTATAGCTTTATTAAATAGTTATTTAATTAACACTATCACTCAGTATTTCAAGAGGTGTTTTCTTCTCCGAGTCTGGAAACAGAATGCCCGACCTCTCGTGTTTTCCCTCCAAAAACGCCCTTGGCTCAATATGACGTCAACTAACCACAGACAAGACTCTGCCGACCAATCCAAAGACGCCAAAAACAAAATAGACGAAAACACGAGAAGTCGTTAACTGTCTACAAAACTAAATACAATTAATTAGGAAGGTTATAAATTACTCCTGTCTATTACTATTTGAACATAAATATTAGGATAGGAGACCTAAATTTACAATTTTATTTAAAACCAATGTCGAAATCATTACACTCGGCCATCCGTCATCATGCGCTCTCCTGAAGCATGGTTACAATAAAATTAAACAATCAAATCCATGTAGCTGATTACATTCTAATCTTAACCTATTAGAAACTATTTACATAATTTTTGTGATTAACAAATAAACATCAGATCATTGTGTTAGTTACATTATTTAACATTCTTAATCATTTGGTACATAATTCTCTACATTTCTACATCTATCGTGAAATCCGATTCAAAGGAATCATTACACTTGGTCAAATTAGATAGGTAACGAACGACCTAACTGAATTAGTTACATTTAGATGTGACTGTCTGAAGATACATTATTTTCTTCTTCATCATCACTATCAGATGATGAACCACTTTTGTTTTCTGAAGGCTCTACATTTTCCAGTAGGGGAGAATTAATATTTATCCAAGGTCTAATGCGATCATGTGCGACTACACTCTCAAACTTATTCCTACGCTTACTAAATCCTGGAATTTCTGCTATTCTGTATCTGTCATTACCTAAAACCTCTATAATTTTGAATGGACCTATAAATTTTGACATAAGCTTTGTACTTTTCCCTTTGTTACTGAAATTGGTTCTTGTTAACTTTATTAAATCTCCTAAATTATAGGTAAGAGCTAATGTTCTACCGGAATCATAATAACTTTTTTGTTTTGCTTGACTGGCTTGGATGTTAGCGCTAGCTTCGTCCCTAATATTATCGAGTGGTTCGGGCTCATTATCAATGCCGAGATCTAGCTTATTTGATAAGCTATCCCTCAACCTGACACCAAACAATAACTCCGTAGCAGTTTTCCGAGTGGAAGCGCTAACTGCGTTATTAATGCCCCACTGAATTTTACCGAGGCACATATCCCAACAGCGTTCGTCGTTACCGCTATTATGCTTAGCTAGGGCTTGCAAGATGGTTTGGTTGTAACGCTCAACTTGACCATTTGCTCTGGGACATGCAACCGCGTTGAGTACATGTTTAATACCATGACTATTGCAAAAGCGCTTAAAAGCGAATGATGTGAAAGATGTACCTCGATCTGATATTATTCGCGATGGTAACCCAAAATCGTAAAATATACTAAGAAGCGCCTTTATCGTAGTCTTGGTTTTTGTGTCCCTAACTGCCCTTGCAAATAAATATTTGGTAAACCCGTCTACAATCGTAAGTATGTAAGAATTCCCGTTTTTACTTTTAACAAATGGGCCAAGGTGATCAATATGTATCGTGTGAAAGGGTATACTCGGTTTTTCAATAGGATAAAGCTGCCCGGTTTTATGCTTTGAAGAAGCATCCTTGTTGTAAGCGCATTGGATGCATGATTTTACATACTTTTTAACGAACCGCCGTAGTTTAGGAAACCAGAATCCCTTCTGAATCCTCTCAGTTGTCTTGGCAATTCCAAGATGTCCTGCTTCGTCATGATTAGACCTACATATTTGCCAACGCGCATCGCGGGGAACGACTATGCATAAATCTTCACCTACACGTCTGTAAACCCTATGATTTTTGATCACATAATTTTTCCTTATATCTTTTGCTATTTCGTCGGTATCTGGCTTTAAGATTTTAACTATACGAGTGATATCGGGATCAGATAATTGTAAAGTAAGTAACCAATCATTGGTCTCAATGCTGTATACTACGAGGGTGGAATCATCCTCAGATTCACAGTTAACAGTAGGGTTACGACTGAGGGCGTCGACGTGCGCCATACGTGTACCAGGACGATATTCTATGCTGAATGTATACTCACTTATCTGTAGCCACCATCGTGCAATACGAGGCACCAGATCACGCTTGGTGAGAGTTGTTCTAAGAGCATGGCAATCTGTGACTACCTTAAAATGTAAGCCTAACAGGTAGACCCTAAATTTTTTTAAGGAGCACACAATTGCTAGTGTTTCAAGCTCATATGAATGCAAGTGGCGTTCCTCGGGGGTAGTCTGTCTGCTAAAATAAGCAACTGGCTTTAGATTTCGAGGATTATCCTGCCATTGCATCAAAATACCCCCGATACCTAGAGCACTAGCATCCGTATGTAGCTCGGTTTCAAACTTAGGGTTGTATAAAGCAAGAGTAGGTCTGCTCATGAGATTTTCTCTCAGTAAGGTGAATGCTCGAGACTCTACTTCTGACCAACTAAACTCTACTCCCTTCTTTAATAAATTTGTTAAGGGCCTAGCGATTTCACCAAAATTTCTGACAAATTTCCTAAAGTACCCGGCTAGGCCTAAAAATTGGCGAACTTCATGTACATTGCGCGGAATGGGAAAATCTCTAACAGCTATAATTTTGCTTTCATTAGGTCTGATGCCTGATGAGGATATTTCATAACCAAGATAAGTAATAGAGTTATCAAAAAATCTACATTTAGCAAGCTTTAAAGTAAGACCGTTTTCTCTCAAAAGTTTTAAAATATCCTCTAGCCTTTTGAAACCGTTTTCTAGATCTACAGACGGAACAAGAATGTCATCTAAATAGGCTAAAGCGGACTCAAACCGTTTCGAACCTAGCATTCTATTTATAGCCCGTTGGAACACAGCTGGTGCGTTGGCAAGCCCAAAAGGGACTCTTTTAAAATGGTAATGCCCATCGGGGGTCACAAAAGCAGTGAGAGGTTGGCTTGCTTCCGCCATGGGGACCTGGTAGTACCCCGACGCCAAGTCTAATGAGGTGAAGTATCGATTGCCACTGAGATTAGTTATTTGGTCGTCAATTAAGGGTAAAGGGAAACAATCCTTTCTAGTTTTATTATTTAGCGCTCTAAAATCAACGCACAAGCGTTGCTCACCTGTTTTTTTTTTAACAAGTAATATTGGACTAGCATAATTTGATTTACTTTCTACTATTATATCATTTCGTAACAAGTCGTCAATAATGTCGCGTACCTGTTGCCTTTCTGAATGAGAGAGGCGATAGGGTCGGTATACAACTGGTTTATCATCTAATAGGTCTATCTTCATTTCTACGGCGTTAGTGCAACCAATTTCACTCAAATTGTTTGCAAAGCAATCTCTATAAGAGCATAATAGTTCATGTAGCCTATTCAAAGAGTTGTCGTCAATGTCGGGCCCTACTTTTATATCGGATTTTTCTATTGGTTCGAATGTTGAAATATCCCGTGTGATTCTATTAGTGTGAAGAACCACTTTCTCTACAAAAGGTATAGCCCTAGCAATTAAAGTTTTCTCTGGCAAAGTCAATTTTCTACCCGACAAATTAGTCAAAACTAAATGACACCTACCCCCGCTGACATGATAAGCACCCTGATGCAAATAATATTCCTTGCCTGGTTCGCTACTACTGTACCCTTCTACGTAGACATCCCCAGAGTAAGAAGTATCCTGTGTTGTGACCTCTACAAGTCCTGATAAAGGTACTTCAATACTACTAGCCGTGACCATTTTTAGAACATGTTCGCTGTGCTCTTGTTCATGGAAATTAGGACTTTTGTAAAAATAAAGTTTACTACTATCCTTGTAAACAGTTACTGATGGAATTTCGGTGAAATTTTGTCCTACAAGCAACGCCGTAGGCATAAAGCTATCATTCACTACCAGAACCTCGATGGTAGCTTCAACATCATCCACCCTAAGGTTCACAAACGTTCTAAATAAAGGTGTAACTGTAGAGTTACCAAAACCTTTGATAATTGGGAGTTGTGTGTATATTTTCGTTAAGTTAAGATTTTTAGTATCAGATTCCCGCATTAAGCTACATTCGCTGCCAAAGTCAATATATGCACTAAATGTTTGTTTGTCGACTTCGATTTGTTTATGAAACTTACCGTTAACATCATTAGTAGTGGATATGTTTAGAGTTTTACGTTCCTCAGTGACTTTGCTCTTGGAAACCGAACGAGATGCCAAAGGCTGAAGCTTGCAGTTCTCGTTATCATGACCTATCCTTTCGCATTTTTGGCATTTAACTATTGGTTTAGTACACTTTTGATAAGTATGTCCCCTTGCACGACAATTAAAGCAAACTACGGAATTACTACCTGATGTTGACGGTGTGTCACCTGGACGAGGAGGTACATCACCGCTGCGTTTCCTACTGTTGGGTAAACTATCAGACACGCGTTGCGAGCTGAGGAAAATTAGCAATCCCTCCGGTTCCTCGCATTGTAGAGCCTGTGCACCATTTCTGATCGACTTATCATGTATACCATGGACTATACAGCCTACAGCCTTTTTACCTACAATTTCGCACCTATTAAGGAGTATAAGCTTATCGTAAAAATATTCGGTAAGGTTTTCATTATTTCTAGTTGTACGGGCTAGCATTTCTTCCAACAGCCGACCATAATTCTGCTCATTGGGAAAAGCTTTTTTTAATTTAGCTTCCCATTCAGTCCATGTAAATATTACGCTTGGAAGGGCTTCGAACCACTTCTTAGCAAGACCCGTGAGTTTTTGTAAAGCAAAATGTATGGTCTGCTGTTGGTCCCACCGGTAAATAGTGGCACATTCGTTAACCTTCCTAATCCAGCTGTCAATACTTTGCGCTTTACTGGAAGGGTCGAATTCTGGCACCACGTTGTTTAAGTTGTTGTTGCTTAGCTTACTATGTGTTCCACGATCTGGATCTGAAACTGAACTTAAAAGTTTTAATATATCCCTTTTAGACCACGTTTTAGTCGATTTGCGCTTCTTCTTTCTTGGTTTGTCCGAAGACTCTGACGAGCTTGATGAAGAGGAGCTCGAGGTAGACCTGCGCCTTCGCTTTGCACGCCTCCTCGCACGTTTGGTCTTCGGTTTTCTCTTCCGTGGAGAATGCTTGCTGGAGGGGGCGCCTGGTTGTTCCTCCTCGGGAGTGTAGGCGCCATCAGACTCCATAACCTCGCAGAAAACCAATAAATTAACATTGTTTAAAATCACTCAACAAAAAGTCACATAGAAGTACCTATCGTAATATTATATCGTTGTGATGATACCTATCGTAAACTATTTCAGCTAAATTAAAAATTGCGGTATAGTAAAATATATTTGATTGATATTAATATTTGTAAATAATATTCAATATTTATTCTTAGATAAAAAAATTAATTAAAGTTAAATAATTTTACTACAATATCTTTGGAGTTCTGTCAAGGCGTACGTAGCCGACATACAGATTCCATGTTGACCCCTCTTATGACATACCTAACCAATGAAATGTAGTGATATACAAAGCCACCTACGGGTCTTGCATTTAATTCTATTTAGTAGTGTATAGCCTTCAAAATCGTAGCCCTTGTAATAGTGACGTACATAGCCACCTACAGGTCCTACTTTCGCTCTCTATAGGCGAAAACATAGCCCTTGCAATTTTGTGACATACATAGCCACTACAGGTCCTACGTTTCACTCTATAGGCGTACATAGCCCTTTAAAAACATAGTCCTTGTAATATTGTGACGTACATAGCCACTACAGGTCCTACGTTTCACTCTATAGGCGTAAATAGCCTTTTAAAAACATAGCCCTTGTAATATTGTGACGTACATAGCCACTACAGGTCCTACGTTTCACACTACAGGCGTACATAGCCTTTAAAAACATAGCCCTTGTAATGTTGTGACGTACATAGCCACTACAGGTCCTACATTTCACTCTACACATATTAGGTACACCTTGAAAAATTAGTACAAAAGGACAAGCATGTACGATTTTTTTAGTTTCAATAAGGTTGGACCGGTCAGATATTTTGTTCAAATCACGTAATAATTTTCACTGGATAGAGATTGTCAACATAACAAAGAAATTCACAGCAGAGCGATCCGCGAAGTGCTTAAAGCAAGACTGGATAGTCTCGGTGCAATACCGACCAGCCATGCAAACACCCCACGAAATGCTATACGTTACAATTTATGTGAATGCAGATACCGGCTACCAATTCAGAACGAAAGGAGTCATGACGAACGGATAGTCTCGGTTTAGTACCGACCATTACGTGTTAACATAGATTCGAAGAAAAAACTGCAGGTAGGCCAGGCAGCTGCACTCTCATATTTTTTTTACGGAATTTTATTACCACTCTTAGTCCAGTAAAACATTAATAAAATACCAAATACCTACCCTTCACCATTTCAAAATGTAAGCAGTCATCACGACCGGATAGTCTCGGTTTGTACCGACCGTTTCGTGAATATGACAACTCGAATTTGAAAAGTGAAGTAGGTAATCGACTTTAAAATTTTGCTATTAAATTATAACGATAATATCTGACCAGTGCAGCAAAATAATTCATGATATTTTTATGAGCAGATTAGAAAATAAATAGTGCACTATACTTACCTTTACTTGGTTCAATCCCACTTCTGAGATTTTATAAAATCAAAGGAAGCTCTAAACTTTTATAGCTTTATTAAATAGTTATTTAATTAACACTATCACTCAGTATTTCAAGAGGTGTTTTCTTCTCCGAGTCTGGAAACAGAATGCCCGACCTCTCGTGTTTTCCCTCCAAAAACGCCCTTGGCTCAATATGACGTCAACTAACCACAGACAAGACTCTGCCGACCAATCCAAAGACGCCAAAAACAAAATAGACGAAAACACGAGAAGTCGTTAACTGTCTACAAAACTAAATACAATTAATTAGGAAGGTTATAAATTACTCCTGTCTATTACTATTTGAACATAAATATTAGGATAGGAGACCTAAATTTACAATTTTATTTAAAACCAATGTCGAAATCATTACACTACTTAATGAACAACAATGATGGCAAGACGTGTCTAGACCGAAGTGCGATCGAGACAACAGTACACGCGAAACACGTACGCCGGCAGCGCCGCCCCCCGGTTCGACTATGACTGAGGTGGGTGGACCTAATTGGACTCAATTTGAGCGTTCCACTTTCGAGAAACCATCTCCCGAATTTTACTCACATCGATGGTTCTAAAGCACGGAATATCGTTGGCCTCCAAATTCAAATTACGAGAACTTGCACTTAGTAGGACCAAGTAGGGCGGGAGGCCAACCTACACCAATAGGTGCTCATAGCTATTATCATCCAAATTAGGTGAATAGCGAATAAATTCTTCCGGTTCATATTTCCTAATGGATTGGACAAACCAGAACCACACAGTAATGACCATAATTAGAGCCTGGCACGGGCCAATAACGGTTTTTCGGCCACCTTTGTATAGATGGGCATTCGTCAGGCGAAAAAGCTATCATACCGTAAATACTTTGACCTAGCTTTATAATCAGGGCAAACGTTCATTTTCGACTTAGACAAGATGAGAAAGTAATTAGTACATAATAGGGGTAGTTTTCACGGAATTTTGACAACAGTTAGGCACCTACACCTACCTAATCTACTACCATCTGTGACTGAGGTGGGTGGACACAATTGGACTCAATTTGAGCGTTCCACTTTCGAAAAGCTAGTGCCCAATCTTCCAAATACCGTTGAATGGGGTGGCTATGTGCCACATTTCAAGGTTATTCAGTGTTAGCAAAGCCAAAATAAGTTATTTTTTAGGAAAGTAATACAGATAATACTCTTTATATATTAGTTTACATGTTCTTTATCTCACTATTATTAAAATAATCATACTTTGGTAGAAAAATAAAAAAAATGGTGGCACATTCTCACCTGACCAGTGGGGTGAGAATGTGCCACTTCACAATTCTCTTCCTATCTCTTACAATTTGTGAAATGGCACATTGACACCTATCTATACTTCCAAAGTGATCCACCAGAGAACGATAGAAAACAAAAACTTGAATGTTGCCATCAAAAATTCACAAATAAGGACGAATTTTTCTGCGTACTCGTGTCAGGCCCAAAAATTAGTATGGCCCTTGAGTGTCAACCTCCACGCGACTTGTGCCCCTTTTTTTTGACGTTTATAATGCCGTGGCATTATTAAGCACTGAAATAATACAAAAAAACGTAGATCAGTACGATTCTATGCTAATGTATGGCAACACAGTCAATTTTGAAGCGGTACATTTGTGGCACATTTTCACCTGCGAAGTTTTGATATCTTGAAAAAATTCCCGTATATCAGTCAAAACAAAACATTATCTTATAGATTTATATTCATTCAATTGCCCATAAAACATACTTTATGCATAACATACCTCGATTACGACAGCTTCCGTAAATTATGCTGGATAACATAAAGTTTACACCTGACTTCAAATTTGACCGCTCAAACTAAAAACTTCTACAAACTGATTGACACTGACAGTTGAAAGTAACTGTCTTGCAATATGCACAAGGGATGGAAAAATGTTTTTAAAATCGATTAATCGAAGAATAAATCGTCATAAGTCAAAGTAAAAAAAGGAATTGACAATCATCTTGCCGATGACCCCCATTGCACATTCTCACCTGCGTGGCACATAGCCACCCCATTCTACGGTACTGACTAGGATAGGGCTAGGTAATTAAGGTTAGACCTGTCGTCTGATGGTCGTGTGTGTATGGTTCCAAAAGCGATATTAGGTAGGTACAGTTAAGTCGATGAGTTAGAGCTTCTACGCCTACGTAAAAGAAACTCAACTCACTACAATTATAGGTAAGTATCCACCTAAGCTTCTTCGATAACCACACGGGGTTATTAAAGTTAGTGTCCTACTTAAAAAGCCGAAATGACCACAACAAACGCCGCAACATGCGTGCACTTTCAGGAAGCTGAGTCCGTTATTTTCATAGCCGCGCTTGCTAGCTTCAGCTTCCGTTCAGTTCAGTCCCTTTTAAATACGGAAATGAGGTCGTTTATGTTAACGAGGCTGTATTTTTTTAAAGGTTTCTGTGCGTGGTTTTAGATAGAAAATACTCAGTAAGGGCACAGATTAGATAGGTAAGGGTCCTGCTTAGGCCGAGTAGGTAGGTTAGGTAGATACCTACTTCGATTTTACTTACATTTTTATATCGATGACATTTATATAAATAGATAGGGTACCAGAGCCGCCGCCGCCGCCGCCGCCCCGAATCGTCATAAAAAATTCCAAGGGGTCAAGAATTTTTTATGGGGGTTGAGGAGGTAGCAAACCTTCCCCCCATCCCCCATTTCGAACAAACGATGCACCAAACACCCTGTATATAGGCTACCTACCTATTAGGAATCTTAACAATAATCTTCCATCCAACAGAGAATTACTTAGGTACGCCCTTTTGGTTTAAATGAAAACCATCAAAAGCTAGATAGGTAACTGTCATTTACCATAACATTAGCTTCCCTATCGGCATTCCTCGAATGATAATAATCTTGAGCGACCATTATCCAGGGCTGGACTCAGGAACAACCTCGTTATGGATATTTTATTGGTCACTTTCACCAGCTGAATGGCGATTACCGAGAATTAGATAATTATCTACCTAGCTCTTAACTCACCTACCCTCTAGGTAGGTACCTACCTACCTACCTACCTAGATGAAGGTTGATACTTTCAAATGAAGATAGGTAAGCTTTTTGATTGTGAGAGTCAGTGGTGTCGATTTTGTAAAAATTTAAAACTTGACTAAGCACCAAAAATTTTGCCTTTTCTTCATAGATATGTAAAATAGGTATCATTCTATGTCATACATAACCATATCATAAAGAATAACGTAGATACGAAGTTCTAGTGAAATTGCTAAGTTTAAAGTTACGGATCCTCAGTGTTACTGAAATAAAACAGGTCATCACATTCATAAGGGCTATATTCCTTCCTTTTTACAACATAAAACATTTTATCAAATAACTCATCTTTCATTTTGCAGTAGGTACCATTGACAGATTGGGTGTTGCACCCTCCTGCCAACTATTCTGCAATCTAACAACAAAATTATTTCCAACTCATAAACCTATTGCGAAAAGATTTTTTCTCGTAACTTGACACCCCTCAGTCAACAACTTTGCACACTTAGGTTAGGCCGAGAGATGTTCTTTGCAACTCTTACCAGTTACCATTGATCGATTGAAGCTCACAATATAGCGAGTTCCAGCTTCTTGACGCGCAGCAAGAGCCTGGTTTTCATCTTCAAGAAGTCCTCCACAGCTTTGTCTGCACAGCGTAGTGGACTGGACGCGCCAAATGTAAACTTGTAAAGCTGCATAGGTAGTACCTAAGAACTTCCGCATATTTAATCTTTGCGTTCGCTTAGGTATTTTGTTTATGACCACTAAGTACTTACTACTGGAGTTACGAAACTGACTACCTACTTACCTATTAGGTATTTTAATGGTAAAAGGATGCCCTTCAAACGTCCCTGTTACTTCCCTGTTATCTTATCATAGTGCCGCGCACTGCGGCATGCGTGTGCGCATCCCAAACACTTTGAAATGCGCGTTGATTGGTGCAATTGGGTCGTCTTGGTTTGATTTGCTTGTTTTTATGACTCCATTTAACTTACAGACCGGCTGATTAATTTTCATTTAATTTTGATGAATTTAAAGAATTTAGGTCATTTTTATGGGTTGTTAAAGTGGCAGGGTGATTCTCACGACCAGATCTTACGACACATCCAAAAACGTAGGAACGTACCTAACTCACTTGGTTGTGGATTGGTGTTGCAAACATAGGAAGTAGGTAGTTAAAACAATTATTTTATTATTTTCCATAAAAATAAGTAAGTAAGTACCTAGGTAAATAATTGTTGGAAGTTTGGTGCACAATGAACCGAATTGATAACAAATTGTCAGAAGAGGTTAGATAAATAAGATAATACCAACAATGGATGTCTGATCCATTGTTGGTATAGGTAGGTATCTCCGATAAAATTTCTGAACAGATCTTTTGAAATGAAACAGGAGCGTATTTGTTTTACAATAGGTAGGTAGGTACCTAGGTATGGCTGTTTGTTGTTTACAGATGAGAGGAATCTTAGATACTTTTCGAATTGAAATGTCTTAAATACTTACACATCCAGCACAAATGCTGCTAGATTTATAATGGTAAATTGTATTATGTAGGTACTCGTCGAGAACTACATTTCGGAAGACAGCTGTCCTCAAATCATTAATCTCGGGAACGGGAACTGTCCATCCTACCTAGGTCCTACCTGCATAAAATTTTATAGGTAGGTTGGTAAGTAGGTATGTAAGTACTTAATTTTGGCAGAGCCAAAGTGGAAAGCTTTTAGGTAGCTACCTACTCTGCTAGTGGGAAACTTTGCAGAACTGTCTACTGGGTAGGTAGGTAATGTTACTACTCGACTGTGTTTAATTTAAAACCATTTTTTTGCTAGGGAAATACTACATGTTTAAAAAAATTTTTTTGTTTAAGTAGGTAAGTACTTAAACTTCCAATTGTTCCCGCGTGTGCCGTAAGAGGCGACTAAGGAATATCAACCGGGTGCAGGCCGCAGCGCCCCCTGCAGAACAATTCTACCGAACCACCGAACTGTGATCCCCAAACCGCATGCCCAGCGTGGGGATTATGGGTATTACTCCCATCCATGAGATAAAAGCAAAGACATTTTAACCACAATTTTGGAAATGTCTTTGGATAAAAGTCAATAAGGCGCTTATCCAGGGTAGCTGAAACCTGCTGAAACCGCTACCGCATTACCCATGCTAAAACGAACTTCAAATTAAGTGTCGTCGTTTGATAGTTGACGTGTAAAAGATTTGTAACAATAAATAAATAATGCTGGACAATTCACACAGCATCTAGTCTAGCCCCAAGCTAAACAGAGCTTGTGTTATGGGTAGGTACCAGTTAACTGATTTACTTAATTACCTACCTACATAATACAATACATTACATAGATATTTTGTATTATATAGAAAAACATCCAGAACCCCTGACTGAACAAATATTTGCAGATCGTACAAACATTTGTCCCGAGGCGGGAATCGAACCCGCAACCTCCTGCATCGCAGGCGGACCTTCGCCCGCTGCGCCACAGAGGTCGTCAATACAATACTATAAGCTTTTAAATTATTTTTTACGACATTTGACGGATGTATTGTACTGTTAGATTGAAAACGTCATAAGTAGAAATTAATAGATAAACTTTCAAGTGGTGGTGGAACCTACCTATTTTGTGGAAAGAGTACCACCTACCCTCTTCCTACACTATACAAACTAAAACATATAAAGAGGCATTAAAAAAAGCTTATGATAGGAAGCACAAACTGGCCAATCGATTTTTTAAAATTCCTTCGTTTAACAGAATAATAAAATAAAATAGGTGGTGGCGCTGATTTGGGTCGGGGTAGCGCCTTAATAATGCGAATTCGTTTCATAGCGAAGATTTTTTTTCAATTATTGGTATTATGCGTCAGAACCTCAGAACCATCATGACATAGACATAAGTAAGTACTTACTAGGATTGTGTCGTTCATGAACGAACGGCTCATATGATCCGCATCACGGGCCGCTCGTGATTGTTCCGAACAGTCTCGACGAAAAGACCCGTTCATTTCTACGTTCGGTTCATCGTGAATGACTGAGACGCGCGATCGCAAAGATCGCAAAGATCCGCTGCGTCTTGCTCTCGCGAGGCCGTAAGTGGTGCGTGCGAGTAGGATAGGACACATTCTGTGGCTTGTATCATCTACTCACAGCCTGATTAAAAGTAGATACCTTTAGGGAACGTAATAGAGTCTGTTGTCGCAGTATGGTACTTAGGTATTCATTCCTTTATTCCTTACCAAACATTACGTAGGTATAACACGCAGAAGTTAACTAGGCACCTCGTGCCTAGAAGTTTACTTGGCACCAGGTGCCAAGTTGATTTCTGCGTGTTGTACACAACTGTTTTCTTCCTATAATAGTAAAAATATTACTACTGATACTTGATACTTTTGTTCCAATTTACTTGAAACTTTAAAGACCTTCCTTACAAATAAATGTTTTAACTATTTACCAAAATACCTATTTACATTCCATACGAAAACCAGTTAGCAACCAAATCGATTTTATACTGACAGACGAATAATAATCATAATCGATTTACCCGATAGCCCGAGAGAGTAGGCTATTATTTTTCGAGTAGGTAGGTACATGTAAGTACTTGGGCATCTAAGTAGGTATGTAGGTAGGTACCTACTGTACGTACCTACTACCTAGGTAGGTTAGGTAAGTTGGTACCTCTATGTAAATTATTTACCAACAAGGAAACCCGCTTGCACAAGTTCATAAAAATATCAAGCATAGGTACCTAGGTAGGTATTAAATCAAAGTGAAATGAAAGCTGATTGAAATGGTCTAGCAATAGTCGGATAAGCTTTGTAAAGTTTTGGTAAGTACCTAACTAGGTAGGTAGGTAGTCCTTAGGTATTATTTCTAAAGTAGCTTTCCTCAAAGTCGTCGCATCAATCAATCCATTTTTTAGTAGCCTTGGGATCCTTTAGGAAGATAAAATTTATAAGAAAAGCATCAGACGAACGAAGGTGTTATTGTAGGTACCTAGGTAGGTAACTAGGTATTAGCATTCGACACAGACAAACCTCACCTCAAATTAATAAGCTTAGCTACTACCTATTCAATTGCCTAAATTAAATTCTCATTCAATTCAATAGGTAGTAGCCTTGGTAGTAGGTAGGTACCCAGGTACCTAATTGAGTAGGTACCTACCTAAGGAGTTATATATTTTTCTGTCGGACAACATTACCTACTTGCTTGAGTTTTTTTATAGCTCAGTATCTAGTACCTACCTACCTAGTAGGTATCTCGCAATTTGACCATTTTAGACGCACCTACCTAGGTATAATAAAACGACGGTTGTTGGAGGCACGCAAGATAGGTAGGTAACTATTTACACATCTTTCTACCTCCTGTGAGGAAGATATACTAACGAAGATATAGGTACCTACCTACTAGAAGAATCTAACTTGAGACGTTATAAGTAGGTAAGTACCTATCTCAATTCAGGTCAATAAATATCTACCTACCCAGCAGCAAGTTTTTACTCTATGTACCTACCATAATTTAATGATAATTGGATCATGAATGATATACCTAGACCGAGAATTCGAAAAGATCCACCACAGGACCAAATCAGTCAGTAACGAAACGACGCGACGACACGCAACGAAACGAACCGATCTCGCACAGGCTCAGATCAGTCAGTCACAAAATCGAAAAGATCCGCCGGCAAAAACAATCATTCAAATGAACGGATCATATGAACCGGATCATTTTCGTAACGGGTCGTGACTGATATGGATCTTTGTGAATGAACGAACGACACACGCCTAGTACTTACCTACTTATATCAAATCAAATGAAAATGAAAGTGTATATTTCATTTCAAGAACCAATAAATAATTATTAAGCAGTCTAAAAGGACTGCTATCCAAAAATTTCAGGAATGAACCGACGCTTGCCGCCTTGTGCCGCCGTGATGCAACTTGGACCTCATAGACTATAAGGCAAACCCGTGCGTTCTCGTCAGCGCGATCTAGCCCTCGTTCACGTTTACTAGCGACATCTAGTTATAATCTGAGACAATTCTAGTTTTAACTGAGTACCAATAGATGGCGCGAATTACGCACTATGTTGAAGTGCGCAAGTCATTTTGGAATGTTGTCATTAGACAAAAAGACATTTATTTATACAAATACAAATACAAATGTTTTTTATTTCGTTCACAAAGTAGATTAATTCTATAAATTATTTTGAAACCTCCTTTTAAGTATAAATACTTGTACTAGAAGGTTCCGCTCTTCCTAAGTTACATTCGCCATAATTGAACAGAAAGTTTTTATATTAAAACATTTACGTCAATACAGAAAATTTTAAAAAATAATTAATAATAATAGTTGAGGGTAGGTAAAAGCACAGTTGAACGGAATGCTTGAGTTGTATTGTTGAGTGCTCAATGTGGTGTGGTATAAGTCAAAAACTCAAAGCGTTCATGAAAAAAATAATTAAAAACTAAGTATAATATAAAACAAAACAAAAAATTAAAAAATCAAAAAAATCCTTATGCTATATGTGGGTCTGGTATGTTATTGTGTGTGTTCATGTG
This sequence comes from Eupithecia subfuscata, assembly GCA_963564075.1. Taxonomy (NCBI): domain Eukaryota; kingdom Metazoa; phylum Arthropoda; class Insecta; order Lepidoptera; family Geometridae; genus Eupithecia; species Eupithecia subfuscata. The sequence goes on from OY751106.1 coordinate 4,644,088, forward strand.
TGTTAGTGTGTGTTAGTGTGTGTTGGTGTGTGGTGCTCCTGAGGACACCGGTCTCTTAAGAGTCCGGGCAACAGGAGTTACCAGTGTGTGTGTGTGTGTGTGAGGGTGTGTCTGTGTGTGTGTGAGAGGGTGTGTGTGTGTGTGGGTGTATGTGTGTGTGTGCGAGTTTTTTTATCGATTTTAAATATAGGTAGAAAACTATAAAAAAACTAGGAATCAACCATAAAGAGTGCCTCCACATCTTCGTAACATAAGCACTTAAGCCATTATTATACACTATCACTTAATCTCACTCTATATAATATCACTTAATACATATTTACTTACAGAAAACATAATAGGTACCTACACAGGTTACGTGACTTACGTGTGGTCCCCGCACTATGTTCAGATTATAATTCTTCGCATCCGACACTGTCGACCCCAATGACATACGACCGACACGACGTCTCCTTTAATTCGACAAGCCAAGTCTCTCCCTATATTCAAGCTCATGGTCTATGAACCCTTTCTTACCTCTACTTCAAACTGTTAGGTACCTAATATCAAATTAGTATCACTAGGTAGGTACATACCTAGTATAAAACAAAATCGCTTTCTCTGTCCTTATTATGCTTAAATCTTTAAAACTACGCAACGGATTTTGATGCGGTTTTTTTAAATAGATAGAGTGATTGAAGAGGAAGGTTTATTTTATATAGTATTAGTATAAAATAATACCTAGTAATACCTAGTAGTATTTTATTGCACCCGTGCGAAGTCGGGTCGGGTCGCTGGTTTATGTTATGATGATACACCTTATTAATATTTATTTTATGTATGTAAGTATATGTCTTATTTATTGTGTTCATAGCTATCAGTAGGTATTTGCTTACGTATGTTTAATCAAAATATTATAATGAATAATGATGATACTGTAAAACAAGCCACCGTCTATACTTGTTCTTCCACTTCCTGTCCATCCAAAGGTTGCCTGGAAGAGATCGCTCATAGCGATAAGGCCGCCGATTGTGCAACGTAATCTGTGTTTGTCTTTTCCTGTCCTGTGTTTCTGATTTATTTGGTGTGCAATAAAGAGTAAGTACCTACCTACTTGTATTGTATTGTCTCCGACGTTCTTTTGCACTGTCAGATGGCCTTTTTTCATGCGGGCACATCCGGCTACCTTCGTGAACGATCATGTGAATGTGAATGAAACCACCAGATTGCATAGAAACTAATAAAAACGTGATAGAAACCTTGGAAAAATTTATTATAAAAGTCAAGTACGAGTAGGACTTGTGCGAGGGATCCGTACAAACTTTTAGTTACCCTAATGAAGTCCCTACCCCAGTTATAGTTAAGGCGCATGTATGATTCAAACTAGCGCCACTGCCTTTTCTTTCATAGAATTCCGTTAGTCAAAGTAATTTTTAAAAGTCCAATGCATAGTTTAGGATATCTATCGCTTTATTTTTTCATACCCATTTGAGCTCATACTAATGAGCTCAAATCATGCCAAGTTGCATTTGAATTCAATCAGTAGCATATTTTTACTTTCATCCACTCTCCCAAGGGAACATTAATAAGCATTATATCGGAGCTCGTTGCACAAAACGAAACGCTGAATATTAAATTTTTCGACAACTTATTCTGTAACTAGGGTTGCCAAACTTATTTTGGTTCGAATATAGCTCATAAAAATATGCTCTTAAAAATATAGTAGTATACCTAGGAAAAGTCGAAAAAAACTGATTAGGTTGGTACGTAGTTTCTGTTCAATATTTATATATTAATCTGTTATATAATATAATAACTTATATTACATTTTGTGAAAATTATTATGTGTGACAATAACAGGGCTTACTACAAAATGTCACACTGTGTGACTAGAGCTATGAGCTAGAGGTTCAAAAATATTTGAGACTGGTTTTACTTCAACACCAAAACGAAGTAGCAACTTAATTTCGGAAAATAATGTAGGTAAGTGAAAAAAATTAACAAATATTTGTTTGTTCGAAACCCTAATTCTTTTTCTAAAAGAGAATAAAATTAGTAAAGAAGAACTCCACCTTGAAATTCTTGAAATTGGCTCTATATTTGCATCAACTACCTACACGTCTTCTATCAAAGTGCGCGTCAATCGCGTTGCGACTTGCGACTTTGACAGTTAGTAGAACGTATACTACCTCTTTGACGGCAAATTATTGTCGTTGACATCTATTTTGCCAAGATGTCCTTCAAAATGCGATGCGTTCCGTTTCACGGATTAAAGAATTGTGGCGAGATATTATGCCGTAGAAGTATTCCTTTGGGCCCTTTTAGGCCACAAAATTATAGTACTCACCTAGTTTCGCTTAGGTACTATATAATATTTTTTCAAGATAAATAGTAGGCGGAGCTTAAATATAGTAAGATGCCATTGCCAACCTTACTATAGGTACTATATAGTAAGTACCTATAGTAAGGTTGGCAACCCTATCCGTAACCGTAAACTTATATGCGGGCGGTGCGACTTGCATCACGCACTACAATTTTACGCCGTGTTTCAGGGAATTTGTTTGGCAGAATGTATGTCGGTTAAATAAAATTAAACTTTGCGTAATCGTTGTTTGAGCAGTGTTCTCGTTCAAGGGTGCGAAAGATATAAACCAGATAGGTCTTTGCCCAGCGGTGGTAGCTACGTAGGTATCTAATTTGTTCGAAAGTTAAGAAAACCTTGAAATACCATAGCTAACATATTGTGGAGACTGATTTGTCTTCCCAACCCAAGGACTTTGCTTCAGTGTCCTAAGGATGTAACTGGTGGGAAGCCATATGAACTAGGTACTTAACGAAACGACCCAACTTGATCGATTTTTGGACTGATATTTTGAGTGAATGCTTTCTTTGAAATAGTTTTAAAATATTACATATTAAAATATATTTTTTGTTCAACCTAACAATTAATAAATAAATAAAATTATTTAAGTACTTTTGACTGAATAATGGTCACGCACGTTTAGTGGATCTATATTGCTAGATAAAAGATCAGCTAAAATTAGTTGACTTCACAACATTTTCAAATGTTTCCTTCTGCAGAAAAAAAAAAAATTACCTACTTCCAGAAATTTTACATATTTGTGCGTACACAGATTAACTAGAACAAGACCAACGTTTAGTACAAAAAGTCGATAGTCTGGCCGATTGTCGAACGTTGAACCAGAAGAGAAGACTATAAAATGCGCCAACTCTTTTAAATCTATAAAACTCCTAATAAAGATGCAGTTTCGCTATGGTTTGGTGCAAGAGAAATATTTTATTAAACAAAAATGTACATATAAATATCTTTATTTTTGTGACATTAAGTATTAAATTACTTTTATCTTATAAAATTAAACTTAATTAAACACAAAAAGGTCAGCAGCTCAGCTTAGTGCTGCTATGGCACAAGGGCCATAGCAGCGCTGGTTTTCGGCGGTGCTGGGTGATAGATGGAGTTGCTGACGACTCGGACAAAATTTATTAGGACACAGTGTCCCAATTGACACTTTTGATTTTAATATTTTTTACTCTGTCGATTCGGACACCATCAAATTATTGAAGCTGTTGAGTACAGTCAAGTAAAAAAATGTTAAGCAAAATATAATATAATGTGATAAAGCAAATTGCTTTGAGAGCGTGTGGTACATTAAAGTTTAAAAAAAAATTGGTTGTCTGTAAAGTCGGTTTACTGACGATAGTTGAACGTGACAACGTCAAAATACTGATGGCATTTGATACTCGATCAAAACATGTAAATGTACTATAGTATAGCAGCTGTCCACGCAGACGCATCGCTCACTCAAGTAGGAGAGAGACGGATGTCGAGCGCTCTCGCTTGCACTTCAAGCCTTACATGGAACGCCTCAGAGCGAGGTAACGCCTCAGAGCAAGGTAACGCCTCAGAGCGAGGTAACGCCACATGAGTCATGTTTTTTCGTGCGTGCAGCCGGCTCTATCGAATTATAAGACGTTGTCACGTCAAAAAACAATAAGTCTTACTCATAGCGAATATTTGACATAAATCAACATCTTGTATACTTAGATATCTATTTAAGGTCACTTAAAAATATCTCAAAGAGGTTTTTTAATTAAGACAGTATAGGAGTATGTATAAAAATCACAGATGATCAGTTCAAATAGACCTAAAATTACTACTTATTATTTGTCAGTTTTCAACATCAGCAAGGCCTATTGTCTGCTGAAAAAAATGATAGAACTATCAAACAAAATAAAAAGTACTTAACCCACAATAATCACAATATTTCACACAGCATTTGGCACATACTTAACCTATAAAACACTTTAAAATCAACGAAATAAAAAACATTAAAAATGTTAACTAAAGATTTTCTTATATGTTAAACATTTTTCTATCTTTCCTTACATATTAAAAAAGTTATTATATTAGGAATGTTTAAAAACCACAGACAATTTATAGGAAACTGAGAAAAATATCCCGACAACATTTACTGATTTGGCGTTGTTTATTATTATTTAAAAAATTACCTAATTATCCTAAGCGCTTACACAAGCATGTATTAAAATCACAGGTAATCATAAGTTCAATCATAGACTTAAAATTACCACTAATCATTTATTAGATTTCACGCATCATCACCAATGGGCACCAAATTGGGCAATGTTATTCAGTTTCCTACATGTCTTTTCATTTATTACGGAATGCCAAAATTCAACCATATTTGTGGTACGGTGCGGGCTATCGAATATGTTCCATTTATTATAAAACAAGGAAGACTCGTTCAGCCAAGTGCAAATCAAATAATGATTAAATTTTATAAGTTTTTTATTTTTGGGACATACAGCCAGGCATCGTCTATTACTTGTCTTGGTAAAAGAGATAAAACACTACACCTTTTATGTGTTTATTTTCCAATTTTAATTTAGATTTTTTTTATGCCTAGTTAATTGGCTTTTCGCCATAGACTCTGCGTAAAATAGAAATAGCTACCTTTAATATTTGCTTTGGGGAATACTCGTTTAGTTTAAGAGCCTTAATGGCACTTTCCTCCAAGTCCAGCACAAAGGTCTGCGGATCAAACTCTGGAATTTTGCTTTTAATGAGGTTAAACACGTAAATATTTGTAGGTTTTGCTGGCAGTAGTACGTATAAAACTAGAATTATATTGAAATGAGTGGCACTACTCCCCAAATCCACATGCAGAGTGTAAAGTTGCTGAAACAGTCTTAAAAATAATTTAAAGTTCCATCGCACATGACTGTTAGATTAGGTTTTATAAATATTTCCTTGCAATATTTTCCCGCGAAAACCAAGATCCTAGTCGTGTAGTGACTGTAGTCAGCTATCACAAAACTTGGAAATCTTGGGGGGATTATGATGTCGGTAATGGTATTAAAAGATACCTTTTTCATATCTACTGAACGATTTCTTCTTCGATACAGTATTTTCTTCTTCGATTTTAGGATGCACGTTTCAAGTTGTATTTTGTAATTGGTTCGCGACAAAATCAGGCTTACACTGTTCCTTGTTTGCACTGACATTTGATCGAACGCACTGACCTTCACTTACTTGCAAGACGAATTGTTTTGTTACCTGGGTGTCAAATAAAGCGAAATAAAGCTATAAAATAAGGAGATAGAGAGAGTGTGACCTTGTTATGCATCTATTTCGTCATCTTGCTGTGCCGCCCCGCCGCCGCCGCCGTGCCTCTGTGAAAATCTGTTTTTTAACTGACTGTACAATGCAGCTATTTTTAATAGTGTCCGAATCGACATAATTAAAATATTAAAATCAAAAGTGTCAATTGGGACATTGCGTCCCTATATATTTTGTCCGAATCGACAGCAAGTCGATAGATGACTCCTGTATCTTTATACCCTTTCGACACGACAAATCAAACTTTACCTACGTACCTATGTATATCTCCTTTAATGAGTGTACAGTGCAATAATTACAGGTAGGTACAAAATTCAAAATTCTAAAATTCTTTATTCCCTTATATAGGTACAATAGGTAGGTAGATATATTTAAGTACCTACCTACGTACTCGTTGGGTGTAGGTGAAACTTAGAAAAAGTCAGATTCTTAAAATTTAAATAAACATGGAAATGGAAATAAAGGAGAGTCTATTTATTCTATGTGAACGTCCATATGAAAGTAAGATATGACAAACGTGTGTTTATTTATGTAAAGCTCTAACATATGTAGGTACCTGCCTTCTCTACGTGTTCTTGAAAACCCCATCAGCATTGAATTTGATAAAAGGTAGGTATACTGGTCTTAGGATACCTACTATACTATGACTATACCACACTCATAAGTCTTAAGCCAAAAAATGTTAAACCTACTACACTACACTCTTAAGTCATAAACCAAAAAAATTTAAGAACTTTCTCCTTTGTGTTCGAAGCCGAACAGAAGGACAGAAGCCACCAAACCAACAAGGACAACAACACAGTAAAAAAAGTAAAACCAACGATTATTTCCCTGAAACCTTTGTTTCCATGTCAAGCCGCTCTTAGCTCCAACTTGCGCCAATCTAGGAAACACTTTAGCCCCACTGACCTGTTTCAGCATCGTATCGTAAAGCCTGAGGTACCTACTGCCCTGAATTACGACATTGTCGTTTACGACCCTTTTGTTGACGACCACTGACGGACTATGGTGTAAAAGATTTTGAGCTTTATGCCAGTTTATTACGAGCTAAGTTTTAGAGCTTGGGAATTTGTAACAATGTTTAAGGACGTAAAGCTTTGTGTGCCTATGTACCTAACTTTTAGATTCAGGAATGACTTAGGAATTAATTTGGGCTTGGGTTGAGTGATTAGAAAATGTTTTTATCTTTTCATTACCTTTTTGTTGCAAATTAAGTAAGTTTCATATTAATGAATCTATTTTAATGAATCTATAGTCGTCGTGTGGTGCCGGCTACGAATTTGCACCACCCCAACTCTTCCCGCGGGTGTCGTAAGAGCGATTATGGGATATCCATGGGGGGGCGGGCAGCAGCGCCAACTGCAGAACCATCCTCAACCCGCATGCCCAGCGTGGGGATCATGGGTATTAGCCCCCATGAGATAAAAGCCAATAAGGCGCTTATCAGGGGGAAGCCTGAGTCCAGCAGTGGACCATTATAGGCTGTTTAGGAGGATTGAGGAGGTCGCCGTGTGGTGCGGACTTAGAAAAATCATCACCCCAGCTCTTCCCGCGGGTGCCGTAAGAAGCGACCAGGGGCAGGCAGCAGCGCCTTCTGCAAAAACTCTACCACCTAAGTGTGATCCCCAACCTGCATGCCCATAATCCCCAAGTTATATTACCCAAGAGATATACGCTTATCAGGGGGAGGCCTGCGTCCAGTAGTGGACCAATATACGTTGTTGAGGTTGAGGTTGAGGGGGTTGAAAAGGTAGGTATCGTATCTTCATAGGGTTTTTTTTCTCATAACTTTAAGTATCCCTCATTACCAACTGACTGTGACTGAACAACTGGACCAACTAATGTTTTGTCTCCTAATTCCTATAACGAAATGATGCCATGGTCCAATTACACTAAACACATTTTTGCTCTATTAACATTGAAGGGTCGAAGGGTCCTAAATGGGTATTTACCACTAAATTGCTCATCTACATATCCTTGACCCCATAATCCTATTTAACACATTAGCTGTCCACTGTCCCCATAAAACATTAGATGACCCTATTAAGTACAAATTAGTTTTATGTTTTTAAGTATGTTTCTATTTCGAGTTACCCCAACTCATAGCTGAAGAAACCGTGTTCTTGAGCGGAGATCGTGAATCAACTAATTTAAGGACGTATTAGGAAAACTTGCTCAATCGTAGACCTATGCTTGAGTTACGTTTATGTCAAAAGCCAACTGAACTAACTGAAAACCAGCGCAGTATTGGGCAAATGCCGAATACTGCAAAATGCTGAGATAGCGACCCATTTTACTCTATGTAGTAAATTTTTAGATTTAACTACTTAAAAGTTTTACTAGGCCCATAAATTGTTGTATGCACTTTTTTCTTCTTTTTTTCTTTTGTTTTTCTGGGTAAAATAAATGAATTTATCTTTTACTCAAGCAAAAATCGATGACTGAGGAAGCTTTCATAATACGGGCCTTAGTGTAGGACGCCCGCCGCCCTCTACTCAGGTGATATGACGATCTGCGAAAGACTACAGGCAGAAGCAGCTGGATACGGCAAGCTGAAGAGAGGCTCTATGGCGCTAGGGTGAAGTCATAAGTCTCCCCTTATGAGCATGGTCCACATAGATCAGGAATATAGACCAGCAGTGCACTAGCATACAGGCAGATGATAAGGACTGTTGCTAAAGCCTTGGTCACTTGATCAGAATGCAGTACGCTGCGGTTTGCGATGCCGGACACATAAATAAATAATGCTGGACAATCCACACAGTATCTAGCCCCAAGCTAAGCTGAGCTTGTGTTATGGGTACTAGATGACTGATATGCTAATATAATACATTACATAGATAGATATTTTTTATTATACATAGAAACGACCAGAGCACCCGTAACAAATATTTGTAGATCGTACAAACATTAGTCCCAACTCCCAAGGCGGGAAACGAACCCGCAACCTCCTGCGCCGCAGGCGGACCTTCGCCCGCCGCGCCACCGAGATCGTCATAAACGTATCAAAATCGTCTAGAATGGTCTTTTGTTCAGTCTGCGTCAGGGGTGAGGGGCAAGCGCGGTCAAGTGGGGAGGGGTGCTACGCACAGCGTGGCGGCGGCGTCGCGTCGCCGCGTCGTCGCCGCCGTCGTCGTCTCGTTATCCCGCTGCGGTGTGATAATCAAATGACCGCTTCTCCGCCAAAGATAATCGCCATCTTTGTTCGCCATCTTTGTTCTCTGCACCAGAAAGTCGACGTTGCGTCGTGACGGTGCGTATTGCGTCCTCATCAAGAGAACAAACAAAGCACACGGCCTGCCATTAGCTGGCCTGTCACTGAGACGACATCTCTGTCACACACTGAGATGCTGAACGTAGAGCTGGCAAGCACCAAAAATCTCACCCGATTTTGATATAGGTACCTCAAATACTTACACTCCTGGAGATACCGTTCAGATCATACTAATCTCATCACACTATTATTATAAATGCAAGGAAAGTTTGGATGAATGGATGGATGGATGTTTGTTACCTCTTCACGCCAAAACTACTGAACGGATCGGGATGAAATTTTGCATACAAGTAATTCTAATCCTGGAATCAAACATAGGCGACTTTTTATCCCACAAATAGGTTCCCGTGGGATAGAAATAACCTGAAAACGTTTCCATAGAAACAACGCGTGCGAAGCCGCGGGCAGAAGCTAGTCACTAATAAGATTAGTATTCCTGCAAAGTACTTACTCTACCCCTCTGTAACTCTACAGGCCATGAAGAGACTATAGATCATCATCACCATCAACCTATATCAGTCCACTGCTGGACGTAGGCCTCCCCTAATAAGCGCGATAGTACCCTGTCTTCAGCTTGCGGCATTCAGCATCTGCCTGCAGTCTTTCGCAGGCCGTCATCCCACATGGCTGGAGGGCATCCTACACTACGTTTGCTGAGTCGCAATCTCCGTTCACAAACAGATAGATCATCTGATGTTAAAGTACTGCCAAGTGTCCGAACGATTTGGTATGTATAACATGGATAATATAGAAGTAGATATACAGTTTATCTACTTCTATAATTATCCATGTTATACATTTCTGTGATGAAACCGCCTCGTAAACATCTATCACAATAATGTCAAGATGCCCATAAAACTATGACAGCACCGTTCACTAATTTAACTTGTGTGTAACCCAACCTACTGGGTACTTGAGCTATTGTGTTGATGATCCTTGAAAATGACAGAATGGTGTCAAAAACGCTGAAGTGTAGCTTTGGTTTGGCAAAAAGTTAATAATAAATCCGGGCATTTGTGAGTCATGTTCCGTAGTAAATACGATAGATATCTAGTTAGTAAAAGAATCAATAGAATCAGGCACTCTTTAGGTAGGTACGGAACCCTCAAAATGGTTCTAAGTGCGAATACCTAAAGGACGTTTAACGTTTCAATGTAATGTTAGCAGGCACTTAGGTAAGTCAAGTACATATAAACCAGTCTAAAAATGCACGCCCCTTTTACAACAAAAACTATTAGTTTGACGAATTCATTACGGATGTTAGATATGAAACGTTGGTGTTCTTCTGACACAAATAAGGTTCGTAGATAACCCGCTTACATCCGTAATGAATGCACGCCCTCTACACAAAACGTCATAGGTACACACTCGGCGTGCATTTTTAGAATGGTTTATCTCTACCATTGATTATTATGCTCTATCCATAGGCCAGATCGGAATAAACCGAAATACCCACACTTAGAGCATGGAAAACTCTCAAAGCCTCAATTTCACTAAATTAATCGCTTTACGAAAGAAACTACATTGGAGGGACGCGTGTCAAAAGTGTTCATATTTAAACCATTTTATCAAACTCGATGCAAATAATTGTACTGCCTTAGAGTTTCATTCATCTATAGACGATTTTGCAACGATAACATTTTCATAGTAAAGCGATTGGTACCTAAGCAGAATTCGGCCCCTGGTTAAATTAGATCATATTATAGTACACACAGCATGTACTGCTAACAAACGACCAAATGATCAAGAATAGCTCTACTTTCTCACACTTACACCAGTTGTCAAAAAATACGGCGGTGAAAGACGAATTTATCTTCTCAAAAGCTTTTATGACTCAATCTAAAAGCCATTAAACATCAAGCTAAAACAATAAAACAATAGAAATATAGATTTATCCACTCGGCAATAAAAAAGAGTCGGCACCTAACATAAATCACCTAATTAAAGAACGGAATCCCAAGCTTTAAATAGGTCACAAGAGAATAATCTGTTCATCAGAGAGTGGTAAAAGACTGGTTCATGTTGTTTTAAATACAGAGATGCCAAATGCCAATGTAGCAGTTCTGAGAACTTTTTTATAGGTATGCGGCCCTTTTCTTTTGATAAACTCCTTCTTTTGTACAGCCGCAAGTTGAGTTGAGTATTTTGATGCACAGTTCTGCCAACTTAATCTGAAATTAAGAATTTTGCAATACTTAGTTGCTACTTATAAGTAATACTCTACCTAACGTTACTAACGTTCCTAAAAGTACAGTACCCCGCGATAAATAATCCACATTGACCTTTGGAAAGAGACAATCGGCTAATTGTACTTATCCAAACAGGATATCTATTTTAATAAGAGACTGACTCTAGTAGTGTTTACCAAAAATCGGGAAATTTGGTACATTAAATTGTGGTTTTTGACAAAGTTTTCAGACACGAAAAAGCTGCTAACTGTCCGATTATCTTTTGGTGCACATCAGCCTTAGGTATTTAAGTTTATTTTGTCCAAAAACTTAATTTGTTTAAGTGTTACACAGATTTTCAGAGCTCTAGTTGCCACAATAAGCGACGACCTACATAACTCCAAACCTTAATAAATTCAACAGCAAGTGTGTTTCTTTTCCTTTTCTCAAAGAACAAAGCAAAAAATAAACAGAATTCCCAGATCAAGTCAAGTTGACTCGGGTTCGTTTCGTATTCGTACCTAATCGAATACATTTGCAAATCATTCCGGGACCCGTAGAACTACCCGCAAACCCGCAGAGGTCAGCAAGTTTCTAAAACAAGAGAGATACCACGACCGACTTAACTTAGATTCTCAACTGTCTGTGATAAATGATAATCAAATGCAAAATTATCAAAAAAATAGTGTCCTTAGTTGTTAGACACAGAATCACCCCGAAGCAAAGCGTCTTAAAAATGGTAAGAATGAATATCTAATGAAATGGGTACCTATAGAAAGTCCTGAATTCGAGCGAATGATAATAATTAAAAAATGATGAAATAGAATAATGATGAACTGGGTTATGTACTCGTATGTCAACAAAATACATTCTGAACTCATAGTATCAACTCACCTCGGTCTTAACATCAACATCAACAGTAGTTATCGAACCAAAGAATTTTCCGTTTTTTTCACTAAACTAATAAATGTCGTGCGTTTGCCCATCCCTATTTATGTAAGCCCACTAAGTCGACCGACGACCCCCAGGGTGTAGTACAATAATGTTCATCACACAGGACCCCCGATGCGATGTGGGTCCAACCCATCGCAATTCATGTAGGTACCTACTCGAGCTACATCTCATGATCCACTTATTTTATAAACAAACTGAACAGCCAATTGGTGAAAAAACTGAAACAGTATTTTAGTTCATCTATGAAAATAATCTTAAATCTTATGAAATTTTGATAAATAGCTTAAAATGCAAGCATATGTATAGGTACCTACACTACACAACACATAGGGTCGTCGTGATCCTATGATGTTTGACGTGTTTAGTAATATACTGCTCTTTCAAATAACATAACATTGTACATAATAACATTAATAATATATAACACAGATAACATTGTAGACAGGCGAGACATGCTGTACAGCACTGCAACATTGTGGCGTCGTTGCTTTGAAGGGAGGCCTAATGGATGGACGTACGTATAGGTAGGTACCTAAGTGAGGACTGCAAATCAATATACAATATATTTTTTTTCATGTGTGTCAATGAAGCTCAAACTCATCTGAGTTTGAGCTTCGTTGTATTTTATAGCTTTTTGTAAGTATCTCGTGTTCTACCTGAATGGTAGGTTCAAATACCAAGGTCCGGCCACACCTGCGAATATCAACAGGTCCAGTAAGCCAACAGTCAATAGCCGCCCACCCGGCACTTTATGGCTCAATCTATCTAAAAATTCTGTTTGTCCAACCTCCATAAAGATCAATGGTTTACGGCCTCAGTGCGTGAGAGCTAGCATAGTAAATGGATAGTCGCAGAAATCCAGTGCCAGAAATAAAAACAAAATCGCCCAAAAACGAATCGTATGTGCATAAGAAAAATTTCGATGCGGCATACAGGCCCGTGGTGGATGGTAAGAACTTCATGAGGCCTATACCCAGCATTGGGTAAAGTCCGGCTGTGGGTATCCCGGTACCTCCACCAAACATTTAATAAAATTTATTTGGTCGATCTATTTGTGCGATAGACAATTATTAGGTTACTAGACGATCGCCTCGCGGTTTCACCCGCGTAGTTCCCGTTCCCGTGGGAATTCCGGGATAAAATAAAGCCTATGTCACTCCCTGAAAAGTAGGCTTCCTAACAGTGAAATAATTTTTCAAATCGGTCCAGTAGTTTCGGAGCCTGTATAGGCTCGGTCCAGTAGTTTCGGAGCCTGTATAGGCTCCGAAACCATACAATCAAACAATGAAATCTTTCCTCTTTATAATATTAGTATAGATGTACCAACTGTGTAAAGCAGTGTTTTACATCACGGGCGCCATCAAATCCTGAGCGCAACTCAGGATTGTAAAATAACTCACGAGCGAAGCAAGGGTGTTACTAGAATCCTGAGTACGAGAGGGATTCAATGTAGCCAGTGACGTAAGATACTGCTTTGAGCCCTCGGTGCATAATCTACAGTTTTTAAATGGTCTTAAGGCGCGAGTTCACCAAACTCGGACAATAGCCGGGAAAATAATGTAGGATGTCCATGCTTTCCCAGTTTGTTGATGTATTTATCTTGGCAGCAGATGACACACTGCTAAAATAAACTGTGCCGATACGCAGTGTACCCAGATTGATGAATCATCCTTTGTAGATTTATATAAAATCAAGCTTGCGAGAAACTATCGTATTTTAGGAAACAGCTGTGTAGATGTTAAGTGAAATTGGTACAAGATGTGAATGAACGATTGTTTTCCTCAATTACAGTTTTTAGAGCTCAAGTTGTTTTTCATGTTGGATTTTCCAAACCTGCTTTACCAAAAGAAGACGGAATACGTACACTTTCTAGATTGGAGTTTTAACAGAGTCCAAGAGCAAAAATACTTCGTCATCGTCATATCAGCCCACACAGGTCCACAGCTGGACATAGGACTCCTCGGGCATGGAGGACGTATCGGGGCTGAGCCGCTAAAATATACCTTCTTAGCACTTTAGAGAAATTAGTAGCCGTCTATTTTTATGCTTAGTAAAATAGTATTATTAAATCTTTGGCTTTAGCACAAATAAAAGACTGCTTGATGCGGTCCTAAGTTCTTCTTTATTTCATTCGAAAATAGTCACAATTTTCAGTCCCGAGGCGATGCAGAATCAAATTACGCCCATTTGCGACATATCGCACTGGCAATTTATTTTTCACTGCATTTCAAATCGACATTTTGCTGCGGATACGGTCATTAAATCGTATGCGACGCATGTTAACCCATCACAGCAAGATGTTGCCAATATATTGTGATGGAAATGAAAATTCACTGGGTACCTACCTTTAATCAAAAACGAGTTCACCGATTTTGTTTTTTTCACTGTTTATGAGGATGGTTTCTTGTCGTTAGAATAATCTGTGGGTTTATTCCCATGGTCACTGTGTTATTCCCGACTGTTTTGGCGTTTGATATTGTGCTTCTTTGAAGGCCATTTAAGGCGGTACCCTACCTCGTTATTGTGTGAAGAGGATAGGCATAGGATTTCGCGTTCACAGGAGCGGGACAGAGCAAAGCGGCGTAAGCCCAAAAATCAAGTTTTTAGTAGTTATTTGCTCCCCACAAACATTAAAATAGTTAATTGAAAAAAAGGCAACATATAAAATGAGGGGTGTATTATCAAAAACCACTATAATAGCTTTCTCAAAATTTTCACAGATTAGAAATAACTGTTAAATCTTGACCAATGAATCGTAATTCATAGTTTTTGGTCTTGCCGATTAGTCCTGGGCATGGCGCCACTAATCTTAGCTTTACCAACAGAAATCATAGAGAAAATACTGAATTATAAGCAAATTAAAATTCGTTTTAGAGGATTTTGAAACTAATCTTACATAATGGCGGGTTTTGAAAATGAACAGTCATATTTTGGCGGGTTTTGCAACCAACCAAAACCAACAATAAGATGGTGGATGGATGGCGTTATACGACATAATTTTTAAAATAGGGGTCGGAGGTAGGATATTATTTTATTACTAGGTGTATTGTATTTGATTACTATGTTTTCAATAATAATAATAAATAATAATATTTTTAATTGTTGTGTCATTGACACGTGAAGGAAGAAAAATAGGTAGGTACCTACTGTTAACATAGCAAAGATATTTTACCTAAAATGTATTATTTACCTGCGTACATACATAAAATAAAAAGATATGAAGTATTATTATAGTTTTTATTCAAAATGTATTAAACACGAGTTTCTCTTAGGTATAAAATGGTATCTACGTACATAACTGACTGAAAACTTAACTAGGTACATCTTGCATAAAACTTTTCTTGCTAACTTTCCAGGAGATTTTTGTTCCATTTTCACTCACCATTTCTTGCGCTCCACTTCACGTTTCCATGATGACGGAACGCGTAGCCTCTTCCTCAAATGCTTCAGATCTGATTTTTGCACAAACTGGGCTAATTCTTCCATGTTTTTGCATTAAATTTATTAAAAATCCGAACACTTGTTGTACACAGAAAGTCACAACCGCCATACTATTTTCTCGATGAGGCGACGCAAATCCGGTGCTGTGATTGGTCGATTGTGTTATAGAGGATTTTGAAACTGACCTACGCTATTATAGTGGCTTTTGATCCTTACATCGTTCTTTGCCAGCGGATTTCTCTGTGTTTTAATGGGTTTTAATAGAAAAGCAGCCAACCATTTCAAAGCAATTTTTAAGAACTTTTGATTGATGGTACTAACACGATATTGGTCAAAAAGCATTATAGCGGGTTATGATACTGCACCCCTCAAATGTTCTTTATACTTAGCTCAATTACTATGCTTAATCTCAAGATCGTATCATCTGTATTTATTGAGAAATTAGGGTTTTAGTAAAAAATTAGAGGTAACTTTGCGATTTTTTTTTCGAGAAAATTTTATGGAATCGTGTTTTCGAAACATATGACCGATAGAATAAGTCCTGAACTTTACCATATATAAATTTCATAGTTAAATATTCAGTAGTTTGGAAGATATATGGAGGTCCGACGGAGTTGAAAATAAGCAATTTGAGGGTAGGTACCCCCTGAAAAAAATACTGATCTTCATGATACGCCAACTTACCCCGTGGATGTCGTAAGAGCCAGGTGAAGGGCAGCAGCTTCTGTATTTTTAAAGATATTGATACATTTATTTGGCCATTTTTAACAACTACTGCGATCACACACCCACGCCTGCCAAGCATGGTGATTACGGCAAAATTTCCATCTTTGGGAAAAGCATGACATGTGAAGCGGTACATTCCTCTCCCAAAGAGGAATATGGACAGACTTCCAGCACCCAGCTCATCAACTTCCTGCTGAAAGAATGTCATCTAGCAAAATCCCTGACCTTCATAAATCCACGACCATACAAACCACCATAACCATAATTCACTCATGCTCTACAAACTCGACTGCATCAAATTGTTTGCCTTTCAATACATTACATCACAATGTTTGCCCCGAACAACCAGAGGCAACCAGACAAACGGCAGTAGATCTAATTTAACTTATGAATATGGATGTGATAGAAGTTAAATATGAGTTACGGCATAACGCCATGACATGTTAACTACTTTATGACTAACTGGCCTTACGGCAGGTAGAATTTGAAGAATTTTCTTGACTTTAATTTGTATAGTGTATACAGACATGCGAAAACAGAGTTTAGTTGCCATCACGAGCAACTTCGCATCTTCGCATCTATAAGAATGTGCTTTAACAGGGGAGGTTACTTTAAGAAAATTACATTTGAGATTATATTAAGATACCTACTATCTGCTTACTTACGGGCTGGATGAAACTGTGTGGCTTGTCAAACATTCGATTATTTATCTATTTACAACTTTATTGAATCCCGTAACTTTCCGTATCGCAACATGACCTTCGGTTGGGTGCAAGGTGTTGCGCGCCTCATCAATGCCAGTGCGGTATTGCTGTCGAACAGCTTGATCATCACGGATTATCGTATACTAGGGCCGCCGGTCGGATATCTCGCCACGCCAGCCATTACGAAATCATACAGCGGGCCTTTGTCACCGCTAACGTACCAGCTATTCTCGAACCGAATGGTCTGTTGCGTGACGATGGTAAGAGGCTCGACGGTATGAATTAGTCCCATGGGGGTTGGAGAGGCCCATTGTATGCCCATTGTAGAAGCTACATGCGTCGACACACTTGCGCTTCCCCATCTTCCGAGGATATCCGTGAAGGCTGGTGCGGCGGCAAGTTTGGCCGAGGATCTCGAGAAGCGCAAGTATGCAGGTCTCTACGGAGCCTACATTTTGTTCCCCTTGGAGTCGTGACCCTAGGTCCGTGGAGTACCGAGGTTCTCCGAATTTATAAAAAAATATCTGAGCGTCTAGTCGAAGCGACGAGTGATCCGAAACCTGGTGAGTTTTTGGCGCAGCGCATTAGTATTGCCATACAGCGGGGAAATGCAGTCAGCGTCTTGGGGACGCTTCCGACTAGTATTAATATGGATTAGTTGAGCTACCTGTAGATTGTTTACAACAGTCTGCAGTTAGTTCAATTGTTTCAATTATAAATACTACTTCTAATCTTCTACTATATAAAAATAAGTCGGGTTTTCCTTCCTGACGCTCTAACTCCAGAACGCACAAACCGATTTCCACGGTTTTGCATTCGTTGGAAAGGTCTCGGGCTCCGTGAGGTTTATAGCAAAGAAAAAATTAAGAAAGTGGGAAACATAAATTTCCACGCGAGCGAAGCCGCGGGGAGCAGCTAGTTTGTTTATATTATTTGACTACTTATACAAAAATTATATTTATCTAACTAGGTACCTGATCTGTCGAATTATGTTACATACTATCTAACTTCAGAATGAAAG
The DNA here is from genome assembly GCA_963564075.1 of Eupithecia subfuscata. NCBI lineage: Eukaryota > Metazoa > Arthropoda > Insecta > Lepidoptera > Geometridae > Eupithecia > Eupithecia subfuscata. The sequence continues at coordinate 4,662,014 of OY751106.1, forward strand.
TTACCAGACATAGATACAAATTAAATAAAAACGAATATGTAATAGTTAGAATGGTTCCCTTTATAAATATCCGTCTCATCATCGGAACCTGGTTCCACCTGGAGAAACGATCTAAGCATGTAAGTACTCACATAAAACGTCCAAAACTACATTTAGGTACTTAATTCAAAACGTTCATCAGCAATTTGAGTCGTAAAAAATAAATCTAAACTTATCCAACCTAAAATCATAAAACAAATCAACTCCGAAACTCGCAGCAAACTACAGTAAAACCACTATTCATACTAAATCCAATAGAAACATCATAAAACTTCTTACATAAATAAGTTCTCATACTGCTGGGAGCAAGGCGCTGAAGTTTCATAAGGAAAGCTTATTTAACTAGGGAAATAAATTCGCTAAAACGATACATTCACCCAAATTTACTATCAAATTGCTATAGGGTGAATTTAGTGCTCTACCCTCGATAAAGCATAGATAATCTTCTTATTCATACTGGATTCAATAGATGTAGCCTTTACAATGACCTTGTCGGTTGGCTTGGGAACATCGATCAAGTTTGCCGCCGCCGTGGAATACTTGAGCTTGGGAATTATGAAATTTTTTCACGAAATTACCAAATAAACAAAATTAGAATTTCAAAAGTTCATATTTCAAAACTGTTTTTCTTTGCCTGGATCTGATAATGTCTCGACTGTCCGAGCAGGTAGTAAGTGAACATAACGGACATCTCCATGATCGAGCTGTGGTGCCGGCCACTCTGAGGGCCCAATTCAACCAATCGCTTCACATATAATCCTTATTTTCAGAATACTTATTCTTCGAACGAGATGCTTCGTATAATTACGATTGAACATCACTTGGTAAGTTCGTTTAATCATCAATTATGTATGACACTGATATCGTCGCAGAGAACCCACGAAAGAAACAGCAGAAAGTGCCATTTGCACGGAGAGATTGATAAAATGGTTCTACATTCGTTTCAATCTCGTCACTTCTGACGTTCGTCCCCCAATGTGTTGTTTCTTTTATATAAGATAGAATACCAAAACGTGTATATCCTGCGAATGGGATATATAATAATAAATAAATAATAAATAATGCTGGACAATTCACACAGCATTATCTAGCCCCAAGCTAAGCAGAGCTTGTGTTATGGGTACTAGATAACTGATATACTTAATACATAGATAGATATTTTTTATTATACATATATATTATAAGTACTTCTACACAAATTCAGGACAATTTTTGATTGCGCAAATATCTCTCTTGCTCTCCCTATTTAGAAAGAAAACAAACGAGCTCATTCCTTCAATAGATCTTTCTACCCGTCGCTGTAAAAGTAGGAGATATTGAATGTGGAAACGAAATCGAATAGTTTCCAAGCCGTACGTCTTCTTATAGTTCCAGACTTTTGATATTGGAGAGTATTCCAATCCAAACTCCTGAAACGATGACCAAAAATTAATAACATTCAAAAGCTGGGTTTTATGTTGACAGGATTGCTTGAGTAAAGGTAGAATTTATTGAGACAATACACCCAACATTTAGAAGTCATGGCCAACATCCATCAGTCTATAGTTGTCCACAGGAGAGTGGACATGGGCATAAGCCTCCCGTAATGAGGACCGGTAGCAAAATGCCTCAGCTTGCCCCATTCAACAACTTAAAATTGCTAACATAGGTCCTGTTTAGACCTATGATAAATTCGCTATCCAGAGCGGCAGCGAAAAACTTCACTCGGTTTCGCGTGTCATCCTGCTGGGCAATTTGTATGTATCGCATACCCACTAGGTTTTCGCTGCTGCTCTGCAAAGCGAATATCCCGTAGGTTTGAAAGACACAGGCAATAATATTGATTAAAATTTTAAATAATGATTCGCCATTCGAAACGACCAAATTGATAATAAGGTTTCGACCTCTTTAATATTCAACAATCGAACGACTGGTTTTAAAAGCCCCTAAAACGAATTTCAATAAAACTTTCTTTTGTAATTTAGGGCGGAAATTTTAGGTTTCATCCTTATAAAGCGTTTATTCGTGCTCTTTTACCGAACATTTTGGTGCCCATCAAATAAAACGGGGACCTACTTACAGAGTTTTATTTATTCCTGGAACAAGTTAAATGTTTCCGACCCCTAAGCCTTTTCCCAATTCTTTTGGCTCGGGATTTTACATTGTTAGTTGCAAACAAATCCTGTACTTAATTAGAACCTGTCCTCAGGGGGAGGATAAATATTTTTCGTAGTTTACATTTTTGCTCATTGCCCCATACTTGTTTGCTGTTTGAGAATTTGATAGCCATTAACATTCAATGGCATCTTGAATCTGAGCTATGAATCGGTAATGTAAAATAAATAAAAAAATCGAATGTCGGCGGTAGGACAACTAAAATTAAACTATGTTGCATCTTCTGTTCTTTTTTATGTTGGTAGGTTGTTGCGTCAAATGAGTTAAGTTTAGTTTTGGTGACATTTTAATTGATAGGTACCAATGTATTTGTTGACTTCAAATTATGATGACTCTCATTAAACTAAACTAACACTATCATGGCCCAAGAAGCAGATTGTCACGTCCACCTCCATGTAGCGCCAGGTCGCACCGCTGAGGCTGGGCAGCGAATGCGATATAGGTACTAAAATTAAGGAGATTGGTTATAATTTTTTGTAATTCTTAGTCTTTTGTAATTTTTAACTTTTAGAACTAGAGGTAGGTGCATACTCAAATCGACTTAACTAATTTACTGTTTTACTGATTGATTTATCAGCGAAATAATGCATCACAACCCATTTCCGCGCTGGCGGCCAGCATGCTGGCGGAAGCCCTGCCACGCAATGGCCTTAGCGGCGCGCTATGGACTGCCACCTGAGAGGATATATTCATGTCCATTATTTGCTCTATATAAATCATGCTGTGAACACATACATAAGGATCTAGATCATAATATTGTTTATTCTATTTTTAACCCCCGACGCAAAAAGAGAGGAGTGTTATAAGTTTAACGTGTCTGTCTGTTTATCTGTCTGTGGTATCGTAGCTCCCAAACGAATGAACCGATTTTCGTTTAGTTTTTTGTGTCATAGATAATTTTATCCCGAGTGCTCTTATGCCGCCATGTTTCATGAAAATCTGTTTAGACATTAAACGTCGGCAAGTTTTTAAAATTTTTAATTAAGTCTTGTTAATGTTTTGATTGTTTTCCGTTTTGTGTGATAAATAATAAATAAATAAATAAATAAATAAAATTTGGAGTATAAATCAAAATTCTAACTGTCTCTACCTTTAATCCTTATTAAAAGGTAAAGCTGAGGTTTACTACGCTTTGCGGTCACCGAACCACATCAAACCAAACTGAACTGAACTTCCATTATTAGGTTTTGCTTGGAGCGATTTGCACAGCTCGCAAATAGTTTCAGGAACTTTGGAAATTACGGGCTCTTTGTTTTGTGAGAGAGTTAGTAGGTTAACGGCGTTTATTTCCAATTGCAAGAAAGTAAATTAGGTAAGCACCCTAATTAGGTACAGTCAGCTGCACAGACATGTCTACACTTCCAAGTTTTAACTTTTATTTCACTCGGAACTTTTTAAATAAAAGGACATGCACACGTTTTTCGTACAAAGTAGTCATCGTACTTCGTCAGAATGCGGTACATAAATTATCACAATTCCTATACACTTACTATTTAGTAAAATTGAAAACTTGGGAGTGTATACATATTTTTGCAGCCGACTGTACCTACCTATAGAATAGAATAGTATTTATTTCAACACACATACAAAACATACAAAACCAAACAAAGAACAAGGAGGTATTATGCTAAATTAAACAAATGTTGGGCGTCAAATCGAGCTTTGCCCCCATGACCCTGTGCCGAAATAGGCATTGGCTCAGCATGTGCTGAGCGATTGCCACTCAGCGCTGTTTTTCAGCCAAAAACCTTTGTGTTGGTTTTATAGACGTCTAGTCGGTGACAAGCTTTGAAAACAAAAACAATATTAAATATGTAAACAAAGGTACTTAAATGAAGTAAGTAAACACTCCGCTGCTGGTTGGTAGGTTTCGGATAATGTGATTTCTCCCGTAAAACCTAAAAAACTCTCAAACTGAAGAAAACCATTTTAAAGTCAGTTTTAAGTTATTCTAAAAACATCAAACTAATTCAGTTTATTTTTCTCCAACAGTAAGTACGAGTCGATCCCATCCAGCCCGGTCGTCCCGCGTTAATGGGGCAGTTGGGAAAAATTGTTTCATCGACCCCGGTAGTGCCGACCCGGTCGTTTAACGGGGTGGATGATACAGATCAAGTATCATCTACCCCGGGGTAATTTTTAACGGGCGGAGGCGGATAGCATAAATAGAGACGCGTAGGCCCCCCGTAGTGTTTAGAGCGGAGAAATTAGAGTTGTATAGGTAGGTATAGTAAAACGCCGATTATCCGAATTAATTGTTACCGGGATCGATTCGGATAGTCGAAAATTCGGATAATCGGACACAGACTGGCAATAAAGAAAAAGCTTATCATATAACCGCTTCAAACTGCGATCCGCACAATGAGAGAAGGAGGAGCTCACTGACAGTAATTCAATACAATACAATACAATATAAAATGCTATATTGTACACTATAAAAATAACAATACAAGGACACATTACATAAGACATGTAAAATGGGCGGCCTTATCGCTTAGAAGCGATCTCTTCCAGGCAACTCAATGTAATAACATATATAATAACAACTCAATAGAGTAGAAAAAAAACAAACGTTTCAACGTTCCGTTTCTGGACTCCAACTTGTTACAATAAAACAAAACAAAAATTACAATGGTTTAAATTTTTTATATTACGCTTAGGACCGATTCGGATAATTGGCGATTCAGTTAATCGGCGTTCGGATAATCGGCGTTCTACTGTAGGTACCTACAATACAATTCAAATAATTTTTATTGCTCACTAAGATGAAAGAAACATAAAAGAAAAACATAAACACAAAAACAGTTGCACAATGGGCGGCCTTATCGCTTAAAGCGATTTCTTCCAGGCAGCTAAAGTGCCACTTTAGCTTTATTCCAGGCAACCTTTGGATGGACACGTAACTATTGTGTACAGGTATAGACGGTGGCGTATTACAGACTACTTTACCCACCTACTTCATCATTATCATCATCAGCCTATATTAGTCCACTGCTGGACATAGGCCTCCCCTAATGAGTGCCATAGCGCCCTGTCTTCAGCTTGCCGCATCCAGCATCTGCCTGCAGTCTTTCGCAGATCGTCATCTCACCTGGCCGGAGGGCGTCCTACACTAAGTTTGCCGAGTCGTGGTCTCCACTCAAGAACACGTTTACCCCAGCGGTTGTCGGTTCTTCGCGAGATATGGCCGGCCCACTGCTACTTTAGCTCTAATTCTTTGAGCTATGTCAATAACTTTGGTTCTACCGACCTACTTAAAAAAATTATATTCGCATCCAGATCTCTCAAAAAACATCGGATTATAAGAGTGAGAGAATACAGAGTGCACCTGTGTTAGCGCACACACTTGTGCACTATAATAATGTCCTGCGCATGTGGCTAGTCTCTGATGAGACTGGCCGCCGTGGTCGATATTCGGCTAGGTAGGAGAACATCGTCTCAAAAAAAATTGGTTGTCTGTAAAGTCGGTTTACTGACGATAGTTGAACGTGACAACGTCTTAAGAAAATACTGATGGAATGGTAGCATTTGATACTCGATCAAAACATGTAAATGTACTATAGTATAGCAGCTGTCCACGCAGACGCATCGCTCACTCAAGTAGGAGAGAGACGGATGTCGAGCGCTCTCGCTTGCACTTCAAGCCTTACATAGAACGCCTCAGAGCGAGGTAACCCCGCATGACGTCATGTTTTTTCGTGCGTGCAGCCGGCTCTATCGAATTATAAGACGTTGTCACGTCAAAACATGTAAAATTAGTATGCATGACATAATTTCTGAATTTCCAAGAGCTACATCACATTTAATCAGACTTATTTTTGTAAAGACTTATTCAATGCAAATAAGTTTTTCGAATTCGCATTGTATAATTTAAAAGCAAGGACACCATGCCGATTCGGTTGCAAAATTTGCAATTAACTCGAGTGTAGGCAGACTTGAATAACGAGACGAGTGTGTCGAGCACCTTATTATGGTATGCACTTTGAAAGTAAAAAGTGTTATTTACGTAAGGTAAGTATTAAGAATATACCTAACACCTATACACTAGCCTAACTCGATGTAACAAATCGCCCATACTTTACGCATTCACTGCCCAGCCTCGGCGGTGCGACCCGCAGAGGCGCGCCTTTACTTACTTATAAGTAGGTACCTAAATTCATTATGTTGCCGTGTCTTTTATACGAAATTATATTAATAAATAATGCTGGACAATTCACACAGCATTATCTAGCCCCAAGCTAAGCAGAGCTTGTGTTATGGGTACTAGATAACTGATATACAAAATACAATACATAGATAGATATTTTTTATTGTACATAGAAAACATCCAGAACGCCCTGCGGACAAATGTCTGCAGATCGTACAAACATTTGTCCCGAGGCGGGAATCGAACCCGCAACCTCCTGCGTCGCAGGCGGACCTTCGCCCGCTGCGCCACAGAGGTCGTCAAATTAACATTACTATCATTACTTGTCGATTTGCGATGCTTCCTTCAATAAAATATTGCTAACAATTACTTATACTCGACGCCAAACAAGTGAGTTTTATTTTTTTCATAGGTTTGTGGTGTGTTTACAAACATTCCACATCGAGTTTATCTAGCGTATAGCTAATAATCTTTTTATAGCAATGTAAGTATAGCAAATAATCCAATTTTTATCTAAATTATCTTTTGATGTTTTTTATTGATCGTCAAATTCATCACTTAATTATGCAGGTAGAGATAAACCATTCTAAAAATGCACGCCGAGTGTAGGTATCTATGACGTTTTGTGTAGGGGGCGTGCATTCATTACGGATGTGAGCGGGTTAACTACGAACCATATTAGTGTTGGAAGAACAGCAACGTGTCATCCGTTACATCCGTAATGAATTCGTCAATTTACGATAGTTTTTATAGTAAAAGGGGCGTGCATTTTTAGAATGGTTTATCTCTAACTTACCTTGTTAAATCCTTATCAAAGTTTTGAAATAAGTAACTAAAACGTTTCTCTCTAAATAATCGTAATATAAAAATAAGCGGTACTTAAGTAATTTAATATCAAGTCCTTTTTAAAAATGCCTAGGTACTTATTAATAAAACTACAAAAATCTTACAAGTTTCAATTCAATACTTACTACACCCACAAATCGAGTAATAATGTTAAGAGATTAAAGAATACATAAATCTGGATATTTATTCTACAGATCTCAAATTCTCAATCCCCATTCCCAGAATAGGCGCGCGGCACTTAATGGATGATCTCATGGCTTTTATTAAGCTGCGTGTCCACTGCAGCACACGTGTATAGACGCACACGCATTTGTACTGTAGACGATGATCTCATGGATTCTATTACGCTGCGTGTCTCCTGCAGCACACGTTTATTTACGCACATTTATATAGAGGTACAATGTACACGCATGCCTCAGCCATATAGACGCACAGAATGGCCGCTAGTTGGATGAAATAGAATGACAATCGTTTTGATGAATTTTTGATTTAAAATATTGACTTGAATGTGCCCACCCAATCCTTAAGTTAATAGGTTAAGTAGATACCTTTTCTTTAAACTTACAAGTTTTATGCCTGTACATTGTAGACGTTCCCCAATGCCCATGGGACGAGATATATTTTACTACATTAATAAATTTTAATTTACCTTTAGTCTTTTCCTTTTTTTTGTTTGAAATAATGTTTTATCTTTGTTAATTTTGTTACTTATAATTAATTATTTCGCACTTTCCTTACCTAAGTAAGACAATTTCCACACGATAAATGTTTGTTTGTTAAGTTTGTTCACTAGTTTTTATGAATAAATTTGCTTATAGAGGAGACGTTACTGGTCTTCGAAAGTTATTATTGTATCTCGTTATACTCTATCTACTGTCTGTCTTCAAAAAAAAGGTTTTACCAATATCTTGACGATAATCCGTTGATCACCGTACAATTTCGGATCTCTCTGCCTGAATAAAGCTTCATTTGGAACGTTCTATAAAACCATAGACTAATTAAATAAAACGAAAGTAAAGAAGATTAATCATGTATGAAGCTCTCACAAGATGAAGTGTCCTGATACCTTTAGTAATACCTACTACGCTTTGTGGTAAGTACTGTATCTAACTATGTATGTTGTGGTTTCATTTCGTTGAAATGTATAACAACAGTTCCATGTTTCTTTTATCTTTCACGAGTTGGTACAGAAATCATATTAAATTAAAATAAAGTAGGTTATTGGTAGCACAGAATGGTACTACTAGTTTCTGCCCGCGGCTTCGCACGCGTTGTTTCCATGGAAACGTTTAATGTTTATTACTTATTTCCCATGAGTACTGTTTTGTGGTATAAAGAGTAGCCTATATTTGATTCCAGGCTTAGAGCTACATCTTTGCAAAATTTCAGTCCAATCGTATTAGTCACTTATAATGCTGCCGTCGACTGCAGTCGACGGCGTCGCGAGGTGCAGAAAATTCACACAGCATTATCTAGTCCCAAGCAGGTGAGGTCCTCGGTAGGTGGGTCCGTGGACGAAGGTCCGCCAGCAACGCAGTAGGTTGAGAGTTTGATTCCCGCCTCGGGACAAATGTTTGTACGATCTGTACCTTCCTATTTGTTTCGAGGGTTCTGGGGGTTTTCTATGTGGGTAACTTTAATAAGAATATAAATAAATAATACAATAACGCATATCAGCTATCAATATATACTAAGGGCAGTACCCCCCATGTGCTAAAAGCCAATAAGGTGCTTATCATTATCAGGGGGAGGCCTGCGTCCGTCCAGTAGTGGACCAATACAGGCGGTTGAGGTTGAGGGTTATATCAGCTATCTAGTAGGTAAAGGTACCCATAATATCACAAGCTCTGCTTAGCTTGGGTCTAGATGATGGTCTGAATTGTCCAGCATCACATTTTTTAATCACCTCACAATTATATTATAAATGCGAAAGTTTGGATGAATGTTTGTTATCTCTTCACACCACAACTACTGAATAGACCAGGCTGAAATTTTGCATAGATGTAGCTCTGAAAAAGCCTGTAATCAAATATAGGTACGCTATTTTATCCCATAAATCAGTTCCCATGGGGCGCTTAAAGTTCAAACGTTTCCATAGAAACAACGCGTGCGAACCCCCTGGGCAGAAATTAGTTTTGTATAAACAAATTCTTAAAACTCATTTATTGTTTGTGAATCAGGTAACATTACAGTAAATTCATGATCCTCATTTTTAGATCGCTGGATTCTACCACTTGGGCGTGCATTAATGTTACCTATAATTGGAAAAAATATTTATTTTTATCAAAAACGAAACTCGAAACAATTCTCCATGAACTTTTACAAGACCTTACAAATTCTGTTAAATGAGTTATTTCCCGTTTAACTAGACTTTATCTATGAACTTCACGAAGTGTTACAAAGCACCCAAAGAACTAAAACAGGTCGTAAAGACTCTGTTAATTTATAAAGCTACGTCGTAAAGCGTCTTTCTCGCAGCTTTGAAGAAAATTCCAAAGTAACCCCTACATTTTTAAGAGGTTTCGTGAAATCCTCAGTGCTACGGCTGAGCTACCTTAATCTTCAAGTTCCTTGGAAACTGTCGTCTTCTTACAGACACAGTATAAATAATAGTGGGAACGGTACAGAAGGGGCGGATATGGCAGAATTATCTGTAATAAATTAATAATGTTAACTAAAATGAAACAATTATTTAGAACGGTTATTTACAATTATATTTCGATTGTTTTGAAAAAACTAAAAACTGACTTCAAATTCCTTAGGTATGTACTATTCGCACGGTTTTTTTTAATGTGCGGGACAATACCCTCGGACATCCCTCGAGATCATTAGCACACGCATTGTCGGTATAATAAGTAGCCTATTATCTAAGTTAGGCTTTGCTCTAAAGGTACGCCAAATTTCATCTTGATCTGTCCAGTAGTTTTGGAGATTCTAGGAAACAAAAATTCAGATTTCACAAACTTTCGGCTTTATAATATTAGTAGGATTTTGATTAGTTTAGTAGGAACGAAGTTTTTTTTCTCTCACTATCCTGAAATAGGTACAAAATGTTATTCCGTGGTTAAAACCCAGTTTTATCTATCCTACGTTGGACTGATGACACATTCGTTCCCTTGCATTGCACAAATCGAACAAGCATGACTACTAGGCTTATCCAAAACTTATGTACCTAAGTATGACACATAAAAACACTCAGAACAATGAAATGGAACGTTTCGAGAACGATCTTTAAACGTACAACATCGTACAAGAAACGTAATAAGGCTAAGTGCACACTATTCGTGTTAGTTTTCAAGTAACGTGTAAACTAAAGTGTTTGTGGGCGGCGGTGGGTGGTTAACCGTTTTGAGTGACATCAACACAGGTCAACCATGACCAGTTGGTAAATGACGAGCAAAATAAAGTAGAGATTTAGAGCAGTATAAGAAATCGGTATAGCCTCCAATTAAACTAAACCAAATTACCAATGAATATAAAGACATTGTAATTCAATTTATTTGATTCGGAATACAGGATGGCTGTGTGGTGCCAGCTAAGATTTTGCGTAAGAAGCGACTATAATAAGGAAAATCCACCATGGGCGGGCAGCAGCGCATCCTGCAGAACAATTATACCACCGAGCTGCGATCCCCAACCCGCAAGCCCAGCATGGGTATTATGGGCATACCCCCCCCCCCCCATGAGATTTAAAAGCCAATAAGCCGCTTAACAGGGGAGGCCTGCGTCCAGCAGTGGTTCGAAGATATGCAGAAACCTGGTGCCGTAAATGAATATTTACGGCACCAGGTTTCTGCATATCTTCGATCAAATGAGTCCCAACAACGAAAACTTTAGAGCTCGATATTGAAGGCGATGCATCGTTATGCGTATCTCAGAGTAGACCAAGAAAATATTGGCTGACCCATTTCCCGAAGAAACATTGGTAATAACACGTATTGGAAATGGCTTTAGTACCTATTCCCTTGGGTCGTAAAATTTGTGGTGACTTGAAATTAATGTAGCCATTTGCAGTCGAGTATAGTCTCTACCCGACAAAAGATCACCGATATTCAAATTCAAATTTATTTATTCACTAGACGATCGCCTCGCGGTTTCACCCGCGTAGTTCCCGTTCCCGTGGGAATTCCGGGATAAAATATATATATATATATATATTTATAATATTTATTGCATTCATGTCCATTATAAGGTGTTAGCATTTTTAGGTAGAATCTACATGAACCCTGTAAGGGCGTTGCAACATTCTAAGTTATACTAAAGTCATTAACAACGGGATATTTACCATGATTTGAGTTTTGAGCTTTCCAATATCCCGTTGTTAATGACTTTATTGTTAATAACCATGATGGATTTAAAAGTTTAATTCTAAGTTATAGCCTATGTCAATCCCTGAAAAGTAAGCTTCCTAACGGTGAAAGAATTTTTTAAATCGGTCCAGTAGTTTCGGAGCCCACAAACAAACAAACAATCAAATCTTTTCTCTTTATAATGATATTATAGTATAGAAGACGTCAAGTATACAATGTCAGGTCTTATTGCTAAGTACGTATTAGATTCAGTCCATTATCTCTATCCTAGGGCCGTATGAATACCTATGTCTACCTAGGTTTGTAAAAATAAAAGTAAAAATCCGTTTATTTTATAAGTTATAACCAACTAGCTTCTGCCCGCGGCTTCGCATGCGTATTTTCGGTATATTATGTAGCCTATTATCTAAGTTAGGCATTGCTCTAAACGTACGCCAAATTTCATCTTGATCTGTTCAGTCGTTTTGGAAATCCCAGGTACCTAACAAAAATTCAGATTCCACAAACTTTGGGCTATATAATATTAGAATTATACATACATAGCATAGCACATACAAAAGATAAAGGTTAATATAAAAGTCACAACATAATATAATATAATAATAAATAGGTCACACAGTTTGAGCGAGGTTCTACTAATTTAGCTAGGTATTAATAATCTTCTCGTCATCCATACCGCAATGCTTGAAAACGAAAGTTCAAAGTTCAGTTCAAATCAGTGCGTCCTATCCGTCATTCATGACCTACGGAGCTGAGACGTGGACACTTACGGTAGGGCTGGTCCACCAGTTCAAAGTCGCTCAGCGAGCTATGGAAAGAGCTATGCTCGGAGTCTCTCTGAAGGATAGAATTCGTAACGAATACATCCGACAGAGAATCAAAGTTGTCGACATATCACAAAGAATTAGCAAGCTGAAGTGGCAGTGGGCCGGCCATATCTCGCGAAGAATCGACAACCGCTGGGGTAAACGTTTTCTTGAGTGGAGACCACGACTTGGCAAACGTAGTGTAGGACGCCCTCCGGCCAGGTGGGATGACGATCTGCGAAAGACTGCAGGCAGAGGCTGGATGCGGCAAGCTGAAGACAGGGCGCTATGGCGCTCATTAGGGGAGGCCTATGTCCAGCAGTGGACTAATATAGGCTGATGATGATGATTAATAATCACAGAAATATTATGAAGTTATGAGAAGTTATACAGTTTCAATGTCTTATAATAATTAATGCACTGCAAAAAGTGTCTAGATAAGCCTCGATAGATAAATATTATACTGTCTGTGTGTTTTTCTGTGTGTTTTTTTTTGTTTGCGGACAATCCCGGTGCTTCGTTTAAACAAAAATGTGTTTGCCTAATGTAACAAAAATGCTGCGAACTAAAACTTTAACGTCATCAAGTGTTTATGTCGTTACGTGTTTATTTGTAGATAAAGAATGACACAATGGGACAGCATGCTGTCGCGCTTTCCTTCTCAATTCTATTCTCTTTCTACACGACTTATAGCATGACTTTGACTAAAATTGTTGACTATACTTTAGTTACTATACCTACATCCTCACCTCACCTCAACAGTATGTGTTGGTCCACTGCTGAACGCAGGCCTCCCCCTGATAAGCGCCTTATTGGCTTTTATCTCATGGGGGGTAATGCCCATAATCCCCTCGCTGGGCATGCGGGTTGGGGATCGCAGTTCGGTGGTAGAATGTTCTGCAGGGGGCTCTGCTGCCCGCCCCCGGTGGATTGGAGTTACTATATTACTTTACTATAAATAAATAATGCTGGACAATCCACACAGCATTATCTAGCCACAAGCTAAGCAGAGCTTGTGTTATGGGTACAGATGACTGATATACATAATACCATAGTATTATATTATACCATTATAATACTTAATTCACTTTGTAGGCACCAACGGAATAGGTACTACCTTAGAACAAAGATGTTTGTTTTAAGGAAAACATGTAAAAACCTAAAAAGGGACTAGCGGCGGCGAGAATTTCCAAAATATTATAGTCCTACAAATCCTTACACATGGTGTAGGTACGTTATAAAGGGTGGTAGTGATAAAATAGGCAAATCGTTTACCTTGCGGATTTGGTTCAGCCACCAAAGGGGTTTAAAGATTTTGGGGCTGGCGGTATAAACATAGCCCGTTATTTTTTTTTCAAAATCACTAATGTCAAATTCATGTCATGTCTAAAACAAATAAAAAATTTCAAATTAAATAATGTCCTAGTTCTAAGGCGTCAAGTTTTTGGGATTCCCACAGATGAAAATAAAGTATTTTTTTGTTCATAAGTAAATTTATATCGTTTACAGCGGGACAGCACGCTATCCTGCTTTCTTTCTCAATTCTATTATCTATCTACACGACTTATAACATGATAGTGTAACTTTAGTTGCTATAAAACAATGTCCTAAAACTTAAGGTTTCTGATATTTGATTTATGAAGAAAAATATAGTTTTTTTCATTTCTGAATCTCTAAATCTCTTTTTTGTAAATTCTTTTTTCTGAATCTCTTTTTTTCCTATTTGAACCTTAGAAACCTGGCATTTTAAGACATTATTTCTTGTTTTAGGGTCCGCTATGCAAATATATAACTTCTATTGAGCGCGGCGATTTTGAAAAAAACAATAGTTAGGGCCATCTTCCTTACAAAAAACTCCGCTGTAGTTTATTTAGATACTGCACTTTATAAATAAGTATCAATATTTTCTGAAAGAGCTTATTTATTATTACCAAAACCAAATGCTTTTTAACGTAGGTACATAGCACATGTGACAATATAGGTCACTGGCTCAACCACCGAGTAAACTGTTTATTGTCAGTACAAACAAACATAGAGGCGATTTCTAAATTCGCGGTTTATGACATCAGCTATTGAGTCAGACAGCAGGTCGCGCCATGAAGTTATTATTATGCAGGATGTCATGCACGTTAAAAATATTATTATCAAAGCATGCAAGACGACCTCTTTGGCGCGGCGGGTAAAGATTCGCCTGCAGGAGCTTGGGGGATCGATTCCCGCCTCGTGACATATAAATTAGTGCAATCTGCAGATTTGTTCCGGGTATTCTGTCTGAATTCTTTTCTAGAAAATATATCTATAAGTAATGAAACGATGGCTATTATTCACAAAGAAAATTATACTTGTATTTACAATTGAAACAATTGAGCTAACTGCAGACTGTTGCAAACAGTGTACAGGTAGCTCAACTGATCCTTATCAATACCAGTCGCAAGCGTCCCCAAGACGCTGGCTGCATTGCCACGCTATATGGCAATGCTGATGCAAAATAATGTAGATGATAAGTAATGTGAATCTATAGAACTTCAACAATACAACTCTATATACACTAGCAGAACTCGATGTAGAATCTTTGTTAACAAACTGCCCATAATAGCTAACCTAAAATTCACTCTGTTGCCGTGTTTTTCATACGAAATTCACATTTCTTGTCAAGGAGAACTTTCTTTCAGTAAATATTACTCACAAATATCTGAAACTTGGCGCCAAGCAAGTGAGTTTTAGTTATTTGTGTCGTGGTGTGTTTACAAACATTCTACATCGAGTTTGGCTAGTGTATATACGTACTGTTGTACCTAGAAGGAAGTGGCCAGTCGTAAAATAACTATCAATGCCGTTCTGTTCAATAAGGTGCTTGTATTTATTTTGGGCAGACATTATGATATTTATGGTATTCACTATTCAGGCCATAGACAAAGATACAGTGTGTTTTATGGTGAGTGAAGAACATGGACTATAGTGCCGAGACATGGACGTTTTTCACATGACATTTCGTGAAGGATTCCTGGATGACAGCATGGATGAAGCGATCATATTTTTTTGTAACCGTATCATATTATTATTTTTGATGTTTACGACACTCCATAATGACACTGGCAGAGTCGTAGCGAAAAGAAAGCGGTGCCATTATAGAAGAAGTTGAAGTTGAAGAGAGACTTTTAATATTTTGCTCAGAAAAGCTAGCGGAAGGCGCATACTGCAGACTATTTTACTGATGGCACGTTTCAACATTGCTGCCGGGAGTTCTATCAACGATACTGGTGTGTACCATTACATGGTAATATTTTTTATCAAAATACTAGTTTCTTTCGTACAGAAAACACTTTTTACTTTGACTGTCCAGGTAGCCAGTACTTATACGTAAAAATTTTGTAATTGGCATAACAAAGGAATATACCTACGAACTACCGAAAACCCCTCACTCATGAGGCTGTGAACAAGATGTCGTCGTGGGCCATGTAAGTGTCACAAGTCACAACGCATTCGCGAAGGTCACACTGCTCAGCAATTTAAGGTGTTACATTCGTAAAGGCCAGCAATTTTGGTTGTTGACTGTCCCTAACTAATTAATATGGTTGCAGAGTTATTCAAGCCCTTTTCCTAAAAAAAATTCCTCGTCGTTACGTGAACCGCACCACCCTAAGACATGGATCCTACACTATAAACTTACCAGACCATACAATACAATATATCATAGATTATCAATAAAATACAGATTTATTCAATCTTTCTTACTTTCACGAACAAATTCTAATGTGCAGAGCTCGAAAGCATAAAACCCAGTACTTATAAGTAGTATAGTGCACTGTAAACTATGCATGATGTGCTGTTTCGATAGGCGTTTTGTGCTGAAAAGATCCAAGAGGTAGAAAAATATCCGAAAAGGTGCCGACAAAAATTTCAACTTGTAAATAGATTGACATTTTGACGTTTCATGTTGGATTCTAAAGTCGTAGAGTAAAGTAAGTACCCAGTCTTAGCCCCACTTGCAATACGATTTTTAAATGTCTAATTTTGATTAACTTTGACGTAATTGTATGGTTTGACAACTCACTAATCATAATTATGAAAGTTAAATATCCTTAAGCAAGCCGGCCATATTATTATTATGCCATCCGTTTTGTTACAAAACTAATGCATTATATACAAATATATAAAAAGGAATATAAAAATGAAACCCGTTTTCCATGGTCACGGCATCACGCGTGAACGGCTGGACCGATTTCGCTAATTCTTTCTTTGTTGTGTTTGTTATTGTCAGGAGAAGGTTCTTATGAAAGAAAAATTAAGAAAGTTGGAAATAAATTTCCACGGGGGCGAAGCCGCGGGGCGCAGGTAGTTACTAAATAAAACTAATTTATTAAAGGGAACATTATAAAATAACTTGGAAAGCCAAATAAGGTATTTTCGCGTACCTTATTGAGCTCATAAAGTATGGAGTACGTTAGCCCGAAATAAAGTACAATACTTATTGACGTCGTGAATGAAATGAACGAAAGTCTTCGTTTCAGGTCTGGCCAAAATGGCGTTTTTGTCAGTATGTCCGTACTCCTCTACAGGTCGTATTTTACAACCGATCGGTATGAAACTTTGTGTACAGATTCTATGATTTTATAGAATTTTATTGTCGTCGGGATTTTTTGATTAAAGGCGTACTTCTTCCACAATAAGGCAAAAAGGCGGATTTGGAATATCTCCGCTTTAAGAGATCTGATTTTGATGATTGTACTTTTAATTGAAAGGTAATAACTTTATACTGTTCTTATAAAAATTTGGTAAAGATCTGATGAGGGTTTTCGGTATGACGAGCAGAGCAGAGCATCTTTGTAACACTTCGAGAATTATATGAAATAGCGCGGCCGCATACACCGTCGTCGTCGGTTAAATAATAAAATAACAAAAACTTTGGGCTGATGGATCAACGCCAGCTATTGATACTAGGTACAGAATTTCGAGCTTTGCTGAGGAACGTAACTTAGGTACTTTGTATGGACAATTGGTCTAATGGTTGATGTGTTTGTGCAACATTTCGTTCAAAAATTCCGAAAACAATCGTATCGCAAGTGAAGTGATCATCTGTAATACCTACCTACCTTTCCAAGTGCACCTTACCTACCTCACCTACTCTACCCACAAACAAGATTGAATCCGTTCAGGAGAAACAGACGCCTATTCTTGCACGGTGGGCATTATTTCAAAGGTAACCTAAGGAAATCGTTTCATTCGTTTTAAGCTAGGTATATAATTATACCTACTAAACCATTACCCTTACCTACTTACCTACCTACCACCTAAGGTTGGTAAGTTGCCCAATGCACACCACACTAGCGTAAACCAATATTTAGGTAGGTACCTACCTACCCATAGGATTTTTCTTACAACGCGTCCAAAAGTAAGAGGCACCGATAATTACATAGATATTAGGTACCTATAATACTTATGACAAGTTTAGCGCCATTAAAGGAAGGCTGGCGCCTACCTATGCTGGTGCTTATTCTGATAAGAGGGCACTTTTGCTCCGTGATAAGATGCTTTCACACTGGCATGGCGATTTGCAAGGAGTCACCGCCTAAAAACATGGTAGGTACATATACCTAAGTACCTAAATATCCCGTTTTATATAACTACTACTTACTATGAAGGTACAAGAACATGTAGGTACAAGAACTTTTGAAAAGGTGTTAGTTTTACAAACTTCTCAAAGTATATTTTTCCTGTAAAATAATAGATCCATATCCACAAACGCTACATAGGTAGGTACCTAGGTATTCAGATGGATCGCTATGCAATCTTCGGAAATGGGGGGGGGGGGGGTAAAGTATGAACAGAAGTTCTCATTCTATAGGTACCTACCTAGGTACCAAAATATCCCGTTTTAAATAAAATTACTTTAGTACATTAAGTATTAAGTAAATTAATTGTTGAAAAAAGTTAGTGTTCGCGACGTCTACTGTTCGTAGAACTACTAGTCATAACATAAAGTACGGGTGGAAACCCTAATCAACGGGCTCCCACGGGGGCAATGTTTCATTCCTCATCAGGTTGAGTGTGGTGTTCTTCCAACACAAACCTAGTTTGTAGAGAAGAACACCAGATTTGATACTGATCTCTAAACGAAACATTATGGCATCACGACGTAATCTACTTTGAATTGTATTCTAAAATAGGTAGGTAGTTCAAATACTAATAATAGAACGGCTATAGTTTCTACATAAACATTGGCCTAATCTAAGATCCTTGTATCTCAATTTATGATATAAACCGGCAATTAAACTTGGCCACGGAGCAGCTGTCATCTAAATCTGCGGCGTGAGATCATCCTCCATTAACGACAGGCGTCCCCGCGGAACTATAACAACAAGAAATATTACAACAATTTTGTTGAAATTTTGCCGCAACATACACAGGTTCAGAGTACTAAAACACTTTACTTATCAGAAATAATAATCAAATAATAGTAATAAATTAGAACTAGTATTTAGGTACAACTAATTTCTGCCCGCGGCTTCGCATGTGTTGTTTCTATAGAAACGTGTTATTTCTATCCCATAGGAACTGATTTATTGGATGAAAAGTAGGCTATGTTTTATTCCAAGCCAAAACCTACCTGTTTCCAAACTTTCACATTTTATAATATTAGTGCGATGTGATTGAAACAATTGAGCTAATTGCAGCCTGCAGCAAACGATTTACAGGCAGCTCAACTGATCCATATCAATACCAGTCGGACACGTCCCCAAGACGCTGGCTGCATTGCCCCGCTGTATGGCAATTTGGCAATGTACTTAGTGTGCTCTGAGATAAAAAGTAACCAAAAAAAATATTAGAGTTGCCCGCTACAACGTCTCATTTGAGGCCTACTAATTACAAAAATTGGCTACGCAACAAATAATGCACGGTGTCGCTAGGTTTCTAATTTTGCTTGTTTTTTGTCCTATCTATGTCTAT
Organism: Eupithecia subfuscata; assembly: GCA_963564075.1. Lineage (NCBI taxonomy): Eukaryota > Metazoa > Arthropoda > Insecta > Lepidoptera > Geometridae > Eupithecia > Eupithecia subfuscata. The sequence continues at coordinate 4,681,264 of OY751106.1, forward strand.
CTTTGTCAAAATAAATTCCTTAGTAAAAAAGTTCCTTGAAAAAGCTCTGACGTTAACTTTTGTTTTATACTCGGTCCAAGAATGTTAGATATTTTTGTAAACAAAGGGCAGCCAAAAACAAAAAAAATATTCGTGGAAAATATTTTAAGACACAGGTATCATCGGAGTCAATCGCAGAAGTTCAAAACTATTTTTGGTTTGACAGTTTTATTCACCAATTAATTCGTCTCTGGTCCGTTTTCGAAAGTGAATTTATACCTTTTTCGCCACATGTTTGCAATTATGCGTTGTTAAAGTTCTTGCTGTTACTGGCTATGGCTACCTCATGGCCACCTAGTTTTTTCTGTTGATTGAAGTCTTTGTCTTTGTTTACCAAAGTTTTCTATGATGGTACGGAACCCTCCGTAAGCGAGCTGACTCTCCCATGGCCGGTTTTTGTTTATTTATCACATTGCTTAATTTTCCAGAATTAAACAAGATTATACCTGTATTAAATTTAATTTATTTTAAAAATAATATAAAAAAAATTAAGGTTAAAATTTTCTAAGAAACCACACTTGATCATTGAACGACCCCTAAGTTCGATGTGTAGTATATATCTATACGTCTGTGGTATCGGAGAACTTACTCATCATCATCATCATCATCAAACAATAGTCCACTGCTAGACAAAGACCTCCCCTAATGAGTGCCATAGCGCCCTGTCTTCAGCTTGCCGCATCCAGCATCTGCCTGCAGTCTTTCGCAGATCGTCATCCCACCTGACCGGAGGGCGTCCTGCACTACGTTTGCCGAGTCGCGGTCTACACTCAAGAACACGTTTAACCTAGCGGTTGTCGGTTCTTCGCGAGATATGGCCAGCCCACTGCTACTTCAGCTTGCTAATTTGCTTCGGAGCTTCTCAAACACTTTACAATTCCATAAATTCGTAGATCCCTGAGAGCTTAAGGTAATATTTTACAAGGAACTAAGCAAGAGAAGCCGCGGGCGCCAGCTACTACTGTAGCTATGTAATATTTAGGTACGGGCTATTCTGAGCAGCGGTTCATATTGTCACGAACAGAACATTACGTGAGCTTTATAGCTCTATCGTTTGCACACATCGTAGTACAGTCGGCCAAAGATACACGTGATAGGAACAAGCTATACCTATTTTTCAATGAAAAAATACACGACTGACTGAAAATAAAGCCAGTGTCACTTGTTTTAAGCATTCTAACTATACCCCATGCTTCCAAATAGGTTGAGACATTTAAAATGTATGGTGGAAAGAATAAACGTAGGAGGTACATTGAGAGAGAGAGAGAGAGAATTTATTTTACCCAAAATAACATATTACTATTATTATCATATATCATGGGTATGTGCTACGTTCGTACATAGATAAGTACGTCTGGGTTCATGCATGTTTAGGTTAGGCAACCTATGTACCTACATGCATGAACCCAGAAAAAATTACACTCCTTTTTGGGCAGTCGTGTAAAAATACGAAAAATACGCGTCAAAATTTCAGAGGTGAATTGATGAACAGTTTGGGGCTAGCCTTTTATGGGCTTATTCATAACGAACATTTTGCAACTATTAGGATGGTGTGGGGACCTGTGCCCAGCAGTGTGACAGCGTAGGTTAATTAAAAAAGGATGGTTAACTTTAAAGATTTTTAGAGCACTAGTGAATGTTATGATAGAGCATGACGCTCGCCCCGGTCATCTTTATTCATTGGTTCACTTGACGTTTGAGTATTTTAATCACAAACGATTGTAATGTACTTTTATAAATTATTATTACTCGTAGGTAATTTATAAGAAGGAATTATGAATTAAAAGCTCTAAGTACCTACTTTTCTACTATTTTACTTTTTTTTGAGCTTTTTGCTTGAGTTTTTTGCCTTAGCAGGTGTGATGGGAAAAGAAAGGATAGATTCAAAGAAAGCACTAATTTCTGTTTAGCTGACTGTACCGTATGTGTTGTATTGTTCGGGAATACAAACTTTATCAATTGGCCTTCGGATGTTGACTCACGCTGTTCTGGGAAAAGTGACAAAATGTGTAAATACGTTTGTTTGTTCTTAACAAATTATGAAATTGGGATAAAACGTCTTATTTTATCATAGGTACTTAATAAACTTTATTGTAAAAGAGAATTACAGCTAAATTATAGAAATAATGAGGTAGTTAGACGACCTCTGTGGCACAGCGGGCGAAGGTCTGCCTGCGACGCAGGAGGTTGCGGGTTCGATTCCCGCCTCGGGACAAATGTTTGTACGATCTGCAGATATTTGTCCAGGGCGTTCTGGATGTTTTCTATGTATAAAAAAAATATTTATCAATGTAGTGTATTGTATTAAGTATATCAGTTATCTAGTACCCATAAAACAAGCTCTGCTTAACTTGATGCTAGATATTCCTGTGTGAATTGTCCAGCATCATTTTATTTATTTTATTTATTAGTTACTCATTGACTTTGAATAAGTATTGCCATTCAACTTGGCAATGCTGCCAGCAACTTGGGAACTTACTTTTGGTGACCGCTTTAATTTTAAGAAAATTGATTTTTATGTTATTTATTATATTGTTTTCATTGTGAACAAAATATAAAGCCATAAGTACTAATATTATAAATTCGAAAGTAACTCTGTCTGTCTGTTGCTTTCTCACGCCTTAACGGCTGAACAGATCTTAGTGAAATTTGGCAGGGAGGTGAATGGTATCTCGGGGACGGATATAAGTTACTTAAAAAGAGCGTGGGAAGCTTCAGGCAGCAACTAGTAGTTTAATTATTTTAGAATCTAAAATGTTTACTATTTTAATCCCCGACGCAAAAAGAGAGGGGTCTTATAAGTTTAACGTGTCTGTCTGTCTGTGTATCTGTGTATCTGTCTGTGGTATCGTAGCTCCCAACCCAATTTTCGTTTAGTTTTTTTGTGTCATAGATAATTTTATCCCGAGTGTTCTTAGCTATGTTTCATGAAATACTGTCGGGGGGGTTTTTAAAATTTAAAATATTGTTCTTGTATTTATTACTTTAAAAACTTGAAACAAGCAGACTACTTGTCGCCACCCCAGCTATAAATAAAGTAATAATGCAGCGCTCCTGTCTAACTCATAGCTAACATGGTATTGCTAGATAAGAGAGGATGAATAGTTCTGTCTACACGGATTGGTCAACCCATAGTCAACCCAACTATATTTATCAAAAAGACGCGTTTTCCAAAAAAGATAAAATCCTATTTAACTTTGACTTCAATAGATGGGTGGAAAGGATCTTTCTCGGAAGAGTAAAGTTTTTGGTAGAGTGTCATGTCAAATGTGCAGGATCTAGGCAATTTTAACTTCAAACTAAAAGCGCCATCTATAAAGTCTGGTAGATACATTTTTTGACATTAAGAAAACGCTTCATTATACCCATGATCGTATCAATAAAATGACTTGTAACGTTTTTGTTATTATAGTGCGTAAGCCTCGACCTCTGGATAATTTCTAATTTCTAAGAAATCAAATACATAATATCGCAAAATTTTTGCAATATTATTTGATTTCTTAGAAATTAGAAATTATCCAGAGTGCGAGGCTTACGCACTATAATAACAAAAACGTTAGATTTAGAGCAACGCGACACCTCTCGTCAAACGAACTAAACGTAACTTTAGTCTTTGAACAGGATTGGATAAACTTCAATGTTTCCTCTGTAGGTGGAGCTAACGGCGCTTGAGTCCGTAGAAAGTCGCAAAGATTTTTGACTCCCACGTCACTTGACTTCGTGGTGTATTTGGTTATCACATTCCCGTACTGAGGGGAGGACGCGGGTTCAAGTCCCGTCGAAGTCGAAAATTTTTGCGAAATTATTTGATTTCTTAGAAATTAAAATGACTTTTATTTTTAACTCGTTGCTTTGCTTACGTATTGTATTTAAGTTTTTATAATCAGCCTAGCCTTTGTGAGTCAATTACTGGACATATGCCTCCTCTAATAAGCTCCAAATGCAGCACTGTCTGCAGCTTCGGAATCTCATTGAGAATGGAATCTCAAAATATTAATGGAATTCCAATACTATTTTTACTACCTACATTAATATAGGTAGTTGAGACTCATTGAGATATATTTATTTTAATAAAATATGTTATAATTTACCGATTTGAACATTGTATAATTAACAATTATTAACATGTTTTTACCATAATAATTACAGTGTAAAAAAACAAACGAAATGAACTCTGGTTGGTACTCTGTACCGATGACCCAAAAATGCATATAAAAACGTGCCCGAATGAGGGAGAGTAAATATTGTAATCTAGTTGGCACGAAACTCTCCAACCGTGCATAAGGACTAGGTCATCAAACTCGTTACAAGGGCTTTTGTGTTCTATCTATAATGTACCTATTAATGAGCAGGCCCGTTCATTGTTTTATCAAAATAATGGCTCCAAACAAGATAACTAATTATAACATTACGGATGCGCTACTGAGAAGCCGAAATGGTAGAAAAGGGTTGTACAGTGAGCGACATAAATAGCTACACCAAACGTGGCAATATTTTTATTCGGCGGCGCGGCAAGGCGGGTTATATTTTTCGAGTGAGTGGGAGTTGACATCTCGTCCGCGGATAAGTTTGAGATTCGTACCAGATGTACCCTAGCCCAAAATCTTATTACTAAAGTTACAGTTAGTTATATCAAAATCCCATCACTAGACACTAAGTACTTCTTTTTGGGTGCCCTAACTGGGAATAACATATGTAGGTGCCGTAAATGTGGTGCCGTAAAAATTGGTGCCCTAAATGGGGATACTCCGTTTCTATGTGGTTATCTGATATTCTTTATGACCTCGATGCACATTGGCGGATACAGGGGGGGGGCCATGGGGGCCATGGCCCCCCCCAAAAGACCTGGGAATTCTATACTTTCGACTCTATTTTTCGAGTCAATTTAGGTGCAATTTCGGTTTAGGTTTACACGGCATATCTACCTACTCATCGGTAGGTTAGCTATGTACCTTTATTAGGAAACAGAAATATATCCTGAATTTTTACTTGTCAGTACCACCACGTCCACTTGCACCAGCAACATAAATACTTAACAATGTAAACTTTTACATTCTTGAATGTCTAAAAAATTGAAATTCTGAACACGTAATTTTCCATCAAGCAATAGGCAAAATACCTACCAATTTTCATGTTTCTGAGTAACGGAATTCCTATAAGTACTACAAAGGATAAATTCACAAAAATACTGAAGCACGTCTTATTTATTTACCGACCGAAAAACTAAATACCTAAAATCCCTAGGTATCAAATTTTACTGGTTTAACTTCAAGTTAAATCGAAAACTAAACTAGAAACTACTATTTTATCCCCTTAGAGCAGCTATTCTCAAAGTGTGCTCCGGGCCTCTGTGGGGGCTCCGCGACAATACTGGTCATATAAAAAAATAAAGGTTCAGTACCTAAACATGGTTGTGGAGAAAATTATACATTATCTAATATTATATTAAGTTATATGACAGTCAATAATCATATCAATTTTAGCGCGGCGGAATACTGCGTACTGCGGAATTGTTTTTGCAGTTCTTAATTTCATTAAGACCCGTTTAGCCGTTTAGGCGTGAAAAAAAGAACGTATCAACACCTATTAGTGTTCATACGTTCTCTTTTCCCAACAGTCGGGGTCATTCCCGCTCGGTAACACCCTGTCGTCAACACTGTTGACGAGTGGGAAAAAAAAGTTGCACTCGTTCACAGTGTTGACGAACGCAACTTTTTATTTCCCGATCGTACCTACCATCTAGTCCAAGAGTCAGATTATAAAAAGCGGATTTCAATGAAAGATACAGATTTTTAAAATGGTTTATAATTATGGCTTGTTATTATCAATCATTCAATATTATAATAGAGTTAAAATAAAACATTTTGTATCATAGAATAATCAAACAATTTACAACAATTAAAATAGAGTTCCAATAAAACATTTTGTATAACAGAATAATCAAATAATTTACAACAATTAAAACAGAGTAACAATAAAATTATTTGATTGTTTTGTAATACAAACTGTATTACAGAATAATCAAATAATTTACAAAAATTTAAAACAAGCCAAATTAAAATAGTAAAAACAAGCCAAATTAAAATAGTAAAAACAGATAAATCATCTTATTCACAATCATTATAGCCGTAATGCTCAATAACTATTAAATAATTCGCCTCAAGAATTTTAATCAGCACTATCATTATGTTTTTTGGGTGAGTAATAAACATACAAATGGAGTAAAAAACAAAATTAAAAAATAAACCTGTTTATTATTTCAAACAATAAATCTTTTAAATTCATAATGGTTACAAACACTAAAGTCATTTACAACGGGATAATCTACTATGATTTGAGTTTTGAGTTTTCCAATATTACAGTACACGCACAGTTTCATGTGCCATTAAATCATGGTACATAATTTCGTTGTAAATGACTTATTCAATGTACTTAATAAAATTAACTTACTTTGATTCTCACAACTCCGCCGCACTTTAATTTACGTTGACTGCAACTCCAAACAACTAACTCATTTTTATGTTTCCTTCTTGTGTAGTATTGGTGACCACCATGAAGTAAAATAGTCCCATGTTTTCTTTTTATGTACACAAGTACTGATTTACCAATTGAACTACCCGCTGTATCTTGTTCCGACATAACTGAATACTAAGGCTAATCCCGAGCAACTGCACATTTTTTAAAAATAGATTTCCAGAATCATGCAAAAATGCATCCCGTGGTGCCTTCTTATTGGCTAATTCAAGGTCATGATAGATAACGGAACTGCCTATCCTAGGGCTTGGGTGGTGTGCGTATCTATTGTTTTACCGGTGCGGTACCGCCGTACTTACCTGCCATAAAAGTGAGTCATGTTCAAGCCACCAACTTATATTCTACAAATTGAAAAATATTCACAACAATCTTTATTACTTATAGGACTTTCTTAGTTTGAATTTTGCTCAAGTCGTAAGTATACAATACCGTTTCTCTTTTATTAAAATTTGAAAAATATCTACACATCTGACTCTTGTAGGTACTAGATGGATACGATCGGGAAATAAAAAGTTTCGTTCGTCAACACTGTGAACGAGTGGAACTTTTTATTTCCCAGTCGTCAACAGTGTTGACGACAGGGTGTTACCGAGCGGGAATGACTCAACAGTCGCTAGAAATGACGCAAAATTTTAGCGGCTCGCTACGCTCGTCGATATTTTTGCCTTGGCTTTCTTCTCTTCCACAAATTTTCCTACCGCCGCTAGAGTCTCAATAATTGTCGCAGCTCGCACCACTCGTCGGCGCTGTTAAATCGTATTTGCTTTCTTTGCTTTCACAAATTTCCCAATCGTCTCTAAAGTCCTAAAATTTTCGCGGCTCGCTCCGCTCGCCGTTTTTATGTCATCTGTGCTTTCGTTTCTCTCACAAATTTTGCAATCGTCGCTAAAAAAACATGAAAATTTCGAGGGTCGCTCCGCTTGCCTATTTTGTATGTATACTCTTTACTTTCACAAGTGTCCCAATCGGCGCTAAAATTCTCAAATTTTTGAGGCTCGCTCCGCTCGCCGCACCGTTTTTATGTCGTCTTTTCTACATTTTCACTTACAAATTTCCTAAATTTCGCTAAAAGAAGGAGACTCGAAATTTATAAACATAATAAATTTCGAGTCTCCTTCTGCACGCCGTTTTTATATCATCTTTTCTCTCGCAAATTTCCCAATCGTCGTCGCTAAGACTTTAAAATTTCCGAGGCTCGCTTCATTCGCCGTTATTATATCGTCTTTTCTTCCTTTTCTCTTAAAAAATTTCCAATCGTCACTAAAATATCTTTAAAAATTTCAAGGCTCGCTCCGCTCGCCCATTTTATATGTTTGATCGTTTCTTTTACTGATATAAGTCGCTAAAAAGTCTTTAAGATTTTCGAAGCTCACTCCGCTTTCCATTTTTTTCATTTAGGCAACGAACTTAATTTTAGGTCTCTGTCAAATATTTCGATGTCCAAAGGGTTTAAGAACCGCTATCTCATAGAATGATATTTTTTCGGCGCAACGCCGCACTGCCGTCTCTCCTCCCGCGCCGCCCGCGCGTGACTCGATGATTTATTTTGTAAAAAAAATATTATACTTATTATATTTTATAAAATATTTTGATATTATAAAATATTTGGCAAAAAATAAAGTTTTTATTAGCGTAAAAACTTTATTTTTTGTTTACCTGTAATTTTAACCCTTTCTCCAATCTTTGTCAAAATGGCCCCCCCCAAAATGAGATCCTGGATCCGCCCTTGTAAGCATCCGAACCGAACGGCTGAAGCCGTTCGGTTCGGATGCTTGCATGTTTACAATTATTACCTACTTGTTTGAACCGAAATGTTGAATCGACTCAGTGATATCGTTACGCTACAATATCCTTTAGTTTAAAACTTTTAATTCCATCATAGTTCACACTAAAGTCATTTACAACGGGATATTTACCATGATTAAAGTTTTAAGCTTTCCAATATGTTATTTCGTGATCATGGCGCATGAAACTGTGCCGAAATATTGGAAAGCTCCATAGTCAAATCATGGTAAATATCCCGTAGTAAATGACTTTGGTATCCTTTAGTTTGTAAAGATAATGTAGCAGATGGTCTGGTCTCTGTGTTCTTTATCTATTCAACTTGGTCGAAAAAGTATAATGTTAAGTTCTGTGCGAGGCAAGAAAATTGGTATTTCGTTTGTGAGATTTTTGTATCGAATTAATAAAGACATATTTTTGTTCCCGGATGTTTAGCTGTGAAATTCGTTCTATTGAACTATCCCCATACATAATTCAAATTTGCATCTAATCTGCTGAAATTTGTTCTGAAAATAGGATCACAAAATTATCACCTTAAATTCCTAGCATTACCATCAGTGTAACATGCATGTTAAGTAAAAGAAATTTTTGCAGTTCTGTCAATTTTAGTAAGTAAAAAGTAAACGTATATTTTTTAAGCGAATTATTGGCTAAATAGGTAATTTATCAACTGGATCGCTATTAGGAAAACATACGTTGTATGGTAAAACGTACGGAGCATTATATTCCCGGTTGGAAGTTGGACGGTAATAACTCAACAAAAAAGGCAACTCATTAGCAAAGTTTGGACCCTAATTTGCGGGATAAACAAGCTTTTGAAAATCTCAACAAAAATGTTTGCTAAAACAAATTAATCACACTTAAAAAACACGCAGTTGAATCCCTTGTTTTATTTATTTATGTATTTTTATAAGGTAGGGTCTGTTGCTGAAAAAAGCAGAAAAAAAATATTATTAACAAAATCGGTCATACTGAACAGAACAGCAGGGGTATTTTAATTCATTCGATTCGTTACCGAATCGAATCCGACGGATTCGAATTCGATTCCGACAGAACTATAAAACGCTATTTTGATTTCGCCTCGGGTTGATGATCGAAATAAGGAGCTCCTCCTCATTGACATGGCCATTAGTCAACAGATTCGCTTCGGATTTTCGAGTGAATAGCTGCTAACACTGTTAGTAGCTCACTGGAAACCCCTACATGCCACTCCAGCCGTCCTCATGTTGAAAGTACAGTGTTTAGCACGACTGAGATCATAAATGACTGATGCAATGTCTTATGGTTGGTGTTCTCTGAAAGATAATTGGACGATCAACAGCTACGTCTGGCTAATTTGACGTTAAAATGTATGAAAGTTCTGCAAAGCCGGGTACTAACCATGGTGTTACAGGCCGTAATGTACCTATGAGAATGATACGTTACGCCGCCACGCCGTGTTCAGGCGGGTCCAGATATGTATTACTCGCCCGATCCGATCACCGTATCCGTATCAGCGTATCACGTATCAAGCCCCATATAAAGTTGTGGACGCCTCGATTTGCTCCGTATCCGTATCTTCCGTTCTGTATGACGCCCATATCTGTATCACCTTTGATGATCGGACAAAAACCGACAGGACATGGGAGGGGCCGTATCATAACGGCGTGAGATCGCGTGTCATGATACGCGTATCATCATATAACCTATCATATAACTTGATACGGGGCTTGATACGTGATACGCTGATACGGATACGGTGATCGGATCGGGCAAGTGATACAAATCTGGACCCGCCTTTATAAAATCCGTCTCGTTGCTCGTTGCGAGCGCCTTCTCTCCCCGTACTGACTGTATAAACGCTCGCTGTGTAACGTTATGTTACGTTTACGTTATAGTGATTATCACCTTTAAAAACGCATACTAAAGTGAAAACTTTCACGTGCAGGAGACTCAACATAAAACCTGCTAATGGAGTAAACCTGCTAACTATGGGAACAGCTGTGTATCACAAGGGTGAAAAATGTTGTTTGCCTAATTAAGATTTAAGGGGTGGTGGGCAGGTAAATAATACCTTTCGTGACACAGAGTTTACAGAGGCAAACGAATTTTTTTTTTACATGAAGTACATTTAGCTGGTTTATTGTGTAAGTATTTCAAAAAACACAAATCGACGAATTAGGTATCAAATGCATAGTGAATGTGAATGAAAAGAACATCTCTGGCATACATATTATGTATATTTCCTTTATTCTGCATGAAAGATGACGTCATTCTGAATCGCATTCCTTAAGTACGCAGGTTATACATTGTTTTTCGGCAGTAGTAGGTAGGTACCAGAAGGGAAGGACTATTTTTATTTTCCAAAATACTCAATCCATTGTTTCGTTTCTTTTATTGTGCATGTTGGTATCTACTCGAATTCGGTGTGTACACCAATTGGCCGAAACGAAATACGAAATTTCGTGTTTACGGATTTGTACGGACATACTGACTGAAACGCTAATTTTGCTAGACTTGATGCAGAGACGCTTCGTTCGCTCGGTCAATAAAATAAATTATATATAGACATATATTTTTTATTATACATAGAAAATACACAGAACATCCAGAAAAAACATTTGCGGATCGTTCGTACAAACATTTGTCCCAAGGCGGGAATCCACTAAACTTTTTAATTTGGTTTGAAACAATACAACACGCGTAGCCAAGATTCTTTGAAGTTTGCATTGTACAGAACAGCCAGGAATCAGACCAAAGAGAGATAAACAAATAGACCGTCAGTAAGAACATACCTAACTTTAGACCAAAGCTTCAATAAATTTTAGAGTATTTTATACATTGAAAACAACTTTGATGAAGGTAATTGGTTGTCCCTGCGGAAAATTTCCTCCACGTAGACAACCAGTTGTCTAGTTTGGTTGGCTGGGCGGAACAAACCGATAAGCCTACCTATGCATGACGATCAGGTTTTTCCAAAATTATGATCTTAGGTTATATTTGATTGAATGACCCATTAAGGAAGAAAAAAGGTATCCAAGAGATCAACACCTTTAATAATTACCTAAACGAGGATTTTTGACCAAAACTTAAAAAAAACTTGTAGCAAGTTTCCTATAACGGTAAAGGCAAAAATTTATCGGGTCGAAATAACAATACACCAAAAAACTACAGTGGTTTTGCAGTTTTTGAAAAGCTCAAGACTCGGTCTGAAGTATCTAGCTAGGTAGGTAAATTTGCACCTAAAATTTTATGTAGTATGGTTTACCTACATAAAATAGATTCAAATTCAAACCTTATGAATTTTCCTCGGAAGCGTAATCCATTTTGTTACAGCACCTGTTTTCAGGTCACACTCGAATTCCCGGAAAGTTGGGCAAACATTATTCATAAAGCGACGGCCGTTCTTATTCCGTCTTGATGTATGAAAATTAAATTTGTTTGAACTAGGCACCAATTTGTTTAATCTTACTATCACATCATAATATCACACTTAACATAATTACATGATAAAAACCCAGTATCGACTATTCAGAATTATTGTTTATTCGCTGCATAAAACGGTAATGGTAAATTTCAATGACCTGAAATGATGACCGCTGTGGCGCGGCGGGTGATGGTCCACCTGCGACGCAGGAGGTTGCGTGTTTGATTCCCGTCTTGAGACAAATGTTTGTACAATCTACAAGTTATATTTGTTACGGGTGGTCTGCGTGTTTTCTTTGTATGTCAAACAAAATCTACCTATGTTATGTATGAAGGCGCGAAAGTAGGTACCTACCTTTCGCGGAATTACGCGGCGAGCTCACAAATAAACCAAATAAGAGAAAATATATTTGCAAAGGTTTTTCCGCGCCATGAAATCTTAAAGTCAAGGAAAAAACTAAAACGCGGTACAGAAATTCTAGACGAACATTTTCACTATTAACCTACGTGTGACGACTGAGGGCTTCCTTTCCTACGTGTGTTGCATGAATGTGGGCTCTAGGGGGCCTACTCGGAAACGAAAAATCGAAGTTTTGTTATCGTTGCCGTGCAAAACCAACTCATATGTCGCTTGCTTGCTAACGTTAGCGTTTACCCGAAAAGGAATCAGAAACTTCGAGAACTCAAGCCATTATCAAGGTCCAATGTTTAAACGCTATGAAACTTTATGTCCCACCGTGTTCTACTAACTACCGCAGAAACTCTTTCTTTGCACGCACTTGTAACCTTTTCAACAGGGAATATTCTAACGATATGGACTTATTCTCTTTGAGGCAAAATGGCATAAAAGTTCATACTAATAAATCTTTCTTTGCAGATTAAATCTACAGTAACAATTATCTTACTAAATTTACTTTATTCTGTGTGTGTATCTCTGTGTATTGTGTGTCTTGGTTTGATTGGCTTAAATGTACAATAATGTTATAAATGTCTATATATTGAGTGACGTACATGAGTAGGTAAATGTTTTCGATCCATATTATAATTGCTTTGTTTAAATTGTTAGTTTATCAGGTCTAAGCACTCATGGATTGCTTTTAAGTTTTTAAGGGCACTTTTCATATTGACTACCCATAAGCGAAAACTAGGCTTAAGTTACCCATAAGTTTCAACCAATTTTGTACAATAAGCTGTTTGTTTTCCAAATAAATTAAAATTAAATTAAGAAAATTATATTTTCGGCGGGCGTCAAAAAGAAGAGATAAAGAAGAAAACTAATAAAACTTTTAAATCCATCATGGTTATTAACACTAAAGTCATTTACAACGGGATATTTACCATGATTACGTTATTCCGTCATCATGGCGCATGATACTGGCGAAATATTGGAAAGCTCAAAACTCAAATCATGCATGGTAAAAAAAAGAAAAATAATTGTCAGCACATAATTATAATTAGGTATGCATTGTAGGAAAGCTCAAATCGCCGCCGTGCAAGTGTCAAACACAGAGTGAAAATCAAAGAAATTAAGATGTGAAAATTCAACACCACGAAAGTGAGATTTAAGGTTTAGTTGTAGAAATGTGAACAAATTGTATCTTGAGTTTGGCTGGGCTGGAGTAGGTATAGACAGGATCTTCCATTCTTATAGGATTTAACGAAGCAAGTGTCGTGTTCGGATGTTCGAATGTTCGAATCTCCGACGAATAGGATCAATAGTGCTTATGCTAAATGGTGTATTACAATACACAAATTCAGCAGTGAATGTTATGTGTGTCTATGAGGACACTATAGCTAGACACTACACCATTATATCCGAGTGATGTACATGATGTTTCAGGCATCGACGACGTCCAAACGAAGCGGAGAGCTGGGGGCTATCAACTTGCATCGATTTCACCCCAGGTATGTTCAGCGATTTTTATTTTATTTAAAACAGACTCCCTGTTATTTTTTAATTTCTTAGAAACTTGTTCTTGTCCTTGGAGACCTGGAACTTGGAACACCTTGCAGACTACGTTTCGCCTAGTACAACCCACATGCAAAAGCTATGATTGTATGTTGTTACTTCTTCATGCCAAAACTACTTTAAGATTACTGTTGACATTCTGCATACATTGTAGTTCTAAATTTGAAATAAATGAAAGACTACCTTTTAGTTCCATACCTTGTTAATTTTGTAAATTTGTCGCAAAACTGGCATCAGGTTTGGGACACCGCATTTACTCTGAAACCTAGGATCATACATTCTTACCGCTCGGCTGTGTGCTAATATAAACCAAGCTTAACATGGTCCGGTTGCAAAAAGCATTGGCGTCTAAGCCGGTTCAGGTGCTACAGTTCTGGCTTTATTGTACACCTTTTATCTACTTAGGTATACGTTTATTCAGGGTGTGCCGTAAAGTGTATATCTTAGATACTGTCTACTTCAAATCTTGATACTTAAGGCTAGGTGACCTTGACTTTAAAAAAGTAGACTGCTTAGTATAATAAAATAAAATAGCCTTAAAATTAGCACTGACTAAAAAAAATTGTAAATAGATGTTTACAAACTTTGATAAAGTTAGTAGTCGCCTTTTTGGGTTATTCACTAACTCGACACAAGCGACCGAACACACGTGTGTCCAGTATTATCACTTATTATTCGTCATTGGACACGCCAAGATTTTTACGCGTGTCCACATCAGTACAGCCTTGTTTGTCGTAGGCCTCCCCCAGCTTCTTCCAAATTTCTCTATCTCTGGCCTTTGTCATCCAGTTTGGACCAGCTCTCTTCATAAAGATGTCTTGCCATCTCTTCTCCGGTCGATCTCTTCTTCTTCCTTGGGATCCACTCTGTAATTTTTTTGGTCCAACGGAGAGTAGAATCGTGGAGATTATTTTCCACCCTGATCTTATGACTTGCTTAGTAGATAACAGTTAATTTAGGTAGGTAGGTTCGTTCGTAGTTTCAAATAATTGTGACTATTATTTAAAAGTTGGCATACGTCATGGTTATTTTTTCCTTTAGATATCGTGATAATGATAGAAAGCACTGAACTATTGCATTAACGCAATGTATCGTTAAAAAAAAATTCTGCTAAAAAGATGTTTTTCATTGTTTAGATTACTATCTTTTTAACTTTGAAGAAAATACAAAATACAATTTTTTAAATACGCTCGTTCTATTACGCCACCCTGTATCTGTAGGGCTATATGATTTTTTTCAAAATATTTAAAATGAATGTAAAATTAAATATTTTGAAAAAAAAAACTAAAGTTTTGCCATTAAGTACCCCATAATCTCCGAAGTATGCAGAGCGATCCCTCTGGTATGTTGGTTGTTACCGTCTATTTTTAGGTACAATATTAAATATAGGTAGGTAAATAAGGTATTTATCAACAGCGAAATCCCTAACGTTTTTTCCCTTTTTTCTTTTCTCCAAAAACCAGATCCACCAACAAAAACCCACCAACAAAAAATTATCATTGTTTAATATCGCACGGGAAAAATGGAAGACAAAAACTATCTTGGCATTCCATTTACTTTAAGATTAGATACTGCACCGTAGATCATGTTAGAACAATGAAAATTAGGGCATCTTGCACAGTTCTTGTATGCACAGGCCAGATAGGAGATAGAAGTTGCCAAGTTTGTAATTTCAGTTGCCTAGGAGAGAAGATGGTTTAGTTAGATTTATTGAATGTAGGTTTTACTTGATGTAATAAAGGGTAGGTTCTAGCACATCAGCATTGTCATACAGCAGTAGGGCAATGCAGCCAGCGCCTTGGGGACGCTGTCGACTGTTATTGGCAGTTGAGCTACCTCTAGATTGCTTGCAACAGTCTGCAGTTAGCTTAATTGTTTCAATTGTCAATACTAGTTCTAATTTGTTTAGTGTAGCGCTGTTTCTCACCAAATTTTTCACCACATGCTAAAAGTAATAATAATTATTTCGTTTCTCACCGGCTCTTTCTATTGTTTGATTGTAATTTTCTTTGTTAATAATGATTATTTTTGGTACCTACGTACCAATTTCATGATTTAATATATATGTATACTATATACAGCAAACATTTTTTGAGGAGTAATTTATACCTTTTCAAAAGGAGAGCATTGACTCTACCTTATCGACACAGAACTGTCTATCTCACCAACAACCCTAAACATATAAAAGTGTATAGGTAGGTACAGTATCTTTTATCTGACCTCGACCTCGACAGCCTACATTGGTCCACTGCTGGACGCAGGCCTCCCCCTGATAAGCGCCTTATTGACTTTTATCTCACAGGGGGTAATGCCCATAATCCCCACGTTGGGCATGCGGGTTGCGGATCGCAGTTCGGTGATAGAATTGTTCTGCAGGGACGCTGCCCGCTCCCAGTTGATATCCCTTAGTCGTCTCTGACGACACCCGCGGGAAGAGTTGGGATTTTTTATTGGAAATATATAATTCTAGTCAATAAACATCAAATCGAAAAAACTATTTGATTGTTTTGAAAAAACTTAAAACTGTCTTCGAATCCCTTAATTTTACAAGTTTTGGGGAATAAATATGAATCTTTGGTGAATATAATTTTTATGGGACTGACTCGGGATCACTATCTATATAATATCACAATAATTTTCAAAATCAGTCCATAACTGACGGTCAGTACAGATCAATGTTTATTATCTTTAAGATTTTTGCAAAGCTAAGTATATTCTTTAAACGCTTTCCAAGGTTTACGATCCGACTCGCTCATTTGAAGTCTATTTCTGTGCGCTTGATAATAAGCACCCACAGTTCTGTACGCCGGATTATCTACCTGTCGTCAATTACATCAGAAACTATTTCGTGCTAGGTGCTATAAGTACCTACAACTTGTAGGAATGTTGGCTGATTATTATGAGATATGTCGCTATTGTTTACTGGAGTGGAATCTATCTTAGGAAGATAGATATTTAAGGCAGCAGGAGTGCTTGGTATTCAGAATATGGTTGGAATCGAAACACATCTAAACCCATGAAAAATATAGTTTTGGATGGTAGTAAGTACTTAAGCTATTTACATTATAATTGCGTATAAGAAGTCGATGTAGCCGTAGATATATAGGTCAAACTCAAATAAACGCGTCTCTTTTAGTTGAAATATTTTGCTATTTACAAAGCAACAATACTTTTGATAGGTACTAGAAATAAAACCAATAAGCGCTTCAAGTAAGCAAGACGAAAGTCTAAATTTAGCAAGAGCTTTTAATAAATAATGCTGGACAATTTACACAGCATTATCTAGCCCCAAGCTAAGCAGAGCTTGTGTTATGGGTACATGGATATGTACATTTATTGGAAAGATATAATCATATTGAAAGCTTTCTGATCGCCCCAAAATCTAACCGTGTATAAATAATTTTAAATATAATTCTGTTTCACTTCAGCATATTTATAAATTTTCGATTCAGAAGCTTCTCATTGCAGCTTCCACATAGGAAGCAATGAGAAGCTTCTGGTAGGTACCGACAGCGTCAGAATTATGTAACCCCAGTGGGGTTACTTAATTATACACAATGCAGGTTAGAATCTGATTTTTTTTATCTATTCGCTCTGTTTTTTAGTTACCTAAATAAAAACATAATTTATTTTCGACTTTTAACTTTGTTTTGATCAAATTAATGTGATTTCAATAATCAGCAGAACATTACATACAGAAACAGAATAAAACAATAACAACTAGTATAAACAAGTAAGTATAATCTTTTTCTTAAAAATCTAAGCCGTCACCAGAAGGCAGAGTGCCCAGAATGCTAGCAGCATTGCCACGTTGAATGACAATGCTAATTCGTTGACCGAAATAAAAGCCAGCATTCCGATCACCTGTGGACTCTATAAGAAGTTTGGTAAGATCTTTATAAATTGCGTGTGCCCCAGGACCCCAAGGACCAAGGGTTTCAACCCCAAACGGCTCAAATAGGTAACCTTCGACTTTTAAAACTCCTACGAATATCAGGTTTGGATTTAAACGTGCATGTGTTATGCAGGTGGGTTATTTAATTATGACGCTGTCTGTACCATCTTCACAGAACATCTGAGTCAACTATTGCATCACAGAAGCAAGTGTTCGATATCTGTTGGTGTGTTTATTATGAATATTTTTACGCCTCGCTGTGTTTACCTACTCGATACGTTTGCTCCATTTATGCATTGCATAGGAACTGGTTTCTATGCTTCGTTATTTTGGGAATTTGTAGGGAAAACAAAGAAAAAAATGTGCATTTTCTACCTAAACTTTTTATTTGTATACATGTTCAATTGTGCATTGACGTAGACTAAATATTATTTCTGCATTGCAAAGGAACTGGTTACTAAGCTTCGGTATTTCAGGAATTTGTAGGGAAAATAAAGAAGATGTGCATATTTTTCTACGAAAACTTTTTATTTGCTTACCTGTGTCCATAGTATGGACACAGGTATGCAAATAAAAAGTTTGGGTAAGGTATGCAAACAAATGAGACACAGGTGATGGCGCCTGTCTCATTTGTTTGTTGTAGATCGAGTTTAAATACTAAAATAGGCAAGTACCTTTTTTAACCACCGTTGCAAAAAGAGAGGGCTGTTATAAGTTTAACGTGTCTGTCTGTGTATCTGTCTGTGGTATCATAGCTCCCAAACGGATGGACATAGACAATTTTGTCCCGAGTGTTCTTAGCCACGTTTCATGAAAATCTGGCAGGGGGATTTTGAAAATGTTTAATTTTGTTCTTATCTTATTTAGGGTGAAGTTCACCAGAAGATAATCAGACAACCAGCAGCTTTGTCGGTCAACATTATATAGATAGAATATACTTTATTGCACAAAAGTTGTACA
Organism: Eupithecia subfuscata; assembly: GCA_963564075.1. NCBI lineage: Eukaryota > Metazoa > Arthropoda > Insecta > Lepidoptera > Geometridae > Eupithecia > Eupithecia subfuscata. The sequence continues at coordinate 4,699,848 of OY751106.1, forward strand.
TGGGCGAGTCTAATGCTAGATAGCATTCTCTACCTGCTAACCTTTGGGTAGTGTGGATAGCAATTTAGTGGGTAGTGCTAGATTACTAGTAGTAGCTTTGATGTTAATTATAAAAACATCTGTCAAAAATGGCAATACCATTGCCATATTAACTTTTCGAAGAACACCAACTTTATATTAGGGCCCGAAACAAATAGGTAAGGGCTCTCTTTCAATATTTCCCTCTCTTGACTTCAGCGTCTTTAAACTCTAATGTGGCAAATGGCTCTAGCAGGTTTAATCTCATAAATAATGGAATAGAAACCTCCAGACTGGCTAGTTCAAAACAGATAACATAGAACACTAGGTACTCAACTCATCCATTCCAAATAATCATCATCAGCCTATATTCGTTCAGCTGGACATAGGCCTCCCATAATGAGCGCCATAGCGCCCTGTCTTCAGCTTGCCGCATCCAGCATCTACCTGCAGTCTTTCGCAGATCGTCATCCCACCTGGCCTTAGGGCGTCCTACACTACGTTTGCAGAGTCGCGGTCTCCACTCAAGAACACGTTTACCCCAACGCAATTCGTTTCTTCGCGAGATATGAGCGGCCCACTGCCGCTTCAGCTTACTAATTCTTTGAGCTATGTCGAAAGTCGATAAATTTGGTTCTCTCTCGGATGTATTCTTAGTACATCCGAAAGAGAACTCCGAGCATAGCTCCTTCCAAATGTGCCAGCTAATTACCTTGAATACACAGAGGGTTTCACATGCATCTTCAACCTGAAACGTAATAGAATATTTAAGAGTAAACTTTCATCGATCATGTGCGGTGAGCTCGTTTTACCAAAGTACAAACGTAAGGAGCACTTTATAGAATCGGTACTTCGAGTAAAAGAGGGTGACCAGGCGACTTTGACTTTGAGAAGGATTCTAATGGATATTTCTTTGTTCTATTAAGGAATGCGTTTTCAGAGGGAACGTTTTTATATCCTTTTTTGAACGTCTATGTGGATTATTGTATGAAAAAATTAAAAAAACAATCGTGCCAGCTTGTTTAAATGTATATTATGAGAGGATAGAGATAAACAGGAGAGGATTTTGCAAGCTTTCAATGAAGCTTTTGTCCACCGAATTTAACTTGACAAATCAAAATCCCGGTCTCGATGAACTGCCGAGTGCCTAATTTCACATTTTGTTTGCAAAGTTGACCAATTTATATTAAGGAGTAGCTTTAAAAATCGCTTTATAAATCACTTTATAAGGAAAATACATCACGATCACCGGAAATTAGAATTTAGCTTTTGTTCGTGAAGATATAATTTTAAATCGCTTCAGGGACTTTCACATAAATATAAGAAGGATTTTTGGAAAAAAAACCAAAAAGTTTCACAACTTATATGTAGATGATGGTAGAGTAAAAAGAAAATTACAATCAAATAAAAGAAAAAGCAGATCCGTCAAGTGCGAGTGTAACTCGCGCACCGAGGGTTTCGAACGATCGTTTGTCAACTATACAAAATATGTACTAAAAGTACCGGTACGAGATTTCGCTATTTTATGAATAGGTACCTAAAAATAGTAGGTACCAAACTACATTTTAGAGAGCGATCCGCTCTGCATAGGTACTTCGGAGATAAGGTAATTGTTTTTACTTTTTTCAAAATATTTTAAAAGGTATGAAACCTAGGGATATTTCAAAAACTGTTTTGAAATGTACAAACTGATACCATTCATTTAATACCCCACTCAGTGAGGTAGCCCCACCCTTTAGAAAATTATGCCCCCCTTTTTGACCATTTGTCAAAAAGTGTTCGTTTTACAAACTTCTCTAATGTTCATTTTCATTTTTCATTTTATTTCTTTTTTTGGCTGTGGTTGTTGCTGAGTTATTACTTACTAGCTGCGCCCCGCGGCTTCGCCCCCGTGGAAATTTATGTTTCCAACTTTCTTAATTTTTTCTTTCATAAGAACCTTCTCCTGACAATAACAAACACAACAAAGAAAGAATTAGCGAAATCGGTCCAGGCGTTGTTGAGTTATGCGCTTACCAACACATTTTGCGATTCATTTTTATAGAAGATTAAGGAGGAAGAAAAGGACAGATAAGGCGAGACCATGAATAAGGGTTTCGCAACCGATCTTCGTAACCCTAAAAATGGAACTAGTATTTACAATTAAAACATTTAAGCTAACTGCAGACTATTGCAAACAATCTACAGGTAGCCCAACTGATTCATATCAATACCAGACAGAATAAATGATGTAGTAAAATATTTTTTACTATTTTTTTAAATGTAAATAACATGTCACCCTGAATTTAACTCTAGTTCCATTGATTTAGTCCTGGATAATTCGTTATCACAACAACCCTACAGTGCACTCTCTGACCGCCACGTAACCAGTTTAGTAATAGCTACTTTATCCACCCTCTCGACTTATTGCATTTTAGATAACCTCATACTACCAGGCTACCAGCTCCCGTTCGAACTTACCTATTTATATTTTTTGCAAAGAGATACCAGGATCATTGAATAGGTACTCAACTATTTTTTTTCTATGTTTCGTAGCGGAGCAATGCAGCCAGCGTCTTAGGGACGCTTCCGACTGGTTTGCAACAGTCTACAATTAGCTCAATTGTTTCAATTGTAAATACTAGTTCTTACTTGGATGGCTTAAATAAATAAATAATGCTGGACAATCCACACAGCATCATCTAGCCCCAAGCTAAGCAGAGCTTGTGTTATGGGTACTAGATCACTGATATACTTAATATTACATACATAGATAGTAATATTATATATTACTTAAATAGACATTTTTTTAATAGTATGTACAAAGAAACGATCAGAACACCCGGAACGAATGTTTGTAGATCGTATAAATATTTGTTCCAAGGCGGGATTCGAACCCGCAACCTCCTGCGCCGCAGGCGGACCTGCGCCCGCCGCGCCACCGAAGTCGTCAATAGATCTACATACTTGTTGACTATTCAATATATTCATTTAGGCCACTGAACAAGAAATGAAAATCATTCACATCGTTAAGTACTATCATTTAGAGGGACAGAAGCTATCGTAGACCTGATAACAATATCTCAAAGTATTATTATTATCACTGTGCTGTGGGAACAACTGAAATAACTATGAACCGAAGTTGTTGATAAACAGCTACAATACTCAATAAACCGAATTATTCATGTTATTAAGTACTTATGTAGAAAGCTTCTCAAAAGCGTTCAGCTTTCAGCATTATTAAACTCATGTTCATTATAAGCTGAGGCTCTGGGTTTTTTTTTACATATATCTGTTTCTCAGAGATTGGTGGAAGATCGCACGAGACCGCACCAAGTGGAAAGATTTGGGGGAGGCCTTTGCCCAGCAGTGGGACAAACCAGGCTAGATAAAAAAAACTGTTTCTCAAATAAGTAATTTTAACATACAATTATTATATTATACAGCATAACTTCAACTGGTTGTCCGAATTCGGAAGCATTAAATCTGTCATCCCGAAATTGAAGAGAAATCTTCTAAACGTTCACCTACACTACATTTAGAAATACATTTTTAGAATATGCGTGTTTTGCTGTTTTTCAATTAACATTAATGCCCAATTCTTAATTTACTTCTTTTGTCTTTTCTTAATTTATTTTTTTGCTTTGTTCAAATAGATATAAGTTTTATTATTAACTTGTGTTATTTTAAACCTTAACTTAAAAATAATGTTTTGTTATGTAGATACTTACACCTGTTCTATTGTACGATGAAAAATCTTTCATTAACTATTTAATGCATGCAAATAATGCCAGGCATGCAAATAATGCCTATTTTAGATAGAATATAACTGGGCGTAAGTACGTACATATTCTTTTAATTTTAAGACCTTCATTCTTCACATAAATTCTGGCTAGTAAAAACCCCATCTTTTAACCCTTTTTAATCTTTCATTCCAATAAAATAGTTGCACTCGAAGTTTATTTGAAATTTGTGTTAAAAATTGTGTTAAACCCAGCATTGTGTAAGACCCAGCAACCCGTATTTCATATGAAAAATGTGTTAAAAACAATGCTGGATTTAAAACAATTTGCAAAACAATAAACTTCGAGTCCAACTATCCATAGCAGAATTCGTCATTATATACGAATCCCGCGGTATAGTATAACTCATTGTAACGTGGTGTTCCGCAAGGATCGCGCAGCGCAGCGGCCCGTTAGTTCTCTCCCGCGACCCGAGCAGTCGACACCGTCCGCGAGTGAATGTGATGTGATCTATGTGGCATTGGCTTGAAGGGATGTGCTTCTGATTCATGAAAGTTCTGAGTGAGAAAGGTGAGATTGAAGATTTTTTTAAGTCGATTTAATTTTATTTGTGTGGAGAACTTTGCTTTATTGTAGATAGTTCGTATTATTTGCGTAGGTTCTTGTGCGCATTGTTTTGCCGGCGTTTCTGATCGAAAACTAAAAGCTGTATAATTCGCTTTTCAAGAAGTGGAAATTCTTAACTCAAATATTTTTATTATCACCTATTTCAATAGTTTTATCGAGTCATGATTATTGATAGCTTGTACCAGCTGTAACCTCAAAGTTTTAAAATAAGTTAAGTTAAAAACTAATTAAAGTTAGGTAATATAAATAGTAAAGGAGTTTTAATCTGCGGATATTTGATCACGATATTTTCTCTGTTTTAAAAAACAATTTCTGTTCGTTGGTCTCGCTAAAACATTAAACGGCTTGACCGATTCTTATTTTTTGTTTTGTTTGCTCTAATAGACATGTGGTTTAAAAAAAAAACCTGCTGATACTAAGTTTACGTAGTTATGTAGTGTGTAATAAATAAAATAGCTTGGTATATAAGAATGTTGCTTTATACATGGATGAAGATACGAATATCACGGAGTCATCTAGTGTGAAAAAAAAACATAATATTAAGACAAGTATATATCCAGTTACGTAGTTTGTTCAGCATTATTTATTTATTTAAGAAATAGTTTAATTTCTTACACCACCTATACCTTTTTTCACACACCACCTTGCTTATTCCTACTTGTAGTTTATTCTATCGCTTCTTAATCCCGTTTCACCTCAAACCAATTCCGTGATGTCTTCCAGGCTTGGCTTGAGTTTGAATAATGTATCGATTTCGATGCATCTCAAACTAGGTAACCTAGTGTTGGTTCAATATTCACCTAGTGTTCATAGCCCAAAGCTTATTAGATATTCATATATGCTGAGTGGATTCAGTTATTATAGTTAGTTACCTTATCTATGTATCTACCAAAGTATTAATATTTGAAACCTATTTAAAACCGAACCTTTTAGGTTGTTACTAACGTTTCTTCATAAATTTTGATATGGAAATGGATGTGGAATTATCTATATTAATGTGATTGTTTAGAAAAAACTGAAAATTAACTTCAAAGGTTGTGGGACAAATACCTACTAATCCCTCGGGTTAGTTTTTTCTCTCCTCTCCCTTTAAGAGACCACCTTGGAATTATCCTCTATAGCAAAAGAATTTTCAAAATCTGTCCATAATTGCCGTAGAAATTGACGAACATACTTACAAAAAAGGAAAATCAAATCAAATCAAAAACTCTTTATTTCCATAAATACAATAAATGTACATGAAAGGTCAAACACTGACACGGAAATAAAGTGATATTTTTGATTTCTGTAGCTTCAGTATGTAGACTAAAGTAAAGAAGCGACGAAGAAACCTTTAGCCTGTTAGTGCGGACTTACGCGCTTTAATAACAAAAACCTAAGTAAATACTTACCTATTTGAATTCCTTCTTGTTTGATAACATGCAATTACTCATTGAGAAACGATATTAGCTGAGATATGTATGTATTTGTTAGGCATGTAATTGTATGCAATACTGAAAGGTATATGTACATATACCTACCTACATAGGTTCATTTCATATTGTCGAATAGGGAATGGAATGACAATGGCTCTGTGTCCGTGTGTGTGTTGTATGTATAGGTCATGCAGGCATTTGCTTGCACAGCTATGTGTAGTCTAGTCAGCGATGATAGAACTAATGGAGTTGCTGACGACTCGGACAAAATTTATTAGGACACAGTGTCCAAATTGACACTTTTGATTTTAATATTTTTTTCTCTGTCGATTCGGACCGCATCAAATTATTGAAGCTGTTGAGTACAGTCAAGTAAAAAAATGTTAAGCAAAATATAATACAATGTGATAAAGCTAATCAAATTGCTTTGCCAGTGTGTGGTACATTAATGTTAAAAAAACAATTAGTCTTACTCATAGCGAATATTTGGCATAAATCAACATCTTGTATACTTAGGTATCTATTTACGATCACTTAAAAATATCTCAGAGTTTTTTTAATTATTCAAAGACAGTATAAGAGTATGTATTAAAATCACAGATAATCAGTTCAAATAGACCTAAAATTACTACTTATTATTTGTCAGTTTTCAACATCAGCAAGGCCTATTATCTACTGAAAAAAATAATAGAACTATCAAACAAAATAAAAAATACTTAACCCACAATAATCACAATATTTTACACAGAATTTGGCACGTAGTTAACCTATTATACACTTTAAAATCAATGAAATAAAAAACATTATAAATGTTTCATATATACATTTTCTTATATCTTAAAATATTTTTCTATCTTTCCTTACATATTAAAAAAGTCATTATTTTAGGAATGTTTAATAATCACAGACAATTTATAGGAAACTAAGAAAAATATCCCGACAACATTTACTAATTTGGCGTTATTTATTATTATTAAAAAAATTACCTAATTATCCTAAGCGCATGTATTAAAATCACAGATAAAATCACATTAGTTCAATCATAGACTTAAAATTACCACTAATCATTTATTAAACAAGTAATACTCGTTCAGCCAAGTGCTAATAAGTAATGATTAAATTTTAAAAGTTTTTAATTTTTGGGACATACAGCCAGGCATCGTCTATTACTTCTCTTGGTAAAAGAAATAAAACACTATACCTTTTTATGTGTTTATTTTCCAATTTTAATTTAGATTTTTTATACCTAGTTAATGGGCTTTTTGCCATAGACTCTGCGTAAAATAGAAATAGCTACCTTTCATATTTGCTTTGGGGAATACTCGTTTAAGAGCCTTAATGGCACTTTCATCCAAGTCCAGCACAAAGGTCTGCGGATCAAACTCTGGAATTTTGCTTTTAATGAGGTTAAACACGTAAATATTTGTAGTTTTTGCTGGCAGTAGTGCGTATAAAACTGGAATTGTATTGGAATGAGTAGCACTACTCCCCAAATCCACATGCAGAGTGTAAAGTTGCTGACAGTCTTAAACAAAATTGAAAGTTCCATCGCACATGACTGATAGATTTTTTTAATATTTCCTTGCAAATACTACGCGACAAAGAGGGAAAATACCCGCAAAAACCAAGATCCTAGTCGTGTAGTGACTGTAGTCAGCTATCACAAAACTTGGAAATCTTGCGGGGATTATGATGTCGGTAATGGTATTAAAAGATACCGTTTTCATATCTAGTGAACTATTTCTTCTTCGATACAGTATTTTCTTCTTCGATTTTAGGATGGAACGTTTCAAGTTCCATTTGTAATTGGTTTGCGACAAAATCAGGCTTACACTGTTCCTTGTCTGCAATGAAATTTGATCGAACGCACTGACCTTCACTTACTCGCAAGACGAATTGTTTTGTTACCTGGGTGCAAAATAAAGCGAAATAGAGACATAAAATAAGGACATTGAGAGAGTGTGACCTTGTTATGCATCTATTTCGTCATCTTGCTAAAAATCAGTTTTTTAATTGACTGTACAATGCAGCTATTTTTAATAGTGTCCGAATCGACAGTAATTAAAATATTAAAATCAAAAGTGTCAATTGGGACATTGCGTCCCAATTTATTTTGTCCGAATCGACAGCAAGTCAACTAATGAACATTGTCATCGATACACCGTTTCGCGCGAAATTCAAATATTTTTGCGGTTTTTAATGTTTTCTGCGTTCTGCAAGGAATTAAACTACCAGAAAAGTAGTTTTCCATGAATAATAAAAAAAGCTAAATTCATTTTTTCTTTATAAACCCATGTCTTAACAAATTTTGATATAGTGTGCTACTTTTGGAGGAATTAATAATAAGAGCTTTATTACTAAAAATCAACCTACTACATACCAAAACCTATCATTTAATATACTTTATTGTAACATAGGTTCATAGAAAATGGTCTACAATTTGTCTGAACTTACTTTTCTGGTACACCTAGTTTAGTTCCTTTTATATAGATAACTCGGTAGCGGAGAGTCTGAATAGCGAACTGAGTGGCACAGCCAGAGAGAGAGAGATGACGTCATTCTCAATCCCATTCTTCAAGTACGTAGGTTATGGGTATCTTTTCAAGTCTTAAAAAATTTGCATCGAAAATTGGCTATTGATTTATTGTTTTAAAGCTACATCGTAAATCTTTACAAATATCAAAAGGTTCGCCCACACAGAGCGAGGTTTTGTAAACTTTGAATGCTGAACCATAAACGATGTTTACGTGACACAAATAGGACAGCGAATTCAGACAGACCATTCATCAAGGAATTGGGATGACGACTTCTTGACTTCGCTTTGTTTTTAATGTTGATGATCTACATTTGGTTCTAGAATCGTAAATATTTTTTGTAAGCAAACAGGTTACAAAAGTAAAGGAATATTGGTGGAGAATATTTAACGACTAGCTGCTTTCTTACTACCCGTTGTCCTATTCCCCGTTTTCCCGTTGGAATGAAGCATTTTCCCGCGGTAAAAAGTAGCCTATGTACATCAGGAACAATGTGAGCTTCTAATGGTAAGAGAGTTTTTTAAATCGGTCCAGTAGTTTCGGAGCCTAATCAATACAAACAAATAAACAATCAAATCTTTCCTCTTTATAATATTAGTATAGACAAATTACAGAAACTCGAAACATCTTTGGTTTTGAAAGCTCTTATTGATCAGTTAATTCGTCTCTCATACGTTTTCTAAATCGAATTTAAGTGAATGTATCTCGCTGCGCGTGTGCCATTATGCGTTGTTGAAGATTCTGTTTTAGTGTTTAGTTTTAAGTTGTAGTAGTTAGTTGTGTTTATTACCTTGTTGTTTTCTGTTATTGTTAAGTGAAAGTTTATATTCATAAATGCCTTTGTTGACATAAAATTTCTTGGATTGTAGGACCAATACTAGGTAGGTAGGTACATATGATAATTCCTGCAAAATATTGTATTGATAATTCGGAATACTAAAAGCTATGTCTGTCTTATAAACTAAGCTAAGTTATAAGAAAGATATAGGCCTTCGTTTTGTTGCCAGGCACTCGGATAAATAAATAATGTTGGACAATTCACACAGCATTATCTAGCCCCAAGCTAAGCAGAGCTTGTGTTATGGGTACTAGATAACTGATATACCTAATACAATACACTATATAGATAGATTTTTTTTTAATAAACATAGAAAACATCCAGAACACCCTGAACAAATATCTGCAGATCGTAAAAACATTTGTCCCGAGGCGGGAATCTGACCCGCAACCTCCTGCGTCGCAGGCGGACCTTTGCCCGCTTCGCCACAGAAGTCGTCTCAATCGTAAAGGTACTAAAATATGTGTGAGTAAGACAATATTTATATTCAAAGGACTGGGTGGGCCACGAAATAATGTCTTCATTGTGATATGTCCCGAATAATTTATTGCATTTAATGAGATCAATTTGTTCTTTACGACTGTGTAGAGCCCGCTTGTTGATCTGGCACTGGCACATCACAATCTAGTGAATCCAAGAAGATTGAGCTGAAAACGGCGAAAACCACTAAAAATTCCAAAGATTCTTTACAAACAAAAGAATAGAAATCAAATTATATCGCAAAAATTGACTTCGACGGGATTTGAACCCGTATCCTTCCCTATTGTCCAGCCAACTCGTGTTTGAAAGAAAAATATTAAAAATAATCTTCGGCGCTGTAGGTACTGAATGGTGACTGCTGGCGAATAAGATACAACCATAAGCTTTACAACATTTACAGACAGCAAGTATTTTTATATATTCATTCTGTTTTTATGTTCCCTAAATAAAAATATAACGTATTTTCGACTTATAAAGCTCCTACGATTAACAGGTTTGGATTTAAACCGGCATGTGTTATGCAGAGAGATCTTCGGGCGCGAGGCCTGGGGAAAGGCCTCTGCCGTTAGAAGAGGAGAGGGGTCGTCGCCGTATCAGTGTCCCGGCACGGAGCGCCATGAAGAGGGATAGATGTGATGACGTATGAGAGGGCCATGTAGCCATAAGGTTGTGTGATAGTGAAAGGTGACGGATGGCACTTGACTCGCGGGACGTAACCTGCGATACTCGTGCACAGGTGTGGGACACGCGGCGCAGTGATGCGCGCGCTTGCTTTAGCTGAGTGGAACAAATGGTTTGAGTGAGAGTGTGAGTGTTTGAGTGTGTAAATGCGAGACCCACACCTGGTAGTATGAGGCGATAATGCCCATCTGGGCACAGAGGTCGACATTTGCGGTTTCAACTGTGTCTGTCCAGTCTGTGTCCTAATCGGGGGGAGGAAAGGTGACGGAAGAATGGGGTCGGCGAGTGTGTGGATCGGTGGGCACGCCGGCCATGTATAGGAGGAAGAGGGGACGCCAGTCGGGCCGCGGAGGTTTTAAATGTTCCCGTGGTTCGGTGAAAATGGCGAGAGAGGGACACCGGAGAGGTTTTTAGTGGGTATTACGTCCTTCTCAGGGCGCCGAGTTCTGGTCCCCCCAGACCAGTTTATTCGTAAACGAATTTCCTCACCGGATGAAAAAAATGAGGTTTACTTAATTCTGACGCTGTCTGTACCAAGAACCAAATGTCGTAAAAGTAGGCCGTCTTCGGTGGGCTGGTCACTTAGAACAAATACAACACGACAGAGCACTAAAGCGTCTTCTGCGTGGCATACCTGATGGTCAAAGACCCCCTCGAAGACTGAAACTCAGATGGCTCGATGGAGTCCAATGAGACCTAAAAACAATTGGAGTGACCGGCTGACAGGAAAAAGCCAAGAATAGGCGAAATTTACTTGACGAAATTTACGCAGCGTCAGGATGATGATGATGATATGTCCTGCCGTGTACGTTTGTGGGCTGATATGATGATAATGAATAACAAATGATGTTGGAGAGTTCAAAATAAATGAATAAATAAATTGGACTTTGAATATTCTATCTTCTAAGAGCTCTAGCTAGCTAGCTCTAAGATCATAACGATTTTACGTTGAAATAGATAGGTAAAATTAAAATAAATAGGATAGGTACCTAACCTACCCGAGATGAATACCATCATATCATTAGAACGACTGGTAATAATCATAAGACCCCTTTTTCAACTCGACCAAGTCATGATTAAAAAAAACGAAAACAAAATCGGTTTCTCCGTTTGGGATCTAAGATACAGTAAGGATACGCAGACACACCGATAAACACGTCAAGACAAATTAATAGGTCACACCTATCTTTTGCAAAAAAGACAAAAATATGCCAGACACGAAACCGCTGAGTGTAGTGCTAAATGTTAAAGCTATTGAGCACGTTGTAAATGTGGGCGTTTTTAAATCTCTATTTGGATTATATCGCTTTTGTAACCAAATGGCAAAGCAACTTAAAATAGGACAATACATTATTATATCTAACTCATATTTATAGTTACGCTTTTTGTACCATTAATATATTCCTCCGACATATGGATCGAAATATATTCAAATTTATATCTATACTAACATTTTACTGTACCATAAACATGTATATTCCTCCAACATTTGGGTCGACTACATCCCCTAATGCGTGGGTTGCACCAGCTAACTAAACCATCAAAAAAAGTATATTTTTTATTGAAGCGTATAGTAAAGCGTTTGAAAAATTATCCGAGCGTCTGGTCGAAGCGACGCGTGACCCGAGAGCTGGTGAGTATCTGGCGCAGCGCACCAGCATTGCCATACAGCCTGGCAATGCAACCAGTCTCTTCAGTCGTCTTGGGAACGCGACGACTGGTATTGATATAGATCAGTTGAGTTACCTGTAGATTGTTTGCAACAGACTGCTGCAATTATAAATACTAGTTGTAATTTATTTCTATTACTTGATTGTTATTTTCCTTGTAGTAATAGAGACTCTATCTTTAAAAAAAAATTGCTTATATTTCGTCAATAATTAGAGGGCTTCTCGGGTAAGGGTTCTGTCCAGTTTTTCGTTTCAGGTACTTCCTAATTTCGCAAGATGGTCAGACGAAATTTAGGAATAACACCCTCTAAAAGAGGTTCATCAGAGTTAGGTTAGGTTCAAAATTTGCTGTGACACAGGTACCTTATTTTATCCCAGACCTTTACCCGAATACCTACAGCATTCAATAAAGACTCTAAATTCACTACCTTAGAGCCTATTTTATTTCCACATCTTCAGGAACCAGACAGGGTTGAAAGTTAAGCCACCTGTCGACCAATTTGTCATTTGGATTATCGTATTATCTTGGGTATTAAGGACACGTGCCTTAACAAATGACTCTACTTAGCTGCTCGTTTTAGCTGGGCCTGGTTTATTAGGATCCTCAGTGGTAAGAGAATCACCTTGATGATTATTAATTTTCATGCGAATGGATGGATGTTTTTTTATTGCAAACTTCGCACGCGCTGTTTCTATGGAAACTGATTTATGCGATAAAAAGTAAAAACATATATTTTATTCTAGGTCTTGAACTATCTGTATGCCAAATTTCAGCCCGATCCGTTTAGTAATTTTGGCGTGAAGAAGTAAGAAACATTGATAGATCTGAAAATCTAAACATTCGCATTTATAATTTAACCTACTCAATGAATGGAATGGACTGGGAATTTGCAGAACCATTCTACACCAGCGTGGGGATTATGGGCATTACCCCATGAGATATAAGCCAACAAAGCGCTTTTCAGGGGGAGGCCTGCGTCCAGCAGTGGACCAATACAGGCTTTTGAGTCAACCTCAACAGCCTATAATGGTCCACTGCTGTTTGAGGTGACCTACCTTGACGACCTCAGTGGCGCAGCGGGCGAAGGTCCGCCTGCGACGCAGGAGGTTGCGGGTTCGATTCCCGCCTCGGGACAAATGTTTGTACGATCTGCAGATATTTGTTCAGGGGTTCTGGATGTTTTTCTATGTATAATAAAAAATATTTATCTATGTAGTGTATTGTATTATGTATATCAGTTATCTAGTACCCATAACACAAGCTCTGCTTAGCTTGGGGCTAGATAATGCTGTGTGAATTGTCCAGCATTATTATTATTATTATTATACTCAAAACTACCAAATGGATGAAAATGTTGATAGGCGTTATGTTTGAACTTTTTACCTCGGAAAAACGCGTGCATATTGCTGAATTTTGACCTCGGTTATCCAAGTACAGTATACTATGTCTATGGTTTTTGTTATTATAGTGCGTAAGTCTCACACTCATGGTTATTTCTAAGAAATCGAATAATATCCCAAAAATTCGACTCCGACGGGACTTGAACCCGAATCCTTCCCCCAAGGCCCAGTACGGGAATGTGCTAACCAACTACACGACGGGGTCAAGTGACGTAGGAGTCCAAAAACTTTAGGACATCCTTCGGACTCTAGAGTCCGATAACCATGAGACCATCCTCGATAACCATGAGTGGAGAGGATAAATGTTTCGAAAATCGGCGCTAGCGCCGTTAGCTCCACCTACGGCGGACACATTGAAGTTTATTGTTCAAAGGAACAGGATTGGATAAGCAATTCAATGTTTCAATTCAAATTTAATGTTTTTAAGCTAAATGTAAATTTAGTATTAACTAAAGTTACATTTATTTTAGTTGAGCACAGGATTGGATGGACAATAATATTTGATTTGTTCCACATTCGCCTCACTTGTTAGCCCCACATACCAGTAAAATCTGCTTCTGCCCGATGTCTAAAATATTTTTGGTTTCGCCCCACATTACAAAAGGTACCTACAAAGGAAAAAGTAGAGTTGACAAATAAAACCGGTTGATCAATGTCTGTAAAAATATTTAATATTATGTACTTACTTAGTTCCGTTTGTAATTCAAGCAATCGTTCGTCCGTTCGCAACGGCATATAGACCGTGTTCCCAATGTCCAGATCCGAATTCGAACAAAGGTGAAGGACGTGGGAAATCGCATCATGGAACAAAAATGGACCTGGGCAGGACACCTTGCACGGAGACAAGACGACAGGTGGAGCAAGGCGCTTACTGAATGGCGCCCAAGAACTGGGTACAGAAGCGTTGGACGTCCAGTGGCAAGATGGGCAGATGACATCTCGAACGCCGCAGGGCGAACCTGGATGAGATTGGCGCAGGACCGTGTGGAGTGGTACAAAAGTTTGGAGACCTATACCCAGCAGTGGGTGAAGTCGGGTTGCGGATGATGATGATGATGATAATTATGTACTTACTTCTAAACTAAATGTAACTTTAGTCTTTTCTGAAGTTACATTTAGTTCAGTTAACAAGACGTGTCGCGTTCCTCATTCTAAGTCTACATAAAAGTACTATTAGTAAATCTCATGAAAAACTTTTAAAACATTTTAAAAGCATCGTACATAATTATTGTAGAATTTTAAGCTTCGTTATACCCAGTAAACAAAGACATTTGTCTTTGCCATCTAAAGAGGTAATCAAACATTTTCAACGATCTGCTGATATCTGTTCCGAGTATTCTGGGTGTTTTCTTATTATAAATTAAAAAGCCTAGATCTTATCGGTGAGCTAACAGGCAGCTAGCAGGCTGTTGCAAAAAATCTACTGGTAGCTCAACTGATCCATATACCAGTCGGAAGCGTCCCTAAGACGCTGGCTGCATTGCCCCGCTGTATGGCAATGCTGATACGCTGTGCCAGATACTCACCAGCTCTTGGGTCACGCGTCGCTCGACCAGATGCTCAGATAATTTAAAGTAGGTGCTTATAATCAGTTTCCAAAACAAACGCTGCATTGTTTGGGGCTAGACGATCATGTGTAGTTGTCCACCATGACTTTATTCAATTTAATCCTAGTAGGTGTTTATTATATTACTAGACGATCGCCTCGCGGTTTCACCAGCGTAGTTCCCGTTCCCGTGGGAATTCCGGGATAAAATATAGCCTATGTCACTTACCAAAAAGTAAGCTTCCTAACGGTGAAAGAATTTTTCAAATCGGTCCAGTAGTTTCGGAGCCTATTCAATACAAACAAACAAACAATCAAATCTTTCCTCTTTATCATATTAGTATAGATTATTAGTTTAGGCCCGAGGCTTCGCACACGTTGTTTCTATGAAAACGTTTAAGGGTATCTCATGGAAACTGATTTATGGGTCAAAAGTAGCCTTTGAATGGTTCCAGGATTAGAATTAAATGTACGCAAAATTTCACCCTCTGTTCAGTGGTAGTTTGGTAGTTTAGGCGTGAAGAGGAAACAAAAATCCATCCATCCATCCATTCAATTCTAAACATCCAAACTTTCGCATTTATAATATTAGTGTTCTAAACGCTTATTGAATCTCAACGAGACCAAATTAACGTAGTTTTCATATAAATACCAACTTTACTGCCCAGTTCATTGTTCCACTAACCTGAGCAATCCATCACTAAAAAACAAACATTCAACACATGTGGAAAGTAACGAAAATGTGTTCCAAATTTTTTAGTTCCGTATAGTCCTATAAAAACAAAATTGCTAATAGGTAAAGCTATACCCTAGATCGATGTAGAATGTTTGTAAACATACTTAACCTAAAATTCACTCTGTTGCCGCGTCTTCTTATAATTTACATTAATTGTCAATTTGTGATCATTCTTCTAATAAATGTTGCTAACTATCGCAATCTGAAAGTTGACGCCAAGCGAGTGAGCTTAAGTTTTTGTGTAGTGGTTTGCTTACAAACATTCCACATCGAGTTTGGCTAGTGTATAGGTACTTCGTCTTACCAAATTTTTGCTCTACTTTCTAGTTATTTCAAGACAATTAACGTATAGATGGTAATTCCTGTTTTTTTTTTTTTTAATATTTAACCAATATTCTGGTTTTATATTACATACCTACTAGCTTCTACCCGCGGCTTCGCACGCGTATTTTCGGTATAATAAGTATCCTATTATCTAAGTTAGGCGATTCTCTAAACGTACGCCAAATTTCATCTTGATCTGTTCAGTTGCTTTGAAGATCCTAGGTAACAAAAATTCAGATTTCACAAACTTTCGGCTTTATAATTTTATTAGGATAATAATGGGTACTCGAGGATAAATGAAAAGAATGGATATCGAGGTACTCTTAAGTAGGTATTTATAAGTACACTAGCTATATAGAGGTTCTTTGAATAACACAATTTCTGTGAAAAAGATAACATTACAAAACACATGCGAAAACAGTCAAGTTAAATATTTATAAAGATGAAGTCATTATTGTAGATTTCTCATAAAGCTACGGAAATGACTCAGAGGGAACTGGGCAGACAGATACTTAGCTACCTACGTATTGTAAGCTGCTTTAACTTTAGTCACTTACATACATAATCTTGTTTATCCTTGACTTAGTATTCATTATGTAAGAAACAAATTGGAACTGTACGAATAGGTACAGTTGCCTGCAAGCTTTATGCACAAAATATTATATATGTATCAATAAACGCTCATTAGAAGGTAGATCTATCCACTCTGCTGTGTGAATTGTCCAGCATTATTTATTTATTTATTTTATTTACTGAAAAGGTATAGGTACCATGACCACATGACAAGGTATAGTGTAGTTGACTGTACACGTATAGAGTAGGTGTCTACGTCTACAAGGAACGGGAGGTTTAAATCAACTTGCTTTAACAAGAACTAATTTTTATTTTCTTTCTTTCCAGGACTGAAAACCATGGCCTTTTGGAAGGTAGTCACGCTGGCTTGCGCGTTCTCGATCCTCGTTGACGCAAAATGGCTGAAGCAGAAACGTGCAGTTCCATCAAATATCTGTGACCCAGTACATAACAACACAAACTTAGTTCAATGCTACTGCACAGCAGACAGAGACTCCAAATTCATCAAATCAGCTGACTGCTATCTAGCTGAAGAGGCTGTGCAACCAGAACACAAAGCATGGAACGCATTCAGAACTCTAAAAAATGCAGAGAAAATAACATTCACGAACACAAAAGGAATACCCCTCACGTACGTTCCTACGAACGCTATAAAAAAAACAACTTCAGTTAAGAAGTTTGAAATAAAGTATGGTCTGATAGAAATGGTGGACTCGTATGCGTTTGCAAATGCAAGCTCTATATCAGAATTGACGCTAAGAGATAATAAAATTACAAGTTTGTTCGAGTACGCATTCGCCAATCATAAGAATTTGAATGTAATAAGCTTAGATAAAAATGAAATAACAGAAATCAACAGGAATGTTTTCGTGAATTTACCTGCCCTAGAAAAACTTTACCTCACAAACAATGTAATTAGCATAATACACGATAGGGCTTTCATTCACCTCGTCCATCTGAAAGAGTTGGAAATTGACAGAAACAAGGTGTTCAGTCTAAACTCTGCTACATTCATCGGTTTGAAGAGTTTGACAAAGTTGGACCTCAGCAGTAATGCTTTGGAAGTTATTGGAGACAATACATTTGAAGCTTTAGAAAATCTACAGTATTTGAATTTGGATGAAAATAAAATACAAATGATAGATCACAAAGCTTTCAGCGGACTTGGAAAACTGTTATCATTGTCTTTGGCTCGCAATAATCTCAAAGAAATAAAGAATGAAGGAATATTTGTTGGATTACACTCACTAAAATCTCTGAGTTTGAGGGGCAATCAAATGAAAGAGATAAAATCGAGTGCAGTAGCTCCAATCATCAGCAACTTTTACGCCGATGGCACTAATTTGGATGTAGAAGGTACCTACATATTCTTAATACCCAACTAAGTTCGTTTTGAAGATAGTATCCTATCGAGACATCTCACTTTTCTATGAGATTTGGTACGGTCTTCTATCGTGTGGACAAGAAACTACGCAAATCCCAGACAAAAATGAGATGTCTCGACGACCAACGACTCGATAGGTACTATAACAGATACTATCGTCAAACTGAACTCAAAGTTTAGAGGGGTAGGTCTATTTGACGTCTGTTTGATATGACATCTCTTTTTCGTGCAAACAGGGACCAACGCAAGTCCCCGTACAAAAAGGAGACGATCATCACGTCTCATTACTAACGTCAAATAGACTCACCCCCAGATTAATTACAATTCATGTTTTTACATTACCATTTATATAACGGAGTAGGTATTTTATCCGTCTCACTTGTGGGCATAATTGGGTAATGTCAGTTGAAACTAGGGCTTGAAAGACAGACACATGGCTAGGCCCTCTGACTACACGAATCGCGAGACCGTTTCTACATGGTTTCTATGACTTTCTAGTACTTCCAGCTACGATGATTGAACCTGAATTCCACTTAGCTGATTCTCCCAGTTTCTTCTCTATCCTCTCGTAGAATAGTTCTAACGTCAAACAATAGACGTTGGTGATCCGCATAGATAATAGGCGCATTGCAAGATATGTAAGGAGGTTGTACAGAACCCTTTCAACACATTCACTGCGATAGGCAATGAGAGTGTTAAAGCATCTGACATATATTTTTAATCTTAATCCTTAATTTTTTCAGAAAACAACTTCCCATGTGACTGCAAGTTAGACTGGTTCATCTCTCTAATGAACAAGACTCTTAACAAGTACCTACAGATGTCCATAGAAAACTTCAAGTGCATTCCTGATCAAGATCTTCGAGATGCGTGGACAAAGGTCACAGAAGCAGCAGAGGCTGCGAGGAAATCCAAAAAAACCGAAGAAAAGAGTGACCAAAACAATGAAGATGAACTGCCTTCCAACGATTATGAATACTACGATGAATCGCAACTGGACGGCAAACTTTTCTATTTAGACGTCAGAGATCTACTCCACTGTGAAAATAACACGGCGGTGAGAGTAACCACCATAGATACCACTACTAAAAGCAGTCCTGATGAGCTCAAAGCTGCGACAATCAAAAGAGATAATAATGAAAAAGACTTTACTACAACGAGGTTAGCCACAGTTTCGGCTAAGCCAGAAAACAAAAAAATATACGAAGATATGGCTTCCGATGAAGGAAGACCAGATAAGATCAATTCTAAAAGTGTTCAAGATGAAAGAAAAGAAAATAAAAATAGTGCACCGAAATTTTTTGGGGTTAATTTGTTTATGCTCGTATTATTATTAAGTTTAGATGCTTTAATCTCCTATTATTAAGATAAATCTAGAAACGCACAGTCATTAAATTAAATAATTTAAATAGTAGCCAAATTATATTTATTTATTTATTACCCTTCTTTTATGCTAAATGGTACCTAAATATCAACCAATAACAAATTAACTATACAGGGTGCCACGGAAAGGGTGTACTAAGGCAAAAGGGGGTGAATCTGGACAACGAGAGGGTTAATGTTAGTTTTACGATTTTTTGAATTAGGAACGTGTTTTTCCTTATTTGAAAAAAATTAAGGACGTTTTATCGTAATATTTGTGTTGTTTTACGTTATTATTATTTTTTTGAATGAAATTTCATTACAAAATACTGGTTTTGCTGAAAAAACATGCAATAAAATATTTTTTGTAATATTTTGTAATGTTAAATAATGCATGAATGCTTTAAAAGGAACCCAAATAGGAAATAAAAACTTTATTAGCCCAAAAATATATAAAAAAAACTCTAAATTCAAAAAATCAAGCAGTCCAGAATCACCTCTTTCGGCTTGGCTTACCCTTTCCGTGGTACCCTGTAGAGCTAATATGCAGGGTGGAGCAAACAAGCTTTACTTGCAGGGCAAGTACCCGAAATTTTCAAGATAGCCAATTTTACTGAAAAG
Source organism: Eupithecia subfuscata (assembly GCA_963564075.1). Taxonomy (NCBI): domain Eukaryota; kingdom Metazoa; phylum Arthropoda; class Insecta; order Lepidoptera; family Geometridae; genus Eupithecia; species Eupithecia subfuscata. The sequence continues at coordinate 4,719,780 of OY751106.1, forward strand.
AAACTTTATTTTAAAATTTTATTTAAAATTTTAATAAATTAAATTGGCTTTACTCACAAAGAAAATTACAATTAACTAAAAGAAATAAATTACAACTAGTATTTACAGTTAAAACAATTAAGCCAACTGCACAAAAAAATTTAAATAAAATAATTGAATAAAATAAAATTAGAACTGCATTTACAAAGTCTTGAAAAGGTCTTAACTACAGTAATCGATCACCTAAATCTGTCGGTTTGCCATCCCATCGGAATATGAGAGAGAGGGAAATAGAGGATTTATATTGTTAGCTGAGTCTAATGAAACTAACTTATTAACCCCCCCCCCCCCCCCCCATTGAGATAAAAGCCAGCGTCCAGCAGTGGACCAACACAGGCTGTTGCGGTTGAGGTTTCGTGGCCCAAGACGCAGACATGCCTCTTGATCCCCGTGTCGCGGCGGGGCGGTGCGACCCGTAAGAGGCTAGGCAGTGAATGCGTTGATAAAGGTTTTGGTTGTGGAGGAGCTACAGGATTGGAGCTAAATACTGAGTTTTGGAGCTACTTGAACTCAAAACCACAAAGACAAACATTAGACAAGTACTTATTATGATGTCCTCCTAGCCGAATTTCGACCACGGCGGCCATTCTCATCGGAGACTAGCCAGATGCGCAGGACATTATTATAGTGCACAAGTGCGTGCGTAAACACAGGCGCACTCTTTATTTCCTCACTCTTTTAATCCGATGGAACGGCAGACCGACACGACCGAGGAGAGGTCAAGGGGACCTAGGGCTTAACGTTCTTTCCGAGGCACGTTAAGCCCTAACACCGCCAACTTCCTGACTCCGGGCTGCTACTGTTTTTTCTTGCCAGAAAAAATCTAATAACAACTATTGGCCAGACCCGGGATTTGAACCCAGGACCTCATAATCAGCGATTGAACAAGGTAACTGCTAGACCAACGAAGCAGTAAGTATTAAAGGTATGTACCGAATGTTTGTCAGTGGGTGTTCTCGGAAAATACCTAGGTATATGACATGCAAACTTTTATAAAAGTATGATAAATCCTTCCAAACAACCTTCCAACTAAATAACATACCTAGGCGTTTCTCAGAGATATAAACATTAGACAGTACCGTATAAGGTACCTACCAATTATTACAAAAGGAACTATTACTTTGTAAAGGAATAAGAATTTACTGTCCATGTTCCTGAGTAATGTCTAGGGAATGTCTCACTAATGCCATCTAGTTCGACAAAGATGATTCCTTCTTTCGTTTGCGTTGAGTATTGTTCAAAAAAACTCTTTACATCGGAGCGTTGTTGTCAGTCGGTTCATATGCTCCGAGCTCTCTCAGAGCTTTCGTCGATGTTAACTAGATGTCGCTGTGAGAAATATCAAGCGCCATCTTGACTTTTCAAAGCGAGTTAAATTACTCAAAGTAGAATGAATCATGTAGTACAGTTCAGTCCTTGACTGGTAGTAGTTGAACACAGAGCGAACTGAACTCCGGGCGAGTCTAATAGATGTCGCTACAAATAAAATGCTGAACGGAAAATAGAGAACTATTATGCAGAGAAACAATAGGTCCCGTGGATCTGAAATCCTGAAATACAAATCACTTGTGATTTCAAAAGTTCACACAACACGAAAGTTTTAGAAGATATTATAAGGAAATGCTGTGTCACTTAAAAAAGCACCTGGGTAAGAATATAACCAATTTTCAGACGTTATTTTATTTCTTAACCCATTAGTTGTCTCTTTCAACAATTATTTAACTTACTTTCACGCTCCAGTCAAATTAATTAATATGCTGAAACACGTTTTACAAGAATTATTCAATTTGGTGACAAAAAGTCCAGCAGAATTAGGTTTTTATTAAATAAATTCAATTAAGACGCAATTTTCATTTTCGTTTTAGGTTTAAATTTGCTGAAGAACTAGTTATTTTCTTAGATTAACTTGCTGGTCATAAAACAATAGATAGGTAAAGTAGGCAATAATTATAATCATTTTCATTTTCAAATCAATAATGTTTAGCTAAATAGAAAAAGTTGATAAACACTTAGCCCCACTTGCACAACGATTTATAAATGTCTCAAACTTAAGCTGAACAGCCTGTATTGGTCCACTGCTGGACGCTTGCCTCCCCCTGATAAGCGCCTTGTTGGCTTTTATCTCATGGGGCTTATTCCCGTAATCCCCATGGGCACGCGGGTTGGGGATCGCAGTTCGGTGATAGAATTGTTCTGCAGGGGGCGCTGCTGCCCGCCCTGGTGGATATCCCTTAGTTGCCTCTTATGACACCCGCGGGAAGAGTTGGGGTGGTGCAAATTCTAAGCCGGCACCACACAGCTCTAAATGTCTAATTTAGATTATCTTTGACGTACTTATATGGTTTGACAACGCACTAATCATAATTATGAAAGTTAAATATCCATAAGCCAGCCGTCATTAAAAACAGAAAGTCTTCTTTCCTTCTTTTAATTATTAATAATATTTTGACTTGACAATGTCTTATAATTCGATGCTGCACGCACAAAAAAACATGACGTCATGCGGCGTTACCTCGCTCTGAGGCGTTCCATGTAAGGCTTGAAGTGCAAGCGAGAGCGCTCGACATCCGTCTCTCTCCTACTTGAGTGAGCGATGCGTCTGCGTGGACAGCTGCTATACTATAGTACATTTACATGTTTTGATCGAGTATCAAGTGCTACCATTCCATCAGTATTTTCTTAAGATGTTCAACTATCGTCAGTAAACCGACTTTACAGACAACCAATTTTTTTTTAACAAAGAAAATGACAAACAATAGTTCAAAATGACATCTAGTATTTACGGTTGAAACAACCTTAGTTAACAGTAGACTGTTACAAACAGTCTAGAGGTATATCAACTAAAATCAATAGCAATCGTAATCGTCCTCAAGCTTTCAGTCACCAAACGTCCATTCCTGCCTGTCGGGTACTTCAAGGAGCTGGGCTGGTGAGGGCCTGTTTAGGCAGGGGGATGGTGCACAATACACTTCCATGCGAGATGTCAGTACAGATCTCAGTTCCAACACTTAGAATTAGAATTAGAAGCGGTTCCAAGACGCTGCTGGCTGCATTGACCACAACAACAACAGTCACACTAATATTATAAATGCGAAAGTTTGGATGGATGTATAGATGGATGTTTGTTACGTCTTCACGCCAAAACTACTGAACGGATCGGGCTGAAAATTTGCACACAAGTAATACTTATCCTGGAATCAAACATAGGCTACTTTTTATCCCATAAATCAGTTCCCATGGGATAGAAATCACCTTTAAACGTTTCTATAGAAACAACGCGTGCGAAGATGCGGGCATAAACTAGTCTGAAATAAATGATTTTTATTATATTTACTAGCTTCTGTCCGCGGCTTCGCACGCGTTGTTTCTATAGAAACGTTCAATATTCAGATTCAGCTCAATATGTTTAGTAGTTTCGGCGTGAAGAAGTAACAAACATCCATCCATCCATTCATTCATCCATCCATCCATACATCCATCCAAACTTTTGCATTTATAATATTAGTGTGATTGCCTCGCGCGCAGTATGGAAGTGCTGATGCACTGCGCTTAGTACTTACCAGCTCTCGGCCTCTTTTTAATCGACTTCGGAAAAAGAAGCAGGGATGTACAGCTGGTAGTATTTTTTTTAAGTATGTTCGTCGATTTTTCTGTCAATTATCGACAAATTTTGAAAATTATTTTGCTATAGATACCTATACCTCAAGGTGGTCCCATAAAAAATATATTCCCGAGGGATTACTATTAATTGTCCCGTAAAATTTAATGCAGTGCAAAATTAAGGGATGCGAAGCCGGTTTTAAGTTTTCAAAACAATCGATTTATTATTTGACACTTTAATAAAAAAGACAACTATATTCAAAAAGAAAATTCCATTCAAATAATATAAATAAACGTGAACTAGTATTTACAATTGAAACAATTGAGCTAACTGCAGACTGTTGCAAGCTATTTACAGGTAGTTAAACTGATCCATATCAATACCAGTATGCTGGTACCAGGTAATGCTGATGCGCTGCGCCAGACACTCACCAGCTTTCGGGTCACACGTCGCTGCGACCAGATGCGATATTATTTCATTGCAATTTTCTTTGTGAATAAAAGCTTTATTTATATATACTTACAGATACATCAGATTAAAGTCACTTCAAGAAAAGAGAGTTTATTTACGATTACGATAGGTACCAACTTACTATTAAATTAATTTACATGCACTCAAAACTTGTAAGGCTAGGTCATCTAGGCAATCAGCAGGTTGGCAGAGAGGGAGAGGTGAGAGGGTAAATCAGAACAGGAAAGCAGAGAGGAGATTTAAGGATACTACTGCCACGGGAGTAAGAAGTATGTGGCATTATCAGCTAGAGCAGTTCGGGATCGCGCACCCGTAGCCAATCCGGGCAGAGTTTCACCTTCTGAAGGAAGGTATACTTTAGGAAAACTTAAGAAGAATTAAGAAGAAATTACAGATGAGATAATGCAGCAATGCTGTGTGGTGCCGGCTTAGAGTTTGCTGCACCCCAGCAGCTCTTCTCGCGGGTGTCGTAAGAGGTGGCTAAGGGATATCCACCGAGGCGGGCAGCAGCGCCTCCTGCAGAACAATTCTAATACTGAACTGCGATCTCCAACCCCCATGCCCAGCGTGGAGATTATGGGCACTACCCCCACGAGACAAAAACCAATAAGGCGCTTATCTGGGAGAGGCCTGCGTCCAGCAGTGGATCAATTTCTGCAGCAATTACAGCCGTGTACCAAGGCTGTTGAGATTGAGGATGCTTTAATTTGATACTGATGATTTATCTAAGTTTTCACAATCCTATAAATTACCTAGGACTCACAAATAGATGTGTATTCACCTTTAGAAATCGGAAATTGAAAACCATCATAGGGATTTGAGCGAATGTCATAAAATAACCCCACTGTCGCAATAAATTATGTTTTGGCGCAAAACGGATATAAACGGTGTTTGTGTGCTATGTGAATTTAGGGGTGAATTTTGAAACTAGCTGTGGGCACAGATATTATAATACTATCTGTGGGTTTGCTGCGAGCATTGGATAGAAAAACCCTCTTAATTTATAAACCTCTCTTATTGCAGTTCCTAAAAGTACAGTGTTTGATTTCTTCTATTGACAAAATTTCTCACGATGACTATTGGCCGGTTTTTAGTAAACAATAAATTTTTCGATTTAAGGCTCTAACCCGACCCAAATCAGCGCCACCACCTATTTTATCTTATCATTATGTTAAACTAAAGAATTTTCAAAAAACGATATATTCGTTTGTGGTCTTATCTTATCCTCAGCTTTTTTTCAATGCCTCTGTAAAAGTTCTATTTTGTATAGTGTAGGCAGAGATGCGAAGTTTTTCTTTTAATGCTCACCATCGTGGCCAATGATATGTATCACAAACTGCAAAATAGATTTTTGAAAATTCCTTCGTTTAACATAATTATAGGATAAAATAGGTGGTGGCGCTGAATTGGGTCTGGGTAGCGCTTTAACATAAAAATTAATGTTCTATTTTGGTATTGTGCAAACTCACACTTCTAGCCACTTAGGAGAATTGACTTTACAAATTTGATGTACTACCAAATGTCGTGGCATTTGGTTATTTTCAAGGATAGTCTAATGTCAAACAAAGAGCTTTGTTGACGATTTGGATTAAAATGTAGAGCAGAATATTCTTGAACAGAGAGATAAAGAAACAGATGAATAAGTACTTTTGTGTTACAAGTTCAACTGACAGAGGAACTTTTGACCTTGTTGCTTCGATAAGGGAGTATGTATACAGAATGTTTCTTGTTTTAATTCATTACTATAGAGCAGGATAGTTTAATATGAGCTCTGAATCAATGATCGCAGAGCCATTCCACAAGAAGTTGAATTTAGTTCTGGAATGCTGTAATTCTTTTATGCACACAATAATACATAGCATAAACTGATCTATATAATGTACACAGGTGAGAAAAGAGTTTCCTTCCAGCAAATCGTAATTCAATCTATGATCGACGCGTGACGCGAGAGCTGGTGAGTATCTGGCACAGCGCATCAGTATTGCCATACAGCATGGCAATGCAGCCAGCGTTTTGGGGACGCTTCCGACTGGTATTGATATGGATCAGTTGAGCTACTTGTAGACTGTTTGCAACAGTCTGCAGTTAGCTCAATTGTTTCAATTGTAAATTATAGTATAATTTTCTTTGTGAATAAAGGCCGTTTTTTATCTATGATCAAGTTTATAATTAAATCGTTCTTTCTTTTGTCAAATTGACGTTGACGAGAAATTTGACTATTCATTATTAACCTAATAGGATGATTAAAGATGATCACCTTATGAACAAGAGTTGCGTAGTCTTTTCAACTTTATCAAAAGTTTATGATATAGTTATTCAGTAATAAAAAATAGAGCTTTATTCCATATCACAAAAATTTTGAACAGTAATAAATTAAATAAAAAAAGTCATGCGTATTTTTGAATTATTGTCAGTTGTGTCATGCGATGTCAGTTGCTTTTTGATATGGACCGGCTACGGGGCGGTGTACGCCTCCTCCAAGGATCTCCAGTATTAAGTATTAGGTAGGTACATTACAAAATAACTTGCATTGTGAAATGCACCTTTTTATTCTTATTTATTTAGGGGACTTTGAGTCATTGGTCTACTATGTCAGTCCCGAATTCAGCAAACTAACTACATACTACTTAAAACTAAATTATATCTAAAACGAACCTAAATAATTTAATTACCGCATCACTTAAGAGGAGATGTCCTAAAAAAGGCACAATTTTATCACGTTGCCTTGCCACAGGATGTTTTTTGGAATCATCCTGTCTAAAAAGTTTTGCCCCGACCATAGACAAGATACTTGCAACTTTCTTATTATTATATTATCCAGCTATATACAGGGTGTCCCATAATGAGTGGATAATCTTAAAACGGCTTGTGCGGGGGCCCAAGGCCAATCCGAAACACTTTTTTGTTTTTTTTTTTATCTTGACCCGTTCGGAAAATATTTAACTTATTGTAAATTTGGAAAAAATTGTACCTTTGTTCACATTTTTAGACTTGGTGCCTACAATTTTTTTATTTTTTTTATTTTTGTATTTGGAATATATTAAGAAAATATAGCGTAATTGAACACCGTTTGAATAATTTTGGTAACTAGGAGCAGTAATTTTCAAGACAGTATTAAAGTGGAAAATTGAAACTTTTCATTTAATTTTACTAAGTTTAAGCATCTGTGGTTTAAAAAAAAGGTATGAAAACCTAAGAAGCCATGTACATAAAAAACATGTCCATTTAAAGAGGATTCTTAAATGATAAAAAACTACGAAATATTATAGAATGAAACACTGAGATATCGCCACTTTTGTGTAAAAAGGGGCCATTCATACTAGAAATAAAATTGAACCATCACACATTAATAAAACATCTTTACGCCACTCTCGTTCTGAAACGGTAACTTTTCTACTTAAAAACACAGAAAATCTATTTTTTCTTAAACATGCTTCTTATATTCAAAGAAATAAATAATAATCTAGCCGAAAGTAAAGAGAGCAATTGAAGAAGAACCGTATCAACAAGAGATATTCAGCGACAAAAAGGTATACCCAAGTCAACAGTTCACAGGATTTTAAGGAGAAATCAATTTCATCCCTATCATGTTACTCGCGTTCAGACTCTGCAGCCGAGGGATTACCCAGCAAGAGTTACTTTTTGCCGAGACATGTTAGGCAAAATCGAAAGGGATCCTGAGTTTTTTGCGAAAATTCTCTGGAGTGATGAATCCTCTTGCAAAAGAGACGGCTACTTAAACCTGCACAACGTACATAGTTGGCAGATAACTAACCCGCATTTAATGCGCGAAGAAAGGTCCCAGTACCAATTTAAAATAAATTATTGGTCTGGGATTTTAAATGGAAAAATCATCGGTCCATTCGAGCTACCGGGAAATCTAAATGGATCCAGCTACTTGGATTTTCTAACCAACAACCTACCTGGGTTGTTAGAAGAAGTGCCACTAGCCACACGGCATAGAATGTGGCTACAGAATGACGGGTGTCCGGCACACTACGCCGTACAGGTACGGCCATATTTAGACGAAGCGTATCCAAACAGATGGATCGGGCGTGCTGGCGCAATCCAGTGGCCAGCGCGGTCGCCGGACTTGAATCCATTGGATTTCTTTTACTGGGGCAACTTGAAGGAACTGGTGTACAAAAAACCCATTTCCTCAATAGAGGAACTTCGACGTCGAGTTCAAAACGCTGCGGACAAAAATAACGAACGCAACTACGGAAGTTTGCTAAAAAAATCCTTTATTACAAGATGCAGAGCATGCATCAGAGAAGCAGGACACCAGTTCGAACATCTACTGTAATAAAAAAAATATAAAATTATTTACAATTATGTTGGTTTAATTTTATTTTTAGTTCGCAATTGTAAAAAAAGCAGTTATCTTGTACCCATAACACTAACTCCTTTTACTTTCGGCTACATTATTATTTGTTTATTTGCGTGTTTTCCGTGTGCGAAGCATACTTTTCACCGTTTTACAACGAGAGTGGCGAAAAGATATTTTATTAATGTGTAATGATTCAATTTTATTTCTAGGATGAATGGCCCCTTTTTACACAAAGTCTCAGTGTTTCATTGTATAATATTTCGTAGTTTTTTATCATTTAAGAATCCTCTTGAAATGGACATGTTTTTTATGTACATGGCTTCTTAGGTTTTCATACCTTTTTTTTAAACCACAGATGCTTAAACTTAGTAAAATTAAATGAAAAATTTCAATTTTCCACTTTAATACTGTCTTGAAAATTACTGCTCCTAGTTACCAAAATTATTCAAACGGTGTTCAATTACGCTATATTTTCTTAATATATTCCAAATACAAAAATAAAAAAAAATAAAAAAATTGTAGGCACCAAGTCTAAAAATGTGAACAAAGGTACAATTTTTTCCAAATTAACAAAAAGTTAAATATTTTCCGAACGGTTCAAGATAAAAAAAAAAACAAAAAATGTTTCGGATTGGCCTTGGGCCCCCGCACAAGCCGTTTCAAGATTATCCACTCATTATGGGACACCCTGTATATCAAGTGCTAGTTTATAAATCATCCGAAGACGAATCGCGTCAAGTTATACTCCATCTGTCATCGAAGTTACCAACATGTTAAAAGCTCTTATAATATTCTTGATTATTGGTAAGTCTATGCTAGTTTACCTACTACACGAATAGTTCAAATTTTGTATTACTTAGGTCTTTTAATCGAAATGTCGTGATTTTAATAAACTTCAGACGTTTCCATTTATTTTTTTGGGTGCTCCGTACGGGTCGTATCATCACACTTTAAGACCCAATCAAATCTCACCTCCTTAACCTCAACAGCCTATACTGGTTCACTGCTGGACGCAGACCTGCCTCTGCTAAGCGCCTTCTTGGCTTTTATCTCATGGGGTGCCTTTAATCCACATGTTGGGGATGAGGGTTGGGGATCGCAGTTCGGTAGAATTGTGCTGCAGAGGGCGCTGCTGCTCACCCCCTGGTGGAAAAATCAAATACAGTCAAATCTAATTCAGATTATTCTATACGTTCTAATCGATCCCTGTACGAGGTAAGAACAGGCCGAAGCAAGCAATGGCTTCCGTTGTACACCTATGATACCTATCATAGAAGCAATGTGTACCTATCTATCTACATCCTGTAAGTACCATTCAGCTTTCCGTCTTGCATCGGCCTGTCCTACGGTTCTTCCTTTCATACATCACTTACTTATTTATATGTGTAGGTATCATAACACCAGTGCTGTCCAAGCATCATCACTTCTATCGAAAAGACTACACGTATATCGAGGAATACGATGCGTTTTACAAGCTCCACTGGGACACTAGCGGATGGTCGTGGAACTCAGCGTTTATGGCATGCGACAACGAAGGATCCAAGCTGTTCTACCCTAAAGGAGATGAATGGACAGTGGTGAAGAATTTAACCGGTGCCATGGCAGTGCCGCCTAATACCACTGAAATGTACGTCGGTCTTCATAATGAATTTGGTTTGGGAGAGTTTATTACTGTTGATGGTAAGTGATTTACAATTAATAAAGCGTAGGAGATTTCTAATTCTAGAGCTTTTTTGGACAGACAATAATTGTGAACTTTAGCAACCTGGTGACTACGGGGGTCATCGGGTGCGAAACGAAAATTCAATATGGCAGTGATGCCGCGGCCGTTGCTGTTGCACCAAGGAAGCTTCTTCTCTGTTTTACCGACGTAGGTAATTCTCCAAATAGGGTGATCTATCGCGCGTCGAGATTCTTCAGACTTCCACTAGATGGCGCTCCTTGTAGCTTCTTGGGTCTAATTTTTGTGTCGAATACAACCATTTTTCTAAAACTGCTCTTTTAAAGATTCTTGTATGAATCGAATTAAAAGCTGGGATATAATTTTCACCATTTCAGGAAACTACACTTACCATAAGCTTTATACAGGATAACGGATAACAATGGTATACATTCTGGCATTTTACTTTTGATGAAAGAAACTCCAGATGAAGGGACGCGTGTCAAAAGTTTTAAGGTTGAAACCATTATATTAATCCCTCCATGCAAATAGCATTGCACTCACTATATAGAGTTTATTTCATTTATGTACGATTCTGTGTCTACCGCAAGCTATATAATGTACCTTTTGTAGTAAGTTTATCAGTTATGTAGTACCGCACTAGTACCCATAACACAAGCGCTGCTTAGCCCGGGGCTCGATGAAGCTGTGTGAATTGTCCAGCATCCTGCGTTATTAATAATTGTTCGATATGTCGTGGCCATATCCTAGAATTGATCACTTCATGATGTAACCGACCATTTCTACATCGATCACGTAGGTTGGTTAGATATATTAGCATCATCAGCAGTTTGACCTAGGTTACTCGTGCCGCGAGCGCGGACCGGTCGCCTACGGAGGTCAGTGCATCAGCAGCAATCCAAACCGTACTCATTAACATCATATTTGTCATAGTTTTATACAATATAGGTAGCTTTTGTAGAATAAACTCGGCTTTTATACCAGCAACCCGGGAAGAGCTAGCCGTGATTCCTATATGGTCCTTCGAGCCGGATTCCTACATGGTCCTTGGAGCCGGATTCCTACAATAACAGCAAAGCAATAATAATCATTTTTCCAGGTAGACCCACTGAGTCCCCTCTTAACGTCGAGGTAGACGTCGATGGTCCACTCTCTAAAGACCCCGATCGCTGTATGCTGATGGACTACGCAACAGGACAGTTCAGAGTGGACACCTGCTTCGGAGGTCCTGACAATGGCTTTCCCTTCGTGTGTAAGAAGGTCGATGAAAAGTCCTGCCCGACGATTGATAATAGTTAGTAGAGTGTTTAATGTTTTTTAATGAGGCGCTTTCCGTAAAGAAAAAAATCCTATTTAGCTTAGAACTAATGATTGCGTAGATTTTAACTGAGAGTAGCTAGGTTGGCAGTGGGATTTCATGTCCAAATAATCACGGCCTATGCCACATTAATTTGGTGGCCCCGCCACTGAGCTCTATTCAAGTACGCTGCTGGAGAGAATATTCTATACTCAATGGCAGTTGTTTATTGTGCCGATTCTAGGCGTCCCTCTCGACCGGGTCTGGTATAAAAAATTACATTTTGGTGTGGCCTACCGTTTTGGTAAGTCACGACCAACATAATATTAGTTCGATAGACGTTCACGTCGCTGCGCTGCTCACGCAAATGGTGCATCCACACAACCAAGCGGCACAAGCCGGCGGCCGTGCCGCCGCACCGCCCTTGCTGCCTGTTTTGTTCACCAACGGTTCCCTTAACTACCCCGACAGTGTTAAGCTCGCTCCAGACACGACACGGCTATGTGTCTTCTAGGAGGTAAGCACGAGCGGCTTTGCTTGTGTCACGCACCACAACACTCAGCACCAAAAAGGCGAAAATCAAATGAGCTCAATCTGTCATCGATAATAAATGGCCTCCAGCATACTTGTATAAAGGAGCGCAGCGGCCCCACGTAAAAAAGCGCCCTCTTTTCAATTTGTTTAAACTGTTTCATTACAATCTTAAAAATTAGCACCATTGTCAAGGATCACTTATTTGTATTTGTATTTATTTATTCTATCGTAGGTACACTATATATTTATTGTTTATTGTTTATGTACTATTTTAATAATTACATCTATAGGTATTTCGTTATAGGAAACACCATAAGGTACAAAGGTAAAAGAAAAAACAGACAGACATGACTGAAAATTAAATAAAAATGAAATAAATAAAATAAGAGACCAATATGGGTCTATCTATAGGATATTAGATAGGGTTTGGAATGGACCTTCGCATATATTCCTAAGCACATGGATTTTTATAAAGATAAATTAATAGTGATGGCTGCTCTTCACCTCATCCTCTGCTCTAGATGTATCGAATTAACTAGCTGTTGCCTGCGATTTCGTGCGCGTGAAGTGGTTTTAGAGATTGTCTACGTTACATTGAATAATAAAGAAATATTTAAGATTCTTGACTTAATGTTTTAAATTGTCTATTAAACGAAATATATGTTTTACTTTTCAGATTACAAATACTTTAGTGTTGACAAAAAATGTTACAAAATTAACAATAGACCTAAGACTTGGCAAGCTGCAATGCAGACCTGTTACATGGAGGGTGGGGTTCTAGCAGTTTTAGAAGATGATCACATTATGAAAGGCTATAATGAAAAATATTTTATTGGATTGAAGAAGTCTTTTTCTTCCGGAGACTTTTACACCGTCAAAGGTATGTAATTTTGTCAATGATGATGTGTCAATGAGTTTTGTGTATGCAAGTCCCACGTACCTACACATTAGACATTTTGTAGGTCAAAGAAAGGCACAAAATATCAGCTTCATGTTTAACATGTTTAAGGAACTTCATTTATAATTGTTGAAAGGGGCTATAAACAGCCGCAACATTTATGCAAATTCAATATATTATTTCAACTTATTTTTTTTATTCTGATTCTGTGCTTGTAAGCTCTTTTTTTTTCAAATCATTTATTCTCAGGAATATAGGTACAAAAGCTCTTAATAACAATGGTAACTCCAATACATTCGGCCTCGTCGTCGAGGCGAGCAAAATTAAAATTTTAGGCTTTATTATAGTAAGATGTCAAAGATTAATACTATTCAATTAACCAAAGCTGGCATTATACAATTCAAAATGTGTGTCAAAATATTTTGTAAGTTAGGTACCTACGTCAATAAAAAGTTTTATAGTCAAAATATTCCTTTATGTCATAAAAACATCTCACCATTAACCACACTTTTAATTTAATTTTGTGTAAATTAAATGGAGGCATTCCTCGTAGCGCACCCAGATGAACCGCACCTAAGTACTTCCACATAGCGCACCCGTTTTGGTGCGTTTAATTCAGTAGGGATAGATGTTAAGTTTTTATTCCTCGTGGCGCACCCATGACAATGTAGGGTCTAGTGATGGGGTTATTTTCATCTAATTAGTAACCTATAGGTGGAAGTTTATAGTAATCAATCACTGATGAAACGTAATTCAGTACCTACAGTTGAGTAATGTGAATATTTTATTTATTAATTTTATGTTATTCGGAAAAGAGACAGTATTTTAGAACTAGATAAAGAAATAATTGTAAATATGTTGTGTTAAGACTAAATTACAAGACAAACATGTATCTACATAATTTTATTACTTTAAGCACATGAAGAAAAACAAACAATACCTACTGTTAAATTGTATAATTTGATGATTATTATCATTTGATTACTAATTTTAAAATCATGTCAGGCTTGGATTAGGATAATATACTTGTAAGACTGATTGTTCAAAACTTAATAAAAATATTTATTGTTAGGATTAAAAACCTAAAGTAAACAAAGTTAAATAAGAGTGAATAATAAAACAAGAACTCAAAATGAAACATTTGTGATTTTAGATATATAAGTAGGAGTAAGTAGATATAAATATTAAATATATAAGTCATATAAATATGTATACATAATAAATCTGATTGTGAAATCATAAATCTAATACTTACAATACAATACAATACAAAATACTTTATTGTACACCAACAAAAATACAAAACACGAAACCTTACATAAGATACAAGTACAATGGGCGGCCTTATCGCTTAGAAGCGATCTCTTCCAGGCAACCTTTGGATGGAACGAATTATGTGAGTTTGAGAACGGCAGGGGTGTACCAATTATAATCAAACTTAAATAAATATTGACAACAATATAAATACCTAAAAATAAAAACAACTTAAATAAGTATTCGACTATGTATATACATAATAAACGTATACATATATATATATATATAATTACTACATACAAAAATATACTAAATAGATACATAATAAATAAATAGTAAGTACCAAAATTCACTTTTCTGACAGGAAAAACTCCTTTACACGTGCTTTAAAAACTGGTAAGGATGCAGCTTTTCTAATGGACTCTGGTAGTGCATTCCACAACCTTATGGCTTGGATAGAGAAGGATTTGTCGTAGAAACTGGTTCGGTGAAGTGGCATATTCAGTACCAGATTTTCTGACGACCGGAGGACACGGGAAGAATGAGGATGAGAATCGTGGAGGAATTCAAAACGCTCCTTTAAATAGAAAGGAGTGAGAGGGTTAAAGAGAATTTTATGAAGAAGAGAAAGGATGTGGGAATTACGGCGTAGTCGGGCAGGAACTTACCTACAATACTTACCTACAATACTTACCTACAATATTTAAGTGTTAAGTGTGTTCTAGTTTTCTGTAAGACTGATTTTCTAAAAATGTTATCAACGTTTCGTAAGTACTTATCTGAAGATATCAGATACTCGTATTGAGAACTTTATTAACAAAGAAAATTATACTAGTATTTACAATTGAAACTATTGAGCTAACTGCTGACTGTTGCAAACAGTCTACAGATAGCTCAACTGATCCATATCAACACCAGTCGGAAGCGTCCCCAAGACGCTGGCTGCATTATGCTGTATGGCAATGCTGATACGCTGTGCCAGATATTCACCAGCTCTCGGGTCACGCGTTGCTTCGACCAGACGAATTGTATTTGATGTTAATGTGTATCCAATCATCCAAAGAAAAAAAAATATTTTAAATTATTATTATAAGTATTACTTTTAACTAAATCCTAATTTTATTTATTTACATACTGGGTAAATGTAAGTTGAAAGCCAACTATAAATTTCCACCTATAGGTTACTAATTATATAAAAACAACCCCATCACTAGACCCTACATTGTCATTGGTGCGCAACGACGAATAAAAACTTAACATTTATAACTACTGAATGAAACGCACCAAAACGGGTGCGCTATGTGGAAGTACTTAGGTGCGGTTCATCTGGGTGCGCTACAAGGAATGCCTCATTAAATGGCATAGCTTTAAATTCATTGGGCAATTTGTTGTAAATTTTTATTGCCTGGTGATAAGCATTCGATAAAAAGTTTAACTCTGTGTTCCGGGACATAGAGCCTGTCTCTATGTCTCGTCCGTCTCTCCATCACATAGGCGTGTGTCTTAAAGTAATGAGGATATTGTTTCATAAACAGGCACATATCCCTTATGTACATACATGCAGGGCAATGGTAGTATAATCAATTTCTTAAACTTTCTTTACACATTTTTTGTACAGCCGATGATTTTGTTATGCTTTATTTAAAAAAAAAATCAATTTTATTTTTATAGTGTGTTTATAACGATTGTGTACCAACTATTTGGCGTATACCAAGTGTTCTGTGTGTTCATATGGTGAAAAAGAAACAGCAGCGCGTGCCTTTGTAACGCAAGTTTTATATAACATCCAGTTCTCTACATCCTTTACGTACAAACCGAAAAGCGCGTTTGAATTCCTAGAAGCCCGTGTTTGGGCACTTCCATTTCGAAAACCTGTATATTGAACCAGGGGCTAATCGTATTAACCGTTTTACTATGACAATAGTACCGTCGCAGAATCGTTTTTAGACGAAACAAAACTCTAAATAGTGCACATGCAACACCGGACTTATTTGCACGGGGAAATTGATAGAATGGTTTCAACCTCATAACGCTTTTAAAACGCGTCCCTCCATCTGTAGTTTCTCTAATCAAAGGTAAAACTCCAAAATAGATGTAGATCTATGTTATTCTGAGACGATACCATTCATCTTTATGGTAAAACGATTAGTTCAGTGGAATTAGGGCCCAGATTGTTCAGTTGATAGACAGTTCAGATTGATTAGACAGACGGGAGTTACCGCGCGTGCTTCAAATGCCTACTGACTGTGTTGTTACTCTAATGTAAAAGTAGAATTAACACGGCTGTAGCGGACCGACAGCTGACAGGTGTGTCTTCAACGTACTTCTGACTATGAAAAATAATATTATTTTAGGTATTCAGTGACAAAACCCTACTGAATAACATAATTTGACTATTCGAGTTTATAATAAAATCAAATTATTAGATAAATTATGATATTTGTTGAAATCAGTTTTGATATGCGCTCGTTCTATCATTTTCCATAGTGCATCGTGTAGAAATGCACGCTTTTATAATTTTACTAGTTTATGCCCGCGGCTTCGCACGCGTTGTTTCTACAAACGTTTAAAGGTGATTTTTATCCCATGGATGATCCCATCTGATTTATGGGATTAAAAGTTTGAGTCCATTATCCTATGTTTGATTCCAGGATTAGAATTACCTGTATGCGAAATTTCAGCCCGATCCGTTGAGTAGTTTTGGCGTGAAGAGGTAACAAACATCCATCCATCCATCCATCGATCCATCCATCCAAACTTTCGCATTTATATTATTAGTGGGACTGGTTTTAAAATTGTGTCTTCTTTCAGGTCAAAAATATGAAAAATCGGCGAAGTTGAAAAGATTGTCCACTGATAACTCTGAGAACTCTGATAAGGATTGTGGAATATTATGGTTTGATTATAATAGCCCACCAAGAGTATATACTGAAAGTTGCGGCGCGGAACTTCCTTTTATTTGTGAGATGAGAGCTAACAACCCACTGTAGATACCATCATAATCATACTTAAGTATCGATACTGAGGCCCGTCCTATGAATGCTTACAAGTCATCTATCTATGCTTGAGTAACGCTCTCCTAATGCCTGTCGACATTTCGGAAAGCTTACAGCTAGAAAATTATAATATATTAAATATTAATACAAATACATAAAAATTACATAGAAGTATACTTAACTGAGGGTTATTTTGAAGTTTCCATTGCAAAGTAAACTTAGGAATAATTAGTGGATTAATAGAATCTTTAGCATGTATTTTGTCAAGCGTCTTAAGTGATTTAATTTTCGAATAATTTTTTTTTTTGCATTAATTCATAATAATAATAAATGAATAATGCTGCACAATTCACACAGCATTGTCTAGCCTCAAGCTAAGCAGAGCTTGTGTTATGGGTACTAGATAACTGATATACTTAATACAGTACACTACATAGATTATATTTTTTATTATACATAGAAAACATCCAGAACACCCTGAACGTACAATCTGCAGATTGTACAAACATTTGTCCCGAGGCGGAAATCAAACCCGCAACCTCCTGCGTCGTCTCTCGTCAATTGGTTGTTTTCATTTTATTATAACTTAAAGTATTACAAGAAAGCATAATTATAATAATTAGTATTGATAACGACAGTCATAATCTTCGCGAAACCCTATGACCGCCGCTCTCAGGGCGCGCGGAACCTCTGTGCATTGGTAGCAAAATTCATTATAGCTGTACATTATTTCAGTGGTAATGGACGACAAAAAAACTTTAACTTATATACATACTTACACAAATAGAAACTAAATTCGAAGATACATTCCACACACTTAAAAAAAGTAAAGTAGTACTCAAGCATAGATCAGTGACTGAGTATGCTTTTATACGGGCGTATGACGTCATACGGCTGAGATCCTGTACCTATAAGATCCTGTATCTGATGCATCAATTATATATGTATGTGTAGATCTAAGTCAGAATGTAATAAATCCTAAATTTTAACTAAGCATTTGTGTTTATATACCCTCTACAATATTTAGATCGATCTATCTATTTTTCATCTCTAGACCGCGTTACCGCGTGATTTAACTTAATGGTCAAATTTTTAATTGGTAATTTTTTAATTCGACATTTTGAAACTTATCTACTTTTAGATTAGTTTTGGGTTCCGCAGTCAACAACGGCCCATACAGTTTCGTTGTGTCCGTTTGTCTGCTCGCGGCTAAGATCATAGAATATTACCTCAACAGCCTATATTGGTCCACTGCTGGACGCAGGCCTCCCCCTGTTATGCGCCTTATTGGCTTTTACCTCATTGGGATAAATGCCCATAATCCCCACGCTGGGCATACGGGTTCAGGATCGGAGTTTGGTGGTAGAATTGTTCTGCAGGAGGTGCTGCTGCCTCTGAATATCCCTAAGTCGCCTCTTACGACACCCATATTAGTTGTATACTACAAAAACAACAACTGATAAGCTAAGCAAGCTAACTTTTGACGTGACAACGTCTTATAATTCGATAGAGCCGGCTGCACGCAAGAAAAAACATGACGTCATGCGGCGTTACCTCGCTCTGACGCGTTCCATGTAAGGCTTGAAGTGCAAGCGAGAGCGCTCGACATCCGTCTCTCTTTTACTTGAGTGAGCGATGCGTCTGCGTGGACAGCTGCTATACTATAGTACATTTACATGTTTTGATCGAGTATCAAATGCTACCATTCCATCAGTATTTTCTAAAGACGTTGTCACGTTCAACTATCGTCAGTTAACCGACTTTACAGACAACCAATTTTTTTATGTGGGTTGAAACGCTGACATTTTTTGGTACGAAACGCCGAAAATGAATTTGTGGCGAGAACCTGCGGTGCGAAGCACCGCTACACCTAACTGACAAGTTGTGTTGTAATTTGGTATGAGAATAAATAAAATAAGACATTTATTAAGACACTACCCAACAAACATTTCAGTGATATAAGTACAAGTTACGCGACTCAAAATGGTATAAACATCGTATTGAAGTAATTTTTGCGTGTTATATCACTTAGTGCCTCTTATCATTATACAACTTCTAGTCGTATATAGACATCATTATTAACTTCTATACGACTGTTTATACGACAATTATACAACTTTCAGTAGTAAAACCACTGCTGAAATATTAGTAACGTCTATACGACTTTTACATCGGCAATAATCGTGTTAGAGTTGCGAGAACTACTTTTACGTGACGTTCGTGTAAAAGTGATAAATTGTACCCTTATACGACTTTATATCCTGTTAGATTAATCGTGTTAGAGTCGCAAGATCCACTTTTACGTGACGATTGTGTATATAAGAGTGGTAATTTTCACTCTTATACTATTTTAAGTAAATTTGAACCCTTTTATCCTACTATTTAACGACTAGCTACCATATTTTTGTAATACAAAAAAATAGTTGTAAGTCATTTAAATGAACAGACAAAGCTGGTCAAAGATAAAAAAAGTGGTGCTTCTAAAAGAAAAGTAAAAAAAAACTATATTGCGCTTCTTAGTTCCAACTTTATTACACCAAATATTTCTACACGACAAGTAAACTGTAAAGAGACTGCAATGGGTTCCATACAAAGTTTAATTTTGAACTCAGGAGATTTGATTCCTAGACTCAACTACTATGACAATTGAGGATGTCTCTTCTGCGTCCACCATGGAATATGAGTCTTTCGCCACCATAGCTGAGGATGCATCATCTGTCGCCATCATCGTTGAAGATGAGTCTTTAACTACTATATCTGTAGATGAGTCTTCAGCCGCCACCATTGGGGATGCTTCTTCAGCCACGTTACTTGCCTACAACATACATACACAATTACAATTCATCATCAGCATCATCATCAATGGCCTTTACATCCACGAAGGATGGTTTATGTAGTATACAATTACCTACTTAGTACGACTGCTTTTACCGAGCCTATTGTTTTAGGATTATCGAAGCGCAAAAGTTTTTTGAATTATCGGTTGGAGCGGTAAAAAACAAAGGTAGGTATCTTCTCGTAACCAAAGAACTAGGTAGGTGTCCGTTTGTGGGATTATAGTTTTGGAAAAATACCTATTTTGAAATTCCTAAAAATTAAAAACCATACTTAAATAAGTAGGTAGGAGAAAGTTTAGATTATCTGATCAAATTACGAAAATAGCTTACTGGTAAATATTTCCTGTCATAATTATACCTAGTTTCATAAACACTAAAATGGTTTTTCTCATAGGATTTATTTGACTGAACCCTAATTACGTCAATATGGCAGATAAAAAAAGAAGCGCAAATAGTGAAAAGTCGTTAAGAAATTGTATTACGGTCGTGTCTAAAACTCTAAGTCGTATTAAGGTAGACTTTATGACATTCGTCAAATTAAAGTAAAATAATTATTTAAAATTAAATAATTTGTAAGGCGCATTAATTATATTGAGATTAGTAGCGCATATTACCCGATAACATTAATTTCCCAATTGAATTATTTATTTGAAAACGAATTTCAATGATGTACTTACGTAATAATTATAAAATAAAATGGCTGTACTTACCTTACAAGATAAAAATGATATCACATTAAAAATAAACTGTCTAATTTAGTTTTACACGATATCTTTGAGATCACTTAAGCATAAAATCCCGTGAAAAAGTCGTCATTAACACTACATAATCGACAAAATGTCGTAAAGCAGCGGTAATAAACACCATAACTCGATTAAAAGTGAATAACTCGACATCTATACGGCCACTACACGACCATGTTAGTGATTAATACGACTGCTACACGACTTTATTACGACACTAATTCGTATAAAATGGGCCTTTTCTGGGTTGTGTTAACGTGATAGCGACGTCTTTACTACCAGAGTTGAAACCAAAAGTTAAAATCGGCACGTTGCGGCGACTTATGAAATGTTTGTTAGTAGATCGCCTCGTGGTTTCACCCGCGTAGTTCCCGTTCCCGTGGGAATTCCAGGAAAAATATAGCCTATGTCACTCCTTGAAAAGTAAGCTTTCTAACGGTGAAAGAATTTTTCAAATCGGTCCAGTAGTTTCGGAGCCTATTTAATACAAACAAACAAACTAACAATCAAATCTTTCCTCTTTATAATATTAGTATAGTTATATTTCCACTCACAACAAGAAGACGATAAATACATAATATGATTTATCAAGTAGAAAATTAAATGAATGAAATTCTAAAAATCAAAATAGAGTTGGTTCTACGTCTCTGTACGTAAAATGCGCATATTCTATAAAACCTGTTCCTAAAAACTAATATTTTTTTTTATTAAGTTATCGGTTAGACATGTCTTAAAATTTATATGTAATGTGCTCTAGTTTTCGCCAGGCCTAAACAAACCAGCTAGCCACGATCGTCACTAAGCCGACGCGCAGCCTACAATCCGCTTACCCAGCTTTCGTTACGGAGTGGATTTATTTTCTCACAAACTGCTTACCACTCACGCTTGACCAAAAAAAAAATTAATGGCAAAATATTTTTCTCCAAAAAGGAGCTAATGTTACAAAAGAAACTGCACCTGTATCTCCTCTGGTTATGGATGGATGATAGTACGGGGGTACTGCCCCAGTTAAAAAAAAACACTTTATATTATAGATTGCAGACAGCCTTCTGCAGCACAAATACAGTGTTAATATCTACAGCGTTCCCCCACAGCAGTATACCATAAGACATAATACCATGGAAGTAGCTGAAATAAACAAGCCTTGATGTATCCACTTCGCCTTAACCTGTCACTTTTGATGTCAATGTAGCTTAGATGATTGGTATAATAATATTATGTATGTATAATGTTTGTATTTGTATTGTAAGTACCTATGTATATATTTTTTTTTATGTGCACTACCACTTCTACTACCACTTCTTCTGTTAGTAATAAGGTTGCCTGGAAGAAATTGCTTTAAGCAATAAGGCCGTCCATTGTACGTTTTTTATTTTATTTAGATATAAGTTATTTTATGTATTGTAAACAATAAAGTGTTCATTCATTCATTATCCACTTCTGTAAGGTGACGGATTTTTTTTACTGCATACGCCGTGGAACTAAGTCTCTTCGATAGCTTATCTATGTGCGGGCCCCATTGAAGTTTATTATCTAAGGTGGGCAAAAAGGAACAGACTGAATACTGTTATAATTAATAAAATATTAGAGGACTTCTACTCCTATGCCTGCACCTAGGCGTCCCCTAATAAATGCATTATAAAGGAGTAATGGCATAATCTCCACGCTGGGCATACGGGTTGGGGATTGCAGCATTAAAAATCTCTTAAAAGTTACACATGTTCATGCCGTCATACACTATACAATCATGTTACGAAGTTGTATTTCTAAGTTGGTACAAATCAAAGTTGAATGAGCAGGAAAAATATAATCAGCCTTCGAAATGACATACATTGTTTTCAAAAAGCTTTAAAATACATTTAAAAATTTAATCTTTTAATAAGGTATTAAACTTTTGTACAAGTTAAAAATAAATCAAAAATAAACTGTTCACAATAAAATTTCTACAGACAAAATTACATAAATATATTTTTAATATTATATAGACTTAAAAGTCTGGATTCCCTAACAAAAGAGGTAGTTATTTTTATTATATTATTATTACAACATTGTTACTAAAACCTCCAATGGGACAACGCCTGTCTATACACCGTACGTAGGTCTACGTACTTACGCTTTGTAGATGCAGGTACCTCACGACACTGTAATAGAAATAATCCAGTCTTAAGCATATAAAAGTTTAAACAGTTACATAAAATAAAATACAAATAACACTTACATAAACACTAATAATTTTCACCTACTGTGCCTGTTGCGATACACTCGGCACTGAATTTTGTACTCTATGTTTTGGGGTGTTACTATATTTGACGATGCACCCATTACTTTAATCTTCCATAGCATCTTGTACATAAGAAATAAATTATCGAAAATATCAAAATGACTGAATCAAAAAAATATTTAAAACGATTCAACTGTTCTTCAATTGTTGACACATTCGCACGTACCTGATTGTGCAATAATAACTTGTTCTTTAACTTCTTTACTTTGACTTTACATATAGTTTTATTTAGATTTTAATTATTTCATTTTACATTGTTTCTTAGTTTTAAGTGTACAATAAAGTATTTTCTATCTATCTATCTATAATCATAATAACAAGGTTTAAGAACCAAATGTGAATGAAGAAACGATTTACTTTCGACCAAAGATTTTTTTGCAATTACAGAATATTTCGAAATAACCAATGTACCTAATGTCAATGCTCTTACAACCTAATGTACTTAAGAAATTGATGAGTATGTCTCAGCTGCCTGCAATATTACCTAAATATATTAAACTTAGTGTAGGTGTTTACTTACGCATATTTATCACCTTATTTCCTTGCTATAAAGTCTAAATCTAACTGGCAACTTGACACTCCGGCCGCTACGAGTAGTTCGTGACGTCACCTTATCGCCTGACTTCTCTTCTCGGTACTTGTAGATTGACCTGTTTCACTCTCGCGCTCTATGACGCGGGTTCGATTCTAGCTACCAAATGTTCTAATAATGGCTTTAGGTAATGCCTGATTATCAGAATCATTTTCTGCTAACATATAAGCTGGTTTTACACGATCTAAAGAAACGTTAGAAATTCTCTCATTAATTTGAACTTTAATTATTTTATCTACCCTATTTAATACTTTGTAAGGACCATCATAAGGTGGTTGCAAAGATTTGCGCACCGCATCATTCCTAATAAAAATATATTGACAATCTTTTTAATCATTATGCAAACATATTTTTTTAGGTGATTTATTCATTCTAGTCACATAAAATATAATAAAATAAAAATAAAATAATGCTGGACAATTCACACAGCATTATCTAGCCCCAAGCTAAGCAGAGCTTGTGTTATGGGTACTAGATAACTGATATAGGTACTTAATACAATACACTACATAGATGGATATATTTTTTCATTATACATAGAAAACATCCAGAACGCCCTGGACAAATGTCTGCAGATCGTACAAACATTTGTCCCGAGGCGGGAATCGAACCCGCAACCTCCTGCGTCGCAGGCGGACCTTCGCCCGCTGCGCCACAGAGGTCGTCGAACTACATAATATCTGTATAATATGCTTTATTTTATTTACGTAATTTTCAGAATCTATTTGAACATCCTGTGCTTTTTAGGGTTTCGAAGATCGGTTTCGAAACCCTTATGGTCTCGCTTTGTCTGTCCTTTTTTCCCTCTTTAATAACTCAGCAACTACAGCAGCTATCAACTTGAAATTTAAAATAATAATACATTTCGTGCGCCTGTACAGATTTTAAGAAAAAAAAATGAAAATAAATGAAAAATGAATATGAACATTTTCCATACAAATTGAGATGTCAAAATTTTAAAAGAGACCTACAGAGTCAACTGGGGTATCAAATGAAAGGTATTAGTTTGTACATTTCAAAATAGTTTTTGAAATTTCTGTAGGTTTCATACTTTTTGAAATATTTTGAAAATAGTCGAAAAAATACCCATTCCCCCCCCCTATCTCCGAAGTTTGCAGAGCGATTTATTCAAAATGTATGGAGCGTTTGTAGATATAGATCTATATTTTACAGTAAAAATATAGAAAAGTCTGTAAAATGTGCGGTTTTTGAAAAATGGTCTAAAAGAGGGGGGATAATTTTCAAAAAGGGGGGTTACCCCAATGAGTTGGGTATCATATGAAAGGTATCGGTTTGTACATTTCGAAACAGTTTTTGAAATTTCTGTTGGTTTCATGCTTTTTGAAATATTTTGAAAATAGTCGATAAAATACCCGCTCCCCCCCCCCCCTATCTCCGAAGTTTGCAGAGCGATCCATTTAAAATGTATGGAGCGTTTGTAGATATAGATCTATATTTTACAGGAAAAATATAGGGAAGTCTGAAAAACTAACACTTTTTGAAAAATGGTAAAAAAAGGGGGGAATTATTTTCAAAAGGGGAGGCTACCCCACCGAGTTTGGTATCATATGAAAGGTATCGGTTTGTAAACTTCAAAACAGTTTTTAAAATTTCGGTAGGTTTCATACTTTTTGAAATATTTTGAAAATAGTCGAAAAAATACCCATTCCCCCCCCCTTATCTCCGAAGTTTGCAGAGCGATCCATTCAAAATGTATGGAGCGTTTGTAGATATAGATCTATATTTTAAAGGAAAAATATAGAAAAGTCTGAAAAACTAACACTTTTTGAAAAATGGTCAAAAAAGGGGGGAATAATTTTCAAAAGGGGAGGCTACCCCACCAAGTGGGGTATCATATGAAAGATATTGGTTTGTGCATTTCAAAACAGTTTTTAAAATTTCTGTTGGTTTCATACTTTTTGAAATATTTAGAAAATAGTCGAAAAAATACCCATTCCCCCCCCCTTATCTCCGAAGTTTGCAGAGCGATCCATTCAAAATGTATGGAGCGTTTGTAGATATAAATCTATATTTTACAGGAAAAATATAGAAAAGTCTGTAAAATGAACCCTTTTTGAAAAATGGTCAAAAAGAGGGGGGATAATTTTCAAAAAGGGGGGTTATCCCAATGAATGGGGTATCATATGAAAGGTATCGGTTTGTACATTTCAAAACAGTTTTTGAAATTTCTGTTGGATCAATACTTTTCGAAATATCTTGATAAAAGTCGAAAAATTTACCGCTAAACCCTATCACCGAAGCATGCAGAGAGATCCATCTGAAATGTAGGTTGGTACCTACTAGTTTCAGGTCTTCATTAAATTTCGGAGTTTCTAACCGGTACCATTAGTACATACCTACTTGTTCACAAACGTTCGAAACCCTCGGCGCGCGAGTTACACTCGCACTTGACGGGTCTTGTTTAACATAGAACTGTCCTGTTAATCTTATAGAAGTTCCGTAAGTCATCACGGTTGCTAATTCATCTACCCATGAGTTATTATTAAGGCATGCCATAAGGGCTGATTTCAACGAGCGATGCCAACGCTCTACGGCACCGTTACTTTGTGGATGGTATGAAACGTGAAGTCCATCCTTCATAGAAAACTTTCGCAACTCTATCTGCTGTAATATCTTTAGTTGGAATAGCTTCCGTCTATTTAGTACATCTGTCAATCATAGTTACACAATATCTATAACCTTCTGAAATTGTTGGTAAAGGACCTACAATATGGATATGTACGTGCTGAAAACGATCTGTCGTCTGAAACTGGCCTAAATCCGAAACTGTATGTATGTTTCAAGACTTTTGATCTCTGGTATCGTACACATGATTTTGACCATAAATTGATATCTGTATTCATTCCTTTCCAGAAGTATCTATCAGTAATAGGTCTCCTTGTAGTTCTAATACCTGGATGATCTAAGTTATGTATTGCGTCAAAAGCTACACGTCTAAATTGCTCTGTAAGGTAGGGTCTTACACGTTCCGCTGACGTTTCACAAACAACGGATATCTTGTTTCGCTACCCGGTAACATAACCTCTCAAGTGGCACGCCCCGCGCCCCGCTACCGCCGTTGTGTGGCAGGTACTTCCGCAAAAATCCGCGGAAAATCCGTGGAAATGCATCACAATGCATTATTTCGCTTATTTCTTGATAGTATTCCAGAATGAAGGTTGATAGTATTCCAGAAGCCGACATATTCGCTGACAATATAAATAAGCTGTATAGACTGTCTTCCTCATTCGTAAATGCAATTTAACAACGTCCTAAACTGGTATATTATTCAGGTAAATATATATAAGTATTTAATATCTTTTTTATTAATTATTAATGATTGTATTGACAGATTGACACTAAGATCGATAACTATTTGTATTCATTGTTTTGTATTCTATTGTTTAAGATTTGACTAGGTACTCTGTGCCTATTTTGTTATTCATAAGTATCTGACTCCTGGACGTTTTGGTTTCAACTGTAAGTCCATTTGTAAATAAATAAATAATTAAAAAAAATAATGCTAGCAGCATTGCCACGTTGAATGGCAATGCTAATTCGTTGAACAAAATAGAAGCCAGCATTCCAATCACCTGTGGACTCTATAAGAATATTGGTAAGATCTTTATAAATTGCGTGTGCCCCAGGACCCCAAGGACCAAGGGTTTCAACCCCAAACGGCTCAAATATTAAATTAATAGGTAACCTCGGTCAAGGTTAGCGTATTATCGCGGTTTAAGGGACTCCGCTGATGTTGCTGCAGAACCGGCCCTTATCGATGTCCCTGCAAGATGTGAAAGCGCTAGGGTATAGGGTGCCTGGTAAGGTAAAAGCCCGACGGATGATGTCATTAATTGAACCATGGCGGAACACACGTCCTGCACTAGAGAGTAGAGACACATGCAAGTGCATGGTGACCAAACTTATCGACGGTTTCACCACACTGACAACGGTGTGCAACTAGGCAAGGAGAACCTAAGCGCAAGGAGGTGGCCACCCGAAATGAGTTGTTATCTAAAAGGGTACCTACCTTTTTTTCTGTCCTGAATACAGAATATGTAACCAAAGTCCTGATTCCCACTCGGAAACGGCGAGTAGACGAGCACGTTCTGATGAGCTGGTTGACGTATTAATAAGATTTTTCCGTACCAGCTCACATAGTGGCTCATCCCACAGTCTCTGAGAAGAAAGGACTTTGGGCAGATTCGTGTCAGGACAGGCTATTTTCCATGACTTTCATCAAAACCTATAATTTCAAAATTTTATTTTATTTTATTTAACAAAAACGCTTCCGCCTTTTTGTTCCTAAATTTAACGTAGAATAACAAAAGCCACGTGAACGTTGATGTTTTGCAGTTTATCTGAAAACGTATGGAAATTTTGAATTTTTTCATTTATATAAATGGGCATAGACTCATCCATAATCGGAGATCCTAAGAGGCAAAGCGAAGACTTATTTATCAACTTAAAGTTTGTAACTAAGCTTTCGAAGCAATTCTTTATTATTAATATGTTAGAAGCTGTTTCGGTTTCCGGGATATAAAGTTCGCATTTCTCAAAATTCAGCTCCAAACTTTTAAGCTTGAATTCTTCAATCACAACACTTAAATCCTTCAATACCGTGTCCACTTCGTCTTCTAGAGTGCCATCATCTAAGTACCAAACATTAAATTTTGATTCCAAATGTTTTCTAATTGATGATTAAATGAACTTACCAAGTGAAATTCAATCACAATTATACGAAGCATCTCGTTCGAAGAAATAAGTATCCTGTAAATAAGAATTAATTGGTACATGGTAGTAAGCATTAATGACCACCGTTCAGCACTATAGTTTAGAGAATTAAACCAGGAATTTGCAAGAGTGCAGAATGTAATGAGGCAGCCCAAAGAGCAGCTCGGACACAATTCTTTTTGCGAATATCTTGACCGAATGCGTGAGACAGTCCAAAGATCAGCTCGATTGCATTTGTATGAATACGTATCGTAAACACTTATAGATTACAAATAAGGATTTTCTAGGGCCACAGAAGTGGCACTGTCCTTTTTTTTGACGTGACAACGTCTTATAATTCGATAGAGCCGGCTGCACGCACGAAAAAACATGACGTCATGCGGCGTTACCTCATGCGGCGTTACCTCGCTCTTTTCTTAAGGCGTTGTCACGTTCAACTATCGTCAGTAAACCGACTTTACAGACAACCAATTTTTTTGATTAGATATTTAACATTGGGAAGGTAAAACTTACCACTTCTTAAGTTGATCGTTTATTGAATTTAAATGTAACTTTTTCTTGTGATGTTTTCTTTTAGGCATCGTGAATACGTGAATTAAATTTTTGTGCGAAACTATCACGATGTAAGCGTGATGAACGGTTGAGCACTAAAATGCGAATGACGTATGAGTGCTAATATTACTAATCAACTGAATTACTTACATTTAAGATTAGCAACCAATGTTACTTCGGTAAATAATAAGCTTAAGAACTGAGTAAAATTAATTCAGAAATCAATGTACCTTTGATTTAAGTTCATTTGTCATAATAAACCTTATGTGTGCCACATTGCGGTTTATAATTTATTACATTACAATTTGTTGATTGTGATTTTTTGCCGAACTGTAATCTAAACGTCTACCATGTCCCATATAATTCTTATTTACAGGATACTTATTTCGAAGAACGAGATGCAAAGTATAATTGATGATTAAATGAACTTACCAAGATAGTGAAATTCAATCACAATTATACGAAGCATCTCGTTCGAAGATATAAGTATCAATCACCCTCCCACCCTTAAGTCCCAGATCTAGCATTAAAAAAAATCACAAACTTTAGTGTACCACAACGCCGGTATAAGCTCTTAACTAAATGACGCATGACTGTGGACGGCGAACGTGAACTAGGTACCCAGCGTAGAGGTGTCTATTAGTAAGTTTTTATTTTTAATTGACGTCGTGAACGTAGTGAATGAAAGTCTTCGTTTCAGGTCTGGCCAAAATAGCGTTTTGGTCAGTATGTCCGTACTCCTCTACAGGTCGTATTTTACAACCGATCGGTACGAAACTTTGTGTACAGATTCTATGATTTTATAGAATTCTATTGTCGTCGGGATTTTTTGATTAAAGGCGTAGTTCTTCCACAATAAGGCCAAAAGGCGGATTTGGAATATCTCTGCTTCAAGAGATCTGATTTTGATGATTGTATTTTTAATTGAAAGGTAATAACTTTAAACTGTTCTTATAAAAATTTGGTAAAGATCGGATGAGGATTTTCGGCATGACGAGCAGAATAGCTCCGCAAAATGCAGTAATATGCAAGAGAGCATTTACAGTACAGCGCCACCTATTAGAACATCTTTGTAACACTTCGAGAGTTATATGAAATAGCGCGGCCGCATACACCGTCGTCGTCGGTTAAATAATAACAACAACTTTGCACTGATAGATCAACGCCATCTATTGATACCTAGGTACAGAATTTCGAGCTTTGCTGAGGAACGTAACTTAGGTACTTTGTATGGACAATTGATATAATGGTTGATGTGTTTGTGCAACATTTCGTTCAAAAATTCAATGCACACCACACTAGCGTAAACCAATATTTAGGTACCTACCTACTTATAAGGGTTTTTCTGATTTTTGGGTATACCTACCTGGGTATCTACTTAGGTAGGTAAAGTGTAGATACACTACCTACCTACCTACCCATAGGATTTTTCTTATAGCGCGTCAAAAAGTAAGAGGCACCGATAATTACATAGAAATTAGGTACCTACTTACCTATAATACTTATGACAAGATTAGCACCATTATTGGAAGCTGGTTGGTGCTGGGCTATGCTGGTGCTTATTCTGATAAGTAAGCACTTTTGCTCCGTGATACATAAGATGCTTTCACACTGGCATGGCGATTTGCAAGGAGTCACCGCCGAAAAACATGGTAGGTACATATACCTACCTAAATATCCCGTTTTAAATAACTTTAGTAATAAGTTACTAATATGTTGAACAAAAATTTAGTGCTTGCGAGGTCTACTGTAATAGATCCATATCCACAAACGCTACATAGGTAGGTACCTAGGTACATTTCAGATGGGTCGCTATGCAATCTTCGGAAATGGGGGGGGGGGGGGGGGGTTAGAAAGGTAACCATTTCGCCTATTTTCAAAATATACCTCCGAACCTACCTACCAAAATATCCCTATAGTGCATTAATAAATAAATTAATTGTTGAAAAAAGTTAGTGTTCGCGACGTCTACTGTTCGTAGAACTACTAGTTCTCTAAACTATAGTGCTGAACGGTGGTCATTAATGCTTACTACCATGTAGCAAATAATTCTTATTTACAGGATACTTATTTCGAAGAACGAGATGCACATTTAATCGGATGTATAGCGAGACTGAAAATAGCCGGTCCTAACCTAACGGATCACCCTGCTGACAACCAACCTCAGACAATCAACCAGAAGACAATAACTTATCTTTATATACTAATTTTGAAGGTGTGCCAAAACATTGCCAAAGAATCTTAAGCTTATTTTTAATGCCTCTGTAAAAGTTTTATTTTGTATAGTGTAGGCAGAGATGCGAAGTTGCTACTTTTGCTCACCATCGTGGCCAATGATATGTACCACAAACTGCAAAAACGATTTTTGAAATATTTTTGACGTGACAACGTCTTATAATTCGATAGAGCCGGCTGCACGCACGAAAAAACATGACTCATGCGGCGTTACCTCGCTCTGAGGCGTTACCTCGCTCTGAGGCGTTCCATGTAAGGCTTGAAGTGCAAGCGAGAGCGCGGAACGAGCGACAAAGAAGCACAATCGGCCTTTGCGTTCGGCAGCGTTCGACATCAGTCTCTCTCCTACTTGAGTGAGCGATGCGTCTGCGTGGACAGCTGCTATACTATAGTACATTTACATGTTCTGATCGAGTATCAGGTGCAGTGAAAAGTGAATGTGGTGTCAATTGTTTATAGCAACGATAATTACAGCGATAAAGGTAATGATTCTTTCGATATTAATTATATATTCAGTGATATATTGTCGAATATTCGGGCTTTCATCATTAAAATGAATAGCATCGGTCCGCTACTGCAGCGATTGTAGGTTATGCTATAATTGACAAAATTAAAACTTAAGACGTTGTCACGTTCAACTATCGTCAGTAAACCGACTTTACAGAGAAACAATTTTTTTTTAATGACTTATGCCTTTATTCACAACGTAATTTATACTAGTATTTACAATTGAAACAGTTGAGCTAACAATTGTTTTTGAAAATTCCTTTCTTTAACACAATTATAGGACAAGATAGGTGGTGGCGCTGAATTGGATCTGGGTAGCGCCTTAACATAAAAATGTCAAACAAAGAGCTGACGATTTGGATTAAAATGTAGAGCAGAATATACTCGAACAGAGAGATACAGATGAATAGGTGCTTTTGTGTTACAAGTTCAACTGACAGAGGAAGTTTTGACCTTGTTACTTCGATAAGGGAGTATGTATACAGGATGTTTCTTGTTATAATTCATTACTATAGAGCAGGATAGTTTAATATGAGCTCTGAATCAATGATCGCAGAGCCATCCCACAAGAAGTTGAATTTAGTTCTGGAATTCTGTAATTCTTTTCCTCGCCTCACTTACCCAGCCTAATAATGGTCCACTGCTGGACGCAGGCCTCCCCCTGATAAGCGACTTATTTCATGGGGGGCCTAAGCCGGCACCACACAGCGAGTTATTCTTTCATGCACTCAATAATACATAGCATGAACTTATCTATATAATATGTACACAGGTGAGAAAAGAGTTTTCTTCCAGCAAACCTTAATTGAATCTATGATCAAGTTTGTAATCAAATAGTTCTTTATTTTGCCAAATTGACGTTGACGAGAA
Source organism: Eupithecia subfuscata (assembly GCA_963564075.1). Taxonomy (NCBI): domain Eukaryota; kingdom Metazoa; phylum Arthropoda; class Insecta; order Lepidoptera; family Geometridae; genus Eupithecia; species Eupithecia subfuscata. The sequence goes on from OY751106.1 coordinate 4,752,235, forward strand.
ATTTGACCATTGATTATTAACCTAAAAAGAAGAACAAAGATGATCGGCGTACGAACCACGGGTTGTAACTTGTAAGAGTACATAATTTCTTAATTATACAAGAGTTGCGTAGTCTTTTTAACTTTACCAAACGTTTAATAGTAATAGTTATTAACTATTACATTACAAAATAACTTACATTGTGAAATGCACCTTTTTTATTCTTATTTATTTAGGGGACTTTGAGTCATTGGTGACTATGACTACGTCAGTCCCGTATGGTATTTAAGCAAACTAACTACCTACTACTTAAAACCAAATTATATCTAAAACTAACCTAAATTATTTAATTGCCGCATTACTCAGGAGAAGATACACATAATTAAGGCATAATTTTATCAGGTTGCCTTGCCACAGGATGTTTTTTGGAATCATCCTGTCTAAAAAGTTTTGCCCCGACCATAGACCAGCCACTTGCAACTTTCTTATTATTATATTATCCAGCTATATATATCAAGTGCTAGTATATAAATCATCCGAAAACGAATCGCGTCAAGTTATACTCCATCTGTCATCGAAGTTACCAACATGTTAAGAGCTCTTATATTATTCTTGATTATTGGTAAGTCTATGCTAGTTTACCTACTACACGAACAGTGTAAATTTTGTATTACTTAGGTCTACCACATTAATTACCACAAATTGGCCTAAATTTTTAATCGAAATGTCGTGATTTTAATAAACTTCAGACGTTCCCATTTATTTTTTTGGGTGCTCTGTACGCGCCGTAGCATCATACTTTAAGACCTCATCAAAACTCACTTCCTCAACCTCAACAGCCTATACCTATTGGTATAAATGCCTTATTGGCTATTATCTCTTGGGGGGTAGTGCCTCTAATACACACGTTGGGGATGCGGGTTGGGGATCGCAGTTCGGTAGAATTGTGCAGCAGAGAGCGCTGCGCCCACCCTAAGGTTGAAAAATCTAATACAGTCAATCTAATTCAGATTATTCTATACGTTCTAATCGATCCCTGTACGAGGTAAGAACAGGTCGAAGCAAGCAATGGCTTCCGTTGTACACCTATGATACCTATCATAGAAGCAATGTGTACCTATCTATGTACCTTCACCCCGTTAGTACCAAACAAAACAAACTTTCCGTCTTGCATCGGCCTGTCCTACGGTACTTCCTTTCATACATCACTTACTAATTAACCCCCGACGCAAAAAGAGAGGGGTGTTATAAGTTTAACCTGTCTGTCTGTGTATCTGTCTGTGGTATCGTACCTCCCAAACGGATGAACTGATTTTCGTTTAGTTTTTTTGTGACATAAATAATTTTATCCCATGTGTTCTTAGGCATGTTTCATGAAAATCTGTGGTTGTGTTTTTAAAATTATTAATTTTGTTCTTTTTTATATGTGGAGGTATCACAACATCAGTGCTGTCCAAGCATCAGCACTTCTATCGAAAAGATTACACGTATATCGAAGAATACGATGCGTTTTACAAGCTCCACTGGGATACTAGCGGATGGTCGTGGAACTCAGCGTTTATGGCATGCGAAAACGAAGAATCCAAACTGTTCTACCCTAAAAGAGATGAATGGACAGTGGTGAAGAATTTAACCGGTGCCATGGCAGTGCCGCCTAATACCACAGAAATGTACGTCGGTCTTCATAATGAATTTGGTTTGGGAGAGTTTATTACTGTTGATGGTAAGTGATTTAAAATTAATAAAGCGTAGGAGATTTCTAATTCTAGAGTTTTTTTGGACAGACAATAATTGTGAAGCTTAGCAACCTTTTTACAAAACTCCCCTTTTCGAAGATTCTTGCAAGAATCGAATTAAAAGTTTTAGCCATTCGTTAGTAGTTTGGTGGGCAGCAGCGCCCCCTGCAGAACAACTTAACCGAACTGCGATCTCCAACCCGCATGCCCAGCGTGGGGATTATGGGCACTACCCTCAATGAATCAACAAGCCAAAAAATGGCCCCCAATTCCCGGCCGCCTCGCTATTCCTGGCCATGGTAGCGGCCATGCTAACGGCGGGGCAGGGGGTGCTAGGAAACACCGCTACTCACGCTACGCTGCAGGCTACCATCCATTACGCAAACCGACCCTGGCAACGTTCAACGGACGCACTCTGAGGCTTGACCACCATCTAGCGCAGTTGGAAGTGGAGTCAGAGAACAATAAATGGCATGTTCTGGGGTTATGTGAAGTCCGTAGAGAGGGGGAGGACACCATAACCCTAAACTCGGGCCATCTTCTCTACTTTCGCGAGGGTGATAAAACATCCCAGGCAGGGTGGCGTAGGTTTCCTCGTCAATAAGACCCTCTCTGACAACGTCCAAGAAATCTCCAGTGTGTAGTACCTGATCCTTCGGATGTCCAAGCGGTACAGCATGAAGGTGATTCAGGTTTACGCACCGACCTCGGCACACTCGGATGATGAAGTGGAGGATGAACACATATCCAAAGCCTTACACAACACCACTAAGGCACACTTCAACGTTGTTATGGGGGACTTTAACGACAAGGTGGGAACCCAGATTGGCAACGAAGCCCGAATAGGCCCGCATGGTTATGGAGTTGAGAATCACAGGGGGCAAATAATTGTCAACTTCCTTGAGAACCTCAAAGGAAGTGGACATGGCAAAGCCCCGACACTGTTACTTAAAATGAGATCGACTTCATCATGACGGATAGCAATCACATATTCAGAGATGGCTTAGTGATCAACAGGTTCAATACCGGATCTGATCAACCCGACTGCTCCGAGGCTCTCTGACTATCAACTTGAAGCTTGAAAGAAACCGTCTGATGAAGTCCACGCTCCGACCTAAATCAAAATCAAATCAAATCAAATCAAAATCATTTATTTGCCGAATACATTATTACAGGTACGTGTCAGATCTTATGACTAGAGTGATGTCAAATGTATTCAACCCGCAAGCAGGTGTGCAAATATTAAATCACAATGATGCAAATCATTAAAATAATCAATTTTAAAAATAATCTAGAACAATGAAATCGAAGATAAATAGTTAAAAAACAATAATTAACAATCATAGTCATAACATAATAAATTATTCTACTCAAAATTAATATATTCATTTACATTATAGAAACATTTGTCAAGCAACCACTTATTTAATTTTTGTTTAAATAAATTACCATTGAGTTCTTTAATAGATTCTGGTAACTTATTAAAGATAATGATGCACATATTATATACATTTTTCTCATAGATACGCTTATGGCATTGTGGCTTGTATAACAGATTATTAAATTTTGCTCTTTTTTGTCGAGTGATAATATCCTTACGTTTGGTGAAGTGTTGGGGGTAAGATTTTACAAACATGCATATGTCTCTAATGTACATGCACGGTAGAGGCATAATATTACATATCTTAAACAGAGGCTTGCAAGAGTCACGAACCCAAGCCTTGTTAATAACTCTGAGGCATCTCTTCTGTACTCTGAAGACTCTTTCAGCATCGACAGAGTTTCCCCATAGCAACAAACCATAGCTCAGGGTCGAAGACACGTGACCGTGGTAAGCTGCTAGAGCTGCGTCAAATGAAATCGTCTGACGGATTTTCTTTAAAGCAAAGATAAAGCGACTTATTTTTTGGCAAACATCACCAATATGAACCTTCCAGTTTAAGTGTCTATCTAATGTGATACCTAAGAATTTATAAGTCATTACTTCGTCAACTTTTTCATTATTATAAGAAATGTCAAGTGCTAGTGGGTTAGTATTGTAAGAGTCAAATTGCATAATTTTAGTTTTTGTAATGTTTATAGCTAAGTTATTACTATTGGTCCAATTGACAATATCAAATAGTGCAGTATTTAATGTCGTTTGGGCATGTTGCCTATCGGTTTTAATCAAAATTGTTGTATCATCTGCAAAAAGTATACATTTATGTGTAACAAATTCCGGTAGGTCGTTGATGTATATTAAAAATAGAATCGGGCCTAAAATGCTACCCTGCGGGACGCCACGATTTTTTATGATATTGTGTGACCTAAATGTTTGCTTAGTAATATTTTTAGTGTTGGTGTTGCCTTTAAACTTCGTATTTGTTATAACCTTAGTTATTTCTGTACATTGTTCTCTATCATGCAGGTAGCTCGCCAGCCAGTCTAGAGCTTTGCCACGAATCCCGTAAAAATCCAATTTGTTTAACAGTCTGTCATGCTTAACAAAGTCAAATGCCTTGCTTAGGTCCATAAATAGAGTCAACATGGGGCCTCTACCCCTGTTTAAGTTTTCTGTAATAAACCTCACTAAGTTAAAGCAAGCAAGGGATGTAGAGCTTCCTTTACGAAAACCGTATTGATCACTATGAAGAGTCTTATGCTTGTCTAAAAAACTGTTTAGCCTATTCAACATGGCTTTCTCTAATATTTTCGATATGATTGGGACTAATGTTATCGGTCTGTAGTTGTTCGGATCCGATCGGTCACCCTTCTTGAAAAGGGGCTTAACAATTGACATTTTTAACTGTTTTGGAAAAACACCCTCCAGAAAAGACAAGTTAATGATGTGCGAAAGTGGGAAACAGATCCACTTTGCACAGGCCTTCAGACTACTGGTTGTGATGTCATCCCAGCCACTGGTTTTACTATTATTGAGGGACATAATTATTTTAAAAACTTCTTCCGGGTCTGATGGAAGTAAAAAGATTGAATTTAATTGCTTAATATTGTTACTCACTGTATCACTAATATTAGATGAAGAGATGTTTAGAGGTAAATTTATAAAATTATTATTAAATATATTACATATTGTAACGGTCCAGTTTATGCTGGTTCGTTTAATTTGCAAATATAGAAATAATTAACACATTTTGATATAGTTTGAAACACTAAAAATATATTCTGAACTGTAAATCGGTTCGAACGCTTTGCTGGAAGGATAGCAACCTTCTTAAGTCTTACGACAGTTTAGTAATGTTTGAATTTGACGATTCTAGGAAAACAAATGGGCTTCTTGATAGTTGGTACAGAGATGTCAGGGGGAGGAGATCGTGAGTTTTGAAGTAAAGTGAAAATTTGGGGTTTATTCTAGGTTTTACAGGAATAGTGAATTCTTTTTGACGGGAATCGTTCGGCTCAGCCATCGAACGAGACCAGGGAGGAATTCTAGGATGGATTGCAAATTTCTATCAATCAGATTCAGGTTACGTAAACCCACACTTTTCATTTCTAATAATTCTCCGTATTGTAAACGGATGGTGTTACATCCCAGAACCGACTATTCTAATTTATTATTATATTTATTAAACACATTCTGTCGATACTGCAACGTTCCTGGATGTGTTGGTGAATGCTTGTGCTGTAAGGCCCTGAACTAACCTGATTATTAAATCTATTGTTTTGATCTGCGGTTGGACTGGAATGTGGTTCCACACGTTTACTTCTTAGGACTTCCCGCGTGGACTAGGTATGGGATTAGGTGGGCTAGAGTTTTAGTGAGGTAGGATGTATTTGGATCGCTTGAGATCATTCCCCATCAAACTCTCCTGAGTTAGCGATTTGCAAACGCTTTGCTTTTAAATGTCTGGTTATCTCTGAGTACGGGAAGGGCGATAGCCGTCTGCTTTCGACTTTCCCCGAGGAGAAGAAAAGATTAACTTCGCAGTGGGGCACCAACCAGATAAATTTGGCTTATACCTATACGGGATAAAGCAAAGTTCTCAGGTTCCGCAAAATGAGAGGCAGAGTAACCAACCAAAGTCACAATGCCGAGATATTATAGGTTCTTCGCTTACTATGTAATTTCAGTTGTTTCAGAGCATGGGAGTATCATGGTTTGAGACGGCCATGAAAGAGGGGTGCTATACTACTGTACCAGGATTGAAGAGTCAATAACCTAAGTAGTTTTAACGTTTATTTCATTTGTCTTAAGCTTCTAAAAGAATCTGAGTTACTACATCACAATGTATGAGTCCTACCGCTAACTAGACGATCATTGGCCACTTTAAATCACAATTTTAATACAAAACTTATAGTAAAATACTTAGTTTTATTGATAGATAATCACTAGTGATCAGGTAGGGTAGGGTACGATATTTCCGAGCGTTACAATTTGGTGCCGTGACCAGGATCCTAAAAATCACTTAAAAATATCAAAAATATAACCAAAATCCTACAAAATTATAAAAACGTGACCAGGATTCTAAAAATCACTTAAAAATAACAAAAATATAACCAAAATCCTACAAAATTATAAAAACGTGACCAGGATTCTAAAAATCACTTAAAAATAACAAAAATATAACCAAAATCCTACAAAATTATAAAAACGTGACCAGGATTCTAAAAATCATTTAAAATATCAAAAATATGACCAAAATCCTTCAAAATTACTAACAAACCAACAACAAACTAACAAACCAACAACAAACTAACAAACCAATAACAAACTAACAAACCAACAACAAACTAACAAACCAACGACAAAGGTAACGACAAAGGTAACGACAAAGGTAACAATAAAGGTAACGACAAAGGTAACGACAAAGGTAACGACAAAGGTAACGACAAAGGTAACGACAAACTAACAAACCAACAACAAACTAACAAACAAACAACACAAACCAACAAACCAACAACAATCAAAATAATAATGAGTACCTATCTATCTAATAATGTATTAATCCATAACCATAATCAAAAGTCGCGTAAAATAGTATTGAATAAAATGATCTAATATAGCTATTCGGTTTAGTTAGGTTAGAGTAAATTTAGATGTGAAGTGCGAGTTCGACTCTCGCACAATTTGTTGCAGTGAAATGGAAAGAAGCTTAAGACAAACGGAATAATAGAATAAGATTTAGATGCGAGGTGCGGGTTCGATTCTCGTAAAATATGTTGCAAGTGAAATAATAGAATAAGGTTTAGAGGCTGAAGTGAGTAGAAGGTTAGACAAGAATCGACAAGTTGGGGGGTCGCTTTAAAATAATATTTAATCTCAGTCAATAACTCAATTTTCCTTAATATCTAGCACTGGTGTCGAATGGGCGATGTTGATGATGGAGAAGCTGGACGTGCTGTGAGCAGCGTTCTCCAGGCGTCATCTGAAGCGGTATACGCGGTATTGATGATAGAGAAGCAGGCCGAGCTGTGAGCAACATTCTCCAGGCCTCATCTGAAGCGGTGTTGATGGTGCAGAAGCGGGCCGTGCAGTGAACAACGATCTCCAAGCGTCATCTGAGATAAGCAAGAAATAAAATTATTTTTATTAGGGTTCTAGCTACGAATATGTTAGCATCAGAGGTGCAGTGTAGATAGATTATTTTTATTGTACATAGAAGCATCAAGTACGCTTTGGACAAGTATCTGCAGAGCGTATAAACATTTGTCTCGAGGCGGGAATCGAACCTCCTGTCATCGCAGGCGGACCTTCGCTCGCTGCGTCACAGAGGATTGAGTGCAGAGCAGTTGGCACACCCAGACGTGGGATTCGAGAACATTACGTCTAGCTAGTCACATTAATATTATAAATGCGAAGGTTTGGATGGATGGACGTTTGTTGCCTCTTCACGTCTAGGCTGCTGAACGGATTGGATTGAGGTTTTGCATGCATGTGATTCTAATTCTGTAATCAAACATAGAATACTTCTATCCCATAAATCAGATCCCATGGGATGGGAATCGCCTTAAAACGTTTATAGAAACAACACGTGCGAAGCCGCGGGCATAAACTAGTTAGGAATATCTAAGACTTGAAGTCAATTAAATGTACTTACTTGATTCTTTCTTGAGGTATAGGCATATTCACTGCCAGCTTCGACGAAGTGAACCGGAGAGGCGTGTTGCTGGACGGGGCAATGGAGAAATGGAGTACTGTATCGAACGGCTAGCCAGGTGATTGGCGCGTTCACTATTAGCTTCAGCAAAGGAGTCCGGGAGGAGCGCGCCGCTCTGCTAGCTTCGGCAAAGGAATCCGGGAGGGGCGCGCCGCTGGACGACGCGTTGCGGATGGATTGGGTCTGTTTTGACTCGTGAAGGGGTGAGTTTGACGTAGGGGTCGTAAGGTTTATTTCTGAAATAAATAAGGGAAAAATGTGTAAACATTCGTACGAATTGGCATTGCTTGTCATTATCTGGCATTTTCTGACTTCAAAAGGGACTTGGTTCGTCTACATTGAAATGTCAGAGGTTACCGAAAAGGTTATTTTGCGGATTGATTTGCGTAGGATTGATAGAAAATGGTGTACTCACGATAAACATAGGAAATCCAATTGTTCTTGCCGGTCAACAGCGGAGCGCGGCGGCGCGGTTTCTATCAATCACAGGCTTCCGCATAGGATTGGAAACAAACATTAGAAACCTCAATTATCTTGTCGAAATTGTTATTTTGTCTGTTTGTGCCTTGAAAAGAAAAAAAATGTTTGTTTGTTTACGTTTTTGTCAAATGTCATGTCGAACGAAACGTCAAAGTCGAATTATTTCAACTTCTTTTTTAATGGGGCCGCTTGCCTTCGACTCTGCCAGTGTCAATATGGAACTACGTTGTAGGTAGAATGTCACGGTATATTAAGGCCGTTTTACACGAGGTAGAATAACGGTCGCGTTTTGACACTCGGGGTCGATTGAAATTAAACCGTTTAAATAAACTAAAATTAAAGCATAGCATTGATTTCGCGATTTGACACTCGGGGTCGTTTAAAACGTTTATAATAATCAATAATCAATAATCAAAAATCAATAATCAATAATCAATAATCAATAATCAATAATCAATAATCAATAATCAATAATCAATAATCAATAATCAATAATCAATAATCAATAATCAATAATCAATAATCAATAATCAATAACCAATAATCAATAATCAATAATCAATAGTAAATAATAGTAATAATAATAATGCTGGACAATTCACACAGCATCATCTAAAATAAACTAAAATTAGCATTGATTGTCTAAAAATTATAACTGTTAAAATAATACTTAAATTAAAGCATAGCATTGATTGTCTCAAAATTATAACTGTTAAAATAAACTTAATTTAAAACTAAAATTAAAGCATAGCGTTGAACTTTAAACAAAAAAAAATAATAATAAATTAAACGATTAAAATAAACTAAATTTAATACTAAAATTAAAGCATAGCGTTGTTCTTGTTATTTATTTCAGAATTTACATCTTCCTTTTATATTTTTGAGACCATATCGTACCGTTCGATTATGTTGGAACGGGGCCTTAAAATTAACTTCGATTACAATGGAATGGAACCTTAAATATTTCAGAATTTCCACCTTCTATTTTTATTTTGGTTTAGTATGATGAAGGTTCGATTGCGTTGGAATGGAGCCTTATTTATTACAGAATCCTTCTTTATTCTTCGGTTTATTTTTAGCTTTATATCATAGTTTGGTTACATAACCATCCTTTGTGGATGTAAAGGCCATTGATGATGATGTTGTTGATGATGATGATCATGGGTTGACACAATTCTGCCTTCAGAATATAGTGCGGAAACGCGGGTGGATTTTGTAGGTTTGACAGTGACAGTAGGCCTTAGAATTGGACAGGAACTGTGAGTTTGACCATAGGTTCATGGACATAGGGTTGGTCTACATTCTGTCCAACAACAAGACGGGCCTAATTTCACTCGTCCAAGGTGTCTACCCTACTTACGTGTTCCATAGACTTGGGGTATATGGTCTATATTTCTACCGTCCAACAAGTTGGGCTATTTAGCTTGGTAAGAAAATTAGTTATTTGTCAGTCCAGGTAAATGGTTTGCCATCGGAAAAATAGTCGGCAGGAAGAATGAGAATAAATATGAAAACGAAAAATAATTTGCAACAAACTAATAAAATACTAATAAAGAGTCGTGAATAACTAACAAATTAACTAAAAATAATGGAGGCTCTGTGTCACGGATTCAGATACGGATTGACTACTGTGGGCAAGACATGACTGAATTGTTTGCGGGGGTTTGGAAGAAGGAAGAGGGATTGATATACATAACTTGTACGAGAGGAGTAAGCAGTGAGTTTGTATGAATGTTTAGTAGTATTAGTAAAATCGGAGTGCAGTGTGCCCTCGTAATTAATCTTATTTCGGAATCTGGGACGGTTTATTGGACTTGAGTCACATGCGCATCACATACAGGTTCTATGAAGGAATAATTCTGGAGTTAGGTTACTGAGATCTTGTCAGATTACATTGAAAAATCTGAGATCTGAATTGCAGCTTGGACTGGCTTCATAGAACCTCATACTTCACCTATTAGGCCAGAACTAAGCACACTTCACAAACTCCAAGTTTAGAATGGGGTTTAAAGCCTTTGTGGGGATTTTGGGGTAAATTGAAATTGTGTTATTGGTCGGGTCATTAAGCAGGTAACAGGCAATTGATCTGGTTTTAGTTGAGTTATGTGTGAGGTCTGGTACCCTATCATAAGTTGACTGATGTTCTATTAGGGATGCCATGATTCACGACCATGTTCCAGGAGCTATTGTTTTTACTCTGTGAAACGTTGATAATGCAATAGAGTTAACTTGACAATTAGATGAAGAATGTGGCGCTGGACCATATTGATTGTTTTAAACCTGGTTTAAATACGCAAAACAGTAAAATGTATGTGATTACAAGTTTTAATAAATTAAGAGTTCAATAATAGCACTATTTAATAAAATTAAATAGAAAAATTATAAAAAAAAACTAAATATATTTGTAAATTATTTGAAATTTTAGGAAATCCTTACTTCTTTGGAAATGCTTAAGGATTTGGGGTCGCTGTAACGGTCCAGTTTATGCTGGTTCGTTTAATTTGCAAATATAGAAATAATTAACACATTTTGATATAGTTTGAAACACTAAAAATATATTCTGAACTGTAAATCGGTTCGAACGCTTTGCTGGAAGGATAGCAACCTTCTTAAGTCTTACGACAGTTTAGTAATGTTTGAATTTGACGATTCTAGGAAAACAAATGGGCTTCTTGATAGTTGGTACAGAGATGTCAGGGGGAGGAGATCGTGAGTTTTGAAGTAAAGTGAAAATTTGGGGTTTATTCTAGGTTTTACAGGAATAGTGAATTCTTTTTGACGGGAATCGTTCGGCTCAGCCATCGAACGAGACCAGGGAGGAATTCTAGGATGGATTGCAAATTTCTATCAATCAGATTCAGGTTACGTAAACCCACACTTTTCATTTCTAATAATTCTCCGTATTGTAAACGGATGGTGTTACATCCCAGAACCGACTATTCTAATTTATTATTATATTTATTAAACACATTCTGTCGATACTGCAACGTTCCTGGATGTGTTGGTGAATGCTTGTGCTGTAAGGCCCTGAACTAACCTGATTATTAAATCTATTGTTTTGATCTGCGGTTGGACTGGAATGTGGTTCCACACGTTTACTTCTTAGGACTTCCCGCGTGGACTAGGTATGGGATTAGGTGGGCTAGAGTTTTAGTGAGGTAGGATGTATTTGGATCGCTTGAGATCATTCCCCATCAAACTCTCCTGAGTTAGCGATTTGCAAACGCTTTGCTTTTAAATGTCTGGTTATCTCTGAGTACGGGAAGGGCGATAGCCGTCTGCTTTCGACTTTCCCCGAGGAGAAGAAAAGATTAACTTCGCAGTGGGGCACCAACCAGATAAATTTGGCTTATACCTATACGGGATAAAGCAAAGTTCTCAGGTTCCGCAAAATGAGAGGCAGAGTAACCAACCAAAGTCACAATGCCGAGATATTATAGGTTCTTCGCTTACTATGTAATTTCAGTTGTTTCAGAGCATGGGAGTATCATGGTTTGAGACGGCCATGAAAGAGGGGTGCTATACTACTGTACCAGGATTGAAGAGTCAATAACCTAAGTAGTTTTAACGTTTATTTCATTTGTCTTAAGCTTCTAAAAGAATCTGAGTTACTACATCACAATGTATGAGTCCTACCGCTAACTAGACGATCATTGGCCACTTTAAATCACAATTTTAATACAAAACTTATAGTAAAATACTTAGTTTTATTGATAGATAATCACTAGTGATCAGGTAGGGTAGGGTACGATATTTCCGAGCGTTACAATATGTCAGATGGATTGGAGTATGTCATATTATTAAACTTTATTGAATCAATGTCATTTTTATATAGATTACTAGTCAAGGATGAAGAAATGGCGTTCCAAGTGGCTCTACACTTGTTTTTACTATTTTGAATTCTTCTAAGGTTACTGTACCTCTGTGATTTATTAATGCATTTTTTAAGAATATGTTTATAAATTTTGTATGTCAATTTATGTTTTTGCTTATCCTTTTTATTGTAAATGTATGTCATATAGTGTATACGCTTAGTTTTTAATGATTTTTTAATACCAGTTGTAATCCAGTTTCCCTGTCTCGGTTTATTTGAGACCTTAATTTTAATTTTGGGAAAACATAGATTATAAAATAATGTAATTAAATCATAGAAAGCATCAAAAGAATTTACCATTGTATGCGAGTTATATACCTCCGAGAATGATAATGATGATATGCACTCGCAAAATTTTCTCATATTGTCAATGTTATAGTCTCGGCCGTACTCAAACCAAAATGACAGAGCTCTCTGTTTATTTACTTTAAAATGTATTAGTTGGGCCGTTTCGTGGTCCGATAGCCCAGAGGGAAAAACCTCAGACTTGACTTTTTTAATATTACTGGCTATTTGATCCAGACATGATTTTAATCTGGTAGGAGACTTAATGTGCGCATGAAAATCGTAACTAGAAAGTATATTTATTAAATCGGTGGAATCAACCGATTCTTTTAAAATATCTATATTCCAATCCCCGCATATTACTACTTTCTTTTTCTTATAATTATCTGTGATATAATTCAAGAAGTTATCTAATCTCTGTAAGAAAATGCCCAATTGGGACTTTTTGTTGTCGGGAATTCTATAGATACAAAAAATCACAATACCTAGTCCAATAAGATCTATGCCACAACACTCAAAATTGAACTTAACGACAAATTTTGATGGGATATTCACTGGTTTACAATTAATATCCCTTTTTACTAAAATGCATGATCCACCCCTGGATTTATCATCTCGACAGTAAAAAGACGCTAATTTGTAATTTTCCAGAATAACATTGGCCTCATTATTTTTTTTAATGAAAGTTTCAGAAAAGCATAATATATCTATCTCTCTATTACTAGATTCTAATTCAGATAAGAAAATTTCTACAATATTTAATTTATTACAGAGACCCGCTATGTTCTGGTGCAAAATCCTGAAATTATTTGAACCTAATTTGTTTGTGCCTGAACTATTTTTAACACATTGAACATTCCGTTTAGGCACGAAAAAATGTTTCGTTTTCCTCTTTATTCGCAGCAATTTCTTGATTTAACATGGTGCTATTTACATTTACAATTTCGTTATAAAACTCATAATTTAATTTAAATAATATTAATTCCAATCTAGAAGCATACTTGTTTTTAATCCAATAATCTTTTGTATTTAAAAATTTACAATTTTCATATTTACTGGCCATAATTCTTAATTCATTATTAATTTTGTTAATATTTAAAATTTTGTTTTCGAAGAGATTTAATAGAAATAATTTACAGGTAATTTTCCTAGCTATAAAATTATATAAATTCATGATTAAATGGTAAGGGTTATTGTCATGTTTACCTACAGATAAGATAATCACATCATCCCTATTTGTATTCGTAACTATGCCTTCTAGGTAGCTTAATATTTCATATGCCGGCGCGTGTGGTTTCACTATTCCATGAATTGTAAATTCTGCATTCCATCTTGAACATCTCGAGCTGTTTAAGTGCGCTGAGAGGCCACGCACAGACTCATCGCCGATAACATACATGTTCCTAGGCTTAGGTCTTCTGTATTCTAGATTCCTGTTTATGGTGGTGTGGGTGTTTGTACAGTTTGACTGATCCTGGGAATCTGAATAATTTTGGCTTGACGGCACGTTAGGACTTTTTGGTTCGCACGAGAAATCCAACCGTGTTCTATTCAGGCTACTCCTGCTTTGTCTTATACTCTTTTTCGGAGTGGTTTTACAAATATCCTTCAGTTGATTGACACGGACATCATAGGAAGACATTTTCTTTTTTAGACAACAGTTTTCTTTCAAGAGATTTGTGATTTCGTTTTCTGCAATTTCTAATTTTTCTGTTAGCGATAATATTTTATTTTGTAGTTCTTCAATTTTGTTAAAGTCATCGACTCTAACATCGGGACAACTTCTGTTTAATTTGCTGTTTAGATCGAGGACCATTGAGTGGTCGTCCATGTCTTCATCCACAGATAAAGAATCAAATGAGTTTTCAGTAGAAATATTTATCTTATATTTTCGTCTCATTGTTACATTATCTCGATCGGTGTTTGTTAGAGGCATTGTTAACATAAAATAAAATCAAACAAAAAGAGTGGTCAGCTAAGATTCGATCCTCCGCCTTCTGATTGAGAGCCGTACACTCTGACCGTTGATCCACGCCTGCTATGTCAAGTGGCTCGAAATTTGTGACCACTTACTACGAAAGCGCTCTAGCACAGCGACCTTGAATGTTTAGTGGCCAAGTCAGGTCATTAGTCCCGTCCTTTGTTACTTACGATGATGACACACGCTCGTCGAAGTTAGATTTTAAATAATTTCGTCCGTTGAGTTAGTTTTTTCCTGATATCTCCATGAAAACAGCAATACTTCTTGCAGAACTTTCTGTAGGTATGCACTATTTTGTATGAGTAATACTTTGGTATATGTTAATTTGGGAAATAAATACTTTTTGAGCACTTTACTTAATTATAATTGCGGAACAAAGTGTAACATGACTGCTCAGTTGGGCGCTCACGCGCGATAACCCAATGCAAATCATGGCAGGCACCGAGTAGTTCCAGCAGCTTCTCGGGGATAGATTTGTTGCCTTCATCTTGCGGCATCAAGTTCTGTAAAAAGTAGCGCACTGGCAAGAAATCCAAACTCTCGAATGAGACTCTCAGGCTGATGACAAAAGACGGGAAACCACTCAAGCGACTTCGTCAGAAAGGTCAGAGCTGAACAAGCGAATTGCGAAGATGGTACGACGCGACCTTCGAGCTTCAACACACGCCTCATCGAAGAGGCGATAGAGCGAAACCGAGGGTCCAAAGTATTCACTCAGCAGCTTGGCAGGAGCCACCTGACGAAGCTCAAAGCGCACGACGGAAGGACCGTATTGTCGAAGCCGGAGATCTCCGTTGAGGTTGAGGTTTTCTATGGCCGTTTGTTTATAATAATAATAATAATAATAATAATAATTCTTTATTTCGGACAAGTCCATAGTTTTATAAAAATACATAAGTACTGAAACATAATACATAGGTACTATATTTCGCACCTTCGGTAGAACAAGGGCATAATTGCCATGTTTGTGATTTTACAGGAGAGACGTTTTAAGATTTTTTTTGTGTTGCGAGTCAATTTATCTTCTTCTTATATTGATCTTGAGGTAATTTCTTTAGTGTGAAATGTACCTTATAGTTCTGTGAATAATGGCATGATCTTTATAGTGCTTAAATATTTATCGTTTTATTTATTTTCATATAAATATAAAAACTTACCTACACATAAGCCTTTGTTCCGCCAAAATTCTTAAAAAAATGTAATTATGACCGTATTTACTTTTATTTTTGAGAGATATTTTAAATAAAAATAACAATAATTTTTACAAAAATTGTATTTAACTATTAGTTTCAATTGGAACCAACAGGCACAATAACACTTAGTAGGAAGACTTCAAAAAATATTTCAATAAAACAATGAAGTATGGCAAACAACATTACATTTCAAAGTCTTTGTTCCTAACTAATTGCAGTCGTTGCAATCAATTAATCAATTAAATATTTTAAGATAATCAATACTATTTAAGTTATATAAAATATAGAGGCGAAAGCAAGACTATACGTATTTTTCACTGAGGTTTTATGGCAACTGAACGTATCTGAGTGGAAAATTCTAAAAAACAAAAATTTCTCATTAATAGTTTAAGCAATCATTAACATCTCTGAGTGTGGCTGTTAAATAATGTACCTATTTATTCGAATAGTGAAATCGTTCTTTGAATAATCAATTATCTTGATCAAAATTAAAAATAAAAGTTTCAAAAATCTAAGTTATATACGGTACCCAAGTACCTTACTGTACCTACTCATTCAAATAGTGAAATCGTTCCTTATTTATTAAACTAGTTAGCAATTAACGTTTGTCATCGAATCATAATTAAAGTAATCCATTATATTACTGTTCATAAAATTTCGGAACAATGTTCGAGGCAATTAACTGCCGAATGTCATCTTTCTTCCGATTTTTTTCACATTTTGGACATACAAAGGCACAACACTGTTCGAACGACTTTGTACCTCCAAATTATTTTCTAAGAAATGGGCGTACGTAAAGAAAGTGAGACTTTGTTCCTCCAAAAATCTGAAATCAAAAGGGCATATTTACCTTAACGACTTATACGCTCCAGCTGACAACCACTCCGCTTGCCGGCTGCGCCGCACCTAACCAATAGGACTTTGTCGCGCCAATACGTTTGAAAAAACGCTTCAATGTGACAAAGGCACTGTCGCCCTCTGGCGAAATTAGATGGAATTGAACGAGTGTCTTTGTTCCTCCGGGTAAAAACACGTTTTTAAAGCACTTTGGCATACTCAAGTCATTTTTCGAAAATTAGGTAGTTGTGCCCTTGTTCTACCGAAGGTGCGATTTAAGAAATAGTCAGTAACTAAAAGTACTTAATTAAGTACCTAGTAGATAGGTAATATTTCTACTTGCGTTTCCCACTGTGGTGCACCGATATCCAATAGCGGAAGTAGTCATTATCTGGGCACTCAGCGATGGACTGCAAGATAGAGTTCTTGGATGCGCGCAGACGTTTCCAGAAAGAAAAGATGCGCGATCTGAGGATGGCGTAGAAATCGGAAACACCTCGGCGAACATGCCCGACGCACTACAATATCTAGGTTTTTTCATTAGAATGCGAAACGCGTTATTATATTGGATTCTGAGTGTACTATAGGATTTTCTGTTAAATGATGACCAAAGCTGACATGTATAGAAATTTTGACAATAGTTAGTATATAAAGTTAGTTTCACCTGCTCGTTACATTTTGAGAATCTACGAGCGAGCATATTGTACCGCACAGCCAGAGCCCTCTCCATGTCCTCATCATCTTTCTGTTCATCGGTGAGAATGTGTCCCAGATATTTGAAGTTCCTTACGACCCGCACTGGCGTGCCTTCCAAAAATACCTCGGGTAACCTCTCCGGACCTCCCTTCCACTTAAAGACCATCATCTCAGTCTTCTTGGCATTATATCTTAATCCGTGCGCCTTGGCATATTCTACACATATGCCAAGAAGCTTACGAAGTCCACTGATTGATGGACTGAGCAGGACCATATCGTCAGCGTAGCTGAAATTATTCATACACATATTACCTATGTGGCATCCGATTCTGGTCCTCCTCAGTTCAGCGATCAGATCATTCATGTACAGGTTAAAGAGGTCCGGAGAGGTTAACCCCCCCTGCCGCACCCCGCAGCCTAGCCTGTAGTCGTTAGACATCGTGTCGGCCCATCTAACATTGTTTACTTGGTTCTCATACCAGTACCGCAACAGATTCACAATGGTACCGTTGACATCACTTCTACCGAGTTTCGACCACAGTAAATCATAATTTACCAGATCGAAGGCACGGCTCAAATCAAGAAAACATGCATAAACAGAGGTTTCCCTAGCGATATAGTAATTGACAGTATGTTTGACACTAAATATTGCAGAATCAGTTGCCGTACCGGGACGAAAACCAAATTGCGCGTCGTCTATCTTTATATCCGCCACCAGTGCAGGTCGCAGGAGCCTCTCTAGAATTTTACCTACTATTGTACCAAGCGAGATCGGTCGAAAGAAGTTTGGTTGGGAGATATGCGTTACACAACAGATTTCTTTTTCTTCTTCTTTGCACCACTTTGGGAACCGCAACCAAGAATTGATGCTGAGCGAATAATGCTTATCAATTTCACATAATAATTGTCAATTAATTTTATCTTATTACTACTAGTATTAGAATAAGAATTATCACAGAGTTTACTACTAGTATTAGAATTAGAATTATCAAGTCTTAATGTCTTCAAATTATCACTACAGTGCTTATTGTACATCATAATGTGATCTTTGTCACGCTTACCCCATTTTACCATAGAATTTTGGTTAGGTAAGTTTCTACATTCTTTAACGGTTAGGTACCCCATATTACACACAATAATAAGTGGAAGGTGGTCTGACCAGTTAGCATTATAGTCAACATGCACCTTAATTACTGTATCCCACGCAGCATGTGTAGTCAGACAGTGGTCCAGCCAGCGGCTCGTGCCATGAACCTCACTCAAGAATGTGAAAGTGCCTGAATTAACTCCCAGAAAATCCATATCCGCACACAGCAAATACTGTTCAGCACAGAACCACAGCATTTCGTTTGAGAAAAGGGTACCAGGATGTGCGTTGAAGTCCCCTAGCACGTACACCGCTTCCGGACCACTATCTTCCACAATAGAGTACACATTAGCTAATAGAACGTTTATACGCAGCGTACGCTCTACCTCATGCTCCCCATTCCCGACGAGATGACCATGATTCTAGAGCCACCCTGACACGCCACTATACCGACGAACTGCCAGACATCAGTCAAGATGAGATCGTGTTAGCTCTGAGGCAGCTTTAAAATGGAAAGCCCCCGTTGAGGACAAAATAACTTCAGAGCTTTTGAAAGCCGGAGGTGCCCCTGTTATACAGGAGCTACAGAACTTCTTCAACACCGTCCTTTACAGTGAGTTTGGTGGTGTTCTTTTTTAAGAAGGGAGATAAAATTCTCCTTAAAAACTACAGACCCACACTCCTGAGCCACGTTTATAAGCTGTTCTCACGAGTGGTCTCGAATCGTCTTGCCAGGAGACTCGACGAGTTCCAGCCACCGGAACAGGCCGGGTTCCGCGGAGGATTTGGCACCATTGACCACATTCACACAATGAGGTAGATTATACAGAAGTCCGAAGAGTATAATCAGCCTCTGTGTCTGGCCTTTGTGGACTATGAAAAAGCCTTTGACTCTGTCGAAACCTGGGCTGTTCTGGAATCCTTACAGTGATGCCAAGTAGACTATCGTTATATCGAGGTGTTGAGATGTCTCTACGAAGCCGCCACCATGAGTGTCCAAGTACAGGTGCAGCACAGCAGTGTAAACCCATCCAACTGCGCAGAGGAGTGAGACAGGGGGATATTATATCCCCGAAACTGTTCACGAGCGCGTTGGAAGATATGTTTAAGACGCTGGACTGGAAAGGTAAAAGCATTAATATAAGCGGCGGCTACATCTCACACCTGCGATTCGCTGATGAAATAGTTTTAATGGCGGAGTCGCTAGAGGAGCTGAACCAGATGCTTGACGGCCTAGCCTCAGCCTCGCGACGCATCATTAGGGGAGGCCTATGTCCAGCTGTGGACTAATATAAACTCCAAATGGAGGGACGCGTGTCAAAAGTATTAAGGTTGAAACCATTACATCAATCTCCTCATGCAAATAGCACTGCGCTCACTATATAGAGTTTATTTCATTTATGAACGATTCTGTGTCTACCTCAAGCTATGTAATGTACCTATTGTAGTAAGTTTATCAGTTATCTAGTACCGCACTAGTACCCACAACACAAGCTCTGCTTAGCTCGAGGCTAGATGAAGCTGTGTAAATTGTCCAGCATTCTGCATTATTAATAATTGTTTGATACATCGATCACGTAGGTAGGTTAGGTATATTAGCATAATCAGCAGTTTGACATGATTGGGTTACTCGTGCCGCGAGCACGGACCGGGCGCCTACGGAGGTCAGTGCATCAGCAGCAAGCAGCAAGCGGCCATCCAAACCGCACTCATTAACATCATATTAGTCGTAGTTTTATACAATATAGCTTTTGTACTATAAACCGGAGGAGCTAGCCGCGATTCCTATATGGTCCTTCGAGCCAGATTCCTACATGGTCCTTAAAGCCGGATTCCTACAATAACAACAATTTATTGAATAATTAAAATGTTTAATTATGTTTAATGTTTAATCTTTTTCCAGGTAGACCCACTGAGTCCCCTCTTAATGTCGAGCTAGACGTTGAAGACCCCGATCGCTGTATGTTGCTGGACTACACAACAGGACAGTTCAGAGTGGCCTACTGCTTCGAAGGTCCTGACTATGCCTTTCCCTTCGTGTGTAAGAAGGTCGATGAAAAGTCCTGCCCGACCATTGATAATAGTTAGTAGAGTGTTTAATGTTTCTTAATGAGGCGCTTTCCGTTATGAAAAAAAATCCTATTTAGCTTAGAACTAATAATTGCGTAGATTTTAACTGAGAGTAGCTAGGTTGCCAGTGGGATTTCATGTCCAAATAATCACGGCCTATGCCACAATAATTTGGTGGCCCCGCCACTGAGCTCTATTCAAGTACGCTGCTGGACAGAATATTCTATACTCAATGGCAGTTGTTTATTGTGCCGATTCTAGGCGTATCTCGACCGTGTCTGGTATAAAAAATTACATTTGGTGTGGCCTACCGTTTTGGTAAGTCACGACCAACATAATACATATTAGTTCGATAGACGTTCACGTCGCTGCGCTGCTCACGCAAATGGTGCATCCACACAACCAAGCGGCACAAGCCGGCGGCCGAGCCGCCGCACCGCCCTTGCTGCCAGTTTTGTCCACCAACGGTTCCCTTAACTACCCCGACAGTGTTAAGCTCGCTCCAGACACGACACGGCTATGTGTCTTCTAGGAGGTAAGCATGAGCGGCTTTGCTTGTGTAAAGTCACGCACCACAACACTCAGTACCAAAAAGGCGAAAATCAATTGTGCTCAATCTGTCATCGATAGGCCTCCAGCGTACTTGTATTAAGGAACGCAGTGGCCCCACATAAAAAAGCGCCCTCTTTTCAATTTGTTTAAACAGTTTCATTACAATCTTAAAAATTAGCACCATTGTCAAGGATCACTTATTTGTATTTGTACTTATTTATTCCATCGTAGGTAAACTTGTGTTACACTTGATGTCGTTACATTCTATATTTATGTACTATTTTAATAATTACATCTATAGGTATTTCGTTATAGGAAACACCATAAGGTACAAAGGTAATAGAAAAAACAGACAGACATGACTGAAAATCAAATAAAAATGAAATAAATAAAAAAGAGACCAACATGGGTCTATAGGATATTAGATAGGGTTTGGAATGGAACTTCGCATATATTCGTAAACACATGGATTTTTATAAAGATAAATTAATAATGATGGTTAGTCTTCACCTCATCCTCTGCTCTAGATGTATCGAATTAACTAGCTGTTGCCTGCGATTTCGTGCGCGTGAAGTGGTTTTAGAGATTGTCTACGTTACATTGAATAATAAAGAAATTTTTAAGATTCTTGACTTAATGTTTTAAATTGTCTATTAAACGAAATATATGTTTTACTTTTCAGATTACAAATACTTTAGTGTTGACAAAAAATGTTACAAAATTAACAATAGACCTAAGACTTGGCAAGCTGCAATGCAGACCTGTTACATGGAGGGTGGGGTTCTAGCAGTTTTAGAAGATGATCACATTATGAAAGGCTATAATGAAAAATATTTTATTGGATTGAAGAAGTCTTTTTCACCCGGAGACTTTTACACCGTCAAAGGTATGTAATTTTGTCAATGATGATGTGTCAATTAGTTTTGTATATGCAAGTCCTACGTACACATTAGACATTTTTTAGGTCAAAGAAAGGCACAAAATATCAGTTTCATGTTTAACTCATATATAATTTTTGAAAGGGGCTCCATACAACCGCTTAATTTATGCAAATTCAACATATTATTTTAACTTATTTTTTGTTCTGATTCTGTGCTTGTAAGCTCTGTTTTTTCTTTCAAATCATTTATTCTCAGGAATATAGGTACAAAAGCTCTTAATAACAATGGTAACTCCAATACATTCGGCCTCGTCATCGAGACGTGCAAAATTAAAATTTTAGGCTTTATTAAAGTAAGATGTTAAAGATTAATACTATTCAATTAACTAAAGCTGGCATTATACAATTCAAAATGTGTGTCAAAATATTTTGTAAGTTAGGTACCTACGTCAATAAAAAGTTTTATAGTCAAAATATTCTTTTATGTCATAAAAACATCTCACCATTAACCACACTTTTAATTTAATTTTGTGTAAATTAAATGGCATAGCTTTAAGTTCATTGGGCAATTTGTTGTAAGTTTTTATTGCCTGGTGATAAAAATATTCGATAAAAAGTTTAACTCTGTGTTCCGGGACATAGAGCCTGTCTCTATGTCTCGTCCGTCTCTCCATCACATCGGCGTGTCTCTTAAAGTAATGAGGATATTGTTTCATAAACAGGCACATATCCCTTATGTACATACATGCAGGGCAATGGTAGTATAATAAATTTCTTAAACTTTCTTGACACATTTTTTGTACAGCCGATGATTTTGTTATGCTTTATTAAAAAAAAAAAAATTATAGTGTGTTTATAACGATTATGTACCAACTATTTGGCCTATACCAAGTGTTCTGTGTGTTCATATGGTGAAAAATAAACAGCAGCGCGTGCCTTCGTAACGCAAGTTTTATATAACATCTAGTTCTCTACATTCTTTTCGTACAAACCGAAACTCGCGTTTGAATACCTAGAAGCGCGTGTTTAGGCACTTCCATTTCAAAATCCTGTATATTAGACCAGGGTCTAATCGTGCTTACCAATCGCTTTACTATGACAATGGTATCGTCGCGGAGTCGTCTATAAACGAAACAAAATTCTAGATAATGTGTCCGGTGTTATTTGCGCGGAGGGATTGATAGAATAGTTTCAACCTTATAAAACTCTAAATACGCGTCCCTCCATCCGTAGTTTCTTTAATCAAAGGTAAAATTCCAAAGGAGATGTAGATCTAAGTTATTCTGTGACGATACCATTCCTTTTTATGGTAAAGCGATTAGTTCAGTGGAATTAGGGCCCAGATTGTTCAGTTGATAGACAGATCAGATTAATTAGACAGACGGAAGTTACCGCGCGTGCTTCAAATGTCTAATATGTTGTTACTCTACTGTCATAAGTAGAATTAACACGACTGTAGTAGTAGACCGTCCCGTCTTCAACGTACTTCTGACTATGAAAAATAATATTATTTCAGGTATTCAGTGACAAAGCCCTATTCATAATTTGACTATTCGAGTTTATAATAAAATCAAAATATTAGATAAATTATGATATTTTTGGAAGCCATTTTTGATATGCGCTTGTTCTACCAATTTCCATAGTGCGACGTGTAGAAATACGCTTTTATAATATTACTTGTTTTAAAATTGTGTCTTTATTCCAACAGGTCAAAAATATGAAAACTCAGCGGAGTTGAAAAGATTGTCCATGGAGAACTCTGATAACTCTAATAAGGATTGTGGAATATTATGGTTTGAATATAATAATAACCAACCAAGAGTATATATTGAAAGTTGCGGCGCGGAACTTCCTTTTATTTGTGAGATGAGAGCTAACAACCCAGAGTAGATACCATCATAATCATACTTAAGTATCGATACTGAGGCCCGCCTTATGAATGCTTACTCAGTCATCTATGTATGCTTGAGGAACCTTTTCCTAATGCACAAGCATTACTTTATTTTATTTTCGAATTTTTGGAAAACTAACAGAGAAAATTACAAAATATTAATACAAATACATAAAAATTACATATACTAACCAAGGGTTATTTATGAAGTTTCCATTGCAAAGGAAACTTAGGATTAATGGAATCTTTCGCATGTATTTTGTCAAACGTCATAAATGATTTATTTTTCAAATAAATATTTTTTTAGCATTAATTAATAATAATAATAATAATGAATAATGCCGGACAATTCACACAGCGTTATCTAGCCTCGAGCTAAGCAGATCTTGTGTTATGGGTACTAGATTACTGTTATACTTAATACAGTAGACTACCTACATAGATAGTTATTTTTACTATACATAGAAAACATCCAGAACACCCTGAACATTTGCAGATCGTACAAACATTTGTATCGAGGCGGGAATCGAACCCGCAACCTCCTGCGTCGCAGGCGGACCTTCGCCCGCCGCGCCGCAGAGGTCGTGATTGTTTTCATTTTATTATAACTTAAAGTATTATAAGAAAGCATAATTATAATAATTATTAATAATAACGACGGTCATAATCTTCGCGAAACCCTATGACCGTCGCTCTTAGGGCGTGGAACCTCTGTGCATTGGTAGCAAAATTCATTATAGTTGTATATTATTTCAGTGGTAATGGACGACAAAAAAAACTTTAACTTATGTTATATACAAAAAGAAACTAAATTTGAAGATACATCCCACACACTTAAAAAAAGTAAAATAGTACTCAAGCATAGATCAGTGACTGAGTATGCTTTCATACGGGCGTATGACGTCATACGGCTGAGATCCTGTACCTATGAGATCTTGTATCTGATGCAGCTTCAATTATTATAATGTATTTGTACATCTAAGTCAGAATGAAATAAATCCTAAATTTTAATGAAGCATTTGTGTTTATTTACCCTCTGTAATATTTAGATTGATCTATTTTTAATCTCTAGACCGCGATACCGCGTGATTTTACTTAATGTTCAATTTTATAATTGGTAAATTTTTATTCGACATTTTGAAACGTATCTCCTTTTAGGTAAGATTTTCAACAACGGTCCCCCCCGTCTGTTCGAGGCTTAGATCATAAAATATTACCAACAAAGTATTAAAATAACAGTCTATGATGGTCCACTGCTGGACACAGTGCTATAACCACTGTCCATAAGGCAGATAACAGGGGGAGGCCCCCTGTTATGCACCTTATTGGTTTTCACCTCATGGGGGTAATGCCCATAATCCCCAAGCTGGGCATGCGGGTTCAGGATCGCAGTTTGGTGGTAGAATTGTTCTGCAGGAGGCGCTGCTGACCGCCCCGGTGGATATCCTTTAGTCGCATATGACACCCGTATTAGTTGTAAACTACATAGACTAATAGTTGTGTTGTAATTTGGTATGAGAATAAAAATTAAGACATTCACAAAAATACGAAGAATACTTTATCAAGTCGAAAAATTAAACGATTAAAATTCTGGAAATCAAATCATAAAAACGAATTTAAAATTTTAATAAGTTATCGGTTAGACACGTCTTAAAACTTAGATGCAATGTGGTCTAGTTCTCGCCAGGCCTAAACAAACCAGCTAGCCACGATCGTTACTAAGCCGACGCGCAGCCTACAATCCGCTTACCCAGCTTTAGTTACGGAGTGGATTTATTTTCTCACAAACTGCTTACTTCCACTGCGACCATTAGGCTCTAATGGCGTCAGTACGAACAAAGATTGCACCTTTACTTCCATAACCTACAACGATGACTGAAAAGATTACAATTTTTATAACAATTTGTATAGCCGAGACACAAAAAGGTTATTTTGACTGTATCGTAAGATGCTCGTGACGTAAGAATCAACGCCTTCAGCTCATCCCATGGGTATCGTAAGAGATGATAAGGGGAGAATCTAGCAGGTTTGGATGTCAAACTAGGCTCGGTACTCACGGGATGCCCGTGGAGAAAACTCGCAATACATATAAAATTCATCATTTTTCTTTGGTTCCTTATAATTGTAAATAGACAACTTAGAATGGCAACTTCAGTTGAGTACAACTTTACTCAACGACGAATATACATATATTATGCAACTAGTCAACCAGTGGCCCGTCTGCGCAAACCTTATCTGGCAAAACCTAAGTCCTGGCTCGGTATTAGCAACGCAAAACAGTGGCGTCCAGAACACGCGCGTGGAATACTCAATGGATTACCAATTTGACTTTAAAATTAAGTTGATAAGCCACTGCTTGCCCTATAAACTGAACATTTTCAATAAGCTATGTTATTTTTGGCAGCTTTTCCGAAAGTTTCAAGAGTAAAACCTTTGTCGGACTTTTATTTATCTATAGGCACCTTTTATAAAAATGTATTACTAATTTTGTTGTGTATTGCATTTGAAAAATCTAAAAGCGTAACACGTTTTATTTGGTTTCAGATTTTTAGATAAAGCTTTAAATAAAATTCAATTAAAGGTACCAGTCATGTAAAAATAAGCTCGCTTTTTCATTTCAAAATATAAAATTACATTTCGCCATGAAGGGTTTTTTAAGCATTGGTGATCTCAGCAAAGTGAGTCGTTAAAATTCACAGCTAAATTTTACATTATTGCACGAATTATTTTTACACGTCTAAATTCACCTACATTTTCCTAGCTAACCAGGAAAAGTCTAAACCACAAGTACGTAGATTTTTATCGTGGACGGATGATATCACCCTTCTTTCCTTCTCGAAGTTTTGTTTCTAACAAAAACAGAAAACCAATAAATCAGAAACCTCTACCAAATGGTATCTTATGGTACCTAATCATAATAATTAATAATTTATTCGCAAGAATAAAAAGTTATTATACAATATTTCAGATCGTTTATGTAACTTTTAGTAGTTATCTATATTAGTAATTGTATTCAGCCTACCTCACCTTCTACCGTACCTTCTATACATGCTGCAAAACACAATTTTTTGGAATACTTGGCTCCATTTTGGTAGGTAGTTTATGGCACGATCTTATTTGAGTTTGCTATGACGAGTATTTTACCATTATTAGCTACATAATTAGAACATTACCCGAAATAATGACCACCAGGAAAAGGCGTTGGGCTACGCTTCTTGGATCAACTGAGATAGCGAAGATAAATAAAATCATTAGAAGTGTTGAGCAGAGACTGCAACTCAGCAATTGTAGTTTAGTCTTTATTTGTCGATTTAGTTTGCAGGCGGATGTGGTATTTGGCAAGCTGAAGACGGGGCGCTTTGGTGCTTATTGATGATCAATGATGTGTAAGCCCAAGGATTTCTTATCGAATAAGTAAGATTTTTGCTGCCTAGGTACAAAAAAATAAAGTTATGTCGTCTGGTATGCACGCTGTATGAATGTGATACGTATCCGAGTCCGTAAAATTACGTTGTAAGTGGTCGTAGTTTATTGTATTATGAGATTGCACACACACTGAGGGCTATTCTCATGGTCCTTCATCTAAGAAGAGAACAAACAGCAAATTTTCGTGAGTAGGTATTTTGTTAATGACGTATCAAATCGAAAGGTTCTTCTCTAAAATGACTCTAGTTACACGACCAAATTAACAAAAGCAAATAGGGAAAATCTATTTGATTTGGACCATGAAAATGATTGTAAGAATAGCGAAAACGTAGGAAAACCAAAAGCTGTGAACTTTCAAGAAAGCTCCTTCTACTGGTCGCACATTGCTCTTCAAAGTCAGATCCGTGAATTTATCAAACGCAAGAACAAAGGGAAAGAATCAATTCACTGTAATTGCATCACTTTTTACAGCCCGCCCATTAATGTAGCCTTTTTAATCCGGTTTTTTCCAGCTAAGACCGGATATTGGTGTGGAAATAACGGGGTAGTTACTGAAATCTATAGCAGGGCCTGAGCTAACTATGTACTTTAGAAGTCTCTTACCCGGTTAATGGTTTTAATAGATTGGAAGATGCGATTTAGGGCTGTTTATGTTTTTTTGGAACGTGCTCAGCTATAATTCGTAGGGTTCGTAATAAAGTTCTTCAAACATCTGCTCGATGCCTTACTTAAGAGTTCATTACGAACTATGTGGCTGGAGTGTATGCATGGAAGTGATCGCTTCTAAGCGATAAGGCCGTCCATTGTACTTGTGTCATAATTATGTAATGTCTTTTGTATTGTATTTTTGTTGGTGTACATGTTTTTGTGTATGTGTTTTCTTTTGTCCAATGCAATGGGTAGATAGATTGTGTGGTTATTATATCAGTTCTTTACATTGTTAATAAAATAATTATACACAGTCAATTTCAATGCAAATTGTGAAAACAAAGAAAAATATTGTCAATTTAGCATGTTTGTTAGGCTAACATAGCCCAAATTGTGTTAAAATGTAAAAAACCGAATACAGCCGCTATTGGTATTTTTTGCGAATTTTTTTCTCATTATTTTCCATAACAAACCGTAAAATGTGTTAAAGTAAGTGACAATAAATGGAAGTTAATGATATCATAAAAGCAATTTATTTTTCTTGTGAACATTTCATTCCTTTGGATAAATGTTATTATACCATGTGTGTTTGTCATAACTTCTTTTGCTTTGGTGATAAGGTTCGAAATGATGGAGAAAAGTTTTTTCTTGAGGAAACTCTGGTGTATTCTAGAGTAATTTCTTGTGTTGTTAGGATTTTGCTTCCTCTCGACGCCATTGTGTGGAGCTTTGGAGATTTGCTCAATATTTTTTTAGTAAATAAATACCAGATATTTTTATTCTTATTGCTTAGTATATATTCAACAAGTTCTTTTAGGCTGGTTCTTTTAACGTAGTATAGGACGCCCTCCAGCCAGGTGGGATGACAACCTACGAAAGACTGCAGGCAGATGTTGGATGCGGCAAGCTGAAGATAGGGCGCTATGGCGCTCATTAGCCTATGTTCAGCAGTGGATTAATATAGGTTGATGATGATGATGATGATGGGGTATAACAAAAATTTTCATGTTTGTAATTAGAGGTTATACAGAGTACACGGAAAGGGCTAAGCCGAAAGGCTACCCTCTTTCGCTTAGCCCTTTCCGTGGTACTGCATTTTCTGGACTCCGAGGAGAACAACTTGTATAACGACAACGACTATAACAAAATTTAAAAAATATTCGAACTTTCTTAATTTTTTTTATTCACAAGCACTTTGCCACGACAGACCAAACAAATTAATAAAAAAAAATGACTTTTTTTCAAATTTTTTGTTTTGTTGCCAAAACAGAGTGCCACGGAAACGGTATACTAAGCCGAAAGGGGGTGATTCTGGACTTCAAGGAGAACAATTTTAGTGATTAACAATTTTTGAAGTCCGATTTTTCTTAAATTTTTGGATAAAATAAAGTGTTTTTTCTTCTTCCCACAACTAGGCTACACAAGATAAATGCATCTTTTAAAGGGCAATGTATACGCTTCTACAACAAAACTCCAAGTGAGTTGCAAAAAATATCAGTAAATAAATTCAAACAAATTGTCAAAACCTTGCTATGCAAAAAGGCTTACTATAAAATATCAGATTATCTAGAGGATAAAAAAGCTTGGGACGGATTTTGCTCCAACTCGAAAAATAACAAATAACAGGCTAAAGGTTTCTTCGTCGCTTCTTTACTTTAGTCTACATATCGAAGCGACAGAAATCAAAAATATCACTTTATTTCCGTGTCAGTGTTTACTTTTATTTTTTGACCTTTTCTAAGTGTACATTTATTGTATTTATGGAAATAAAGAGTTTTTGATTTTGATTTTTGATTATTATTTGTGTTCTGTGTGTGTGTGTGTTGACACGCATTCTGGCATTATCTAACATAACCAAATATTTCACTAATGTTTTTGACCAAAAATCCTAGCCCAGAATCACCGCCTTAGGCTGCCTTTCGGCTTAGTACACCCTTTCCGTTCTGTTTAATCATGTCGTTTATTTTTAGCTCGTAAATATTTCTGGGTATTTTCTTTGTATACCTAATAAAAAAATACATATGAATAAAATATGTGATGTATTGCATTAAGTATATCAGTCATCTAGTACCACCCAGGCTCTGTTTAACTAGGGGCTATATGATGCTGTGTGGATAGCATTCTTTACTTATTTATTTCAGTATTAAAATCGTTGACCTGGGTCGAGTCCCAGTAAAGTTCGCATTCAAATCACGTTTCGGCGTGGTCCAAGAATATTACGTAGGAAGACATCTAATCAGAGCAATTCGTATTTGAATTTGAACAGAGCTTTTTCATTCATTGAGAATGTCACATGATTTCCTTCTTTATTTCAACCGTGAATTTTCACTAACTTTAAAAGATAAGAGATTTTATAGTTGGGTTCTGAATTTACTGTGACCTGAGCAAAAATGAGCAGAAGTTAAAGTTAAAACCTGAGATAGTAAAAACGAGGGATATCTTGCGTCGAATTTTCCAGCGCGGGGGTTGTTGAATTTATTGTTATTTAAATATCTACATAATTTAAGTTTCAACATCCCACGATGCTTTTACGAAACTCGTTATAAAAATATGTCTCATTACTGAAACTAGCTTTTGAAAGGAACGCACGAAAGCTTAAAAGTTTCCATCAGTTAGGTAAGATATTGTAATGTGTATTGTTTTTGGTAAATTCTTTGAAGTATCTATCGCCTACGCATACGGAATTTCTTACAGTGATTCCATCAATTCAAATTCATAAATATCTTAAAAAGTTCTTCGACAATCGACTATTTAAAAACAGACTATGGACCATTCTACGAAAGAACCCTGAGTACCTAGTCTTACGAAGCTTCCTAGGTGGGTACGTTAGTAAAACCTTTACCTTTCGGTACTGAGCGTAACGAGCTTTATTTAAAGAATTTATACCTAGTAGCGCAAATAGAGGTTGGTGAGACTAGTTTTTGTTTAGTGTATACTGTACCGACAGAATTGTATGTAACTTCAGCGTAGTAACTTCTACGAAAGATAAAAATCGGTCGCCGGTTTTAATAACCGAGATTTGATGACATGGAGGCGGTCACCGGTCGGTCGCGCGGGACATTCAATATATTTCAGATTTTTTGTAATATCTGCATTCTACAAGTAATACAGCTATCAGAAGAATTGTTTTGCGACCATGATAAACCATTTGCTATGAACTAATTCTAAAACAAATATTGTGTCAGTTGTCGTTTTACTTACGGCAAGTGTTGTTCTTCATTATGAATGTAAGCGGGTTAACTACGAACCTATTTTGTGTTGGAAGAACACCAACGTTCATAATGAATTCGTCAAACTACGAAAGTTTTTATAGTAAAAAAGTGTTGTTCTTGTTATTCTGGAGTTTTTCCTATTTATCCCGAAGACCTGCAAAAAACCTATTTCTACTTCAAAATTATTCTTCTAAATAACCTTTTACAATTGAAGCATTTACACTCAATACCGCGTCAGTAACCGCTACGTCGTCCGTGGCTACGCCGTAGCGGTTTGCTACGACGGGCGTAGCCGTTTGCTAAAATGAGCGTAGCAGTTTGCTACGCCGCCGCCGCGCAGCAAGAGCTAAGCGCACATTCGCACAGGTCCGTAATTACGGGATCGTTTTTATCCAATCCGTCGCCACAGGAGACATCATCGGATTGTGTGTTTACTGATACCGGAATAATACCGTTTGTGTAAACTTCCTCCTTCAACTACGCCTTCACAGAAAAAAACCTTAAAGTACGTACGGACAAAACGGACCACTGTACACACCTACCTATTTTGTCGGTTTGTATTTCTTAGTGGATCTGGAAGACAGTCGTGTCTATGAATTCGTTCTTATTTAGACTGTCTAAGTAAGAATACAAAAAAATAAAGATAATGGCGTATGTCTAAGTTAGACATACGCCAACATCATTGTTAACCAGACTGCACCAGTCCAGTTCGTTGAAAAAAAAAAACGTAATCTCTAAACCTGTAAAACGGATCGCTGTCGATCTCAAAAACAAATGATCTATATCTTTACTGTCGAAGATAAAAGTTAAATAGCTAAATAAACTATGAGTTATAGTTATTCTGTACTAAAAACCGAAATATTTTAAAAAAGTCCATCGTTCATTCTCTGACAGTTCTTAAATATTTTGCTGGCGTTGTGTGTTTAAGATATGAGCCATATTAATTCGCGATTGCGGTAGAGCATTTTCATAAAAAAAAATAATTGAGTTTGGTTTTTCGATAGCATCGAGTCGACATCGAGTCGTACCATTTTTTAGGGGATTTGGTAAAGTGGCTCTCACGTCAAACATAGAACTATGCAAATCCCATACAAAAATGAGCAGTCACCATAACTTCTCGATACTATCGAGAATTTTTAATAAAACTCAGTGCTCTTGTTTCAGATTTTCATTTCTAACCAAAATGTGTCTCTTTAATACTTTTTCTAATAAAGTCGATGGCAGCACATTAAACATTTTATTTGCATCAAGGCACCCGGCGGGGTTGTAAAATTTTAATACTCAGCGCCACTGTAAAACGTTTTCACCCCATAAAGATGGCATCACTCAGAGATAACACTGTGCTCTGATTTAATTACTTAACATGATCGGAATCATCTGATTGCAAAGTTCCTGGGCAATACGGAACACTATTAATTCCTAGAGACTCGGGTATTTTTAAACCAAAAACTCGATACTTTAGGTAAAGCTAATAATGTTATCCACTTGCATTCAAAATGGATTAGTCACAGTCAGCATTTAATAATAATAATCATAAGTTATTGATCTCAGATAACTTAGAACAGTTATAGATCCTATTTAACTTATTCCACGGTCCATAATAATACATAAATAAATAAATAAATAATGCTGGACAATTCACACAGCATTATCTAGCCCCAAGGTAAGCAGAGCTTGTGTTATGGGTACTAGATAACTGATATACTTAATACAATACACTAAATAGATAGATATTTTTTATTATACATAGAAAACATAATTACATAGTTAATTTTATTCAAAAATAATTACATCGTCTATGACCTACAAATAAATTTTACAAGGTATTAAGACCATTGACAAAACATTCAAAATCCAAGCTAAATAATTTAATAACTCATAATTGTTCATTTATTAATTTTGAAGTAGACTTACAGCTCAAACCAAAACGTCTAGAGTTACGAAATAGGCATAAAGTAAGTCAAATCTTGAACAATACGTAACAAAACAAATGAATACAAATAATTATCAATCGTAATACAAATAAAAGTAGCATTTACCATCCCGGAGCTCCTTGAACAGATAGGACTGCGCACATGCACGGTTGCACAGAGAAAACCGCACGCCCTTTACGTTCCTACAGTGAAGACCAATTATAGGCAGAATGCATTTGTATATAGAGCTTCTCGCTCGTTTAATTCTTTAGTACATAGAAACAGTGAGGTAGACATAGACATATTCAACACCAGTACAAGTAAGCTTAGACGCTTACGTAGTGATAAATTTTTCCATGTGTAAGCTAACTTTATAATTATGTAAGTAACTTATTTAACTCAGTTCTAGTTTTTTCATAAGTATTTTTCTATTTTTTATGTTTTTGTTTTTTCGAATGAGTCGTCAACTTACTTTTTATCATGCAATTTTTAAGTATATCTGCGGAAACTTGTAATTAGCCTTCAACAGACATGCACTGGTCTATCCAGGCATGTTCTATAATGTTCATCTGAAATTTGTAAACCTAGCTGTAAGTTTCTCCGAAATTGTAAAATAAAATAAATAAATAAATAAAATAGTTTATTTCAGCCTAAAATTCTAAAAATACCTTCTGCTCTTTGACGTTGAGATATTATTGCCGGAATAATCCCTGGGTCGGAACAGGTGACGCAGAAATTAGAGATTATCTTATTTGTCCGCCGACGTTCAAAGCTAAAGTCGGAAAAATGTTAGACGATTTTGAATCTCCCGGTACCTACATAGTAACAGATTAAATATTTCGTCTGTCTGAGTTTGTTACCTAGGGAGTTTCCTGAGGGATTACTATGTTTCCTACAAAATTTAAAAAAAAGTGTAATTTTTAGTTTTTTGATAGACCGTCAAATTATTAAAAACTAGCTTCTGCCCGCGGCTTCGCACGCATTGTTTCTATGGAAACGTTCAAAGGTAATTTATATCCCATGGGAACAGATTCATGGGATAAAAAGTAGCCTATGTTTGATTCCAGGCATAGAGCTACACCGGTGCAAAATTACAGCTCAATCTGTTCGGTAGTTTTTATTTATTTTTATTTCTTTGGAAGACAGACAGTAGGTACATAGATAATAACGAGATACAATAAGAATTTTCTTAGACCAGTAAAGTCTCCACTATAAACAAATTTACATATAAAAACTGGTGAACAGACTTACATTAACAAAGATAGAACACTATTTCAAACAAAAACAAAAAAGAGGAAAAGACGAAAGGCAAAATAAAATAAAGTAATTAGTTTTGGTGTGAAGACGTAACAAACATCCATCCATCTATCCATCCATCCATCCAAACTTTCGCATTTATAATATTAGTGTGATGTGATGTAATAATTATTTTTTTCAACAAGGTACCTAAAAGTTAAGTTACTTTATAATGTAGGTTCTTTTTTTGTCACATTCGGATAATTTTTTTGGTCCATTATGAGGAATTAATAATAACTCCTACCAAAACCGCAGTGTCTTCTTGGTGTCTTCACAGACTTCGCGGAGTGACCTGCAAATTAAAGATTTCCGTTCGTTGTACTTTCACTCCCTCGAATTCCCGGCAGAGAGCGCTGTCCGTCGCTTCGATGTTGCATAGGCGTTTGTTCAGTGGGCAGTGTCCTGTTAGTGTTCCCACCAGGATACGCAGGTGCATTCCGTTCAGGTTTAATAGGCGTTTTGTTAGCCATGGTATTGTTGATAGAATCGCTGCTCAGACTAAGTATTCTTCTAATATAGCGGCCACAGTATAAGTATTTAGTAATATTAGCGGCACGAATCCTCTCTATACCTACTATAGCCAACCCTCTACGTACTATACAAAACCTGAAAACCAGCCAAAAGCTTAATTTCGAGTACATTTTTAAATATCACCTTTACTAAACCACTTTACGTAGGTACTTTTGTACTTTACTGTAAAAAGGTAGGTAAACAAAATTATTGAAAGTCGTAATTATAAAAGTTTATTGTTACCTGAAACTCGAGCAGTAAAAGGTGCGATTAAAAATGTTAATCTCGTAAAACATGAGGCTAATGGAGTATGATTTTAACATCTTTTATACTAACGAGTGCTACAAAAAATAAAGTAGTAAACTTTAATAAGCTTAATATTCATTACCTACGGATGTAAGCGGTTCCAATACGAACTTTATTTGTGTTGAAAGAACACCAACTTTACATCTGCGAGGGAGTTCTTCAGGGTGAGTGCAGTTCGTCCTCTCAGTGAGCACTGCCCAGGAGAGCACGTTGTGCACCAGCCGCGGACGCAGGGGGCGTGGGTGGTGGAGGGGGGTGCTCTCTTTGCTGATGCTTCGGAGTAAGAGAGAGGCATAATATTATCTAGTTTATTAATAAAAAGAACTTTTTAACAAGAAAATTAAACGGCCGAAAAAACTGAAAAGCAATAAGTAATAAACCCTTTTATTTAACCTCAATAACTAAGTTTTTAAACTAATCTAAGTATACCTAAGTAATTTTGGGTCGGTGCCAACCATTTTCCGGCGAAGGGACGTGCCGCGACACGCCGCCCGCCGCCGCGCATTACGCTTTACGTAATTAATTAATTTGCTTGTTTGTCGCCGCCGACTCAAAATTACTTAGGTATACTTACTTACATTAGGTTAAGAACTTAGTTATTAAGGATGAATAAAAAGGTTTATTAATTAATGCTTTTCAGTTTTTTAGGCGGTTTAATTTTTTTCGACTTAAGAACCTCCTCCGTTTTTCGTCGGTTGAAAAAGAACCGATTAATACCCAATCGACCTCTCATTTGGTAAACAGACAAACGGTTCCTGATAACTTGATTAGCGTAGCCCGCATTACCACGTCAGACCAGAGTAGTTAGAGTAGAATTGCTATGCAGTATTTTTGATAAATCAGAGATCATTTTTTATGCCTTTCAGGCCCGTTAAATATGATCGTGCACATTTTTTTGTCAATAAAGCAAACGACAGTATCACCGATTCGCTCAATCGACAAAGGCAACTTTAACTATAAAAACCCTAAAACCCCGAAAACATTTACCCGCTTCCGAAAGCAGTTGGGTAATACCAGATCAACTCACACAATGTTATAAAATTTAATGCGAAGACGCTGTTTAAACTTTGAGATCTCACGCATCCGATCCTTTGTCTTCAGCAGTAAAAACTTTACGCCGTAAAACTTTAGAGCGGAGTTGAAATTTAAAGCTTATTTATGTACAAATACAATTCAAATTTTATAACCCGACTGGTGAAATTTAGCTATTCGATTTCTTTTCCGCGAGAGGACTATTCCAATCTATTTTACGAGGGGCCTCGGGTAGGTTTGGGAGTATCAATGAAGCTAAATTGTTTATATGAATATCGTATAGGCCGTTCGGTTCGTTTAGCCTATTTTGAAATGGAGTGAGGATAGAGATCTTTTGGTTGGTTTGCTTGAATCCAGGATTCCAGAATTGATTTCAGGCGTAGGTTAGGAACCGAGAGTATAGATAGATAGATAGATTATATCTTTATTGCACCATCAATACACAGAACAATTTAATAAGAACTCAATAGGTACTAACTATATAGAATATGGCACAATCGGCGGCCTTATCGCTAACAGCGATCTCTTCCAGGCAACCTTTGGATGGATAGGATCGGTACGTATTGAAGCTGACGGTGGCGTTATTGACGATGTACTAAGTATTAAACAATCAAGTAGGAGCTATAGAAAGCAGAAATGAAATCTTTTATTAATAATAGAGAGATAAAAGAGAGCAAACAGACACATGTATGTACATTTTTTGTGTTTATTTTAAAGTTCTTCCAATGTTTCCAGCATTGGAAAGCGATATTTCGCTTGCTTTGCTGATAAACGCAGATCAGCACTAACTGATAACAAAGTATTTTTTTAGATTCCTATTTTGAAATGAAGTGAGGTTTGGAGATCTTTTGGTTGGTTTGCTTTTTCAGGCGTAGCTTCGGTACAAAGAGTATTGTACTGTTTCTGTGTTTATTTTAAAGTTCTTCGAATGGTTCCAGCATTGGAAGAAGTTAAAATAAACACAGAAAATGTACATTACTCTCTGTACCTAAGCCTGAAAAAGCAAACCAACCAAAATATCTCCCATCACTCCATTTCAAAATAGGCATCTAAAAACTTACTTTGTTACCAGTTAGTGCTGATCTGCGTTAATCAGCAAAGGGACCGAAATATCGCTTTCTTTATATATCTATAATATAAAAATGAATCGCAAAATGTGTTGGTAAGCGCATAACTCAACAATGCCTGGACCGATTTCGCTAATTCTTTCTTTGTTGTGTTTGTTATTGTCAGGAGAAGGTTCTTATGAAAGAAAAAATTAAGAAAGTTGGAAACATAAATTTCCACGGGGGCGAAGCCGCGGGGCGCAGCTAGTTCTCTATAACTCTGCTACTGAATAAATATTATTGGTTTCACGACAGAAACAAAGTGCGCAGCATTCACTAGTAAAAAAGTATTGCTAATAAAATCTCGAGGACATTACGATGGTCTAGCTTTTAGTGCGAATGAGCTTCATGAGCTTCGCTTTTCGTATATTTATTTTATCTGTGAATGCAATAAAAATGGTACTCAGCTTTCGTATCATTTGGCTTTGGGCAATGGAATGCGGGGCGATAAAGTAAAGTCGAGTGTAATGTTTTACGCTACAGGTTACAAAGTTAGTGGACATTGGCTTATAGGCTCATGTATATGTAAAGTAATACTTTATTGCCAAAGAAAATTATAATTAAAGTAATATAAATATATTAGAACTAGTATTTACAATTGAAACAATTGAGCTTACTGCAGACTGTTGCAAGCAATATACAGGTAGCTCCACTGATCCATATCAATACCAGTCGAAGCGTCTCCAAGGCGCTGGCTGCATTGTCCCACTGTATGCCAATGCTGATGCACTGCGCCAGATACTCACCAGATCTCGGGTCACGCGTCGCTTCGACCAGACGCTGAGATAATAAAATAAAACCATAAGAGCCTCGGTACCCCATGAACCTAAGGTCTGGACTCCAAAAAGTAAGGTCGGTATATACCCATCGTCATCATCATGAATTGCGTCTACATCCACGATGGAGGGTACG
Organism: Eupithecia subfuscata; assembly: GCA_963564075.1. NCBI lineage: Eukaryota > Metazoa > Arthropoda > Insecta > Lepidoptera > Geometridae > Eupithecia > Eupithecia subfuscata. The sequence goes on from OY751106.1 coordinate 4,790,232, forward strand.
TACATGTAGTGTTCGTTTGGCGGTACTTACGTGGATGATTGTATAGTATATTCATATACGGGAACGATAGACGTAGCCACAGTATTAATGAGATAGAGATAGATAGAGATATCGAGAATCCTTTATTAAACAACTCAGTTAGAGAGTAGAGCAGAAATAGTAATAATACAATACAATACAATACAAAATGCTTTATTGTACACCATAAAAATAACATTACAAGGAGACATTACATAAGACAAGTACAATGGGCGGCCTTATCGCTTAGAAGCGATCTCTTCCAGGCAACCTTTGGATGGAAAGAATTATTTTAATTTTAGAAAGGCAGGGGGTGTACCAAAGACTGTAAAATAGATATATACATACCATTTTAAATACAAAATAGCAACAAATAATAAACAAATATAAATAATACCCAACAAAACATATATTTAGGAAAAAAAAAATTGAAATATTTATATATATAAATAAATAAATAATAGACTACATACATAAATAAATAAATAGTTTGTACCAATATTCACTTTTTTGCCAGGAAAAACTCCTTAACACGAGCTTTGAAAACTGGTAAGGATACAGCTTTTCGAATAGACTCTGGTAGTGCATTCCACAACCTTATGGCCTGGATGGAGAAGGATTTGTCGTAGAAACTGGTTTTGTGAGGTGGCATATTCAAAACCAAATTTTCTGACGACCGGAGGACACGGGAGGGATGAGGATGAGAATTGTGGAGGAATTCAAAACGCTCCTTTAAATAGAAGGGAGTGACAGGGTTAAAGAGAATGTTATAAAGAAGAGAAAGGATATGGGAATGTCGGCGATGACGGACAGGAAGCCATTTCAGTTTTGTGCGGAACTCCGAAATATGATCATATTTACGAAGGCCAAACACAAAACGTATACATACGTTTTGGAGGCGTTCAACCTTATTAAGCTGCTCCTCGGTTAAGTCAAGGTAGCAGACATCAGCATAATCAAGAATAGGAAGCAAGAGAGATTGAGCGAGCACAATTTTAGTGGCTGTGGGCAAGAAGTTACGGAGTCTTCTCAATGAAGCAGCGGAGGCGAATATCTTGCGACTCACCGCATCCATTTGAGGGACCCAAGACATGTCACTATCCATGAAGATTCCCAGGTTTTTAACGCTTCTGCTAAAAGGAACTAAAACGCTATTGAATTCGATTTTAGGGAGAGTAGACCAGTCAATTTTAGCAGAAGTGCGCGAACTGCCCATGATTATGGCCTGGGTTTTGCTCGGGTTAACTTGGAGACCGTAGGCTACTAATACGGCTAATAATTATACAGACTTAGGTACATACACATACTTATATAGATTACATTTAAAAAGAATCTCGAAATTATGTAGTAGATCAAGTATAGTAGTGTGTAAGTTAAGTTTAGTGGCGTAACAACATCGAGCCTGTCTTTTTTACTTTGAACATCACACTAATATGATAAATGCGAAAGTTTGGATGGATGGATGGATGGATGTTTGTTACCTCTTCACGCCAAAACTACTGAACAGATCGGGCTCAAATTTTGTATACAGATAATTTTAATCCTGGAATCAAACATAGGCTACTTTTTGTCCCATAAATCAGTTCCCGTGGGATAGAAATCACCTTTAAACGTTTCCATAGAAAAAATGCGTGCGAAGCCGCGGGCATAAACTAGTTTTCTAATAAATTCCAAACAAAAAATTCAAAAAGTTTTGCACACTCATTGTCACAGAAAACAAAAAATCCTTTCCGTATCGCAAATACCAACAATTTTACGAAAAAAAAATACGCGCAGAAGTGTTACCTGTTCACTCTTTTTAATTGGAGTGAGGCAAATAATTATTCGTGGTCACGTCCATCCTTCCTCTGTAAACTGAAGAGGGGTAGAGTACCTTTTATAGGCTTGTTTTTATTAACAAAATGTACAAAAAATAAGGAATGGTGTAAAAATTACTTACTGGTATTCTACGGTTATGAAAAACTAGCTTCTGCCCGCGGCTTCGCACGCGTTCTTTCTATGGAAACGTTCAAAGGTAATTTCTATCCCATAGGAACTGATTTATGGGATAAAAAGTAGCCTATGTTTGATTCCAGGTTTAGAGCTACACCGATGCAAAGTTTTAGTTTAATTTGTTCAGTAGTTTTGGTGTGAAGACGTAACAAACATCCATCCATCTATCCACCCTAAACTTTCGCTTTACAGTACTCGTAGCAGCCCGGATTCCGGAAGTTGGTGGTGTTCCAACCCCGTGCTTCGGAAAGCAGGTAGAAGCAGGTCCTGCGCCCGATCTCTTGCCGGTCGTGAGGTTATGAAAGAGGGGGAATAGTGTGCAGGTGCACCTATGTTTGCGTACACACTTGTTTATTATAATATGTCCAGCGCCCATGGCTGGTCTATGTATGTTGGGGCTGGGCGCCATGACCAAAATTCGGCTAGAAGGTCATTATGGTGACTTGGAAGTTCCCTTATAAGGGCCTTATTTTATAATATCTATGCATAGATGATTCATGTAGTGTTCATATTCTTTACTAGTTTATGGTTATGCCAGAATCACGAAATCAGTTGCTGTGAATATGAGTGTTCATTTAGAGGACAAAATAGAAAACTGGAAATTGATTATAAATTATTGAAAACAGGCTTCGCACGCGTTATTTCTATAGAAACGTTTTGAGGTTAGTTATTTCAAATGGGAACTGATTTATGGGATAAAAAGTCGCCTATGTTTGATTAAAGGGTTAGACTTACCTGTATGCAAAATTTCAGCTGCCTGATCCGTTCAGTAGTTTTGGCGTGAAGAGGTAACAAACATCCATCCATCTATCCATCCATTCAAACTTTCGCATTTATAATATTAGTGTGATAATCGCCAACAATTTGAATAAAATGCAAACCGTGTATCAAAATAAGAGATCTTAAATAAACTTTTTTCTTCTAAAAGTTTGTTTGTCTCCTGAACCGATTTTGAGAGAACTTCTCGATTAGATAAGAAGTCGTGTTGGACCCGATTGCAAAGTTTGAACTCGCTTTGTAAAAAAGCCTCGACTCTAAGTTTCGGGCGGCAGAAATAACAGTCGGAAAATAAAATATGTTTTGTTGGTTTTATCCGATTACGGTGAATAAATTAGGATGATAATCACGGTAATTTGTAAATCATTTTCTTATCCTGAAATTCTGTGATTATTTATTTCATATCTTAATAAAATAGTAAACATTTAATTGTTAGATCATTGAAAAACAATTTACGAACGAAATGGATACTTGAAGCGAACTTTTGATGTCGATAGATAATCTTTGGAATCTTTCGGACTTTCTACTTCTCAAGTGCTATTTGCGTTTAAGTTTATTCGGATAACAGTTGGAGTTAATTACTTACTAGAGTTTACCTACTCCTGGCACTATAAAAACAAGTTGTTATCACATTAATATTATAAATGCGAAAGTCTGGATGGATGGATGGATGGATGTTTGTTACCTCTTCACGCCAAAACTACTGAACTGATCAGGCTAATATTTTGCATACAGGTAAGTCTAACCCTGGAATCAAACATAGGGGCCTTTCATCCCATAAATCAGTTCCCATGGGATAGAAATAACCTCAAAACGTTTCCATAGAAACAACGCGTGCGAAGCCGCGGGCAGAAGCTAGTTAATAATATATCACTTACTTGCGGTTTGAAAATGGTAAAAGTGATATCGGTGATTTTAGTGTTATTGACCACGCCTTCGGTGGGTGCATTTAAAGAGATTTAAAGAGAGTCGATTCAGATTTAATCGTGAGTTTATGGCTCATACTTTTTTGTCGCTCATTGATTGCATTTTTATTACAATCTACGACGAATCCCTCGGGAATATTTTTGTATGAGACCTCGAAATTATTCTCTATACAATAAAGAGAATTCTTCAAAATCTGTTCATAATTGACGAGAAATCGACGACCATGCCATACAAAAAAACATAGATAAAGCCGAAAATTCTTTTTTTGAAGTTGATCAAAAGCCCAAAGGCTAAAGAACTACAACGGATTAAAAAACATATTGCTCGATTTAGTTCCCTCGTTGGTCGCGAGCTTTACCAACTCTACTTCTGTTGCCAAAAATTTCGAGCCGACGATGCGCTCTACTTTTCTAGAGTTGCGAAACTCTATTTTAGGCTTAACTGTTTTTGTTTGAGTGGTTTCCAGTGGCAGTGGGTACTCAGCTTTATTTATTGTTTGGCGGCTATTATTGCGGTTATATTCATATTCCTCTGACGAAAAAGTACCATCGAACACATCAGAGCACGAAGTTCTGTTAGCTGATGTCGTGTTGACGATAAGAAGTTCCGTTTTGAAACGAAGTTCCTTATCGCGCGTTGTGAAAGGGGGCTAGAAGGAAAAAATTGTAACGAAAACTTGTAACGACACATTTTGACGAAGAGAACCAAGGAGAACCGAAGCGACCCGAAGCGACAACCGCAGCCGAGTTGAGCCGAGGTGCGCTTCGATTCGAACGTTTTCGACTAACATGGGGTAAGGATTACGAATTTGATGACGGCAGGAGTGTGTCGGATTGCGTGACCCCCGCGTGCCCCCGCGTGCCCCCCCCGGAACGCCCTCCCCTGAACCCGGGGGGAGCATTGCGCCGCAATGCGACAAAGGGGGAACAGCACGGCGAGCGAAGCGAGCCGTGCTGTGACCCCCACGCCCCCAGCCCCCAGCCCCCGGAACCCCCTCCCCCCAACAAAAATCTGATATGGGTATCGTTTTCGACTAAAACGAGGGTAAGGATTACTTATTTGATGACGGGAGGCATGTGTCTAGCACCTATAGGGGAACAGCACGGCGAGCGAAGCAAGCCGTGCTGTGACTCCCACGCCCACTATTATTCGAAAGGAACTTCGTTCCATCCGGGTGTCCCTTGAAACCTCTCAAGTATTTTGTATAGGATTTGGAACAACGGCTTACACTTTTCCGACTCGTGTTGATATGGATCAGTTGAGCGATCTGTAGACTGTTTGCAACAGTCGGCAGTTAGCTCAATTGTTTCAATTGTAAATACTAGTATAATTTTCTTTGTGAATAAATGTATACCTAATTTAACTAGGTACTTTTCTATATTCTCACTAAATTGAGGGCTCAGAGTTTGATAAACTTTGAAAGTTTAGCCCTGCATTCGTTGATCGTTCTTAGTAAATGTAATAATGACTTACTTAATTTTTAACAACTTTATTTTTATGTGTATGTAACTTTATCATATGTAGGTAGTATGTGGCATGTTAGTTATATAGTAGGTAGTGTAGGTTTAATTATATTGTTTTCATTTCCCTATGTTTTTCAAAAGCAACCGACTATATTGTTCACTTATGTCCAGTCCATACTAAGGTTGCCTGGAAGAGATCGCTCAATGCGATGAGGCCGCCCTATTGTAATTCCTTTATTCTCAGCATTTCAATATGTATTGTATTTTATGTTTGTGTGGTACAATAAAGAGATCTATCTCATTATCATCATAATCATCATCAGCCAATATAAGTCCACTTCTGGACATAGGCCTCCCCTAATGAGCGCCATAGCGCCCTGTCTTCAGCTTGCCGCATCCAGCATCTGCCTGCAGTCTTTCGCAGATCGTCATCCCACCTGGCCGGAGGACGGAAGACGTTTGCCGAGTCGTGGTCTCCACGTATCTTCAATGCGAGCAAAAAGCAGAAGAAGATCGTACTGAAGAATACAAATGCAAACTTGATCTTATAGCTTAAAAACCCCACCTGTGAGGAACCTCCCTTATAACATACTACCCTACCCACTACTTGAGCTACCTGTAGATTGCCTGCAACAGTCTGCAGTTAACTTAATTGTTTCATTTGTAAATACTGGTTCTAATTTGTTTCTATTCTTCGATTGTAATTATATTACTCAGTTCCGTACTGTCGAACCAAGCGCTAAATTATGTTATCTTTGTGCACAGAGATAGCCCGAAGCTTTCGTAACAAAAGAAACTTGTATTTACATGGCTATTGGTTGGTCAAGCTGACTTGCAGAAATGTGAATCTGAATCTTCTCTCCGAAGACATAGAGTAGATTACTCAAACGGCAGAGTCTCTACATCTATGCCGATAAGTATGTAGTAGGAAGTCTCTGAGTATCACGTTTTGGTAATTGTATTTCAGACGGTTCTTGCATGTGAAGGGCCCTAGTGTATCGGTGCATGCCGGGATTCGAATCTACGACGAGGTACAAGTTTTAGTGCAAAATTCTATTCGTTTCGGTTTTAAAATTTCAAGCTGCTGCAGTACCTAAGTATAAAGCAAATTAAAAATTTTACAAAACCTACGATGGATACTTAGTAATCAAAAATTAAAGAAATTATTCTTACACTAGACGATCGCCTCGCGGTTTCACCCGCGTAGTTCCTGTCCCCGTGGGAATTCCGGGATAAAAAATAGCCTATGTCACTCCCTGAAAAGTAAGCTTCCTAAAGGTGAAAGATATTTTCAAATCGGTCCAGTAGTTTCGGAGCCTATTCAATACAAACAAACAAACAATCAAATCTTTCCTCTTTATAATATTAGTATAGAAAGCCCCTGACTAAAAGGAATTAAAATAGGCAAGGAAATTATATTGAACAAAGCTTCCTAAATTTTTTTCAGCAACACGTTATACTTCAAAGCCAAAAAAATCCGCCGGAGGCTGCCATTGCCATTCTGTGTTCCGATTTTAAATAAATGACTTTAAAGGTTAACTCGTAAACAATCAGCTCCAGAGCAGAGAATAAAAAAAAATATAAAAAATCACTAATCTGCCTGCCAAACGTCTTGATATGTCAAAACCCCCTTGTATGGTATAAAACCTAAACGGTGGATTTAGGTTTTATACCATACAAGGGGGTTTATGTTCGAACCATTTCATAATAAAATTCCAAACCCAGGAAGTTTTAGCGTAAAAGCAGTGTATTGAAATCGAAGCACAAAGCTTCTGACGTCACAATAATATATGACTATGGATTTCCGAAACAGCGTCGATTACGTTCGAAATACCATCAATTACTCTTTCAGCGACTTTGCAACACGACACAAAACCTTTATCGGAATAAAATGAGTTCTCATTCTTTTCCGAAGAAAATATTGTGTAAGCGCTGAGTAGGTTTATTTGGAAAATGGTTGTTCCACTGGTCATTTATCATGTGTTTTTTGTGCTTTTTACAAAGAGATTGCAATAGCGAAATCGATTGGAAGCCTTTCAAAGATTTTCAAAGTTCTTTCAACACCTGGACTATTTACCCAACACGGTTCTAGAATTCTAATTATTTTTAGTTAACATAGGGATAATACTGGATCATACTGGATGATACTAGATCATCAAATAATCTAATCGCATCAGCAGCCAGTTTGTATTTCGTTGATAGATATGGTTATCCCTGTGTTAATAAAAAATAATTTGGATCATGCAACTGTGTTGGGTAATTGATAAAAAATCATTAGAGCATATCTCAGATTTTCGAAAAAAAATGAATTTCAAAGCTTTCATTCCTCATTTCATTTGTCTGTCGTCCGTTTTTGAATTCGTATCTGAACCATTTTTTCCGAGCACAATAATGCATTGTTGAAGTTTGTGTTATTTTTAATGATAACTTTTCTATTATTAACTAAGTAAATTACAATAAAATAATAGAAACAAATCAGAACTAGTCTTTACAATTTGAAACAACTGAGCTAACTTTTGAAGGTAATCAAACCTTGCATTTTACGCTAGTGTTTTCTATTATTGTTTTCAGTTTTTGTTACGTGTTATTTTTTAATAAATGCCTTGGTTAACATAAAATATCTTCGATTGTAGAACCGAGTGTAGGTACGAGTATGCTAAAAAGGTACAAACTTTTTGATACGGATATAATCCTAGAACTTCAAGACGTCCTTTGTAGTATTTGATGAAATAATAATGAAAGCCTTCTCTAAATTCTCACTGAAGTGCTCTTAATGGTAAGCTTAAGTACTTTTCTCTGTGAGTTAGCTTTTTTGTCAGACTGACGAGTCTAGGCCTCCCGGCTTTTGGATGAAATTACTTATACTTAGAACCTGCGAATGCTTTCAACAAGTTTTATATAAAGCAAATCTGATATACTTGCGAACAAAAAGATTTTTATGTTTGATACCTATCTGTTGATATTTTGGTCTCACTCCAAGATAAGTTATTCTAAAATTTTGTTTCATAGGTAATAATTAAGGACCTTTATTCACAAAGAAAAATATACTAGTATTTACAACAATTGAGCTAACTGCAGACTGTTGCAAACAGTCTACAGGTAGCTCAACTGATCCATATCCAATCCTCTCAAAATTAATTTTTAAGTTCAATATGTACAATAATCCAAAAAAGTTTTGTTAGAAAAGTTAAACAATTTGAGATAGATTTTTGTAGGTCATCAGAAGAGAATCGCATAGTGTGGCGTCGTCTTTTGTTTCTTAGAACTAAAATAGATACAGTTCATACAGTGTGATGGGGCAATTGTGTTTGTTCCTCAGCATCGGTTTAAAGATTGCCGACTACTTACAGAATCACCCCTTGAAACAATCTAAGGCGTGATTCTGTAAGTACATTTTCTTCATTGAGAAAATATATTTATTTGAATTATCTTTACTTCTACGCTAAAAAGTGTTTTGTAGCGTCACCTTTCTCTCAGCGGCCTCGGACTGAAGGTTTATTGGAACATGTTGTATGTATAAAGTGTAAGCGCAAGCAGCTTTTTAGCAGGTTATTCCAGTTTTCCCCTTTGACAAATCAAACTTGAAAACTGGAAATTTAAAAAGTGAATTACACTTTTCTATCTTGAGAAAATTCTTTGAATGGGGAAGCTACGCCAGGCCGGCCAGATGCGGTCAATCTATCTTTGGATGCAATTAAACTTCGGCAAAAATCCACTGCTACACATGCCTCGTCGCATCAATATTCCCCTCCAAAGATAGGAAAACCACAAACACATTGCTCAAGATGAGCCGCGAGGACCTAAGAACAATGGTGGCCATCATCACAGGTCACTGTGAACTGAACCATCATCTTCTCAAAACTGGAGCCACGGACAGCAGCCTGTGTCGCAGCTGCTTCCGGGAAGAAGAGACTGTGGAACATGTAGTGGTACACTGCACAGCCACAGAGGACGCCAGACGGAAATCGGGACTGAAGACTCTCATAGAGGAATCAATCCCGTCCACGCCTACAGAAAAGCTGAAACGAAGCTGTAAATCACCAAAAGTCCTGCTCCGATATTTTAAAGAGCTGGGCTGGTTAGGGCCTGATTAGGCAGGGGGACAATGCAAAATACACTCCTATGCGAGATGTCAGTGCAGATCCCAGTTCCCCCCATGCCTCGTCGAAACGAGACCAGTATCGTCATAATCACGCTTAGCAGTCTCATTATGTGGTGACCGCAGGGAGTTGTTTGAAATATTTATACAGAAGGAAAGGCTGCTGCCCTTCTTCTAGTAGGCCCTTTTATCATTCACGCGCTGAGTTGATGAAGTCGATTCCAGACAGTGAAGTAGAGACCACCCACGGCCGAGGTAATAATTGCGGACGATATGCTTCTGTGATAGTTCTGTGATAGACTTTATACCTCAAAGGACTTTGTGCATTGAGAACAAACCCCTCCATATTAATAGGTACTACATACCCCAAGAGCCCTGCAATAGTTTTTTCTAAAACTGTCAAGAACTCCGCTCTCGCTCCTGATGTTCACCGAAAATTCACCCTAAGATCCGCCTCCGCCCCGCTTCCGCTCCTGCATTAATGCTCCAGCGTAGCCACCCCGCGACATTTTCCCGACAATGCCCGACAGTTTAGGAAATATTTTATCTTTCTTCATAAAGGGAACTAACAATGGCAGAGTGATGTATTTAGGAAATAAATGTCAGGCCATCATTCAATGTTATGTGCCAACGGATTTTGCTTGAAGGTTGACTATAAAAATGATAACTAGAAAAATGGTATGAAAGGTATCATAAATATCTATTGTTTAATAATGATTCTTTGATAGACATTTTAAATCAACGTCTTGGCTAGGAATAAAATGTAGAACATGGATGTATAATAAGAACTTCATAGGGAGGTAAAGTAACAAAGGATTTTTCGTATAGCTGGAGCCATTTTCATATTCAAAAACATTTTGGTAAAGTTTTAATTGACCAAAAAGACGATTAGCAGTTTGAGATTTAATTTGTAATTACCTACATAACTCACCGCGATTCAGCAAGCGTAGTGTCGGACGCTCTCTGGCCACGACGACCTGCAGGCAGATGCTGGATGCGGTAAGCTGACGACAGGGCGCTATGGCGGGCTCATCAGCGAGGCATATGTCTAGCTATGGACTAATATCGGCTGATGATGATAATGATACCCAAATTGTGAGTATTGGAATTAAAATCACAAATAAAATCAAATTTCTGGGCATTGAAGTAGATTCTAAATTAACATGGAAAGGACATATTGACTGTCTGGCAGGTAGATTGAGTTCTGCCTGTTATGCCATCAAAAAAGTACGAGAACTCTGTGGGACTGATGCTGCCAGGGCGGTATATTTTGCCTATTTTCATAGCCTCATGACTTATGGATTACTGGTTTGGGGTAATGCATCTGCAGTGGCAAGAATTTTCCGACTTCAAAAACGAGCAGTCAGGTCAATATTAGGTCTTAAACCAAGAGATTCGTGTCGCAATCTCTTTTCAGATCTAGGTATTTTAACTTTCACCGGAGAATATGTACTGCAGTGTCTTATATATGTTAAAAAAAACAGGGAAAGTTTGCCGACCCTGGCGGCAACACATAGTTATAATACGCGCCATGGTGGCAACATTAAACATCCGGCCTGCAGATTAGCCAAAGTCTCCAAAAGCTATTTATGTGTAGGCATAAAAATGTTTAACAAACTTAGTGAAGATTTTAGAGAATTAAACCCTGCTTTATTTAGAAAAAAAATGAAAGATTTACTTGTGAAAAAGCACTACTACAGTCTTTCTGAGGCTTTAGATGAAAAACAGCCGATGTAATTGTTTGTTTACATCCAGAGTGATATTCTTTAAGTACAATCTAAGTTGACATGCATTTTTATACCTACCTATTGACATTATTATTTTATTTTGACAATGCCCCTTTACAGCAGCAAATATTTTAATTCGATTACTATCTGACATTGTTTTTATTGATTCGTTAGTTATTCCATTATTTTATTCATGTTTTAGCTTATTTGACAATGCCCTTTTACAGCAGCTTTATTTACATGTAAATTTAAGTTAAATTATTCTATTTCTGACATTGTAAACACCATTATTTTGTCAGTTTATTATCATTGTAATATTGTACTTACATTATTTTAGTTTAGTTTGACAATGCCCTTATACAGCAGCATAGGTACTTTGACATACCCTTAATTAATTTATTTATTATTTATTTCATTTAATTTTCTGTCATGTCTGTCTGTTTTTTTAGCTTTTTACCTTATGGTGTTTCCTGTAACGAAATACCTATACATGTTATTAATTGATTAAATTAATTTATTAAAATTGTACATAAACATAGAATGTAACGACATCAAGTGTAACATCAAGTGTACCTACGATGGAATAAATAAATACAAAAAAATACAAAAATTGTTCACCTTATTTTGTCTGTTCCAGCTGATCAGCTTTCTCTATCAGGTTAATTGGATATTTTACCTTTGAGTTCCACCTGCATGCTGTATAAAAGAAAAACATGTTTGTAACAAAACACCTTTACACTGGCACACTGAATTTCGGAAGGTTTTGTACTAAGTAAAAGCTTGCCGGACTTCAGGCGGAAAAATGGAGTTGTTTAGCATTTTTGAATTAGTTTTTGTCCTGAAGGTTTGAGGATGGGAGAAACTAGGGGATTTCAGACTGATCGGGTATTTGACCTAATGGCGTAGTTGGTAGCGCGTTTGCTTACGGAGTGGAGGGTTGCGGGTTCAATTCACGCGAAAGTCATAAATTTTTAGGATATTATGTAAATTCGTGTAATAGTTTAGTAAGTATTATGTGTATTAGTATTAATAGTTTAGATTTATGTTAAAAGCACCGCCCTCCTTTATTTTTCTCACATCGTTTTGGTTGCCTGGAAGAAATCGCTTCAAGCGATTTCTGTGCCAGTTCCATAGCTGTTCTCTGTATGTATAACTAGACGATCGCCTCGCGGTTTATGTCACTCCCTGAAAAGTAAGCTTCCTAACGGTGAAAGATTTTTTCAAATCGGTCCAGTAGTTTCGGAGCCTATTCAATACAAACAAACAAACAATCAAATCTTTCCTCTTTATAATATTAGTCTCTCTTTATAGACTATGTAAAATTTGTTTTTTATAAAACAAATTTTACATAGTCTAGATAGATTATACTTTTATTCATCACCTTATGGTGATGAATAAAAGTATAATCTATCTATCGTATGTATTTCCTAAGACCCGAAGATGCCTAGGCAGCGTTATTTAGCCAGCTTTATGGTACATAATACAAATCGTACATTGTAATACAATCCATTATAATCCACTAATTCGAACGCGTAACCCTAAAGTTTTTCGGAAGGTACAAAATTACCTAAATTTGATAAAGACATAGAAAACATCTTCTAATTGTAAACATTTTGTTCAGTATTTTTGTTATTATAGTGCGTAAGCCACACTCTGGATAATTTTAATTTCTAAGAAATCAACGGACGCAAGGAATCAAGAGGACGCGGGTTCAAGTCCTGTCGAAGTCGAAAATTTTTGCGAAATTATTTGATTTCTTAGAAATTTTGTTTAGTTTTAAATTTGAACATACCTAGACAACATGTATCTCGCTGAAGTTACTATTCATAAGATTTTTAAAATCTACCCTTATGTATCGGACGCGCTAAGCGGTGTAAAACCACTTTAACACAAAAAGTATTTGCAAAAATGAATCAGAAATTTATTTTTTAGTTTTTAAAAATGCAGGCCATTAGTGCGAGCTTTGTTTTATCCACTTCAGCGAAGCGCTTCTCAAAAGCCAGTCTAATCTTTTTCTAACTTTAAACTTTTAGTGCCTTAATTATTTTTCGTTTTAACGCGACTGTCCCAGGTGCCTTAATCCAAGTACCTCTACCTCCCAAACTAATTACACGCTCCTTAAAAAGTCCCATAAAACGGGGACTGTTTGTCCCCGAAATGAGGACCTCTCCAAAATAAATAAGAGGCATGATTCCCTTGAAAGTTCCGTGGTATTAAACAAACAAACTGAACGCATCTCGGCTATGTAAATAAAATCTCTTTGAAACCATTTTGTTCAGTGTTACAAAGTTTTGGTAATTTTACGAAAAATCAGAAATACTGTATACATTTAATGTCACACTCCATATTGGATGCTCTGTCATATTTTTGCGTAACACAGTTATATTTTAATAACCTAAGGGCTTATACACACACATGTTTTTCTCGCCGTGAAAATCTACGGTTAATTCGCCGTTGATGCACGGCGACGTCAACAAGCTTCCATAGTGATCCATACAACACTGACGACCGTGCCTTCACACGGCAAATTAACCGTAGATTTTCACAGCGAAAAAACGTGTGTGAACAAAGGCCCTAACAGTATCGATTAGAACCCCAACCATAACTTATTTGATGTTTTGTTTCTTTTGATCTCCCTCATTCCTCAACCTCCACCTCAACAGCCTGTGTTGGTCCACTGCTGGACGCAGGCCCCATGATAAACGCCTTATTGGCTTTTATCTCATGGGGGGTAATGCCCATACTCCCCACGCTTTGCATGCGGGTTGGGGATCGCAGTTCGGTGGTAGAATGTTCTGCAGGGGCCGCTGCTGCCCGCCCCCGGTGGATATCCCTTCGTCTTACGACACCCGCGGGAAGAGTTGGGGCGGCGGTGCAAATTCTAAGCCGGCACACACAGCTTACACACAGCACAGCACAACTCCCTCATTCGCTATTCCATAATCGAGAAAAAATCCCGCGTGTCGTGTTTTTGTATGCAATTATGAATCATATGTGTTCGTTCGATTATAGTGCATTGTACACCAAGGCGAGAAAGTGATCAATTCCTACCGAGTTTGTCGTTTTGCCTTAAAACACACGAGGTAGGAATCGCACTTTCTGCCGAGTGATAAATAGTGCTTTATTTATACTACACTTTCGAGGAAAATAAAAAGCAGAATTAATTATTAATTGAACCGCGCCATCATTGGGCTAATATTTGGTAAAACCTCATTGACCGCGCCAGCCTTTGGGTTCTTTTTTCAAAATATTGTTCGGAAATCGGAGGAGGCCTAATGGACTTGGAGTAAAAACTTTTTGTCGTTTGACCGAACGAAAATAACCATAGCTACCGGCCGATCTTTTAGGAAATTAAAAAAAAATAACACGTTAGAAATGGATTTCCATACACTTTTTCCTCCCGCTAAAACACGTGAGAAATGAAATTCCATAGAGTTTTTCCTCCCGGTTTCCTAATAGGCCTGCAAAGACATACTTTCTATTCTATAAATGGAAAGGAGTAAGCAACTTTCCGAGCAGGTGTAGTATTTTTGAAATGAGAATTTGTCATAGGATTTCTTAATAAAAATCCCAGCTGATTCAGAAGCAGCCTCCCAGAACATCCACAGAAAGTTTATAAAACTGAAGAGTTTCAACTGTTTCAAACATTATTGAATTTTCACAACATCGGCATGCAGCCTCCAAAGCGTGTCCCGGAGCGTTTTTGCAAACTCTACCGAATTGCCCCAACAAGATAATTCTGTTTTCTTTGTCTACTCCGTCCATTGTGTGGAGTTTGTATTCAACAGTATTTTGTTTGTGCAGGCCACTTGGTCAATTGTGCTGCTTTACAAGCAGAAACTGTCTATATTTTTTTTATTTCTTACCTAATCCTTTGTTTAATGTGTAGGTACCTAGTTACTAGTACATGTGATGCTCCATTAATCGTATGATCTTATGGAAAACAGCTTCCCTTGTCAACCTTTTCATCTTGCAGATCAACTGAACAAACGTTGCACTAGAAATTTCGTTGCACTTGGAAACCTTTTCCATAATAATAAACTGTATTTTGAGTACAGAATAGAAAGACTTCTAGCGAATCACAGAAACCATCAAATAGATTTTAGGTAAATTACTGAAACCTGGCGCAATCTTCTTTTGTTTTAATATTCCGTGCCTCAAAAGGGAAAAAGGAACCGTTGAAGGCTTGTTGTCCGTATGTCTGTCTGTCTGTCCTTCTGTTAAACCCTTTTTCTCAGGATCGCGTAGAGGTATCGAGTTGAAACTAGCATCAAATACATACTCAACTTCGTAACCTCTTGGAGCCACGATATAAATAAAACTTCTAAGTCAACGCAATCAAAAGTTACAGCCGCTTATGTCCGAATATTTTGAAATTTTCAAGGGAAGCACAAGCACACAAAACCTTAAGGCTACTTCCCGTTGACCTAGAATCATGATATTTGGCAAGAAGCAAGGTCTTGTAGGTAAAGGGAAAAATCCGAATACCGTAAAAAGGGTAATTAATTCGCAAAAACATTTTTTGATTCTTTGTAATGATGACAGTAAGTATGTTTTTCATTCTATTTGACACTGTTTTTTTTTCTCTTCCAGTGGTTTATAATGTTGAAATGTACAATGTCAGACATAAAATTGAGTTGAGTCCTCCATTATTAGACAGGACTAGGAGTGATTTGTGACGTCGCGTGGTAATTGTATAAAAATTTACAAAACACACTCGCGTCAGCTTTTAAATTTACCATAGGGTTAAGTGCTGGACAATCCACACAGCATCATCTAGCCCCAAGCTAAGCAGAGCTTGTGTTGTGGCTACTAGATGACTGATATACTTAATACAATACAATATAATATAGATTTTTTTTATTACACATAGTAGATATTCAGAACAACCGGAACAAAAATTTGTAGATCGCACAAAAATTTGTTCCAAGGCGGGAATCGAACCCGCAAACTCCTACATCACGGGCAGACCTTCGCCCGCCGCTCCACATCGGTGGTCAAAAGCCCAATAGCATAACATGGCAATCAATAATCATAGCATAGCTCTCTCTTCCTTTATGCCACCATAACTACATAGCCCTTAGCCCAGACTAGCGCAGGGCGCTAGTCTGGGCTAAGTGCTACCTACGTTCTTTCTAATATCATCTCCCATCGTGAATAATATGTTCTATTACTTAATTTCAGGATTCGTTTCTAAGTTCTTAAATGACCCATTAGAAACAGAACTGGTATTTTGTTTTTCCTAAAGTTGTGTAGGTACTTCATTAGGCCCTGTTATTTATTTCCTCCTCTTTGTGCGGGGCAGACAAACAATTAAATGACAAAAGGCCTGTAATAGTCCAATTTAGATACGAATACCGACCGCGGCTTTTGTTGTTTGTTTTGTTAGATAATCACCAGTGTTTCGAAATAGAGATAAGATTTTAATCAGTGTCTTATTCTGTCATAAATAAGTTTTGTTAGTTATAATTTTAAAAATATAGCCGAATTGAGTTAGAACTTCTTTTTGTTTTTATTGGTTGAAAACAAATGTCACAGCAAAGTATGACGGTATGTGTCAAACTGTATGATAAAGTTTAGAATGTATGTTGCAACAAGCAATTTTAAAAACGCACTGAATTAATGACAATAAATGACTGAATTAATTAAAAAAATATGGCTGGCTTATCATTAGATATTTGACAAAATCTGTTCAGTTAAAAGTTCGAATTAAAAGTTCGAAAGCAGAAATTCACATGCATTGACAATTCCTGAAAAATGTATTCCTCCTATTTGTTTAGGCCTTGTAAACATAACCAGGTGCTGTTCACTTATTTCGATCTTCCGAAATATTAGTAACTAGTTTATGCCCGCGGCTACACACGCGTTGCTTCTATAAACGTTTAAAGGTGATTTCTCGTTAGTCGCAGGCAGACCTTCGCTCGCTGTGCCACGTGGTCGTAATGGAACACGCCTTTCCAGATTGCCCAGAATCTGATAGCAGTAGACGCACCCCTATCGACATTCCTAATCGGCAAAATCCAACGCTTTGAAAATTCAAAGAAATCAATACAAAGCAACAAATCCTTACGCACTGTAGGTACGCTCCGATGTGATCCAGTGAACGCGTTAAAATCAAAATCAAAATCAAAAACTCTTTACTTCCATAAATACAATAAATGTACACTTAGAAAAGGTCAAAATATAAAACTAAACACTGACTCGGAAATAAAGTGATATTTTTTGATTTCTGTCGCTTCGGTATGTAGACTAAAGTAAAGAAGCGACGAAGAAACCTTTAGCCTGTTAGTTGTTATTTTTCGAGTTGGAGCAAAACCCGTCCCAAGCTTTTTTATCCTCTAGATAATCTGATATTTTGTAAGCCTTTTTGCACAGCGAGGTTTTAACAATTTGTTTGAATTTATTTACTGATAATTTTTGCAACTCACTAGGAGTTTAGTTGTAGAAGCGTATACATTGCCCTTTAAAAGATATTTTAATTTTGTGTAGCCTAGTTGTGGGCACAGCGTAACCTAATAATGTCACCAATCACAATAATCCGTGAAGCCTGAATACACTGAGCATTAAATAAAACCTCTAAATAATTCAATGGACGAAAGAAATATCTTTAAAAGAGTCAAGTCACAGCATTCACAAAGATTTATTATGGCGAAGTTTGACAACCATGTTAAAAAAGATGGTCCGTTTACAAAGCACCGATCCGACGCGATACGGAATTATGAGAAGTAAAATGACAAGGCAAGGAAACGTTCACGTGATGCATTTTTATAGCGTGTCACAGCTTTTTGCAATGGAAATTGGTCAGAAATACTTCGACCACGATATTGAGTCCTACTGTGCATAGGGTTTTTTCCTCATTGGAAAATGCATCACGATGTCGTTAACTTAAGTATGAGAATCGTCTCTTCTCTTATCTCTTCTCAGCCATGGGATTGCAAAGCATGGCCATATTTTTTCATAACTTATACGTTATACAAATATTTTAGTTTTCATAAAATGTTTCTTGTTGGTAGTTGTTACTATACATAAGCTTAAGTAGGTTTAGGTTTGTATATGCATATAAATATATACTTATTAATAGGTCTGATATCATATTTGTTAAACTTATATCAGCACGCCAACCCCCTGAAAAAACATGTGTTTTTGGTCGGCAGATACAAAAACCCTCGGCACTAAGCCCGCCCTTTGTACCTCAGTGCAATAAAGTTTTAAATAAATAAAAATAAGCTTAAAGACTAACTAACATTGTATTACAAAATAAATGTTGAGTAGAGGCTTTCATCTCGTCCCTTGACAATGTAACAACTCTCTCGTAACAAAAAATAATAAAGCCTTCGCTGGAGGCCAGAAAGACATGACAACCTTAAAATTATGATAATGAGAAAAGTAAGCAACACGGACGTGCCTAAACTTTCCCCATAAATTATTAATATTCTCAGAGTTAAGTCGATTCTACGAAATGTATCGTACCAGTCGACATTTCGGAACTTTAGGCCTGGTGAAGTCAATACCTATGTCAAATTATTAACTACCACTGTTGTGTATTCTGTGACGCGAAGTTTTGATGTGATGCCCATAAGGCAAGATAGATCAATAGTTATGTGATTTATTTGGTTCATTGGGTTCACATATCTATATTAATACTAGCTGCGCCCCGCGGCTACGCCCGCCTGGAAATTTAAAACTATCACTTAGTGGTATGAAAAATAGATGTTGGCCGATTCTCAGACCTACTCAATATACTCACCAAATTTCATGAGAATCGGTCAAGCCTTTTCGGAGGAGTGCGGGAACGAACATTGTGACACGAGAATTTTTTATATAAGATTATAAAGAGGAAAGATTTGATTGTTTGTTTGTTTGTATTGAATAGGCTCCGAAACTACTGGACCGATTTAAAAAATTATTTTACTTAGGTACTTTATTTGACTTACATTATTAGAAGCCCAGATTATTCTTGATGAACGTAGGCTACTTTTTACCACGGGAAAATGCTTCATTCCTACGGGAAAACGGGTAATAGGACAACGGGTAGTAAGAATGCAGCTAGTAGACACATATAGACAGCACAAAATCAATCAAACATAGACAATAAAGTAGGTAGGTATCGGAAAGAATTCAGTACCTAACTTATGTATTATTATTAGGTTTATGGTACTACACACAAACAATAAAAAGATTGATATAAAATATGACCAAAGTACACTTTTATGAATAAAAACACTTAAACCTGTTAATCTTTTTTATTTTTTTATTGTACTTAATTACCCTTTTCCTTCATACACTTATCACAGATAACGTCTTAATTTTATGCTTATATAAATTTAAATACATTTTCAGTATATAAACCCGATACCGAGAATACTCTGAGCGCCCCTCGTAGAACATTTTTGACTATTGGTCGAACGGCGATCTAGGCTTTCTAGCTAACTAGATATGAAGAGGTACCTATGTAGACTAAAATATACCGACCCCTTCTACATACAAACTTAATAATTATTATAATAATAATGTATATTTTACTGAATGTTCACTATTTTATGTCCACTATTGGTACTATCAACTAATTTTACTGAATGCACCCTTATAATTATTATTTACTAATAAGTACCCAAATGTTTTCAGTTTCTCTGACAATGAACACTTAGCACACAGCTATTTTGTCAGAGAAGGCCTTAAATAAATAACAAAATTATACGTTACAAAGCACGGTGAAATATCTTTTACAGTGTTTTTGAATTTCACTGTTTGTTGGTTAAAATGGCGAGGGATTAATTACCATTTTTCCGCGATGGTCTTTCACAAAAACCATTTAGGGTTCCGGAGTAAAAGGGTTACTGTAATTCTATTTTAGTAAGGGCAAACGGTAGCTGTGGTCCGATTGCGATTTGATTTTATTTTAAACTTGTGTTCTGCAGCTTGGGTTGGCATTTCTATTATTAGAGCGAACCTGCGGTGGCTGGTCGAGCTTTGTTGGAACTAAATTTGGAATCAAATCCATCAATTAATTTCTGTTCACGTTTCTGTACGATATGCACATATATTAAATATTGCTCCGAGTGTTCTCTGTAAGATAAAAAATTTCTTTCCAGGTAATTCACGCAATTTATAAAGATCTTACCAAACTTCTTATAGAGTCCACAGGTGATCGGAATGCTGGCTTTTATTTCGGTCAACGAATTAGCATTGCCATTCAACGTGGCAATGCTGCTAGCATTCTGGGCACTCTGCTTTCTGGTGACGGCTTAGATTTTTAAGAAATATATATACTTACTTGTATTTCTAGGTAATATAATGTATTATGTATAGGTACTATACTAGTTGTATATCAGTTATCTAGTACAAATAACACGAGCTTCATGCTGGATGCTGTTGTGTGGATAATACCTGATATGCATAATACATTAATAATGTAATAAGCATATCAGAACATTATAACGTAGAGAGAGATATTTTTATTTAGACCCAGAACACCAGGAACAAAAATCAACAAAAAGTCGAACTAGCACCCAGCCGCGTCGCAAGCGGACCGTCGCCGGCTGCGCCATGGTGGTCGCCTCATTATCATCTTCACTGCGGAGAACTTTCAAGTTCATCTTTAATTTACAAAATTAACAATGTTATAAAATAAATAAATAAATAATGCTGGACAATTCACACAGCATTATCTAGCCCCAAGCTAAGCAGAGCTTGTGTTATGGGTACTAGATAACTGATATACTTAATACAATACAGTACATAGATATATATTTATGATATTTATGTTACCATGTATGATTACGTTCAGAAGACTACATAAAGTAGGCAGTAAAACAGCAAAGTATTATGGTGGGTACAATAATATGATAGTTTTGTACGGAACCCTCATAACGCAAGCGTCGACTCAGTTTGCTTTAAAATTAGGTTTCAGTATAAATGAATAAAGCTGGAAGCTCAAAGCAGTCCAGCTTTTGTCAGTTATCCACGTTTCGTTTGTCAGTTGCTTTGAAAAAAGTAAAATTACATTTGGCTCGAAGTGTTCGGAATAGGGTTGCCAACTTTGAGACAAAGAGTTGCATTGGTACTTTAACGAGATGTTTCTGCCGGTTTTGGGACCTCTTTACCTTGTGCTGTTTGGTTACATTGGGTGAGCATGAATGTGCTCTTACTTTTTTTGCATGAAATATATTTGATGTCTTTGTGTTTTGATGTGATGTTTAATATCGTATTTAAATTGTAGTTGACTTAGAAATAGATTTTTCGAGATTTAAGAGATGAGAGCTAATCTTGCTGCTGACATTTTGAAAACATGCCGGAAGCTGGTATTATAAAAATTAATAATATTTATGTGATAAGAACAAAAGCATTCACAAAGGAAATTTCGTGAATAAAGTTAGCCTTTGATCAGTGAACAGATCGAATTAACCTTTTCAAGTAACTTGGTAATAAACTTGATCAGTTTTCAGGCCATTGAATAAATTTTACTTTTATGACGACCTCTGTGGCGCAGCGGGCGAAGGTCCGCCTGCGACGCAGGAGGTTGCGGGTTCGATTCCTGCCTCAGGACAAATGTTTGTACGATCTGCAGATATTTGTTCAGGGGTTCTGGATGTTTTTCTATGTATAATAAAAAATATCTATATATGTAGTGTATTGCATTATGTATATCAGTTATCTAGTACCCATAACACAAGCTCTGCTTAGCTTGGGGCTAGATAATGCTGTGTGAATTGTCCAGCATTATTAATTTTATTTTTATTTATTTATTTATGGTTTGTTCACAGAAGACTTGGTCTTGAGATTCTTTCACAAGTGACATTTTCTAATAAGATACCCAGATTCATTATGGATGTAAGTGGGTAAGGAAGAAACCTTATTGGTGTTGGAAGAACACCAACGTTTCATCCATATCGAGGGACTTCTTAAGGCTGAGTGCGGTTTGAGTCAGTAACGAGACTCGACTGAAAAAGTTCTTAACAGATGGAGCGTTGGTGTTCTTCCAACACAAATATGGTTCGTAGTTAACCCGCTTACATCCGTAATGAATCCGTCAAACTACGATGGTTTTTTTAGTCAAGAAGATTTAGATATTTTTATCATTTTCAAAATTTAAATTACCTACAATCAAAGCATAGAAACCAAGTCATTGTGGAAGTAACTACAACATTGTGGAAGGAACACTACTTTTATCTTTAGAATTAATTAGAACAATAAATTGGTATGTATTCTATTTATTATATATCATCTAATGTATTTATCCAATTTATTATTCAATTTTAATACACTAGTTGTATATAAAAATTGATTAGAACAAATAAATAATTTGACGACCTCTGTGGCGCGGTGGGCGAAGGTCCGCCTGCGACGCAGGAGGTTGCGGGTTCGATTCCCGCCTCGGGACAAATATTTGTACGATCTGCAGATATTTGTTCAGGGTGTTCTGGTCGTTATCTATGTATAATAAAAAATATCTATCTATGTACTATTATATTATTATGTATATCAGTTATCTAGTACCCATAACACAAGCTTTGCTTACCTTGGGGCTAGATAATGCTGTGTGAATTGTCCAGCATTATTATTATTAAAAAAAAAAAAAAAAAAAAAAAATTGATGTAAAATGATTTTTTTATTATAAAAGAAAAAATGCATTCACGTGCCAACCCTAAATATCTCCATGAAGATTACAATTAATACCGCTATCATTGTCATTATAAGGTTCAAAATCCCATTCTTATTTTTTCAGAAGCGGCACCATTAATCCCTTTAAAACACGGAAAGCTAAATTGGCAACCTTACAAACTGGCTGAGCATAAACTTGGAAAATCAACTTCAAGGAATTATAAACTCTAGAAACGCTTGCAAGATAGCAGGGAAATAAACTTTGAAACAAAAACCTATAAAGTGGATACTTGAATGAACGGATAAGGAAAGTGTAGCAGCTATTTTGAATTGAATAATCTTTCAAAAGATTCGCCGAGGAAATGGTTGCGGAAAATTGCCAAAGAATAACTCTATTAAATTACATTTATGATGAAAACATGTTAGGTCCTTAATAGTAACCTAGCTTTTGCCCTTGGCTTTGCACGCGCTTTACCGGGATAAAAAGTAGCCTATAACCGTCCCCGGGACACCGTCTACCTTTCTGCCAAACTTCATTAAGATTTGTTCAGCCGTATACATGTGAATAGGCAACAGAGAGACAAAATTACTTTCGAATTTATAATATTAGTTACAATCAATTATTAGAAATAAATTATAACTTGCAATCTACAGGTAGCTCAACTGATCCATATCAATACCAGTCGGAAACGTCCCCAAGACGCTGGCTGCATTGCCCCGCTGTATGGCAATACTGATGCGCTGCGCCAAATACTCACCAGCTCTCGGGTCGCGCGTCGCTTCGACCAGACATGGACCAGACGTTCAGATAATTAAAAAAAAAACCCGAAGAGCTTCGGTGCCCCACGGATCTAGGGTCTCGACTCCAAGGAGAGCAAATGTGTAGGCTCTGTCAAGACCTGCATATTTGTGCCTCTTGAGATCTTCGGCCAAATCTGCCGCTTATATAGACAGAGGAAATTGAAAATGAGTGTCATGATTTATTTTCATATATAATTTATTGACCGACCAAATTTACTACCGGCAATTCAATTAACTCACCAAAAAATACAATTCAATACCCTAACGCCATTCAGCTCCACTAATCCACATATATTTCAACTATCGAAAGGGAGCTAATAATACCTGTCAATTGCAATAAAGGAGGGATCCACATAAATCGGGAATGGTTGGATACGTCGCGACCGGGTGGATTCTTTTACGGGTAGGTACCTACCTACTAAACGGTAGTGTCAAGTTTGGCCTTCGGAAAACTAAGCCTGGGAATCACAGAACTAATGCGGAGAAATTACCAGTAGTTCTGACAGCAGAACTACTCAACAGAACAGGTGGGCATAGTAGAGATAAGAGTCAGGTGTAAGGCATAGTCTTTTGAGTCACAGAAATAATGGGCAAAAAAATCCCAGTAGTTCTGTCATCAGAACTACTCAACAGAACAGGTGGGAGTAAACGATGTGTATAGTTTCGGAGAAACTCAAGATAGAATGTTGAGTAACAATGTTACATACTTATCCTAAAACTACCTTTTTGATGCTGATTTTTGTCAGAATTCGCAATAGTTGTAATTCGATTTAAGCTCTTTCTTACATTAACAATACTGAAAATTTTTGTTCTAACAAGACGTTGTTAAGAGTATTTTGGATTTTGGTGCCGTGAGTTGTGAACAAACGTTTTACCTCGAGAATGGCTAGAGTGAAAAATGAAAAATATGAAAAAATATATGTATTTATTTAGTAATAACAATCTTACAGAAATTTTCCTGCGGTCTCCACACTAGGCAAAGCCTGTATCGTGGAAACCAGTAATTTGACTTAGCTTATCGAAATTTTCGGATTCCTTGCTAACAATGAGATAAGGAAAACAATAAAATGTACCTAATAAGGAATATAAGAAGAAGAATAAGATCACATCCTCTAAACTAAATCATATAAAATAAACAAAATGCATAAATCTAGTATCTCATGTAGATGTGATTTAAAGAAACATGAATGAAAACACAAAAATAAAACAAACATGAAATAGTAAAAGCGCCTTTCAACATAGTATTCTAAGTAATTTTTCGGTAGAGTCGTAGGAGAGGGTTTGTAGCCAATTGCTAATAGAGCGTTTGGCTTCTAAAAGTGATTTATCTTTAATATTACAGTGCTTAGCAGCTGTGTTATATATAAAAAATAGAGTATATGATGCATTTCTAGTGAGCGAACTGGGTTGGACATTTGAGCCGTCATACAGTGTTATCGGTAAATTACTGACCATATTTATTCGAAAATTATTAGGTATTTAGGTAGGTACTCCTCACCTTACCTCACCTAAGCCTATAATGGTCCACTGCTGGACGCAGGCCTCCCCCGATAAGCGCCTTAATGACTTTTATCTCATGGGGGCAGTGCCCAGCCCATACTCCCCACGCTGGGCATGCGGGTTGGGGATCGCAGTTCGGTGATAGAATTGTTCTGCAGGAGGCGCTGCTGCCCGCCCCCGGTGGATATCCCTTAGTCGCCTCTTACGACACCCACGCGACGGGAAGAGTTGGGGTGGTGCAAATTCTAAGCCGACACACAGCAGGTAGATAAATTAAATACTTTTAATATTTTAATGGGTCTATGGTCTATATGGTAGGTAATAAACTTGGTTCGTAGCTAACTTGCTCACATTCATAATGAGTACTACTGATCACTTTACCACACCCGCTGTAAAATAACGATTTTGTGAAACAAAGCATTAATATTTTATTTTCTGTGAAAATTATTCCATGTGAACTAAATAACGCGATTTAACACTTGTGTAAAATTTAACAGCGACATCTAGTTCTGAAAAGATATAGAAAAAATACATAAAAAACCCATAAAACTTCCTCAAGCAAGCTATGCCAAGGCCTCTTCCAGAAATTATTTATATTGCCCGTGATATATTTTTTGAGCCCGCAGCGTTTTTTAATTGTACCCCAATTAACTTTATTCCAGCCCTCGGCCGGGGTTGCCAATTACATTAGGTTGGTACTCAGCCCGAGAAAATTGGAGAAAATATAAAAACAATTAAATTTATTTTATTCGAGGTTTTAAGAGGTTAATAGAGGAAATTGATGGAAAGTGCCGGATGCTTCTGAAAAAATATTTAATTTGTGATAACTTTAGGAGTGAATTGGTTTGAAATGAAAGGTTTTTGTGTTTTACCTGTCTATGGCAGAAATAATTTTATTCAGTTTTTGTATCCGGAATTAGTCTCAAAAATGTTAAGCAAACCAATAAAAATGTTTAGTCTATAGTTTTTGTACATGTTCTATCATTCTTGTTACTAATAAGTGCCATCTCCTGTAGCATGTAAGTAATCCATTGTCAACGCATACTTTGACATAATTATGTTTTCCTTTGTGTGTTGAAATAAATGACATGTAATTGAAACTAGCTTCGGCCGGCGGCTTTGCATGCATTTTATTTATATAAATTCATACGCCCATAGGTAGATGAGTAGTAAGTAGTAAGATGCAGTGAATCTAATACCTAATTTTGGATAAGACCTGACATCTTTATGAACAAATAAATTTTAATTTGAATTAATCTCTCTAGTCTATGGAAACGTTCAAAGGTAATTTCTATTCCACGGGAACTGATTTATGGGATAAAAAGTAGCCTATGTTTGATTCCAAGCTAAGAGCTATACCTACCGATGCAAATATTCTGCTCAATCTCTTCAGTAGTTTTAGTGTGAAGACGTAACAAACATCCATCTATCCATTCAAACATTCGCATTTATTGACGTCGTGAAAGAATTGAACGAAAGTCTTCGTTTCAGGTCTGGCCAAAATAGCGTTTTTGTCAGTATGTCCGTACTCCTCTACAGGTCGTATTTTACAACCGATCGGTACGAAACTTTGTGTACAGATTCTATGATTTTATAGAATTTTATTATCGTCGGGATTTTTTGATTAAAGGCGTACTTCTTCCACAATAAGGCAAAAAGGCGGATTTGGAATATCTCCGCTATAAGAGATCTGATTTTGATGATTGTATTTTTAATTGAAAGGTAATAACTTTAAACTGTTCTTATAAAAATTTGGTAAAGATTGGATGAGGATTTTCGGCATGACGAGCAGAATAGCTCCGCAAAATGCAGTAATATGCAAGAGAGCATTTACAGTACAGCGCCACCTATTAGAACATCTTTGTAACACTACGAGAGTTATATGAAATAGCGCGGCCGCATACACCGTCGTCGTCGGTTAAATAATAACAACATCTTTGCGCTGATGGATCAACGCCATCTATTGATACCTAGGTACAGAATTTCAAGCTTTGCTGAGGAACGTAACTTAGGTACTTTGTATGGACAATTGGTATAATGGTTGATGTGTTTGTGCAACATTTCGTTCAAAAATTCAATGCACACCACACTAGCGTAAACCAATATTTAGGTACCTACCTACTTAAAAGGGTTTTTCTGATTTTTGGATATACCTACCTGGGTATCTACTTAGGTAGGTAAAGTGTAGATACACTACCTACCTACCCATAGGATTTTTCTTACAACGCGTCAAAAAGTAAGAGGCACCGATAATTACATAGAAATTAGGTACTTACCTATAATACTTATGACAAGATTAGCACCATTATAGGAAGGCTGGTGCCTACCTATGCTGGAGCTTATTCTGATAAGTAAGCACTTTTGCTCCGTGATACATAAGATGCTTTCACACTGACATGGCGATTTGCAAGGAGTCACCGCCGAAAAACATGGTTGAAAGGGTAACCATTTAGACTATTTTCAAAATATACCTACCGAACCTACCTACCAAAATATCCCGTTTTAAATTACTTTAGTGCATTAATAAATAAATTAATTGTTGAAAAAAGTTAGTGCTCGCGACGTCTACTGTTCGTAGAACTACTAGTAATATTTGGTGAACAAAGCCATGGGAGAAGCTTGTTCTGGACTAGCTATCTCGTCTGCTACGTTTATTTTCCAATGCTGAGTAAGGGAGTTATTGGAACTGTTAATTGGACGACTGCTTCGAGCAGCCGGCATTGCGCAGACATTTCTATTGCTAGACGTCGGCGTCGTTGCAATAATGCGGCGGCGTGTCTCGTTTGTCGTTCGCTTCGCCACCCTTTACGGGCCGCGATTACGGTGAAGTAAGTGTAGTTACTTATTGGAATAACGGCTCAAACGTCTACTGTCTTCGTTCTTGACCTTCGTGATACGTCGCGACGACGTATCACGAAGGTCAAGAACGAAGACACATATTCACTCTATTACAGACAAACTCACTAATACATAAAGAATAAAATTAATTCAATTCAATTTATTTATTTAATTCGAACGGTCATTGAGAACTAACTAATTAAAATTAAATAGTATACAAATTTCACATAAAAAGTTGCAATACATTCTGGATTCAATAAATCAGTAAAAAAATTACAATAAAATAATATAATACCTACAATTAAAAATTAAAATTTTAATTTAACAAAGAAAAATAGCAATAAAAAATTCTAATTCAATAAGTTTATAAGGACATACATATAATGTCAAATTCCAGTAAATTAAAAAACCCTGTTAAAAATATCTAAAGACCTGATTCTGAATCTGGCAATATTGTTTTATTTAACACCCCGAGTAGAATTTCCGAAACTTTAAAAGTTTAAACACGTGTCGCGTGAAATCCTTAACTAGTTTGTAATTTTTCATTCACAAGGTCCGCAGAGAACGTTTTAAATTTAACTTATAGTTTAATCATAATTTCAAAAGCAATCTGTTATTCCTTCATAAACAGACTCCTACCATGAGTTTCACAGAGCTTCAAGTTGATGTAGTAAATTGGCCAGGGTCATTTTATGCAATTTTCATCTCATAAATTGGTCTTGTGCACACAAAATGTACTAAAATTATGGATTTACATTAAAAGTCAAGAAGGTGCTTCTTAGGGTGAGTCTGCATCCAGCAGTAGTAGTGTATGGGCTGTAGATTATTAGGGGTATATAGATAAGTGAGTTAGTCGTAGAAATGCATCCGAAAGATTGAGCTTCAGTGGTTCTTTCTAGAGTTTTCTAAATTCCGTCCGAAAGATCGCACGGAGTGGAAAGATTTGGGGGAGGCCCAATTTCTCACCAATAAATTAATAAAGCATTGAGGCCGTCCCGCCAACGTTTTCGTGGCCGACCTCGACCACGGCTTCCTTCTGATGTTTGGATCCTACAAACAAGAAATTAGAGCCTTTATCATGGAGGATTTTATTGGTATACAAAACAGAAGACGCATGAAAAATCATGGCAAGTAAAAAAATATATTGAATATGTATTTTTTTTATTTCAACTTTAGGTTTGTCGCTAGCAACTCGCTAGCGAGTGTGCGTAAAACAGTATTTCGCCCGTATCTCTTAAACATTGTGGCTGCAGCATGGTATTTTGGTCTAAAATAGGAACACACATACTTATTATTTGAGTGTTGTACCTACCCATCGACCTTGATATACCAATAAAATAACATACTCGTAACCTTTTTTAAATCGGTAGGGGCACTGAATAACATATAACTTTACCAAATTATGAATAGGTACAGCGCGCTTTCTGTCACAACAGGATTTGGAATGAGACAGACCATCCTTGGGGGTTACGTTAATTATGGAATTTTAAATTTGCCGGCTTATATAACCTGAAATGATAAGCCGTTTGACGTTACACGAGGTTTTCACAAAGCTTATAATGCTTGTGAGAAATGCTCGTTTGGGTTAGGTACTGCAAAATATATAACCTTATTTTTTTTATGAGCTTCCGCCCTTGACTAAGTTGGCCTAGTATAGGCATAGAACGCAGTGTTATTTAAAAAAGTTAGGATTATTATCAGCTTAGCTACAGTAAAAGAATGATTAGAATCAGAACTGTATTTTTGGAGATCTTCCATCGCAGAAATACGTCTATAAGTTTTGACCAGTTTAGGTATAATTTAAGTAGCTCTAAATTTAAAGTGGTTCGGTTATTGTCCTGAAATTAAAGTTAAACCATGACAAACCTTCTTGCACAGGTATTAAATCCATAGATCGAATCGCTTACCGCCACATAGCTAATCATTGATGATTTTATTCATAGACGCCATCAACTTGTTGGTATTCAGCGAGCAATGTAGCCTTTATAAGCTTAGGACCGAATATTGTAGGGTCGGGCTTAAGGAGGCATTTGGAATAAGGGCCACATAATCTGGAATTCCTTTCAGATTGGCTTCGGACCCACTTCAGATTGGACTTGTCATTACACATCGGATAATTTGAGATAGTCCCGTGTTATGTGGGTACTGTAAGGGTGAAAAGTGTTGGGGTTTTGTTTAATTTTTGCACAGGGTAGAAAATCGAGGTGCAACGCATCCTATAGATAGATGAAGTATCTACCATATAGTAAGTCGCTAAGAGCATGATTTTCAACCCCAATATCTTTCCGATATTACGTAGTACCGACGAACTGTTTTCTGATCAATATAAATTAATTTTTTGGCCTTCTTTTTTTACACCAAGCATCAATTTTCAATACCTGGTTTTTATTTCTGCTGAGGCAAAATATAATTTTGTAAAGTAAAAAGTAAACTCACTTCTAAATAATTATGAAGCTCTTTCTTGTTTTTTTCTTATTTGTGTCAACGCGCAGAGCTGGCTGGTGTAAACTGTGGCAGCTGCATATTTTACTGACACTGACATGAAGTCAAATGGGTTCGCTAGGACTTCGCACCAACTATGTTAATTACTCTTTTAATAAGAACTGAGAAAGCATTTGAATTTAGAACGAAGTCTGTAAGAGTTTTTGATTCTTTGAACCATGCTGTAGAGCCCACATAGTCTTTCATTCGATTTTCAAAAACGCGTTAAAAAAAATCCCTTTTTAACTTAGAACTCAATAGATGGCTTTCGCGGAATTTAACAGATCCAAACACAAAACGCCCTCTTCTCAGTCTGGTTGAACTAATTTTAAACATTTACTTTTTTAAAGAAGTTATCTAATATAAAAAAAAATATGTCCTTCAGTAAAATGTCACCGGGATGTTTAAAAAAAACATTATTGTCTAGAAGATGGACCTGAATTGCTGATGCTGTATTTTATAAGAGGAATAGCGTAGGTATGTACCACACTCATTACTGCGGTTAGTTCGATTGGTGGGCACCACAGCTTGGTATGAAGACAAGTGCGATAGTTTTGTAGCAGTTTCCAAAGTTCTTGGAGCTGTAAAATAAACTTCGAAAAGCGTTGTATGAAAACACTAGGATTGTTATCTATAGTAAAACGATTTCAAATTGTTGTTTGCTTTTATGTTTTAAAGCATTCACTGCCCAGATGCGCGCTACCGGAAGAAGTGTGTCCATGTCTATGTGCGTCATAGGCAATGAAAGTGCTATAACTCTTATAATTATTTTGTGAATATAGGTAATTAGTTTTTCACATCAATTGTCAACGTTTGAAGCGTCTTAAAAATCATAAAGTTCGGAAAATAGAACCACAAATTATCTTCTATTTCACCACAAACATTTTATTTTTATTTATTTATTATAATAAGTTCACAAAGCAGTTTACAATCAAATTTATACACTTTTTATTAGAGTTACAGTAGTAAACCAAATTGTAGACCTAGATGTAAACTTATTAAGATTAGAAAAGTGTAAAAATCTTCCATTTTCACCACCAATTTTCCATTTTCTAATTCGCACCCCGACAGTACCACCTAACTTAAATTACGCCATTACGCCGCACATAATACTGGTAATACCAGTAATGCCTAGTACCTACGTCACAATGAACGCATTAGGGTTGCCCAATGAAGCAGTCACAAGGATCACTTGATTTCCCCAAGCGCGTGATCCGGCGAGTCTTACCCTTCTGGCAATCCGTAATTACTGGCAAATTAGGATTTATTACGAAGATATTGTGGCATTTTGGAATATTTTTATCAGGCCGATAAGCATGACAAATAGGGTTCGAAATCCTCCCTTAGGATTGGAGTTTTAGGAGAAGAATCTATAAATCGGTTAGTGAAAAACCTGGGTTGAGATAAAATGCCTATCAACGAATTTTTATACTTAGTTACCTACTTTAAGTTTCAAGGCGGTGGCATGGCGGCTCGGCGTGTACCTTAATCGATGACTGAATGGTTTTTTACTATTGATGCGTGGTTTATGTTTTTAGAATGTTTCTATATGATTTGTAAACATAATTAATGATTTTATCGGGTACTTATCGCGTACCGTTTGTTATTATTTCCCCTATGTTTCTACCGCGTTACAGCGAAAGGAAAAGAAGAAACAAAAGGTACGTGATAAATACCCGATAAAATCATCTATGTTTCAATGTGGTGGCGGACACTCTTTATTACCTCCAAGCATCAAAACGGCTAAAGCGATTTTGATAAATGATGTATCAAAATACATGCCAAGTCTTTTATCGGGTTCTTAGCTAAATTTTGTTGGCGTTTTCCCTCTCATTTGGCATAAAAAAGTGAAAATGCGAGGACTAAGTCTGGTTTTTCATCGTTTTCAATTTATCTCTTGTTTAAATAAACAAGTAAAACTGCATCATAAAATGTTCCTGTGTCTTATGTCTATGTTGAAATAAATGTTTTCTATTCTATATTGCAGAGACAACGTAATGGCCGATAAAAACAATGTAAAACCTAAATCTAACGAGGCCTCTTACTGCCTCAATAAATTACAGGATATAGCCTATTTACAGAACAACGATCGCAATTACGGCTGAAAATAAACCCAACCCGCATTAAAGTTGTCACCTTTTGGTTTTCACTCTAAAATAGGAGTCAATTCTCGAAATACCGACAAGGTGGTCACCGAGCAAATTTTACTACAATCTGAAAGCCCCCGACGACAATTTTAGTTTACTCTCAAAACATCGAAACCGCTGACACTGCCCGGCACGGTGGGTTGGTGCGACATTTGAGTGTACCTATGAAAATTGTAGGCAGCCGAAAGTGTTTTGTCTACTTGTCGGCATGCCGGCGACTTCGGTGGGTGTATAGACTCTTATGAACTCAGCCCGGCGCGGTGTATTATTTTTGTGGTACGGTGGATTGGTGCGACATATCAGTGTACCTATGAACATGGCAGAATACAGTGTTTTGTCTACTTGTGGATATGCCGGCGACTTCGGTGGGTGTGTAGACTCTTATGGACTCAGCCCGGCGCGGTGTATTATTTATTGTTGTACGGTGCATTGGTGCGACATTTCAGTGTACCTATGAACATGGCAGCCTACAGTGTTTTGTCTACTTTTGGGTATGCCGGCGACTTCGGTGGGTGTGTAGACTCTTATGGACTCAGCCCGGCGCGGTGTATTATTTATTGTGGTACGGTGGATTGGTGCGACATTTCAGTGTACCTATGAACATGTCAGCCGTATTTTGTCTCGTATTTTGCCAAGGACACTGCCAATGAAAGAAAGAAAAGAAAATATTTTATTTTCCTTAAAAACTACTACACAGAACGAGAACTTATGCTGCAAAATAATACTATATACAATTCTTTTAATCTGTGCGCAGCAGGGTTTGAGGCAAATATGGCCTCCACTCAGCGTTGGGCTGGATGAACACCCAGCGCTGGTTTTCAGTGAGGGCCATAGGCGTTACATCACGACCGTCTGGTCAATGACGTCATCTTTTTAATAAGACAAAAATACTGGAGGCGAAAAGAACTCCATATTTTTTCAAAGTCAGGTATTTAGGAGGCTAAGCTTTCGCAAACTATTAAATATAATTATTAAATAGGAAATTGAATTATTCAAAGATTTAAGATTTTATTGTGAGATAGATTATCTCTGTAGCAAAACTTAAAAGGAAATTTGCTTCTGTAAGCATAATATTTTGTTGTTTTCCTTATTCACTACCAAGAATCCCTTAAAAGCTGACAAACCGTTCAGTACCGATCGACGATAATTCCGATTTTTTCCGCATCACACTATTACCAATGGATTTGAGTAGCTTACATGGTGCACAGAATAAAATATACAGTGATCGATAAGTTCCACTCCCATTTCTGCTCACACGGTACACTGCTGCATATAAGAGAGAGAGTATAATTATATATTCCGTAATTCGTATTCCGTTTTTCTAAGTGTAAATTTATTGTATTTATGGAAATAAAGAGTTTTTGATTTGATTTGATTTGATCCGCCCATAAAGTTTCCGACCGAAAATTTATAAAGAAAACGTAATACTACTCAAAAATAATACTCGAAAACTACAAAAAATCGAGGAAGGTTATTCTCGGGTGACCCTGGGGGTGAGGCAATCATTTTATTTATGACGTCACTGTTTGGTCCACCCTGTCTATAGGATTTATTTTTTTATATTTTTTTACAAATTTTAGAAAAAGTTACAGTTATGTTTACACGATAAGGTCTTGATTAATAAAACATGCATGATATGATACTGATGGCTAATTTCAAGTTTCCACATATATTTACTAAAAACGTAGGTAAAAATCAATGGACGACGATATTATAGAAAGTATATTTTTATAGGGAATTTTGCTTAACTACAAACAAAAAGATAAAATCACAAAAAGTTTAATTAAATTAGAAAAAGGTGATTAAATAATACAATCTATCTAACATATAGGTACCTAATAGGCTAATTAGAAAATATAATCCTTAGTATAATATTAGGTTATTATAATATTAGTGTGAAGTTTTTTAAATCGATAACTTTAGATATCTGTAGGATTGTTATGTTACGTATATTAACTTTCTTTCACTTTGGTATAGGTACCTAAGTATAGGCAAATATGCAATCCCATTTTTAATGTTATACTTTCATATGACTTCGTTCTTAATATTTCGAATCTAAAGCTTTATTCATACAGTTCATTTTACCTTGCATTATACATCAAGTGAATTAAATAACAGCAAAAATCTCGAAACGTCCCGGAAATTATCCCTTCGTAACCGGAAATCGGACAGTGGATTGCGTGGGGGAAAATGTTAAAAATGTTATTTGTCGGATGCTCTTCAAATAAATAATAAGAGCATTACCATAACTCTTTTCTTTCTAGTCTCTTACAAAACGAAACTATTATTTTTCATTCTACATAATACCTACGCAGGTACATAACCAGCGTAGGTACTTATAGTTAGAACTAAATATTGTCATCGTTTAAGTAGCTATAATAACAAAAAAACTTTTATAACAAAGTCGTTAAATCCTGTGACATAAAAAATAAATCAGTTATTGAAGCTAAATTTATAAACTACTAGCTGACCTGGCGAACTTCGTACCGCTCTCACCTTTTAAACCTTTCCTCTAAAATGATCCGCCATTTATTGAATTCATTTGTTACAAAAAATGTGATAAATGAAGAACCGCTCGACCGATTTTGTGCAAACTTCACATAAATCATCTACTAAATAGTCTGAACAAAGCCTAAACATTTGGTTTGGATAGGTGAGCCCGTTCTTGAGTTATAAAATCACAACGAAAAGTGGCATTGATTTTTATATATATTGATTTGTTAAGTACTATTTTTGGTTCCACCAGAAAACCAGCGCTACCTTGCAATAAGTGCAATAATAAGGTAGCATTAGCTCAGGTGGAACCCTTTGACCTGCGACCTACACTTTTTATAGGGTAGCTCACCTACCCTTTATAAAGTGCCTATTAATATGGTTGTACCTGCTAATTAATGCTGTGCCTGGTAGGTCTCATCCACCTACCTCCATAGCTTTGACACCTCAGTGTCCTGTATTCCGTTACATGGTACTTACCTACCTACAAAGTCAATATCTACATACATATCTTTGCTATTAGCTTTATTAAGTTGTCAATTAATTTGTTCTTGTCCTGTTGTCTCTTTCCATCTCTAGTTCCGTTGGTTTAGCCCTTTAAGTGAGTGAGTGGGTAGGTACATACCTACTCCTTCTAATATTACCTATTTCATTTCTGTAATAGATACTGTATTGCAGGTTTCATTAATTGCTTGTTAGTTATGTACATTCTATTTACGTATGTTCTGTGCTGTATCAGAGTTGTGTTTGTCAATAAATGTTTCTCTATCTAGGTATCTATCTATTTACTATTTATAAAACACACAACACTATTTACTCTAACCGTAAGCCTCACAGGGTCTTGTGACTATAATGGTTCCGGAAGAATATCAGCGCCTTTCTACTCCTGAGTGGTAAGGCATTTATGCTGAGCCAAGACCTTTTTGCTGCTGTAAGTTGCTGCTGTAAAACACAGTACTGACTCTCCTTTTTTGGTAATTTTTTTGTGTAATTGCTTTTTTAAGTTAATTATGTAATATTTTTTATGTCTGCATAGTACTGTGTTAGACGTGTTAATACCAATAAATGATTGTCTTTGTTTATTTAAATAAACGGCTTTCTTCTATAAATGCTGCATATTTTTTCATTTTTTAAACTTTTCTTTAAATTTCATAATATATGTAAGTTAACAAACCGTCCTTTGCGCATAACAGATAAAAATTTAACTATTTTTATTCACATGATTAGAATCAAATAATAAAAACAAATTAGAACTAGTATTTACACTTGAGAACTAGTATTTACAATTAAGAGCTAGTATTTACAATTGAGAATACAACAATTGAGGTACCTGTAGACTGTTGCAAAAAATGCCGCTACGCAGGTCTCGACCGAGCCTACGCTTTGCTCCCCTTGGAGCCCACGGATCTGATATATACTGAGGCTCTTAATGCTAAACTAATAAATGGGTTAATAAATATCTTAGCGTTTGATCGTAGCGACGCGTGACCCGAGAGCTGGTGAGTATCTGGCGCAGCGCATCAGCATTGCCATACAGCTGGGCAATGGAGCCAGCGTCTTGGGGACGATTGCACTGGTACTGATATGGATCAGTTGAGCTACCAGTAAATTGTTTGAAGAAACTTAAAGAAATGATGTTTCACACCACAACCCTAAGTAACACGTTATGCGATAATGTGGGTAGTAAGTCATACCTACCGTATTATACTTACTACCCACATAATCACTGTGCAAACACAACAAGAATGCAATAGTTCCGTTGACTGATTAAAAACCTCCCTTCATGTGCACTGTTTTTACTTTTTCAGCTACGTGTATGTTGCTG
This sequence comes from Eupithecia subfuscata, assembly GCA_963564075.1. Taxonomy (NCBI): domain Eukaryota; kingdom Metazoa; phylum Arthropoda; class Insecta; order Lepidoptera; family Geometridae; genus Eupithecia; species Eupithecia subfuscata. The sequence goes on from OY751106.1 coordinate 4,826,921, forward strand.
AAGTGGTGTTACTACCTACTATTATTTCAATAGTAACAAATTAGAACAGGTATTAAATTGAAACAATTGAGCTAACTGCACACTATTGCAAACAATCTACAGGTAGCTCAACTGATCCATATCAGTACCAGTTAGCTCAGTTGTTTTAATTGTAAATACTCGTTCTAATTTGTTTCTCTATTTTGATGTAATTTTCTTTGCTATAAATGTTTAAAAAAAATGGGAAGGAGTTAAGTTTTAACTCCGCTAAGGTTTGCCAATTGGCTAACCTAACCAATTGGCAGTAAGACATCACTTTTATCAATTGACCTCGATAACTAGTTAATCTCTCTAATCTACACTAACTTGCTGCTTGTTGTAAAAGTTTGTGGTCGTCTGGGCGTGGCGTAGTAAGTAAACATTTTTCTCTTCACTTATTTTTTTTTTCCACGGCCGAAAAAAGAAGATGAAGTACTTTATCAGGCTTAACAAAATACTATGTGAAAAATAGTGATACAAATAAACTAAACTACACGAGTTAACTTATGAACCTGCTTTATTTCGTAAATTTTATTAAAGATACCAATTCTGAATTCTTTTCGTAAACCTTGCTGTTCTCAGTCAGTAGGGAATTTAGGGGAGAGCGTACACTTTTACGGTATGTGTAGCCTAGGAATCTTGTTTTGGAGTTCCGTCGAACAATAGGGAATCCATTATGGATTGAAAGCATCATTCAATTCATCCACTGTACCCTATTGTCTGCCATGGCATGGCAATCTAAAACCTGAACCGTGCTTGTGAAGTTCAAAGTCCTAAGTGAAAATAAAATAAAAATTTTTATCAACTCACTGGCCCATTTTGACATTTGGTGTCATTTTTAACATTTGGTTTAATTTTTTATAAAGTCTGTCATTTTTGACATTGTTGTCCAGATACAAAATTGAGTTTACTGTTGAGTACTGTAGTTTTTATTGCTTCTCTTTGGTTTCCTTCTCTCTCAGGGGGGAAAACTGGAACGCGAAAAATCATCGAGGGGGAAAACTGGAATTTGAAAAAAAATATTCCAGTTTTCCCCCTTGAAAATTTTCTCAAGGCGGAAAACTGGACTCAAAAAAATGAATTCCAGTTTTCCCCCTTACCCCTTAAGGGAGAAAATTGGAATAACGCATTTTTTATAGGTTCATGTTGTAATTTCTTTAGGACTACTGGGATATTTAATAATGAAAGAAAATAAGGTGCCTAAAATAAGGCTTACAACTGCTAGGCTACATCGGCTAGTCAACTACTGGACCATGGTATTGGCTGTTGATTACGATGATGATGAATGACACTTTAAGGGTTTCGTTTGGTAAAACTCCTTTGATAACAACGAGCCATTATTTTTTTTAAAACGAACAGTGCAACAGAAGCTCAAGCTTGGCGGTTTTATTTTTAATTATACTTCGCATGCCGCCTCAGTCGGTTAATAAGCTCTCTTCCAACAACCAGACAGACAGACACACAAAGGTGCCGTAAACAATAGCGAGAGAATCCCCACAAAGCATGTCATAGGCACTGCGAGAAAATACCATTAAGGACTTACAGCTGCTATAAAACTTATTGTCACGACTCAAGACTCATTTTCGTTTGTCAGGGTTCATTTTAGATTGTGATGGGCACTTAGGAAAACAATAAAGATTGAAAGTGGCATTTTTTCCTCATATCCAATTTATTTATGCATTTTATGGGTGTTCGAGAATGGGGTGCTATAAGAGTGTTTGCAGACGACGCGTATTTTTAGCGTCTATGAATTTTGATACTTGTTTACTTATAAGAAAGCTCTATTGGCCTGGTGGGGGGATGTCCTGATTTATCAGAGACGACCTCTGTGGCGCAGCGGGCGAAGGTCCGCCTGCGACGCAGGAGGTTGCGGGTTCGATTCCCGCCTCGGGATAAATGTGTTCTGGACGTTTTCTATGTATAATAAAAAATATTTATCTATGTATGTAGTGAATTGTGATAAGTATATCAGTTATCTTGTACCCATAACACAAGCTCTGCTTAGCTTGGGGCTAGACTGTGTGAATTGTCCATCATTATTTATTTATTTACCAAACAGCAATCAAAAACGGCCGCGTATAAATTTTATTAAACTATAAGATTATCTTTTTTATATTTGTTCCAGATAAATTCTAATAAAATAAATCTAGGTTCTAGAAAAACATCCAGGACACCTTCACTATCCATTTGGAGCTTTTGGCACAATATTGAGGTTTGAAGTCCGAAATTATGTGTCGAAAACACGGGTGAAGAGACCAAGGCATCTCTTGATCACTTCGCAATTGTATGAAATTATATAAATTATTTTCTTATTGAAAAAGCTTACTATACTGTGAATGATTTTTTAACTGAAAATTTGGTTTCATTTGACTGTTTTATTCATCTATTGACATCATCATTATCTATATTTTTTTGCAGTTTTAATTTAATTTGACTAATTAAGTTAAAAGTATAATTTGGACATTAATTTCCTGACATTTGTTTAACTTAGAACGATGATTCGACCTCTGTTTAATTAATGCATGTTCCATTTTAGTAAAATACCTATAATATGTTATTTTTATAAATTCTAGAAACCAATATTTATAGTAATAATCAATGTTTGTATGCTCAAGTAGCAGAATCTAGCGATCTAGACTAACTTCAAATAACTGACTGTATCTACCTGATTCACAAACAAATAATCAAATTACTGAATTACTGAAAAACTACTCTGGACGAGTGGTATTTTGTCCCGTCGAAGTTTGCGACAGCGGTAAAAGGCAGTACGCAATATGCAGCGTACTGCGTGTTGATTAAAAGACCAATGCTCAAGGAAAAATCTCGCCCGCTCAAACTTTGGCCCACGGCGCTATGTCCACATTTTGAAATGGTAAAAGACAACTCGCTTGATTTTAAATGGTTCGAACCAAAATGGCAAGAACGGGCCAGCAGTTCCAATCTGTAACACCTCTAGTCGATCTGAAGCTCAACGTCATAATGACGGTTCTTTACGATTTATTATATCTTACGTTGGTGCTTTGAGCAAACATTAAGTTTTATGTTTAATGCGATAGTTTTCATAAACTTATCGTAGATAAGCCGAAAGAACGGAGTATAATCTATGACACCGAAATAAATAGTACCTAAGTACCTATATGTTACGTCTTTCTAAATAATAGAGATAAAGCTCCTTTTACTTTCTTAATTTTATTCATTTTGTGCAAGAAATCCTAACATACCAAAGACGGCGGGTTGCTGATAGGTTGACGAAACACTGTCGGCTGCCTACCAATACTTACCTACGCTCAAATGTCGTACCAACCTGAAAACCTATGTCGGCGACTGTATAGACTCCATTATTCTGACGTCACAAAGTAGGTAAGTATTATAATTTTATTTAATAAAAGGCGTAAGATTACTTACCTACACAAAATTAAGGTTTGTGAGCAAAATGTTCACTAAAAATATTATTTACAGTAACAAAATAAGTATCTAGAATATCGCGCACTCAAAAACTTAATTTGCAATTTGACGATCAAATAAACAGAGATGATGTTGTATCGTATCTTATATAACAAAGTAGTTAAGGGGCAGAATATTTTTTTAAATCTAAATAAAATCATGCTTTGAATGGAACTTAATTAATTGTCTTTGAATATGTTTCAATGATTAATTAGTCATTTAACAGGTTACTATTATTCAATTGATTATGCCTAATATATAATTAGACCCAGAGTTATACCTACATTCGTCTATTTAAAAAAAAACTTTATTCACAAGGAAAATTACAATCTATTAATAGAAATAAATTAGAACTAATATTTACAATTGAGCTAACTGCAGACTGTTGCAAACAATCTACAGGTCTCAACTGATAAAAGAGAAATACTTATAAAATTGAGTTTTTTTATCCGGCAATACCGTATGAAGGTGTAGGCCGAAGTCAATTGTAAAAAATTTTAACTATCATAATTTTCGTAGGTCCTTAATTGGCACAACAGCCTCTTATACCTTCTGGCCCTTAATAAGCTCCTTTCACACAATCTAAATTTCAATAACATTTAGATACTTATTTTTTATTTTGTGGTCTGTTTTATTCCCCAAAGGCATCTCTAGTCAGAAATTCACAATTTGATCTCATGTATTTTACACGTTATTTTTATGTCTGTAAAAATTGTTTTGCTAAAATAAATCCCTGGATTATACTTATAGGATTACGTAGATGCCTACTGATTTGATCTGTAGAATAATAAAAGTTTTAGGTTTACTGGAGCACTAAAAATAGTATGGGCATTAGGCACTACCCAATGGCCATCATACCTAAGGTGGGTCATTACAGCGGGGCAATGAAGCTGGTGTCATGGGGACGCTTCCGATTGGGTCAGTTGGGCTACCTCCAGATTGTTAGAATCCAACAGTCTTGGGTTAGAATCATTTGTTTAGTAACTAACATGATTTATATAAACCAATGACACTAGTTACTTAATATTAAAAAAACATCATTTAACTGATAAGTTCCAATAATCATAAAAATTGTAAAACATTGTATAAAATAAATCAGCAAGATGATGAATATTAAACATGGAAAATTAAATAGTTTTCGAACAATGAGGCAAATAAATAAATTAATTGAAATAATAAATAAAATTTTCATAATATTCAAATAATTATTACTAATTAAAATAATATTAATAACAAGACAAAATTTATAATTTTAGAAACCCGCTGACATTTATTGGCTAAACAAGTTTTCATGAAACATAGCTAAGAACACTCGGGATCAAATTATCTATGACACAAAAAAAAAACAAAACGAAAATCGGTTCATCCGTTTGGGAGCTACGATACCACAGACAGATACACAGATACACCGAGACAGACACGTCAAACTTATAACACCTCTCTCTTTTTGCGTCGGGGGTTAAAAAGAAACAGGTATTCTTTCAGTCATCATCACTCTCGCAAAACCTCAGGCATACCAACATTAAACTCTACCATTTGTCTGCGAAGATTTTACTCATTGATAAAAAGTATGATAAAATATGTCTATGACAACTATCAAATGACATCTATCATCTGTTTTTTATGAATAGAAAACACATTCGGAGAATAGACATACAAGTAAATAGACATACAGGTAAATAGACAGTTGGAGAATAGACAAGGTACATGGAAATTCTTAGAATTTTCTGTGTTAAGAGAATCACAACTAATAGATACAAATTGCGCAAAATTAAAGAGATCTTACGAGGCCTATGTCCAGCATTGGACGTTGATCGGTTGACAAAGATGATGATGATATTTGGGTTACTACACAATAACCAGGTAGGTATGTAAACGTAGTAACCATCTAGTAACATTAAGGCGCATCCGACCCACATCAGCGCCACCACCTATTTTATGTAAACGAATGAATTTTCAAAAATAGAACTTGCAGTTTGTGATACCTATCATAAGCTTATTTTTAATGCCTCTGTAAAAGTTTATTTTGTACTAGCTTCTGCCCGCGGCTTCGCATGCATATTTTCGGTATAATAAGTAGCCTATTATCTAAGTTTGGCGTACTCCAAATTTCATCTTGATCTGTTCAATGGTTTTGGAAGATCCTAGGTAACAAAAATTCAAATTTAACAAACTTTCGGCTTTATAATATTAGTAGGATAGTGTAGGCAGAGATGCGAAGTTGCTCTTTTTGGCCACGATGGTGAGCAAAAAGAGGGAGAACTTCATAAAATAAAGGGCTTAGGGTAAAAATGTCACCGGGTAAAATTGTCATCGTAAAAATTTAGTGTAACTTTGTCATCGCTCAAATTATTTTAATATGTTTAGGGTAAGTTTGTCACTGACTACTCTTAAACTGCTACAGTACAGTTAGCGAAATAGTGATAGACCTTTAAATGTAAACTAACATGCCCAGTTATTTAATTTGTATCATTAAAACTAGACTTCTTGCTCTACATGAATGATAGAAAATTACATAAATAAGTAAATAAAAAATAAATTCAACGTCACCTTCCTCTAGAAGGTAAATAATCTATCAGCACGTCATAATTATATCCCCTGTTATTTATTACTATTATTTATTATAATTCCTAGATTTGACAAATAAAATTAATAAAACCTGTTCATAACTAGTTTTATCATAACATTGTTAATCAAGGTAATTCTCAAAGCAAAACCAAGAGGTCGTTTGAGTAGAGACAGATATACATACCTTTGTACCTCACTGGCCTCTTAGTGCGTCAGCTCTCGTACTCCTCGACTCAAGTACTCTCCCCTAAGAGGCAGCTAAAGCTTGCTACACACTAGGGTAGTGGTTGAATACAAGCTGGAACCCTGTCAAGTGGTCTAGTGATCGTCTGGTGACTAGTGGTTTGACGACGCTCTGGTGCCAAGAAGAGATGCGGTATCGATGGGTATTATTATTGTATGCCACTAGCTGGAGGCCCAAACATACTCCAACGTTTCTCAGAAAATTAGATCAAAATATTCAAAACACTGCGGAATGCTATTGCATTTCGTAAAATTATTACAAAATATTGTATTGTTCATTTCAAAATTACAAACTATTAACCAACTTAATTAAGATTTCTCTGTAAGTGAATTTTAGTTCGAGAAATAAATGATCATAAACCAGAAAATTTTATATTTTGATTTTACTAAAGATTTGCTAGGTTTACCTTCGATGTTTTGTGAAATCTTTTTTATCAGTATATTAAATAGATTTTCAAAGTTTACAACATCTTTATTCACAAAGAAAATTATACCAGTATTTACAATTGAAACAATTGAGCTAACTGCCTACTGTTGCAAACAGTCTACAGGTAGCTCAACTGATCCATATCAACACCAGTCGGAAGCGTCTCCAAGACACATCACTATGGAATAACGAACACCTCTTTGGATCTTCTTTCATCTTATTTGAGTGATAGGATACAAAGAGTTGTCATCAATGGGAAACGGTCTTCAGGGTCTGTAGTTACAATGGGTGTACCGCAGGGTTCTATTCTCGGTCCTTTCCTATTTTTAGTTTATATTAACGACCTGCCTCATCTTGTCAAGAATAATCACGAGATTGTATTGTTTGCTGTAGATACTTCATTAATTTTTAAAATGAAACGACAAAACACAAATTTCGACGATGTGAATAATGCAATCTCAAAAGTAGTCCATTGGTTTAATGTCAATAATCTTTTGCTAAACGAAACCAAAACAAAATTTATTAGATTTATCCTACCTAATGTTAAACAAGTGAAGGCTGATGTAAAAGTTAAAGGAAAAACATTAGAAATAGTAGAAAGTACTGTATTCTTAGGAATCACCTTAGATAATAAACTTCAATGGGGCCCACACATAGATAAGCTATCGAAGAGACTTAGTTCTGCAGCGTAAGTAGTCAAAAAAAACCGTCGTCTTACAGACGTGGATACATCTAGACTTGTTTATTTCAGCTACTTCCATAGTATTATGTCTTATGGTATACTGCTGTGGGGGAACGCTGCAGATATTAACACCGTATTTGTGCTGCAGAAGAGGGCTGTTCGTGCAATCTATAATATGGGTCAGAGAATCCCTGCGTGATAAATTCAAAGAAATAAACATAATGACAGTACCATGTCAATATATTTATGAAAACTTGTTGTACACTCATAGAAATATAAGTCTGTTCCCTAAAAATAGCGATAAACATAATTTGAATACCAGAAACAAACATAAGCTCGCTGTGCCCACAACTAGGCTACACAAAATTAAAATATCTTTTAAAGGGCAATGTATACGCTTCTACAACAAAACTCCTAGTGAGTTGCAAAAATTATCAATTCAAACAAATTGTTACAACCTTGCTGTGCAAAAAGGCTTACCTACTATAAAATATCAGGCTAAAGGTTTCTTCGTCGCTTCTTTACTTTAGTCTACATACCGAAGCGACAGAAATCAAAAGATATCACTTTATTTTCATGTCAGTGTTTAGTTTTATAATTTGGCCTTTTCTAAGTGTACATTTATTGTATTTATGGAAATAAAGAGTTTTTGATTTTGATTTTGAGACGCTGGCTGAATTAATTAGATAGGATAAGATAAAAGTAAGGTTTAATAAATATGTCTGCCTAGAATTCTCGATGATAATTTTATACGGCGATCACAAATCATCAATTTTGGTGCTTGCTATTTGCCCAGTAGGCACCAATATTATTAATCAGTGGCCGCCTATCACTCATACTAAGCGGTTCTCCTCTACCTTTATTTATATGGTCTGATTCCAATTTTATTCTATTTATTTCTATGTAATTTGATTTAATTTAATTTCATGATCTTACCAAACTTCTTGAAGAGTCCACTGGTGATCGGAATGCTGGCTTCTATTTCAGTCAACGAATTAGCATTGCCATTCAACGTGGCAATGCTGCAAGCATTCTGGGCACTCTGCCTTTTGGTGACGGCTTAGATATTTAAGAAATAGATAAACGTGTATATACTAGTTGTTATTGTTTTATTCTGTTAATGTAATTTTCTATGTGCTAAATAAATATGCCGAGATTTTATGTTATTTAATTTTAAATGATTTAATTTGATCGAATTTAAATTAAATTAAATGTAATAGGTAGACCAAGAATATTAACATTTAGTAAAAAATATATTTCAGCTACTAACAAATTATGGATCACAGTTATCTCAAATAAACGAATTTTAATTTAATTTAATTCATGATTCGTACCGCTAAGGTTTGGAACTCGCTGCTTGCTTCAGTTTGGCCGGCCAACTATGTACTATCTATCTAGACCTTAGCAATACATCATCAGCTACATCGTTACTTCAGGTGAGTTTGTTGTCAAACGAAGCTTTTCGTGAATAGATCAGAAAGGCTAGAACTTGCTCGTCTGCAATGAGCCTTAGACGCTGTCTAAAATAGTTATCATACTCCTATAAAGTTATAACGTAGGTGTAACCACACTATAGGATTAGCTCAACTCTAAGGCACGTACAGACTAAAGTTATTATTTTAATAGACTATTACTTTGATCATCGTATTTAGAATAACGGCGTGGGGTGAAACAGTGTTGTGAGAGTTGGTGGAAACTTTGCTCAAACTATACGAAATAGGTTATGAAAAAGAAATAAATTTAGAAGGAGTATGTAATGGGAGGCCCTTCTCCAACTGTGGGATCTAGCGGGCTGATAAAATATTGTAGTAAAACTTGCAACGTGGTTTTAAAATAATGAGATATCATGCCCCCTTAAAACTACTTTTATTAAAAACTTTAAAAAATTATCTGAGCGTTTGGTCGAAGCGACGCGTGACCTGAGAGTTGGTGAGGACCTGGCGCAGCGCATCAGCATTGCCATACAGCGGGGCAATGCAGCCGGCGTCTCTTAAACAATTTCGACTCCTATATTGATATCGATCAGTTGAGCTACCTGTAAATTGTTTGCAACAGTCAGCAGTTAGCTCAATTGTAAATACTAGTTCTATTTTGTTTCTATTATTTGATTGTAACTTTCTTTGTTATTACGTAATCTTAGAATAAGTCCTCTCCAACTCCGCATTACCATGGAGATTTCTCTTCTCATTGAAATCAAAGATATCTACAACGATATCTCAATGTTTCATTCAACCTTCTTATTCCGACTGGCCCTACAAACTTTTAATAAACTTGTAGTCGGTAGGCATACCGCTGAGTGGTGGAGTCTCCCTTACTCGAATATTAGACAGTGTTGCGCGGGACAAAGCAGTGGAGTGGCCCTTGGAGAAGCCTTTGTTATCTGTGAGGCTGGTGATGTCTCTGCCTTATGGTGCAAGTTGCTGAAGATTCTCTGACATAAAGTTATGTTTATAGTGCATAAGTACTAACTCACTAATTCACCTACCGCATCTGCGGTATGTGAATTAGTGAGTTTGATAAATACAATACATTTGCTTCTCTACTTTTATTTTTTTAAGTATTTTATTCTCTACGAGCTTTAAGTCAACTTCTGCGTTTGGATGGAATCGTCTTCTTCATTAGCTTGTTTACTACCTCATTTATTATTAACTAGATCCTGGCGGCGACTTCACTGCTATTGTTCCGGGATAAAAAATAGTCAATGAATATAATATTGCAAGATAACAACGATATAGGTAATTAAACATTAAAACCTTATAAGGTTATTTGTATCACATGGAAACTGAACTGAGTTCTGGGATAAAACTAGCCTATAATTTTATTCCACGTCTAACCATACATCTGAGAAAATATTCAACCTGATTTGTTCAGCAGTTTTAGTGTGCTAATAATAGCAGAAGCTATTAATGTGTAAAAAAGTTCCTTAATAATGGTATTCTATGAAAACTAATATTACAGCTAAGCTTTACAATAAGGTGTCTGTATGTCTAAAATAACTATGAACAGCTGCTAAAGGTTAATTTATCCTCAAATTCGTCTTTCTTATAACTCAGACCAATGTAAGAACCAACAGGAGGCGCTGGTCTCTGTAAAACCACACAAGATTGCTTTTGTACAGCGACCGTGTGCCTCAAGTGCCTCAGAGACTTTGTCTATGATTGTTCTTACATCAACGCTATCTTCACTTGAAATCGACTACGAAGCATTTTATTACTTACCTGAGATTATTCCGCGGCTTCTTTTACTAGGTAATTGGTATTTAAAAAACAACTTCTTCAACGTTTATGTTACCCCAGTAAGTCTTATTCAGTCAGGTACCTACCATATTTTACTTTGACTGTTTTTCTGTGTGATAGTGTGATTCACTATCACACATAAACAAGTTTATATATAATTAATCTTTATTCACGAAGAAAATTATACTAGTACAATACAATACAATACAATACAAAATGCTTTATTGTACACCATAAAAATAACATTACAGGAGACATTACATAAGACAAGTACAATGGGCGGCCTTATCGCTTAGAAGCGATCTCTTCCAGGCAACCTTAGTATTTACAATTGAAACAATTGAGCCAACTGCTGACTGTTGCAAACAGTCTACAGATAGCTCAACTGATCCATATCAACACCAGTCGGAATCGTCCCCAAGACGCTGGCTGCATTGCCACTCTGTATGGCAATGCTGATACGCTGTGCCAGATATTCACCAGCTCTCGGGTCACGCGTCGCTTCGACCAGACGCTCAGATAGTTTTTTGAAAACCCGAAGAGCCTCGGTACCCCACGGACCTAGGGTCTCGACTCCAAGGGGAGCAAATGTTTATACAAGTTTATTAGTTATAATATTACTATTAGGACTATTTTAGCAATTAGTTTTAATATTACTTTCACTGCTTATAAGTGTGATAGTGTGATTCACTATCACACTTATAAACAGTGAAAGTAATGTTATAACTAATATTATAAATGCGATAGTTTGGATGGATATCCATCCATCCAAGCCATCCCGTTGGATGGCTGCTTGTTACCTCTTCTCTCTCCTTAAAATTAGTGAACAAATTGAGCTGAAATTGCAAATGTGTAAACAAACATGATATCAGTTCCCATGGGATAGAAATAACCTTCAAACGTTTCTATAGGAAATGCGTGCGCACGGGCAAAAACTGGTCTATCATTTAACGACTCAGTTTCACCAGAATCAGACCTAAACCGAACAAGGAGATCAAACGTACATTTAGGTAATACTTCTAAAATGAGGATATGATACGTGAGTTTCTCTAGAGATTAATCTACTTGATACCTACCAATGAATCTACTATTATATAACCCAACATCCAACCTAATCCGTAGCCAGACTATTTCTGCGATTCTGAGCTGCCTCAAAATATTCATATTCCAGCGTCCGATGCCAATTCCAATATGCCCCGAATCTAACTGAGATTCCTCTGTTATTTAAACAAGATACTACCTACAAATCCAATTCACCCTTACCCTTATTAGAAGCGACTGACACCAGTCCCGATCAACAAAAGGGCACAGGCGAGCCACTGATTGGTTTATACATTTTAGTTATAACTAACATCTCGCCCTGGCTTCGCACGGGTAGCAGATAATATTAAAATATCGCATTCACTGCCCAGCCTCAGCGGTGCGGTAGCCCCGCTACACGGGGCTTTGGGAGAATATTTGCGTCTTGGGCAATGAAGGTGTTAGTTTAAACTAAACTAACACTTTCAGTTTAGTCTTTTTACAGTCGTGCTTAGAGTCAGCAGCAAATAATGTTAAGAAAAAATACTAAAATCTGCTAAGAGTCGAGATAAAACTTAACAATATTTATTGAAGAAAGGATGAAGTACCAAGTATTGTGTTTCAAAATCAACAAGCTAATTTTAGGTTAAGTACTCCGGGATTGCTTATCTTTTCGATAAATAATAAAAAAAAACTTGAGAGGTGTCAAGGGACACCCAGATGGAACGAAGTTCCTTTCGATTAATCTCGCGTCCTCGCGTCATCTTCAGTGAAGCCGCAGAAAACTGATATATCCCGCTCACTCCAATGATACGTTGCGCGAGGGAGCGGAAAGCACGATTGTTCGAATTGAAGCGCACCTCGGCTCAACTCGGCTGCGGTCGTCGCTTCGGTTCTCCTCGGTTCTCTTCGTCAAAATATGTCGTTACAACTTTTCGTAAGAATTTTTTCCGTCCCCCCTTTCACAACGCGCGATAAGGAACTTCGTTCCAATAAGAAAAAAGCCATGAACTTTTATTGTTATTATAAAACTTTGCTATGATTTTCATTAACATAATTCTAATAGCTTAGGTAGGTGGCGCTCTATTGGTTTATTATGGACTCTTCTCAACATCGGTATCGTTTTAGTTCAGCCACTATAACCAAAACCTTGATAATTATACACTTACCAAATATACAAATAAAACTTCCCCGTGAATAACTCCACTGGTGAAAACACATAAAAATCCATTTTGAATGTAATCAGGTTAACTACAAACCTTGTTAACTTAACCCTCTTACATTCATAATCTATTCGTCAAACTACGAAAGTATTACACCATAAAAATCCTTCGGCAGGTAGTTTTTGAGTTTATCACGTTCAAACGGACAGACAGGAAGAAACGACGACGAGGGACTTTATTTTATTATGTAGTGATTGTCACAGATTTATATAGCGAAATTGGGTCAGACAATTGGAGCTTGTCAATTAATGAAAATGCTGTGAAATGCATAAGTATTCCCCATCTGATGAAAATGAGCTTTTCGTTTGAAGTGGGATTTTTCTTGTGGATTTTTATTGCGAGTAGATTGAACTGGCTTTGGTAATCAACCTTGCCTTTTGATTTTTGTAGATACTATCTACCCATTTCTGATTGGTGGGTGTAGTACGGTGAAGATTTGTTATAGAGTTATAAATATATACTATAAAAATATATTATAATATAAATATATATTAAATAATATAATACGAGTTATCACAGTTACAACTAGTATTTTCAATTGGAATGTGATTCCGATGTTCGCGTCCGATGTTAATTAATAAACGATGTTCGGAAGCTGGAACTAACTGCTGCGTGTTGCAAACAATGTAGAAGTAGCTCAACTGATCTTAATCACTAACAGGCGGTAGCGTCTCCAAGACACTGGCTGCATTACACTTATTAACGTACTTCCTTCTAATATTTTAAAGACGAAAGTTTTTGCTGCTGTGCTGTTGAGCTGTAGTGAAGATGTTCGATCGAAGAGAACAATAAAACTACTGAATAGAAGTAAAGATGAAAATAAAGATCTGGACCTAAGATATTATATACGCTACTTTTCATTCCAAAAACGCCTGCCAAGCCGCAGTGTTTTTATAAAGATACGCTGTGTAGATTTATGCACTCAGTACATACCTTACCTATAGCACTTATCTATCGCAAGATAGTCCCCTGAACAAAAGCAGCAAGATCAAAACAAAGTTTTCCATTAGTCTGGTCGTGGGTCATTTCAAGAATCACTTTCAGAATTCTAAGGTAAATAATGGGACGAGCATGCAAATAGAGAGGCCACAGGTGACCCGCCGGCATTTGGGTCATACTGTCCAAAATAAACATTGGCCTAATTTATGCACATCACGGGTGAAGGAGCCAGAGAACTATGTACCTACCTATCTGAGGGTCTCGGGAACTACGCAGAAACTAACCATTGCCGTGGCAAGCGTTAGTGCTACCTAACTACCTAAGAACACCATATCAGGTCACCTAGAACATAATAACGAAATCCAAATCGGTCTATCCATTTGGGAGCTACGAAGCCACGCCAAACATACACAGTAACAACCCTTTTTTTATTAGGGTTAGAAACATTATTTATATTCTTCTGAGGAATCGAATCGCCTGGCCTTCAATTTTCAACATTAGTAAAATCCTTACCTACTTACCATTGTGCTTTAAGAGGAAGTAAGAAGAAGTAAGAGCTTTTGAGGAAGTCAAAATAACGCTTTTTAAAGCCTATTGTCAAGGATTCTACACCGGGAACCTATGGATCAACTACACCAAACGGCCGCTGGAGACCCTACGTGTTCAGTACAATAACATATTTAGGATGATGTTGGGACTGCCTCGATTTTGTAGTGCATCGGGGATGTTTGCGGAATACCAGACGGATGGCTTTGCTGCCATTCTCCGTAAAAAGACGGCATCCCTGATGCGCAGGGTACGGGACAGCTCCAACACCATCCTAAAAACTATAGCTGGTAGAATCACCTCTCCCCTGTGGAAATGCTTCATGGGGAGAGTGATATAAAAATTTGTATTTAAATTGATTTGATTTAATTTTGTATTTATTTTTAGTAGATATTAGTTATAACTAACCCTAATTATAAGTTCTACCTTTACTAACAAATTATGGATTTTAGTTGTCCGAAATAAAATATTGAATTTGAATTTGAATTTAAGTACCGCTTGGTCTATTTAGGGTAGATAAAGGTATTTTTAGAACTCATATTCATTGATTATGCTCCAAAACTACTGGACCAATTTGAAAAATTATTTTACCATTAGAAGCCCACATTATTCCTGATGAACGCTAAGCTACTTTTTACCGCGGGAAATACTTCATTCCTACGGGAAAACGGGTAATAGGACAACGGGTAGTAAGAATGCAGCTAGTATTCAATATGTACGATGTTAAGTAGGTTACATATTACAGAAGCAGCTTTAACTGCAGGACCATTAAGTTTCCGAGCATAGCTCTGCGGTAACAATACAAGTTTCGAGACTGTCCAGCTCATAAACCGAACTATGCCGAACTGGAAACATGGAAAACACTCTTGGTGGTTCTCAGTACGAGGTTATTAACATACGTAACGACTTACCAGCCTGGCTGAGTAGATACTTTGGTCTGACTGTGCCAAATGGTGTAGTGACATAGTTGTGTCTACATAATAGAGTTTTATGTCATGTTTAGTAATGAGAAGAGTGTCGAACGAAGCGTTTTCAGAAATAACAAAATCGTTTGTAGTCCTAAAACTCGATAGATTGCGAATTCTTTTCATTTATCGGTATAAATTAAAAAAAATGGTTTCGCAATCTATTGAGTTTTAGGATAAAAAAACGATTTTTTCCTCTGCATTGCTTCATTGAAGAAAAATAGTCCTTCTTTTCTTACTTACAAAATAAAGAGACGCTTTACAAAAAAGAAAAAACTCTCTATAATCTCAGAAGTTCAAAGAGGGAAGAGTTCTTTTGCGAGAGAATACAGTTTGTCCTGGGATGTCATGTCAAATTATGGACAGTCTATGTAGGGCAGAATATGTAGGGTCTATGCCACTTTAATTTGACGGGCTCAAACTCAAGCGCTGTCTTTTCAGTGTGGTCAAAAAAATTATTGACATAAGTTATGGTGTCGATTCTGTTGTTTTAGGATTCCGAACTAGAAAATTTAGAAATCGTAAAATTTACGATTTCTAAATTTTCTAAGTTAGATTGACCTATAAATTATGATGTTCTATAGACAGATCCTAAAAATACCTAAATTAGAACGTGTTTGAAAATCGCAAAACTCTCCGAGTTGAGTGCTGTACTACGAGTATCAAACTGGTGTGTACAACTTTTCTGTACCCTTATGTTTTTATCCATAGGATTAAGGAGTAAAAGCTTTTACCATTTTGCCAACAAATTTTAATCATGATTAAATTAGTTGCCTTCTAAAACTAGGTAGATGTTTCTAATCCTAGCTCAAATGTAATGCAATGAATAGGGATATATACCTATTTTAATTCTATTTGACATTCCTAAATCCTAATTTAAGCAAATTTTTGCCAATTCAAAAACAACTGATTTCAGCTTAAAGTTGATAACCTGCAAAAAGACACCATGATGCAAGAACCTCTTGCAATGCATGGCAGACCATGGGGGAAACAAAGACCATTCGGACGGCCACAAACGAGATGGAAGTACGACATCAAAAAGATAGCGGGCAGCAATGGACATGAACTGCCCCAAGTAGAAGGAAATAAAAGAGTTTGAAGGATGCCTACACCTACTGGTCGACAAAAGCTAGAAAGAAGAAGAAGAAGAGTTGATAATCATAACCATAACAAATAAATACATCTTCCGTAAGGTTAAATGTTAAATTGTTTCTGAAAAGTTTGTTTGTTATCTTTAGGAAGTTTACAAAACTGTCTCAACTTTGATAATTACGTTTCCACCTACGTAGATGAAATTAAAGCAACACACAAGTCTCATGTTTCCATTTTGTATTTCCGACTTGGCCACTAAAATCCTGAACAATATCAAAGTAAATATACTCATAATTCGAAATTCGAATAACGATAGATAAATTTATAGACAGGGAAAGTCTAACGCCTGCATTGGCGAGAGGTAGGATCCTACAGTTTTTGAAGAGAGACTATCAAGGAACCAAGATCTTTTTACTTAGAGTCATTGTTAATTTTCACTATAAATTATTGTCCAAGACTAGTAATCGTTGTAAATAATAATAAATTCATTTTTATTTATGGTATAAACAGGAAAAGAGTAGCTTGTGACGAATAACCATGAGCATCTCGAGTAATAGTTTCATTACATTCGTGTTTTTAGAGCCTCCATCTATCATAATATCACCATTCATCATGCTCATAATATTATCATTATACGGTCACAAAACGACCATTTCCCAATATGCGGTAATAGAGATGATGGTGTGAAAGAGATTAATTAGTCAATCAGTGCTTACGTAGTTTTAGATAAATAAATAATGCTGGGCACAACCGCACAGTATCATCTAGCCCCAAAGTAAGCAGAGGTTGTGTATCACACCACACTAATATTAGAAATGCAAAAGATTGGATCAATGTATGGATGGATATTTGTTACCTCTTCACGCCAAAACTTCTAAACGGATCGGGCTAATGATTTGTACAGGTAATTCTAATCCTGGAATCAAATCTAAGCTACTTTTTATCCCATAAAACATTCCCATGGGATATAAATCGCGCGTGACAACGCGTGCGAAGCCGCGGGCATTAACTAGTCAGTCATATGTCACGTGTTACCCCGTGCCTCGAAAAGCATGTTCAGCCGTTGGTCCTAGACTTTGGACCTCTCTCCAGTCGTATCAGCCTGACGTGCCACCGAATTATGAGAGTGCGGGAAAAGTTAGTGCACCTTTGCTTGCAGGACATATAATGGTGAACACACTTGAGAACCATAGTATGTACTGCGCGCATGGCAAATCTCCATTGAGACTGGCTGCCGTGGCCAAAACTCGGCGAGGAGGACATCATTATCATACCTATTTAACAATATGGGCACCAGAAGACTGGTACTTGGTGACTTGGGTATACATAACACAAAAAAAAAACCGCGACGAGAATACAACCCCCTAACTTTCTGCGCCTCGGGCGGACCTGTACCAACTGAGGTGATATTTGATGCAATGCAATTGCCTATCTAATGTATTTGAAATTATTTTAAATCCCTAACTTACATTATTAATTCAATTTCATATCATAGACAGGTCCCTAGGTATTACAACGAAATATGTGGTTTCACAACGGTAAAAAAATATTTTAACAATTTAAAATTTAAACTTACGTAAATCTAACTCATTAGGGGAGGCCTATGTCCAGCACTGGACTAATATAGGCTGATGATGATGATGATGAAATCTAACAATTTATTTAATTTGTAAATTCAGCAGAAAATTAAAATCAAATAATTTAAATAAATTTGAAATCGTATTTACAGTTGGAACAATTGAGCTAACTGCTTAAATAACTTTATAATTTTTTCAAGCCTCGACTAATTAAAGCTTCAACAAGCTGATCATTTCTAGAGAATCAAAACTTATCTGCTCTTAACATAGACAAATTATTCCTACAAAACTGATCTAAGCATGGATGAAGAAATTACATCGGGGCTTTCTTGAACGAACAAAATCACCTTCGTCCTACAGTACACCTTAAGCCCTGATTTTTTTGCTAGAAAATTAGATGCTTTGTAATTTTGGGGCTGCCACACTCATATTTTGAAGATTTGCCGGGCTTTTCATCTCTGGCTAGGTAGTATATAGGCTGAACATGGTTTGTATGATGTAATTGGATCTGACTGTATCACTCATTATAAAAATGGTTGCGCGATGGGAAGGTTGCGAGATGGGAAGGTTGCGAGATGGGAAGGTTGCGAGATGGGAAGGTTGCGAGATGGCAAGGAGCCTTGCCGTTATACTATGAGTAATATAACATTTATTTAAAAAAGTTATTACATTATTCTTGAAAATCGAAAACATATCTTGCAACCTTTGTTTTTCTATTTAACCTACGTCTAATCTTAATCACTCTATCGTATTATAAACGCATATTACTTCTTTACGCAAAAACTACAAGTACTTCGAAAATTTTGCTTAAACATATTATATTATCTTTGCTTACCTTGGGGCTAGATAATGATGTGTGAATGGTCCAGCATTATTTATTATTTATTATTATTATAAATGTAATTCTAGGCCTGTAATAACACATAGCTTTTTATCTCATAAATCAGTTCCCATGGTATAGTAATAACCCTTAAACGTTTCCATAGAAACAAAACAACGCGTGCAAAGCCGCGGGCAGAAACTAGTTTATAAAACCTACATTCTTCGTTTGTTTTCAATTAGTAGATTTTATATAAAAGCACCTACCATTAGATTTATATGTAAACAGACAGAAGCTGAGTTACATGATTTAATTCTCAGAAAGCAAATGTAGAAAAAAAAGAGTCGGTATGAGGTTACAGAAGCCTTTTTGCAATTTACGTTTCTGAAAACAGCTGGTTTCAAAGTTCTTGTGTTAATTTTCACTTAATTATTTTTTCACTTTGGACCAGAATTTACAAGGGCGCTAGCTGCAGTCTCCGGCCATTCGATGCAGCGTTTTTACCAAAAAGAGGTTTGGAATGTGGATCTGCCTGTCTGTGCTGTCGGAGCTCCCAAATTCATGAATCAATTTGGATTCCTTATTTTGAAGTGGCACGGAATTATTCCTATTTGTGTTTGACGATAATTAGTGCAACCGATCTAAATGTATGCTGGTTCCAAGTAAATTATCTTTAGGGGTGTTTGATATTCCTAAAATTAGCTTTTTAGTACGTTGGAGAATATATCAAGTTACCTACCTGATTTTAAAAGTTTGATTTATCTTTCCAAAAGGTATTTTTCTTTTTGGTATAGCTGGATGGAATTGAGTGATGGCCTCATAACTAAACGAGCAATTTTCATCTAAATTTGACCGTATAATTAATCATTTTGCATCAATGTCTTTATGTAAATGTGTTAGCTGTAGGTATCATCGGGCTTTAACGTCTTTTAAACGATCAATTAAATTAAATTTATGTTTTATTTGGACAACTTAGTCTATTTTGTTAGTGGGCCGGTTGGCTGGTCGGTTAGCAGGTACATGGGTAATATTAAACAGGATGTAGGGTATCAAACCAGGGTTGTAGACGGCGTCGAAAATAATTGTACTCGTGATTATGTTATAAAGGAGTTTAATTTGGAAGATCACAATACAATGTGGCACGACAGATTAGATATTGAGTTCAGTGGGCGCGGCGCGTGCGATTAGCGCGGCAGCCGTAGGCAAAGGGGCCGTGAGCGGTGTGAAGTCTCCGCAGAACGATGCGACGTCATCGTGCGGTGTGAAGGTGGTTGTGGATATTATGATGGTCTATGGTTCTGCTGCTGGGCGTAGACAAGGATGATAGGGTGGCTATCAATAAGCAGCAGCAAAATTAAAATAACCGAACCCGTTGAGTGATGATTCAACACTGGTTTATTTCACATTAGTTGATAATCGAGGTCAATGCAGGCTAAGCTAAATCTACATGAAATGTTCTGGTTAAAATATACCTACTGAATGTACCTACCGATAGCTTGTACACAGGAATTTATTAAGTAGTATGATGTTTCAGATTGGCTGCCAACCATCGCTTCTAGTCATACGAATGTAAACAGAGTACATCTAAATGGACTCGCCAGTTTCGTTGGTCCGAGAACGTGCTCGCAAAAACGACATTTTTAATTTTTAAACGTGCTATGTACCCTTAAGTTATACAAAGAGCTACATTTGTCCCTTATTTTAACAGGAAAAGGGAAAAAAAGACCTTTAAAGGAAAAATATTAAGTATTAGAATAAAAGAGAAATAAATATCTTGGAAGCACCACCTGTGTATTTCAGAGCTTTGTATAATATAGTCTAAGTAAAAATACAAGGACAGAAAAAATAACCTAAGCCGGTGTTCTTGGAAATACCACTTTTATACAATCAGATAGATTTTACTTGAGTATGAAATACACAAAATAATCCTATAATCTTTTCTCTTCTACGAAAGGTAAACAGAAAAAAACTAAACACCAAACTAAAACCTTTTTATTAAATTTAATATGGCCATATTAATAATATAGCTGGTATGGGTTGCCACAATAACAAAACGAAATAAAATGTCGTTTAATTTCGCTCATCTGTCAAAGTTGTACTGCTAAAATGCACTCAAAATCATTCGAACTATAATTTTTAGGGTTCCGTACCTCAAAGGAAAACAGGAACCCTTATAGCATCAATTTGTTATCCGTCTGTTTGTCTGTCCGTCTGTCAACAATCTTTTCAACCCTCTTCTCAGGAATGCGTGTAGGTATCAATTTGATATTAACATCAAATACTCAAATTCGTAACCTCTCGGAGCCGTGATATAAATAATTTTTTTAAGTCACGCAATCAAAAGTTATAGCCGTTTATGTCTGAATATTTTGAAATTTTCAAGGGAATCACATTCACACAAAACCCATAGGGTATTTTCCGTAGACCTAGAATCATGAAATTTGGCAGGAAGCAAGGTGTTATAGCACAATGAGAGGAAAAAATCCGAAAATTTAAAATTGTAGCTTAATCATATAAAAAAATACATTTGATTCTCGCCATGGTTCAAACGCTCAAAACATATAGGGTGCTTCCCGTTGACATAAAATCATAAAATTAACAAAAACAATTTTTTATAGCATAATTAAAGGGAAAAATCTGAAAACCGAAAACTTGTCGTGTACTCACAAAAAAAAAAATTTTGATTCTCGCCATGGACCAAAACCGGTTGCCCTGAAATTATAATATTTGAATGGCAAGAAACAAGGTCTTACAATTATACGGAAGCCTTGGTGCGCGAGTCCGACTCGCACTTGACGTTTTTTTATATTTTATATCATTCGAACTATTATGTCGTATGAAATTATTGAATTCTATAAAAAAATTCTCTCTATCCGTAAGGGGCGGTGCAAGGCGCTAAAGTATGGGAAGGAAACGAAACGAAAATAGTTATCGTAAATTATGCACAACCATACTAAGAATACTGGTCTGTTCTAGAAAATGAACATCTATCGTCCACTAATTTCGCATCTGGGTGTTGAAAATTAAATTAAAATAAACATAATTAAACAGTATGCTACATTCGAAAGATCCGAAATACCCGTGTTTAAGGGGAATTAGCCCACGCCCTGTTAATACCGGATTTGGACCCAATTTTCTTTACAAATAAAAAAGTTAATACGGTGCAAGGATTTAACTTCTCTCAACACCACGGTTATGTAGCTACTGCTTTATTTCTTTATATTTTACCTAAGGAATTCAGGAGGGATAAAAAGTTTCATCATGCCGAGGTTTAAAAGACTTAAGTAACATTTAATTTTTATTCATAACAACGGTAGAAAAAGCAAACGTTTTTGTTTTAATGTTGGGTCACTTTGTTAATTAGAACATAAGCATATAAAATTAATTTCAGGTTTGGATGGTACGTTGAAAAAAACATTTTTGTTATTAGCCGAGCTAGAACCCTAATAGGTAAATTAATTTACCTTTTTTCGACCATTGTATAATTGTTTTCCTGCACATCTGTGCACTAGGATGAAAGGTTCCTACGAAATAAAAATACGTACATATAGCTGAATTAAGAACCTAATAAATTTTTTAAATCGGTTTAGATTAGCAAAAATCAATCGATCTACTTTTATTATTTTTAACCCCCGACGCAAGAAGAGAGGGGTGTTATAAGTTTAACGTGTCTGTCTGTGGTATCGTAGCTCCCAAACGGATGAACCAGATTCGTTTAGTTTTTTGTGTCATAGAAAATTTTATACCGAGTGTCCAAGAGTGGCCAAAAGGCCATGCTTCATGAAAATCTGAGCAGATTTAGTCGGCGGGTTTTTAAATTTTAAAATTTGGTCTTGTTAAAGTATACCTTTATGCCCCTGTAAAACAAAACTCATTCTTTTCTTAGTTTTTACAAACTTT
The DNA here is from genome assembly GCA_963564075.1 of Eupithecia subfuscata. NCBI lineage: Eukaryota > Metazoa > Arthropoda > Insecta > Lepidoptera > Geometridae > Eupithecia > Eupithecia subfuscata. Next base: position 4,849,621 of record OY751106.1, read on the forward strand.
TTTCAACGACCGATGTGGCGCGGCGGACGAAGATTCGCCTGCTACGCAAAATGTTACGGGTTCGATTTCCGCCTTGAGACAAATGTTTGTACGACCTGCAGATCTTTGATCCGGGTAGTCTGGGTATTTTTATGTATAATAAAAAATTGATCTATGTTATGTATTGTACTATGTATATCAGTCATCTAGTACTCATAACGCAAGGTCTGTTTAGTTTGGGGCTAGATGATGTGTGTGGAATTTCAGCATTATTTTATTATTATTATTAAAAAAAAAAAAAAACAAGGAGAAAACGAAAGACAGAAAGACGAGAGATCTAAAAAAAAGAAAAAACAAAGACCAAATGACGTTTGAAATTGACACTTACATCGGTTTGGTCGTAGTACGGGGCCACCATACCCTGGCAACACTGGAACTGGGACGTTACCATACCCCTCTAATAGCGCTGCTTTTTTTAATCACCAGAATTACTTTATCGGTGTCATGAAGCTACAATAATATTAATAAAGGTATACATAATATCATGAAGGTAAAGTAACAGGGTACCTATCAGAATACCCATATACATAGCAAAAAGACGATATCGACAAAACGCCAAGAACGTGAAATGCCCTAGTATTTATTAGGTAACTAGCTTGCTTTTGTCATCAAAACCAGTGTTTAGACAAAAAATTATTAGATACAAATAATGAAATCCTTCGAATACGAGTATAACTAACTATAATAATTGTGTAAGAATACACTAAAGGAACATGATTATGAAGAAAAAACATCACAATAAAAAAAAACATATCTACCCCTTTCGGCCTAGTGCACGCTTTCCGTGGCAACCTAAACAAAAATATGTTTCGTGGACTGTCTACAACGAATGTTCTACGACTTTTAGAGAAGGTCTACGAAATTCGTAGCAACGTAGCAGCCATGGGCTCGTAGCACGTTAGAGTGTGTTGTTTTGATATGTAAGTATTTTCTAGAGCTCTTCAAATAGAGATAGAATACGTAAATTACGCAATATGTTTATAGTGGGCCGCAGTGGTGTACTGATGATGATACTGATCACAGAATATACTTGTGTGATGTACATCACACAAGTATATAACAAATGCGAAAAAATTATATTAACGCAAAACGTAAAATCGGGTTGAAATTTAGCATACTTCTGGCCCTTTTTTGTCATATACTTAATACTAATTAGTAAAAAAAAAACAAAATTTTAAAAAGTACGTGTTCATTTTGGTCATTTTACGGTGCGTTTCCGGAAAAAAATATTAAAAGGAGGTCTTGAGTTATAGAGGGTTAGAATTATATTCTACTTTTTATCTCGAAAAATTTTGTGCGAAGTCGCGGGCAGAAGTTAGTTATGACTAGTTCTCAGTATCTTATTGTTTTGTTTGATCATATAGAAATATTTACAAAACCGAAACCTCACAAAAAAAAACTTTTTTTTATCATTTACAATAAAATGTTTCCTTTTAACGCTAGCGTTTGATGTTTTCCAAGAACATATCTTGAAAATCTTTTTGAATAAACCAGAATTATGGTAAACAGACGTGGATGAAATTTGTAGAGCGTTTCACACGAACTAACTCAACATTACCGTTTTTTGTTCATAAATTCTTACCTTTTGTTATTTTTTCACAAGGGCATCCGGGTGGGATGCCCTTTCCACAATGAGTCATAGGTAGGTACGTAAGTACACACACAGCGCTATTAAAAATTACACCCTCACCCAATAAAAGGAACAAAAGGTGTCAAAACAACATAAATACTAACCCCTAAATGTAGCACATATCACTAAACAAAGCGAAAAATAATTTCCTACTCATGTGCTTAAAGAAAACTAGCACCCAATACACTGATGCTTCCATTCGTGATTGCTGTAGTAGAAACAAATCAAGCAAGCAATGTACAGTAGACAAAGCGTTAAGTGAGAAGAAGCTTTGCGCATGTATAGAACTTAGTGCAACAGATAATTTTTCGGAAGGCCCTAAATTCAGTTGACTCTTGGCGTTCGTGGCGTTCGGACGTCTAACGAGACGCTCTCCCCAGTTCTTGCTTAAGTTAGACCCGCCGCGGTGCGCTCGAAAGGAACTTTTCAGTTTTTTATGGTGGAACTTTTGTTTATGGACTGCTTGCTTTTGGTAAGTGCTTGATAAAAAGTTTTAATAGAATAAGTTTGTTATTTTTAAGGACGGACATTTTATGGGTAATTATTTTTTTTAGAAAGTTGCGGACGCTTTGTTTTAAATGGGTTCTTTATGCTTGGTAAACAGGATTTTATTTTATTGGATATTTTGAAGGAGTCGAGTTTTTGTGTCTGGACGTTACGTAATGAATGAACACTGGCTTAGATAGTTTAATGACAAAGAAATATCACTAGCATTGAACTAGGACTAAGTATCGCCGATTTCCAATGTCTTTAATGATTTTACTCGGCTTTACCTGACGTTCAAGGAAATATAACATTTTAAGGAAAGAAAAGAAAGAAAATCAATTTATTGGCTCAGAAATACACATTGGAATAACCTTAAATTTAAAAAAATTGATTCCATTATGTGAACAAAAAAGGTCCAACCTCAGCTTTATGTTGCGCTGGTTTTCTGGGTTTTCATTTTGAAACCCCATAATGAAAATAATAGGAACCTATCATATTTTCACCCGTCCTGATTTAGAATGATGACTTTTTCTTGATTAGACCTTCGTTTGACCACCTCACCGCCCCCTGATAAGCGTCTTATTGGCTTTTATCTCAAGGGGGTAGTGCCCATAATCCCCACACTGAACATGCGGGTTGAGGATCGCAGTTCAGTGGTAGAATTGTTCTGCAGGAGCCACTGCTGCCCGTCCCCCGGTGGATATCCCTTAGTCACCTCTATAACTCCCGGCGGGAAGAGCTGTGGTGCAAATTCTAAGGCACACGGCTATTCTTATTAGACTCTTCCGGAATTGATCCTCGTGGATGACTCCGTAAAATTTTCCTTGATTCCGTATTCAGAATGAATACCACATCAACGGGTGTGTCTCGCAGCGGGTTCTTGGAAACTATCGCCGCGATATTTAATTTAGTTCATGATTTTCATTGATACTTCTTTATTCTAAGAAATCAAATAATTTGCGATATTATTTGATTTCTTGGAATTACCCTTAGTGTGGGGTTACGCACTATAATAACAAAAAGCCTTACTTCTTTATTTACAAAGAAAGTTACAATAAAAGAAAAGAAATAAACCGCTACATGCTTTATTTTCATTTTGTACCCCATTGCATAACTAAATAAATTATTAAAAAATCACACTTTCGAACACTTTCGCCTACATACACATTCCATGTAAAAATCGGCTGATAGATAAACTTCGATAAAAACTCTTCCTTTTATTTCCTCTCATTGATATTCACCTGACTCTGTGTGGACTGAAAACATGCAAATTATTTGTCATAGCGATTGACATCACACTGCACGGACGGACATGCTCTAAATATGCAATGCCGAATTGAAGGTCTATTTTTATCTCTACCTGGTTCGTGGACGAAACATTTTGTTGTCCTTCAGCTAAGCATCAAGTGACACCACTTGATGCTTTTACAGAGAAAAGATTCTCTAATTTTTTTGTCTTCTGTCCCAATGCAATAAAGTGTGTGATGTGAGCCTGTTCAGCAGTGGCGACCAGCATAGGACCATAGAGGATGACATTAACTTGGAAGTATTTATATATTAAATAAATAATGCTGGACAATCCACACAGCATCATCTAGCCCTAAACTAAGCAGAGCTTGTGTTATGGGCACTAGATGACTGATATACTTAATACATTCAGTTTCAAGATATATGATATATATACACACAGTATGGGAAAGTCTGAAACTATAAGACATACGAAGATCTCTTCTTAAGAACCATGTCATCGATTTTAGTAACAAGAAAAACTGCATTCATACATTAAAAAAACTTATACTCAGCTCCGGAATCGAACCCGGACGTTTGGCCATTTATTGAGCTAGCACTAGGAGAACGTTCCCTGTCTACAGAATTTTACTTATCCCTATGTTTGAAGTAAATAAATTTAAAAATCAATGCGCAATACCTGTTTTCCTCAATTTAATAATGTATTTATCGGGTTACATTCGTCATACGAAGTAAATCAGCACGCTTCATTCACTCTCTGGTAATTTTATCAGTCTGCTGGTTCAAATAATGAACAAACGAGGCGTTATTTATTACGTTAGCGAAATGGGAATGGATAACATGGCGATTATTTTGACAAAACCGACGCTTTTAGACATATGACAAACAAAAAACTTAGCTTCCCAAGCTAAGTTTTTTGTTTGTCGTTTATTGTTTTATATATGAGCGAATGATGAGAAAGGGTAAATTTTATGAAGCATAAAGTACCTAACAATCTTTGTGCGGGGTCTCTTTTTACCTGATTACAGAGGAGACGGAGTTACTTGGGACTTTGTAAATGAATCGCAATGACCCTGTAGAAGTCCCTCGTTAAGGGATGAAACGCTGGTATTCTTCCAACATAAACTACGTTCGTAGTTAACCCGCTTACATTCATAATGGTATTTGTAAATATTATGGTTTCAGTAACTACCACAAGTATCACAAACTAGTTTATGCCCGCGTACGCGTTGTTTCTATAAGCGTTTAAAGGTGATTCCTATTCCATGGGAACTGATTTATAGGATAAAAGTAGCTTATGTTTGATTCCAGGATTAGATTTACCTGTTTGCAAAATTTCAGCCCGATCCGTTCAGTAGTTTTGGCGTGAAGAGGTAACAGACATCCATCCATCCAAACTTTCGCATATCACAAATTAATATCTTGTCATTCATATGAATTATGAAAACCGTTATTACACGCAACGCGCTGATTACAGCGCATTGCGTGTAATAAATGTTATTCAATAACTTATCGATGAAAAGGTTAGTATAAACTTTGAAAATTACGATGCTCATACCGACTAACTTTCACAATAGCTCAGTTGCCTGTCAAAGAACCTTTCAAATATCTGTACGAGACGGTATTGTACAGCACGACACATAATGCTCCTTCTCACACAACAGTCTCCAAATTACATTAGGTTTCTCAGAAATCTACTCGTTTTAAGAGGTTTTTGTGTTTGACAGGAGAAAGGAGGTGCTTTACTTGAGAGTAATTTAATTTGAGTAGTACTTGTTCGCTGGTATCTTCACAAGTTGCTTGGTCGTTCTGGTGAAGAGAATACAATGTCTCTGAATCTGAAGAAATGAAACGTCGGTGTTCTTTCAAAACAAACAAGGTTCGTAGTTTACCCGCTTACATTCATACATAATATTCATATATAATGTACCCATTCATATATAATGTATCCTGAGGCAAACAAATACCTAAACTTGAAATTGGACGTAAACTTTTTTGCTATTCATGAAGTTTTTCAGAGTTTCTTTCACATTAATATCATAGAGGGGAAGTTTCAATGGAAATTGTTTTGGTTTTCGGCACGGAACTAGAACTCTTTTTATTTTCTTTCCCCAAATGACCTAGTTAGAAATAATAATACTTTCAGTTTAGCGACGTCTAGATTGTTCGAAACCGTCTGCTGTTCACAGTTTTTACGAATAACATTTTAAGTTACAGGTTATGTATTATAACCCGATAACCTTTAGTTTATCTATTTCAACTGTAGATACTGGTTCCGATTTGTTTGTAATCTTAGCTGTAATATTCTTTACTAATAAAATAAACTACAATTTATTAATTCACTAAAGGAAGGTATGTTAAGGTCTAATTTATCCATGGTTATTGATAATTCACTGACAGGGAGACATCAGGTTCTGCTCATCATCACGAACACGTCTGTGAAGACGCCAGGTTTTCGCCCCAATTCTTAGAATTGGTATTGGTAGTTGGTGTTTTCAACAATCGTTCTTTAGGGAGGTTTATTTAAGACTATTTTTTATTTCAGAGGTGATTTACAAAATAATTAGAAAATAAAAGAACTAAGACCTGACATCTCCACGAACGTTTTCGTGATGATGGGCAGAACCAGCAATTCACGCAATATCAGTGACTTACCAACCTTGTATAAAGGCCTCAGAGTTCGTTTTTACCATCTGTACTTTTCTTAAATTGCCTGAAAAATCACTGTTTTTATTATATTAACAAAAACATCTTTTTTTATTATTTATATAAAAATAACCCGTCATGACCTACGGAGCTGAGACGTGGACACTCACGGTAGGGCTGGTCCACCAGTTCAAAGTCGAGCTATGGAAAGAGCTATGCTCGGAGTCTCTTTGGAGGATAGAATTCGTAACGAATACATCCGACAGAGAACCAAAGTTATCGACATAGCTCAAGAATTAGCAAGCTGAAGTGGCAGTGGGCCGGCCATATCGCGCGAAGAACCGACAACCGCTGGGGTAAACGAGTTCTTGAGTGGAGACCACGACTCGGCAAACGTAGTGTAGGACGCCCTCCGGCCAGGTGGGATGACGATCTGCGAAAGACTGCAGGCAGATGCTGGATGCGGCAAACTGAAGACAGGGCGCTATGGCACTCATTAGGGGAGGCCTATGTCCAGCAGTGGACTAATATAGGCTGATGATGATGATGATGATATCAAAATAAAGGGACTTTGTCGCTTAGCGACCACATCGCCCTAAAAAACATCTTATATCCCATAAAATTTGGTGTTTTTACTCAGAGACAAGTTTTAGTATGAGACTCTCTATATCATTCCTTTTCTGGCCCATAAGTGGGATTATGGGAGCACTTAGGGGTCCACACAACATGTTCTTCCATACACTTCTATTAGGTGACCTATCAACGATCACTCCTTAATCATCAACACTAGCCCATACATATTTTCATCATACTTCCCGCACCCCTTTGTACAAGTAGGGAAATAGGTAAAGAGGTTTTTTTCGAGGTACAAAACTTCAAAATAAAATAAAACATGTAAAATATTTGTGATATTGGCTTTATTTAATAAATAATTTTATGGTAGTAAATACCTACTAAACAAAAGCTACAACATTAATGAATATTGGCATCGAGTGTTTTAACACTTTCTTAATAACGATCTATTTTGATTTATCGAGCTAAGCACCAGCTGTAAAACGTTTTTGATTAAATTGAGACTTGAGAGTAATAATCAGAAGAGTGCTTGAAGTACCTACTTGTAAATTAACTTAGGGATTAATTTCTCGATTCAAGCACATTATCTGTTGTTGCTTCCTTGTTCTATTCTTGTTCTCCACTTTTTTATAAATAAATCGTCGGAGAGTGGTAATGATTTAATAGAGTGCTAGGCAAACTATCGGTGATTTATTATTGTTATTTGACCTAAATGATAAATAATTTCTGAATTGAATTCATTTGAATTCATAGATTGGGTACTTTTTAGCGAAAAAAATATGTAATACGTTGCCTCGTAGGTATCAACGATCATGACAAAAATGGACGTAGAGCCTTTCAGATGAAAATATTGGCTAAAAACGACAAAGTTCGAGTATCTTCAGAAACCATAAAATTGAGAATCTCCTCTTTTTTGAAGTCGCTCAAAAAAGAGACGATGTCGTAGGTAGAAATACTACTCAAACCAGTTTGAGTCCAAACTTGTCCAAACTAGATAGCAGAGTTCGTAGATACACCTAAAGAAGAAGTCATTTGACCAGCTCTAGCCAGGATTGGCCTAATTAATCCCACTTCTAAATATCTCAATTCGCAGGCCATTAATCTTCTGTATTTCTATCTAATTCCTACTTCTAACTTCAGTGTAATAAATCAAGTAAGCAAACACTTGAATCTTTGCCTATTTGGACACTTTGAACTTAGATAAATTCAAAGTTTCCTGAACGAGATTCGATAGGAGTTTGTACGGTTTTTAAGTATTGTTAAAAACTTTTGTTTCAAAACTCCTTTGACGAAGAAAAAAGTTAGGGTCAAAATGACAAAATACCCTAATTTCATGGCAAGGAAAAATTATAGCTACTTTATTGATTACTCATCCATTATTTAGTTCGATTTCAATAAAAAGTCACCACTTTCAAAGTTACAACGAAGCAGAAGGTGATTAGTTTCAAGGTTAAACTTTACAAGGGGAGGCTCATCATGTGTAGTAGTTTAACTTACGGCTATGTTATTGATTTCAAGATCTTGAAAACAAAGGTTGTTGACAGTAGACCGTGAATCGGTAAACTTCGGACGTCCTCCGGCTATTTCCCCCGGGTTGATTATCTCCGACAGTCTGCAGACTGATGCTGGATGCGACAAGCTGAGGGCTTTATGGCGCTCATACACCTTTGTTATGGACACTCCGTTCTGCCACTCGAAAGCTGATGTCTTAGACGAAATATTTTGTTTACGTGTCTAGTAGTAGGTAGCATATATTATTATACTAGCTTCTGCCCGCGGCTTCGCACGCGTATTTTCGGTATAGTAAATAGCTTTGCTTTGCACTAAACCTACGCCAAATTTCATCTTGATCTGTTCAGAAAGAAAATTACAATTTCAATATTGTTCCGAATTTATTCACAAAGAAAATTATACTAGTATTTACAATTGAAACAATTGAGCTAGCTGCCGACTGTTGCAAACAGTCTACAGATAGCTCAACTGATCCATACATCTGTTCAGTAGTTTTAGAGATTGTAATATTAGTAGGATACCAGTATAGGTAGGTTAGTGCAACTCCAATATGGTAATATACCTTCGGAAAATTAGGCTAACGGCGACGCTGACAACGCAAGTTACGTTTTAACACGTCGGCAAACGTAAAGGGAATCCACAAAGGGTTCACTGCCGTAACTATGTAAATTAGGACCTAAAATAAATTAATTATTAACTAGTACAGTATAGCCTCAGGCACAGTATACATAGGGGTCGAAGCTTACTTACATAACATAGCGACTTGGTCACATAGTTCCTACTATGCAAGCAATTCGGTATATAGGCACACTGATAAGCTGAATGTAAGCTGCTCTACCTGTGACTCGACTTGTTTTGGTTGTTTACTTGGTAGAAGAATAAGAAACATTAATTGTTCAAACTGTGAACAGAGTTGGTGTAACTACTTTTAAAATGTTCAACAGTTTGTCCTTTCAGACATACAATAATAAATATATTATAAACATTAGTTAAAAAACTTTAAATTATAGGCACATTTTCTTTACACCTAATAAAGGTTAACAATACTAGTTAAATATCAATGATTACTATCTAAATATTGGGGGGGTACTTTCAAAATATTTTTTGTTATAAAATGTGTTTTTGATACCAGATATTTTATTATTAAAGATATTTTTGATTGATATTTAGTTAGGCTGGGTGGCTGGTTATAGACATCTTAGTTTTCCCTCTTATTGTAGTAGACTGAAATGTGAAAAATCCTTAAATTTTGAGAAACTTTTTACACGTGCAACATCATTTTCTCGTAGTCTCCCTTTTTCAGGTCGATAGATGCATGTTAGATTGCAACCAAAAAGGATAACAATTTATCTTAGTCAGTTTAAATCGAACCTTTAAAAAATGTGAAGAAAAGCAGTCTCTGGCCATTTATTTTGAGATAACAGAAACCGTAAAATATACCCATTATTCCAGCACCTGATGATTCAAGTTTTAACAAAAAACCATACCAAATTTTTTATCACAGGTATCCTTGATCCCTCGCTATTACTACATTGAGAGTTTGAATCGCAAAAAACAGCTAGTTGTAGAAAACCGTCATAACCTATAGGAACAACTGTGGCAAGCCGTCATAGCCTATAGGCACAACTGTGGCAAGCCGTCATGACCTATACTGAACTAAAATTCCCATAACTCAAATCGGCAGCTGACATTTGCAACTTCGTACATAAAGTCTCGACTCAATTATGACCCAGTGGGAATTAATCTGTTTAATTTATTGTTCTCAGCTCGTAAAGTTAAGTTAGTTCATTGGAACAGATTGTTGGGTACTTGGCCGCAACGGTACGGCATCATAATGATCGGTCAACTGGATTGTTTAACTTGTTGGTTTGTTTAAAGATAAATAGAATCCAATCGCAAGTTTTGTTTACTTTCCTAATTATGCCTGGTAGGTATGTAATATTGCTTGCGGTTTATTAAATTCTTGTGATAATTCGACTCTCTGACGACCTCTGTGGCGCAGCGGGCGAAGGTCCGCCTGCGACGCAGGAGGTTGCGGGTTCGATTCCCGCCTCGGGACAAATGTTTGTACGATTTGCAGATATTTGTTCAGGGGTTCTGGATGTTTTTCTATGTATAATAAAAAATATCTATCTATGTAGTGTATTGTATTATGTATATCAGTTATCTCGTACCCATAACACAAGCTCTGCTTAGCTTGGGGCTAGCTAGATAATGCTGTGTAAATTGTCCAGCATTATTTATTTATTTATTCATAGTGATATCTCATTGTACTATATTTTTAAAATGTTTTTTTTTTCTATATATTTAGCCTGATTGGGAAGATAACAGGCGCGGGCTGGCAGCAACGCCTCCTGCAGAACAATTCTACCACCGAATTGCGATCCCCAACCCGCATGCCCAGCGTGGGGATTATGGGCATTACCCCCACGCGATAAAAGCCAATAAGGTGCTTAGCAGGGGGAGGCGTGCGTCCAGCAGTGGACCATAAAGGCTATAGAGGTTGAGGGACTACTAAATACCTAAAGATTTAGATGAACGTAAAGGTCGACCTGTGAGACAAATGATTGCCTCAACTTTCAACGCGGTGTGGTTAAAAAGTTGATAAAAGACTGTCATTTTGTTCTTACAATGCACACACGCTTCCTTTAGTAGATATTGGTGTCAAATCAGATGTCACCAAAACTTAACTAAACTAACATCCTTGCAAAGTTAGACAACATTACTTTTATGTTTATGTAAGTGTTTGTAGGTTAAATATAGGTATTGTAGTATGTAGTGTAAGGATTATTTTCTTTTTTTTCGCGTGCCACGGTCTATTTTGTTCTTACATGTCCAGTCCATCCCAAGGTTGCCTGGAAGAGATCGCTCATCGCCGCTTCGTCTAATCTTAGCATTTATTTCTGTATTGTTATCTGTCTTTGTGTGGTACAATAAAGTATTATCTATCTTAACAAATTTGACAGCACTAAAATGATGCCTTCCAAAAGTCATGAAATTCAAAAAAATCGGTAACATTTTAAGAGCTTCCAATTTATTTTAGTTATGGCGACATCAAAATTAACACCATTAAAGCCCAATTAAACTGAAAAATAGATATGAACAGAAGCAATATGCAAGTTTTTGGTAGGCTACCTATAAACTTCGAAAGCTTTTGTTTATTTCCACATTTTCCGGGACAAACCGCGTTTCGGAACAACACTCCATGCGTCGAGTTGCTTGATTAAAAACAAACAGTACCTACTGTACAGATGATTTTTTGATGATGAAAAAGTTTCTGGAACATTTTACAGCTTTTAAAAAAGTTGCTGTTCTGTGGTGCCGTTATCCACTCCGAATGCACTCAATAAAACCACGGTGAATAAAAAAGGCGCTATGGCGCTCATTAGGGGAGGCCTATGTCCAGCCGTGGACTAATATAGGCTGATGATGATGATGTTGATGATGAATAAAAAAGTAACGTTCTTGCCACGGCCGATATGTTGAATGGACACCGCGTTGTTAATTTGATTCTTCTTTCATCTCGGTCGACACACAACTGCAAATCACAGTAGTACTGACATCTTCTTCTTCTCTTATATATAAAAATAAATTGCTGTTCGTTTGTCTCGCTAAAACTCGAGAACGGCTGGACGGATTTGAATAATTTTGGTCTTGAAATGTTTGTGGAAGTTCAGGGAAGGTTTAAAAGGTGAGAGCGGTACGAAGTTCGCCAGGTCAGCTAGTACTATATAATTTTCTTTCCTATTTTACAGAGACGCAGTCAATAAATTTGTTTCTGTCTTGTTTTATGTGCCTTAAACTAATACTTTCTCTCTCGTCTCTCGGTCGCACCACCGAGGCTGGGGAGTGAATGCGTTAAATAACGCTTTGGATTACGCAATCTGTAATGTCGTATTGTCACTACATAGTATAAAACAAAGTCGGTTTCTCTGTCCCTATGTATGCTTTAAAACTACGCAACGGATTTTGATGCGGTTTTTTTAATAGATAGAGCGATTGAAGAGGATGGTTTATATGTATAATAATAGTAATAATAATAGTAGTATTTTATTGCACCCGTGCGAAGCCGGGGCGGGTCGCTAGTGTCTTTATAAAAATGGATTGAATTGTAGAAAGTCGGTCCTCGGACGAAGCACGAGGTTGGTCAGCGAGCGTCTACTTCGTCTTTTAACCTCAATCTTGCTCTTCTTCATGGAATTATAATACGGTAATGTAAAAGTTCCTTCTTGGAAATCCGATTGTTCGTTGTAGCTTAGACTACATCTTCACTTTCTTAAGTGAGATGGTGATCAAACGCCTTGTTCCGCCCAGACAACCAAACTTGACAACTGGTTGTCTACGTGGAAGAAATTTTCCGCGGGGACAACTAGTTACATGGGCGGAATTTTATTTCCATCTTCACAACTGCTTGGTAACTAGTTTTCTCGATGGAAAATTATCTTCCGCGGAGACCACCAGTTACCTGGACGGAATTTTATTTCCATCTACACAACTGTTTGGTGACTAGTTGTCTCGATGGAAAATACCGCACCAGTTAGGTACCTGGACGGAATTTTATTTCCATCTAGACAACTGTACACGCTATAGGTACCATTTTCGATAAAAAATGAAATAATTAACAACCAGACAAACTTCGTCCAGCTATGTGTTATATGTCTGTGTGTGTCAGCATAGATATTTCAAATTGTTTCCACGTACAATAAACCAGCACTGTGTCCTTATTTGACGGCCTCTGTGGCGCGGTGGGCGAAGGTCCGCCTGCGACGCAGGAGGTTGCGGGTTCGATTCCCGCCTCGGGACAAATATTTGTACGATCTGCAGATATTTGTTCAGGGTGTTCTGGTCGTTTTCTATGTAAAATAAAAAATATCTATCTATGTACTCGTATATTATTATGTATATCAGTTATCTAGTACCCATAACACAAGCTCTGCTTACCTTGGGGCTAGATAATGCTGTGTGATTTGTCCAACATTATTTATTTATTTATTTATATATATTTATTTTATCATCTCTGGTTCTGACGCTACGTCTGAAGACCTTTAATGTTAAATATTAATCCGGTACCATACTTTTTGCGTAAAACACCGTCGTTACAGGCTATAGCTTGGCAAAATGAGTGCTATGTTTTATTTTATACGTCCGTATACACTTTGGGTCTCGAGAATTTTGTAAGTGCCTATTCGTAAATGAGGTGGGTTTTTCACATTTGCGGTTTATAAGTATTTCGCAGATTTAGTGTTTTTTATTTATATACTGAATGAACACGTCATGTTTCAGCCTTATGACATTAATATTAAATAAAATTAATGATACAGGGTGTGGAATTAGCATCATACTGAGAGCGCCATACTGAAAGAATAGTTATGTTATATAGTTATGATTTACATAGTTATGATTAGTAATTTAAGTTAAACCTCAACGCCCAGGAGTTATTTACCTACTTAAATTTAGTTTTAGTACACATTTACTGTTTAAATTTATCTCATTTTAAGTGAACTGTAATGTTTTTATGAGAAAAATAAAGTTCTTTAAACCTAAAGAAGTCATTCACCGGCTTCGCACGCGAAACAACGGGTTGGTCTCTTTCTGTATGGTGCACTTATTTGACTAACACCCCATATATTTTTCATCAGATTATTACATTTTAACCCCCGACGCAAAAAGAGAGGGGTGTTATAAGTTTAACGTGTCTGTCTGTGTATCTGTGTATCTGTCTGTGGTATCGTAGCTCCCAAACGGATGAACCGATTTTAGTTTTTTTTGTGTCATAAATAATTTTATCCCGAGTGTCCTTAGCCACTTGAACGTCCAGCGCCGCGGTTGTCTAGGGCAACTTACGTCCGAGCGCCAGCGCGTTTATAACGCCGCTGGACTTCAACGATAAAATCATTGGCCAAAAAAAAAGTATTAGAGTAATTTTAAAACAATAAAAAACATAACTTACGTTAATGTATAGAGAATAAACTTGATAAATCTACCTAATCATTAAACTTTCACCATATTTATAAATTAAATAATAAAAAAACACTGGCCATTTTGAAACACAAACGGTTCTCGGCGATAGTTTTTTCAAAATTTATAAATTTAGAGGAATAATAAGTATGATGTTCATATACCATTAAAACCAGTGATTTATCTAGAAAAAATACATGTATAACAATCATAGAAATATACAATAAAACAGAAGGATTTAAGACATAAATAACGTAAACATACTTTCGTTCCGAGCTTAAAATCATTACACCTGTTTTCATTTTGTTGACAGACACAAAGTTTGTAAAAATGTCATTTGAGACGTGGTTTAGTTCGTTCGGTCATTATTTCCGCTTCCGTTAAACCACAGATTAGGCCCACAAGAGCCACAGGTAATAACTAAAATCATTAAAAATCGGAGGTAGACGTCGTGTGGCCATTTTGTACCATGGACGTAAGTTGGGGTAAACGTTTGTGGTACTTATGTGCCACTGGACGTTCAAGTGGTTAGCCGACGTTTATTGGCTGAACAGACTTTCGTGTGTCATGAAAATTTGTTCAGCCAATAAACGGGTTTTTAAACATTTTATTTTTGTCTTGTTATAGTTATAAAGGCACCCTGATAGGTTCCCCGTCATTCACGAAATATTTATTAGCTGTATCGAAATGTAAAAGAAAGCAATGAAAATGAAATAAGAAAATATTTAATTATGTTGTGTGTGCATTCCATGTTATTACTAGTAATCTATACTTATAATAAAACTGTAACAGGTCCAATTCTGTACATTGAAGATATTTGAATTTTTTTTTTGGAGGGCACTCTATTATCGATACTGAAGCCAAAACTGTAATTTTTTTCATTCATGTCTGTCTGTCTGTCTGTCTGTCTGTCTGTCTGTTTCTTAAACGCGCATCACGCCGAAACTACTGAAGGTATTGACATGAAACTCGGCATGATTTTAGGTCATACTACGAGGAAGGACATAGGATACTTTTTATCCCGGAATTCAGTCAGGTTCCCCTGGGAGAGAGGATGAAAGTAAAATTCCTTAACAGCTCATCACGACGGAACTGCTGAATGAGTTGGACTGAAACTTGGTATGATTTGAGTTCATACTACAAGGAAGAACATGGGATACATTTTATCCCGGAATTCGGTAAGGTTCCCCTGGGAGAGAGGATGAAAGTAAAATTCTTTAACCGCTCATCACGACGGAACTACTGAATAAATTCGAATGGAAGTCGGCACGATAGAAGTTCATACTACGAGGAGAGATATATTTTATCCTGGAATTCAGTAAGGTTCCTCTGGGAGAAGGGATTAAAGTCAAACTCCTTCACCTCGCATCACGCCGAAACTGCTGAATGAGTTGGACTGAAATGGTACGATTTGAGTTCATTCATACTACAAGGAAGGACATGGGATACATTTTATCCTGGAATTGAGTGAGGTTCCCCCGGGAGAGAGGATGAAAGTAAAATCCTTTAATCGCGCATCACGACGGAACTACTGAATGAATTCTAATGGAACTGGGCATAATTTGAGTTCCTACTACGGTGAAAGATAGGTACATTTTATGCCGGAATTTAGTAAGGTTCTCGGTGGAGAGAGGATAAAAGTCATATTCCTGGGCCGCGCATCACGCCAAAAGTACAGTATTTTATATCCCGCAATCAGTACGGTTCCCTTAGGTTAGGAGAGTGGATGAAAGTAAAAATATGCTACTAAATATATTCAAATGAAACTATGCATGATTTGATCTCATACTACGAGGAAAAACATAGGATACATTTTATCTAGGACAGTAGGCACGGTTCTCTCCGGAGAGGGGATAAAAGTCAAAATGTGTAAGTACTTAGTTGTAATTCATTAACGCGTCGTCCGATTTCATGCATTCTTTTGGAACGAAGTTCCTTATCGCGCGTTGTGAAAGGGGGCTAGACGGAAAAAATTGTAACAAAAATTGGAGCGACACTTTTTGCCACAGAACAAATATATTGCCACAGAAAAAATATATCCTAACATTTGATGGAAAGTAAACACAATATTAAGTCAGTGTCAAAGTGTAGAACTGTCACTGTAGCTTTTATGATAGGCAGCTGTCATCGCGAATGACATTAGGTTTGCACAAAAATTAGAATCGCTCTCCGAACAATCGTGTGTTCCGCTCTCTCGCGCAACGTGTCATTGGAGTGAGCGGGATATATATGCGACGACCGCAGCCGAGTTGAGCCGACACATTTTGACGAAGACAACCGAGGAGAACCAAAGCGACGACCGCAGCCGACTTGAGCCGAGGTGGGCTTCGATTCGAACAATCGTGTGTTAGGATAGTAGGATAGGATAGTAGGATAGGACAGTGGGATAGGGCAGTAGGATAGGACAGTAGGATAGGACAGTAGGATAGGACAGTAGGATAGGACAGTAGGATAGGACAGTAGGATAGGACAGTAGGATAGGATAGTAGGATAGGATAGAAGGATAGGATAGTAGGAAAGGATAGTAGGATTGGATAGTAGGATAGGATAGTAGGATAGGATAGTAGGATGGATAGTTGGATAGGATAGTAGGATAGGATAGTAGAATAGGATAGTAGTCGTAACGACATATTCTGACGAAGAGAACCGAAGAGAACCGAAGCGACGACCGCAGCCGAGTTGAGCCGAGTTGAGCCGAGGTGCGCTTCGATTCGAACAATCGTGTGTTCCGCTCGCTCGCGCAACGTGTCATTGGTTGTGAGCGGGATAGATCAGTTTTCTGCGGCCTCACTGAAGATGACGCGAGGACGCGCGATTAATCGAAAGGAACTTCGTTCCATCCGGGTGTCCCTTGACACCTCTCAAGTTTTTTTTGTTAGAAACAGTGTTGCAATATCGAATTTGACTAAATCAGTAGAAAATCGAGTAGAAAATAGGTAGATTGATGAAATAATCTGTAGATTGAAGAAAAAATCAGTAGATAAAGGGTAGGTAAGTTTCTATCTATTTATTTTTTGAAGACGCCACCCATTAGTTAGGTAGAACCTAACTAATGGGTGCGTCAATGCCTATTTCAGGCAAAGTAAAATGTAGGTACAAATGGTCCCATGCAATCTTCACGAACATGATATTTGGTGGTTTAGCTGGTCCAGTTAACTGTACCACCGAAATTTGGTTGGAGTAAGTGCTCTAATTAAACTAACTGGACCACAGAACATTTTTTTTTACTTTGATACTCAATCAACTGTACCTACCTACTATCGAAAAAAAATTAAGTCAAATGGATCAAGAGCCCAATTCTACAATACAATTGCTTCACTATGACAATGGAATCGTCGCAGAATTATGACGTAGAATTTCTAGATTAATAAAACTCCAGATAGTACGTGCGAGATAAATTAATGGTATCAAACCTGTCGCGCATCTCTCCATCTGCATTCATCATAATTTCTTTCATCTAAGGTAGAATACCAAAATGACAACATGCTATCCCCCGTAGACCCTACCCGATTTATACACAATTTAACAAGGATCCAAATATAGATGCTTTTATTAAAAGTGTAATAGGTCCAATTCTGCGCATCGAAGTTTTTTTGCACGGCGGCGTTTCATATTTTGAGAGAAACTGTGGTTAAATGTGAACTTAATTAGTCGGCAGGAATGGCAATCGCGAACAAAGTCGCGGGTACAGCTAGTGTATCTTTAAAGCATCAAACATGAAATAACTACCTCGTATAAAAACATTATTAAGGTATACCTAACATTCGTAAGAAGTACAAAGCTTTCATTCATTACAAGTACCTTCGAATCCAGCCCCGGGCCTGCTTCTGATGCCGTGACAGCTGTCAAGAATAGCATCGCACAGTTTAGTGCCTTCGTCCTTTATTTAATTAAGCCCCCAAGTAACGTATAATACAACTCGTAAACAAACAAGCCCCGTGCCTAGTTTAGTTTCAAATTTTCAATATTAAAGCTTGGTTGACGGGCGATAAAGTTGCAAAATGGCGCGACAGAGAAGCAATTTTCTTGTCAAACTAGGGTTTTGTGTGTTCACACGTAGGTACTTTTAGCAGAAGAATGTAAAAACCCCTTAAGGAAGAATTCAGGTTCAGGTCAGTTTTTTAATTCCAGTTTTTCAGAGCATCCAAGACAAACAGACAATTTAGATAGAATGATATTTTGAAGATAACGTACCAAGTGGTCCGATATTTGGGAGGCGCAGTATGGATTTGTCGATGGATAGTGATTTCCCAATTTAAGCTGGAGATTCTAGCGCAAGACGATCACCGGAAGGTAATTTTAAGGGGGAAAACTGGAATAAGGACATAATAACGTAAATGGCAGCGCAGCAGCATTCCCATCCAGCGGGAAAATACAGCCAGGCGTCTTGGGGACGCTTCCGACTGGTATTCAAATTCAAATTCTTTATTTTCAGATTATCTACATAGATCCATAGTTTGTTAGTAGCAGCAATAACTCTTATATTTGTAGGGGTTCCTACAATTATTAGTTAAGTTAATAGTTAAATAGTAGAGGGAAGGATAAAGTACGAATCAAATAGACATCCAGCGAGGAAATACAGCCAGGCGTCTTGGGGACGCTTCCGACTGGTATTCAAATTCAAATTCTTTATTTTCAGATTACATCCATAGTTTGTTAGTAGCAGCAATAACTCTTATATGTGTAGGGGTTCCTACAGTTATTAGTTAAGTTAATAGTTAAATAGTAGAGGGAAGGATAAAGTACGAATCAAATAGACATCCAGCGAGGAAATACAGCCAGGCGTCTTGGGGACGCTTCCGACTGGTATTCAAATTCAAATTTTTTATTTTCAGATTACATCCATAGTTTGTTAGTAGCAGCAATAACTCTTATATTTGTAGGGGTTCCTACAGTTATTAGTTAAGTTAATAGTTAAATAGTAGAGGGAAGGATAAACTACGAATCAAACCCCCGAGTGCTAGTTCGACACTGATTTAATGTTCGTAAGAAATTGCACAATAATACTTAGGTAAGCAAATTGGTGCAAAAACATATTGTGTTTGTGTTGGTGAATCTGCTTAGCTAGACAGTACTTAATTCATTGACTCTACTATGGTGCGGTACTCCGTACAATATTTAATGTTAGTATTCCTTATACCCACAACAATCAAATTAAATTAAATTCAAATAAATCATCAAAATTAAATTCAAACAAATAACTCAAAATCAATTTAATCTAAAGTATTGATATGGATCAGTTGATTTAATTGTAAATACTAGTTCTAATTTATTTCTATCACCTGATTGTAATATTCTTTGTGAATGCAGATATTTATTTAATAACGTAAAAGGAATGAGTGTCTTTACAACATAGTTTTTTTTGCTTAATACCTTAGTAGTGGTAGCCTCTTCAAATATTATTTCTAAACGACTTGGCTTGTCTTTTGTTATTTTTTTCTCTACAATAATGAAATCCAAATTTTATCGGACCCAGTCATTATGAGACGACATTCATAACGATGTTTCTGTGAAATCGCTCTTACTTTTCCGTAAATAGATAATTTTTATTTCTACCTCGGTAGAGGCTTCTATATTATCTTTTGTTTTTCTTTTGAACATGTTCTTGTGAAAATGTGGCTACTTTATTGAGGTTTTGTGTTAATTTGTACGTTATTTGTTTTATGACGTGACAAAACCATTAGAAGTTCAGTAAGAAAACATTGTTCGGTATCGACGCAGGTATTCTATATTGGCAGGAATAACTGTAAAAAATCATTACATAATACATTACATTACAGCATAAAAGATACAAAGTCGCAAAGAAAAAATTCTTAAAGAGCACAACGAAACCTAAAAACATACCCATTTTCGAAACTCCCGGAAAACTTTCCGGGTAACCTATGTTTTTTGAAACAAATGACTGGACTATTACCTGACTTCTAGATCTTATATGATGGAAACACTCAATAATTATAAAAGGAAAATACACTCAACTCAAACTGAAACACGATTTAGAAATTAAATTCTAAAATATCTAAAGTGTTTAAGCAGTTAATATCTCACGAAAGATAGAGGCACCAATAAATAATGAATCTTTCCATTTAGCTTATCATAGAAAAGGCAAGGCAAAGACTTTCTATTACCTACAGAACTTTATAACAGTAGTCCAAAAACTTCATGTTCGCCTTCTGATCAAGTCATGCTAACAATTTCAATTTCGCTAAAAACTTAGAGTGTGAAACTTCGGCACTTAGGAGCATAACATGAGGGTAGGTTAAGCGCAGCTAGCAACGTAGGAAGTACAATGACTTTGTCAATAGTGCTTGCTCGAGAGCTAGTCTCGTCGTGAGAGAGTGGTGTAGTAGGTACTAAATAATATCAGATTATCTAGAGGATAAAAAAGCTTGGGACGGGTTTTGCTCCAACTCGAAAAATAACAAATAACAGGCTAAAGGTTTCTTCGTCGCTTCTTTACTTTAGTCTACATGTCGAAGCGACAGAAATCAAAAATATCACTTTATTTCCGTGTCAGTTTTCTAAGTGTACATTATTGTATTTATGGAAATAAAGAGTTTTTGATTTTGATTTTAAAATAGTAACCACTAATAAAACGAAATTTCGGTTTTCAAGATTAGAGAATGTTTTTTACAGGCATGTTTTTGCTTGTTTTGGCATTGCCATTTGGTGTAATTTTGACATTTTTGTTTAGCGTCAATTTTTGTATCAGTAGTTCCTTTAGAAAAAACTAGACGATCGCCTCGCGGTTTCACCCGCGTAGTTCCCGTTCCCGTGAGAATTCCGGGATAAAATATAGCCTATGCCACTCCCTGAAAAGTAAGCTTCCTAACGGTGAAAGAATTTTTCAAATCAGTCTAGTAGTTTCGGAGCCTATTCAATACAACCAAACAATCAAATCTTACCTCTTTATAATTTAGTATAGAATAGATAAATTCTCATTAAAGGTATAGTCTCCTTAAAAGAACAGTGAAAATTACAAGTAAAACAATCTGAATGTACCTCTGTATGTGTATCTCTGGCTTTTCGAGAATCTGTCTTATTAAGATTCTGTCTTTATTAAAACAAACCGCAGATTTTCCTACCATTTCGCAAATGCCTTTTGTTTTATGAACAGGAGATATCTAGCTCCAGCTACGTTTCGGAAACCACTTTGAGCGTATTTTCAACATATTATGTTGAAAATACGGTAGGAAAAACCCTAGCGATTAACAATTGAAATATTATTTCAATTGTTAATCGCTAGGGTAACTCCCCTTTCATTAAAAGTTGGCAATGTTTCGCTCTTGAAAGTTTATTTTAATTCTACGATATACGCAATTGATTGTTTCGTTTCGTTTTTTGCAAATTAGTACTCAAATTCGATGTATTAGATAAGAAACACGAAATTTCGTGTTAGAGAATCGAAATAAATCCTCTATTCCCGATGCTCACAAGAAATATAAAGAGCAAAGCAGTAAGGGAAAATACTAAGCAATAAAATTTGAAAAAAATAGTACCTAAGCAAAATAAATAGTAATTAATTACTAATAGTAATTAAGTAGTAATTAAGCTCAGCTCGTTGTGAAAGAATTTGTGAAAGACACCAAGTACCTACCTAAATATTATAACACCAAGTGTCTAACTATAAACGAGATTACCTAAATGACATAATAATACTAAGTACCTAACGAGATTAAATTCGTTTATAAAAGTACACAAGAAGTCTTTTGAATAAAACCGGCCTAGTGCGAGTCGACTCGCACACGGAAGGTTCCGTGCCATCGAACAAAAATACTTCGCAAAAGAAACCCTCGACAACATAACATGATATGACTCCAACATGACGCGGTCACCCATTAAAGTACAGATCGCGTCCAACTTGGCTTGACTTCGGTGATCAGCAGAGATCGGAATATGTAGAGTATTTTACTACACTTTGATACTTGATTTACTACACGTATTTACCATCTTTTTACATGTAATTGCTATAAATATACTTTTACTTTTACTTTTTACTTTTTGAAGGTCTAAGTAACATAATATTTATTTATTTATTTATTTATAAACATGTACATCTATCCTAACAGGCACACCCAATGCAATAGAGTACCTACCTTATATTCTAGTCTTATTATAGACGATATTATTAATTACTAGCGACCCGCCCCGGCTTCGCACGGGTGCAATAAAATACTACTATTACTATTATTATACATATTATGATTTCTTTTTTTCTCAATCAAAGAGCAAAGAGTTTTCATTCAAAGAAATTAGACCGAACCACAGATCACTATATATGTACCAAGCTACGATCAACGAGTATTTATATACCCTGGGGAGCGATTTCTTCCGTCCACGGTACCAAGACCGAACCATAGACATGTTTATACTTAATTGACATGTTTATTTTGCAACGCCGTTACAATTTTTTTAGCAATTTATTCATTTTCATATTGAAACTACTCGATAATCCGAATTTTCCGCCTATAAGTTGTCCACTCGGATCGACTAATTTTTTACGCTCTTCAATTTGATGTGCATTTCGTTCGAGTCTACCGTAGGCCGGTCCGAAATTATTAATATAGATTAATATGTGGGTAATACCTGCTCTAAAATCCCGGAACAATGATTTTAGAGGAGGTGGAGGTATTATCCTATTCTTTAATAACGACTCATTCGAAGTATCGGTAAATGAACTCTACCTATTCCGATCTCTGGTGATAAGTTCTCAAGTGGCATGGACGTTGGCCCTTTAATTTTTAAATTTATTTTATTTTTACTATTTGTTGTTATAGCGGCAAGTGAAATACACTCTGTCAAAATTTCAACTGCAACTCTTACGGTTCTTGAGATACAACCTGCTGACAGACGGACGGACGGACGGGCCCACATACAGCGGAGGTTTAATAATAGGATCCCGTTTTCACTCTTGGGGTACGGAACCCTAAAAACTAATTTAATCTCTTAGAGTAAAAAACATTTCTATTGGGTGAATATAAATTAGGATCTTTTGAGAAATAAATGTATTTAACCACATTAAGAGCTGTTCCAAGACCATTGCAAACAATGTTTATCTCTATTTTTCTGTAAGTAACTGGGCGAGTATGGTTTTATTTCTACGAAAAAAATGAAACCATATCGTTACTACGTTGTTGTTCGTGTTTCGTACGGTATCTGGCCGGAGTGTTTTCAGTTGACAACGATTTTTTGGGGGCAATAGCAGTTTTTCGTAAATTTTTAATGGCTTTGTTATACATATGTGATTCTTTATGTTAAGCTATGAATATATACGCTGTGGTAAAACTATCTGCTACCCGTGGCGTTACCCGCAGTGAATAAGTTTGATCATTCTACGGGAAAACTGCACTTCCGGGATTTACGCCCATTTTACTCCGATAATACCAGTGTCTTATAATATTTTTCTACTATTATTTCTTCATCATTTTATAACTTTGTTAAACAAATGAAATAAAATATAATATGTAGCACAAAACCATTGTTATTTTCCATTCTATGGATATTGATTAGAAAATAAACCCTACCATAAGTATTTAGAAAAATTGAGTAATCTTCTATGAACTTCTATTTCGAAACATTTTTTTTGATAAAATATGGTATCACCATTGTTTACATAAAATATCTGAGTTTCTGAATTAGAGTATAGTGAATATCACAAACTTTTTGAGTTGCCGTAAAAAAATAAAACAAAAGACAATAGGAACTTGTATTTCATTTAGGACTTTCTTCAATTGTTTCGTAGCTTGGCTTCGTAGTCAGAACAGCGACCTTATTTTCACGTACCTAATCTAACCCTTACCCCCTATTATTAAAGCACAGAACAGCACTATCTGAATAGTAATTATATTCACGTGCAACAGTCACTTGTTTAGGCCGACTGCAGAGTGAATAATGCAGCTGCCTGCAATGGCTGAGAGTTGAGGCACAATTCACAAGAATGAGCGGTAAACTACGTTTGGTGAAGCTTTTGAAACACCCATGGTAAATATTGGTAAATTTGTATTTTTGTATTTGTATTTATTCAAAACATAACATCTATCATTACAGGTTAAACCTAATACAATTGAGTTGTAGTCATAACATCACAAATAATTATTTTAGTACAACGATAGAAATACAAATGTCATAGAGTAACAAATTAAATAACTAATAAGTCTAATAAGCAAATTATTTACATACAAATGTCAACGATAAAACCCATAAAATAATAACAAATAATTACATTCAAAGCTTCCAAATGTCATACATAATCTTAATATCAGTCACCAAAAAATAGTAAAAAATAATAATTACTTACTATAACACAGATTAAACAATAAAGCTCCTACGAACTCGCTCTTTGGACAGTGGAAAATGTCGACGGTTACCGCAATCAGATTTAGCGCTCGTATGGTCCTCGTCAGTGGCGCCTTGCCGAGCAGGTTGGTCCTACCATGAGGCACTGCCAGCAGAGGAGGCCGCCTGTGACGCCCAACATACTCGTCCGGTACGCAAAGTCTCATCATTTCCAGGATGGTCGGATTGGATATCATCCCCCAGAACACCCGAATCACATACAGCGCCAGCGCCATATCCCTCCTTATTTCCAGTTTGTTGTATCCAACCATACCCAACCATACCCAAATTATGAACATTTGATCGCAAGTCCATAAAACTTTTAGAAAAATTATACAGAAATACCCTACGATTCTATGTTTTTATGGTCTCTAACTCCTTAGTGGTCCAACAGCTAGCAGTTAATCAAGTCATTTGAGGGCAATAAAAAATCTTTGGTTCTGAATCATTAGCCTTCCTGGGACTTATCATGTTTTGCTTTTATACCCCGCATTTACTAGAAAACTGAAAAAAGAAACATTCATCATCATCATCATCAGCCCGTATACGTCCACAGCTGAACAGGCCTCCCCCAAACGACGCCACGAATAGCGGTCCTGAGCCGCCTCCATCTCCCTGCGACACAATGGCGTCGGTCCATCGAGTGAGAGGTGTTCCCACAAAAACTATGATAGAACCCATACAGAACTATAGATTACTTTAAATAAACATACCTCAACAGTCTGTATTGGTCCACTACTGGACGAAAGCCTCCCCCTGATAAGCGCCTTGTTGTTTTTATCACATGGGGGGTAATGCCTATAATCTCCACGCTGCGCTGGGCATGCGGATTGGGGATCGCAGTTCTGTGGTAGAATTCTTCTGCAGGGGGCGCTGCTACCCGCCCCCGGTGGACATCCCTCAGTCGCCTCTTACGACACCTGCGGGAAGTTGGGGTGGTGCAAATTCTAAGCCTAAATAAAGCAAACTAAGCACAAATAAACATGCATGACATATAAATATAGTAGGTTAAAATTAAATCTTATATCCTCTGTGTAAGCACATGTAAGTACCCACTTTTCCAAATTTGTCTCTCTCTCCCAATAAGGTTTGCTGGAAGAGAACTCCTTTTAGGATTAAGCTCACCTTTGCCATTATTTTTCCTGCTGAATATTTTACTTGTACTACCTGTTTTGTGCAATAAAGAATTATGAATACATAAACAAAACCCATAGATTACGATAAATATCCTGATATTTAATAGCTCAAAACGTTAATAAAGCTTTTGTATAACGTTCTGAATTCGGTATTACTTAGGCCTAAAGAACCCAAAGACAGAACTAATAGCGCAGTCCTACTTTTTTTGCCAAAAAAAATATTTCCTTGTTTCCTTTCTAAATAAGTATATCGTGTTTTTTTTTATCAAGTTTTATAAAATTCTTCATTGAACATCATGGTGAGCAAATCAGAATTAGACACATTGAAACTCAACTTAGTGTGAAGTTACGGTACCGATTTTCGTTTTAACTAGGTACTAATAATGTGTGCAATCTACTGGAATTTTTGTGAAAATGTTCTCAGCTACATAAGATTTTTTAAATTTATTTTTTTATTACACGCATTGAAACTCAACTTTATGTGAAGTTAAAAATTATTAGGTAACAATTTTCGTTTTAACTAAGTACCAATAATGTGTGCAATCTTCTGATATTTTTATGAAAATGTTCTGAGCTACATAAGATTTTTTAAATTTAATTTTGTATTTAATATTATGTAATATTAATTTAATATTATGTAATATTAACCCGTCGCCTCCCTTTTAGAGCACACGACAACATTCTGAAGCCGGCAGCGAGACAGGCATCTGGTGAGTGTTGCCTCTAGAGAAGTGCCAAATAGCCTTTTTGCTCGGACATCGCAGCTGTATGGGCTTTTCAAAATGTTTTTACGTAATACCAGGGGATTTTTGGCACACTGTTGGCATTTTTGAACTGCTTTTGCTGTTTTGGGGTCTTTGTTTTGAATGTGTGAGGTCTTTAATGAACTTTTATGCGCGTATTTTAATGTGAGGGGATTTTTTTAGAATTTTCGTGGCATTTGTTGCTGCTGAATTGGCAGTTGACTGTTACAGGGTTAAAACAAAGATTCTTACAAATTAGAACGAATATGTGTATAACTTATATTTCGGCAATTTTTATTATGTGCCAAAGTTCGTTGCACGAAATCAATTTGGCATACCCATAAACTAGGAAGAACATAGCTATTATAGATCAGCATGGATATTGGTCTCAGACTTGTAAATTTTAAAATTTGAACCTTCTCCCCTACAAATAAGGATTATCTACGCCTTATTCGTATTGGTGACTTTAGTGAAATTTATTACAACAAAATAGCATTACATTTAAAGTGTTTCTATAAATCGTTTAGTTTCCATCTCGAATTTAAACTGCAGTTCCAAGGATCTGAATCTAAGCTGCAGTCTGAGAGACCATTTCCAACCTTATCTTTTACAGCAGTCGGTTTTTTTTCAAACAAAGCATAGCTAAAGCCACCTAGTGTTGCAGCATAGGAAAGAATAGCTTGTTCAATCATATTTTTTGGTAGTACCTACAAAACTTTTTGATGTGATTTTATATATAAATAAATAAATAAAAATAAATAAATATATAAGAATTTTGCAAAAAGCCAAATTTAAAACCACATTAAGGCTTTCGCGTCGCTACGGCCATGCTAGTCCTATTATGTTCTTTTTGATCGAAGATGTTCACCGCGGCTCATATACTTTTCGTAACGTTTTAGGCAACCCCAGTAAAAGTCTTGAAAATTTAGCGGCTCACTCTGCTCGCTGTTCTTCAGGTTCCGGAGTAAGCAAGGAACCCTTATAATTTTTAATTTCATAGTCAGCCTTGCTAACCACCTCGCAAACCTCTAACAAGTCTCCTTCATTCCTTAATTATTCGTTTTGGAGCAAAGTAATAACAAACACCGCTACTTTGGCCTTCAAATTGTAAATGGAACTGGCTATACTTTCCAAGCTATGTCCAGCTTGAAGCAAGCCATCTGGAGATAAAGCTTCAAATGGCGCAGCTTGCCAGCGGCGATAACCCGAGACGCCGGCATTATTTTACATTCATACCTGCTTTCCACAAGTTTACTGTTTGCTTGTTGCATGACGGATGAGCTTACAATGGTAGGCAAAAAAGTGTAGTAATATAAAAGAATATATTAAGATAAGGAATATAATGTAGGTTTAACGTTAAAGATATGTTATAAAAACTTGTAACTGGTTCCTTCCTTAAAGCCGAAGCTCGCATATTCATACCTACTTCCCAACTCTTCCCGCGGGTGTCGTAAGAGGCGACTAAGGGATATCCACCGGGGACGGGCAGCAGCGCCCCCTGTAGAACAATTTTACTACCGTACTGCGATCCCCAACACGCATGCCCAGCGTGGGGATTAGGGGCATTACCCCCCATGAGATAAAAGACTACAAGGATCTTATCAGGGGGAGGCCTGCGTCCAGCATTGGACCAATAGAGGCTGTTGAGGTGAGGAGGTGAGGTCCACTGCTGGACATAGGCTTGCTCCTCCTATCGTCAATGTTTGGGGATTTCCTTTATCGATGGTCATGTACGTCTGACGAGACCGTTACGGAGACGCTGTTAAACTGATTCTACACCACACTACCTTCTGCTTGTCTTAGCGGGTAGAATGAGTACTGTTATCACTTGAATTAGGTCAGAAGAGATGGTGTACCCCCTCCCCCGTCATGATCTTCTTCCCTCTACCTTTCCTACAATAAATGAATTCTCCACCGTATTGACTCACTAATTTCATAAAACATCTTAGGTACTCGATTTAAGTTAGTTCTGTATTAATCAACTCTACCTGTAGATTGATTGCAACAGTCTGCAGTTAGCTAAATTGTTTCAATTGTAAATACTAGTTCTAATGTATCTTTATTATTTGATTGTAATTTTCTTTTTGAAAGTCTAACGAAGATAACCATAGTTTTTCCCTGGCATCCTTTATGATGGCAGTGCTTTACTCCTTTAAAATTTTACGACAAGTCTTCTAATATGGGTTCTTGTTTTACTACACCTTTTAAAGTCACTTTCTATTTAACGAGCAGCTAAACGTAAGCGTTTCATCACGTCTTACGTCACTTTGCATTTTACGAGGAATTATGAACGAGTCCCGTACCATATTATAATAACGAGTAGGTACCGTGATACGTAGGTACGCGTATTTTAGTGAAGGTAAGGTGCAGTCTGAAAATTTTCGTGAGTATATAGCTATTTTATGGTTTCAGCTTCTGATTTTAACATTTCCGTTGTCTTGCTTGTGGATTGTTTGCGACAGTTAGCAGTTAGCTCAATTGTTTCAATTGTATATACTAGTTCTAATTTGTTTACAATTTATGATTTTTATTTTCTCTGTTACTGAAGTACATTTCCGTAAAAATGTATTTAATTTTTTTGTAGTTACAATTAATTAATTATAATCCCTTTGTACGGGCAAATCCCTAATTAATTCTAACTCTGTCAGGTAAAATTTTTGAATCACGTAGCGCAAAAACCCTAGCTTATTATGACTTAAGTGCTAACCAGCGTTTATAAGCCCTTAACTTTTAATTTGTCTGAAACATGTGTTAATTCATGTAAACTTTTAAATCAGTGGTGTTATTATAAAGTTTGATGTGTTGTATTGGGTTACACATGCGTGAAACAAATACAGATAGAACAAAGTTCGTAATACTTTTAAAACAATAATCCAGACATACATAATCCATTAAATCAACTTCTCGCAAAATATACGGGCACCCGAAGTATTGTGTGATGGATTACAGCCTTTATTAAAAGTTTGAGTTATTCAACTTTTCCCTTCGGCTCAGGATATTTTTGACATTTTCGGTATCCCTTTTGAAGGTTATATTGGAAAGACGTTATGAGCCAGGGTCCTGAGAAAAATTCCGAGGGTTTTATGAAAATGTCAGACCAAAAAACTCATTACGTGTCTCATTGTACGGTAATGTTTGTATTTTAGGGGCAAAAGTGCTGACTTATTGAATTTCCCTTCAATAAAACCGATTGAAAAGTATAAATATAACATTTTAATGGTTGGTATTGGTAAAAAGAATACAATTTATATCAAAGAATGAATTGGAAAAGGACCGTCTTTGATCCGCATTGAAAGATATAAATAATATAGAAAGCTTTGAATACTCTCATAAATAGCCTTCCTTCTGCCAGATATTTCGTTCCCTACAGTATGGAGAGTTATGTTAACCTACCTACTAGAGTATATAGTTATTTAATAATGCATCAGTACTTTACGAGTCAAAAATCAAAATATACACTCAGAAAAGGTCAAATTATAAAACTTAACACTGACACGGAAATAAAGTGATATTTTTGATTTCTGTCGCTTCGGTATGTAGATTAAAGTAAGGAAGCGACGAAAAAACCTGCCTGTTAGATGTTATTTTTCGAGTTGGAACAAAACCCGTCCCAAGCTTTTCTATCATCTAGATAATCTGATATTTTAAAGTAAGCTTTTTTGCACAGCAAGGTTTTGACAATTTAAAATACTTAATAATAATAGGTAACGTTATTGAAGAATATTTAAGACTTAAAATTATTACATCATTGATCCCCAAACTAGGATAAACCTGTATCTTGGGGACCACCTTTCATGGGTTCTTTATATAAAAGAATAACAAGCTAACGTTAAATCTTACAGGTTAAATCAAAAGTTTATTTGTTATTTTGTAGATCATTTTATTATAATTTGTTTGAATTAAATGCCAGAAGTCTTTCAGACACCATCATCGCACTAGACGCCCAATACTAGGTTCACTTATTAATCCATCATGGTTATTAACATTAAAATCATTTACAATGGGATATTTACAATGATTAACGTTTTGAGCTTTCCAATGTTTGATGCGCCACGATCACGGAATAACTGGAAAGCTCAAAACTCAAATCATGGTAAATATACCGTTGTAAATGACTTTACGTTTACTTAGTCGTGGGCTCCACGCAAGAACACGTTCAAATTGACGATTGTAACAAGCAATTTTTGCACTAACGGTACTAGAGTATGTGCTTACTTAATAATGTATCAGTAGGTTACGAGAGTGCTTTCAATACCCCTTAGTGCCTAATACGACAAGGAACCTAGTTTGTATCCTCGTATAATGCAAGTAACTACTTTACTACCAGTCGGCTGCTAGCTCGAGACTGCAAGGCATATTCGATTTTAGATTTACATACTTTATATAAGATAATTTGGCGTGTTCTAAAGTACTATAAATCGACTTCAAATTCTTCAAATTGCTACATCGAGTTAAAATTCGAGTCTAAGCTAGTTTGATCGAGAATGATCAAAATCGGACTACTCCGTAAAAAGTTATGCGTGGTCATAAATTACAATCAGTGAGTGAGCAATCAATCATCCCCTGTTTTCCTACCCTTAGACTTGGATTTTTGTTTTTATTTGTATGGGACTAATTTTGGGGTATATATACCCTTTCCGATAAAAAAAGAATTATCAAAATCGGACTACCTACTCTGTAAAAAGTTATGCGTTGACTTGAAAACCTCCTCCGTTTTTCGTCGGTTGAAAATCGTAGTATGTTCCAATCGATGACCGATGTGGCGCGGCGGGCGAAGGTCCGCCTGCAATGCAGTCGGTTGCGGGTTCGATTCCCGCCTTGCGACAAATGTTTGTACGACTTGCTAATATTTGTCCTGGGTGTTCTAGGTATTTTCTATGTCTAATAAAAAAAATATCTATCCATCTAATGTATTTTAAAGTATATCATACCCATGACACAAGCTCTGCTTAGCTTATGGCTAGATGATGCTGTGAGGATTGTCCAGAATTATTTTTTTAAATCTTATTGGAATACAACTGGCAGCCGCATCACATCATCAAGGCCACTGCTAGACAGGGATCCCCTGATGAATGCTAAATCGCCTTTCTCTAACTACCTAAACCTAGCATCTGCCAGAAGTCTTTCACACACCATCATCGCACTAGACGCCCAATACCAGGTTCACTTATGAAATCCATCATGGTTATTAACATTAAAATCATTTACAATGGGATATTTACAATGATTAACGTTTTGAGCTTTCCAATGTTTCATGCGCCACGATTACGGAATAACTGGAAAGCTCAAAACTCAAATCATGGTAAATATCCCGTTGTAAATGACTTTTGGTTTACTTAGTCGTGGGCTCCACGCAGAAACACGTTCAAATTGACGATTGTAACAAGCAATTGATGGAATACCGTCAATTGGTTGTTACAATCGTCATCGAAATCAAATGTCAACCGCATGCGGTTGTTTAATATTATGTTTAATATTAAAATTCTTTCGTTTCTGCATAGAAAAAATCCCGAGGTGTCATAGGTGGTCCCACAAAAAAAATATTCCCGGGGGATTAGTATTTATCTCGCAAAACTTAAAACAGTGTAAAATTCAGGGAATCGAAGTCAGTTTTTAGTAAAAAAAAATTTTACACTTATCACTTATAACAATGCGTTAAAAATAACGCATCGCAAACCGTAAAAACGGTTTGCGATGGTTTGAATATCATCAACCATCTCCCCACAGGCTAGCGAGTGTCAAATATTTGAATAATTGGTTTGTCAATGTTAGTGGGATGGCCTGCCACTGAGGTGTTGAGCCGTAGAGCCACGTGCTATAGAGACAAGGCAGGCGCGCGCGGAATACGTTATCGCTAGGGGCATATACAGACAGACAATGTCAGTGTACAATAATTATGATCCACCACAACCAGAGCTGCGATCACGGTGTAGTAAGTGTAGTTACATATTGCCATTACGGCTCAAGCGTTAGCAGTTGAAACGTTAGGGTGTTCGTTCACAGGCCGGCATCGGACAATCCGCACTGGCTCCATCAGGGCCATACAAGATCCGCACCGTACGGAACGGACTGTGAGCAACCCCGGTGAGGATTCTTGAAACCAACTTTTCCATTTAGGGCGAACTAGACGATCGCCTCGCGGTTTCACCCGCGTAGTTCCCGTTCCCGTGGGAATTCCGGGATACAATATAGCCTATCCCTGAAAAGTAAGCTTCCTAACGGTGAAAGAATTTTTCAAATCGGTCCAGTAGCTTCGGAGCATATTCAATACAAACAAACTAACAATCAAATATTTCCTCTTTATAATATTAGTATAGATATGGATGACGTCATTCGGGTTGCAC
Source organism: Eupithecia subfuscata (assembly GCA_963564075.1). Lineage (NCBI taxonomy): Eukaryota > Metazoa > Arthropoda > Insecta > Lepidoptera > Geometridae > Eupithecia > Eupithecia subfuscata. The sequence continues at coordinate 4,882,268 of OY751106.1, forward strand.
TTGTCAGTGGATTGTCCGATGCCGGCATGTGAACGCGCACCATAACGTTTCAACTGCTAACGCTTGAGCCGTAATGCCAGTAGGTAAAACTACACTTACCTACCACACCGTGATCCCGGCCCAGGCCTGCAAGGGACCCTAATCCTCTAAAAGTCTAAACTAATCGCTTCTTTTGATCGCACCTTTTACTAAACAAATCAAAGAATGACACGTTTTGGTATTCTACAAGCTTCGGTCTCTTGATCGGTAAGCAGTACGCTGTGTGCGGCGGACTACCCCTTTTCAAATTTATATGGGACCAACTTCGGGGTATACCCTATATAATAAAAAAAGAATTATCAAAATCAGACTACTCTGTAAAAAGTTATGCGTGGTCATACAAAAAAAAAATATACGCGTCGTCTTGAGAACCTCCTCCGTTTTTCGTCGGTTGAAAATACCACTCTAGACGTTTCTCGTACGATTATGTGCCCGGAACTGCATAGCGCATACTGCGTGGTGATCAAGAGAACAAGGCTTGCGATCAAAGAAACTACAGATAGATCAAACTTGACACTTATGACATGCGTCACACACGTCACAAGTGTCAGTTTGATACCATTCTATCAATCTCCATTGTATCTGGAGTTTCTTTAATTTAAGTATCCTGCCTTACAATTTTGCAATACAATTGTCATAGTGAAGCAAAATTTTGTATATAGTTAGCTCTAAACCTGGAAAACCAAACATGGCTACTTTTATCTCATGAATCAGTTCTCATTGGATTTAAATAGCCTTTATACGATTCCATAAAAACACGCGAAAAGCCGCTGGCAGAAACAAGTTTAAAATAATTATGTTGCAGATCCTGGAGTTCCTATTCCTGGCATTTCTGTTAGAAAACTACTTGGACGTGGTGCTGACCAATATAAAGTTGAACCTCCCAAGTTTGCGTTACCTTGCTAAATATGGATACATAACCGATGAATCGAGTTTCAAACTTGAAATTAATTCGTTAATATTTGCTAACGAGCTAAATTAGCTTTCGTAAGGTACCAGAATCTAGAGCGAACTCAAAGGAAAATGTTTAAAATACAGAACACGCTTTGTGAATATTACAACCGAATACAGCCTTGTTATTTAATTTACTTCGAAGAAACATGTAAGAGATATTGATACGTTGGTTAGCTAAGTAATTCCTAGTAATTTTGCGCGTATTAATATTATTCAATGAACGCTAAGTTCATTAGTAGGCATTTGGTTTACCGTACATGCGTTTAGTAGAACTCGAAGTTCATTAGTAGGCATTTGGTTTACCGTCCATGCGTTTAGTTATTTCAAACCATTTTGTTGATTTTCGTTATTCGATTATCTATTTAGGTGTTCTGTTTAGCTCGGTTCTGCTTTTAATCGATTAGGAGTAATAATTCGATGATCGAAACCACATTGCACGCTAAAACCAAACCTGTTATAATTACCTAACCACCAATATTTCATTAACCAAACCGCAATGTAGTTAACATCTATGGAATACAAATGTTGGTAAAATACATAATACATGGACCTGTTGAGCTACCTGTAAATTGTTTGCAACAGTCTGCAGTTAGCTCAATTGTTTCAATCGTAAATACTAATTCTAATATATTTCTAGTATTTGATTGTAATTTTCTTTGTCAATAGGCTTTAGGAAACGAGATTAGGTTTTTACCTAATCTCGTTTCCTGAAGTCTATTGTCGTTTCCTGGGATTCCTGTGATTGGAATTGGATTTTATTTTCATAACAATTTTATTGTTTTATTCATATTATTCAAATACTTTTGAAATAAAGGTGTATTCCATCGGGATAGGGGACATCTCGCCTGCTAAAAAAGTGCCCTGCGGGCGAGTTGGCCCTTTTATCGAGGTACTTACCTACGTAGAGCTTAAAATAAAATTAAATAAAAACGTTGTCTCATCTGAAAATCTCGCTCTACCACAAAAGCGAACCACACCGAAAAATTGTGGCTAAGCCTATCACTAAAAAATAATAAAGTTGATGACCATCTAGAATAATAAACCATGAAATGTTGAGACTGTTGAGAACGGACCAACACATGCTGTTGAGGTTGAGGTTGAGGAGAAGGCAGGAATCTTTCGCGGAAGAATAAGATTTTAGGTAGTGTCATGTCAACCTGTACGGTCTGTTCTATGCCATTTAATTTCATACTAAAAGCGCCATCATTTCAGCCCGGTTGAACTTTTTTTTGACATTCAAAAAACGCCTCAAATGTAATAATATAAAATAAAGTGTCGAAGATTAAATCTTAACCACAAAATCAAATTGTGATTTTGTGGAGGGTAACGAAATGTGATCATGATGTGTCCTTTTTGTATGGGATTTGCGTAGTTCTGTCCGCACGACAGAGGCGCTACAACTTGGTAAAGTTGTATGGAACAAGGAGACGTCACGATCATGTCTTATTACTAACGTGAAATAGACTAACCTCTCTTGATTTAACATTCTACGAGTCCAAAATGTGGAGTGCGTGCTTTAAAAAAAAAAATTGGTTGTCTGTAAAGTCGGTTTACTGACGACAGTTGAACGTGACAACGTCTTAAGAAAAGAGCGAGGTAATGCCGCATGAGGTAACGCCGCATGACGTCATGTTTTTTCGTGCGTGCAGCCGGCTCTATCGAATTATAAGACGTTGTCACGTCAAAAACTGATACTAATAGTCTTGCGCATAGTAGTTCGTGACGGAGATCGCTCAGTTTAGGTCGCCGCTCCTAATCGAACTAGTTCGCTCTCCTATTCGTCAGCTCCCAGCTCGAATCAGAGGAAGGCAGATCGTTCGCTTGTTTTGATATTGCTCCTGTACGGGCACGCGACAAGGTTATGGATTGCTGTACTTTTACCTACAATATTTACACTATAAACTATAAAAATCAAAAACCTCTTAAAAAGACAGTCTTTAAAAGTAAATATTCATATTCTTATTCATATCATTTATTGTGATTTTATGCATACAGATGTTGTTCTTAGGTGTAGGTAGTCTTAGTGGGTACACAATGCATAAAAACCCTGTCAGGGCCCTACAATTAGGTAGGTATTTTGGTTATATCAATTTAATCTATGTCTAGATATGTAATAAAAAAGTGTTACAAAAGGTAGGCATGCTTACTGTGTAGGTATAAATATCATTATTGTTTAAGAAGGTACAGGGGCAAAAGAAGGAATGTCACAAGAAACTCAAATTTAAATTAAGTATGGCAACACTTACGTTTTCACGCGTACTTATATGTAGCAATAAGTAAAAAGCATAAAATCAATCATAGCTTACGACTTTAGTTCGATTGACGTGTTCGATTGATTGACGCCACCCTTGCTCATTCGGTCACGAACTCACAACTATGGAGCGGGGAATGACGGAACTAGTTTGCGTAATTCATCTGTGGGAGCGCTCTTAAGACCTAGTTCGTTCGCGAACTACACAAGACTATACTGAAAAAGCGCTAAGTCGAGTATCAACTCTGAGTAACCAGACTCTATCAGCGGTACTACAAAAACCAACATAAATACTGGTCTAACAAGCGTTTAGCTAAACAGTGTTTAGCAGTTAGACATGGGTTTAATGTATCGCATTCACTGCCCAGCCTCAGCCTCAGCGGCGGCGGCGCGCCCCTGCGGGTCGCACCGCCGCCACACGAGGGTCGAGAGGCTCGTCTGCGTCTTGGGCCATGAACGGGTTAACAAGAGTTTAACTCACGTTTAAACTATGTCTAAGCCGTGTCTAACTGTAAACCGTCGTAAAACGCAGTTTTGTGGTAACGCTTTTGCTAAACACGCGCTCAACAAATGTCTAACTTTTTTGTAGTAAAGCTGTACCTATATCTGTAACTGTAGAATGAATCAATGTTCTCCATTCCGAACCTGCAACAAAAATTTAAAATATCCACATTGAATATCTATTTCTACCGCCGCCAGTAGTTCTCTATTGATTGTCCGACCAGCCTATTTTTATTTGATCGCATATTGCTGCTCGGCTTTATAAAGCTTCTGTTATATCCGCAGCTGTGATATCTATTCTCTGATATCAGTGGGGGTAGCATGAACTAAATGAAACTTGGCGCAGTGGCATTCTTCATGACACTTTTGTTTCCGTTCCGTTTCGCTATTCCAAATACATTTCATATCCGACGGCCTGTAGCGCGGCGGGCGAATACCGCCTGCGACGCAGGAGGTTGCGGCTTCGATTCCGCCTCGGGACAAATGTTTGTACGATCTGCAGATATTTTGTTCAGGGTGTTCTGGATGTTTTCTATGTATAATAAAAAATATATCTATCTAAGTAGTGTATTGTATTAAGTATATCAGTTATCTAGTACCCGTAACACAAGCTCTGCTTAGCTTGGGGCTAGATAATGCTGTGTGAATTGTCCCGCATTATTTTTTTATTTATCTTATCGTAGCTCTAGAATCCACATTCATTCAATGCACATTGAGCGCGCACAATGCGGATCGATTATTGCTGTTTTGCGTGTGAATTTGCATATTGTGTCAAATTGTGACAGTAAGGCTAGCAAACGGACGAAGTAAGGATTTAAAATCGACCCTTAGAAAATGAGTTAACCAGCATCATTTAACCTACCAGTGGAGATAGAAATGCAAAAGAAACTGCCAAACAGTAAACAAAGACAAATTGATACCTTACGTAAGATGGTGTTGAAATATAATTAAGTTGACAGAAGCCTAGCTTATAAGAAAATCTTGACGTAGTAGCGACTACGTCATGATTTCTCGTAGAAGCCTGGCTGGTCGAGCAACGGCTAGACCAAGTCCTTTTTGTGTTGGTACAAATTGGTACTGTCGACAAAAGATAATTCATTTTATTACTTAGCTGAAAAACGTCCACTACTGGCCAAAAGCCTCCCCCGAAGATCGCCACAGTGACCCTTTATTCTGTGACGGAGCTACGGCCTAGCAAAGATTGCTGTCGCCGTAGATCGATCAGGATTGAAACACAAATTCAAATGTTTTTTATTTCATTCACAACGTACATAATTATCCTATACAATATTTTGAAGCCTCCTTTTAAGTATGGAATACTTGTACTAGGAGGTTCCGCTCTTCCATAGTTACATTAGCCAGAATTTAACAGAAACTTTTTACAATAAAAGCATATTTTTATAACACACTGCGATAAGTATGGAACTTTAAGAATGAACCTCATTTTAGCCAGGTTCATGCTAGACCTCTTTATATAAGAGGGCTCTTTGACACAGCTCTGCTTCACGCCTTTGTTCCGTTATTTGTGGGCGGAAATTGAGTCGAGGTTACTCATCGAACCGTGTAAGCCTTTTTGTCGTGCTCTTTAAAGCATATAAATTCTATTATTTTGTTTACTGCCCTATATTAGTAAGTTATGAAAGAAGCTAGAGTTATATTGTAGTAACATGTTGGTCGAGTTGAAATTATTTTATAGACGGTAGATTATGAAAGCTACACATGACCGCTTGTTTGGGTGTGGCACCATCGGCAGTGGGCGTTAAGAGATAGGTGCAGATGATGAGACGAAGAAGTCGTACCTAACTAAACTACCACAGTGGTACTACAAAAACCAACGTATACACTGGTCTAACAAGCATTTAGCTAAACAGTATCTAAACAGTTAGACATGGGCTTAACAAGAGTAGTGTCGTTTTAACTATGTCTAAGCCGTGTCTAACTCTAAACTAGAGGTGAGTAGCTCATGAGTGAGTGATACAAAAGATATAGATCAGTTCAACTGAGCGAATCTATCTCTAGCTCACCTTGGTTTCAACCATATCTTTAGCTCATTTGGAATAAGATTCATTTTCAAACCATTGAAGTGTTGAGCTAAATGAAAAGTGAGCTATTAGCGAAGACGACCGAGCAAGGCGAGCGATTCATTCCGAAATATCCCGAATGATTTGATAGAGTGAAATGCACGATGTCAAATACAACGTGAAAAAGAGAGAACGATAGCAAAATCCGGTTCAGGCTATTAGTTATGCAAATACGTTTGACTGCAAAATCTGCAAATTCAATTATTATTGTTTTTAAAGTTATCGTTACATATCGGTTCGAATCTTTGTTTGTTTACTTTTGGTTGTTGTTTTGGTTTCGTTGAGCACCTACGTACTTTTTCGGAATTTTGGAAACTTTTTTGGAAACTTTGGAAACTTGTATGTCCTAAGCCTGTGAAGTCTGAAGGAAAATCGTTGACTCTATGTTAATTATTAATCACAAAGCCTTTAAACTGTGAACGATAGGTTTATACCTTTTATCATGTGTCACTCTCTCTAGCGCTAGCTCAGTTGAACGGATACCTAATTATCTTTTTATCTTTCTTTCACTCATGAGCTACCCAGCTCTAAGACTACATCATTGATCCACTGAGCTAAATGAGCTAAAGAGCTAAATGAGTGATATATATCAGTAGATCAAAGAGATATGTATCACTCTTTTCATTAAAGTGATATGATATGCGCATCCCTACTCTAAACCGTCGTAAAACGCAGTTCTGTAGTAACGCTTTTGTTAAAGACACGCTTAACAGATGTCTTACTTTTTTGTAGTACCGCTGTTAGATTTTCACATCAACTTTGTTTGACTATTGTTTTGAAAGAGCTTTTTGTGATAGTTACCATAATCGACCGCATTTCCCCGTAAAAGAAACATTTAAGTACATCTCAATATTAAAATCTACCGTCTTTGTAAGCCAAATGTAGATAGAAGGAAGAACTTTCTGATCATTAAAAAGAAAACTTTGTAAGTATTCGTAGGTCTCGCTTACATCTTCGAAATGCTAAGTTCTTCAAGTTTTATCAAACTGAAGTATCCAAAAGTCCTTTACCTTGATGAGAATTGATATGGAATCGATGGTACTTTCTGAAAAATACTGATCTGAACTTTTGTAATATCCGAACAATATTTCTGGATATCACGGTCCCTCTGTGAGGAATACCTATAAAAGACAATCTCGTTTCAAGAATCTTGAGCCTGTTTATCGCGGTGTTCAGTCATGTCACATAGGTTAAATAAGTAGTATAAATAAGTTATATACGTATAGTTAGTTATTATCATATCACCTAAGCTATGAAACTAGAAATAATTAGTATAAATAAGATGTAAAATTAGCAAATTTGTTGTTTTCTTATTGCACTGAGTTAGAACACTGCATGTGAACGTTTGAGCTTAGTATTTTGTAATTTAAACAAAAATGTCTTTTTAGAAAATTTGTTTACGTTAAAGACTTATGTATATTCAGTTTAACTTTGCTTTGAAGCTATATTTTAGATTTAGTGACAGTTTAGTGACATTGTGACTAATAAAATGTAAATCCTTTATTGGCTGTAGGTTATATAGTATACGTTTCATTAAGTTTTTGTCTAAGAGCTGTGGATTTTGTTATTAAATAAATAAATGTTTACCTACCTAGTATACCTACTTAGGGCGGGAATAGATAGTGCACCTGTGTTTGCGCACCGACTTTTGCCCTGTTTTGTCATGCGCCCAGTCTCTGTTGAGATTTCGACCACGGCAACCAGTCTCAACTTGAGACTGGCTGCCGTGGTCGAAATACTGCTAGGAGAACATCATCATCATCAGACGTACCTACTTTTCAACATGACGACGAGTAGTTTCAAGTCGACGCGTATATTTTTATTTATGTATGAACTTTTTACAGAGTAGTCCGATTTTAATAATTCTTTTTTATTCGAAACCCCGAAGTTGGTCAAATATAAATTTGAAGTCTGTTCATAGTTTTTTAAAATACGCCTAATTATTAATAAAAATAAGTCACAAAATCACTAGAAATAACACACACCGATGTCGCCGGCCCCCCGACACAGCCTGTCGACTCAGCCTTTTGGCTTGTGGTGCGAACAATTTGGTGCGAAACACCGCTACACCAGCCCGGCGGTTTATCGGTATCATGTCAGACGAAGTGTCAAGTTGACATAACATTGTCGACCTGCATTAGTCAGGTAACAAAATATCGCTTTAAGGCGCCGGGTACAAGCCGGGTACCAATAATGCCACAACACCAACTCGCCGAGCTGAGTCGTTGGCGTTGGCGGATTCGGTGTGTAGAGACCTTAATGTTAATTCTATGCTGTCAATTTCCTAAGCAATTGTATGTAGCAAGTTTACAGCTTTCATACGAAACGTACAATCAACGCAAAGTTTGGCTGTAAATCAACTAGTTTACTTGAGCCATTACGAAATTAGGTCGTGAACGATTCAGGCAAGTATAAATTTACTGAATTATTTCGCAATTTGCCAGCCAACAGCTTTGGCTGTCGGTTGCTGTTTTTTCAATGCCAATTTCCACAAATAATTGCTGAGTTATGACTGTTTTCAACTATAGGTTTGCATGTTATCTTGGTTGGTATAGTGTGCCAACTCATATTTTTTCGAATTGTGTAGTAGTGTACTTTATGATATCCAAAGAAGTGAAATAAAATGAGGCAGTTGTTTAAGGCCTACAAATACATTTATCTGCTAAACGTAAACCATTTCGGCTATAGATTATTACTTAATTGCATCAAGTTAGGTACTATATTTATTAAATTTATTTGTTTATCCAACATAAAATTATTTTATGTCCTTCATTTTGAGGTGTGGCCTATATTAATATAACGACAAATTTTCATTGTTTTTTATTTGACCACAGTACAGATAATAAGGGCTATTGGAGTTATTCCAATTTCCAGCATATCAAACATGCAAAGTTTAATCAAACTATGAACAAATAGCACAAACAAAACATTGCTTTAGTTTCAACATTGTCTCCTACAATTACTGGGTAATTTTTCAAACTAACTCGTAAACAATGAATGAGGATTAAGCCTGAGGCTTGGATAAAACTTGGAAAATAGAATATTGTGCTGCATATTTGCGGGGCTAAGAGTGCCTAAGCGTTTCCAATTTTTCGAAGTCAGGTTTTAAAGTTTTCCAGGTTATTTTCCTGCTGTTTGCTTCCATTTACCTGCAAAACTAGAAAACTTGTATTTGAAACGAAATTTTATAAACATTTATTTGAAAGTTCCGATACGTGAGTGTGTGCTTTGAAAGTTTTGAGATAGAACTTAAGAAGAAACTCAATTTCCTACCATTAAAGCTTGGCGTCGTGAGCAACCAAGCTATGGCATCCCGGAAATGAACCACCATAAGAGCCTCATAGCTGCAACCTCGACTTGCCTTCAACGGAGATTCAGAGATGGATAAAAGTCGAAATAAAAAGATATATCCCTTTCACCAGAAAAGATCGGGGCAACGTTCTATCATGTTTTAATTCACAGAATCTGAATTTTGATCACTTTAGTTTATAATAAAATTAGTAAAATAAATAAAAACAGAGGTCCAACCCCAGAGAGCATTCAAAATAATAAAGTTGTAGCAAAACAATTGAATGCCTAAACGGCTACAACGGAACTTTTGCTTTAATTAATTACATTAAAATTATGTAAATTTCACAGAGGTTTGACTAACTTTGTCTCGAGTTATTTAGTATTTTTGTTTATCCTCAAATTCAGGGATATTAATTCAAAAAAGTTTTAATTTTTGAGTTATTTTTAAAGTCTGCGGTAGAGCACGTGGGCGACTCACCCTCGCCCTCCTTTTCATCAACCGTATTCAAGATTCAGTTTTTATAATACAAGAAGGCCATTTTAAACGTATGTAGTTTCAGATAAATTCGAGGACAAAGGCTCAGGGAACCACACATTGTGTGGTCAGCCCATGTAAAATGTCTATAAAGCCGTCCAAAATCGGAGCACCAGTGGACCGTATTCCGCCTGCAAAAGGATTAAGATAAAACAACCCATACATCACTCCACCCGATCCAATTAAAATTATTTATAGACTACCAATTAATGGAAGCAAATTATTAACAAGCTGCCTCAAAAGCTGAGCTGCTAATGGGGTTATTTATTGAGCTAATTTATCAGTCTATTTTTTATATAATGGTTAATTTATATTTATGCTTTTTTGTCTTTGTACATAATATGTACGTTTATTGAAACGCAGATACAAGATTAACTGCTGCAAGGTGTACGAGTTCAGTATTATGTTATACCAAAAATTTGTGAGCTTTTGAAATATGCAATCTATCTATTCGCTTATCATAGCGCCAGGCAATTTGACTTTTATCTTCGAAATCACTAAATCAATGTGAATTAATTGATAGTAAGAGGCCCGACGGTATGACACTAGTCCCATGGGAGTTGGGGAGGCCCATTGTGTGGGAGGCTACATGCGTCGACACACTTGCGCCTTCCCATCTTCCGAGATCCGTGAGGGTAGGTGTGGCGGCAGATTTGGCCGAAGATCTCAGGAGGCGCAAATATGCAGGTATCGACAGAGCCTACACATTTGCTCCCCTTGGAGTCAAGACCCCAGGTCCGTGGGGTACCGCAGCTCTTAGGGTTTCTAAAAAAATATCTAAGCGTCTGGTCGAAGCGACGCGTGACCCGAGAGCTGGTGAGTATCTGGCACAGCGTATCAGCATTGCCATACAGCGGTGTAATGCAGTCAGCGTCTTGGGGACACTTCCGAATGGTATTGATATGGATCAGTTGAGCTACCTGTAGATTCTTTGCAACATTCTGCAGTTAGCTCAATTGTTTAGATTTAATTGTTTGAAACTAGTTCTTATTTGTTTCATTTACTTAATTGTATTTTTTTTTTTGTTAATAAAGTTACCAAAATAAGAAGATATCATACAGACGACATTGTGCGCAACATTGAATTACCAAAAGGACTTTCGTCTACATGTTATCTAGGTTCCTAATCTGAACTTATAAGGTCCGTTTATGTGTACTTAAGCCGTTTGTAGCTACATACATAAGTAAGGATTCCGGCTTAACCGTGTACCTAAGAAGGTCTACTACAAACCCTATGTATAATTTGAGTGGATTCGTAAATTCCACATCGGGCTTATGTTTTATAGAGCTCCCTTGCGACGGGTTTAAGATGGCCGGTCCTTTGTGGTGTGGTATACATATACAACTGACACAAAGCAGCTTGCTGATGAATAATTTGCAGGGTGGGTTACTAAGATTCGAGATAGCTCGGGTATATTGGCATGTATAGGGTTGTAATTTAGAGGGTGCAGAATGAATTTTACAGAGCAAGAACCTTTTTTGTTTGCCTGTTTTTGGATGTTACGAATGAGAATCAAATTCTTTAGTAACTGTAGATAAGATAGTTATTCGCCTGACTTAGCTCATAATAGTACTTAATCCAAAATACGAAGATTTCAAATCGATGAATAAAAAAATTTATTATGCTTACGTTAACAAAAATAAAAATATTCTCCGAAAATCGGTAGACACTGAAATCGAAATATTTCTTCCAAAAGCACGTAAGTATCGTTTTACCGAAATAGAATTTATGAAATACGCTCTTCATTCGCATAAAAAAATCTGGGCTTAAAAAATGTAGCTTAAATACAGAAAATCCCGGCTCCAGTTTAATCCGCTTGCTAACTTGCGCCAAAAGTTACTTTGTAGTTTTTAAAGCCCCCAGTTGGATGGCGAAGCAGTACGTGGAAACGTAATAACATACTTTTTAATTAGGTTAAAACTTTTTTTAATTATACAATATTTTTACGAGTGATAAGCCAAAGATATAAAAATAGGGGTCACAATAAAGTGGTAGGTATCGTAAAAATAGATCACTCAACTTTTAGTGGTACCTACCTTCAATGTAATCTCGTAAAGGAATGTCCCTATTAAGTTGAGCATGAAAACATCTTCGGATCATAACACTGCTACGAGAATACATAAAATTTAAGAAGTGATAAAGTTTAACCTAGTTTATCTTCGGAAGTAGTGCTCAAAGAAGCCTCGAACGTTTTACAATCTTCAAAAGAGTAATAAAACTGAGAAATATGACGACTTTCAAATATCATTTTTCCCGTGGCAAGAGCCATTATCAGCTTTAACTGATAGTTTATCGCTTAGCGACATTTAGAAGCGATATTGCAGAACTTTAAAACGTTTTTATTTTGTTTCAGGAAAATGGATCAAATCACCAAGTATTTGATCATAGTTGCATCGTTTTTGAGCGTAGAACTCGCTTTCACCGAGAGCAAGTATGAATCTGTGACCAACCATGTCCGGTACGACTACATCCCTACGTTCATCAACGTGTGCGACATTGAAGATAGAAGGTCGAAAGTTCACTGTTACTGCGACAGTAATAAACCAAAACTGGCCACACGAGCCGATTGCTGGGTGTTCAGCGGCGGAATAACCGAAGAAGACCCGATCTGGCCCAATTTCTCATCTCAAACTGAAATACAACACCTCACGTTTAACGTCAGATCCGACGATGCATTAACTTTCGTCCCAGCCAAAGCAATCGTGAGATTGGACAAACTCAAGCACTTGACCATTCAATTCGGTACCATAAAACGGATTACTCCTTACGCGTTCACGAACTCCTCAACAATAAGGCAGATAGTTTTGAAATCGAATAAAATCTCCAGTTTGGATAAGCACTCGTTCTCTCAAATGATGATGCTCTCGAATCTAAGCTTGGACGACAACCAAATCTCCGAAGTGAAACGGGACGTATTTTTCAATTTACCAAATCTGCATATCCTGCATCTATCGAACAACAACTTGAGTTTGATCCATGAGGGTTGTTTCAAGCACCTGAACAATTTAATAGAGCTGAAGTTAGACTACAACTACATATCAGTTGTGACTCGGGAAATGTTCGAGGGATTGGAAAATCTTTCGAGATTGAACTTGAGGAATAACAAACTATCTATGATTGGCAATTTAGCGTTCACAGATTTGTGGGAGTTAAAAGAGCTCATGTTGGATAACAATGCGATTGAGTTTGTCTCCGAGAGAGCGTTTGGAGGACTAGGTCAGCTTAAAAGATTGACTCTGTCGGGAAACAGAATCGCTACATTTTATGAGGACATGTTGGAACACATCAATGGTTTAGTGGAGTTGGATTTGAGGGATAATCTCCTGTTGACGTTTTCATTCGACACGATACGGCCTTTTCTCGAAACTGATAAAACGAGTTCAGCTGCAGTTTATTTGGAGGGTAAGTTTTTATCATTATTTAAAACCGTAGAGCTAGATAGTACCTTCCTCGATGTTTAAAACCATCTTAGGTAAGGCTCCGCTTTCCAGTATAAGTACGAGTATTGTAAACAACTACTTGATACGTAGGTACTACCTTACCTTTTATTAATGCAATTTCTTTTATATTGCTTGACATGCACTAAGGAGGTTCCGATAGTACTCGTATTAAACTTTGCGAGGCACTGAAGTCTGTCATATATTATTATGAACAAAAGGAGATTTCGAATATCCAATTAAGCGTTGAGTATGTGAAAACTTGTGTCAAAACTAGTCTCAAAATCAACATAAGTACTACAAGACAAAATGGTTTTTTTTTTATATCCGCCGACTTTTATTGGCTGAACAAATTTTCATGAAACACAAAAAACTAAACGAAAATCGGTTCATCCGTTTGGGAGCTACGATACCACAGACAATTACACGGATACACAGACAGACACGTTAAACTTATAACACCCCTTTCTTTTTGCGTCGGGGGTTAAAATCTGAAAGAAAGGACCAGTGTCTTGTTAAGGAGACACAATGGGCCCCACATTTACATTCAGCCCAACAAATAGTTAAAAGTAACGAGGCTATCACTGGGCCACTGGAAACCAGAATCACTAACAGTTATTTACTTAACGGTTATTTTAGGTGTGGCCTTGTTGGTTACGAAAACGCCCTTGTTTCTACCAAGTGATATTTGTTCTACCCAACTGCTATTATCATTTTGATTTATCATAAATTGGGTTCGTTTTTTTATAGGTTTACCAACCAAGATATTGCCAAATTTAGGTTTCGAGTACAATGTAGTTTTTTTTTTGAGACCAGCATTGTTATTTTCCTTGTGTTAGTTCTAATTTGATTAAATGTACTTCTTTCATTGGCCTGTTTATTTTATGACGATTTTGTAGCAAAAGGGATGTACGTCTAAATTTTTATAAGATCAATAAAAATGTTCCATCATTGCCAAATTTCGAATACGAACCTCGGTTACCTATCATAACATTTCAGGCTCACAAATATAAGCTAAAAGCGGGAGGAAATCAAACCTTATACCGCAATACATAAAAACCAGATGAAGGTTATATTTATAGGGTTTCTGTGCGACATTGAAATTTATACGCATCGTGTGTTGGCCATTTCCACTGCCATATATCCTCTCGTCCCTTCGAGGTATAACTCACCTGGAGGTTAGAAGATTGGTTCTGATTTAGCTACTTATGTTTCCTCTTTCAAAATGTTCACGAGTTTCGCCTGTGGTTTTTTAGAGTTGAAAAATATTTGTAGTCTTTAAAAGTGTTCTATTTTGGTTTTTCAAATTCTGATTTGAAGCAAGAAAATAATTAATATTTTTGTTTCGCTATTATATTTGACATGCGGTTTTTTCGTACTGTCGAATGAAAGAAATGACAATGCTTCGATTAATTATAGGATTTTTTTAATTGTGAACTGAATTTTTAATAGTGAAATCGTTGCGATACGCACTTTCCTTCACTTTCTTAATATAGATCTTATTTACTTACCCTGTTCCTAAAAGAAAACTGTACCTACGTGTAGAAAGTGCACTAAAGCTTAGTTTCTTAGTAAATTATTTATTGTTTCAGCTACCCAATTTATTACTAGACTAACTGGTATTAAGATTTATTTAATAACTAAAGTAACATACTTATTATTTATTTATTCTTTAGGTGCTAATAGCTATTTATGTTTCTTGGTGGTTTCACTAAAATGGGTATAAAAAGGTGAAAGTAAAAAATCCAGGGATACAACGAAAAGCTTGTTTTATTGGTGGCAATACATTTCAGACTGATCCCCAACGGCCACTTTGTACTTTTATGTTGGGAAAATAATTCATTGTGCGACTGTCGAAATGGACTGAAGCTATTAATTAATTAAATGTGTTGAAAATTTAATGCCCGTTGAAGTGGCCTCAAAAGTTGTATTGAATTTGACTAAAAATATGTATGTTTAAGAAAATGACGAAAATTATGTTTTCTGATAAATTAATTGGTGGAAAAAATGTGTAGAGTCAATATTCAAATAATAAATATAATATAAATAAGTAATGCTGGACAATCCACACAACATCATCTAGCCCCAAGCTAAGCAGAGCTTGTGTTATGGGTACTAGATGACTGATATACATAATATAATACACTACATAGACAGATATTTTTTATTATACATAGAAACGACCAGAACACCCGGAACAAATATTTGTAGATCTTACAAACATTTGTCCCAAGGCGGGAATCGAACCCGCAACCTCCTGCGTAGCAAGCCGACCTTCGCCCGCCGCGCCACATTGGTCGTCAAAGTTGATTGTTTGTTACTTAAAAATCAAAATAAACAAGAAAAAAAGAAATTATCCAAGCGCTTAGTACTCAACACCGAAAATTCTTTAACACCTTAAAATGGTATTCGACCGAGTCACTTTAAACATTAGCTGCTTTACCCAACCCAAGCACCTCAGCCCATAAACCTCAAGGCTCCGTTTGATAAGCTTATAAAGGGAAGATTACGTAACCATGGAATAAGATTTGTGCCTCACCTTGCCAGTCTATTCCCTCATATCCCTTCCCTTAGAAGTATCAATTTAATTCCGTAAGTGCTAGGTAAGAAGCAGGTAAGTTTGATACTTTGTTACTCTGACATTTTCCTGCAGAAAATTGCGATATTTTAAGATTTTTTGTGTTCGGTGCCAAGACTCGATGTGACAAATTCTAAAAGTATCAAAACGTTTTAATTTTTACTGTATTCTCATGGTCTTCTCAACTGGCAGTTCATTGAGCATATTTAATAGTAGCTGCTGCCCGCCGCTTCGCACGCGTTGCTTCTAGGGAAACGCTTAAAGGTGATTTATATCGTATGGGAACTGATTTATGGGATAAAAAGTAGCCTATGTTTTATTCCAGGCCTAGAATTATCTGTATGGAAAATTTTAGCCCGATCCGTTCAGTAGTTTCGGCGTGAAGAAGTAACAAACATCCATCCATCCATACTTCCGTCCAAACTTTCGCATTTATAATATTAGTGTGATAGTGTGATTATCTCTAATGAATATCTCTTTGAAGTAAATAGTAGCAAATTAGGTTCAAAACGAATCTAGCACATTTCGAAAAGTAAATAGTCCAAACCATTTGGTACACTTATCCGCGAAACAGAACGTAAATGAGTATAATGCTGATCGCAAACTTTCTATGTAAATGCGTCCTAAGGGTCGGGTTATGCTCCGTAGGCAGATTGTTCGAAAATATGGGAAACTTTGCGACCGTCCGCGCATTATGGACCTTATGTATGGTTATTAGAATCCTCTATTAGAGACATATTAAAGTTTCACAGCGTAAGTGGCTCTTAGGCTGTGTTCAGGTGGTATCAGATTTCGATGGGGCGGTTATGTTGTGGCTGAAGTTTAAATGAATATTTGACCTTTTGTAAACATGTTGATAGCCGCTACTTTCGGTTTTTGATTAGGTTTAATACCAGTTTGTTGTTTATTAAACGTGTTTTTAGTTTTAACGGTTAATATTATTACTGTTATGTTATTGGGCAACGGTTTTGTTTAATTGTTATTGTTTAATTGCTGGTAATTCGTTCCTTTTCTGTTGTTAAATGGGTTGAAAAAGATAGATGAGAGTGTTTTTCTAAAACGAATCATTTTACCTTATTAGAAACGATATGAACAAAAAGTTTGTAAAATATTTAACGTAGCAGATCTTTGGATATTGCCAACGTTATTATTTTACATAACAAAACATGACAAAATAAATTCCAGATAATTTCGAACCACCATAGAAATCGATGGAGGAATCTATCAAACGCAATTTCCATTCCAAACAATATTCTGCCCAAACCCATTACCAAAGTTGATAACAAGTTATAACTCCTTCAACTTGATAAACAAATACAAACAAGCTTCGCGGTAAGGTTATAATCCTTTTACTTCTTACGTTTCATAGACAACCTACTAAATCACTCCACGTGAACGAGAATTGCAGCCATATATTTCGGAAGATACCGATAAATTTCACCCGTTTCCAACGAGAAAACAGCTTTCCCTGTTTGTTTATTACCAACCTTATTCGAGAATTTTGATTACCTATTCGCAGCTTTGCTAATATTTGTATTGCAAACGAGTTTAGCTGTACTTTTGATACTTTGCTACTTTACCTTTTTTCTTTTTACTGCGAGGTAGCAATTCCTTCACCAAAATTTATCAGATTGTAACGAAGTTTGTGCCTAACAGCTTCCGAAAGAATTTACTTTGCATCGGAATTTTTTCCTCGACAAAATTTAAGTGCGTACGTGCTCTATTCAAAAAACCGACAGGCTGTGTTTCTATTGTTTTTTTTGCGAGCCATTTTGAGGGTCACAGCAATATTTCTCTATGCTAGTACCTCTTAGAGCTGGCGCAAAAGGGCCACTTACTGTGGCGAAAACTTGGGCCCTACGATCACGTGTCTGAAACGCGATCAGGGTTCTAGATAAGGATCGATAAGCACCGATTCTGCCTCTGGCGTCGATAACCGTCGGTTATTTCCGGATCGTTGTAGCGCTAGAGTCTAGGCCCTAGCTAGACACTAATGCTACAACGGTAGTCAGTCTAGAGTATCCCCTATACTAGACCACAAAATGATAGTTCCTAGATAGATTCTATGGCGGCTTGTCTGTGTCCGCAAAAGCAAAGGGCAAGGGTTTGCTTGCTCCAAACATGTAAAGTGTGGGTAAAAAACCACTGTAAGTTCTCTACAAAGGCAAGCCTTGTGACCGCGGGCGGAAATACCCAAGTTTATATTAACAAAGGGTATTGTTTTCATGTATTACCCTTACTAAGCTAGTTTATAACTTCGTAAAACTTAAAGCATTATTAGACACAATTAAGGAGAACAAAAGGGCATCTTTAATAAAAGTTATTTAATATTTTTACAACCAAGATATAAGTTTTTAAAGTGGACTTTTTATCGTAACATCCAACTTAATTAGTGCGAAGTTTGGAGTTCAAGAATAATATTGAAGAAAATTCAAGTGCAGTCGATAACTTTATTAAATTAAATGCGCTTCAATTCTAAACACAATTTTAGTTTAGTGAATGGAGGTTGGGAAATAGGGATATATCCGACTATTTTAGAATTGATTTTTATTTAATTTTATTTTTGAGTTCAAGAATAATATTGAAGAAAATTAAAGTGCAGCCGATAACTTTATAAAATTAAATGCGCTTCAATTCTAAACATAATTTTAATCTAGTGAATGGAGGTTGAGAATTTGGAATATATCCGACTATTTTGGAATTGAATTTAGTGAATTAGCGGAAACTCGGACGTTTCTTAACTAGCTGGGAAATAGATGGATTAATCCCGCAGCGCCAGGTTTACTACCTCAGTGAGGTATAAATTTTAACTCGGATTTGGAACAGAACCAGAACAAGGAACGTTACCTAGAACAAAAACTGAATTAGCTATCGAAATCATGATGAACTTTATATTACAAATGCGAAAGTTTGGATGAATACATAGATGGATATTTGTTACCTCTTCACGCCAAAACTACTGAAAGGATCGGGCTGAAATTTTGCATACAGGTAATTCTAATCCTGGAATCAAACTTAGTAATTAAACTTTTACTTATAAATCAGTTCCCGTGGGATAGAAAACGTTTCCATAGAAACAGCGCGTGCCAAGCCGCGGGCAGAAACGAGTACTTTTTAATACGAGGACGTTAAGTAACTTTACAAAACCATTGAAATATAAATGGAAAATATTTTATTTACAACAAAGACAAGAATAAAAACTATATTATCGCATAATTACACGCGCGCATCGAAAAAGGTGCATAATCGAAAGAAAACAGACGAGAGACTGAACTAATGACTAAAAGCTGTCAAAGAAAAGTGGTTTCGAAGTTCTGCAATTCGCTTCAATGATACCAATGTTGTTATATATTTTCACCAAAATAAATTTTCCACCAATATTTCTATGGTTCCTTTACTTCTTGTAATAGAAAAATATCTTTGATTTTAGATCCGAGTAGGTATTAATAATGCATTTATTTTACTAAAGAATAGAATTGTCGTTTCGATTTCTAGTTTCTTGAGATACGGATATGGATTTCTCTCAGAATTATTGAGAATCTTGAATGGAGACAGTGTCTCGAAAGACAATTGGTTCGTTTCAGCATTATTAAATTCCTTCCCTAGAGTCATGATTCGTTCAGATACTTTGACATTATCTTTTATCTATACTAGGAACTTATGTAGATATATAACAGAGGCAAAATTGACTCTGTTTGTTACGCCTTCACAAGAATATTATGTACTAGACGATCGCCTCGCGGTTTCACCCGCGTAGTTCCCGTTCCCGTGGGAATTCCGGGATAAAATATAGCCTATGTCACTCCCTGAAAAGTAAGCTTCCTAACGGTGAAAGAATTTTTCAAATCGGTCCAGTAGTTTCGGAGCCTATTCAATTCATACAAACAAACAAACAAACAAAAAATCAAACCTTTCCTCTTTATAATATTAGTATAGATATGTATTTAATGTAACAAAAAATAAACATAAAATTATCATAGCTACAAAAATTATTTTGTAAAATGCAATTTTAAAACTTTCTCAATCCTCCGAATAATATGCTTTATACTATGAAAGTTTATGAAATGTGAAGAAGTGTGTTTGTTATATGGATACTGAGTTTTTGAATGTCTTACGAAGAATAAATAACATGAAGGAAATTTTTCACCCTGGAAAAAGCCGTGTGAAGCAACATTTCTACAAGTATTCATTTCCTTTTTAGAAAATGAATACTGTAGTTACTGGTTTTTACTGCCGGGTCAGATTTTGATGCCCCTTGTTACATGAGTTTGGTACTCATGTAACAAGGGGCACAGGTATCCCCAATAATCCACATATAAATACTATAGCTCCTTTAATTTATTTTCCCAGGAAACCAATACAATCGTAGGTATAGTTGTTCTATCTCACGAAGTCCGTTGGGCTATGTATGCATAGTGAATGCATGTACACATTGTTTTAGTGTGCGTAAGCTCAGAAGCAATCAGTCTCGCCCGAGACGCGGTCCGGGTCACTAGTGCTCATTGTATTCACGTCAGATTTTGGTAGCGAGTACCGTCAGCATGACAACTAAGCGCAAAGTCACTACTACAACCAGGGCTAAACGGACTTCGTGAGATATAACAACTGTACCTAGCATACCGCTTTTCTTTGTAAGTATTGTTTCTCGTGTAACTCATGTTACGTAAGCCGCAGAAATTTCGCCAATAATGTGTGATTTATTATGATCGTTTATCATTGCGATAATGTATCTTAAATCAATAGCGTGAAATCCTATTATCGTACGTGTTTACTAGTAGGGTCGCCTTTCTTGATTCCCCGAGGATCTTACTGCCGGACTTGCCTGCCGAGTCGTTTATCGATTGTGTACCTGAAGGCACTTTGAGAACGTAAATAAAACTATTAATAGGTATAATATAAAACTAGCGGACATGAAAACGTTGTCCTATTCAATTGGTGTAGCGCTGTTTCGCACCACAACACAAAAGCAATTCGTATGAAAAATAAACACGGAATTAAAAGTAAGACCTAAATAATTTAATTGAAGTGAATAAGTAAACAAACATAGAACAAATAAACCGAGATAAAAGAGAAGTGTTCTGTTCGTGTCCTAAAAACACAAAAAGCAATTCTAAATTTGTAATTTGCGGAGAAAAGTTTAATCGAGATTTTCGTCGACTTCCCTACTACTTGTTCCTGAATTTTCCTGAGATCCTTATTCAGCATGTTCATGGAAGTGTTACTTCTTATATAATAATTTATGATTAATTGGGTATGTATGACAAACATTCTACCCTCGAGACTTGACCCAAAAAGCCTCTTTATACAGTAGGTGAATGAAATTAAGACAGCGGATGATTATTTAATGATGACTGATGGTATGTTCACGTTTGGTAGAGTTGTTTTTGGTAAAGATAACATAAATAACGAATGAACGGCTGTCAACTAGTCACACCCAAGTGAGTCACAATCACAACGCAGTACAATTACTAGATACCAACTAAAAGCCTAAAACCACACTAAAACTTAGCGCATTAAAATCCACCAAAAGCACTTCAATATAACCGAACAAAGGATTTCAAACGAAATCTAAACTGCAAACGTAACGTCTTATAAGCTCTCAGACAGTGACAACAGCACCGTTCCTCTCCTATTAAAGTCTATATTACTTTGCAAACTAGCGCTGAAGTATGATAATTGAGTTGATTTTGCCGTAGATAAAATTTTACCGCCATCCCAAACCGTAAAGGTTTATTTTACTTAAGCTGGATTGTGCGTGCTTCTAACAGGAGATTTGGTTTCAGGTAACCCACTCGAGTGTGATTGTCGGCTCTCGTGGATATACGCGCTTCGCAACGAGACTGGAGACAATACGCTGAAGAGTGCTCTAGAAAAAGTATCGTGTGTTGTAGACACGGCGCTTGAAAGGCGTATGGAGGAACCGGATGACGCACACATCGAAACAGAAAATATACTCGCAGACGACAACTACGAATACGATTACAAAGAAGACTACAATGAGCGAGTGAAACACAAACCGAGTAAAGCTAAAAAGCTGACTGATATCCCTCTTGCTATGCTTCCTTGCCCCAAAGAACTCATGGAAAATATAGATGAGTCATACGGACACCCAGTTCAGAATGAGATAAGGTTAAAAGCTTTCTCAAAAGTCACTAAAGTAGGTCCCACTTTATCGTTGTTCATATTATCATCGTTACTGTTTTAAACAAGGCATGTTTATCAAAGATATTTGTGATATTAGACTTAAACAATAATAGTTATATCATAATCTATGTACTTACAGATTTATTAACCGTGTTCTCTATAAATTTTATTCTAGTCTACGGGATTGTATAAATGTTATTCTATTTGTATTCTATGTAACCTTGTATATTGCCGAAAGTTAATAATAGAAAATAGATATATAGCATTTTATTGTATATAATTATCATTATTATCTCAGCATTTAAGGTAAACGGGTATATATTTTGAGGGATGATTCGTGCAAAACCAATTTAAAAGTCGTAAAATAATTTTATAAGCGGCAACCAACATAAAATTCAGGCCACGGTTAAATAATCGTGTTATTATTGAAGCATAAACTTCGCACGGGAGTAATAAAGGTAAAATGTAAAGTAGAATTACGAGGGAAATACATAACACAAAGAAATGGCATCAAATTACGTTGTTACGAGAATAAGAATACATAGATACTAAGTTGTTACAAGGAAACTCTCTGAACAAAAACACGAATAGGAACCGAAATTGTTCTTATTTCTTTTGGCTCGTTTATTTCCGTTGAAGAACTTTGTAGGTGAAAACTGTACGAGTAATACTGAATAATATTTCAGTTTTTCACTGAATTTCATCTTGTTTATCAAATAATGTCGCAAGCTTTAGTCTAATATAATCGATTTTTCACAAACTTTACTTTATTATTTAACAGGTAGTAGATGTTATCCTTTCAATTGAAATATGGTTCAAGGATCTAAAAAGAACTAATCGTTAGTTATCTTCAGTGATAGGAATAGGTAGTGCAATTTAACGGGACTTCATGATGATACCATAATGTGAACATGACTTACAAGTCCCGGGAATTTAATGAGAAGTGGACACTTCACACAAGTCCCGGGAATTAAATGAAAAACTGTTATTGAATACTATGTAAAATAATATTTTAAATAGTAGTATATTCTTACGATATTATTCATAATTTTTATTATTCATTATTATGAATGAAGCTAAACTTGCCGCCGGATTGGTATTTACTTCAAGTTAGACCAAAAATATACCAAAAATTGTTTCTGAGTATTACTTACCTTGGGCTAATTCTGGAGTTAGGTCAAAGTAATTTTGAGAAAGAGGCAAAGAGCTGTTAGGCCGGGCAGCGTTTGGAAAACTACGTCGAGTCTTCTCGTTATCCATACCACAATGCTTTAAAACTAAACTTTTCAATGAGTGCGTCCTACCCGTCATAACCGTGGACGTGGACACTCACGATTGGACTGGTCCACCAGTTCAAAGTCGCTCAGCGAGCTATGGAAAGAGCTATGCTCGGAGTCTCTCGGAAGGATAGGATTCGTAACGCATACATTCGACAGAGAACCTAAGTTATCGACATAGCTTAAAGAATTAGCAAGCTGAAGTGGCAGTGGGCTGGCCATATCTCGCGAGGAACCGACAACCGCTGAGGTAAACGTGTTCTTGAGTGGAGACCGCGACTCGGCAAACGTAGTGTAGGACGCCATCCGGCCAGGTGGGATCTGCGAAAGACTGCAGACAGGTGCTGGATGGCAAGCTGAAGTCAGGGCGCTATGGTGCTCTTTAGGGGAGGCCTATGTCCAGCAGTGGGCCATTACAGGCTGATGATGATAAAAAGATATTAAAGCTTATAAAATGCAGTTACTGAAAACAGGTAGTTACTGCATTAAGTATAATATTGTTTTCTAATCCCGGAATCCCGGGGGCGTATCCATACTATTTATAATGTTTGAGGTCATCAACCCCAAATTGCACTACCTATTCCTATCTCTGGTTATCTTGTAAAATAGTAGGTAAAATTTTTGTAATTTTTACTTGTTGTTAATGTCGTTGTTTAACGTCATTGTTTAACATAACTTTAGGTATTTATTTATGTATACTATTTATTATTTTACAATGTTTGAACATAAACACTCACATACACATCATAGAACTTTGTAAATAAAATTAATAGCATTAAATTTTGGAGTTGTTTTCAGTGAGATGGTTTATCATGAATTTCTATTTTAAAATTGTACCTACATGCCTTTGTACATTCAAAGCTGCGTCGTTTTTATTATGTTTACCATAACCTTTTCAAATGACAGAGAAAGAGCGTTTTGTATGTGTGAAGTATCATTTTTGAATTTTATTTGTTCAGTTAATTAGAACGCCATGGTTGCGTTCCATAAAATTACATGAAATTGCTAAAAGAAAACATGTTAGGACATTTTTATTGCTTTTGTGTTTAATTCTTGTTGGGAACTTGGGTGGTAGTGCTTGGGTAAATGGTCTATTTTCAAGGCATGTATAACCTGCGGAAGCAAATCACCTTTAGTAACCCCCGATTTCATCCATTCGTTAGCCGATTTAGAGCTTTTTATCCAATTTATTGCAGTAAACTATTTGAAAATGTTCAATTGAACACAAACACAAGATATTTTGATATTAAGATGGACGTTTATTACCTTTACGAGCCAAAAATTCTGAACGAGTTCTAGTGTTGGGTTACCATAATCTAGGCTACTTTTACTCTGGTAAAACGCGTGCAAAGCCCTAGCCGTAGTTAAAGCTAGTAGAGATAAACCATTTTAAAAATGAACGCCGATTGTATGACGTTTAGTGGAGGGGGCGTGCATTTTTAGAGTGGTGGTACCTTATTTTAATTTCATTTATAAGATTTCGTCTCACGACTCACTAGTCTCTGCAATGCAGTACTTCTCGCTTGTAAGGCTGCGCTCAATTTGGACACGTTTTCGTACGAATTGGATTCGTACGAATATTTCGTACCAATAACCCAATAACCCCGAACTTCCAAGCAGGGGTGGCAAGCGAAGTAACGCCGAGCAAACCCAGCCCGAGATTAAAAACTTATAGAAATAACGATGAATCGTGAATCTTTTTGCGGTTCTCGGTAAAAAGATAGCCAAGAGGT
Organism: Eupithecia subfuscata; assembly: GCA_963564075.1. Lineage (NCBI taxonomy): Eukaryota > Metazoa > Arthropoda > Insecta > Lepidoptera > Geometridae > Eupithecia > Eupithecia subfuscata. Next base: position 4,907,089 of record OY751106.1, read on the forward strand.
TTTTTAGACGTCATGAAAGCTAGAACATAAGAAATAATGACAACTTAGCGAGCGACCGAAAAGTCTTCAGCGGTTTGACAAAAAATATTACGAACGATTGGCGATCAGTGGTGGGGGCACCGTTGCCTACAACGCGCAGTTGCGCAGCCATCAGAAGTCACCAGAGGGGGCCCATCAAACTCAACTTTTACCTCTAAATAGATTGTAGGAATCGATACGAACATTTACGTACGATACGAATTCGCATCTAAAGTGTGCGCGGCTTAAATCGGTGAAATGTCAGTCGTTTCGTGCGAACATTGATGAATTTCAGCCACGGTCGCCAGCGTGAGGATACAGGCGACTGGGCCCATACATAACTAGGACCGCGGTCCGAGTTACCTGATCACAGTTTTGAATCGGTCGACTGGGACCATATACCTAATTTGCTTTAATGTACAGTTAACAAAAAATCAAGTTACATAACTCAGGATTTATTTTATGTAGTACTAGCTTTTACCCGCTACTTCGTTAGCGTATAGAATCTACTCAACACTTTCATTGCCCACCCATGACGCACACATGCCCTTTAAACCCACCATACTAGCCATTGGCGTCATGTATTAAAGTACACTAGTGAGTGCACACTCGTGCACTCTGTATTCCCTCATTCTCGTAATCCGATTGTACATTACGTACTATGATGAACATATTTGACATTACCTACATACCGGCTACACTGGATCGCAGGATGAAATTGTGACCGCGTCGACCAAATCACGTGTTCACAATTTCATTTATACTGAACCGCAATAACCGGTCAAGATACGTTCTGAATGTGTCTGTACTATCATTAGTTTTTATAGTTTAAAAAAACATTGGGCTTGTAAATCAAAATTAAGAATTTTCTTTAAAGACTTCTAAGAAAAATAAATTCTTTATCTACAAGTATATAAACTACTCTTTGTTATAATAAAAATTTCTATTTCATTTTCTATTTATTTTTTTTCATAATGGTCGTGACTGAATGGTATAATTTATAACAGAGATATATTTTATATCATAATGGTCGTGACTGAATGAATGGTCGTGATCACATTTCAAATACCATTGATAAATAAAATAAAATTGTCTGTAATGTCAATATAACAGAATTTTACTAAATCAATAACAGGATAACAAAGATATATTTTTTAATTTTGTATTTCTGTTCGTTTTGTCTGATAATCTCCGAAACGGCTGGACGTATTTAAAAGGGACTTTCACTTGCAGATAGCTAATGTTAAAGCGGGTAACGATGCTACTTAGGATTCTGCGCAAAAAGATAATAACCATAAAATTGTGATGCCAGAACAGCTGGTTTATTATTCGACAAAGTTTATTTCATCTGTGGACGATTCTGCGATACCATTGTTAAAGTAAAGCAATTGAGTATCCAAATTCGACCCCAGCTTGATTGATTGCAAGATGCACATTTATTAGCACATATTTTCGTAAAATATTTTCTCTCTCATAAGTATCTCATAAGTTTCATTTCATTAGAGAGAGCCTGAGTTCTAGTGTTTCATTTCACAATACTTATTTATTTAGTATCATATATACATTTCCATTACAGTGCAGCACCAAATCGACAAAGAAATATAAAAAGAAATACTAAGTACACTTATTAAACATTAACATTAGTAAAATTACACCAATAAGCTACTATCTGATGACCACTGTGGCGCAGCGGGCGAAGGTCTGCCTGCGACGCAAGAGGTTGCGGGTTCAATTCCCGCCTCGGGACAAATGTTTGTACGATCTGCAGACATTTGTCCAGGGCGCTCTGAATGTTTTCTATGTATAATAAAAAATATCTATCTATGTGTGTTAAGTATATCAGTTATCTAGTACCCATAACACAAGCTCTGCTTAGCTTGGGGCTAGATAATGCTGTGTGAATTGTTATTATATAAACATTATTATTTATTATTTATTTATATCTATAACTTAATACTAAGCATTCATACAGGAGGAGCTTTCATACAGCAGCCATATCTACAAACGCGCGAATCCCTACATAGGCTAACATAGGCTAACCAAATATTAAGTTTGTCAAACATTTTCCTCAATTTGAGTGTACAAAGAACCATTAAATTATTCACAATAATATTAATAAATGTTTGTGGTTAGTGTACACAATAATTGTTAAACGATTTCATGTATTTAAATACGATAGTTGGTGTATAGTCTTCGATTCTGTTGTATTAAATATTTCTACGCATATTGTGAGTGTTTTATTTTAGTTTTAGTATCCACGTGGGTTTAATTAAATTATTGAGAGATGTTGATACCGTGGGGTGCCCACTTAGAATTTGCACCACCCACAACTCTTCCGACGCGTGTCGTAAGAGGCGACTAAGGGTAATCCACCGGGGGCGGGCAGCAGCGTGGGGATTATGGGTATTAAACAGCGGGCAGCAGCTAGTCATAAATTATGGTGTAAAATCTTAGAAATAGGTATTCTACCTAGGTAGAGAAAGAACTATTGAACACGAAATTTGATCATTGATATTCTTAATTTTTTAATTATCTGCAAAAATGATAAACAACCCTCCAACACATAACCTTTTAACTTTCTTGTTAGTACGTACAACCTTATGAGCATAAGATTGGGCTACCAAAAAATAGAGCAATTAAAATAAACACAAAGCTAATATTCTAAAGATGTTTGTTTTCAATTAAGGCTGCTCTAGATGTTTTAAATGCAGAATACACGGTGCATTTGGTCGGTCCAAAAAATGTTTCACTCTTAAACTTTGCAAGGAAATTTTACTTCGCTAAAACAGGACACAAACTCTAGCAGAAATTTTGTTTGTTTGATGTTGATGAATCCAAGTGGTGCATTTTTTTAACATAGGTCTCTCGAGGTAATGATCTTCGATGGCACCGGCAGCCAGCCAAAGTGGCTCACGAATTGAAGGCAAAAACGTGCCGCGAGCCGTAAGCGAATCGAAAGTTTAAACTATCTGTAGGTGTATTGACTGTTCAGTCTCATAACTGTTTTAAATAGACTCTTAGAAAATGCTGTCTTCCTCTGAATAAAGGGTAATAGAGCATCAAAAGACTTAAATTTACTACTTGTAATTTTTCTTATGGGACAATTTTAGTCTGGTCGTACTATTCCAACCATGTAACCCGTCTTTAATTATACAGCAGTCAAGCTCGTGACTATCACTGTCCAACTAAATTGCGCGGGAAAATAAAGCTCCCCTCCACAATCAAGTCAATTAAGTACCCGAAATAGGTACTTTGAAATAGTCTCTAGTTGACAGTACTACAACGGAATGACAATGAGGATCCGCAACGTTATAGCAATTTCAATAGAACTAGTATCCACGTTATTCTTTAAGACATAAAAATCATATATCTTTTTGAATAATCCAAATCAGACCATTAAGTACGAAGTTAAAAAATTATAGAACCAAATAGACTCAGTTTTGAGAGACCCATCGAATGATTTTTTTTTTTAATTTTTTCGTTCGATGCGTCTCACAAAACTGAGTCTATTTGCTTTTCTTTTCGCTGTAACGCGGTAGAAACGTAGGGGAAATAAAACAAAAGGTACGCGATAAATACCCGATATAATCATTAACTATGAGTATATTTGCTTCAGTAATTTTTTTTCATATACTTATAGTTTCGGAGTAAATCAATAAAAACTGATATCTGCCTACGGATAACGAGCGGCGACCGAGCCAGTGACGTCACACGCACCCACGGCGGTCACTCAGTGAACTTCGCTAGTAATTTGGTCATATTATTAGATTCACTAACAATAATTCTGCATTTTGTATCAACTATAAACATTACGCATCCTCATTGCAGGTTAAACAAACTTACCAAAGTAAAGTTTGACCATAATTACACGAGCCACTGCATCCAAAGAGATTTTAATCTCGAGGATGCAGCGAAGTATAGTTGTTCTATCTCAAGAAGTCCGCTAACTTACCTCACTACAAACAACTTTGTGCTTAGTTGTCATGCTGACGGTACTCGCTACCAAAATCTGGCGTGAATACAATGAGCACTAGTGACCCGGACCGCGTCTCGGGCGAGACTGATTGCTTCTGAGCTTACGCACACTAAAACAATGTGTACATGCATTCACTATGACATACATAACATAGCCCAACGGCACCCAACGGACTTCGTGAGATAGAAAAACTATACTGTATACTATAAGTATTTTGCTTTATTATTTGTTTACTCTACAGGTTGACGGTTGGAAATAAGAAGGCGACGCGGTCTTTTGGAGCTTTGTGTTAACTTTACAATATTGATAGGTAAACGCTTAATAAAAGTAAGTAAAACTGAACTGACTTGTGCCGTGCGCGGAGGCTGTATGTTTACTCTGAATAGTTTGAAAGATGTGGAATAAATGGTCCGAGGCCGCGGCGCTCTCCTCCGAAGGCATGATTGACATGAAGTTGCAGCTATGTCTTGCGGCTGTGTTCACGTCGTCTTGTTCGCGGCGTTAACATAAATAAATAATGACCAGAGGTCGTCATTATTTATTATATTTTACATAAAGATGCGCGATGGGCGAAGGTCCGGCTGCGACGCAGGAGGTTGCGGGTTCGATTCCCGCCTGAGGACGAATGTTTGTACGATCTGCAGATATTTATTCCGGGTTTTCTGGATGTTTTCTATGCATACAAAATATCTATGTAGGTATGTATTATATTATGTATATCAGTAATCTAGTACCCATAACACAAACTCTGCTTAGCTTGGGGCTAGATAGCGCTGTTTACAACATTATTTATTTATTTATTAATGCTGGACAATCCACACAGCATCATCTAGCCCCAGACTTAGCAGAGCTTGCTATATCGACTCCAAGGATATGAGTCTCTCCAAAGTTTGCAGAGAGATCCATCTGAAATGTGGGGATCTACCTACCATTTTAACGTATTTATTATATAACAAAATCTCTATCCGGTAGCTTTAGAACATAATTGTAATATGTATAATGGACAAACGTTCGAAACCCTTCGGCGCGCGAGTAACACTCGCACTTGACGGATCTTGTTTTTCATTCGGTTTGTTGATTAATTGGCAGTTTACTATAAGCTTGACCATAATAAATATAACGTACGAACAAGAGTTTTTAAGTAAGGAAAAATGTCAAGATCGCGCCTGACTATATTTTAAAACTAACATTTGGCGTTGCTCTTTGAATTTAATGAATTCATGTCAACTATGAGTTTCTCAATGTACCTATTTCAAACATGAATATTTTCGTCAAAAAATTATAAATAGGTATTTTGTGTGAACAGAATATCAATTCCAAATATAGACTTCTGAATGGATAAACAACTTTTGTTATTGAAATTTAAATTACAAGTTCTACCTATTTTTGCGAAGCAATGGAAATTATTTCGAAGGACAGTTTTATAAGAAGTTAATTAATCTTAGTCAAACATTATTATTTTGGCTGCCATTAATAAATAATACCGTCAAATTAATAATTACAATATTAGATACCATGCTGCTTTGAAAAGTCATGATCAAAGAACAATAACAAAACATCAAGGTTTCGGCGTTTTTTTTTAATAGCCGCATTCTTGAGCATCGTCATTTTCCACTTCAATAATATCAGCTTTTACAGCCACAGAATAAGTGAACCAAATAACAATAAAAAAATTGGTTGTTTGTAAAGTCGGTTTACTGACGATAGTTGAACGTGACAACGCAGACGCATCGCTCACTCAAGTAGGAGAGAGACGGATGTCGAGCGCTCTCGCTTGCACTTCAAGCCTTACATGGAACGCCTCAGAGCGAGGTAACGCCGCATGCGAGGTAACGCCGCATGACGTCATGTTTTTTCGTGCGTGCAGCCGGCTCTATCGAATTATAAGACGTTGTCACGTCAAAAACCGAATAAAAGAAATCCCTCGCAATATCCGTTTCGGCTTAGTTACACATTCTGTGACACCTTGTCTACTGAAGGAGGCTTTCTTTTACTTGGAATTCTCTTCAATCGATAAGGAATCAGAAATAATGTATCGAATGCGAGGGCTTACGTACTACGATAACAATAAACCGTCCAAGTGCGTGTATTCTCGCCCACGGATGGTTTCGGCCCATCGTTCAAACCTATTTCTCAAATGAAACTCTAAAAACACCAACTGTTTGGAGACCCCCTTAATTTTATTTTAGTAGGTAGTATTTGTTGGTATTGAAGTTGAACTGTTACTTACTTTCATGTGTTTACTACCTATTATCGACGACCGATGTGGCGCGGCGGGCGAAAGTCCGCGTTCGATTCCCGCCCTGGGACAAATGTTTGTACGATCTACAAATATTTCGTTGTAGTCGTTTCTATGTGTAATAAAAAATATCTATCTATGTAAAATGTATTATATTATGTATATCAGTCATCTAGTACCCATAACACAAGCTCTGCTTAGCTTGGGGCTTGATAATGCTGTGTGAATTGTCCAGCATTATTTATTTATTTATTTATTATGGTTCAAGATATACAGCCTCGACAAACCTAGAGCAAACATAGCCAAAAAATCGTGTTTTTTGTATAATAATAATAATACATTTATTTCAGACAACATTAGAACAAGTATAGATCTTTATTAACTTATTCTACGGGTTGTGTGGGAGCCCCCTTTAATTTTAATATTTATTTTATTTTAGTTTGTGTTACTAGCCTCTGCCCGCGGCTTCGCACGCGTATTTTCGGTAAATAAGTAGCCAATTGTTTAAGTTAGGCTACGTTGTAAGTGTATGTCACAATTCATCTTGATCTTTTCAGTAGTATAAGAAATCCTGACGACCTCTGTGGCGCGGTGGGCGAAGGTCCGCCTGCGACGCAGGAGGTTGCGGGTTCGATTCCCGCCTCGGGACAAATATTTGTACGATCTGCAGATATTTGTTCAGGGTGTTCTGGTCGTTTACTATATATAATAAAAAGTATATATCTATGTACTCGTATATTATTATGTATATCAGTTATCTAGTACCCATAACACAAGCTCTGCTTACCTTGGGGCTAGATAATGCTGTGTGAATTGTCCAGTATTATTATACAGGGTGGAATTTTGTAATGCTACCTGGAGGGAAAGTACTCTTAATACTGTAGATAGAAAATTGTACTAAAAGAAAACATTCCTTTATTTTTGAAAACAAAGAAAACTGCATTCAAAGATTTTCGAAAATTCGCTTGCCACACCCGGGAATCGAACCGACTAAAATCTGTAAAAAATTACACCCTGTACTTTTATTGCCTAGATCGTTAGGGTCAATAATAAGGATGAAATCTCTCTAACAAACTTAATAAATTAAATGAAAGGAAAACCATGCAATCTTAAATTATAAATTGAATGGTTCAAGTAAAGCACTTTAACTTAAAGATCCATCTGTTTACTTGTGTCAGTAATTAATAATTATCATTACGTCATTTATCCATTAAAATGACGAATTGATATTTAGATAAGATGATTGAAATTTGCACGTGTTTGTACCTAATGCAGACTCTTCTATCTTAAAATACTGGATCTCTTAAGACATGAGTTAAATGGTTTCCCCGAGGCAGAGCGAAACCAAATAATTCTACAGCAAGATGGTGCTCCAGCCCATAACAGCAGAATCACTACTGCCTACATTAATAAACATTTAAATACCTGGATTGGTACCAACGGCACAAACAGATGGCCGGCGAGATCACCAGATCTCACCCCCTTAGATTTTTTTTTTGTGGGGATATGTAAAAAATCTAATTTACATGAAATCTTATGCGAATGTAAACGAGTTGAGAGTTTGAAGTTCAGCATACGATTTATAATATTCACCACAACACGTTATTAAAAGTTACTAGAAATAAATTCATTAGAAGAATAAGTTTGTGTATCCAAGAAAATGGAGCCCATTTGGAGCAACTAATTAGTGGTTGGTTGACTTTTTATTGTAAATAATTAAAATAATTTAAGATTTCATGGTTTTCCTTTCATTTAATTTATTATGTTTGTTACAGATTTCAGCCTTATAATTGACCCGATCGATCTATGCAATAAAAATACAGGGTGTAATTTTTACAGATTTTAGTCGGTTCGATTCCCGGCTGTGGCAAGCGAATTTTCGAAAATCTTTGAATGCAGTTCTCTTTCTTTTCAAAATTAAAGGAATGTTTCCTTTGAGCAAAATTTTCTATCTACAGTATTAAGAGTACTTTCCCTCCAGGTGGCATTACAAAATTCCACCCTGTATATTATTATTATCCTAGGTACTTACCTAACAAAAGTTTCACATTTCACAAACTTTCGCATTTATAATATTAGTAGGATAGCGGCAAGAGAAATGCACATTCTGTGAAAGTTTCAACTGTCTAGCTCTTACGGTTCATGATGTAGAGCCCTCTGACAGACGGACAGACGGACATACGAACAGACAGACAGATTTCGTTTGTTTGTACCAATTGTTCGGTTACGAAACTCTAAATAAAAACCGTATTAGATCCTATCGTCAATGCGTGGAGTAGTTGAATTTAATTCAGTCAACTTCTATAATATACACAATGAATGCAATTTTGTCTATCCAAGCCTTGAAAAAACTAGCCATGCTGCAGGTTTAACGTCGAAAAAAACGTGTGATACTCTCCAGCAAGGCCACCACTCTATAGGAAAAATAAATTTAGGGAAAGATGTACAATTAAATGTAAACAATTGTACACTATGTAAAAACAATTGAATTGCCTTTGTTTCCCGAAAATCATAAAGTTTAAATGGCTTTACCAGGGACTATACTCTCCGGCAAAGCCACCTTCAAATCACTGTTATTTTAAGCCGAACCTTCTCGGCTACTAAACTAGGATTTCTACAATTATTTGTACATTATTATTGAATCTACAGTTTCCGCTAAACTTACTTTCTACATGCTCTTCCTAGTTCATTAATGATCTCCTTGTAGATCAATAAAATGTATAGTCGGCTGTCGCCAGCACGGATTCGTCCATCAAACTAACTACCAAAATAGATATTTATTCAGATCAAATTAAATTTATATTTTTGTATCTATTTTGCATGCCGAACTAACTAACTATAGCTATATAGCGATAAATTCATAATTTAATTTTTACATGGCCTTTCTGGGGTGTATGACACAAAAAACGAGACTAGATAACTGATATACTCACTAATGACATTACATACTTAAGACTTAGATATTTTTCGAACCTGCTACTTTTGCCCGCTGCACCACTGAGGTCGTTGACTTACATATTATTTGGTACTAATATAAACTGTAACACACGTACCTGAGTCACCAAGGGAATCCGGAGAAACCCGGACATCTGAAGGGTCAATGCCTTCGAAAGGAACGCGGCCAGACGTTCCGAACCGGACCTTTGTATCCGGGAACCCACACACTCGGATAATCATTGGTTTGGCAAGATGCTATAATTACAAACCATGTAATCTGGGTGTTTTGCAGATTGCATTGTGTGATCGTGAGATTTTATTAGTACCAGAAAAATAATAATTGATCAAACTAAATGGATTTGAGGTACCTACTACTAATATTATTAATGTGAAAGCTTTATAAATCAATAATCAATAAATTACCTAGTTATATAAGTAAAATATTGTACGTCCATCATTATTGGATAAACTGTTGTGCTACCTTGCTTTTAAGATCTTTGTACACAGTTTCTACAATAAATTTAATTTCATTTCATTGGCCGGATGTTTGTTAACTCTTCACGCTAAAAATACAAAAGTGGTCGATCTGAAACTTTGCGGATATGAAGTTTAGACCTGGAATTGGACATTATTTAGTTCTTATAAATTTTCTCTGACTAAATGCGTTTTATTCGTTATCGCGCCGATAAAAATAAGGTCAACAAGATAGATAGATAGATAGAAAATACTTTATTATACCACACAGACAGGAAACAATACAGATAAACTTAGAATACAGGAAGTATAAAGGGCGGCCTTATCGTTGTGAGCGATCTCTTCCAGGCAACCTTGGAATGGTCTGGACATGAAAAGAACAAAATAGCCGGTGGCACCGAATAAATCTATTTAGATCACAGAATAGAGAATTCTAATTCCGAGATTTAGATACATAAAGAAACCAAATACTTACACTACGTACTTTAATACCTACATAACCTACAAACATGTAGATGTAGAGGTCCAAAAATTTACAGGTATCGTCACAGTCAAAGTTACCGGACACACCGTTGGTCAATTCAGAGTATTTGTGAGTATTCTATTTTCGCCTTTCTCATTAAAACATTCATGCCTCAAGACGCAGATGTCAGTCTCCGTCCCCGTGGCTGGGCAGCGAATGCGTTACTACCTCCCCGAACACTAGCGCCGCCGCCACATATTTTATCTTATTATTACGTCGAAGAAAGGAAATTCCAAAATTTACATTGGGCAATTTGTGATACCTATCATAAGCATTTTTTTAATGCCTCTATTAATTTTTTAGTTTGAATAGTGTAGGCAGAGATGCGAAGTTGCTCTTTTTTGCCACCATGGTGAAAGTACACAAAATAAAAAAATTACAGTAGGTAGAGCCTTAAGGTTCATGTTCTTTTGTTGTTCATTCGAGACTAAATTCAGTCAGAAAGTGGCTTAAATAATAAATACTATGAGTGATACACTAACGCATACATCTGAATTAACCTGCAGGACGCGTAAGGCGTAGAACAGAGGAGGTTGGCACGAATTATCAGACCTGTCAGCAATGGTTGATATAAAACCTATACTTTTTCAATTCCAGTTTTTCCCCTTAAGGGGATCTTCAAAGGGGAATTCTAGACATTGATTTATCAATTTCTGTTTTCCCCTTAGGGGGATTTAAGTGGGGAAACTGGATAAGCCCTAGTGAATTAATGAACACTTTAATGTACAATAAAATAAAGTTCAAAAAAGTCTTATATCTAAATGACATATTATAAGCATAGTACAAAAGGCGGCCTTATCACTGAGAGCAATTTCTCCCAGGCATCCTTCGGATGGAGAAAAACATATTAGAAAAGAAAAAATGTTTGATAGTGCACAGACAGTAAATGACATGATGATGGTAAATTAAACAACAACGTCTTCGGCGCAAACTAAACAAATACCCACTACTGTATAATATACAGTTTCGAATAGCTATGCCACCTATATAGTTTAAATATTGTTTTCCTCATTCAGATTTTTGTTGGTTCCATCCAAATACGTTACTTGTCCGATAGGTATATAGCATTCCAAGCACCAAACTGAGCTTCCATTTATTATGCAGGCGCCAGCATTCTGTTGTATTTTTATTGTTAAAAATTATATCACGGATTTGTGTATGTTTTAGCAGTTTCTTTGGAATTTTTGTCATTTGTAAGACTGTTTTTTGATACCAATAATAAGGTAGTCGCCACAATCGTGCCCCACTGGCAAAAATCATATCTTAAGAAAATTGCAATCAAGTAGGTTTATTTTTTATTTATTTATTACATAATTTTTATTTTTTATTAAAGTGCGTAAGCCCTCACACCCGGGGTTGATTTCTTAAGTACTTATTAATTGTTTTCAATTTACTTTATTTATAGGGTACATAATTAGCTTACAGAAACTGGATTGTGATTTTCGAAAGTTTGGTTTTATACTAAGGTCCATGAATCGATCCTGGGTATGGATCCGGACTTTGCCCTACATAATAATTTTTTACATAGTTATAACAATTGTTATTTTAATTAAATTTAGGTAAGATTAGTAGTAGGTTCGTCCACAGCAGTAACTAAAGCCACAATATGATTGAAAGTGACTATGTTAATTTAAGTTCGTAAGACTGGATTCTCGGAATAATAGAATTCGGGATAATCCTCCGTTTTTGAAACAATTCTATAGGGAGCAATAATAAGGCGTAAGGACGAGTCCTTACTCGCAAGTAGATAAACAAAAGATAAATTAATTTAAGGTATTTATAAAAATGTGTTTTCAGATTATGTAGGTATAATTATGCAAATAAGAAATGACGCCTTGACGCCACGTCGCGTGCGTAGTCATCAGTCGCATAACTAAGTAGGTTAGGTATGCATAAACCAAATTTAAAATAAGTCGACGTCTGTGAAAATAGCCATAGAATAATCCACACACAGCGAACTTTTAGTCAATAAGTTCGGAAATCTCCTTCGCAGAGAAAATTGAAGGAGATTTTTAGAATAGTCTAGGAATTCGTGAATCTAATTTTTAATTCTTGACTTCATTGGTTTAGGCAACTCTCATGAACCAAAATACATTGAAATCGACGTTTATAGCTGTGCTAAATACCTACTATTTCGTTTCAATGCTAATGAATCTATATATTTTCGTTGACTTTTATGTTTCTGTTTATAATACTTTTACTGTATTATTTGTCAGGAATGTAGGCGCCAGTAGATAATAATATAATGCGTCGCCAATAAGCAGATTGGGGTTCAACAAGTAAGTTCAAGGGTCCAAAGGTCCCCAACGTATTGGAATGGCGGCGGCGGCGGTCGGGATTTCGTCATAAGAGTACATTTTCAATTTTGAAGAAGATTTAAATAGTATCAATTATTTAATAAAAAAAAATACAATCAAATTACAAAAAACATTGAGCTAACTGCAGACTGCAAGAAAGCTACAGGTAGCTCAACTGATCTATATTAATAGCAGTAATAATAGTAATATTGTTAAATTATTATTATTATTATTATCCTTGGGGCTAGATAATGCTGTGTGAATTGTCCAGCATAATTATTATTATTATAGTTATTCGTAAAAATGTTTAATTTTATAGCTTACTTATACCAAAATCCTGTAAGACTTCTTATCATTCAAAAATAAGCGCTGTTCGTCGGTAAACGCATTCACTTCAGAAACGCTGGAGAGGTTTCGTTTAGTTACATTTTCTTAAAAATCTTTGGTAGAGGCTTTTTTGACGTGACAACGTCTTATAAATTGGTTTGCCGGGTGACACTTCAAGAAACTGCGTTACACTCCGCTCACGTTATGCGCTCACAATGAGAGCGAGTGAGAGGCACGCGTCCCTTCCACTCGGGCATGGTTAGCCCGCCTAAGAGCGAGAGAGACAGACATAAAAAGTGACTTCCTACTATACGAATGAATATTCACATTAAAATTATTTTACCACTCAAAGTCGTTGTCACGTAAAACTTTCGCCCGTATACCGACTTTACAGGCAACCAATTTTTTTTTTATTTGCTTTTGGTGGCCTTCGTATTACTGCGACTATGATAGGCCTATTTTGATAACCACTTTGTGTGTTCAGCCTCGAAGCAGCGGCGTTCATAATTCACCAAGAACACTTGTTCTGTTAGGAACTGTAGGATATTCTTCGGTGTGGTCTCTTAGTTCATCTGGGTTAAGCAGGTTCTTGACCAGATGGATGCTACGTTTTTGCATCAGTGCTCCGCACTCGCCTAGAAGCTGGAGAGGCTTTTCCTCCGCCTGTAGGATTGGTAGAGGCTTAAGGAAAAATGAAAAGGAAAAGTGGTCCAGAAAATTACGTTTGGAAAATGGGTACTGAAAGTGCTTAAACAAAGTGCTTAAGCGTGTTATGAATCTGCCGGCTTTATCGATTCATGGGAATTTAGTTTATTTGATTGATTGATAACAGCGGACCTTCGGTACGCTATCGCCCGACTCGAACTTGACTAAAACCAGATAAATTCCACCAACTTCTCGATGTTTTTGTTGGTTGAAATAAAAATACTTTGATAGGTATTAAAGGTAAGATCTAATCCCATTTTCAGTCGACTTTAGCGATAATTTTTAAAAGTGTGTCCATTAACTTTACGATAATGGTTGAACCCATGATTTTAGTAGTATTTTAATATGTGATAAGGGTTTTACGTCCCAATTACTTATTAGAATTTAAATTGGGACTATTTTTTGGTTCACCTTCCTTGTGTTAAGGTAAAGACGAAGAAGAAGAAACCTGTAAGATAAAGTAAAGTATTTTCGCAAGGTAGGTTGGTAAATATTAAAACATGATAAATTAATTAAATTGGGTGCCTATCGCAAACAAATGCAAATGATCAGTGCATTCCGAAGATTCCATAGAACGTGAATGTTACATAAGAAAGACGTTTACGAATCTATACTTATAATAAAACTGTAACAGGTCCAATTCTGTACATTGAAGATATTTAGAAATTTTTTTTTGGAGGGCACTTTATTATCGATACTGAGGCCAAAACTGTAATTTTTTTCATTCATGTCTGTCTGTCTGTCTGTCTGTCTGTTTCTTAAACGCGCATCACGCCGAAACTACTGAACGTATTGCAATGAAACTCGGCACGATCTTAGGTCATACTACGAGGAAGGACATAGGATGCTTTTTATTCTGGAATTCAGTCAGGTTCCCATGGGAGAGGAGATGATAGTAAAATTCTTTCATCGCGCATCACGCCGAAACTGCTGAATGAGTTGGAATGAAACCTAGCACGATTTGAGTTCATACTACAAGAAAGGACATGAAATACATTTTATCCTGGAATTCCATAAGGTTCCCCTGGGAGAAAGGATGAAAGTGAAATTCTTTAACCGCGTATCACGACGGAACTATTGAATGAATCCGAATGGAATTCGGCATAATTTGAGTTCATACTACGAGAAAAGATACATTTTATCCCGGGATTCAGTAAGGTTCCCCTGGGAGAGGGGATAAAAGTAAAATTCTTTAACCGCGCATCACGACGGAACTATTGAATGAATCCGAATGGAATTCGGCATAATTTGAGTTCATACTACGAGAAAAGATACATTTTATCCCGGAATTCAGTAAGGTTCCCCTGGGAGAGGGGATAAAAGTAAAATTCCTTCACCGCACATCACGCCGCAACTGCCGAATGAGTTGGACTGAACTGGTACGATTTGAGTTCATACTACAAGGAAGGACATGGTATACATTTTATTCTGGGATTCAGTTAGGTTCCCCTGGGAGAGAGGATGAAAGTAAAATCCTTTAACCGCGCATCACGAAGGAACTACTGAATGAATTCGAATGGAAGTCGGCACGATTTGAGTTCATACTACGGGGAAGAACTTGGATACATTTTATCCGTGATTTCAGTAGGCACGGTTCTCTCGGGAGAGGGGCTAAAAGTCAAAATGTGTAGATTCTTAGTTGTAATTCATTAACGCGTCGTCCGATTTCATGCATTCTTTTTAATATGAACAGTGTTGCAAGATCGAATTTGACTAAATCAGTAGAAAGTCGAGTAGAAAATCAGTGGATTGATGAAATAATCTGTAGATTGAAGAAAAAAAGGTAAAAATGGGGGTAGGTAAGTTCAAGCTAGCTATTTATTGGAACGAAGTTCCTTATCGCGCGTTGTGAAAAGGGGCTAGACGGAAAAAATTGTAACGAAAATTGGAGCGACACTGTTTGCCACAGAACAAATATATTGCCACAGAACAAATATATCCTAACATTTGTTGGAAAGTAAACACAATATTAAGTCAGTGTCAAAGTGTAGAACTGTCACTGTAGCATTTATGATAGGCAGCTGTCATCGCTAATGACATTAGGTTTGCACAAAAATTAGAATCGCTCTCCGAACAATCGTGTGTTCCGCTCTCTCGCGCAACGTGTCATTGGAGTGAGCGGGATATATATGCGACGACCGCAGCCACTGATTAGATAACGTAAGCCGAGTTGAGCCGACACATTTTGACGAAGACACCGAGGAGAACCGAAGCGACGACCGCAGCCGAGTTGACCCGAGGTGGGCTTCGATTCGAACAATTGTGTGTTAGGATAGTAGGATAGGATAGTAGGATAGGATAGTAGGATAGGATAGTAGGATAGGATAGTAGGATAGGACAGTAGGATAGGATAGTAAGATAGGATAGTAGGATAGGATAGTAGGATAGGATAGTAGGATAGGATAGTAGGATAGGATAGTAGGATAGGATAGTAGGATAGGATAGTAGTTGTAACGACATATTTTGACGAAGAGAACCGAGGAGAACCGAAGCGACGACCGCAGCCGAGTTGAGCCGAGGTGCGCTTCGATTTGAACAATCGTGTGTTCCGCTCGCTCGCGCAACGTGTCATTGGAGTAAGCGGGATATATCAGTTTTCTGCGGCCTCACTGAAAATGACGCGAGGACCCGCGATTAATCGAAAGTCCCTTGACACCTCTCAAGTTTTTTTTCCAAGTCGCACCCATTAGTTAGGTTCCTACCTTAGTAGGTAGGAACCTAACTAATGAGTGTGTCAATGCCTGTTTCAGACAAAGTAAATGTACAAATGGTCCATGCAATCTTCTTAAACATGATATTTGGTGGTTTAGCTGGTCCAGTTAACTTCACCACCGAAGTTTGGTTGCAGTAAGTGTGCAGTAAGTTCAATGAAACTAACAGGACCACAGAAAAAATATTTTTTACTGTGGTACACAATCAACTGTACCTACCTACTAACGAAAAAAAAAAAATACGGTGGTCCAGTCAAATGGATCAGGAGCCCAATTCTGCAATACAATTGCTTCACTATGGCAATGGAATCGTCGCAGAATCATCACGTAGAATCTCTAGATTAATAAAGCTCCAGATAGTGCGTGCGAGATAAATCAATAGTTTCAAACTTGACGCGTGTCTCTCCATCTGCATTCATCATTATTTCTTTTATCTAAGGTAGAATACCAAAACGTGTAATTTTGTGTTATAGTGAAGCGATTCGTTTGGCAGAATAGGGCCCCAGCTGAACGGAATCAGATGACAACATGCTATCCCCCGTAGACCCTACACGATTTATACATAATTTAACTAGGTACCTACCTAAATATAGATGCTTATATTACAAGTGTAAAAGGTCCAATTCTGCGCATTGAAGTTTTTTTGCACGGCGGCATTTCATTAAATGAGATAAACTGTGGTTAAATGTGAACTTAATTAGTGGGCAGGTATGGCAATCGCGAACGAAGTCGCGGGTACAGCTAGTATATAATAAATACCTTTAAGAATTCGTCAATTTGACTTGCTACCTATAGGTAGTTCATCAGGGGATAATACTTGTAGTTTTTATAGGTATGTATTACAGTTTCAACTTATTTAAAAACAAACTTTTGGCTTTATAATATTAGTAGGAATAAAAATCAATCAAGTTATAGAAACAAATTAGAGTTATTTACAAATGAGACAGTTTAGCTAACTGCAAAGAGTATTTTAGTTTGGATCTATTTGATTAGCTTAATAGTAAATCCTAAACAAAATGATTGACTTAAAATCGCACAGATGGAATTCTATATTCTGTGTTGTGTGTTTATATTCTGTGTTTTACTTTAAAAACTATCATAGTTTGACGAATTCCGAAAAATAAGGTTCGTAGTTAGCCCGCTTACATCCGTAATTAATTCTATCTGTGAGATATATTCGCTTTACGAACTCATTATGTTATCGAACTCGAATGTAAAGTAAGCTATTATAGGATATACGAGTAAAACTTTTTCCCTAGGCGGAACTGATCATGTTGCTCATCAAAAAATGATATCACCAGCTGCGTATACGCTCAACATACACACAGGTGGACCACTTTCTGGTTCTGTCACCAATGTATCCATCAAACTAGTACCTATATCCTGCCAGGTGTTACCAGCTTCAACGTCAACGAATGCAATAAAATTTACCTCCGGAGAAAAAAAACAGGCTTTGATTGGTAATCATTTACATTTAGCTACAGATAACGAAGAATTCCTATCAATAAAAAAACGACATTAGCATATTTTAATGACGCATAAAATACTTCAGTTCCGGAATCTTCTGAATAGTAATAATTACAAGGACTAGTCATTATTAGAACCGATTAATTATGGATAGGTACTTAATTTTTAATTAAAGGAAGCTTGACTTCTGAAAAATAAAGCGTTGTCGTGGCTAACCCCAAAGAAGACGGCGGAACGAGACACTAGATTATTTCTAGATTATTTTATGTCAAACTCACTTACTGCACACCATGGTCAAAAGAGGCGTAAGAAGGGCGAAAAGCCTCCCCTTTCGCCGTTCTTACACCCCTTTTGACCATGCTCTTTGCCCTGGAGTGGGACAACATGGGCAGTAAATAAAATAAAAGGACATTTACATTTTCCTAATATTTAATCCACTTTATGCAACTGCTGTCTTATGACATAAGACAACTGAAGAAAACAAATGAGATCTACTGCCTTAACTTGAGATAGGTTTATACGTAAGCGGTTTATTTTTAGATTATATTAACCCATTTCGTTCGGAACGATACATCTAGTCTTATGCTCAGCAAACAAACCGTGGAGCACGTGACAGCTTCAGAACTCATTTATTGCCGTCACTAAGCTACTTATACAAGATTTTACACACGAACGTTCTCTTAAGTATTTTAATAAGCATCTACTAAGAAATTCGCGTCTGAGCGTCACCAACACGGATCTAAACGAAATTAATAAAAAGTTTGTTTACATCAACATGATGAATCACACGTAAAACCACTCGCATTCCTCCGAACGACCTTAACAAGGTGGCGTACACACGAGGCAACCAGCTCATCGGATAGTTTGGAAGCATCAAATCATCAAGGTGAGTTTGCACAACTGCGCGATGGTGAAAATATGGCTTATTAGATGATTTTTCCTGTTAAATAAAACGCCATTGTTATAAGTAAACACCAATGTAAAAACAAGGACATTTTAGACCGTTGAAATGAGTAACATTTTAATGAAATTTAGGTTACATTTTAATGAAATTTAGGTAGGTCACTGCGCACTTATGATAACCACGTTTTTACTCTTCTTTTAACTAAAAACAGAGCAATTTATTTTTTATCTCATTGAACTCTAGTTCAAGAACGTAATGTCCTTTGATAAGTTTTTTCTGCAATAGAAGCTGACAGCTGATAAAAATCTAGGCCAAGATTTAAAGTTTATCATTCGATCAATCATCATTTAAATCCAATTTTTTAAAGCTATGCGTTGCATACATTTTGCAAAAGTAGGTACCTGAGTTAAAAATTGTATTAAGTCAATTTGTTTTAGCTATCTGGATGTACTTAGTTTGAAGCTTTTGTTTGTCTTGCCTTTGTTCAATACTGAGCCTTTATTTAATAAATAATTATAGAAACACCACAAAAGAAAGCTGAAAGGCATACTTTCATTACTTTAGATAAGTGAATTTTAAAATTATAAGCGAAAACATAAATATCTCAAAAATTTGATTCGGCACCCATTTCTGATCAGTCGCGATTATGCAGTCTCCTGGACTCTTCGAGATATCATATAAAATCTCTCGTGTATAGGACGCCAGGTATGAATAAATACTGCCTGCGCAGGCGCCACCAAGCAGTCGACACACAACCTCAGAGCGAGCAAGTGCAAATATTGTGAATTTAAACTTTTATTTTAATGAAAATGGTGCCAAAAATGTTGATTATCGTTATGCTGGTCGGATCAGCGTGTGCTGCCACCTGGATAGGACGCCCGCCCAAGAAGCCCAAAGAATTCGGTAAGTTTTATGCAATTGTATCAAAGTTATTGTGAAATTCGCTACACATATTGGCCGATTTTATTACAAACGTCCTTAGTTCTGCTTGATTTGACTAGTTCAACCAAAGCGATTCAAAAATCAATCAAGTAGGTTCTTATAGCTCAAGCTCAAGTTGGTTTGGTGCTAGATGGTGTCTTGTGAATTTTCTAAAAATATAATTAAATTCTTTTATTTATTCTCAATAATTGTACACCCAGACTCGGATCAAAACCGGCAGGTCATTGAAACATTTAAGCCTCCACCACATGGAGGCTTTAGTCCCGTTGCGGGATTTGCATTCGCAACCTTTTTTATTTTGATATAATGAACGTCTATGATAACAAACAGAGAGAGGGAAGGATGCGGGTTCAAGTCCCGTCGAAGTCGAAAAATTTTGCGATATTATTTGATTTCTTAGAAATTACCCAGAGTGTGAGGACTTACGCACTAAAATAACAGAAACCTTATGATAACAAAGTTATCTAGAGGTGAAAAGATCGCATGGGTCGAACTTTATCGGAAGGCCGTAATATGTAAGAATACATTATTCTAATGATGTTATGTAACTCGATACAAATCATGTCGATTAATAAAATAATGATCTACCTACGAGAACGTGGTGCCAGATGTCTAGACAGCTTATAAAATCATTATTGTTTGTAATTTAGCAGTCAAACTTAGTAAAATACAGGTTTACATTTTTCGAAAATCTACATTTTAATTCTAAAGAAAGAAATAATGAAAAGAAATTGTTTTATTAAACACTACACTACTAATAAAATAAAATAAATTAAAATAAAAAGACTTCTTAAATAAAAATTCTACTTTCCAATGCCTTGGGTTTACCAATTTCAAATCCGATACTGCGGGGATTTCCTACCATCAACATCAACTTTCAAATACTTTACCTACTTGGACTTATAAACAACAAAAAATCCATCAACATAACATTATTATAATCTTATCGAAGGTCGGAGAAAAATAATAAACGACTAGCATCTGCCCGCGACTTTGAACGCGTTTTTGTGTCTTCAAAAAGTAATCAGCCAGGTTTACCCAGGTGTAGAACTCATCAATCTTAGTTAAAAAGGAGAGATGAGATACCTAAATACTACATACATAAATCTGGGAAGTAGAAGGCTCAAATTAGGTGCGATTAGGTAAACCCCTCACCTCAGTCATAATCGGTGTAGATAAAACACAGGCCAATGTTGAGTAAACACTGAGAGAACGTAGGTACCTACCATATCCACAGATTTTACATATATCTATGGTAAAACTAAATGACAGTCCGATTCATGTGATATTCAGTCGTTTTGGCGTGAAGATGTAACAAACATCCATCTACCCATCCAAACTTTCGCATTTAGAATATTAAGGCATAATTTTGATGTTTAATCAAATCTTGGATTAACCCCAAGGTTTTAGTTCACGGCCAAGGTTCCAGCCACAAGGTCTATTTATGTAAATGAAAAACCACTAATTCGACATTTTGCACTTACAACCTTATTTCTTGATCCACTCAAATAAATTGCAAAGTTCTTGAACGAACGTCAACATTTTAAAAATAACGAGGAAAAAAGGCCTTAAATTGTACAATTTTAAAGTTACAATCATTGTAAAACATTATAATTTTTATACGTTGACATAATTTTTGGCAAGTTGTTTTCATGCAAGAGGGAATAATTATATACTTAATAAATTCAATCACAAAAATATTATGAACTTGTAACGCAAGATCGTTAAAAATGTTCGGTGAAAATCATGATTTATTTATAAATTCGATTGAAGTTTAATCGATTCCGTTATGACCGAATCGATTTAAGTATGCACAAGTATTGTACCTACGCTAGCGAAATATGTAGATACTGTATGCATGCAACCTAGTTCTGTGGTGACTTACTACGATATTACACATTCTCAAAATGCATTTAAATCAAATCAAATGATTTATTGCATATTGTACAACATGTTATTAAATTTCTACAACTATACATATCTATTTATATCAAAATTGTTTTTAATTTAATTAAAAATGGATTTTAACTATGCTACTAGCTCGATTTACTTAATTGACCAAAAACTGTTTCGAAGTAAATAACTATTCTTAAAGAAATTATTACAAAATACTGGCACCATGGTCTCGAATATGTAGGTCTGTGTCTCGCCATAAACTCTTGGAAAATTATAAATTTATACGTGTTAGCAAAAACCTAACTTAGACATAACTGAAGAAATTAAGATACCGAAACTGTAAAGTTTAATTAGTTTTGAATTTTTATACATGAAAATGATACCACATTTGAAAGCACTTTAATTTGAGGTTTACCTGAGTGCTCGCTTTATTAGAAAGTCTGCATTTGTGTCTCTGATACACATTTTTTGGCCAAAGTAATGAAATGTCACAATTACGTCTCGATACCATCGTCAACCGGTCTTGGGGCTTTGGATGTATTTTCTATTGGTCTTTAATAAATTGTTATTTCTCTTCCTATTCTAGCAGACAAAGAAGGCTGCTACGTAAAGGAGATAAATGACGTGATACCATACGGGACAAACGTCACCGCTCCCGGAGAATGTTACAGGATTATTTGTGAACAGGGCTCACTGGACTATGCATCGTAAGTACTCTACATCTTAATCTATAATCATCTATAACTCTCTTCTCTTTTCTATCCAATCTCTTTTCTTTGCTGATTATTTCCACCTAGAAGAAGGATCCACGCTTTGACATTGTCTATCTTAGCAGGTTCGGAACACAAGTTTAGTGTTGACTCGTAAGCAAGAATAAAAACGTATCTCCATCTAAGCATTTTGTTTGAAACCAAATCTCTTCTTACCGGTTTAATAGACTAAGAATAGAATAGATTAAAAATAAAAATGTTTTTATTCAAATTTACAACAAATCATTAGTTCGTTTTCAAATTGGTTTTGGCTGTATAGCACCAAATGAATTTAATATAAATACCTATATCTGAGTACAAGCACTTTATCTACCATGAGTTGAGAATATTCAACGAATGACCAAGAGTCATTGTCACCAAAGGTACCTAAATAATTTTCTCTGTTCCTCGGTAGAACAAATAAATTTAGGGATTTTGGAGTTGTGGGGATCACTCTATTTTTAATAGAGGATCTATTGCCTTTCAGATGCGGTATTATCTTTACTGACAACAAAAATTGCCACAAAGTCCAGGATCTTAGCAAACCCTACCCTGGCTGCTGTCCTACTTTTAAATGTAACGATGAAAACGAAATCGGTAATGAATAGGTTGGTATTTAAAAAAAAATCAATCCAAACAAAATCATTAATTATTATTACCATTGAAAATGGCGGCATGAAAAAAGTTTGACGCTGCTAGGCCTCTCTTCCTCTCTCTTCTCTTTATTTTCATTTTCTCTTTTTCTCCATCTTCCACTTGCACTTTTTGTTTAAATAATTACACTGTAAAAATTTTCATAGTATTTCACAGCTTTCTGAATGGCTTTTAATAAGCTTTTTATTTATCCACAGATGTGGTATCGTCGGTACAGATGACCCCCAATGCCACGTCACCCCTGAAGACACGAGCAAGCCTTACCCTCAATGTTGCCCCGACGTCCAGTGTGACCTAGACAATAGCGTTATTTAACTCAAAAACATCGAGCTTCTTGGGTCATACTGCAAACATTTTCGAAAATTGGGAAAATGGAAAAAGAAGTACAAGTGGGAGGAAAAATTTAGATGACGCCACAAGTAGGGATTTTGGTCAAAATCGAATAGTGATTGTTAATTGTGGCAGTAAGAATTAAAGATTAATTTGTTTTGAAGTTTTCCTTCTCCAAACGAAAGATTCACAGAAGGGATTGACAGATTTATTATTAAAAAAATTGTAACAACACAAACTCACTTCAAAATAAACTCAATAAATTTAGTAAAATTATTAATAAATAATTTAAAATTATTGAATTTATATAACTCTAAAGGGTCTTCTCGTCTTTAAAAAAAATTACAATTCAACATAATTTTTAAGTCCCTCTGAAAACCTTTTCGATTTCTGACGAGTCTTTCATGTTGCAAAACTTTTAAGGGGGTACCATACCTCGTTATTGTGTGAAGAGGATAGGCATAGGATTTCGCGTTCACAGGAGCGGGACAGAGCAAAGCGGCGTAAGCCCAAAAATCAAGTTTTTAGTAGTTATTTGCTCCCCACAAACATTAGAATAGTTAATTGAAAAAAAGGCAACATATAAAATGTTCTTTATAC
This sequence comes from Eupithecia subfuscata, assembly GCA_963564075.1. Lineage (NCBI taxonomy): Eukaryota > Metazoa > Arthropoda > Insecta > Lepidoptera > Geometridae > Eupithecia > Eupithecia subfuscata. The sequence goes on from OY751106.1 coordinate 4,930,838, forward strand.
TTAGTTCAATTACTATGCTTAATCTCAAGATCGTATCATCTGTATTTATTGAGAAATTAGGGGTTTAGTAAAAAATTAGAGGTAACTTTGCGATTTTTTTCTATCGAGAAAATTTTATGGCATCGTGTTTTCGAAACATATGATCGATAGAATAAGTCCTGAACTTTACCATATATAAATTTCAAAGTTAAATATTCAGTAGTTTGGAAGATATGGAGGTCCGACGGAGTTGAAAATAAGCAATTTGAGGTACTATACCCCCTTAAGGGTTTAATCAGTGCAATAACTATTTATTTATATCCTAGAGTAATTCATTGTCTTCCAGCCTAAAAGGTAAATAAAATTATATTTACTTCAGATATACTAACATTCTGGGGCACTTATTCGTTAAGCCTTTAAAATTATATGACAATAACATAAAGCCTCAGGTGTAAACATAGATGAGTTAAGCTACAATACATATTTGTGAGCTATATTAAATAACATAGTCATACACTCTTGCCATCAAACTGTTTTTTAATATTTAATTTTTTTTTCAAAATAAATGAAATAAAATCGAAAAATTGTTTTTTTTTGTCTGATTCAATAAGTAGGTAGGTACCAAAAAATATCAAATTACTGTCAAATTCTTAAGTCTGTGTTAGTCGGTAGAAAATACCTAGAACTATTTTTGCACTGTTAGGTGCGATGTCAACAACCTTCACAGAAAAACTGGGTGCTTAGAACAATGACAGAGTCAAAATCCTGTGCACAAAGTTATTGCTTACAGAGATTCAGCTCTGCCATACCGCACTTTGCGCTGCTTAGCTGACACTGGGACACGACACGGGCTTGAGTAACGACCGCGCGATGCGGTACGTTGCCAATTTTGGTGTACTGTACCTAATGAGGGACTGTACCTAATGAGGAATGTAGTTTATTAGAATGCTTTGAATTTTTGTGAACATGGGAGATTAGATTTATGTTGCGGAAAAAAAGTGGAAGGGAGCATAGAGAGGTGTTCAGGAATCATCAACATCATCATGCGCAGCCGGACTTTACCCTTTGGGATAGGCCTTCCGAAGATTGTGCCATCCACCGCGGTTATGCGCTAGCCGCATCTACATATTTTATTGTATTCCGTAATTTTTTTTAGCTATTTGGATCTACTTAGTCTAAAGCTTTTGCTTGTCTTGCCTTTTTTGCTTTCAATTGAATTGAAAGCTGAATATAATAAAACAATCACTGATATTTTTCATAAAACTGAAAACAAATTTTGAATCCTTAATTTTATATAAGTTTAGCAGGACCAATACTAATTTCTTGGGATATTTTGTTTTTGGATTAATTTCGGAATCATCTTACCTCAATAACGAAAGAACCATAAAAATCGGTCCACATTGACAGCGCAATCGGCGAACAAACATACATCCAAAAGTATTTTTGACTTAGCGCACCTCACCCAAGTAGGGTAACATAAATAAATCATAGAAACACCGCATAAGAATTATGAAATGCATACTTTCATTATATTTAGTTATAGTTTCTCTGTAGGTGAATTTATAAATTAAAAGCGAAAAATATATATCTCAAAAATTAGATTCGTCACCTGCTTGATCAGTTGCAAAATTGCAGGCTCCTGAACTCTTCTTGATATCTTATCAAATCTGTCTATGACGCCAGGTTTAAATAAATACTTCCTGTACAGGCGCCACCCGTCAGTCGACATACAACCCTAAAGCGAACAAGTGCAAATTTTATGAATTTTTAACTTATATTTTAATAAAAATGGTGCCAAAGGTGTTGATCATCGTTATGCTGGTCGGATTAGCGTGTGCTGCCACCTGGAGAGGGGCCCCGGACGAGAAGCCCGAAGAATTCGGTATGTTTTTGGCAATTGTATCAAAGTTATTTTGAAATTCCCTCCAAATATTGGCTGTTTTTATTACAAACGTTCTCCTTGATTTGACTAGTTCAACCAAAGCGAATCAAAAATCAATTACCAAATACTTAGCTCAGGTTGGTTTGGTGCTAGATGGTGTTTTGTGAATTGTCCAGCATTATAATTAAAATTCTTTTACTTATTGCTCGTCATGACTTGGCCAACTTGTTGATGGGCTACAACTGTATCCTATCCCTTAGAAGTCAAATAAAATTCTGATATAGCGGTGGTTCTGTTGGAACAGAACCTAAGCTAAACTAGCTTAAAATTTTTACGGTTATTTTTGATCGTAGAAAATGGACTGCGAAAACGTATTTTGTGCTAATTAGTTTAGGTTTTGGTTATATCAGAATCGTTATTAATAATATATAATCCATTTTTTACTTTATCAGAATGTTCTCCCAATTATAACAGGCTTTGATAATCTGTTTTTCCAAGATTTTCCGATTTTTTATTCATTCACTATGTAGGTAAACCCTTCATTGAAGCTTAGCGTTTCCGACAATTCCGACGTGATAAATGATTGAAAGCGTACCTAACTAATTAAAAGCTAAGAGCTTAGGCAACATTTTCTTTCAAGTCATACCTGAATGATTACTCCATGGATATTCAATATTTAGAACCTAGATGGGTATTTGAGGACCTTAAAATAAGGAAACGACGAATAGGGTTTACTCCATCTCATGAGAACCTGTTCTCATGAGAACCCACTCCATCTCATGAGAACACATGTCATTCCCGGGTTATTAAATATACAGGGTGTTTGGTGGAGGGTTAGACAAACTCGGTGGGTGTGTAGGTGGACCTATTTGTGAAATACAAATTGAAGGAAAAGACCCTAACTGCTTACATTTTTTTTTAATCCTGTTTTTTGTATTTTTTTAAGATATTCCGAAATTTTACGTCTCTACCCCTAGAACTTTTTTTTGGAACATGTTTTCTAGTAAATTTTTTACTTGCTTTTGGTTTCAAGTGTATCCTTCGTCTTTTGAAGGCATTATTTATTTGACAGAACGTGTAAATAATTAGTTATAAGCTCTCAAAGTTAAAATAAGTAAAAAAATAAACAAGAAGGACAACTTTGCAACGTTTTAAAAAAAAAACTAACAGCGATCGAGGAGTTCAAATACTTTTAAAAATTTCTCTAAACATCGTTTATTAGAACAGTATATCACATGTAGCCGAAAAATCTATAAACTTGTCAAAAATTAGCACTTATAGGGAAAATGGAGTAAAAATACAAAAGTAAAAAAAAAGATTTTTATTTTTTTAAATTTACATAATTTGTTCAAAAACCTCTCCCCTATTTCTAATACACGCGCGACACCTACGTTGAATTTCTACTGTAGTAGTACGGAGCGTTATCTCGTCTTTCATCTTTGAAAAAGCTGCGTCAATTCTTTCAATCAATTGTTCCTTTGTTTGTATTTCTTTTTCGTAAACCAGCTCTTTTGCACGTCCCCATATGCTAAAGTCAAGAGGAGTGTGATCTGGGGACCTTTCGAGTAGGTACTGGTAGTGGGATTCTCGTTTTTCTTAACTTTGAGAGCTTACAACTAATTATTTACACGTTTTTTCAAATAAATAATGCCTTCAAAAGACGAAGAATACATCTGAAACCAAAAGCAAGTAAAAAGTGTACTAGAATACATGTTCCAAAAAAAAGTTCTAGGGGTAGAGACGTAAAATTTCGGAAATTGTTAAAAAAATACAAAAAATATGATTAAAAAAATTTTTAAACAGTTAGGGTCTTTTCCTTCAATTTGTATTTCACAAATAGGTCCACCTACACACCCACCGAGTTTGTCTAACCCTCCACCAAACACCCTGTATAAAACCGGACAATATTACCACTGCTGGGCCCGTACTATTTAAAACGAAACTGGAGTTTCTGATTTGTTTTCGGACCGGCAGATCATAGAAAAATTTATCAAAAAATTTCCCAGCGGGAATCGCACTTGCCACCTTTGGCGTCGTCGCATTGTACCTACATATGTTATAAAGTATTCGCTGTTAAAAACGAGGTCGCCATTAAAATATTTTGTTGTAGGTAATGAACGCCTATGATAACGAAGTTATCTAGAGGTGAAAAGATCGCATGGGTCAAACTTTATTGGAAGGCCGTATTATGTAAGAATACATTATTATAAAGATACTCGATACCTACCTCGAATAATAATCTACCTACGAAAACGCGTTACCAGATGTCTAGACAGCTTATAAATCATTATTTTTGTATGAAGCAGTCAAACTTACTAAAACACAGGCTTAAATTTTTAGAAAATCTAAATTTTGGTTCTACTTTCCAATGGCTTGGGTGAACCACATTTAAATCCAAAATATACTACGGGAATTTCCTACAATTCACATCAACTTTCAAATACTTTACCTACTTGGACTGATATACCACAAAAATCATTAACATTACATTATTATAGTCTTATCGAAGGTCGGAGAAAAATAGTAATAGAGTAGCATCTGCGCGCGACTTTGCACGCATTTTTGTGTCTTCAAAAAGTAGCCAACCAATAGATTAACCCAGGTTAGAACACATCGATCTTAGTAAAAAAGGGAGATGAGAGACAAGCCTCTCGAAAGTAGATAGCTCAATTTAGGTGCGATTCGGTCCACCCCGACCTCAGTCATAGTCAGTGGAGTTATAGCATAGGTCAAAGTTGAGTAGGAAGAACGTACCTACCATATCTACAGATTTAACTTATATCGATGGTAGATTTATGCAAAATTTCAGCCCGATCCGTTCAATCGTTATGGGGTGAAGAGGTAACAAATATCCATGCATCCATCCAAAGTTTCGCAAGTATAATATTAGTGTGAAGTTTTAATGTAACGGATTAACCCCAGGGTTTTAGTTCACGGCCAAGGTTCCAGCCACAAGGTCTATTTATGTAAATGAATAACCACTCATTCGATATTTTGCACGTACAGTCTTATTTCTTGTTATTTCTTAATCCACTCAAATAAATTGCAAAGTTCTTGAACGGAACGTCAACAATTTAAAATGACGAGGAAAATAGACCTTAAATTGTACAATTTAAATGTTACAGTAATTGTAAAACATTATAATTTTTGTACGTTGACATGTTTTTTGGCAAGTTGTTTGCATGCAACTAGAAATAATTTTAAAATAAAATAAATTCAATTTACAAATATTTAGTGAACTTGTAACACAAGATCGTTAAAATAGTCGGTGAAAATCATGATTTATTTATCTATTCGATGGAAGTTTATTCGATCCGGCCATAAATAAATATGCACATGTATTATGTACTAGCTGCGCCCCGCGGCTTCGCCCCCGTGGAAATTTATGTTTCCAACTTTCTTAATTTTTTCTTTCATAAGAACCTTCTCCTGACAATAACAAACACAACAAAGAAAGAATTAGCGAAATCGGTCCAGCCGTTCACGCGTGATGCCGTGACCAAGGAAAACGGGTTTCATTTTTATATAGTAACTAGCTGCGCCCCGCGGCTTCGCCCCCGTGGAAATTTATGTTTCCAACTTTCTTAATTTTTTCTTTCATAAGAACCTTCTCCTGACAATAACAAACACAACAAAGAAAGAATTAGCGAAATCGGTCCAGCCGTTCACGCGTGATGCCGTGACAACGCGAAACGGGTTTCATTTTTATATATAAGACTAGCTGCGCCCCGCGGCTTCGCCCCCGTGGAAATTTATGTTTCCAACTTTCTTAATTTTTTCTTTCATAAGAACCTTCTCCTGACAATAACAAACACAACAAAGAAAGAATTAGCGAAATCGGTCCAGGCGTTGTTGAGTTATGCGCTTACCAACACATTTTGCGATTCATTTTTATATTATAGACTAGCTGCGCCCCGCGGCTTCGCCCCCGTGGAAATTTATGTTTCCAACTTTCTTAATTTTTTCTTTCATAAGAACCTTCTCCTGACAATAACAAACACAACAAAGAAAGAATTAGCGAAATCGGTCCAGGCGTTGTTGAGTTATGCGCTTACCAACACATTTTGCGATTCATTTTTATATTATAGATTATAGATTATATAAGATATACATACCTACGCTAGCAAAATGGATACTGTAACCATGCAACCTAGTTCTGTGGTGACTTTCTACGATATTACACATTCTCAAAATGCATTGCAAATCAAACGATTTATTGCAATCATGTTGTAAACAGATTATTAAATTTCAACAGTCTCAAATATGGACCTGGCTAGGGCGGCTTAAGTTCTAATCTAAGGTGACCTATTAGGCACCAAATATTTAGCTAATTTTTACAAAGCTTACAAAGCTAATTTTAAGACAACAGGGACTGCCTATTGTCTTAAAATTAGCTTTGTAAGCTACGAACTATTTTATAAGTGGGTAGGTCATCTTCTTATTATTATCTACACATTTGCTCCCCTTGGAGTCGAGACCCTAGGTCCGTGGGGTACCGAGGCTCTTCGGGTTTTCAAAAAACTATCTGAGCGTCTGGTCGAAGCGACGCGTGACCCGAGAGCTGGTGAATATCTGGCACAACGTATCAGCATTGCCATACAGCGTGGCAATGCAGCCAGCGTCTTGGGGACGCTTCCGACTGGTGTTGATATGGATCAGTTGAGCTATCTGTAGACTGTTTGCAACAGTCGGCAGTTAGCTCAATTCTTTCAATTGTAAATAGTAGTATAATTTTCTTTGTGAATAAATAATCTTCTTACATAAATCACGGGTCACGTTGTTTGTCCGCGATGGACTCCTAAACCACTTAACTGATTTTAGGTTAAATTTACACACCGGATGCAGTTTAATCCAACTTGAAAGATAGAATAGCTTATTTAGGGACGGTTTAAAAGGTGAGAGCGGTACGAAGTTCGCCGAGTCAGCTAATTCTTTAATAAATTCAAATATTAAATATGCTTAACCATAAATTTACACAAAAAAAATAACCTAAGAGTTTATGTAGGTTCCAATCAACATCAACACACGATCGAACCTGCATTTTGGAGCACTCATAGCTGGCTCTTACTTACAAACCTCTCTTATCTATATCTGAATCTCAGAATAAGAAAAAAGTTTCGCAAAATGTTCCTCGCGTTGGTCGATTGCGATAAGATTGTGACAACGTCAACTTACTCAAAAATTCTTACTACCCTGCTAGGGTAGTAACTATAAATATCAATTTATATCAAAATTGTTTTTAATTTAAGTATAAATAGATTTTAACTATGCTTTGACGAGTAGCCGATAGCTCGATCCACTTAATTGACCAAAAACAGTTTCGATGTAAATTAGATAAATTTATTAAAGAAATTATTAAAAAATACTGGCGCCATGCTCACGAATATGTAAGTTTATGTCTCGCCATAGCTTCTTCGAAATATATAAATTTATACGTATTAGGAAAAACCTAACTTAAACATAACTGAAGAAATTAAGATACAGAAACTTAAGCTTAATTTCTTTTCAATTTTAATAAATGAAAATGATACCACTTGAAAGCACTTTAATTTGAGGTTTACCTATCTGAGTCCTCGCTTCATTAGAGAGTCTGATTTTGTGGCTTTGATACACATGTTTTGGCTAAAGTATCTTAATAATAAAACAACCACGGGCTTATTATTATATGTTTCTGCCCGCGGCTTCGTACGCGTTGTTTCTATTTTACGTGATGAAATTTGTTAGATTTTGAATGACAATGTTCGCTAAGCCGTAACCAACGAATGAAAAAACATAAAAACTTAACTGTTCATCCTTTCACGGCACAAAAACTCTTCAAAACACAACAAATGCACACCGAAACGAGCACTCGGACCCAAACCAGTGTTGCCAGATCGAATTTGACATAATCAGTAGAAAGTCACGTAAAAAATCAGTAGCTTGAAGAAAAAATCAGTAGATTTTGAAAAAATTACAAATTTCTAGCTTTGACACGAAAAATGCGTGGTAGGTATCTGTAAGTTTTTTTGTAAAATCGGATCATCCGCTAGGGATCTATAAATAGTAGGTCATTAGTTCCCTATCGGATGAACCGATTTTGATTCAGTTTTTTTATGTTTATCCAGTGTGTGCGTTTCACTTTTCAATGATGACATTCATCAAAGCCATGAATATTTTAATTTGTTACTTAGGTAGGCAAAATAAAATATTCATGGCTTTCGAATATCAAAAAATTATATGTTTATTTCCAAGGGTACTGATCAGGTTTTTGGGGTAGGTAACTAGGTCGTGTACAATGGTGTCCCGTTGTTCCTTTCAAGAAAAAAAACTATTTTTTTTCTTACATCACAGAAAGGGATGTTAGGTGTCTATTTTTTAAAATTTTATTTAAAAAAAATTAGACACCAAGCTGACTCGAGAATCGTATGAACACCAAGTGAAATTGAACTTTTAATTTCTTTTGTTGTTACAAAGCCTTATGCCTTGGCCTTGAGTCTCTCTCAGGAAAAGCTGGTTGATTTCTCGAATTTTACAAAATAAATCAGTGACTGTTCAAAAATCAAGCAGATCTACTCGTAGGAAGTGTAATAATCCATCTACAAGAACTACTGCTAAATCAGTAGATCTGGCAACACTGGAAATGTTTATCGAATGAACGAACGGACCGACCAATCAATTCGAAAATGATAGGAACACAAATGGTAAAACCATACATGTATTATACTTATATATACTTGTTTTGCCGTTGGTCAGAGCAGACGTGCTCATAATAATAATTTACCTACCTACTACAATTCAATAATCACTTGCTGACTCGTGACCTCGATCACTAGCAACAACATTAACTGTGACATGCATGCATACGTGCAAGTATAGTGAATTTTTTAAAATGGTTTTTTTAAATTTTAAAGTGTAATTATAATTTACATTATGGATACACTCACTCCCTACATTGAAGCTTTAAATGCAGCTCGCAGCTCGCCTCGGACGCCCGTCACGCCCTCGGCCGCCCCGGAGCCCAAGCCTCGCCCAGCGCATCCGCCCCAAGGAGAGACCCTGGAACTGGTCTCTACACCAGAGATCCAGAACTGGATGTCGACAATCGAGCAGTACCTCAATGAAGTGTGCTCAATCGCAGAAAATGGCAAGTTGAACTCGGAGCAAAAGCTCAAAATTAATAGTTTGTGCCGCAAAATAGGACATGGAACATCGCAGATGGCAGTGCATTACCAATCGGTGAAAACACGGGCTGTCGCAATGAACATCGAAACTCAAGCTCTGAAGGAAAATATAAATCTCTCCCAGCGACTCCAAGACCTAAAAACTAGCATTGATGAGACCTCTAAACCTCCCTCCGGAAATTCCTTTGCCGACATGGTAAAAAAGGGTAGCACTTACATCAAGCCCGTTAGTGTCAGCTCTGTGGCTATTTTCCCATATGACAAGCTTAAGTCGAGCGAAGAGACCAAAGCCCTTGTCCAAAAAATCATCTGCCCCGAAGAGATGAAGCTGCAAGTCAGAGGCCTACGCAAGACAAGAAACGGAGGGGTGATTATAAGCACGGAAACGAGGGGTGACATTGAGAAGCTCAAGCAGTCGATGCAGCTTACAAACTCTGGCCTGCTGGTAGACGAGCCTCTCAAACGCAAACCCAGAGTCGTAGTTATTGGAGTACCCTCGTCAATGCAGGAAAAGGATGTATTTACTTGCCTCTACAAACAAAATGTAGCCGAACTACTGCTGGATTTCACGCTGGAAAAATTCCTTTCCTCAATACGTTTGAGCCATAAGTCTGGCAAGAAGGACGCTGAGACCTGCAACTTTGTGATCGAAGTACCAGCAGCTATTCGTAGGGCCCTAATAACAAAGGAGAGGGTTTTTGTAAATTGGTCCTCGTGTCCTGTGAGGGATTTCACTTTGGTAACGCGGTGCTTCAAGTGCCAGCAATATGGACACGCTGCCAAGTTCTGCCGAGAGACGACCCACATCTGCAGCCACTGTGGAGGTCAAGGTCACTCAATTAAGGAATGTGTTAAAAAGACGGAAGAACCCAAATGTGCTACTTGCCTACATTTCAAGAAGCCCAGTAAGCACATTACAGGTTCTGCTGAGTGTCCGGCAAAAACAATCGCAGAAAATAGGTATTTAAACTCGATAGACTATGGCGGCGCCTAAAAGTGCCGATACAGTAAACATAATAGGTAATAGGTATTTCTTTATACAACATTTTTGTTTTTTAGCATCCGTATTTACTCGTATTATAGGTAGGTATCTCTAATATGTAGCCTAGTTTAGTGTTATTAGCTTAAGTTATTTTGAAAATCTGCACTGACGCTTTGTTTTACTTTATCTATGTAATTATTTATACCTATGTATTCATTGTAAGCAATTTTGCCTGAGATACAGGTTTTACCTAGTTCAGGCACACGTAATCTATAGAATTTAAGTTATTATTAGATATTCTTATGTTAAGCAGTCTTATAAGAAATTTTTGAATAAATTATTATTATTATTTTTTTTTTTTTTATTATTATATCACAAATTATACCATGGGAACACAGATGTTTACAGGAAGTGGAAGAAACGAACGAACAAAACAAACTCTTCAATTTCATTCATATTTTGTCAGTATTGTGACGAACCGGATTGGTGAAAATTTCATTGGCTTGTGAAGTGACACTGACAATTGACAACTTTCATAATAGACACGGAACCATTGGCGCTCGGGAAAAATCAGGTAGATTTCACGAAATCTTAAAATAAATCAGTAGATCAGTAGACGGTTCAAAAAGCAGGTAGATCTACTGCTAAATCAGTAGATCTGGCAACGCTGACCCAAACACTGATGGCTTCGAGAATCGCGCGAAGATCGAATGAATTTATGAAATAAAACCCTATGGCAGCTCACTCGATTTTGCCATCATTACCTGTCCTTGTTTATTAGGTAGGCAGTGACATATGTTAGAGGAGTGCAGCATGGTTTTTACCATTCAATTACGCGCCAAGACAGGCGGCGGTTCAACGACCGGGAGCCGGCCGCTATGCAGACGCGCGAATTTTAAACAATGCCGGGAACCGGCCGCCTGCCAGTTCGGGGGATTCTAAAAGTTATACACACTAACTTATCCTACTCGTGACATGTAGGTATGTCAGTGCTGCCGAAGTGAGCCAAAACGGATCAGTCTCAGCTTTATGCTGTTTTGCACCGGGGTACAAAACAGCGCTGGTTTTCAGTCTGACCTGGTCGTGGTGACACCAGGAACCGAGACGAGCTCTATGAATTTCCAGTAACAATGCATAGGTGGAATACGTGCAAAACATGTGCAAAAGAAGAAGATTTTTCCATAGGATTTGGTACAGCGCGTCTATCGCACGGACAGGAAACTGCGAAAATCCCATACAGAAAATAAATGTCACAATTACTCGATACTGTCGTCAACCGGTCTCGGGGCTTTCGATGTATTTTCTAGTGGTCTTTAATAAAGTGTTATTTCTCTTTATATTCCAGCAAACAAAGAAGGCTGCTACATAAAGGAGATAAATGACGTCATACCATACGGGACAAACATCACTGCTCCTGGAAAATGTTACAGGATTCGTTGTGGCCAGGATTTAGTGAACTATGCATCGTAAGTACTCTACATCTTTACTCTCTAATCATCTAGCTCTCTTCTCGTTTCTATTCAATGTCTGTTATTTGCTGATTATTTCCACCTAAAAGAAAGGATCTACGCTTTGACACTGTCTATCTTAGCAGGTTCGGAACACAAGTTTAGTGTTGACTCGTAAGCAAGAATAAAAACGCATCTCCATCACAGCATTTTGTTTGAAAACTTAAAAAAATATAATAATCAATAATCAATAAATTTAATTTAAATTTATCTGAGTACAAACACTTATTGTACCATGAGTCGAGAATGACTCTTGACGGGCACCATAGTACCTAAATATTTTTCTCTGTTCCTCGGTACCTAGAACCAATATTTTTGGGATTTTGGAGTTGTGGAGCTCACTTTATTTTTAATAGAGGATCTATTGCCTTTCAGATGCGGTATTATTCGTACTGACAACCAAAATTGCCACAAAGTCCAGGATCTTAGCAAACCTTACCCTGGCTGCTGTCCTACTTTTAAATGTAACGATGAAAACGAAATTCGTAAAGAATAGGTTAGTACTTATATAAAAAAAAAATTATCTGAACGAAATCATTTCATTATTATTGCCATTGAAAATGGCGGCACGAAAAAAGTTTTACACTGTTAGCCCTCACTCTCTCTCTCTCTTCTCTTTATTCTTATTTTCTCTTTTTCTCAATCTTTCACTAGCACTTTTTGTTTAAACAATTACACTGTATAATTTTTCATACTATTTCACAGCACATCGTCGGTACAGATGACCCCCAATGCCACGTCACCCCTGAAGACACGAGCAAGCCTTACCCTCAATGTTGCCATGACGTCCAGTGTGATCTAGACAATAAAGTTATATAAAAATATCGAGTTTCTTGGGTCATAATGAAAACATTTTCAAAAATTGGAAAAATGGAAAAAGAAGTACAAGTGGGAGGAAACATTTAGATGACGCCACAAGTAGGGATTTTTGTCAAAATCGAATAGTGATTTCTAATTGTGGCAGTAAGGATTGAAAATTAATTTGTTTCGAATTTTTCCTTCTGGTTAATTGTATTCCGTCAATTTGTTTAAGCTATCTGGATCTACCTAGTCTGAAGTTTTTGCATGTCTTGCCTCTGTTTAATCAATTGAATTGAAAGCTGATTATAATAAAACAATATTCAAGACGTTGTCACGTCAAAAATAAATATCTCAGATATTAGTTAGATTCGGCACCGATTTGTGATCAGTCGCAATATGGCAGTTTCCTAAACTCTTCTAGATATCTTATCGAATCTGTATAGGTCGCCAGGTTTGAATAAATACTTCCTGCGCAGGAGTCACCCGTCAATCGACACACAACCTCTGAGTGAACAAGTCCAAATTTTGGGAATTTTTAACTTTTATTTTTATAAAAATGGTGCCAAAGATGTTGATTATCGTTATGCTGGTCGGATCAGCGTGTGCTGCATCCTATAAAGCTAGCGAGCCCAAGAAGCCCAAAGAATTTGGTAAGACAAGTGTTTTGCAATTGTATCAAAGATAATTTGAAATTCCCTTCACATATTGGCTGTTTTTATTACAAACGTCCTTAGTTCTGCTTGATTTGAATAGTTCAACCAAAGGGAATCAAAAATTAACGATCAAGTACTTATAGCTCAAGCTCAAGCTGGTTTGGTGCTAGATGGTGTTTTGTGAATTGTCCAACATTATAATTAAATTATTTTATGTATTGACGACACGACACGACATGACACGACTCGGCCAACTTGTGGATGGGTTACAAACTATATCCTATCCCTTAGAAGTCAAATAAAATTCTGAGATATGCTAGTTCTGTTGGAACAGAACCTAAGCTGAACTAGCCTAAAATGTTGCCGTTCGTTTTTCGATCTTGTATAGAATCCATTATTAACTTTATCAGAATCTTCTTCCAATTTCTAACAGGCTTCGATATCTGTTTCCCCGATCTCTTCTGAAGCTAAGCATTTTTGACGTGATAAATAATTGAAAGTGTACCCACTTAATTGAAAGCTAAGAGCATGAGCAACATTTTCTTTCAAGACACACCGGAATGATTACTCCATGGGTATTCAATATTTAGAACCTAGATGGGTATTTGAGGACCTTAAAATAAAGAAAAGACGAGTAGGGTTAACTCCATCTCATGAGAACATGTTCCCGGGTTATTAAATATATAAAACAAGACCATATTAACACAGCATCACCTGGGCCTGTACTCTGGCAAACGAAATCGAAGTGTCTGATTCGTTTTCGTGCAAACGCTAATAACATATTTGCAAGCGACATTAGAGTTGGTTATGCAAGACAACTAGAACCGAAAGTTCGATTTTTGTTTTCGGAATAGGCCCCCCTGGCCCAAAAGTAAGTAGAGCTTGTGTTATGGGTACCAGTGTATAAACAATAATTATAAACCCAGACCCGGATAAATACCTTTGGCCCTTGGCGTCGCATTATCTATAAGACATCAGTATTTGCTGTTAAAACGAGGTTGCCGGTAAATAATTTTGTTATAATGAACGTCTATGATAACAAAGCAAGATGTGAAAAGATCGCATGGGTCAAACTTTATCGGAAGGGCGTATTAATTATATGTAAGAATACATTATTAGTAAAAAAACCTTTAATCACATAGAAAATTAGAATCAAATAATATAAATAAATTAGAACTAGTATTTTACAATTGAAACAATTGGGCTAACTGCAAACTTTTGCGAACCATCTACAGATAGCTCAACTGAATTATATCAAAGTCGGAAGAGTCCCCAAGACGATGGCTGCATTATCCCGCTGTATGGCAATGCTGATGCGCTGTGCCAGATACTCACCAGCTCTAGGGTCACACGTCGCTTCGACCAGACACTCAAATATTTTATATAAACCCGAAGATCCTCGGACCCCACGGACCAAGGTCCGTGGTCTCGACTCCGAGGGGAGAAAATGTGTAGACTCTGTCGAAACCTGCATATTTGCGCTTCTTGAGATCCTCGGCCAAATCTGCCGCCGCACCCGCCCTCACGAATGTCCTCGGAAGATGGGAAGGCGCAAGTGTATCGACGCATGTAGCGTCCCACACAATGGGCCTCCCAACTCCCATGGGACTAGTGTCATACCGTTGGGCCTCTTACCATCGTCACGCAACAGACAATTCGGTTCAAAAATAGCTGGTGACAATGGCCCACCGGATGATGTCGTTAAGGCTGGCGTGGCGAGATATATTCGAACGGCGGCCCTAGTCCACGATAATCCGTGATGACCAAGCTGTTCGGCAGCAGTAGCATTGATAAGGCGCGCAACACCTTGGAACCAACTGAAGACATGTTGCAATACGGAAAGTTACAGGATCCAATGAAGTACCATTGTTAAATGTAGGAAATGCTTGCAACCAATGTCCCGGCTCCCAATTAGAAAAGGCTGGGAGGCGGGCACGATCCGCAGACCTGGAGCACGTTTGTAACAAACAATTCCGTGTCAACTCACACACAGACCCGTTCCATTGTCGTTGGGACAAGCAATTGGGCCAAGCATCATGCCAAGCCAAGCTTCGTCTTAAATGAAATTTTCAATGACATTCCAGGTGGGACCAAACGAGATGGCCTTAAAAAAAATCTCAACTAAAGAACATAAGACAAGAACTCTGTTGACATAAGACAAGAACGCTGCAGGTAGTGCTACACTTGAAATTTTGCGTATACCTAAACCTCCCAATCTGATAGGCAGGGAGGCCTGCGACCATCCCTTGTCATCTAAATCGATAGGTATTCAAAACCGATGATAAAGTATGTGTTTCCACAGTTGACTACATCTCAAAGAATACTTAAATTTAGGTACAAATAGACAAAACCGAATAATTGTAACCGCCATTTATGACTATTAATTTTGAGCAATCTGTCCGAAGTTTTGCTGAAATTTTGAATTTCCTCATCTACAAATTACTGAAAAGACTCATCAAGAATTGGTGAAACAAGGAGTCGAAGTGAACTCTACAACTACAACTGTAATGTTTGCGGCCAAACTATTGAGTTTTCCAATGATATTGTTTTTGTCTATACAAGAGTCCGAAAAAAAATGCTCGTACCTTGAAAAATTTATTATCAAACCTATTTGTCGAAATTTGTCTCTGATGATTTTTAGATTATCAAAAACTGTGTTCAACTTTCCACCTCATGTTCCATCATCCTAATACCAAACATTGAGCTTGCATTGGAGACGTTAAATTATTGGTTGGATGGCAAGGCTAAATATGGCCGGACCAAGAGGGTCGCCCTGCTGACAGCCAATAGCGGACGAAATGACTTTATTCCTTTCAATTAACCGTAACATTGCTAGAGAAAAGGGTAAATTTCTGGAATTTCGTCTATTTTTTTTTTAGCAAGGCCTGTCTATGGAATTAAAGGCGTTTATGACGTCTACCTTCAGAATTACCTCCCCATAATTTTGGTTTCAAAATGTACCAAGGGAATGTACTGCAGCCTCACATCTGCCTCGCGAACCAAAGCCTAGCTGAACTGGTAGGAAATAGTCGCCCAGATAGTCAGCTTCTTGCTGACAGCAGACTTTAGCCGCTAGGCGGCGGTAGGTGGTACCCACGGCTACGGATCTTATTCCGCCATCCTTCTTTTTTAGTGCACACAGATTCGAACCGTAAAGAAGTTCTGTAATCTTGTGGAGTCACAGCATCCAGGCCGCCCGCAAAGCCAGTCTGGAAAGATATGACAGCTTTAAGCACGTCCTGGCTAGTCGTGCCCATAGCGACATCACTCTCTTCCGGTGGATCGGGAGTTGAATTTTTTTGGTGGATGCACTCTCAAGAGATATGAGGGTAGCATCGTCATTTGATGTCATCTGCCACGATGGAGCCAAATGACGATGCTACCCTCATATCTCAATATAAAATATATCTCACATATCAAATGACAATTCAAAAACATAATGCGAGAGGCAACTTTGATGTCACCATAACTGAGTTTACTCTCTACAAGTCGTCAAGTAGATAGTAGATTCAGCCAATGGTTTACGAGATTTTGAATTTTGTTGTGTGTCCTGATAAACAATTGAAATAGGCCGCCCTTCGCGTGCAGTGTACCTTACACAATTTTGTTTGATCCTAACCTTGATTGATGATTTGTTGGCCAAATCTTTTTTTGCGTGCAGTACGCTGTACGGGAAAACTAGTAAATGCCCCCAAGCTTGCTTGGCGTTTGGTTTTGATACAGCGTTCCTAATGGCCTCTGAGAGAGTGGAAGCGACAGAGATGCAAGCACCTCGAGGAATTCGCTTAAAAAAATAATAATGAGTGGTTGTAGTTTTGTACTCACTCAGAACTCTCCAAAAAGGGCGTGTATCAGCCGTATGATCCGAATTTTGCGTTAAAACATCTGCCGCTACTGCAACCGGAGCAGACAGAGAAGAGAGGCTGCACTGACACGATGGGATAAGTCTCCGTCACATACCTAATTACAATCATCGGCTGCGTTTTTGTGTCTTCAGAAAGTAGCCAGCCTTATAGGTTTACCCAGGTGTAGAATAATAGTAGTTTCGATGGATTTTCATAATTCATTTCTTCACTATCTTACGTGATTTCATGGACACCCTAGTCCCCCCTAGCACGTCCCCCCAAGGACGTGAGGTCAGGTGAACGCGCTGGCCACGCGATTGGTCCTCCGCGACCAATCCATCGCAAAGAAAACTCCAAATCGAGCATAGCATGCCCTAGGAACAGCTCTGCGTACATCAGACGAACCAAGGTCATCACAAGCCATGGCATGAAGCAGCACCATTTCAGACCTCTGAACATTTGTGTACGACATCGTCACAAGGTAAGTAGGTAAAATTTACGCGCGTAAATTGTACCTACTTGTCAAGGACTTGAGGATTATTTTGTGTCGACAAATTAGCGACGCGGCGTAAACGACGTGCTCACTACCTGCTAGCCAGACTGATGTGCTGACAGCCGAGCGGGCGGCGCGGGCGCGCCCGGCTCGGCTGCGCGGCGCAGCCTCTGAGTCGGCGCGCCGATACAAGGCGCACCGACCCACCTTTGATTATTTTTCAAATATAATAAAAATACATTTTTTATTCATCGTTTTTGGACTCCACTCATACATAGTACTTAATCTCTGAATTCAAGGATAAGACTGGTTATACTTACCTACACCCTGTATTAGTGGGAACTTTTGATTAAACGGATTAACCCCGGGGTTTTAGTTCACGGCCAAGGTTCCAGCCACAAGGTCTAATTATGTAAATGAATAACCACTCATTCAATATTTTGCATTTACAACCATAATTCTTGTATTTCTTAAGCCACTCAAATAAAGTGCAGTTCTTGAACGGAAAGTCAACAATTTAAAAAAAAAGGCCTTAAATTGTACAATTATGAAGAAACAGACATTGTAAAACATTACATATAATTTTTATACGTTGTCATATTTTTTGCTTGTTTTCATGCGATTTGGAATAATTTTTAAATTAATAAATTCAGTCCTCAAAAATATAATGAACTTGTAACGCAAGATCGTTAAAAATGGTCGGTGAAAATCATGATTTATTTATCAATTCGATTTAAGTTTAATCGATTCGGTCATAAATAAATATGCACAAGTATTGTAGGTACCTACGCTAGCAAAATAGATACTGTATACATGCAATCTACTTCTGTGGTGACTTACTACGACACTACACATTCTCAAAATGCATTTAAGCCAAATCAAATCAAACTATTTATTGCTCCCCTTTGAGTCGAGTCTTAGGTCCGTGGGGTACCGAGGCTCTATGGGTTTTAAAAAATTATCTGTGCGTCTGGTCGAAGCCACACGTGACGCTTTCGACTGGTTGGAACTAAGGATCACCTGAGCTGCCAGTAGATTAATTGTAATAACAGTCTGCAGTTACCTCAATTGTTTCAATTGTAAATACTAGTTGTCATTTATTTCTATTAGTCAATTGTAGTTTGCTTTGTGAATAAAGAATTTATTGCAACTATATTGTACAACAGATTATTAAATTTCAACAGTGTCAAATATGGACCCGGCTAGGGCGGCTTAAGTTTTAATCATTGTGACTTAGCCTGTCGAGTGATTCCGCGCCAAGCCGATTACGCACCTCGCTTGACGCGCGGTTTTGGCGCACAGCAGGCGCACATCACAGCCGCGCTTCGCCCTGCCGATAAGTGGCTACTAGCCCGTTCTTTACAATGGGACTCGTTTAGTATTTGTGCTCTATGGAAAGAGGTGCAATGAAGCTTGCCAGTACCTTAATTCTTATCTATGATCGAGGTTGGAATATTTTCAAGAACATAGATTAAAAATTACGTAAATTACGTCAGCTGATAATGAGCGGAACGGAGCTGGCAAGTTTACTTGCCAGAATCAATCAAAGGGTTTTTATTTTCGGCCAAAAAACTGGCCAAAGTCAATCTAGCGGTTAGGATAGGTGCCTATTGTTTTAAAATTAAGTAAGTAAGGAAATATTTTATATCTAGGTAGGTAATTCTTCAATAAATAGTTAAAATCAAATAGTTAAATATGCTTAACCCTAAAATGACACAACAAAAATTAACCTAAGAGTTCATTTAGCAATCTACATCAACACACGGTCGAAACTGTATTTTGAGGCACTGAAGCTGGCTCTTTCTTATAAACCTCTCTTAAATTTATATTTGCATAACCATTGCTTATGCAATGGTTATGCATTGTAATTTTCTGACATATGTGAACAGAAGAAAACTTCGACTGTGTTATAAGTTGACAGATTTATATCTGAATCTCAGAATAAAACGAATTCTTACTTCCCTAGCTACTACTTACACAAACTATACATACAGTCATGTATTTATATCAAAATTGTTTTTAATTTATGTATAAATGGATTTTAACTTTGCCTTGACGATTAGCCGATAGCTCCATTTACTTAATTGACCAATAACAGTTTCAATGTAAATTGGATAATCATATTATTAGAAAATACTGGCGCCATAGTCTCGAATATGTAGTTCTATCTCACGCCATAGTCTCTTGGAAAATAATAAATGTATACGTATTAGGAGAAACCTATCTTAAACATTACTGAAGCAATTAAGATACTGAAACTGTAAAGCTTAATTTCTTTTCAATTTTAATAAATGAAAATGATACCACACTGAAAGCACTTTAATTTGAGGTTTATCTGTCTTTATCTGTCTGAGTCTGATTTTGTGTCTTTGATACACATCTTTTGGCTAAAGTATAATAGAATTAGAATTAATGAAACAACTACGAGCTTATTATTATCATCATTATTCATTAACTAGTTTTCTTTGCCCGCGGCTTCGCACGTGTTGTTTCTATGGAAACGTTTAATGGTGATTTCTGTCTCACTGGAACTGATCTAAGGGATAAAAAGTAGAGGGATAAAAAAAATGATTCCAGGATTAGAATTACTGGCATACAAAATTTCACCCCGATCCGTTCAGTAGTTTTGGCATGAAGAGGTAACAAACATCCATCCATCCATATAGATGGATGGATGGACCATCCATACATCTAGTAAACATCCAAATTTTTGTACTTATAATACAAGTGTGATGAGATATCCATCTAAAAAAAACAGGTTTTTCTCGTTTAAAACTTTGAGCTAAGTATTTTAAGTGTAATTTTTAAGAATTCTTTAGTTTTCGATGATGGTTTTGTGACGTCACAATAATGTGACGCTAATTCGGAGTCACAGAAAACCCCGTAATTAAATTATAAAGATATTACGACTTGTTTTGAATTTAAAATTTGCAGGTACCTACGTGACGGTTTTCTTAACAGTATGTTCAGCTGGCTGGTTAATACGAGTAAAAAATACTTAGGCCAAGGCAAGGCCATGGCAGCCACACATTAGGCGAAAGAAAAATATACAGTCAGCTTAAAAGTAGAGATGCCATATTTTTATCCCGAAGCACGACCCATGTCAGTGCTCATACATTTTGTTACATTTGTGTCAAAAGCTTTTGTTCAGAGCGAAACGGACACGTTGGCCATGTGCGATTTACAAAGAATTCCTTTCTTTAGGTTACGTCATGTGTGATGTAGATATCTTTTACGTTTGCGTCAGTATCAAGCCAAAAGCCTGCCCAGCACCAATAGCTTAGAGAGCCGTGAATAACCTCCAAAATATTCAAAACCAAAACAAAATGTGTGGTTTATTGACACCGTGTTTGCGGATTATTATAATTTACAACTACTTAGCACTATTCTGTTAATTGGAATTCTTGGAATACCTTCATCTCATCCAATCGTCGAAAATCCCCAATCGTATTAGGCTATTAGATGTCAACGAGAGAGGTAAACAAGTGCGGTCAAGTTCGAGTAAGATTATTGCGAAAGGGTCTGAAAATATACATTTATTGGTTAGGGTATTTTCTGTCAAAGGGTTTTGTTGAAGATCTGTATAGATTGTAATAACCCTACTTAGGTGGCTTGATGACAAGGAATATTAATTAAATACCCACTACATGTTTTTTCAAAATAGATTTTAGTTGTTTATTGATCAACATATATGTACTCATAGCGTAGTGTACCTAGATATAAATAGCCCAAAGCTAACTAAGGTAAAGTTAAATTCGTGTTGAGTATCAGTATAATTAGTGGAGATAAGATGCGAAAAATAATCATCAAATAAAATAATGTATAATAATAAATAAACAACAAAAACCGCTGATTTACGTTTAACTCATAATGTTTTGAACGGAACCCTAAAAAACAAAACAACACGTGGGTGGCTGAAACGGTAAAAAACATTCTTGGTTGCGGATCTATTTTTATGACATACAAACGCATTTTTGACCTAATAGATATTAACATATGAGCTCTAATAATTTTTCTAGAAAATTTATGATAACATGAAAAAGCTCTGTTTTCTGGGCTGGATGATGCTGTGTGTCCAGCTATATTTATTTACTGGTTTCTGACCATAG
The DNA here is from genome assembly GCA_963564075.1 of Eupithecia subfuscata. Classification (NCBI taxonomy): domain Eukaryota; kingdom Metazoa; phylum Arthropoda; class Insecta; order Lepidoptera; family Geometridae; genus Eupithecia; species Eupithecia subfuscata. The sequence continues at coordinate 4,952,250 of OY751106.1, forward strand.
ATTCGCACCGTTGTTTCTATGGAAACGTTTAAATCAGTTCCGGAAACGTTTAAAAAATGTAAATCGGTATGGAAACGTTTTATCAGTTCCCGTGGAACAGAAATCAACTGATTTATGGGATAACAAGAATGAAATAAAAAAAATTAAAAACTCCCTGGCGATGAAAAATGGCTAAGAACACTCGGGATAAAAAAATCTATGACACAAAAAACTAAACATAATCGGTTCATCCGTTTGGGAGCTACGATACGACAGGCAGATACACAGATACACAGACAGACACGTTAAACTTATAACACCCGTCTCTATTTGCGTCGGGGGTTAAAATATGTTCGATTCCAGGATTAGAATTACCGGTTTGGAAAATTCAGTCGTTTTGGCGTGAAGAGGTAACAAACATCCATCCCTATGTCTAAACATCCAAACTTTCGCAATTATAATATTAGTGTGATGCGATAATGTGATTTTTTAAATGCTACCATGGTAATTTTTATCTATCTAAAATACATATTTTAAAAGATCTTAGTTTCGACCCAAACTAAATTTGAATTGTATTTCGTCTGAATTGAACCTAGCCACAACAAAGGACTTCGGGTCTCTCTCGCTCTCCCTACAAACAAACCTTACAATTGAGCCCCGAGTCTGGTTGACGATAATATCGAGACGCGATCGTGACGTTTCATTTTTCGGATTTGGTACAACGCCTTTAACATACGGACATGGAAAATCTCATCATCATCATCATCATCATCAGCCTATATTAGTCCACTGCTGGACATATGCCTCCCCTAATGAGCGCCATAGCGCCCTGTCTTCAGCTTGCAGCATCCAGCATCTGCCTGCAGTCTTTCGCAAATCGTCATCCCACCTGGCCGGAGGGCGTCCTACACTGCGTTTGCCGAGTCGTTGTCTCCACTCAAGAACACGTTTACCCCAGCGGTTGTGGTTCTTCGCGAGATATGGCTGGCCCACTACCACTTCAGCTTGCTAATTCTTTGTGCTATGTCAATAACTTTGGTTCTCTGTCGGATGTATTCGTTAAGAATTCTATCCTTCAGAGAGACTCCGTGCATAGCACTTTCCATAGCTCGCTGAGCGACTTTGAACTGGTGGACCAGCCCTACCGTGAGTGTCCACGTCTCAGCTCCGTACGTCATGACGGGTAGGACGCACTGATTGAAAACTTTCGTTTTCAAGCATTGCGGTATGGATGACGAGAAGACTCGACGTAGTTTACCAAACGCTGGAAGGAAAATCCCATACAGAAATGAAATGTCACAATTACGTCTCCATACTATCGTCAACTGGTCTCGGGGCTTTGGATGTTTTCTAATGGTCTTTATTAAATTGTTATTTCTCTTCCTATTCTAGCAGACAAAGAAGGCTGCTACGTAAAGGAGATAAATGACGTCACACCATACGGGACAAACGTCACCGCTCCTGGAGAATGTTACAGGATTCGTTGTGAACAGGGCTCGATGGAGTATACATCGTAAGTACTCTACATCTTTACTCTATAATCATCTTAAACTCTCTTCTCTTTTCTATAAAGTCTCTTTTCTTTTCTTATTATTTCCACCTTGAAGAAGGATCCACGCTTTGACACTATCTTAGCAGATTCAGAACACAAGTTTAGTGTTGACTCGTAAGCAAGAATAAAAACGTCTCCGTCTCGTATCTCCATCAAAGCATTTTGTTTCTTACCGGTTTAGTAGAGTAAGAAAAAATAGAATAGCACAAAAGTAAAAACGTTTTTATTCAAATTTACAACATATCAACAGTTTATTTTCAAGTTGATTTTAGCTTTTTAAAACACCAAATGAATGCTAAGATCTCTGATGATTAAGTGTTTGTACTCAGAGTACAAACCCTATGTCTAGAATATACTGACTACGAATGACTCTTGACTGACACCAAAGGTACCTAAATAATTTTCTCTGTTACTCCGCAGAATGATTTTTTTTTTGTGTTGTGGGGATCACTTTTTAAATATAGGATTATTGCCTTTCAGATGCGGCGATGTTATATATAATGCCAACCCGAATTGTCACAGTGTCCAGGATCTTAGCAAACCTTTCCCTGACTGCTGTTCTACTTTTGAATGTAACGATGATAACTAAATAGGTAAATAATATGTTGGTATAAAAAAATCAATTCAAACAAAAGCATGCATTATTATCGCCATAGAAAAGCTATGGCAGCACAAAAATGTTTTACACTACTACGTATTACTGTCTCACTCTATCTCTCTCTGCTCTTTATTTTCATTTTTCCTTTTTCTCCATCTTTCACTTGCACTGTTTGTTTAAACAATTACACTGTATAATTTTTCATAGTATTTCACAGCTCTCTGAATGGTTTTAATAAGCTTTTTATTTATCCACAGATGTGGCATCGTCGGTACAGATGACCCCCAATGCCACGTCACCCCTGAAGACACGAGCAAGCCTTACCCTCAATGTTGCCCCGACGTCCAGTGTGACCTAGACAATAACGTTATTTAGCGTAAAAACATCGAGCTTCTTGGGTCATACTGATTTTTTTGACGTGACAACGTCTTATAATTCGATAGAGCATAGATCATGCGGCGTTACCTCGTCATGCGGCGTTACCTCGTCATGCGGCGTTACCTCGTCATGCGGCGTTACCTCGTCATGCGGCGTTACCTCGTCATGCGGCGTTACCTCGTCATGCGGCGTTACCTCGCTCTGAGTTGTCACGTTCAACTACCGTCAGTAAGCCGACTTTACAGACAATCCATTTTTTTTCTAAATTGGGAAAATGGCAGTAAGAAGTAAAAGTGGATGGAAAAATTTAGATGACGCCACAAGGGATATTTAGATGACGCCACAAGGGATATTTGTCAAAATCGAATAGTGGAGTGTATCCCATCTGGCCCGGTGATTGTTAATTATGGCAGTAAGAATTGAAGATTAATTTGTTTCGAATTTTTCCTTTTCCAAACGAAAGAAGGTGCTAGGCAACTCAACATAATTTCTACAATTCAACATAATTTTTAAGTCCTTCTGAAAACCTTTTCGATTTAAAACGATTTCATGTTGCAAAACTATTTATAGCTTTAATCATTGCAACAATTATTTATGTATACACATAAATATTTTTTGTACTGAAAGTAAATCATAGTTTTCAAGTCTAAAAGATAAATAAATTTATATTTACTTCAGGCATGGTAACATTCAGGGGCACTTATTTGTGGTTGGCGTTATTAATATAGAATTGTATTATATTGTATTGTTAAGCCTATAAAAATATATGATAAAAACCATAATAATATTTTATAAAATAGTCAGATACTACAGATAATACAGAAAATTAATTAAATAAAATCACTATGTTTTTTTTGTCTGTTCCAAAAGGTAGGTACCAAATGAAATCAAATTACTGTCTGATTCTGTATTAGTTGGCAGATTGAAAATTCCTTGGCAGCCGTTAAGTGCTAAAATAATTCAAATAAATATCTCATCTCTAGCGATGTCAACAACCTTCATCGGAAAGCTGGGTGCACATAACAATGATAATGTCAAAATCCTGTGCACAAAGTTATTGCTTCCAGAGATTCAGCTCTGCCATACCGCACTCTGCGCCACAAAATAGTCACAGTGTCCGCCGCCCGCCGTGGCTACGACGTGGCATTTATTGAAAATTTTGTCGCATAGCTGACACTGGGACACGACACGGGCTTGACTAACGACCGCGCGATGCGGTACGTTGCCAATTTTGGCATACGTACATAATGAGGGACTGCAGTTTATTATGATGTTTTGAATCTTTGTTATTAAGGGATATTATATTTTTGTTTTGAGATTTTAATAAAAGGTAGCGTCTCAATAGCAGAAGGCATAGAGAGGTATTCGGGAATTATCAACATCATCATTCGCAGCCAGACTTTACCCACTGGTTAGGTGGTCATATCCGCATGCCCAGCGTGGGGATCATGGGCCTTATCCCCATGAGATAAAAGCCAACAAGGTGCTTATCAGGGGGAGGTCTGCGTTTAGCAGTGGACCAATACAGGCTGTTGAGGTGAGGTGAGGTAGGTGGTAAGCCTCCCGAAATTTGTGCCATCCACCACGGTTATATGCGCTAGCCGCATTTATTGACGACCTGCGATCGAGATTCTAGTTCGAGCAATGATTAAATTGAATTAGATGTAGGCAATGACGACGTAGTTTAATAAAAACAAAAAATATATAACTAGTAGTTAGCCATTAACAATATCGTAATGAGGGATTTTTAGAAGGGGGGAGTTTTAATCCATGTGGTGGAGCTGTAGAGCTCATTCTCCTGATTTTTTTGGAGTTCCAATAATGGGGGTCTGTCTTGTGTCGTTCCGAGGGTAAGTTAAAACACCTTGGAGCCAAGTTGTAGAACTCCTTCTGCTAATCACGTAGACATCCCATAAGTTGGGTCTTTGTTCTTTGAATTCGGAGATATTGCGTGAGGGGTTTATTTTCTGGCTGATCATATAATTTTTTGCAAGGGGAGGGTATTGTCCTAATGCTGGAAAAAGTATGAAGGGAAGTATTTTCACGGCTGCAAAATAAACTCGGTTTTTTCTTCAATCTAAATAATCGAAAAAAATATAATATCGCCGTTTACGAAGAAAAACCACAAGAAAATCAATGACAAAATAAATCTAAATGGAATTTTTGTTATTGTTTTTTTTTATTCTGGTATGGTCAAAGAGGTTAGCTAAGTTGGTTGTGGAATGTGGTGTATAGGAAAAACAAATGAAAGCTCCATCTACCTTACATGAGTTCTCATTTGGTAGAGATTAGAATGGCGACTTCACAGGTCTTCTTAAGTGAATGCACCGAGTGTGCACCGAAATCCGACTTCTGTACAAATTAATACTCGAATTATTTTACAAGCTTTACACGCTAGAAAACTATAATATCTACATATATTGTAAATGTACTCAAGTATACTTTTCATATGAGACCAAACTTGGTTTAATTGATTGATTTTATCCCCCTTTGGACCCCCTTGTCTCAAAAACTCCTCTATGGATTTGGCCTCAATAGTTACCAGCATATTTCACATGTTTCATCGATCGACATATCAAATTTCACGCAAATCAGATCAACGGTTGGATAATTGTGACTATTTACCCATACAGCCAAATCACCCAGCTGCTACTGAGAACTTCGTTTGTATATGCGAAAGTTTGTAAGTATGGATGGATGGATGTTTGTTACTCTTTCACGTTAAAACTACTGAACGGATAGGGCTGAAATTTTGCATACAGGTAATTGTATCCTGTAATCAAACCTAGGCTACTTTTTATCCCATAAATCAGTTCCCGTGGGATAGAAATCACCTATAAACATTTCCATAGAAACAACGCGTGCGAAGCCGCGGGGCGCAGCTAGTATGAACTAAAAACACTAGAGCGTTTGAAGCTTTGGGTACAAAACAGTACCTTTGCCTATTAAACCCGCACTCGTGATGGATGAGCTCTATGCCTAGTCTGGGCGTTCGATCTAGCGCGATGTCACAATTTTTTTTAATTTATTCCTACTTACGCTTTTGCCCATGGATTCACACGTAGTACAGAATTGTCGGAGATCCCTTAGGTATAGCATTGGGATAAGAAATAGATTCTCCAAATCATTACTAGGAATTATAATTGGGTGTTAGAAATAAATGTCATTTCTTTATGATATTTTTTTGTTGACTAGAAATCTTGACATTGCAAAAAAGTATCGAAATCCTTTTCTCAACTTCGTAAAAACCTGCGGGCAGAAGCTACTAGTATAAATATGTTTACAAGAACCTCAAACACAGAAACTTGTGCAAACAATCTTGCTGGCTTTTCCGGTCCATTATGTCCTTTGAAAGAGCGAATCACGTAAAGGAAAATGTTAACAAAAACATTTTGTAGTTTCGCGAAATATCATTGAGAGGAAATCGAGATAAATAAACTTTTCAATATGATAAAAGAATAAGAGCTCACGTGTCAGGAAAACATTGGAAAATATTTGTGCACAAAAATAATGGCTACATTTTCTTTGACCTTTCATTTATTCCATTTTAGAAAATCACCTGAGCAATTTCACACAAACCACTTTAACCGGTACGAAAATTAAGGTTCGAAATAGCCCCAAATCTTGATGTAACCCGGGGCCTTTAGAATTCTCAAATATAGCTTACCCGATCGTAGTTATACATATACGTTTGGTAGCTTTATCCGTCCTCAATAGGAATTCGGAGTATTTCTATTACTTTAAACAGCTCAGAATGTTCGATTTATGAAATGGTACCTACTCATAAATCGAAAATTCGGTTTATGGAAAAGATTTGCAAGCAAAACTACAATCTATTGCAATAATTTGCTGAACTACCAAGCAGAAAGCAATTTATATCCACCTAACTTCATGAATTTATTCGAATAAAGTTTTATTTTAAAATCGAATGGAGTTCTATCCTCGCAGTACTCCCCAAATACTCATCTCAACAAACAACTAGCGCATCAGGAAACGGTAGGTATTTCCGAACGCAAACTGCGTCTGGTTTTATAAAATCCTCAAGCACTGCAAGCAGCGCATAAACCTGGGATCTAGAGTTCAATCCCACTGATGTTTTGATAAAAAAGAACGAATTCGAAACCGGGGCTGTATCCAAATTGCCGACTATGCTGCCAATCTGGACGGCGTCCAAAATCAAACTGCTACTTCACATTAATCTGACATGGTAAATTGGCAGGATCATTGTTTTATACGGCACCCGCGGAACAAGCAAGCGTCCAAATTAATAACTTGTAAATTGTCCAATGAACTGTCTAAAACTTGGATGGCATTCGCAGTGCCCGAATGGACACATTTATTAGTTCTCGACCTAAATAAAATACGACCAAATGGAAAATTTATCGGGCAGTCTATTCTGCATTGAAATTGCTTATTTAGAATTGCGAGTACTAATAGTACTAAACCTACCACCGATTAGTTTTTTTTATTTCGTGATGTTTGAGCACTGTAATATATTTCGGTCATTTAGATAAATATTTTCAAATGTCAAAATGTACTTCTAAAATAACCAGGGTTCAAACACTTGAGCGACTGGCATGCCGCCAGTCTCATCCAGACTTGAGCGATAAAGCTTTGGAAGTGGAATTACGTATTTACATAAAAAAAACTTATTACTTCGTTACCGCAAGACGTTGATGTAAAAAGTTGAAGCTTAGTTGTTATGACAGAAAACGGATATAGCGGTTTGTAAAGAAATGCGGTCGCACTCCTTTATTAGCAGAATTTTCTTTCTACGTGTCTCCTAAGTGAAATAAAATATAACTTATCCCGTTTACAGCGTTTACTTAACTACCCACTCTTAATTTTTTCCTACAATTCGCTTGAATTTCGTAGGCAATAAAGGTTTTCAACAAAACAATATGATAATATTATTAAAGTGAATGATTCTGATGATCAGAAGAAAACGCCAGAACTAGTGCATAATATGCATGAAATTTTGCATAAATGAAATGAAAAGTAAATACCTAATGTGAAAAGTTTATTTACAAGACACAGTCTTAGGTACCTTTAAAAAATATCTTATGTATGGTTTACTGTTTAAGCTATAAATAAGGACTTCTTTATTATAGATAAACTAAATAAGGTAGAGATAAACCATTCTAAAAATGCACGCCCCTTTTACTATAAAAACTATCGTAGTTTGATGAATTCACCGCGGATGTAGGGGATGAAACGTTGGTGTTCTTCCAACACAAATAAGGTTCGTAGTTAACCCGCTTACATCCGAAATAAATGCACGCCTCCTCCACAAAACGTCATAGGTACCTAGGTACCTACACTCAGCGTGCATTTTTAGAATGGTTTATCTCTACACGCATAGATGGAGACCTAGCTAGACCTAAAATAAGTTATATTTTTAAATTTCATCTCGACACGAGTTGAAAGTCGTGCGCTGAAGCTTTTATATTTAATATATTCATGCAGTATACATATTTGAGGAAGGGCTAATAAACGAAGAAAAACTTAAATCATATTTTATTACAATAAACAGTCAGCAAATAAAGTTCACAGCGAAACTTAATATACTCCTCATATCTTGGAAGATTGACGCAATTAAGGATACAAATAAACCTCTCTGAACGTCAAGAATGTAATATTCAACAAATCTAAAGTGAAATCTAAATACGGTACGTTATAGCAACCCTTATAAATTTACTTCGAAACATGATGGAACATTATGTAGAGCAACCAGGCTGTTCGGGAGCTGAGAATTTATGATATGCCGATTTGTAAGCAAGAAACGGTAAGGTTAAACGGTAAGAAACGGTAAGAAAATAAATTTCCGAAGGCCTTAAAAGTAACAGTAGTATAGTGATTTAGACCTAGCCTAGTTAGTGTTAGTTTCAACTCCTAGCTCTAAGTTCTAGATTTGTAATGAAAACGAGAGGGATTTCTATCTCAGCAATACCTTACTTGTGGTCGATCTTAGATTTATTATCTAAGATTTTATAGACACAGCAGAGTCGCACTTTTTCATTATAATGATAACGGAGATGAAGCATAATCGGGTAGAGTGGGAAAAAAATACATGTTGTGCCGACCTCTAGAGGGAGATAAGACTACGAAGAACTTCTTCTCTCCTTGATCGGGACTTTACACACCATTAAGTAATTTATTTATGTAACTCCTTTATAGCGCGACGACATAGACACAGTAATAATATCTGACTGTATGTAATGTATTTGTTTTTGTACCATGTGATGGAAACCGAAATCTTAATAATATAAATCACGTGTCACGTTGTTTGTACGCGATGGACCCCTAAACTACTTAACCGATTTTAAATTAAATTTGCACACCGTGTGCAGTTTGATTCAACTTAAAAGATAGGATAGCCTATTCAGGGAAGGTTTAAAAGGTGAGATCGGTACGAAGTTCGCCGAGTCAGCTAGTTGTTTATAAGTAAGGGTACCCAGTCTCCCCGGATGGCGATCCATTGAATGGGATATTTTACCGTTATAAGCCCCGCGAGTTGATATTGCGATGGAACCTTGTCACAATAACAACTGCGTGACGTCATCCGTCGCAAAAAAGTACAGACACAGTAGATAAATATACAGTAGAATGACTCAGCCGTCTCTTTGAACTTTATACCTACAGTTGAGCGAGAAAGCAAAGGCCAATTGCGTGTCGACTTCGCACATTTAGGGTTCCGTACCAAAATTAGGTCTTTTATAATTAATGTTGAATACATTTAGACCGCAAAATAAGTTGGTAGGAAAAAATAAGGGAATTTCAGGCGGTCTAGTATGGAGTCGGATTACTGTATATTTATCTATTGTGCTGACGGTGCGACGTCGACTACGTCACCAAGATGGCCGCCAATCGCAATATCAACTTGCGGGGCTTATATCGCATAATAGAGCGGTGAGTCTATTTGATGTTAGTAACGCGATATGATCGTGTCGTCTCCTTTTTCCATACAATTTGGTACAGCGCCTCTTACGTGCGGACAGGGAACTAAGCAAATCCCATGCAAAAAGAAAACGTCACGATCACGCCTCGTTACTAACGTCAGATAGACTGACCCCTCAGGTTTTGTTTCAGAACATTATTCCATTAACTGTATGAGTTGTTTTTGATCATTTAAATTAATACTAATACTCATACAAATACTAATCAAACTAATATACTAATAATATCTATACTAATAATATTATAAATAGGAAAGATTTGATTGTTTGAATACAATATAATAGAATAGAATAATACATTTATTTAGCACACAAAACACCGAGGGAAAGTAAAAACAAAAAACAGAAAAAGTAATACTAAACACAACAATAGAGACTGTATAAAACAAACAAACAAACATCATAAAAGATTTAAAAAAGATCTATACCTACGTGTAGAGTCTGCCTGATGAAAGAAATTGGTCCCTAGTGCGTGGCTAAACAGGTTTGTTTGTTTGTATTGAATAGGCTCCGAAACTACTGGACCGATTTGAAAAATTCTTTCACCGTTAGGAAGCTTACTTTTCAGGGAGTGACATAGGCTATATTAGGGTTTCGAAGATCGGTTTCGAAACCCTTATGGTCTCGCTTTGTCTGTCCTTTTTTCCCTCCTTAATAACTCATCAACTACAGCAGCTATCAACTTGAAATTTAGAATAATAATACATTTCGTGCGCCTGTACAGATTTTAAGAAAAAAAAATGATAATAAATGAAAAATGAAAATGAACATTTTCCATACAAATTGAGATGTCAAAATTTTAAAAGAGACCTACAGAGTCAAGTGGGGTATCAAATGAAAGGTATTAGTTTGTACATTTCAAAATAGTTTTTGAAATTTCTGTTGGTTTCATACTTTTTGAAATATTTTGAAAATAGTCGAAAAAATACCCATTCCCCCCCCCCTATCTCCGAAGTTTGCAGACCGATTTATTCAAAATGTATGGAGCGTTTGTAGATATAGATCTATATTTTATAGGAAAAATATAGAGAAGTCTGAAAAACGAACACTTTTTGAAAAATGGTAAAAAAAGGGGGGAATTATTTTCAAAAGGGGAGGCTACCCCACCGAGTTGGGTATCATATGAAAGGTATCGGTTTGTACACTTCAAAACAGTTTTTAAAATTTCGGTAGGTTTCATACTTTTTGAAATATTTTGAAAATAGTCGAAAAAATACCCGCTCCCCCCCCCCTATCTCCGAAGTTTGCGGAGCGATCTATTTAAAATGTATGGAGCGTTTGTAGATATAGATCTATATTTTATAGGAAAAATATAGAAAAGTCTGAAAAACGAACACTTTTTGAAAAATGGTAAAAAAAGGGGGGAATTATTTTCAAAATGGGAGGCTACCCCACCGAGTTGGGTATCATATGAAAGGTATTGGTTTGTGCATTTCAAAACAGTTTTTAAAATTTCTGTAGGTTTCATACTTTTTGAAATATTTTGAAAATAGTCGAAAAAATACCCATTCCCCCCCCCTTATCTCCGAAGTTTGCAGAGCGATCCATTCAAAATGTATGGAGCGTTTGTAGATATAAATCTATATTTCACAGGAAAAATATAGAGAAGTCTGAAAAACGAACACTTTTTGAAAAATAGTCAAAAAAGGGGGAGATAATTTTCAAAAGGGGGGGCTACCCCACTGAGTGGGGTGTCATATGAAAGGTATTGATTTGTACATTTTAGAACCGTTTTTCAAATTTCTGTAGGTTACATACTTTTTGAAATATATTGAAAAAAGTCGAAATTTTACCCGTTCCCCCCCCTCTATCTCCGAAGATTGCAGAGCGATCCATTCAAAATGTATGGAGCGTTTGTAGATATAGATCTATATTTTACAGGAAAAATATAGAAAAGTCTGTAAAATGAACCCTTTTTGAAAAATGGTCAAAAAGAGGGGGGATAATTTTCAAAAAGGGGGGTTACCCCAATGAGTGGGGTATCATATGAAAGGTATCAGTTTGAACATTTCAAAACAGTTTTTGAAATTTCTGCTGGTTCAATACTTTTCGAAATATCTTGAAAAAAGTCGAAAAATTTACCGCTACACCCTATCACCGAAGCATGCAGAGAGATCCATCTGAAATGTAGGTTGGTACCTACTAGTTTTAGGTCTTCATAAAATTTCGGAGTTTCTAACCGGTACCTTTAGTACATACCTACTTGTTCACAAACGTTCGAAACCCTCGGCGCGCGAGTTACACTCGCACTTGACGGGTCTTGTTTTATCCTGGAATTCCCACGGGAACGGGAACTACGCGGGTGAAACCGCGAGGAGATTGTCTAGTAATAATAATATTATAATGAGGAATGATTTGATTGTTTGTTTGTTTGTTTGTATTGAATAAGCTCCGAAACTACTGGGCCGATTTTATAAATTCTTTCACCATTAGAAACCTACTTTATTCCTGATGAACTTAAGCTACTTTTTACCGCGGGAAAATTCTTCATTCCTACGGGAAAACGGGTAATAGGACAACGGGTAGTAAAAATGCAGCTAGTAAAAATATTCGAAGACCGCCAATTCGGTTGAAAGTTGTCAAATAAAGATTAACAGGTACTACAAATACCAAACAACCTACAAAAAAATTAAACACTGATCTAACAAGCGTTTAAACTATATCTATGCCGTGTCTAACTGTAAACCATCGTAAAACGCAGTTTTGTGGTTATGCTTTTGTTAAACACGCGCTCAACAGTTGTCTAAATTTGTTGTAGTATAGCTGATAATGTTTTACTTCCATGATAAAATTAATATACCATCTCCAGCTTACTGAGATTATGAACAAAATGTGAACAAAATACACCATAGATGTACTCGTATATCTTTCCTGTAATATTTTATGTGTTCTAAAATTATACAGGGAACACGCAATTTGGTGAAGGTAATATTTTAACAAGCATCATTAATTATGTTGATGAGAAAAACATCGTAACCGTATAAAATAGCAATGTGTATTAGCATAACATTTTGCTGTATATGATAGCTGCAAAAGAAAGATCTTTTTCATTATATAAAGTTCTGAAGAACTTTCATATGATTTTTTTTCTATAAACTCAGGGTGTAAATCTGAGTTTGGGATTCTGATTGCCGCTTGAAACACTGTGTAGATAGAGCTACATGTTTATGAATGATAGCTTGGACCTCCGTAGACAAATTGTGTTTTTATCTTGTAATCGAATGTTTCATCAACATTGTCTATAAGATTATTTTCACTAAATTTATTACCTGGAATAGACCAAGTATAAATAGTTTTTTTGTCCGTGGTGGTCTAGCAACATAGGTACAAAACCTTTACCTCACATAATAAGTTCCATGATCCAACTTTTATCTCATTGTATCGTATGTAATCCATGGAGTCTTGCAGTTACATGTTTTTCTAAAACCTATGACAAGCTCCTGCCTCTCACAATAGTGTTTAATATAGATCTAAGCACTGTGCTTAAAATAACGAAATCTAAGAAAGCTTATTGTGGAGCGGAAATAAACAAATTATTTATTTGCAGAGATAGTGGTGTCAATTCAGATATCACCAAAAGTAAACTAATTCAAAATCAAAAACTCTTTATTTCCATAGATACAATAAATGAGTCACTTCACTTAGAACAGGTCAAATTATAAAACTAAACACTGACATGGAAATAGAGAGATATTTTTTGGTTTCTGTCGCTTCGGTATATATATTAAAGTAAAGAAGCGACGAAAGAATTTTGACAGACAGCACAAAAATAGTTGCCATCATTTTTATAACGATCTAATTAAAAGGGATGACATCATTTTTAGTGCAGTCAAATTAGTTTAGCTTTGGGACATTTGAGTTGACATGATTATATATAATATATAATGCTGGACAATTTACACAGCATTATCTAGCCCCAAGCTAAGCAGAGCTTGTGTTATGGGTACTAGATAACTGATATACATAATACAATACACTACGAAGATAGATAGTTTTTTATTATACATAGAAAAACATCCAGAACCCCTGAACAAATATCTGCAGATCGTACAAACATTTGTCTCGAGGCGGGAATCGAACCCGCAACCTCCTGCGTCGCAGGCGGACCTTCGCCCGCTGCGCCACAGAGGTCGTCAAGATTGTGTACTTTATTTTCCACTCGTCTTGTATCCAAGATAGTATTGTGGCTTTGTTAGTATTTTAATATGAAAGCGACTTGTCGACCAAAATTCAATAAATTAACGTCTCCTGTTAAAGGCGAAGAAGTTGTAAGAGCGAAGTGAAAGCTTACTCAGTCATCGATAAATGCTTGAGTAACGCTTATGCTAAAGAAAAGCGTTGCTTAAGCATAGATCGATGTCTACGCAATAGTACGCAAGCTTCCACAGTACGGGCCTGAATGTGTTAGCTGTGTGTTCTCTTCCATTCGAACCAAAATGTACCAACTACCAGTAAAAGGCTCCTTCCCATCTCGTAAACTTCCCATTTCGTAAACATTTTAAAACAATTGAAGAAAATTTGTATGCTTCATACATTTCGTCTCATTTGGAAAGCTTTTCAAGAAATAGTGTATTTGAGTACAGTCACCTAGAAAGATAGCTATTTAGCAGATCACGGTACCTATTGAATACCCATCCTACTATAATTAAAGCCGAAAGTTTATGCAGATCTGAAAATTTGAGTTTGTTTTTCCCATACAAACTACTGATTAAAACGCTGTAGCGTGGAATCGCCCTTAACTCTATTATAAGAAGCTACCCACTACCAGCGACTACTTTCAAAGTTTCCGATCGGTGCTTAAGTCGACCTCAATTTTTGACATAAGTAAATGTGTTTCCCAAAACCGATTCCGAATCTGTCGAACTATAAACAAAAAGCAATCCCATTCTAGAAACGATCCAAATATTCGTAAAACGGTCCAAATATTCGGGAAAAGGTTAATGTAGAATTTCCTCCTTCCAGGAAAGTAGCGGAAATTAATTTATTTACCTCGTTTAATTTATCCCGGTGATTCTGCTTGACTTTCAGGTGTTTGCGGAGCTCAGCTAAATCCGTGAAAAAGGTATACGGAAGCTGATATCTTTTTTTTAAATTGTCGTGGTTCAAATTAACGACAAAAATACTGAATGAGGTCAATCATCCTTTATTTTTTACAGAAATGAAGCGTTTACGTTATTAATAAAATAAAATTAATCTGATAGTTTTGTCGCTGACTGGTAATTATATCTTTAACGGTTAGTTCAGATTAAACTAAGTATGAAGTATTTATCTACTAACATCATCGAACATTAAAATCCTCTTAAGAACTAACTTGTACCTTTTAACCTTTTTGACTGGCTCTGATCATATTACAAATATTTGAACCATTTGGTAAACAATTAGTTGAAGTCAAATACTGGAAATAAATTAGAACTAGTATTTACAATTGAAACAATTGAGCTAACTGCAGACTGTTGCAAACAATCTACAGGTAGCTCAACTGATCCATATCAATACCAGTCGGAAGCGTCCCCAAGACGCTGGCTGCATTGCCCCGCTGTATGACAATGCTGATGCGTTGCGCCAGATACTCACCAGCTCTCGGGTCACGCGTCGCTTCGACCAGACAATCAGATAATTTTTTTAAAATCCGAAGAGCCTCGGTACCCCACGGACCTTTGGTCTCGACTCCAAAGGGAGAAAATGTGTAGGCTTTGTCGAGACCTGCATATTTGCACCTCTTGAGATCCTTGGCCAACTCTGCCGCCGGACCCGCCCTCACGGATGTCCTCGGAAGATGGGAAGGCGCAAGTGTGTCGACGCATGTAGCAACGCACATAATGGGCCTCCCGAATTCTCATGGGACTAGTGTCATACCGTCGGGCCTCTTACCATCGTCACATAACAGACGATTCGGTTCGAAAATAGCTGGTACGTTAGCGGTGACAAAAGCCCGCCGGATGTGTCTTTAAGGCTGGCGTGATATCCGAATGACATTGAATGTTAATCTTTGAGAAAATACCAACCAATGGTGTGATAAAGAATTCAACTTTGCTGCTGATTTCACCCAAAACCAATTTTTCTACGAATTTTAATACAGTTACCAGTTCACTGGTTGGAATACAAAAAAAACGAAATCAACCCGACAAGGAGTTATTATGCAATGTATGCAAGCAATTAAACATTTACCTAACTCCTGTTTGAGGTTGCTGTGTACATGTCTCCCTGAGAAGTTCACTTGCTACTTGGTCTGGTGAGTTTGTAACAGCTTGCTCACTTACTTTTTTATTTATTTATTTTTTACTTTAATAACATTAATTCATCGAGGTATGTGCTCGATGCGTTAATTAAAGGACAAGCCACACAATTATGATTAATTAATTAATTAATATTAAATAATTCAAACATAATTAAATAGATTTTATACAGACACACATTCATACATCACGCTCACAAAACAACAAATAATAATAATAATGCTGGACAACTCACACAGCATTATCTAGCCCCAAGCTAAGCAGAGCTTGTGTTATGGTTACTAGACAACTGATAGACATAATACAATACACTACAACTACATAGATAGATATTTTTTATTAGGCATAGAAAACATCCAGAACACCCTGAACAAATATCTGCAGAGCGTACAAACATTTTTCCCGAGGCGGGAATCAACCTCCTGCCTGTCGCAGACGGACCTTCGCCCGCTGCGCCACAGAGGTCGTCAAAATATAATAGATATTGGATTATAAGCGTGAGGGAATAGAGAGTGCACCTGTGTTTGCGCACTCGTTTGTGCACTATAATATGTTCTGTGCACATCGCTAGTCTCCGTTGAAACTGGCTGCTGTGGCCGAAAATACGGCTAGAAGGACATCATTTGATATTTTTAGATACTCGTGAGGATAATAATTGATTTATTTATACTGCATAAACTATTCAAGGAGCAAGGCATGGTGGTTTTGGACTATGGTGAGGCAAAATCGGATTTTTGAAAATTTACAGGAAATCTGCTACCGCGCCCGCAAAAGGCCTGCATGGAAAATACAAAGAATGGTAAGTTACTAAGAGGTAATAACAAGAAAAATAACATTAAGCCATCCCTTGCCACTAAGGGAGATTCTCTTAATAGGTGGACATGAAATATCTTAAGTACGCCACACCACACATACTCTTGAATTATGACAATTGTAGCGCATAGCGCCACATTTGTAACGACACATTTATCGCCCCTTAGGACAAATTTTCAGTAGGTTTCAAATTGTATACCGACGCAGACAATAAATGTGTCGCGTTTCAAATGTGACGATATAATTGTCGAAATAAAACTGTATGTGTTGTGTGGGGCTTCACTAAGAAAACAAGGTAATCAAACAAAATGGTCCAACTTTGCTACGTCTAACCACTCCCCTGAAAGTGCATCAACTAATTTAAGTCCTCTGTAGGCATGACTGGTACAACTTCAAACCACCTAATGACACCAGGAGGTCTACTTTGAAAAACGAACGAAGTTGACGGATTACGTCGATCGCACAAAACGAACAACATCGAGTTGCTTCGGGCGCGTCATTAATACCTTTCGTTTCAGATCTCTAAGAAATAAATGTCCGAATAATTTTCAGAGTGGTTTTACTATTTTTGATAGTAAGGTCATCGAATAAACACATCGGCGATCCTTCGTTTTGTGCGTACCGAAGTCATCCTTCAACTTCGTTCGTTATTCAAAGTAGACCTCCAGTACTAACTGGGATGCGTCGAGAAATGAGTTTTCATTTGTTTATTGAAGTGCTTCGTTTGATGTGAATTCGCTTTAGAATTTGTAAATGTGAATTTGTGTGGAAATTGATATTATTTGCTATGTGAATAGAAGGAGGTTTATATAAATAATCATAGAAGCGTATTATAGGTAAAGATTCTGTGGAGTACTTTATTACGTCTAATTATTAACCCAGGAATAGTGGAAACTGCCTGCTAATACACATTTGACTGCCGTAATTCTAAACATACGTTACACTTTCTTAAAATTCAAGAAGAGAGGATTTTTACGTTATTTAAAAGGTCTGAAAATAGATTCAAGAAAATGCGTTTTTTGATAGGTCGGAACTGTCACACAAACTCTCAGCAGAATATTTCTTTCACTGCAAATATGACAATATACAATATAGCAAATACGACAATATACCAGGAAGCGAATTGTAGGTTAATACAACGAATCTCTTCCACATGACTCCTACGAGTACGTAATAAATATTCTTCTCGCAAAATTAAACCAAAATTACCCCGACAAAAGCCGCGCATTTAGCAGAATATCGCGGAACCCGAACTCATACTTACGGGCGACTTAACATGTACTTATGTAAGCATAATTGTTTGAAAATCGTCGAGACGTGCAACTGACGTTGGAGATTGATAGGTCTGTTTGCGGATAGTGAAATTTTGGAACGGGACTTAATTTATGTAGAGTCTGCGGCGGTCGAGTTAGATGATATCTTCTGGTTCTGCGACTTTAATAGCTCTATCTAAGAAAATATATATTTTTAACTTACTTTAAAATATTTCGGTCGCATACGAGACCCGTACCGTAAAAATCAGGCAACTTTTTTAAAGAACATCAGATTTTCACTTGTTCGGAGAACCCTTTAAATTTTCTACTGTATTATATTTTTAGTATTTGTTGTTATTATTATTGTCACTTATTTATAGAAAATTTCATGTGTCTATATTGCGGTTCAAGAGATACGTAGAGCTTCGACAAACGAAGAGCAAAAATAGCCAAAAAAAAAAAATACGTTTTTTGTAAGAAAGCCCGCTTATTGTGGAATTTTATTTTAGTATTAGTATTTTGGGTTATAGCGGCAAGAGAAATACATAATTATCTCAAATTTCAACTGTCTACCTTTAACGGTTCATGAGATAGATCCCTGACAGACGGACGGACGGAAAGCGGAGGTTTAGTAATAGTAATAGGGTTCCGTTTTCGACCTTCGAACCGTGGTACTAAAATGGAAGAGGTATAGAACCTCTTCCTTCGTCAGCTATACGCATTTTCATGTATGTTCCTTTTCTAAATGTACATTTATTGTATTTATGAAAATAATGAGTTTTTGATTTGATTTGAGTTGTTCGCCAATGTTTTCGTCAATGTTAATCCGATATTAATGGTTATTTTAGTATAATCACATACATGTTTAATTCTTTAGTATTTGTCCCGCAAACGTAATTGAAGTAGATTTTTTTTTTCAGAACTTTCAAATCATATTTTTCTTCGTCGTCTCGTCCCACTTCTGGGCAAAGGCCTAGTACAAATCCGTCCGGTCGTATCTTGCCTTTGTGATAACCTTTAAATGATTTCCCAATCATGTTTAATTATATTATGCTGTGCTGTCAAACCGCATATGCAAGGCAAGCAAGTGATATACCTTAATATTTGCAAAAGGTTTTCATCAGTTGCAAATATTTACGTAATTTCACTGTACAATATTTGCTGAAAACTATTTCCACTCACAGCCATAATATACTTCAGAGAAAATACCTGCTACCAACAGTAAAAATACCTCTTTTTCATAAATGAAAGGAAAAAATAACCTCAAAATGTCAACAAGGGCACAATAAGTACCTAACCTACTAAGTTAACTCTCAGTTAGGGTAATATAGTCGCATATAATATGACCCGCGTCTTGGCAGGCTAGAATAGCGGTTATGACGCTGATAAATGTGGATGCAGAGATGAGAAGCTGCCTCGGCCGACTTGCGTGGAATGATATCCAACGGTACTTGTGAATACACTGTTGTTCAATGTTAGTTAATGATGATAAAATATCCTTTATTTTTATGTTCCTTTTGTATGTCACGTTATTTTTAATAATTAGTTTTTTCGTACACTAATCATCTCTTTAATGAGGCGTTTTCAAAAAAAGACGGCCACTGTGAACAAAGGCAAAGGCTTAACATCATAAGGGAGATAATGATTCTGTGATAGCTCGCCACCTCGCAAGAAAGGAGTTCCAACTATTCAGGCCCGTGTAGACAAAGGGCTCTTGTACATACACGTCTTTTTGGTGTAAAAATCTGCGGTTAATTTGCCGTGTGTTGGCACAGTCTTCAGTGTTGTTTTGTATGGATCCATGGTATAATGATACAAGGTATGCTACTCCAAGAAACAACGGTCACGTGGGTTTTCCCAAGGCTACGTCATATCCGCTACGATGGTTTTCAAACTTTTTAGTTTTGGGAGATTCCAGATCTAGATCTAGGTTTTAGGTTTTCCATGAAATTCTTCAAACTTAGTTTCCATAATTTGAGCAACACTAATGAACTCTGCACATGGATTAATCAATTTTTCCTTTGAAATGAAATTTATCTAACCGCAGGAACATTTTTTAGCCACAAATTCTCTTTTCGGGAATTTATAGAACCTTATTTTACCGCCTTTGACACTTACTATTACGGATAGAGTAACCGCCCATTTTATTTAAAAGATTTATCCGATCAATAATGCGAGTGATTCACCGGCGTCAATAAAAGTTTGATAGTCACCGGCAAATGAACGAAACCTTCCATTTTTGTGGCAAGTGGACAGTGACGTAGCTAGGGAAGATCTCGGAGTAGCATACCTTGTATTATTTTATGTAGGGATCAATTTGAAAGCTTATTGACTGCGCACACGTCGTTGCGGCACGGCGCCGCCGCCGTATGCGCCGTGTTTGTCCCTCTAGGCGCACCGCTTATACACAAGCGTGATTTTCATCAGTGATGCATCGCAGTCGGTTTCTTGTTCACGCACGGTTTCGTAACCGTACAGCATGCTAGCCGCATGGTTAAGAAACCATAATACGTGACGTGAACAAGAGCCCTTAGTTTATAATTTCTAAGAAATCAAATAATATCGCAAAAATTTTCGACTTCGACGGGACTTGAACCCGCTTCCTTCCCTCAGTACGGGAATGTGATAACCAACTACACCACAAAGTCAAGTGACGTAGGAGTCGAAAATCTTTGCGACTTTCTACGGACTCAAGCACCGTTAGCTTAGCCAGAGTGTGAGGCTTACGCACTATAATAACAAAAACCGCCCTAAGTTTCTTTTCCATTCCGCTATTTTGTTATGCTCGTATTGTGCCACTTTTATCCACTCTTTCCCAGTTATGTTGACGATGTCGTCAGAACTTCGAGCGTGGTTGGTCTACGTCGTTGTCGTTAAGTGTCTCTGGTTCTTACTTTTTTTAACTAACATTATACTGGACTGACTATACACCTTGAGATCAAACTCTCGAAAGGAAATTATGTACAGAGACAAAACTAACATTCTCAAGATAAGTTACAAAATATGCTACGACATATTATCTTGTAGGTAACTATAACGTCTGGAAACTTTTACCGGAGCAATTTTAGATATAAGGGCTTTTCATATTTTCGTAGAACTTGCGGAAACATCGGTAATAACGAATTACTACTCAAACAGAGCACGTTTGAGTCTGTTTTCCAATGTCTGTATTTTTCCACTTTACTTTAGATAACAGAGAACGTTCGATGGTATTCCCCATGAGAACAAAACCAATTTGAATTAAACTGACGATATTGTCTTTGTAAGCGTTGGAGCGAAAAATAATAAAAACTGTGTTGGGATCATAGAGTTATTCATAGACAAAAAACTAAACCGGTAAAGTGTTGTCCTAGCGGACAAATAATAATAATAATAAATAATGCTGGACAATTCACACAGCATTATCTAGCCCATATACACAATACAAATACAAATACACATTGTATGAAAATTTTAACTGTCTACCTTTTATTTTTATTTTATTTATTTGGAAAACAAAAAGCTTATAATACTTGTATAACAATACATAAAACTAGAAAAATAAAGCTGAAACAGTTTCCGCTTATAGAATCTAAATACATAATAACAGTGGAAACTTCATAAATAGCCCGCTGACGGACGGACGGATAGACAGACGGACAGACAGCAGAGGTTTAGTAATAGGGTCTCGTTTTCGCTCTTGGGGTACGGAACCCTAAAAATTAGAACATTGTAAACCTGCGACGAGAAATATTCCATAAAATTATTTATTCCAGCAGGTACAAGTTTGGTTGATGAACTGAGATCCTATAAATGCTAAGCGTCTGTAACCCCAAACTCAGTCCAACTTATAATATTTTCAAAATTATTTGATGAAAATTGCTTCTCTTATTAATGTCAGTAACCTTTAAATGGGGCAAACACAAAACATCAATTCAGCCTTACAACTTCTTCAGACAATAGACATCATGAAATCAGTCTCAAATTGGATTTTTTTCAACACAACACACAAATATAAAGCCGATTCCATGAAAACTTTATGTCATTGTACGCGAATTTACTGAGCTTCGAAATTAATCTTCGTAAAGATCGAGACAATGGGAATCTTCGAAACAAAATTTCTTGGCAGCTTTTGAGATTCATGTCTGGAACGAGTTGGTGGGTTTTAATTATGTACTGGAGTCTTAGTTAAAGATTTAGTGGTCTCGAGCACATACCTATTACTAGAGCAATAATACCGAGGAATAATTACCACACTAATAAATGCAATAGTTTGGATGGATGTTTGTTACCTTTTTACGCCATAACGACCGAATTGATCGAGCTGAAATTGTGATAGTAGTAGCTTTAAGCCTAATATTAATCATCATGACGACCTCTGTGGCGCGGTGGGCGAATGTCCGCCTGCGACGCAGGAGGTTGCGGGTTCGATTCCCGCCTCGGGATAGATATTTGTACGATCTGCAGATATTTGTTAAGGGTGTTCTGGTCGTTTTCTATATATAATAAAAAATATCTATCTATGTACTCGTATATTATTATGTATATCAGTTATCTAGCACCCATAACACAAGCTCTGCTTACCTTGGGGCTATATAATGCTGTGTGAATTGTCCAGCATTTTTTTTTTTTATAGCTTACTTTTTATCCCATGAACGATAAATAACCATTAAACTTTATCATAAAAACAACATTTATTTTGTTATTTATTGATATAGCGGCAATCGTGTAGTAGTAGGCAATAGGCAAGCAGTGAAAATTTAATATGCTTACTATTACGGTTAGATACTCGCCTTGACAAACGTAGAGCAAAATATCCAAAAAAATCACGATTTGTTTTCTATGGGAGCCTCCTTTATTTTTATTATTTATTTTGTTTTAATATTTGTTTTTATAGCGGTAAGAAAAATACACTCTGTGAAAATTTTAACTATTTACCTCTTACGTTTCGTGAGATACAGCCCGCTGACAGGCGGACAGACAGGTGGACGGAGAGACTGCGGAAGCTTAGTAATAAGATCTCGTTGGCACCCTTTGGGTACGATACCCTAAAAAAGCTGTGATTTCAAAAGCCCGTAGATGGCGCGATCGGAAAGGCTTCCAGAAGTCTGTGGAAATCGGAATGCAATTCAATTTGATAATCTAGCGCAGTATCTAGGTGAGTATCTGGCACAGCGCATGAGCATTGCCATACAGCGTGGCAATGCAGCCAGAGTCTTGGGGACGCTTCCGACTGGTATTGATATGGATCAGTTCAGCTACCTGTAGACTGTTTGCAACAGTCTGCAGTTAGCTCAATTGTTTCAATTGTAAATACTAGTATAATCTTCTTTGTGAATAAAGGCTATTTGATAATAAATTTGGAATTTCATGTTTGTAGCATTTTTAGGAAATTCCTACGACACGGGTTGCAGTCTATCACGCGAGGTGCATACCTAATGTGAGGATAAAGAGATACCTACACAATTTGGTTTCTGTCCTGAGAGTCGGAAGTAATTGGTTTCATAGTAGATAAGTAGTGAGGGATCTACAGAGAATCCCATTCCAAGGGCCATAACAAAATGTCACCAAACCGCTTAACATTCTACCTGTTCA
Organism: Eupithecia subfuscata; assembly: GCA_963564075.1. Taxonomy (NCBI): domain Eukaryota; kingdom Metazoa; phylum Arthropoda; class Insecta; order Lepidoptera; family Geometridae; genus Eupithecia; species Eupithecia subfuscata. Next base: position 4,975,589 of record OY751106.1, read on the forward strand.
TCCCTTCATGAATTACTAATAGAATTCCAGTCTCAAGATTGTCACCACACCCGATTGATCCCTTTCACCATTGGATTTGAATAATTCGCCCTTGAACCAATCACGTGCCAACCTCCAAGCCACCACACCACCACACTTTGATCTCTATCCTCTGATTATTTACACAGATGACGTGTCAAATCAAAGCATCAACATTACGTAGCCCATCTCTTTTCATCGCGTCTGAGAAACGCTGCAAGCAGGTCATAAAATTCGGCGATTTTACGCATTTCCGAATTTTGATGTTCGATTAACCGTGAACAGATGATGGCCGGAAGGGCGAAAATTTACAACAATAGGCAGTTTCTTGGGCGTAAATCCGTTTTTACGGATCTTATCCGATGTAGGCCGTGCGTCGCCGGCATCCAATTTTATAAATTGCTTCTAAGTTTGTAGCTGCTCATAATCGTACGTGTGCGAGATGGTGCCAATATTCCGTGAAGTGTTAAGTGTATTGAATTTACTCAGCGTTGGAATATCGCTGAAAAATAAGGAAAAAGAGCGTATTTATAGAATTTTATCAACCAAAACTAGTATTTTTTTCATTACACAATCGATATCTTCGCCTGCAATAAGTTACTCGAGAAACAACATCAACTTTCAACAAACAGAAATAGAATGCCGCCGCCTCGCTAATACAAAATTTGTCATTCCAGTAAAATTTACAAAATATTTAGCTACATTCTCCCGTTTACATTGAACATAAATAAGTAATATAATTTTATAATGCGAAGTAGCAAAATTTAATATCAATTTCTTAACTGACACTTTCCCTGATTTATCAAAGCTAAGTTATCATTTAACTTTGATCTGTATTTATGACACAAAGTCTTTCATCTTCCTAATGACATGTCCTTTGTTCGATGCCCAATTATCTTTTGCAGAATCACAAAGATCAGGCCTTTAGTGGAAAAATATACTCTCTGGCATTTCTTTGACGGAAATAGGCATTTTTTTAGCCGTTAATGCAAATAGAGAAGTGAAAAAAGTTATGCCCGAATACTCAAACGCAACTCACGTCTTAAGTCGTGAACTTTTGACAGATTTTCACTAAAAACTGACAAATATCACAACTTGAGGCGTGCTTAAATGTAAGTTGCGTTTAAGTGGGGGTAGTTGTTCTTGCCGTTACGTATAGAGTATCGTATATATGAACACCCCGAAAACGACTGTACTACGGAATACCGGAAGTCGAAATACGGGAGAGCGAAACCGCAGAACCAAATACCGAAAGCACATGAGCCGCATAACGTAATACCTAAAGCACACAACAATGCATCGTAAGCAAGAAAAATATACGAACATAGTTTTCCATTGCCACCGATACGAATCATAAGAATCAAATCCGTATCTTAATACGACAAAACTAGCGTACAATTTTCTTCAGCAACCCTGAAGAAAATTTTGTAATAGCGATCTTTCGATTTCGAGATCTTTCGGTACAGTGTGCATTCGAAATTGTGATCTTCCGGTCTAGATTTTAAGGTGTTGTGTGCTTTCGGTATTCCGTTATGCACCCTCATGTGCTTTCGGTATTTTGTTCTACCGTTTCGTGTACTTTCGGTATACCGTTTTCCGGTATTTCGACTTCTGGTATTCCCTAGTACAGTCCCCAAAAACACAAGCTCTTGGGACTAGATGATGTTGTATTAACTTTCCAACATTTATTCATTCAGTGTAAAGACCAAAGGGCTGAGTCTATTTAACGTTACTAACGAGACGTGATCGTGACGTCTCTTTGTTGTATGGGATTTGCGTAGTACCCTGTCCGCACGCTTTGCGGAAAATTCGACTAAAACAATTCGTCTAAAACAATTCGACTAAAAAATTTTTGTGTCAACATAATGGCTCTGGGTGCAATTATCCATAAACACACCCTCCTTTCAGTCACAGAGTCGCCACGAACACGCCCCCCCCCCGCTTCGCGGGGGTGGGAGGCCTACAAGTCGGGTCAACTCAAGGTCGAATTGCTTTAGTCGAATTGGGTTTTAGTCTAACTGTTTTAGTCGAATTGTATTAGACGAATTGTTTAAGTCGAATTTTCCGTAGATGTCCGCACGGCACCAAATTGTATGGAAAAAAGGATACGTCACTATCAGGTTTCGTTACTAACTTCAAATAGACTCACCCCTCTGATTGACGCCCTTGGAGGGTTAAGTATGTATACTGAAAAAAAACACAACCGCGAAAATTGCAATCAACTATTGATAATACGAAGCCAGGAAAAAAGCTAAATATTTAGCCTCAATCAAGTATTGATACTTGATTGTGACTTTCAGAGGATGCGATTTTTGCGATTACGTCTGCGTCACAGATAAATAGGGTAAAGTAGGGAGTAGTTTACCCTATTTGTCTGTGACGCAAGATAAACCAGTCCAATTGAATTCTGATATTAATTGATCTGAGTATTAGTTAAGTTCGCAACATAATATTGTGATGTTTCTCCATTCAGGTAAGTTACATAGGGGAAGGTTGGCTATATCGTACCCTTTAACTTTCATCCTAGATTGCGAGAATACTATCAAGAATATTCGAGTCTTTGTTTCTTTGTAAGTTACTTTAGTTTAGCGACTTTAATATACCTTTATGTTTTTTAACTAGAAAGCACCATTAACCTAATTAGTTCCTATTTATTGTATATATATCTATTTATTATAAAAAAGTAGGCTTCTGTACGATATCGAGACCGTTTAATCATACCACGTAGTTTCTTAATCGTACTTAGGATTTTCCCTAACAATTGTCAACGAAAACTAAATTCCTTTCTTTTAACTTCTTAGTTATGTTTTGAGATCACAATCATTGTAGATCTTGTTTTTCTTAACAACTAAATCACAGACATAAGAGATTTAAATCTAATCTTCTTGATGAACCACGAACAAAATAATGTTCTCACCAATAAAATCCTTTTTCGCTTCATTATAAGTTTTCTACGTCTACGTGCTGACGTAGCAGTGCTACGGATATTACGTTCTTTAATCCTATTAACAGTTTCCTTTTGCTCCCTTGTCTTTTCTACTTACCAGTTAATCTTAACTTTCGTTTCACCTAGTTGGTTGGACTTTAGTTCGATACAATTTTTGTCGTGATATTTGTTTAATACCCAAAGACGATTTTTATCGTATTTTTCTTGGCTTACCTTATATTTTCTTACACCTATAACAAAAACTTAGCTTCATAAACATCATCGTTCGGTAAACTTACCCAAACGGTTCAAATATTTGTGTATAATTTTTGTAAAATGGAGCCGAATCTCTTGAATAGAAATGGCCTTAATCATTCTAGACCTTTGTTTGTTCCGTTTTATGTCAACTCAAAGGGCCTTTAGGCGGTTTTAATTGAGCTAACCGAGGATTACAGAAGTCTGATTATTTGCAACCACCATGTTAGTAAAATTTGGGAGATTGGGTACTATCTTCTCGAAAGAGGAAGGCTCAAATTAGGTACAATCAGGTCCACCCACCTCAGTCATAGTCGGACTGGCGCCGCTGGCGTTCGTGTTTTGCGTGCGAATTGTTGTCTCGGTTGCACTTCGGTCTAGGTACGTCTTTCCATCTTTGTTGTTCATTAGGTAGGTATATTACACAAGATTAAAAATAGTGTGTCTTTGCGTTTAGTTGTAACACAACAAAGGCCATTTGTTGAGTTAGCGCTGGGAGAGCGTACCATATCTAAAAATTTTTACTTATATCTATCTTTGCAACTGATTAATTTTCTATTTCTAGGTCACCGTCTACGTGTAGATAGTATAATTTATAATCAGGCTAAAATAGAACCTAAGCAAACGTACAAATAAGAGGACGACTTTTTTGCGGGTTCTGTTCCTGCCTCGGGATAAATATTTGTAGGTACCTACGATCTGCAGATATTAGTTGAGGGTGTTCTGTGTATGATAAAAATATGTATATATCTATGTATTTTAATGTATTAAGTATATCAGTTATCTAGTACCTATAGGTCAAGCTCTACTTTGAGCTGGATGATGTTGTGTGAATTGTCTAGTATTATTTATTTAAAAACACGCCTATTCCTAGCGACTTTTTAGCATGAAAAAAACCAACGTAAACGAATTTATAATTTAATTGTTTCAAAAAACACATTCAGCTGTATGTTAACCTTTATCACGCACGTAATCAAATAACCCCAAATAACTTTTACGTTTGTAAAAGGTGGTCCCGTAATTATATTATCTATTGTATCGTACTGTGGCCGAATACTGCTAGCCAATAGCTTTACTATGACAATGGTATTGTCCACAGATGAAATGAAAGTAACTCTGGATAGTGCGGGCGGTGTTATTTTCACGGAGAGATTGAATGGTTTCAACCTGGACACTTTTGACACGCGTCCCTCCATCTTTAGTTTCTTACATGATGACGGCCTCTGTGGCGCAGCGGGCGAAGGTCTGCCTGCGACGCAGGAGGTTGTGGGTTCGATTCCCGCCTCGGGACAAATGTTTGTACGATCTGCAGACATTTGTCCAGGGCGTTCTGGATGTTTTCTATGTATAATAAAAAATATCTATCTATGTAGTGTATTCTATTAAGTGTATCAGTAAGTTATCTAGTACCCATAACACAAGTAAGTGAAAAGTAAAAGTAAAAATGCGTTTATTTTGTAACCAATACACACATAGCACATACAAAAGATAAAAGTTAATACAAAAGTAACATATAGGTCACAAAAATGGCCAACACTCAGCAGATGCTATGGTAGGATGTATCCTGCCATAGCGCTGGTCTTCCGCGGAGGCCAGAATCTCAAGCTATAACAAGCTCTGCACTATCTATAAAAATTACAAACATTTGTCCCGAGGCGGGAATCGAACCCGCAACCTCCTGCGTCGCAGGCGGACCTTTGCCCACCGCGACACAGATGTCGTCATAGTGTTCTCGAGGATAGAATAGACAATAATGACATCACATCGTCATACATTGCGTACATTTTTGAAGTTAAAGGAACGAATTTCAAATAATTTACGCATTCGATGACGAAGTCACGTAATTTTTCTTTATTCAACCATAGACAACAATCCCCGTGTTTGCCCTCCTCAACCTCACCTCAACAGCCTATAATGGTCCACTGCTGGACGCAGGCCTCCCCCTGATAAGCGACTTATTGGCTTATCTCTTGGGGGGTAATGCCCATAATCCGCACGCTGGGCATGCGGGTTGGGGATCGCAATTCGATAGGGGGCGCCGCTGCCCGCCTCCGATGGATATCCCTTAGTCGCCTCTTACGACACCCGCGGGAAGAGTTGGTGTGGTGTAAATTCTAAGCCGGCACCACACAGTGATTGCCCTATAGAGGTAAAATGCCAAATGTGTCTTTCTGAGAAAATACCATTGTTATGGTGATGTGATTAATTTAGTGGAATTAGGGCCCTGACCGAATGTTCTGGGGTCGGGGGTAAAGCCGGGTCGGCTGCAGAGGGCACGCAGTTGAGTTATGTGATCGTATATCACCTACGTAATTAGATTATGCAAAAGCAACGTTTAGTATGGATCTTAGACTATCATAGGATTAATTACATGATAGTTACCTTTGTCTACCTAGTTGTCTTCCTGTCTTATCATCTTGATAAGACGACTGATGTGTGTAGAGTACCTACTGTAGAACATGTCTTCTATGTTATCTTTTCAACGACGCAGGAGGTTGCGGGTTCAATTCCCGCCTCGGGACAAATGTTTTTACGATCTGCAGACATTTGTCCAGGGCGTTCTGGATGTTTTCTATGTATAATAAAAAATATATCTATCTATGTAGTGTATTGTATTAAGTAGGTATATCAGTTATCTAGTACCCATAACACAAGCTCTGCTTAGCTTGGGGCTAGATGTGTGAATTGTTCAGCATTATTTATTTATTTTGCAATCGAAAATTTGGACTTATAGGCTTACCCCACACAGCGGAACCTCGCAGCGCGATTTATTTTCTCGCGGATTATAATCTGCGTACTGAATTGTAGTTTACGCGGTTTAGTGCGTGCAGTTTCAGACAATTTCTATATGTTGCAGATTCCTGAGGAATAATCGCGTGGCGAAATTTTGCAGTGCGGTTGTGATTTGTTGATTTCGCCACTTTTTTGTATTCAAAACTTGTTAATAACGTTGTCTCACTAGACACTGTTTATTACGCAAAATAATGAACAAGATCTTGTCGTTTGCTTTATCAATCTTTTGTTTCTTGGGAGGAATCAGTCATCTTCTATCAGGAAAGGATCTTGGAACAAACAGATAATATAAAAATATTTATCAGGGAATGGAACCCGCATCCTTGTGCTTCTCAGGCAGACCATCACTCGCTGCGCCTCACAGGTCGTCTGTTCTTGTCAAGTAATTGCATACAACCCGGCCTTCTTATGCCGGGTTTGCACCGCGAAAGGGTAATGAGCGAGTAATGAGTGATGAAAGCGGGCGGAGTCCATTTCAACGCTTTCTGCTCGCTCAGTCCTCTCCGCTCAACTATCTTTCTGTCCGCTTAGTCTTTTCCGTTTGACTATTTGTTGGGGGAAATACAGGCATGCATGCTTGTCTACCAGCTTGTCTACCAGAGACAGCATGCATGCTTGTCTACCGGAGAGAGAAAGAGATCTACCGGAGCGGACTGGACCTATTTAAACTCGCTTGCAGCTTATTCAAATAAAAGGGTAAGGGCTATACCACGAAGGTGGTCCCATTTAAATGTGAAAATAAAAACCAACCTTAAGTGTAGGAAAACAGGGGATAATTGATTGTTCACTCACTGATTGTAATGTTTGACTACGAATAACTTTTAACAGAATAGTCCGATTTTGATAACTCTTTTTTATTGGATAGGGTATACCTCGATGTGTCATCAAACAAAATAAGCCTCGAATTTTAATTATAGGTCGCCACTAGAAGAATTTGAAGTCGGTTTATCGTTTTATAAAACACGCCTAATTATTTAAATCATGACGCTAAAATATTTGTTGTCAAAACTTGAAGTACCTAATCACGACAGCAATATTTTTTAAATACAGCGACCAATCACATCGTTCCGGATAATGTAAAAATATTTCAGTAGATTCTCGGTAATGGCACGGCCACGGGTTAAAGGTCCGCATAGAGCTATAAACATTTTAAAGGAAGGTCCGAGTAGTGATCCTCAATCCAGGGGGAGCAGGTTTTAGCCACGTATGCCTCGTAGATTTTATGACTGTATTTATCACTTAGTGAGATGAACATGTTTATGAAAAGTATCAAAAAAGGACACTGTAGGTACAAAGAGCTCCACTAATAGTTCACCCCTTGATATTTCCTATAGTATTATTTTTCTTCTAAAATTGACGACCTCTGTGGCTCAGCGGGCGACGGTCCGCCTGCGACGCAGGAGGTTGCGGGTTCGATTCCCGCCTAGGGACAAATGTTTGTACGATCTGCAGATATTTGTCCAGGGCGTTCTGGATGTTTTCTATCTATAATAAAAAAAAAATCTATTTATGTAGTGTATTGTATTATGTATATCAGTTATCTAGTACCCATAACACAAGCTCTGCTTAGCTTGGGGCTAGATAATGCTGTGTGAATTGTCCAGCTTTATTTATTTATTTTATTTTAACTAGCTTCTGCCCACGGCTTCGCACGCGTTGTTTCTATGGAAACGTTTTGCGGTTATTTCTATCCCATGAGAACTGATTTATGGGATAAAAGGCCTATGTTTGATTCCAGGATTAGAATTACTTGTATGCAATAAATTTCAGCCCGATCCGTTCAGTAGTTTTGGCGTGAAGAGGTGACAAACATCCATCCATCCATCTATCCATCCATCCAAACAAATTTTCCCATTTATAATATTAGTGAGATGTGATGTTATGTGATGAAGGGCGCTACATAGCGTATGAAAGGGAATGAAAACTTTTATAAATCGCTTTCGTAAACTATGAAAAAGTCATCCAAAGACCGTTTGTCCACCGCCGCCACAGACGTAATCGAGAAATATATTATTTCAGGCTGAGTTCAAGATGACGTACCGGCGATCGTTTTGCCACTGTCGTCAGCGGGACGTCACCGAGGACAAAATGTAAAAAAAAAATTGGTTGTCTGTAAAGTCGGTTTACTGACGATAGTTGAACGTGACAACGTCTTAAGAAAATACTGATGGAATGGTAGCATTTGATACTCGACCAAAACATGTAAATGTACTATAGTATAGCAGCTGTCCACGCAGACGCATCGCTCACTCAAGTAGGAGAGAGACGGATGTCGAGCGCTCTCGCTTGCACTTCAAGCCTTACATGGAACGCCGCAGAGCGAGGTAACGCCGCATGACGTCACGTTTTTTCGTACGTGCAGCCGGCTCTATCGAATTATAAGACGTTGTCACGTCAAAAACAGGCGAACAGCGTGGTATGACGGCAGTGTGTGGACAAGTTCAAACGTCATCTCGTTCTCGTCATGACGTCCCCGTGACGGCGGCGGTGGACAAACGGTGAGTCATCGCAAACGTGTTTTGTGTTGACAGGTTATTGGAAAACTAGACGATCGCCTCGCGGTTTCACCCGTGTAGTTCCCGTTCCCGTGGGAATTCCGGGGCAAAATATAGCCTATGTCACTCCCTGAAAAGTAAGCTTCCTAATGGTGAAAGAATTTTTCAAATCGGTCCCGTAGTTTCGGAGCCAATTCAATACAAACAAACAATCAAATCTTTCCTCTTTATAGACGAACCTGAAAGATCTTCATGAAGAACGCCTGGATCATGAGCGAACAACATTACTTTTCTATTATATTAGAAAAAGTTTGACTTCAAGGAGTTGATCATAGATTCACAAACCTCTAAGTGCCAGTGGCCATTCTATGCAATCTATCGAGATACTTGGAACTACTTTATAAAGAAAGAAATAAAGAAAATCCATTGATTTGGCCTAAACATATTAGCATTATAGATTACTAGCTTCTATACGCGGCTTCGCACGTGTTCTTTCTATGGAAACGTTCAAAGGTAATTTCTATCCCATGGGAACTGATTTATGGGATAAAAAGTAGCCTAGGTATGTTTGATTCCAGACTTAGAGCAGCAGCAGCTACACCAATGACAAAGTTTAGCTCAATCTGTTCAGTAGTTTTGGTGTGAAGACGTAACAAACATCCATTCATCTATCCATCCAATTTTTTTTTTATAATATTAGTGTGACTAGCTTCTGCCCGCGGCTTCGCACGTGTATTTTTTGTATAATAAGTGGCCTTTTGTTTAAGATAGGCTACGTTCTAGGTGTATGCCAAATTTCATCTGTTCTGTAGTTTATGAGATCCTAGGCAACAAAAATTTCACATTTCCAAAATTTTCGCATTTATAATGACGACTACGACAATTGACGACCTCTGTGGCGCGGTGGGCGAAGGTCCGCCTGCGACGCAGGAGGTTGCGGGTTCGATTCCCGCCTCGGGACAAATATTTGTACGATCTGCAGATATTTGTTCAGGGTGTTCTGGTCGTTTTCTATGTATAATAAAAAAATATCTATCTATGTACTCGTATATTATTATGTTTATCAGTTATCTAGTACCCATAACACAAGCTCTGCTTACCTTGGGGCTAGATAATGCTGTGTGAATTGTCCAGCATTATTTATTTATTTATAATACTAGTAGGATAGGATAGTAGGATTCAATAGTTTTATGTCAAATTAAAAACCGCTCTACCTATGCTCGTTAGGATTCGGCCAATTTTTGTAAGGTGTGACGTCACTAGCCCCCACTCCCAAACCTTGACGCGCTTTATTTTTGTAATTTTTTGTTTGATTGACAAAAGACAAAATATGTGTCCAATATCTTCTGATAATCTAACTAACAAAGTTTTTTTTTACCCAGGAGGGTAGTGCCCTATTGTGCTGATAAAGCATGTCCTCTACTTAGTACAATTTTCGGGCTAAGACATTATGTTTTCCCACAAGGACAATGCGCTCTTAGTTCTACCCTAGTTGGGAGTTATTCCCAGGGGCATTGAGTGATGGAGAACTATTTTCGGCGATGAAAGGAAATGACGGTGATATTATAAATTGCTGCGAGAATAGACCCTCGCCTTATCGGTGTATTAGCTACGCGTAAATGTAACATACGTTTAAGCTACCCGTAAATATTAACGAAGATTTTTATCTTATGCCTGTAATTATGGTTCATAAGAAAAGTATATGACGTCAATGTATTCTAGGGGTTACTGGATGACACTGACGCGAGCACGGAGTAGCTCAAGAGTTTGGAAGGCTATTCCCAGCAGTGGGTAAAGATGGGTTGTGGATAATCATCATCATCATCAACCTATATTAGTCCACTGTGCGTGCCACTGCTAGACATAGGCCTCCCCTAATGAACGCCATAGCGCCCTGTCTTCAGCTTGCCGTATCCAGCATCTGCCTGCAGTCTTTCGCAGATCATTATCCCACCTGGCTGGAGGGCGTCCTACACTACGTTTGCCTAGTCGCGGTCTCCACTCAAGAACAGGTTTACCCCAGCGGTTGTCGGTTCTTCGCGAGATATGGCCGGCCCACTGCCACTTCCGCTTGCTAATTCTTTGGGCTATGTCGATAACTTTGGTTCTCTGTCAGATGTATTCGTTACGAATTCTATCCTTCAGAGAGACTCCGAGCATAGCTCTTTCCATAGTTCGCTGAGCGACTTTGAACTTGCGGATAATGGTCATCAGTTAATACCTACCTATTATAAATGCGAAAGTTTGGATGGATAGATGGATAGAGGGGTGTTTGTTACTCCTTCACGCCAAAACTACTGAAATGCAATTTGCATGGGCTTGGAATAACAATTAAGCTCTCTCCGAATCTCTTAAATCAGCTCCCATGATATAGAAATAACCTTTAAATGTTTCCATGGAAACCGAGCGTGCGAAGCCGCTGGCAGAAACTAGCTAGTCTATAAATAGTCACCAAGCTAGAAACAGACTAACAGCCGGATTCAAGAACAATACTTAAGTAAGGTATTCAAGCAACACTGTGCTAAGGCATTTCTCACTGCGTTCATCATGGTAGGCCATTTCATTTACACACAAAACTCGTGCTAAATTTTACTATGAGAACGCAATGCGTCGATTGCAGATTTTATTTATATTTATTTCATTTTTAAAATTTTGGACTAACTTATACTGATAGGTTTACCAGATGAACATTAAAGAACATGCCTGGATAGACTGGATTTGTTGATGGCTTTGTTGATCTGTGATTGGTTCGTTTCTGTTGCTAAGTTCTCTTTAATGTTTGGCAGATTTGCGAATGACATAAATTTAAACTACACTCGAGAGCAATGAATCCGGGTCACTCAAAGAATCCAAAAAATCTCGGAAAGTAAGAATGCTAGGTTAATGCAATAAATTGTATTTAATAGACAATTTAATACTCCTTAAATGAAAGTATTAAAATTTCTTAGTTATTGTAAAGTTATATCATAAAAAAATCAAATTTGAAAAGGGAACACTGTCGAAGATGGAACTACGAAATTACAGGATTTGTTTTTGCTTTTGTTTGTAATCTGTCATTTATGTTGGTACATAAACCAGGTTGATAGTGCTCAATATTCATTATTCAAGCTGAAATCATGTCGCTTACACTTGAAGAATGCACCAGAATACTTACATTGGTGGAAACCGGCCGGAGTCAGCGCGATACAGCCAGGACTGTCGGTGTGTCGCTGTCAACAGTACAAAGAGTTCTCCGACGTTACGAAGAAACTGGTTCTAACCTACGCAGACCAGGAACGGGCAGAACTAGGTGTACCACAGCACGAGAAGACCGATACTTGGTGAACACCATGCTTCGAAATCGCTTTCTCACAGGAACTGAACTCACAAATCAGTTTCGACGCCTCGGAGGAAGTAACCCAAGTGCATGGACAGTAAGACGTCGGCTTGCTGAATCTAACTTAAAACCCCTTAGACCTGCAAACGGCCCTAAACTGGAGCGTGGCCATCGTATTTCAAGACTAAGATATGCCCAGAACCACGTAAATTGGAGTATTGAAGATTGGTCGAAAGTTATGTTCTCCGACGAATCAAAATTTATGCTCTACAAGCACGATGGAAGACACAGAGTGTATAGAAGACCAGGGGAAAGATTCAAGCAAGCATGCATCGAAGAAAAAGTAGCCTACGGTGGTGGGTCTGTACTTGTGTGGGCCGGAATTTCCTCTGAAAGTCGCACAGAGCTGGTGATCATAGAAAACGGCTCTTTAACTAGCGTAAGATATGTGAAAGAAATCCTCAACGAACACGTTGGTCCATTTATGGTCAATTTGGGTGAGGATGCTATATTTATGCATGACAATGCCCGACCTCATACAGGTAGGATTGTGAATGACTACCTTCAAGAGATGAACATTACTTGTATGGAGTGGCCAGCGCGCAGCCCGGATATCAACCCGATCGAGCATGCTTGGGACGAGCTAGGGAGATGCGTAAAACAACGAAACCCTCCCCCAATCACGCTTCCTGAGCTCAAAATTGCTCTCACAGAGGAATGGGAGAATATTGCCCAAAATCGTATAAGGAACTTGGTGTACAGCATGCCAAACCGCGTAAACGCAGTAATGGAAGCACGAGGAGGTAATACGAAGTATTGAAATTCAAGAAAATCGTCATAAAGTTCAAAAATTTCATGTTTCCTATTTTTGTTTTAAGGAGAGATCAGCAGTTTTTTTTCTTTATGTAATTTTGTGTAAATAAAATGTATGGTGACTCATATTTTTTTAACTTTCATTTAAGGAGTATTAAATTGTCTATTAAATACAATTTATTGCATTAACCTAGCATTCTTACTTTCCGAGATTTTTTGGATTCTTTGAGTGACCCGGATTCATTGCTCTCGAGTGTATTAAAACCATTAAAACCGTCACAAACATAATAGAATTATTTTGTTTCCATAGAAACTGAAAAATGAATAAAAACCTCGAATCAGGGAAAGTAAGGAAGGTTATTTCCTTTGTCCGTCGCAAAGCAAAACTGACGGAAAATCGACAAAAATTTCTGACGTACTAGTCAAAGAGGACACTACGCGTTTGTCACAAGACAAAATTAAAAATTAAACCCGCCGAGGTTTATTGGCATAACAGATATTCATGAAACATGGCTAAGAACACTCGGGATAAAATTATCAATGACACAAAAACAAACTAAACGAAAATCGGTTCATCCGTTTGGGAGCTACGATACCACAGACAGATACACAGATACACAGACAGATACGTTAAACTTATAACACCCCTCTCTTTTTGCGTCGGGGGTTAAAAATAGCTGTCTATCTATTTTACGCAAGGATCGTGCCAAATGAACGCATAGCATTACAGATCACTGAAGTATTGTTTATGGATTAACCGGCCCTATGCGTTTGTATGGGCCGTGAGACCTCATAGTGTCTTTGAATACGGGTGTTAGCCCACGCCACGCAACGCGCAATGTAACAAACGTTGCATGGCGTGGCGTACGATACTGTGTTTCAAGGCCATCTGTTTACATACAAATTAAAGCGCCCAAATCCCATAATGCGTTGCGTCGCATACATTGCGAAAGTGAGACCAATCTGTCTCTAACTTTTCAAAGCGCATTATAGTAATTAGTTTCTCAAGAAGATAATTCGGAAAATATAATTTGTAAAACCTTATTTTACTACATGTGCTTTAGGTTTAGTTAGTGTTTATATTTAGTTAGGCTGTTAGAACCTAAAATATTTGAAAACAAAGTTTTCAAGCCATTAGTAATAAATGTGATAGATACACGAATATTCCATTTGAACCAGCCATACCTACTGGAGAGCGCTACCGCTGAAATTTTATTTTTAGAAGGATCGAATATTTCGGACTATTTTAGTGTTTTTTGTACAACATATTTAGCAATGAACACTTTTGCTTGAAGAATGAACAAGGATTAGTTTGTTACAGTCAGCTAAAATATCGTTGTAGGAAGTTAGGACACTGAAAGGCAATTCTCGCTTTATATCTACTCGATAAATATGGGAAGAACTGTCAAAATATCGAGTGATTGCTTCAAACAAGCGTATTCTCAAAATCTGCAATTCGATATTTATCGATTGCTTTTCTTCGATAAGTTGTTCAATAAGTGGCACGAGAATGCAGTTTTTGACAGGACTCGATATACGTATTTCTGATGTTTAACACATGATATTGTACTCCGTGATACTGCGTATCACACGATAAAATATCACGTGATACTCAGACTTGACTTCCTGATCTGTCTGATCGTCGAGATCGTGCTTTGTCATACGCGAACGTCTTTTTCGGCAGCCGTTTCGTAGTAGCACCATCTTTTTTCAGCGCCTAATAACCTGATTTATGTCTTGACGCCAGTTTTAGTATAATTATCAGTAATTATTCGTGATTTATATCGTTAAATAACGACCTATTTGTGTCTATTAATGTCTGTTCTTGGTCATTAAACCATCATTCTAAGGAGTTGAAGGAAAAAAGGTTTTAGACCGTTTGAGTTAACTGTCGCAGAGAATAAAGTTAAAATTTATTACGAGAGGAAGTTTTGGCCTAATGTTTACTGGGCTTTCTGAAAGAAAATCTCATAGTAAAAATAATTCGTAAGTCTCCCGAGAAGCAAATTAATTTGATTCAATTTCGCTTTTGCCTGTGTGTTTACAAACAAGAAAACATAAATCTATCAAAGAGAATCTTGCGGTTAGAATACCTCTCGTGTTAGATACACATTAAATATCAATTAAGTATTCAAAAAACTAAAATGTAGTGAAGTAATAACAATATTCTCTCATTATTTTCTTTGAAATGTATAAAAATTTGTTTTGTGTGCTTGCTACGTAACCTAAAAATATTCTTGTTTCCTTCCTCATACATCCAAAACACAAAAACAACAAAGTCTTTCCTTGTTTTGCTGAAATATACCTACCTTACACCTACACATTCTACAAAATTAAGTCATACACCTTCAAAACGTACCGAGACGAACATAGAACAAAACAGTGTCTCAAAGTTAGAGAGGATTCTAAGTAAGAGAGCTAATTTACAAGGACATGCCCATAATAACCGTCTGCAAATGTCATTCTCTAACCATGGCCTGAAATAACTACTACTTGTGTTATTCAGTAGGCTTACTCAGAAATAAAAATAAATAATGCTTACATTTAGCCCCAACTAAGCAGAGCTGGTTTTATGGGTACTCGATAGCTGATATACAATACATAGATGGATATTTCTATTCTATCTACTATATAAAAATAAGTCGGGTTTTCCTTCCTGACGCTATAACTCCAGAACGCACGAACCGATTTCGCTAATTTTGGTCTTGAAATATTTGTGTAAGTTCAGGGAAGGTTTAAAGGGTGAGAGCGGTACGAAGTTCGCCAAGTCAGCTAGTTATACATATAAAACATCCAGAAAAAGACACGGATACATCGAGGGATGGAGGTCTGCAGGGTAGTAAGAGTTGTTGGGATAACAGGGCAATATACCCCATGAGATAAAAGCCAATAAGGCCACCAGTATAGGCTGTTGGGGTGAGGTGAGGAGGAATCCACACAGCATCATCTAGACCCGAGCCTAGCAGAGCTTGTGTTATGTGTACTAGATGACTGATACAGATAGATCTATAGAATATTTATATAGAAAAGTATAAGTACATACATTTATAAATGTAGTACCATCGTATTCCGCTGTTCACAGAGAGAGTTTAAAATGTTATTCATGTAAATAATTTTCTGGTGTCCAATTTTGATTTGCCCAGTTATTTTATTGTCTACTCCTTTTGTATGAGATGTAACCAACGTCATGCTTTTAAGACTACCTACTTTTGAGAAACTTCTAGAAAACACGAAGCACGTTTTACCAAGTGATAGTTTTGATGATGTAGAGCCCAGAGCTTACATACAAACTTGACGCTCCACCGTCAACTTGTAGGTATGTAATATAGACAAATTTTAAAAAGTTGTCGGGGTCCCATTTTGTTTTCCGTATACCTACAGGAAGCCTGGATTTATGACGTCAGCGTGGATAATGAAAGCCAGCTTCTAAAAATTTACCGTTACATTATGCTAATACGAAATGGAAAAAGATCGAAACATAACTGTCTTGACTTCACTCTTTGTTCCTAACGAACCTTCTGGATGGCGTAAGACGTAGCGATTTTGTGGTACTTACCTATATCCAATCTACATCTGTCGGAATTTATGCCAAGGGAATATGAACTTTATGCCTTTACACTGAATGTGGTTGAAGCCAAGTCGAAGTGACAGCTGCTTGTCAAGGAAATGTTATTTAGCCAGAAATAATAATGCCATGCCGAGTTGTCAAAGATCATTCCAGTAATAATGTTATGGTTGTCATAGTCAGGCAGCCATGAAGTAAAACATATAACTTTATATTTACCTACTAAATGACTTGCTTTTTGTATAAAATTTTAAACATCTGAATAAAATACTGCCAAAAATACACAAGCATCGCATAAAACAAAATTTAACTTTTATATTCAAATGAAATAAAATTTCGCTTTATTTACTTTTAGAAGCCAAAAATATCAAAGATTCAAAGCCGAGATATAATTTTAGCAACTTCCAAGTCAAACTAACTTTGAGCTCGAATATTGAAGAAAAACGCCAGCAGAATAAATAAGTATAAAAATCCAGTGTATTGAATAAGAAGCCTGCTTTATTTATTTCATACTTGAACTCGGGTATTTTGGTGTGTGGATCAGGTTTTATTAATTTTGAAAGTCAGGTTTCAGTTATAAACGCTCTCTTTATTTTATTAAGGTTTCGCTTTTACGAGTTTCGTAAATATTTGTTGGAGGCCAGAATTCGACTTCGAATAATATTTTCGACTCGAAAAATAACAACTAACAGGCTAAAGGTTTCTTCGTCGCTTCTTTACTTTAGTCTAGGTACATACCGAAGCGACAGAAATCAAAAAATATCACGTTATTTCCGTGTCAGTGATTAGTTTTATATTTTGACCTTTTCTAAGTGTACATTTATTGTATTTATGGAAATAAAGAGTTTTTGATTTTGATTGATTTGATTTTGATTTTGACTGTTTGTAGCTAGATGGCAACATAGCAACCAACACCTGTGTGACCTATTGGCCTACGATCCAGCGTTTCCAATGTTGCCGTGTATGGGTACGACAACTTTAGCGACGTAACGTTAAACATGTAGGTCAGTAGTATTCGATTTTGAATACACGCGCTGATTAACATCAAAGCACATGCCGGTTGCGGTTGCAAAACCTCTTTCAACATAAAAGGCTAGCTTTTCCCCATACTCAGCTTTTCTTTTCATTTTTATCTCACGCAAATTCAATTGTATGAGCATACGTCTTTGCGATCTCCGTCGTTGTGCAGCCGTGCCGTTTGGACTATTCCCAGTAGTTCGCTTTTGCGGTCCAAGATACAACAGAGCAGCTATTATTATACTCGCCCAACTCTGAGGAATTTATGTGACAAGCGCAGAAATGCTACAAATTAATTACCGCTTTCTGTGAGTTGTGGTTAATTAAATAGGTGGTGTAACGCTTGAGCTCTAGGATACGATTTATGGCCGGATTTCCTAAGGGCTCGACTCTGGGGAACGAATTTAATTGCATCAGAGTGATGATCAGGACATAGAACAATTAAAGGAAACTTTCCTTTAAGGGTTCTATTTTCGGTTCTGACAAATAAGGATTTTAGATAAAAATTTCATTATTATAAAGTCCACACAACATTTTTCTACAGGACATGCAACGGTCTATAATGCTGAAGTGAGAAAAATTCGGTAAGAATTTAAAGTAGACTAGAGATTATCAGAGGCTTATCGTTTTAATCCGCAGAATCAGGGCTAAAGCTTTGTGAATATTTCGAGACTGAAATCGTCTTGTGGGGTGGTTTGGAATTGATGCCTTTGTTTCCTTTGGGTTGTACTGAAGCATTGTTTTGAAGGTTGTCTTCGAATTAGGTTGCCATTCGCCTGTAAAATATTGGAATAAGTACTGCGTAACAAATATATATACCTGTTTGAAACCGACGCTCGCTTGTCGTTTGTTTTGAAGACTAGCTGTACCCGCGACTTCGTTCGCGATTGCCATTCCTGCCGACTAATTAAGTTCACATTTAACCACAGTTTCTCTCAAAATATGAAACGCCGCCGTGCAAAAAAACTTCGATGCGCAGAATTGGACCTATTACACGTTTAATAAAAGCATCTATATTTGGATCCTTGTTAAATTGTGTATAAATCGGGTAGGGTCTACGGGGGATAGCATGTTGTCATCTTCAATCGCATTCTTTATCCACACGACTTTTAGCTACGACTCGGCCAGCGTCAGTGTTAAGAAGTGTCATATTCGTTTCACTTCTTACTCATGGTTCCAATCAGCTGGGGCCCTGTTCTCCTAAACTAATCGCTTCACTATGATAGGGTATCGTCACAGAATGACACGTTTTGGTATTCTACCTTAGATGAAAGAAATTATGATGAATGCAGATGGAGAGACGCGCGACAGGTTTGAAACCATTAATTTATCTCGCATGTACGATAGTCCAGATATGGAGTTTTATTAATCTAGAAATTCTACGTCATAATTCTGCTACGATTCCATTATTGTCATAGTGAAGCAATTGTATTGTAGAATTGGGCTCTTGATCCATTTGACTTAATTTTTTTTCGATAGTAGGTAGGTACAGTTGATGGAGTATCAATGTAAAAAAAATGTTCTGTGGTCCAGTTAGTTTAATTAGAGCACTTACTCCAACCAGACTTCGGTGGTACAGTTAACTGGACCAGCTAAACCACCAAATATCATGTTCATGAAGATTGCATGGACCATTTGTACATTTTACTTTGCCTGAAATAGGCATTGACGCACCCATTAGTGGCGTCTTCAAAAAATAAATAGATAGAAACTTACCTACCCTTTATCTACTGATTTTTTCTTCAATCTACAGATTATTTCATCAATCTACCTATTTTCTACTCGATTTTCGACTGATTTAGTCAAATTCGATATTGCAACACTGTTTCTAACAAAAAAAACTTGAGAGGTGTCAAGGGACACCCGGATGGAAAGAAGTTCCTTTCGATTAATCGCGCGTCCTCGCGTCATCTTCAGTGAGGCTGCAGAAAACTGATATATCCCGCTCACTCCAATGACACGTTGCGCGAGCGAGCGGAACACACGATTGTTCGAATCGAAGCGCACATCGGCTCAACTCGGCTGCGGTCGTCGCTTCAGTTCTCCTCGGTTCTCTTCGTCAAAATATGTCGTTACAACTACTATCCTATTCTACTATCCTATCCTACTATCCTATCCTACTATCCTATCCAACTATCCTATCCAACTATCCTATCCTACTATCCAATCCTACTATCCTATCCAACTATCCTATCCAACTATCCTATCCTACTATCCTATCCAACTATCCTATCCTACTATCCTATCCTACTATCCTATCCTACTATCCTATCTTACTATCCTATCCTATCCTACTATCCTATCCTACTATCCTATCCTACTATCCTATCCTACTGTCCTATCCTACTGTCCTATCGTACTGTCCTATCCTACTGCCCTATCCCACTGTCCTATCCTACTATCCTATCCTACTATCCTATCCCGCTATCCGATCCTACTGTCCTATCCTACTATCTATCTACTATCACTATCCTAACACACGATTGTTCGAATCGAAGCACACCTCGGCTCAACTCGGCTGCGGTCGTCGCTTTGGTTCTCCTCGGTTGTCTTCGTCAAAATGTGTCGGCTCAACTCGGCTGCGGTCGTCGCATATATATCCCGCTCACTCCAATGACACGTTGCGCGAGAGAGGGGAACACACGATTGTTCGGAGAGCGATTCTAATTTTTGTGCAAACCTAATGTCATTCGCGATGACAGCTGCCTATCATAAACGCTACAGTGACAGTTCTACACTTTGACACTGACTTAATATTGTGTTTACTTTCCATCAAATGTTAGGATATATTTGTTCTGTGGCAATATATTTGTTCTGTGGCAAAAAGTGTCGCTCCAATTTTCGTTACAATTTTTTCCGTCTAGCCCCCTTTCACAACGCGCGATAAGGAACTTCGTTCCAAAAGAATGCATGAAATCGGACGACGCGTTAATGAATTACAACTATTAAGTACTTACACATTTTGACTTTTATCCCCTCTCCCGAGAGAACCGTGCCTACTGTCCCAGATAAAATGTATCCTATGTTTTTCCTCGTAGTATGAGATCAAATCATGCATAGTTTTATTTGAATTCATTTAGTAGCATATTTTTACTTTCATCCACTCTCCTAACCTAAGGGAACCGTACTGATTGCGGGATAAAAAATATTGTTCATTTGAATTCATACTGTACTTTTGGCGTGATGCGCGGCCCAGGAATATGACTTTTATCCTCTCTCCACGGAGAACCTTACTAAATTCCGGCATAAAATTTACCTATCTTTCCCCGTAGTAGGAACTCAAATTATGCCGAGTTCCATTCGAATTCATTCAGTAGTTCCGTCGTGATGCGCGATTAAAGGATTTTACTTTCATCCTCTCTCCCGGGGGAACCTCACTCAATTCCAGGATAAAATGTATATGGTTAAAGAATTTTACTTTCATCCTCTCTCCCAAGGGAACCTTACCGAATTCCGGGATAAAATGTATCCCATGTCCTTCCTTGTAGTATGAACTCAAATCATACCAAGTTTCAGTCCAACTCATTCAGCAGTTCCGTCGTGATGACCTGTTAAAGAATTTTACTTTCATCCTCTCTCCCAGGGGAACCTGACTGAATTCCGGGATAAAAAGTATCCTATGTCCTTCCTCGTAGTATGACCTAAAATCATGCCGAGTTTCATGTCAATACCTTCAGTAGTTTCGGCGTGATGCGCGTTTAAGAAACAGACAGACAGACAGACAGACAGACAGACATGAATGAAAAAAATTACAGTTTTGGCTTCAGTATCGATAATAGAGTGCCCTCCAAAAAAAAATTTAAAATATCTGCAATGTACAGAATTGGACCTGTTACAGTTTTATTATAAGTATAGAAGATGTTCGAATTTAGGTTTCCAGAAAACAAATGACATGCTGGTAATATTTTGCACTCCAAGCGTAGGGTTACTGTAATCCATCCCCGAAAATCTGTGACCGAATTTTTCAGCTGTAATCCATACCGGAATTTCAAACTCCTGTAAACGATGACCGAAAATGGAACTATAACTGCAAGGAATTATATTTTATGCTTTTGCGATTGAAACTGAATGTTGCTCTCGGCCGCTTTTGGTAAGCACCAACTGCACCAATTTCGTCTAGGGTTTCAAACTCAGATCAAATTGGAGGTACACCAATTTGCTCTACCAATTTGATTGACTTGAATGGCAAAAATTTGAAAACTCTTGCCTGTTTTTAATAACAATTTTCCATATACGACGCTGTCTGTAAAACAGGTGCTGTGACGTGATGTCTACTTATAGATTCAGCTCTAGCGTGAACCTTCATCAATCTCCATACATTTTCGAGTCTCTCGTCGCATATTCTAATATCTGATTACACGCCTTATTTCATCGTAAATATTCAATACACGTAAACAACATAATAGCATCGTGTTTGAAGTGGATGTAATAAAGAGGAGAAAATAATCGTGTTCGAGGTTAGGGGAATTGAACGAATTTATTAATTTGAACGAAAATGTGTTTTGGGATACGAGTAACCTGTTCGTGTTGGGACAATTTTGTAATTATTGTTTAAGATTTGAATAGGGCCCGGTGATGGCTTTTATGTCGGTTCAAATAGCATAGAAATTTGATAAAGGTATCGGCTGAATTTAGTCACTGCCATTATAAGTTTAAATCTTTCGTTTTTGTTTGTAGGTGCCTACAGACCTACAGATTAAGACTTTTCTGAGAGATACCCTCCGTGTCTGTGTGAACACTAGATCATATGTACTAGTAGCATCTACAGCTTATCTATTTGTTTGGAGCTTATAAAGAAAGAAAGAAAGAAAGAAAGAAAGAAAGAAAGAAAGAAAGAAAGAAAGAAAGAAAATTAATTTATTAGTTCACTAAAGCAGTGATCTTACAGTTTATGGATCCATACCGTATATAGAAGTGAGTTTTAAATTATAAGGTCCAGTTCGTACCCTTGTTGGGTCTCAGGTAGATTAATATTTGTTCACAAAGAAAATTACAATCAAATAATAGAAATAAATTAGAGCTAATATTTACAACTGAAACAATTGAGTCATACTGCAGACTGTTGCAAGCAATCTACTAGCTCTATTCATTGGAAGAAGAAGCTGGGTCTCAGGTAGATGATCTGTGGTCTGGTTATAAGACCCATTGATTTCTTCCTAATCGTTCAGACTCCTGTGTCTTCCAGCTTGGGCTTTGCCGAAGGCAGTCTACGTCAACGGGACGTATTATGTGTATATATATATTTGACCGAGCGAACGAAGTGAGCGAAGCGTCTCTGCATCAAGTCTAGCAAAATTAGCGTTTCTGTGAGTATGTCCGTACTCCTCTACAGGTCGTATTTTACAAATGATCGGTACGAAACTTGGTGTACAGATTTCACAATTTTATGGCGTTTTTTGTCGTAAGGGTTTTTGATTAGAGACGTATTTTCTCCAAAAAAAGACAAACAGGGGGCTTTAGAATATCTCCGCTTCCTGATTTCGATGATAATATTTTTGATTAAAAGGTAGTAACTTTGAATAGTTCTCATAAAAATTGCTAAAGATCTGATGAGGATTTTCGGTATGATGAGCAGAATCGCTCCGCAAAATGCAGTAATATGCAAGAGAGCATTTACAGTACAGCGCCACCTATTAGAACATCTCTGTAACATTTCGAGAGCACTATGTAATAGCTTGACCACATGCACCGTCGTCGTTGTATAAATAATAGAACAATCTTTTGATGCCTAGGTACAGAATTTTGAGCGTTTCTGAGGAACATAACTTTGTATGGGCAATTGCTCTAATGGTTGAAACTGGCGCGATATGTGTTTGTGCAACATTTCGTTAATAAATTCCTACAACAATCGTACCTCAGAACTGTAATACCTACCTTTCCAAGTGTATAGGTAAGTACTTAAGTAGGTAAGATTTTTTTATCGGTTCTGGAGAAACAGACGCCTGTTCTTGCATGGTGTGCGTATTTAAAAGGTAAACATTTCATGCGTTTTGAGCTGGGTATACTAAACAATTATTATATTATATATAGTGCATTGTGCAACGTACCTACCTGAGGTGTTTTCTGAAAACAACTCTACAATTTAGGCACCGATAATTATATTATAAAATTCATGAAAAATTTAGCACCACTATATAGGTATGCTGATGTCTACCTTTAATGTATTCTTATAAACTGGTGCTTATTCTGATAAGCACTTATGCTCCGTGATAAGATGCTGTCACAATGGCATGGCGATTTGCAAGCGAGTCACCGCCGAAAAACATGGTAAATACCTACCCAAATATCGTTTTAAACTAAACTAACCCGTTCATGGCCCAAGACGCAGACGAGACTCTCGATCATAGTGTGGCGGCGGCGCGCCCCTGCGGGTCGCACCGCCGAGGCTGGGCAGTGAATGCGATACATAGCTTTAGTAATAAGTATAATTATTTATGTGCAGCGTACCACTACAATACCCAAAGATTTCTTTCGTGACCGTGACGGTCGCAGCGGCGTAAGAATCGGCTCCAACTCAGCTCGTGGATGTCGTAAGAGCTGACTGAGGGAGCTACCATAGGAAGGGCAGCAGCTTTCTTGGGTGTATTTTGAAAACCTTCTCTGAGCCTGGCCAGTAAAGTCATTATGTCACGCCCGTAGCACACCTTCAGTGCGGAACCATAACAGCGGTTACGCTGTAATTGCGCCATGTCTTGTCTGTATGTAGGAGAAGCGGAACACTAGCGAAACTGCCTGTTCTAACGCATAGATTAGACTATAATTCTATCTCTTTCGTTTCGTCGATCTTCTCCGACGTCAGACACAATTCCGCTATTTTGTTGTGGCGCCGCGTTGTTTTTGAATGTGTTTGTGGAAGTCGTCCAAAATAAAAAGCAAAACTACATTTTTTCATAAAATGGACGTCGATTTTACAGAGTAATTATCCAATTTTCTATTTATCCTTTTCAAAGTTAAAGTCCACAATAATATTGCTTCCTCCTATGACTGGACTCAACTGACTCACGTGACGATCCGACGCCCAGTTCTGCAACTCAAACTACACTTAATCGCAGCGAAATTCATCTAGCGGTTCCGCTACTCGTATTCCGCAGCGGAGGTGTGCTCAAAACGGCGTCAAAACCCCTTGGTTAAGCTGTGGACGGTATGTGTAGGTATATTCTTTACTAATATTCTCTCGAGTAAATTCGCCATCAAAAGCAGTACTGAGTTTTTTTAGTTATAGTTAGTAGGTTTTCTGAAAACAGCTCTACAGTTTAGTTAGTTAAGATATCACGGGGGAAATCAAAGTTCTCCAAATTATCAAAACCAAATACTAAAGTTTGTATTATTGCGTCTACACGCTGGGGAATGTGAATCTCTCACTTGCTTGGTAACGTATCTTGGTATCCTATTCGGTCTACTTATTTTATTATAATAATTTTATTTTATTATTTTACTTTAATAATATTCCGACTGGTATTTATATGGATCAGTGGAGCTACCTGTACATTGTTTGTAATTCAATTGTTTCAATTTTAAATACTAGTTGTAATGTATTTCTCGTATTTGATTATTATTTAACATAAATAAATCACACTAATATTATAAACGCAAAAGTTTCGATGTTTGGATGTTTGTTACCTCTTTACGCCAAAACTACTGAACGGATCGGGCTGAAATCGCGGAAAAACGCGTGTTTTCATGTAGGAAATTAATTTAGTTAGTCTGTAAAGCAATTCACGGAATGACGTAAAAACTACTTAACTTTTTAAATAAAAATAAAAGGCTCTATCCCTGACTCTTGATTATCTAAAGGCAAAGACAAAGCCAATCCGAATAACCCACAATTTCTACAGAATTATGAAAACATCCATTAACTAATTGTAAGAGGTTATTACAACATAAAAGCTATTCTGCAGCCGTTAAGAATCAGCTGCGTTATGGCACATAATAAATGTCTAGCAAAGCAATATCGACACTTGAATAAACCAATAAAGTTTTACATTAAGTTATAGAAGTCCTATCTATACCCACATTTACCAGTCACAAGATTGCCATATGCATAGAGGTAGGACTACATAAATGTGCTCCGTAAGAATCGACCACCTCAACCCGTTGATGTCGTAAGATTAGACCTAGCCTTTTTGTTCTTACGACAGCTGCTACCCTTTCTCTGGTAGATTTCGTAGTAGTGATGATGATGATGATGACTAAGTTACTACTCTTACTACACTCTTACTCTTTACTAAGTACTGCGCCTGCACTACCGGTTTTTTCTTTCTACTATAGTAGACTGATTATCCAAGTCTCACTACTGTTCGGAAGGGTACCGTCACATGATCATCAGGCTTTACACAGCCCACAGCTGAACATAGGCTACTCCTACTGAGTGCCAAAGCGCCCTGTCATCTGCTTGCCGCATCTAGCATCTGCCGGTGACTGTAATCTGTACCTGCTGTAAACGCCTACCTAATTTATTCGTCATGACAGTAAACGATACTTACCCGTTTTCGATGACTTTCAAATTATTTTACACTAGCTCCTGCCCGCGGCTTCGCACGCGTTCTTTCTATGGAAACGTTCAAAGGTAATTTATATCCCATGGGAACTGATTTATGGGATAAAAAGTAGCCTATGTTTGATTCCAGGCTTAGAGCTACACCGCTGCGAAATTTTAGCTCAATCTGTTCATTAGTTTTGGTGTGAAGACGTAACAAACATCCATCCATCTATCCATCCATCGATCCATCTATCCATCCAAACTTTCACATTAATTACATTATACTCGTGTATATAGTGTGATTGGTATGATCAACTAGAAATTGTCGTAGAGCATTTAATATATACTTTTACAAATAATATTCTAAGCTGCCAGCAGTATTTCAGGTTATCATTCAACCTGGCATTAGGGACTACGTTTGGCGAGTCGCGATCTCCAATAAAGAATACGTTTTTACCAGCGTATGTCGGCTTAGGGGGAAATAATAACCGGCCCTCTGCTACTTCAGCTTGCTGATTATTCGGTTAGCATATACTGTGGCTAAACTTAAAGTTTAGTTTCTTAGTTTTCTTCGACTGTTCTGTTAACGTTCGAATAGGAAGCAATTTCAATGCGTTTATCTGAAGTTACTTCGTCGAATTGTTCCGCGTGGCTTGTAGTGTTATTTATTGTTACTTGTGCGATATTGGATGTTCAAGTATTATATACATAGGTACTTACCTACTAGTGGATAGCAAAATATCGAACGGCTTCTCACTGAGCCGTTCGATATTTTGCGGGGCTTATTACGATAATCCCCGTCAACATTATATGTATATGTACATATAATACTGTGTGAATTGTCCAGCATTATTTATTTATAAGGAAGGCCTATGTCCAGCAGTGGACTAATATAGGCTGATGATGATGATGATTTATTTATTTACATATCCTACTACATAAGTTCATGCTTTGTATTAATTGTATGCAGTAAAGAATTACAGAATAACAGAACATCTTTCTTATTCCATTTTCCTCCTTGAGAAAATTTGTTCAAGGAGGAAAACTGGAAACTTAATTTTTAAAAGTCTAGAATTTCCCCTCCGCGGTTTTTCTTGTTCCCGTTTTCCCCCTTGAAGAAATGTATTCAAGGGAAAAGCTAGAAACTTAATTTAAATATTGCAGAGTTCCCCCTTAACGTTTTTTCTTAATCTACTATTCCCGCTTGAGATAAGAAAACCAAAGAGAAGCTATAAAAACAACAGTACATAATATACATGTGTATATACTGTAGTATCTATAATCAGTTTTTATTTTGTATTAAGATGTGAAAAATTACAGCAAATTAATGTCAAAAAACTAAATATTTTTGTCCATCATTTTTAATCCTCACCCCTATTGGGGATTGCTGATAATACTGGTACATGTGGTTTATATAATCAATTATTAGGTATCGACCTTGTTTCTACTCACATATTTTTTAAATAAGTTTTCAAAAAGTTAACAGAAACCCTTTATTGGTAGAAAGTTCTGTATGAAATTCTGCATCTTGTATTGTGTTGTGTATTTTCTATTTATTGGTTTACTTATCATTAATTTGTATAGCCAACTATACGAGTAGGCAGGAAGGTATATTGAATTTCCTATAAATGGATTTCATTCATTTGAAATTCAATGCCGACTATTGAATGAAATAAAAAATCACGCATAGAATTGAACTTTCAAAACAGGAGTTCTCATATCGTAATACACGAATTTGAAGCATCTTTTTATTCGGTTTTCTATTTGGGAATTCAACTTTTATACTTATGTCGATAGCTGCAAAGGTGACTGTATTTCTCGGTTTTTTGGATTTGGCTTTTCAAACAACATTTTTGAAGTCTGATCCTGACTAGATAATCAAAGGCTCTGCCCAATCGAGTAGACGACCGCCACTGGGAACCCTTTTCTGGAACACCCTTTTCGAGGCACTTTTAAGCTACATTTTATTTCGTAGAATTAAAAACCAATTAGAACTTAATAAAACGTATAACATGAGAAAAGCAATCGATTTGGTGGCATTATCGCGTAAAGCGATGACTTGGACACTTGCCCTGAGGTGTAACTCTTAAATACTATCTTTTCTCCTTTACAAACGTGCTATTAATTTCATTTCTACGCATCAGTAATTAACTTTCAATCGTTATTATTATCACAATAACGTTCTGTATAACAATGCGTATAAAAACTATTAATTTATCAATGTCACATAGATTCATACTGTCTTCAAGATCCAATATCGTGTGTATAATTAATGGGAGGACTGATTTATTATGAAAATAAATGTATCGGAGAAACTAAGTGCTTGCCACACGACGTATGCTTGTACGGGAAAGGCAACCTTCACACGTACATCAATAGGTTTTTTTTTAAATTATTTTTTACCTTTCTCGGTAAAATCGAACATTGTCTAGAAATGCCGGTGGCTCGTGGCGAACGCTAATCAACTAATCAGTCTGCTAAGTCAAAGTTGGGCTACTTCAGAATAGTATCCTACTAAGCGAGTTGTTTCAAATAATAATCTATTTAGAAGAGAAACAATTGAGCTAACTGCAGACTGTTGCAAACAATCTACAGGTAGATCAACTGATCCATATCAATACCAGTCGGGAGCGTCCCCAAGACGCTGGCTGCATTGCCACGCTGTATGGCAATGCCCGATACTCACTAGCTCTCGGGTCACGCGTCGCTTCGACCAGACGCTCAGATAACTTTACTATTTAGAAGAAGTTTAAATTGAAGCATACAGCACAAGTTTTTTTGTGGCATAACAACCTCAAACAAAAAAGATAATTATGTCGATCTATAAGCCGTACTTTGATGAAAAAAAAAATTGAAACAATCATTTCTCAGTAACATCACACTTAAGACACTGATTATACATCCGAGATTATGTAGTACATGATCGACCCAACTCTCGAAAAAATGATGTCGGTCGCAATACCAAAAACCCTGCAAGTTATTCTGTGATTAAAATTTATTGCTGCCAATTGCTGTCTCATACAATAGGTACCCGTAAAATCGTACCCATCACAAGATGGGTACGATTTTGCCGGTTGTGTTATGCTGCAGTTCAGCATAACACAACCGGAAATGGTACCTGCAGTACCCTTCCACCATCGCACCGCTCGCCACCGGCATCTCACGTCCATATATTGAAGACTTTATGTAATGCAAGGTTCAAGAAGACTTTCCCGCGAACACTCAGGTTGTGGAATAATCGCCTAGCCAAGGTTTTCCCTCAGGACAGTACGGGTTTCTTAAAAAGGGTCTTCTAAAACATTTAAAGGGTTTTATATAATATATACCACCACGTACGCCTGCAACAGGGGCAACTCGCACGGGAGCGCGTTTTGTCCTTGTTGTTGCAGACGTCTACAGTTTCTTGCCGTTTTCGTTCCCCTTTACGTTTACCGTTTTCCGCCGCATGCCTGTTTGCCACGTTGGTGGTATAAAGAAAGTAGGATATTCTCTGATGCAAACGCACCCTTATTCGTATCTACTAGAAGCGGCTTCCATTGTAATCTGTTATTTATAGCGACGGCCTTCTATTTGTTTTGTATGGGGAGCGAATACACATAGCATTATTAGATTTCACTTCTGTTCCGTTCAAAGGATAAAAGGGTTCCAGCTTTGTGATTTAAATGTTAAATGAACGTCATTTGTTCTAGTTTTATTTAATTAAGCATAAAATTACGCAGTACGTAATTTATTATCATTATTCATTATTATCCCTGCACTTCGCGATGTTGACCGCGGTGGAAAAGTTTCTCGTAGAATTCTTTGATCATCCCACGGGAAAACTGTACTTTTCTAGGATCAAAAGTAAAAACAAGGTAACAGCAAGGTTATTACTAAAAACAAAAACACAAACTTAAACAACGCATAATTGCACACGCGCCAACGTTAAAATTCGAAAACGGACGAGAGACGAATGAAATTATAAATTAAAGCTTTCAAAACCAAAATGATGTATTGAACTTCTGAGATTTGCTCCAATGAACCAGTCACTGCTGTAAAATATTTTCCAGCTAAATTTTTTTTGATTTAGGCACCCCTTTTTTAAGAAAAAATATGCATGATTCCAGCTAGACCCGAGTATACATATTTACTATGCATTTACCTATTTTATTCTCCAGCTAAGTAAGTATGTATTAGAACGGCCTCGTTCCTTCTACTAAGAGATGGCGCGAATATATCGCTTATGCTTGCTTACACACTTGCAAATTTGTTTTGGTACAGTCTGGTGCAAAATTATGGGAAGACAAACTTGGAGAAAATTGTTTAGGAAACAGTAATTTGAAACAAACAAAATTATGGAATGAAGTAACACGTTTTCTCTGCCAGTGTTATGGGTATTGTATATTTATGTTTCGATTTGCAAGTTAGAATTGTTGGAAATTGGGGTCGTTAATGTTGAAAAGTAAAGTTCAGAGTGGGCTTGTATAGTACGGAATCGAATAAAGTTTTCGTTTAATACCGCTGACCTGACAAAGTATGCATAACCCATAATAAGGACTCGGAACAAAAACCACAAGTAGAATCTCTAAATATGTGTGCCCCATTGTTTTTCGTCTCTCTCTGCTGTGACGGCAGTGTGTTTTTTCTCTATGGCCGCACCTTTATACCCTCGAAGTAATCACTCATAGACTCATCGAGCATCGGTAGAATCGTAGCTACGGAGACTCGAAGCTTCGTAGCTCCGTAGCATCGTAGCCCCGTAGCATTGTAGCCCCGTAGCATCGTAGGTCCGTAGCATCATAACTCCGTATCATCGTAGCTCCGTAGCATCGTAGCCCCGTAACATCGTAGCCCCGTAGCAACACAGCTCCGTAGCATCATAACTCCGTATCATCGTAGCCCCGTAGGATCGTAGCCCCGTAGCATCATAGTTCCGTAGCATCGTAGCCCCGTATCATCGTAGCGCCGCCGTATCAACGTAGCTCCGTAGCATCATAACTCCGTATAATCGTAGCCCCGTAGCAACACAACTCCGTAGCATCATAGCCCCGTAGCATCGTAGCTCTTTAGCATCGTAGTCCCGTAGCATCGTAGCCCCATAGCATCGTAGCTCTTTAGCATCGTAGCTCCGTAGCATCGTAGGTCCGTAGCATCATAACTCCGTATCATCGTAGCTCCGTAGCATCGTAGCCCCGTAGCATCGTAGCCCCGTAGCATTATAGCCCCGTAGCATCGTAGCCCCGTAGCATCCTAGCCCCGTAGCATTGTAGCCCCGTAGCATCGTAGCTCCGTAGCATCGTAGCCCCGTAGCATCGTAGCCCCGTAGCATCGTAGCTCCGTAGCATCGTAGCCCCGTAGCATCGTAGCCCCGTAGCATTGTAGCCCCGTAGCATTGTAGCCCCGTAGCATCGTAGCCTCGTAGCATCATAGCCCCGTAACCCCGTAGCAACCTAGGTTTGCAGCTACTACGTAGACGCGGAGCAGTGGTAGCATCACAAAGATGGACGTAAGTAGATAAATTTATTTTATGCTAAGTAAGATAAGCTTCGTAAGGAACTTAACATTATACGATAAAGTAAAACAACATAACAGACTTTTATAAACATCGTAGTGGCAAAAAGAAATATATTTATAGATGACGTATCAATACGTATAAAACTTTGAAACTTTAATTGCGAAACTTTTGCAAAATGCGAAATTGCATGTTGTGGTCGCGTTTACGCTTTGTTACCGTATTTTTTGTTACAAAAGAGGGTTACTTTGTTCTGCCCACATTTATTTCAGTTATTTATGTTTTATGTAAAGGTTTTTTTTTAACTTTCTCCTATTAAAACTACAACAGCTAGAGAATTCAGATGAAATCATGAGTGTATTACGCTTTCTATTTTCGCCACTTACTGGTTTTTTGTTTTTAATTTTTATTCGTATTCTCTCCGCATATACGAGTAATTAATGCATCTGAATTAACAATCAGATTACAGGCTAAAATCAGTAGACGAAGGTAGATTCTTAAATACGAAAAGTTATTGTTTTTCCTAGAAATAGGTGATAAATTCCTGAATGCGATAGAATGTGCTCGATATTTGCTGAACATAAAATGTTAAGCATCCGCGCTGGGAGCCTTAAAATCCTTTGTTTTACAGTCACGTCAGTAGATTTTGTTGGATTTTGTGGTTTTACGTTTGGCTTTGAAACCATTTCTGCAGAATAGACATGATACCAAAATGTCGATGAAGCATTGGAAATAAACCTGTTTTCAAAGAATACAAAGGCTTTGAACATTTTAAATATTATTTATTTTCTGGGAAATTCGGCTATAGCACTTACGCCTTTTTATAAATTTACCTGTTTCACAGAAAACGTAAAACATTTTTCGAATAAAAAGATCTTTTAAGAGCTTTGCCTACGTCGCCTCTTAAAACTTCCCATAATCGGAATTCGCCGCAATTCGTAAACTAATTTCTGAAGTGAATTTCCCCTATGGCAGGTAGGTACTATAGGCGCATTTGGTTAGCACTTAACATCTTTCACTTACCTTAAGAAAGACATGTGTATAACAAAAGTATGTTACAACCGAGCTCCATTTGTAACTTTCATATTAGCGGCACATTTCACGGTCTAGATATCCGTAATGCCAGAGTGGCCCACTGATCTTTGGTTACTGTCTGACGAAGGCGACCTGCTTTGCTCGGACGCCTTCACTGTTCTTTGTTGAGCTACTGAGGGATTATTGTGGAAAGCGCCAAGGTAACAAAGAGGATTAAAATATAAGAATTTTAAATATAAGAATGCTCGACATCAGAACATACTTTTCATGCTGGTGTAAAGGAGATGGTTTCATAAATTTATCATTATGTTTACCGCATTAAACCGGAACTTCTTATATGTGTGAATAATTTCCGGTATTACTTATTTCTTTAATAATCCTACAGCATCCATAAGTACGTTTTGCATGGTATTCTTGCTGGACTAACACATTAAAATTAATGTTTAGTTAACTATAAGTTTCGTCGGAGTCGCGAATTTTTTTTTTTCGATTCTGCGGTTCAAGATCAGCAGGCGTATTTTGATTCGTCGGAAGGGCCGTCGGATTCGGATCGGAAACCGAATATATCGGAAACTTTTTACGAAGAAAAACGTTTCCGATATCGAATCCCAGCCTTTCCAACGAATCAAAATACCCCTGCTGATTAATATGTGCCACTATTATGGATATATATGGATGTTTTTCTATGTATATTAAAAAATATCTATCTATCTAGTGTATTGTATCATGTATATCAGTTACCTAGTACCCATAACACAAGCTCTGCTTAGCTTGGGGCTAGATAATGCTGTGTGAATTGTCCTGCATTATTATTTATTTATTTTTTTATTATTAATGCTCACTACTCAAAACGTACACTTCTGGAAATGTTCACTTCTAACAATATTCAATGTTAGCGATAGCCACTTCTTTATTTGGCCGTTTCTAAATAACAATATGTCTATAATAATAAAAGACGGAGGTAATATAAAAATTACTACGATCCTTAACTGTAGGCCTCATGCCTCGACAAGTCAACCCCAGGGTTCATTTTAATAGTCGAGTTTGAATACTTACGCTAGTTACTGTTATTATAATACTGGCATTAGTTAAAGAAATGTTTATAAGGCTCTTTGTGCCAGAGCAGTAACTTTAAAAATTAAAGTGAAGAGACATTTAAGGCTCTTTTATACTCGTTCTTATTTTCATTTTTGATATAAATTTAGTTTAAAACTGACTCGTCTATGAGGTTGTATTGTAAGCCTAAAAAATAAATGTTATTAATGTTGATTATAAGTTGATTTTTTATAGCAATTAGAGAAAAATTCGCCATTGACTGTACCTTACCAGGCGAAATACGCCACGCATACAAAACCTATTCCAGAGTCACAGTACGCGGTCTGACAAATTGACGCGCGACGCTCCCGTTGGTGGCTGTGCTACAAACTATTTCATTTGTCCGGTTTATAGCTCGCAGAGTTGCGTAATACTCCGCTACAGTGGGACTAAGCCAGGATAGTACAACAACTCCACTATTGCAAAAGCGAAATTCAATACGGCAGGTACCTACATCGGTGGTTGAACTAAATAATGGACAATCCGCACATCATCATCTTGCCCAAAAGTAAGCAGAGCTTGTGAAATGGTTGAAGTTAACAAAAAATCAAAGTAATCACTGTACATATTTCCTAGTTTCACTTACGTAATTTGAAATTTCTGACGTGCACCAGAGTCCTGTAAGGTCTAAAGGAAATAAAGCACTGAGTCTTGGGTTTCAGTTTTAGTGGTGTAAAAAAGTGTTCTCGTATTACAAAAGCAATACAAAACGGTACCTTGGTACCTGGTAGTTGTTAGAACAAAAGATATCGCGAACGAAGCAAGGCGATCGTTTCGAGTGCCACAAGAGTTTGTACTTTGGAGGTCTAAACCAGTTGGTGAAGACGGGTTGTAGATGACGATGAGGTGACATGTCGGTGGATAATAGCCAAAAGGGCATAAATGATATTTCTGCGAAATCGACATAAGTCGATTTATATTGAGAGAACCAACGCTGTGTATTTTTTGACGTGACAACGTCTTATAATTCGATAGAGCCGGCTGCACGCACGAAAAAACATGACGTCATGCGGCGTTACCTCATGCGGCGTTACCTCATGCGGCGTTACCTCGCTCTTTTCTTAAGACGTTGTCACGTTCAACTATCGTCAGTAAACCGACTTCACAGATAACCAATTTTTTTAATTAAGGACAGTGCTTTTGTATAAATTTTAGACAGCTAAATCTCAAACGAGTATGTAGAAATCGATGATAATAAGACATTTGTTACGACGTTCTTCCCTAACTTCCGGATTTCATCCTTCCAGTTGTGTCACCCTGTAATACTCGGTAACAAACGACGTGTCTCGTGCCTACACGTAATGTATGGTTTATTCCCAGCAGTTATTAGGTTCCTATCGTATTGATGAGTTGTCGCACTGTCGTGTCGAGGCATTGTCTTCCGAGTGTCATTTATAGAGGACAAGGATGAATTAGCTCACGTGAAGCCAGGAAGGAAAAAAGTTTTGTCACGGAATGCGACAATTATTTAGTTAAGTAAACCTTTTATTCTGTACTTAATAAGCCTTTTATTCTGTACTTACTTTTTCAAGTTTTTGTGAAACAAATTAAACTAAAAGAGATAAAGTGGTAACATCTGGTAACATTTATTGATGTTTTTTTTCAATTGTTAATGGTAAAAAAATCAGGAAATCCTATTTTTAATAAGTGGATATATAAGAAATTAAGCGAAGACACGGGCAAAAATTATCAAAATTGTCACATGCAGCATTTTTTTTAACCAAAAAGTCAAGTCCGAATAGCGGAACACCATAGGTATTCTAGGTTCGTAGTTAACCCGCTTACATTCATACTGAATGGGTACTTTACATTGAGAATTTGAGAATCAAACCTGCAATCTCGCTTCTACTTGACCAATACCCCGAAAAGGTCCAATTGTTCGTCATTTGTGACAAGGACTCGGAAGTGGGCCATAACAAGGAAAGAACCGTCAGTACTTAGCCCTGTGGAGAGAAAATTAATTAATGAGAATGAGCCAGAACAAATTCAGGACAACGCAATTACTTTTGTGGTATTTGACGATGATTTGATGCTTTTGTTGATTACTTTGATGAGGATTCTTTGTTTGTTGAGGAGGAAAGTAATTTATTGATAAATCTGAGTGGTTTCCTTCACATCAAACTTCACACTAATATTATATTATTGGATGTTGGTTGTCTCTTCACGTCACAACTACTGAACTGATCGTGCTCAAATTTTGCTTAGATTAGATTATAAGCCTGGAATCAAACTTTTTATCTCACCAATACGTTTCCGTGGGATAGAAATAAACTTAAAAGGTTTCTATAGAAACAACCCGTGCGAAGCCGCGGACAGAAACTAATTCTTTATATTTTAACTAGAAATAAAACATATTTATTTAGCACATAGAACATTACATTAACAGAATAAAACAATAACAACTAGTATATACAAGTAAGTATCTCTATTTCTTAAAAATCTAAGCCGTCACCAGAAGGCAGAGCGCCCAGAATGCTAGCAGCATTGTCATGTTGAATGGCAATGCTAATTCGTTGACCGAAATAAAAGTCAGCATTCCGATCACCTGTGGACTCTATAAGAAGTTTGGTTAGATTTTTATAATATCTTTATATCTTTTTAACTAGATAATTTAGTTTGTGTTGGAACAACATGAACTTTTCATACCTTAACGAAGGTATTCTTCAGGATGAGTGGGGTCCCTGCGTGCACAAATAATAAATTAATTATGAATTTTATTTTTATTATTTTTAATAATGTAAATAACTTAGCTTATAGATTCGTACCAGTGGATTCATTTAGCGCCCACTCAGGCACAGTAGCAGAATACCGAGACTGTTTTTTTTACTTTTTAGCTTCTACCCGCACCTTTCCACGCGTTTAAAGGCCTATCCGCACACAACAGTGCCGGCACGTGACCGACAGTTCCGTACCGTACAGTTCCTCCAATTCCGTCGGCGCAGCACTGACATCACTGAACGTCACTGTCACTGACGAGTACGGATAGCGTCATACAAAATGTATGCTACAATATTAT
The DNA here is from genome assembly GCA_963564075.1 of Eupithecia subfuscata. NCBI lineage: Eukaryota > Metazoa > Arthropoda > Insecta > Lepidoptera > Geometridae > Eupithecia > Eupithecia subfuscata. The sequence continues at coordinate 5,011,903 of OY751106.1, forward strand.
TTTTCACTGACACTGATGGATACGTTACTGATCGGCACGTGCCGGCACTGTTGTGTGCGGATAGGCCTTAATGGGCATTAAAAGTAGCCTATTTGTCATTCCATGTCCAGGTCTTAATGTGTGCAAAATTTGACCTCGATCCGTCCAGTTATTTTGGCGCTGTTCGGCCAACTTCACAGCGGTACAAAGTTTCGTTTTTAGAATATGAGTAGTATGTTTAACTTATAATAATATTTATATACTAACCCCATGTATGAAAATGCATAAAATTATGCTTGTAACGATTATGCTAACTTCATATCTCACCCATGGTAATTTTTATTTATTTATCGTCAGTACGTTCGTTCATAAACTTTTTTTTCTTAATTCAAAACAATACAGGTTTAAAAAATATAAGATAACCTGTCGTAACCCTTATAAAGACGTTATCCGTTGACCGCTACTCCACTTTGTTGATGAAATCGTGTCCAATTCAACTGTCCGTATCTATCCAATATATTTTTATGAAAAGAACCCCAACGTAAATAGATAGGTTTCAAACGAACCACTAAAGTTCCAGCTATAAAACTAAGTTCAACGGAAGGTGACTCGATTTTTTTTTTTTTTTTTTTTTTTTAATATGTCGCAAACTAGTTAACTCATCTGATCATTTGACCAGAGAGTGTGCTAGTCTGCTTTTGCTTTTTAAACCTATGGCAACCTGTTGCTATTAAATGCAACAACATTAAATTACCTTATGAGGAATAAAACACATATATTTTGGTAAGACTTCAAACACACACACACACACACACACACACACACACGCACACATTCACTCAAACACACAAACGTTAGAAAAACGCACATTTATTTCCACATATAAATTAATATTATATAAATAAAATCAAATAATATATATATATTATCATTAAGAATTAATTAAATCTTATTGAACATAGGTACATATTTTGTTGTCAATTGTACAATTATTTGATGAACAAACAATGCCAATATCTTTGTCTTTTTACTGTTAATTAAATATTTGAATGAGTATCTCATGAAAATATACATTTTTACTAAATAAAATTGTATTATTTCATATTAAATAAATAGGAATCAATTTTATATAATCAATTAATTATTCATAAATTGCTATTTCATTAATTCATTTTATCATTACAATATAAATCTTAATTATTCTTATACTAAGCCTTAAAATTCATCTCTTCTAGCTTATTTCATTTTTTTTTCATTTATTTTTTTTAATCCAGACCTCTTTTTTTCTGTCATATTTCAGTATTTATTGTATTATTGTTTTACCTTTCTTTTGGTTAAGTATCTTTCTTTTTTTTTTTTTTTTTTTTTTTTTTTTTTTTTTTTTTTTTTTTTAGAAACAAACAATGTAAACAAACAAAGTCAGTAAATTAAAAGAAGTTGATATATCATAATAATTATCATTGCTTTTCTTCTAAAAACGACCCATTCTCCCTGCCGATTATGCGAAGAATAGTCTTTGCAAACGACAAGAAGATAGGCCTATAATTATTATCCGCAATCAGCTGCTCCACTGTATCAACACTTATATCAGTATCCATAGCGCATTCGCATTCATGTCTCAGCAATCCAAACCGCGCGCATTCTAAAAGCAAGTGCTGCACAGATTGGCTGACATCCTCACCGCAAGAACACAGAGGAGAGTCTGTTAATCTAAATCTAAACAAATAAGAATTAAAGCCACCGTGACCTGTAAAAATTTGTGCATAAAAATTATCTAGTTTGATTTTCCTTAGAGTTTGAAAGGCTTGAGATACATTCTTGAAAAATAGTTTAGTGGTGCTACCCGCCTGAGATGTATTGTATACTTGCTGCCAGTCATGAATGCTGTCCGATCTAACCAACCACTTAGCGTAGGACAGAGGGTAATGGTCGTAGAATGGTAGTCTTCTATCTCTGAGAGCTGCCTGCTTTGCCAACTCGTCAGCCCTCTCATTACCCTCTATCCCACAGTGCGCCTTGACCCAGTATAAAGTTATGAGTTTATTCTCCTGAACTAACCTAAGAATGTTTTCCTTTATTTCTGCAACTAAGGGATGAAGTGAATTAGGGTCACTAATGGCCTCAAGACTTGACCTAGAATCGCTCGCTATGCTAAAAGCAGACTCACCTCTACCTTCGGCTAACTGAAGGGCCCGCAATATCGCACAAAGCTCTGCCTGAAACACACTACAGAAGTTCTCTAGACGGAATCTAGTATGGCGGACCTCACGCCCTCCAGACCAGCAGCTGACAGCACCACCCACCCTACCCTCAAGCTTACTACCATCTGTGTAAAGCACGAGCCCATCGTTCCCGAGGCTCAATGCCTCCTCCTGGGACTCGATGAGCCCGAACCTTATATGCTTTCTCTCCGCAGGGTGAGGCAGTGAAAATGGACTTTCCCTAAGTTCCATACTTCGTCCCGGCAACCCGGCCAATGTCTCCCCTCTTTTGGCCCTGTAAATAAGGGCATTTTCTTTCAATCTCATGGTTAGAGGCAGCAGTCTCGACAGCAGGACACTTGACACCAATGAGACTGTACGGTGAGCTTTGCTTATTTTAATAGCAAAAGATCTTGTTAGGCTATTTAAAGTTTTTTCAGCATAAACCCTATCTGAAACATCTGCCCAGCAACTCGCCGAGTACAGAATAGTAGGCTCCACCACGGCGATATAAATTAATCTCAGAATATCTGAATTAAGACCCCATTGTGCGCGTGCCGCTCTCGAAACCACCCTGTAGAAAGTAATAGCTTTGTTGGTGACAAGCTCAAGGTGTCTTCTAAAGTTGAGAATGGGGTCAATATTTAATCCCAATATTCTGAGACTAGATCCATAAACTATGGGGACACCTGCCATCACGAGCCTAGGAGAATGGTATCTCAATTTTTTTGTGATTAAGAGTGCTTGCGTCTTCTCAGGAGCAAATCTCAGTTTCAGGTTTTCGCCCCACTTCGTGATCACGGCCAGCGCCCGGTTGAGCATCCCCTCCAGCTCAACCCCATCAGCCGCGGCTGCGATCATCAGAATATCATCCGCGAAAGCCTGAACCCTGACGCCTCCATACTGTGACTGCTCCAGCACCGGTTCCAGCTGGATATTCCAGAGGATTGGCCCACAGGTAGACCCCTGAATACAACCCTTATTGGTAACTCTACAGACTTCTTGCCCCGCATATTTTAGTTTAATGCTCCGCTCGGAGAGGTAATTCAGAATGAGGCGCGCGACCTCGACGTCAACATTATTAGCCCTAAGCTGTTCGACAATCGCGGGCCACCAGGCGTTATCAAAAGCCCCTTCTATATCTAAAGAAACTAAAGCAACTATTTTCTTTTGTTCCAGGCTAGCACGAACAATGGACATGGCATCAAACAGGGCGTCTTCGGCGCTCCGCTGCGGAGTGAAACCGTACTGGAAGGGGCTCAGCCTGTTCTCCTTGCCAAGCTGCCACTGCAACCTGTTTACAAATAGCTTCTCGAGAATCTTTCCAAAGACCGGAAGAAGCCCGATAGGTCTATAGGACTTAGGAGGAACTTCGTACAGTGCCCGTACGGTGCAGACGTGCTGATTGCTTTTAAATTTTAAATTATTAAATTGAATTTTGTGAGGAGCCCTGAGACTTCGCCCTGACAACCTCGGCCTGTAGGGGCCATTGCTGCGTGTCTTCAGGTGGGGCCTGTTCCTGTTCCGTTTCGTCGTCGCGTCGGTGAGCGTGTTTCAATCTACAGAATTGGACATTCCTAATAGAGCGCAAAATTTGGGTCTGGCCGGACGCGAACCAGGTGCTGCTGAGTGTCGGCCGGGGTCCGCTGCCACCACGCCAATGAAACTTGACCGGCCGGCTCGAAATTACCGACCCACTGCTACAAGCCGACGCTAACTACTATACAGCCAATCACACGAACCCTTGCTGCTCTTACATCCTACGCCAACTCAAGTTCTCAAGTCCCATTACAACTCCGACCCATCTCTCAACTCCAACACTGGAGACTCGGCAGAGTTACTGGAGCATTTGTGTTTCACAATCAAAACAAATTGTATTTATTAATATTAGGTAGTAAATAAAAAAAAATCAGCTATTGTTTATTTAATTAATCTAATCTAATTTTAATTCTTATTCTAATCTAATATTTAATTCTAATTCTAATCTAATTTTAATTTTAATGCTGTGTGAATTGTCCTGCATTATTATTATTATTATTATTTAGATAGGTACTTGTAGCTATTGATTGTTGTGTTAGGTTCCAATTTTGTTCTAGTGTAGAAGTTAGGAGAATACATAGAGGTGGTTCGATTGGGAATTTAATGAATTATATGCCACTCTGTGACCCGTATAATTAAATTTTAAGTACATAATTTTATACTTGAGGCTATTGATCATAGTGGTTTGCCTACTTGTGGTTGCTTACTACATTACTAAAAAGAATACACGAAAAAGAAAATAATAATTGTTTATTAAACTTGTTCAGATTTATACAGTTGTGTAGCAAGACTTATGTCATATAAGATTAAAGTTAATAAGGGCCGGTCTGGCAGCGGGCACTTCAGGATGGGTAAGGGTTTTTCGCCAAGGTCGGGTGTCTCGAGAAGGGGTGCGGCACTGCCGTCGTCGCTGGGGGCTGGCACTTCCAGCGGACTGGCGCCGTCGTCGCTGGGGGCCGGCACCTCCAGCGGACTGGTGCCGCCGGCCGCGGAGCGCACGGCGCTGCCGGTGTTCCATGCGCAGAAACGGGGCGCAGCTGGCCCAGTCTCAAAGCCTGGAAGTGAATGTCCAGTTAACATTGTGGGCACAATAAGGAAAAGACTTGAGTCTGTCTCTAACCCACCTATATCTGACGCAGATGAATCGCCCTTGTGGCCGGGGCAGCAGGGTACACCAGATGTGGGGGCGCCTACGCCGGAGCTGGCTCAAGGCGGAGACTCGGCGCCGACGCCACACTCCGCGCCTTCGCGCTCGGCTGCGGGCTCGCCCGCCGCACCTCTTTTACTCCTGGAGACCTCCGTGCTGGCGACGGGCGAGTCGGTACAGGACGCGCCGCACCTCGCAAACTGTCTGCTGCAGAGCACGGTGGCGGAGCTTGAGAGGTCTCGCAATCTCAACCGGGACATAAAGGATGCGGTGATGGCGGGCGTGCAGGGGCTGCACGCCTTGGTGATGCGCCTCGCGGACTCGCGCGCGCGGCATATCGCCGAGAAGGAGCGCGTGCGCGCGGTCGCCGAGCGACAGGGCGCTTTGCAGTACAAGATTCACGCGGATAAGTTTGAGACGATCACCGCAGGCCTGCAGAACGGCCTGGACGAGCTGCGGCGCACGACCACTAAGGCGATGCAGGAGGCCGAGGCGGCGCGCCGTGTCGTGGAGGAGATGAGCGGCAAGCTGGGTGCGCGGCCCGAGGGAGAGGTGGCCAGCCTTCGTCTGGTCGGCCAGCTGCTCGAGGAGGCGCACGCCATCCGAGAGGAGTGTTCAGGCTCGCCGATGCCGTTCGCGCGGGGCGCCCTCGGTGTCGTGGGCCCCGGACCGGAGCGAGAGGCGGCGGCGCTGCAGCGACTGGCGGGCGAGGGGCCGCCACCAACGCGCGCGTCGTATGCGCACGTCGCGAGGCATCCGCTCATGGTAAAGTCGCGGAACCCGACCCATACCGGCGATGATATTCTGAAACATATAAAATCAAATGTTGATGTCATCGGTCTGGGGGTCGGGGTGAACGGCGTACGGAAGTGTCGCGGTGGCGGCGTCGCCATCTCGATGGAAAGCGCGCGCGAGCGAGAGGTAATGGAGGGCGCCATCCGTGCGCTCGGGGATGATTACAGCGTGTCGGAGCCGCGTCTCCGGGACCCGCAACTGCGGCTTGTCGGCGTTGTCGCGGAGCTCACGGACGAGCGTCTCGAGGAGGCCCTGCTCCGACAGAACGAGGGACTGCTGCGGAACGTGCCGGAGCCGGAGCGCGGCGTTAAGGTCGTGCGGCGCATCAAGGGGCGCAACGCGGGGCTCAACAATGTCGTAGTGGCGGTGGGCGCGGGCGTGTGGCGGGCCTTGCTGGAGCGGCGCGTAAGGCTTGGGTACCAGGTGGTTGTGGCGCTGGACCAGTCGCCGCTGGTGCAGTGCTACCGGTGCCTGGGGTTCTCCCACCGCGTGGCCGAGTGCCGCGCGCCGGCGCCGCGCTGCGGATACTGCGCGGGCGAGCACGACACGCGCGCGTGCTCTGCCCGCGGCGGCGAGCCGCCGCACTGCACCAACTGCGCGGCGCGCCAGCTGCCGGACCGGGAGCACCCCGCGTACAGCGCCGACTGTCCCGAGTGGCGCCGCTGGGACCGCATAGCGCGTCTCAGCGTGCGCTACTGCTGAGGGCACCGATCCGTCGGTACAGATGAACGCACATCTTAAAATTTTGCAGTACAATGTGGGTAGGGGCAGGGCGGCGACGCAAGAGTGTCTAAGGGAGGCCACCGCCAGGGGCTTCAAAGTTTTAATACTGCAAGAACCTTACGTTGGGGCGAGGGGCCGCATGTTGCCGTCGACCGGCTGTAGGGTGATTCAAAGCGCGTCGGGGGGACCTGACGCTCCGGTACGGGCCGCCATAGTCATCTTGGACCCCAATTTGCGGTACTCTGAAAATATAAGCTTTATTGGTGAGGACTTGCTGGGTGTCATTATTAAAATTGAAAATTTAGAAATAGGAATAATAAGCGTTTACTTGGACAGGGAACTAAACCTAGACGCGTACCTGCATAGAATTAAGCGGATGGTGCAGGGCATGGCTTGCTCGCGGGTTGTAGTGGCGGGCGATGTGAACGCGGCCAGTCCGTGGTGGGGCTGCGCGGCGGAGGACGCGCGCGGCGCCGCGGTCGCCGAGCTGTTCGCGGAACTCGGGCTCGAAGTCTGCAACGAAGGCCACGAGCCGACCTTCTTCGCCTACCGGGGGCACAGCGCGCCCGCCACCAGTATCATCGACGTGACGGCCTGCTCCGCCGCGCTGCTACCCGCGCTCGCCGACTGGCGCGTCGACCCCGCGCTCTGCACGCTGTCCGATCACAGGCCGGTCACCTTCACGCTGCGGCTGAGTGCGCGCCACGAGAGGGACGCGCCCGGCGCCAGCACGAGGATCTATAACACGGCAAAGGCTAATTGGACGCTATTCGAGGAAGAATTAGAGCGGGAGATCTCTCGCGTTGAACTGAGTGCCGCAGTGGACGCGCTGGCGGACGGAGAAGCGGTCAACCGAGCCGCCGACCTGTACACCGAGTGCGCGCTCGCGGCTTGCGAGAGGGCCATCCCACGCATACCGCCTCGGAGACTAGGCAGGCTCTGCCGCTGGTGGAGTGCCGAGCTGACCGAGCTTAAGGCCGAGATGGTGCGCCGCCGGAGGAGAATCGCGCGGGCGAACCCTGCCAGGAGGCGGTTCGTGGTGGACCAGTACCTGGAGGCCAGGATGGTTTACAGGAGAGCGATTGAGTCCGCCATGACCGCCAGCTGGAAGGAGTTCTGCACGGGCGAGACGCTGGAGGGTATATGGCAAAGGTCTTACCGGATCATGAAGGCGTGCGGAGCGCGGGCGCGCTCTGAGGACGTGCTGCTGGCGGCGGCCGACGGGCGCGTGCTCGACGAGGCACAGTCGGCGGCGTTGCTGGCCGACACCTTCTACCGACGTGACGACCCGCAGCGAGACACGCCGCAGCACGCCGCGCGCCGCGCCGCTGTGCAGACCTGGGCTGACCGCCTCGCCCACACCGCATCGACCCACGTCGCCTTCACTGAAACAGAACTCGAGACAGTACTGCGTACTATGAGTCCCAAGAGAGCGCCCGGAGGCGACGGGCTCACGCTGGACATCTGTCTCCGGGCCTACAGATGCGACAAAGCCCTACTTGTGGGGCTGTTTTCGCAGTGCCTTCGATTGGGTTGTTTCCCGAGATTGTGGAAGGTGGCGACCATAAAGGTGATCCCTAAGCCGGGCAGAGACACCTACAGCAGGTGACTCGATTTGCGACAGCAATGCTGACACGGTACCGATATGTCGACGGTAACCTTGGCTGCATTTGTATGCTTCCGACGTCCGTTCGCGAGGTTAAAGGTTTTATACACGACGTCTTTTAAGAGGGCAAGTTGCGCGCCATTTTGTGAATAGGATAGGAATAGGATTTCTCGTTCATAGGAGCGGGACGGTGTACACATGTATATTATATAATAAAATTCACAGACAGGACAGGTGTACCCTGTCCTGTCTGTGAATTTTATTATATATAGTTACATTAAAATTATTGTAAATTAACAACTAATAAGAAACTGGCTTAGAGGAACCAATTAATTAGTAATATCGAAGTAATATACGATATCGAGTTATATGCGAATCAAAACACAAGTCATTTCAATAGACCGCATAGTGGGTTCCTGAGATCTTGACCAAATTATGTGTGAAACAATGCAGTTTTAAGAATTTTTCGTATTCTTTTCTCATTTGTATCTTCAGATTAGTGGAACCAAATAAATAATGCATAATTGTATGTAATTCGAGTTTTTTTACCATGGGGATCCCGTGGGTATACTAAGATCCAGGCCTAGTTTGACTACCAAATCTGTGAGGCTCAAACATCAAAGACACGTGTACCTATAATCCGAGTTCTTACAAATATTAAACACTAGTTTATGCCCGCGGCTTCGCACGCGTTGTTTCTATAAACGTTTAAAGATGATTTTTGTCATATGGGAACTGATTTATGGGATGAAAAGTAGCCTATGTTTTATTCCAGACTTAGAAATACGTCTATTCAAAATTTCAGCCCGATCCGTTCAGTAGTTTTGGCGTGAAGTACCAAATCTGTGAGGCTTGAACATCGAACACGTGGTACCTACCTATAATCCGAGTTCTTACAAATATTAAACATTCAGAAGGAATTGTGTCATTTGTTAACTTGGCGAATGAAATTAAATGTGTAGAAGCTGTGTACAATAGAGTTCATTAAACGAGATCAGGACATATTATTATAAATATTCACGGGTGTTATTCCAACTCCACGACAAAGGGTAAAACTGTAGAAAAGTAAAAAAAATTGGTGAATAAACGCGATAAAAACTCGTGAATGCTTATAACAATATCTGCAATAGATTTTTAAACTAGCTCGAAACAACAGTTTGTCCATCGATTATGAAAGCACAGTATTAAAACAATTTTAATTTAAATCATAAAAATAACTGTCTAAATTCGTAAAAACATTTATCTATACAAGTCACCTACGGAGTTTTATCATAAAATATAAATTGGAAATTCTCTTATAACTCTCGGCATTTTATTTACAACTTTTAAAGTCATAATAGAGAACAAAGCTAAATCGATCTGCATGAAGTTTGACAAGTAGACTGTATCCTAAAGTAGGACAAAAAGCTACTTATGTCCCGGAAAAACGCATGCGAAACCGCAAGCGGAAGCGAGTAGTAAATAATTTCACATAACATTTACCTACTTATTATTATTTTTAAAGGCTTCTACCCTGGTCTATAATTATATGCTGATGATGATGATTTTGACTTTTTCCAAATCATACATATTAAGGCACATATACTTTCGGTCCAAAAAAGTGTCAATATTATCAAGTCACAGTACACAACACACATACGGTTCTTTGGAACTTTGTTCGACATACCCGTGCTTCCATGAGCGCGTCTGACGCGCGACTGACAAATAAAATGAAATAGAGTCTATGTGCAGCGCGTTCTGAAACCTTTTCATAGAAAAATGTATGGAAAAATCATGGTGGATTTTCGGCTATCTATTCTTTCTCATAAATAAAAAAGTATTTAATTTGGGTACAAAATAATACCCAAGACGTACAGGGGACTATATAAGCCACATTTTTTATTACTTTCACGTTGAAATATGCAGCAGAATTGGCTATTTAGGTACCTATCCTGACCCCATTTTTCGACATGTTCAGCGATTCTTGCGTTGGTAAAAACGTATTTAAGTGAAAATATTGTATGGGACTCCTATTTTATTTTCGCACCCTGTAGAGATTAATATATAACCTTTCATTTTATACCCTGATATCTAAACAGTAGCGATTCCTGGTTCATTAAATGGTACCTAAAAACCATTGAAATTTGTAATTACGTCCTTAAAACCGCGAACCATCGAATTGGGATGGAACCTTGCCTAAGCAATAAAATACCCGATGGCTTTTGTTACAGTTCGAAAAGATTCCATTTCATCCTTATCACGTACAGATAAGACATGAAACTAAAGGTTGACGCAGATCTGGACCGCACCATGGTATTATAATACAAGGTATGCTACTCCGAGAAACAACGGTCACGTGGGTTTTCCCAAGTCTACGTCATATCCGCTACGGTGGTTCTCCAACTTTGCATTTTTCGGCCACAGATTCTCTTTTCGGGAATTTATAGAACCTTATTTTACCGCCTTTCACACCTACAAATACGGATAGAGTAACCGCCCATTTTATTTTAAAGATTTATCCGATCAACACCGTGATTCACCGGCGTCAATAAAAGTTTGATAGGCACCGGCAAATGAACGTAACCTCCCTTGCAAGTGGACAGTGACGTAGGCTTGGGAAGATCTCGGAGTAGCATACCTTGTATAATTTACCATGGATCGCAGCACTGCCGCATACCACAAAAATATGCAGTCAAATAGTGGGCTTAAAGTCATAAAATTTGGATACATACTGTGACGGCATAAAATAGCAGGCAGGGCGCGGGTCACTCGCTTGAAGCTTGAAGTAAGTAATTTTATAACTGTTAAATTTTGAAGTACTTGTCTAAAGATGACGAGTTTAAGCCCAAATTTTAATGCTTATTGTGTTGCCGTGAGATAGCGGTGCTGGCTGGATGTATGTGCTAGGTCCTAAATGCTCCCGATTCGTCGCTATGTAGATATAATGTCGTATAAGCTGTTTAAAATATTTCATGTGTGGCCGGTAGGCACTCGTTTTATAATACCTACTGGTCGATATGGATAGCTCCAACAAAAGGCGTCATGTGCATACGCCCTAGTCCATATTAGCATTGCTTACATCTGACTGCCGGACATTGTCGATAGTGCCTGGTTTTAGAATGGTGCCTTTGTAGTTTTATTTTAGAAAATTCAACTTCTGAATAATTCAACTCGATTCTGTTTGAGCTCGGGTAAAGCTAGAAAGCTTTTTCTGATTTAGAAAGGCTGTTTTGAACGATCGATTTCCAATGTTTTTTTGTATACGATATTATCTGTCACGGTTTATTAACGCCTTCTGTTTCACAATTGGAGTTTGCTGCGGCTAAGCAATTTCAATTTATTTATTCAAACAACTTTACAGGACAAATCACTTAAGTCTACATATATCTAACTCAACTTAACTTAAAACTAAAATTAAAATCTATACTTATACAATAAATAAGGGTAATAATGATTTACCCTTAGAAGAAAGCAGTTTATAAGTTAAGCTTTTTTGATAACCGAATTCAAAAAAGAAGGAGGTTCTCAAATCGGCGGGATTTTTTTTTTTAGATGAATTAAGTACAGACACGTATTGTGAACGGAAATTATAAATAGCTTCCTCTAACCCCCTTTATGCCTGGTCTGCCCACTCTACAGCCCAGTCAGATAATATTTAATTCCGAGCTGTCAACAACCAGAACGCTGTCTGAAATCTCTTTGTGAGAATTTCAGCGGAAGAAAATAAGATGGACGAAATCGTAGGAAAAATTGAGTTCAAAAATATTATTCCCTTTCGTATCGTGTTGTACCGCAAAGAGTACAAATAGGCACATTCAGAGCGAAAACTATGTAAAAATATTCATTTTATACTCACCCACGAAATACATGCACATACCGAATACGTTATTATTTTTAGTTATGATGTAGTAGCCGCGGTTTACACGTATCTACGCACTTTTGTCTAAAACGGATAAAGCAGAAAGGGATAAATAATAAATAATAATAATAAATAATGCTGGACAATTCACACAGCATTATCTAGCCCCAAGGTAAGCAGAGCTTGTGTTATGGGCACTAGATAACTGATAAACATAATAATATACGAGTACATAGATAGATATTTTTTATTATACATAGAAAACGACCAGAACACCCTGAACAAATATTTGCAGATCGTACAAATATTTGTCCCGAGGCGGGAATCGAACCCGCAACCTCCGGCGTCGCAGGCGGACCTTCGCCCACCGCGCCACAGAGGTCGTATATAAAAATAGTTCGGAATCTGTCGTTGAATGGTTGCGTTATCAGTCATGTAATTCAGTTTTGTGATGCTGTAGAGGAAGTGTTACTTTATCCGTCTTGATATAGAAACATAACAGAGTGCTTTTGTAGACATATGTGTGTATGAAGTTGTTCCATTTAAATAATAGAGCAATCTCGAGATTGCCAGAATCAATTTTTCCTGGAAATTAGTAATTAGGAAATGTTTAACACAAGCACTTAACACAATAATAAATATTTTTATTATAGTTCGTTTCACACGATGGGCTCACGTTTAAAACTAGAATAGTAAGTTTATCCTTAAAACAATATATACTATAATATTATAAGCTTATCAGGCCTAAAATATAACAAGGTCTGTGAAATCTTTCAAAACCTTATATTATAAGACTATTATCATTATCATCAATGTCCTCTACAAATCATCCTACATGGATATGTAGGATGATTTATGTAGTATTCATTTTTCGGCCGCATCTGTCAACCGGCATATTTCGGCTTTTCTGTACCTACGACTACGTAGATGATTTAGTCTCTCTCGTTTTAGCCAACAAGATCAGAAACTTGCTACTTTGAGTAAGTTTTGAAATTAATATTGTGTTCTATGGTTGCTAATTGCTTATTTCCAGAAAAAAAGATTCATATAACGTCATGCAGTTTCTATGCCCCTTGCCCTCTATTTGTTGTTAAACACAAGTTTTGTATTTCACAATCCCTAGTATTTTATTTTGCGTGGAACGCTGACAATGAATTTAAAACTACGCTGTTGGAAAAAATATACGGGTTTCACGAGTTTTGACCTGTACCAGCGATAAGTTTCATATGAAAATATCCCCATTTCAATCACAGAAAATCGGTACTCGCTATGTTATTCTTTAGGTAAAACAGAGTTAAAAGAACAAAGTTATGAATCAAAAAGGAAAAATCTTGACACTGAAACTTTTTTTAGTTTCGAGATATGTTTCGAAAATCTTATGGTTTCCCTTTGTCTGTCCTTTCATATGTCAGATTTTCAAATTTTCAAAAATAGTTTTTTGAACTTCTCCAGGTTTTATACTTTTTGAAATGATTCAAGTTAAGTCGAAAAAAATTGGTTGCCTGTAAAGTCGGTACGGGCGAAAGTTTTACGTGACAACGACCGTAACGCAGTTTCATGAAGTGAGCGGAGCGTAACGCAGTTTCTTGAAGTGTCACCCGGCAAACCAATTTATAAGACGTTGTCACGTCAAAATTACCCATTCCCCCAGACGGATCTTGTTCTTAGATTTAATAAAACTTTCCACCTACAACATCTCCTTTACTATAATAGGTTACGTTATAAGTACTGTAAGACTTAGTTGAAATTCAAAGGTTCTTTTATTTATTGAACTAAACAAATCAATGAAAAGTTTGAATTCGGTATAAGTGTTTCAAGCACGTGGAAGATTTAGGCAAAAACCGTAAAGCCTCTTAAATTCTCGAAAATCAACAACCCACTTACAGACTTTATTCCGAACATAATATTGTATTTCCACTCACGAATTATCTATTCTCTTGGAAATCGTATAAAATTCTCTCTTGTTTGGCTTCCTTTCTAAGATATTTTTCGACTGAGATCACGTCTTCAAAAGGTAGGAGAAAACTTATTTGATGATAAAAGTGTGTGCTTATAGAATTTCGCAGAATCGTTTGCCTCTGATTAAATTTTTTAATAGAATATATTTAAACTACCTTAAATGTTTAATATGACGTAGCAACGTTCGTAGCTGTATTCGCAGCAAAGAGGATTTTCGGAATCATCTGGTTTGGTTGATAAGGTACAGATTGTTCAGAATTCCGTTAGCATAGAGCTTTCAGCGCCCTCTATTTGATGAGCACATCTCGTTCATCATGATTGGCGACCTACCACGAGAACCTAGGCAGCACTTCACTATATTACTCAGCACTATTCACTTTATACATCCGACCAGAAATTCGTAGCATCCTATATAAATTTCAAACCACCAACTCGAATTTGGATTCTATCTATCCGTAATAAGGTTTACCCACGTTGTCGTAACTCAGCGGAACTACCGCGCTCCAAGTAAATAAACTTAGCCCATTTAATTAAGTCGCGTGTACGGAATGGAGTAGCATTGATTTAATTAATTGATGATCCTGATTGTACTGTAATTATGCTCATAATGAGTTCCACCCTGAGGGATAAGTAAGTTTTTGATGAAGGCAAAGTAATTGACATTGTTGCTGTCGGTTCTTAGCCCATGCTCATAGCCAATCGTAATGCATTTAAGCCCGTATTATGAAAGCTTGCGCAGTCATCCATCTCTGCTTGAGTAACGCTTTTCTATGACATAAACATCAGTCAAACATAGATATAGGACTAAGCAAGCTTTCATAATACGGGTCATAGACTGCCAAGGTCCGGTTTAGCCCTAAAGTAATGATTAGGTGGAAACAGAGACCGTCTACATCCTTGCAAAGTTAGACAACTTTATTTTTATGTTTATGAAAGTGTATTATATTGTTTGTATGCTATATGTAGGTATTATAGTATGTAGTGTAAGTATTGTTTTTTTTCGCTTGCTACCGTCTTTTTTGTTCTTACATGTCCAGTCCATCCCAAGGTTGCCTGGAAGAGATCGCTCATAGCGATAAGGCCGCCTTTGTAGTTCGTCTACTCTTAGCATTTATTTGTGTATTGTTATCTGTCTTTGTGTTTTACTTTACTGTACCACAATAAAGTATTATCTAGCTATCTATCTACCACAGCTTGGAGTTAGGTTCAAACCACTTGCTTTAAATTAACTGGTACCTCATCAATGTAAGCGGGTTAACTACGAACCTAGTTCGTGTTGGAAGAACGTCGTCCAACACAAACTAGGTTCATAGTTAACCCGCTTATATTCATAATGAATTCGTAAACCTACGAAAGTTTTTATAGCAAAATAACTGGAACCTCCTTTCAAATTGGCACCAATTCTTGAACCGTTTGGAAATCGTCAGTGTACTATGGCTCAATTCCGATATAGGTAATGATCGAGATCGTTTAGTCAGTACCTAATTATAATTGTTTTAAAAGTATTTTTTTATTCGTAGCAAAAGACAGAAACTGACGGCAGATCGTTTTAATGATGATGCCATCCCGGACGAATTTCGGCCACGGCAGCCCGGTTCAATGAAGACTATCCAGGTGCGCAGGACATATTTTAGTGCACGCGTGTGCGTGCAAACACAGGTGCACTCTCTGTTCCCTCACTTAGATCGTTTTGCTTGCACCAACGATAACTTGAGTAGAGGTTGTCGTTATCGATATTATCGTGTGTTGGTCCATCACATCACATCACACTAATATTATAAATGCGAAAGTTTGGATGGATGTATAGATGGATGGATGTTTGTTACCTCTTCACGCCAAAACTACTGAACAGATCGAGCTGAAATTTTGCATATAGATAATTCTAATCCTCTAATCCCTCTAATACTTTTTATAACATAAATCAGTTCCCATGGGATAGTAATCACCTTTAGACGTTTCCATAGAGACAACGCGTGCGAAGACGCGGGCAGAAACTAGTAATAAATAAATAAAAGATAAAACGTTAAGTGCGAGTCGGATTCGCACACTAAGGGTTCCGTTTAATTGTAAGACCTTGTTTCTTGCCAAATAGCATGATTCTAGGTCAACATGAAGTAGGTACCCTGTATATTTTGGTCCATGGTCCATGGCGAGAATCGGCGAAAAAAGTTTTTTTTGTGAATAAACTGCAAATGCACTGTTTTCGGGTTTTTACCTTTACTTGTGCTATAAGACCTTGCTGCTCACCAAGTTTCATGATTCTTGGTCTACGGGAAGTACCCTACAGGTATTGTGTGCATGTGATTCCCTTGAAAATTTCTAAATATTCGGACATAAACGGCTGTAACTTTTGAGTGCGTTGACTTAGAAGTTTAATTTATATCACAGCTTCAAGAGGTTACGGACTTGAGTATTTGACGTTAATTTCAACTCGGTACGTCCTCGCGTTCCTGAGAAAAGAGGGTTGACAGACGGACAGACAGACAGACAGACAGACAGACAGACGGACGGACAACAAAGTGATCCTATAAGGGTTCCTTTTTTCTTTTTGAGGTACGGAACCCTAAAAATAAAAAAAAACTATAATATGTAATGCGCATCTGGCTAGTCTCCGAGGAGACCGGCCGCCGTGGTCGAAATTCGGCTCGGAGGACATTACTAAGTACCCATCTCACAAAAGGTGCTGAGGATTAAGTAGATCAATAGGTAGATAATTATTTTACAGTACCACACAAAGACAGATAACAATACAAAAATAAATGCTAAGAGTATACGAAGTACAAAGGCGGCCTTATCGCTATGAGTGATCTCTTCCAGGCATGCTTGGGATGGACTGGACATGTAAGAACAAAATAGACGGTGGCACCCGCAAAAAAAGAAAACAATACTTACACTTCACTACATACTCGTACCTACATAACCTACAATAAATATAATAAACTTACATAAACATAAAAATAAAGTTAAAATAATTAGTGATTAAATAGAATAGAATTAATATAAATAAATAAATAAATAATGCTGGATAATTCACACAACATCATCTAGTCCCAAGCTAAGCAGAGCTTGTGTTATGGGTACTAGATAACTGATTACAATACACTACATAGATATTTTTATAAACAATAGAAAAGAAAGCTAAGAACTTACCATGCCAGTTTCCCGTTAAGCCAACAATGTTTTTCCGTTTTCACATCATCAGTCAACCGGCGAACTATTTGACTCGGCAAAGAGACAACTACGTCGATAGAAGTCGTTAGTACGTCGCTCCGACGGACGCATTAATCACTCGCTGTGTTTAGAACGGTAATTAATATGGATGGAGTTATTTACTAGGGTGTTGATGGGTGAAAGAATATTTTGTAGTGAAGTTACATCATCACTAAGGGTTATTCCAGTTTTCCCCTTTGACAAATCCCGCTTGAGGGATAAAACTGAAATTTAAAAAATGAATTCCTTAAAAACTGGAAGTGATTTTTAATTTTTAAATTACAGTTTTCCCCTTTAGGGTAGAATTCGGGGGGGGGGACTGGAGTAACCCATCATTAGCACAATAACGTCCACAGCTGAACATCATGATGAAAGAAGGGGAAAAACTGGAATTCATTTTTAATTTTTTAATTCCAGTTTTCCTCTTATTATTTATTTTAAGAATTCGGGGGGGGGGGGGGGGGACTGGAATAAACCATCTTTAGCACAATAACGTCCTCAGCTGAACATCATCATCATCAGTCTATATTGGCGCAAAGCTGGACGTAGGCCTCCCCTAATGAGCGCCATAGCGCTCTGTCTTCAGCTTGACTTCACTTGAATATAAAACAAGAACTGATAAGATAATACTTACGTTAATCTTAGGTACAAAAACATTATCTACCTACCTCACCCACTACGTATTTTATTTTACTTTATTTTTGCGTCTTAGGGATAACAAATAATCATACTTAAATAATAACAGATTATCTTATGTAAAATAAAAAGGTACGAAAAGTATGACCAGCCCCGTTATCCACAAGTTACAAAGGAAAGAAAGGGGTGGTGTTAGTGAACTTATATACGAAGTAGCAGTACTTTTTAAGGTAAACAGCATTTATGTAAAGAATATTAAAGTTAAGCAAACATGGAACTTTATGTATGTATGTATGTCGAAGTAGCTTCCCAAAATATCAGGTATAAAGCCTGTGTATTGAGGGCAAATAGCCTTTATTCACAAAGAAAATTATACTAGTATTTACAATTGAAACAATTGAGCTAACTGCAGACTGTTGCAAACAGTCTACAGGTAGCTCAACTGACCTAAACTGGTATAAAGTTATACAACCAACTACCCGATAAAATCCATAGATAGTTTCAAATATTTCCGTTCTCAAGTTAAATCCCTACTATTATCTCAAACAATATACAATTTGAAAAAATATTTATCGTATGTCTATAAAAAATTTAAAGTGACAATACAAGACCAGACTGATGAGAATTTTACTTAATTATACACAATCAAATAAAAAATAATAATATTATTGTAGGAGTTCCTACAGTTATAAGTTAAGTTATTAGTTAAATAGTTAGAGGGAAGGATAAAGTACGAATCAAACCCCCGAGTGCTAGTTTGACACTGATTTAATGTTCGTAAGTAATTGCACAATAATACTTAGGTAAACAAATCGGTGCAAAAACATGTGTTTGTGTTGGTGAATCTGCTTAGCTAGACATGACCTAATTCATTGACTCTACCTATCGTGCGGTACTCCGTACATTCTGCCGGCCCAGAAGGTAACAGTCAAATCACTAAAGTTAACTTAATGCTATGGTTCAAATGTGTTTAAACCTAAGTTAGTAAGTAAAGCAAAAGAACATGTAAGCTAGTAAAGTTATGTAGGTAAACAATGTAAATAGATAAAAATTATGTAAATGTAAAAGTAGGTAATAAGTAAATTAAATAGTAGGTAGGTAGGAACATAATGAATTCTTAAATATTTCATCACTACACTACACTGTTAAATTGTCACTGGAATGTCCAATCTTAACGATGGAAGTCGTGGTCGTGGTCGGAGTCAAGTCGTCGAGCTCGAGGTCCGTGACCACCACGCTCCGCCGCCGCCGCGCGGCCGCGCTGCCGCTCCGCCGACGCCGCTGTCGTCCTTGCTGCTGCAGCGCGAGTGATAGAAGCATTTGTATCAGGCGCTCGGATCATGTACTTGTTGTCGTCCTGGCCTGTGTTATGGCTAAGGTAGTTATGCCCGTTTCGAATCAGTTTCGCTATGCTCGTACTGGTGCACTATATGGATAGGTACTGTACGCTTTCCGCGGCACGTTAGTGTTGTGTAACTCGATCCTTTACTCGTGCCTTGGCGCATTCTTTGTGTGACACATTGTTTTGTTTTGGAGTTAAAATACGATTAGGTATTTATTTTTTATGACTTTATAGGTTTATCTATATGGCAGAGTTGTTTGTTTGTCTGTTTGTTTTGTCGTTATTTTGAAATCTTTTTTTGGGTCAGTAGGGTTAAAAGAAGCATTATTAAAAATAGGCTTCTGGAAGGTCTCCGTGTTGTGCGCACTGGTCGCCCGCTTGTCGACGAGCCGGCCAGTGATGTTGTGATGTCATCCTTTGTAGATTGTGCGTCATTGATCTGTTGCTGAAGACCTTCGTTCTTCACAGGTAAGGGTGACAGTTTCTGTATTGACCTCTTCATGTTGATGTAAGGAATGAGAACTGATAACAGGTTCATTTTGTTTAGTTTATCGAGTTTCTTAACTTGTAAATCTTGTTTGTCTTGAAACTTAATAGATTGCGCAGTCTTCATCGTTAGTTTAAGAATGTAATGCATCTTTGTAGCGAATAAGTTTATATGTTGAGGCGTTTGTAGATTTCGCAACCGCTTTGTGAAACGCCATAGCCAGCAGATTTTTGTCATGTGCCGTGTAGAGCTACAATTGTTTACTAACAAATCATTTTTATACGTTAGGGCTAAGGCTGTGTTCACACTGTGTTTCTTGACCTTTATGACCAGTGGTTGGTATGTGTTATTTTGAGTGTTTTTGTTATAACGTGTAGTCAACCACTGCGGTCCCTGCGGTCCTTGCCACCACAAAGGATGTTCTGACCAACGTAGCGATGCCAGTTTTCTTGTATCGCAGTCTGCTGCGTTGTCTTCAGAGCGAACGTGGTGCCATGATGATGATGGTATGATGTTGATTAAAGAATGAAACCTGTTAGCTACAAATCGTATCCGTCTGTTGGTGTCTGTATGTAGCCAATTAAAAAACACCATTGAGTCGTTCCATGCATAAATCTGTAAAGCATGCTTCCTCGAAAATGCCTCCTTGACTTCCTTCATGAGGCATAATACATGAATTACCACAGAAAGTTCAGTCCGAGGTAAGTATTGGTAATTTTTCAAAGGCGCTAATTTTGTTTTAGCTGTCACTATCGTCGATGTGTACTCGCCTTTAGAGTTCGAAGTTACAAAGTAAATAGTACAAGCTTTTTCTGATGCGTCGCAAAAATCAATAACTGCATAATTTTTGTTTCCAAGATATCTAGGTCTTTGGAATATATCTAGAGTTTGAAAATCCCTTCTTAGTTGTAGCCACTCCTTGTTTATATTTTCTGTTAGATCCTTGCTATCCCAGTCAATCGTTTCTTGAAACCATGTTTGTGGGAATAAAAACTTTGTTTCGACACTAAACGGAGATTGTTTTGTATTAGTTATGACGTCATCAGTGGCGTCGTTTTGTAATTGGTGATATACTTTTAGAGTATATGAATGGGGTTTCCAACGTAATCCCAAGGTTATCTTACTCTCTGCGTTTTTAAAGTTAAGTTGGTCAGTTGTGAGGTCTAGTGTGAGTTCCTTAGTGTTACTGGACCACTTGCAATCTTTCCCCCTGGTTTCCTTCGAAATGGATGTTATCTCCTGTTGTGGCTGTTTAGTTTTAGATATGTTGTTGCTAAATGAAGACACCAATGTGGCAGCATCTTTGGGGAGCATGTGCGCGTTATCCATTTGTCTTTGAAATTCATAGTCCTCTAGTTCCCATTGCTGTGATAGTTCAGCCATGTTCTTCACCACAACATGACAATTGAATGTCTTGACGCTTCCTGACAGTCTATTTTATTGATAGCCTGTATAGGTACAGCTTTATAAACTTTTGAAAAGTTTATTTCGTTTCACTCTAGGTTATCAACATTGAATAGAATTTATTTATGGTTTTTACAAGAATGGCATTACTTTTTTCTACTTATAATATTTAGGAATTGTGTACTTGTGTGTTAAACTCATCTGACGACTCCATTGATTGTGGTGCGCACTAGCTTTTATAAGGACAATTGTCGCTCTTTACTTTGGACAATAAATGATATTCTATTCTATTCATCTTGATCTGTTCAGCAGTTTTGTAGATTCTAGGTAACAAAAATTCCAACTTCACAAACTTTCAGCTTTATAAAATAAGTAGGATAAATAAATAATAAATAAATAAATAATGCTGGACAATTCACACAGCATTATCTAGCCCAAAGCTAAGCAGAGCTTGAGTTATGGGTACTAGATAACTGATATACATATACAATACACTACATAGATAGATATTTTTTATTATGCATAAAAAAACATCCAGAACCATAGGATAGGAAGCAGGATTAGTAGGATAGGATGAGATGTGAGTGTTTGCATGTGTAAATGCGAGACCCACACCTGGTAGTAGTATGAAGCGACAATGCCCATCTGGGCACAGAAGTGGACATTTGCAGTTCCAACTGTGTCTGTCCTGTCCTGTCTGTGTACTATTCAGTGGGAGGAAAAGGTGACGGAAGAATAGGGTCGGCGAGTGTGTGGATCGGTGGGCACGCCGGCCATGTATAGGAGGAAGAGGGGACGCCAGTCGGGCCGCGGAGGTTTTAAATGTTCCCGTGGTTCAGCGAAAATGGCGAGAGAGGGACACCGGAGAGGTTTTAGTGGGTATTACGTCCTTCTCAGGGCGTCGAGTCCCACATTCTGGTCCCCCCCAGACCAGTTTATTCGCAAATGAATTTCCTCGCCGAGTAAAAAAAAACAGAAGGATAGGATGAGAGCTACGAGTGGATAACACAATCAGCCTTTGTCATTATGTAGGACCAATTTTGTAATTAGGCCAATTTTCTCATTCACAATGTAAATAAGCAGAGTTTGCAGCAAATTAAAGGCACTAAACAAAACCGGATGCCCGATTAGTATCGATCCTACGAGTACGTTCAATTAGTGTTTGACCTATTTCTGCTAAAACATTATAATTAATACGCGTTAATTTGCTTTGCTAATATTGGCTAAGCATGTTTGGCTTGTCGTAGATATGCCTACTGCGAATGGGAGTAGGTATAATTTATGACAGATACAGGGTGTTGCTTTACGTACGCATGTTGAGTAAACCAACACCATGTATTTGGGTAATTATTCATGTGAAATACGCCCGAGGCAGTATATACCATAATAATATCTGAGAAATAACTCAAACCTGAAATTTCCAATGTTCCTTTGTCTTTATTTTCATTATTGGTTTTGACATTTATTTTTAAACTTTGATTTTTAAATAAAGCATTACGACTATTTTAAAATCATTTGTAACAGGATGTTTAGTTGATTTGAATTTTCAACTGTGCCCAAATATTGGAAACTCAAATCATTTGCTCAAAACTCAAATCATTGTAAAAATCCGGTTAGAACCAAACCAAAGAATCAATCAAGAATCTGGCCATATCTCGCGCGGAACCGACAACCGCTGGGGTAAATGTGTTCTTGAGTGGAAACCGTGACTCGCCAAACGTAGTATAGGACACCCTCCGGCCAGGTGGACGTGGAGATGACACGTGGACACTCACGGTAGGGTCCACTAGTTCAAAGTTGTTCAGCGAGCTATGGAAAGAACTATGCTCGGGGTTTCTCTGAAGGATACTATTCGTAAAAAATACATCCGACAGAGAAGCAAAGTTATCGACATAGCTCAAAGAATTAGCAAGCTGAAATGGCAGCGGGCAGGCCATATCTCGCGAAGAACCGACAACCGCTGGGGGAAACGTGTTCTTGAGTGGAGACCGCGACTCGAAACGTAGTGTAGGACGCCCTCCGGCCAAGTGGGATGACGATCTGCGAAAGACTGCAGGCAGATGCTGGATGCGACAAGCTGAAGACAGGGCGCTATGCTCATTATAAATGACTTTATTTCTGACATTATTATTTATTGCTGGCCCTTTTACAGCCAACCATTTGTTATTTTATAATTATGTGTTTATATAAGAATCACTGTCTGTCTGTTTTTTAGGGTTCCTTACCTCAAAAGGAAAAAAGGAACCTTTATAATATCACCAGATAGACGGACAGTCTATCTGTCTGTCTGTCCGTCTACCAACCTCCTTTTCTCAGGAACGCGTGGACGTATCGAGGTGAAATTAACGTCAAATACTCAAGTCCGTAACTACTTGGAGCCGCGATATAAATGAAACTTATAAGTCTACGCACTCAAAAGTTACAGCCGTTTATGTCCGAATATCTTGAATTGGCGAAAACCATAAATTAGTTATTAATTCACCGAAAAGCGTAAATTTGTAGATTATTCACCAAAAAAAAATACGTTTGATTCTTGCTATAGACCAGAACCTATAGGGCACTTCCCGTTGACCTAGAATCATAAAATATTGGCAAAAAGCAAGGTCTTTAAGCACAAATAAAGGGGAAAATCCAGAAACCGTAAAATTTTAGTTTGTCACAAAAAGAAATATTTTTCATCCTCGCCTTGGACCAAAACCTACAGGGTATCTTCTCGTTGACCTAGAATCATGATAATTTGGCAAGACACAAGATCTTACGGAACCCTTTGTGCGCGAGTCAGACTCGCACTAGACGTTTTATTTATTTATTTTTCTTCGCTCTTCTTCTGCGTACAATCCCTTAAGGTCCTTCTCCTTCAAAAATCTTGTATGTGTCATAAATATCATAATTGAATATTATGTTTAACTAGCTGCGCCCCGCGGCCTCACCCCCGTGGAAATATAAGTTTCCAACTTTTCTAATTTTTTCTTTCATAAGAACTTTTTCCTGACAATAACAAAGACAACAAAGAAAGAATTAGCGAAATCGGTTTAGCCGTTCACGCGTGATGCCGTGACCAAGGAAAACAGGTTTCATTTTTATATAAATAGATATGTAAAAATTGTAAATTGGATTTCAACGACATCAATTGTATATAAATATGTACCTGCGGTGGAATAAATGAAATGAAGTGTAATTATCATGATCGCATTAAAAGTTGTAACGTTGTCCATTTTGTTCACAAGTCTTTCCGGCTCACTCGGGAGTGCCTCGACACAGACCTTTAATCTGATATTTTTATAGGCGTCACAAAGTTCAGAGTGGGTTCGATTTAACTTGTACAATCGCGGGGCTTTGACCTGTATGATTGGGTCCCAGGTCCCCGTGACCTTACGCTGAACTTTGGTGTAAAGATAGCAACACATCCAGAGGATTTGGTCTGACATTTCATAATTGAGCTTGAAATTCAGTGAGTTGTATAAAAGAGGTTTTAAGATGAGTCATATGAGTCAGAGCTAGTGAATAAGGTTTCAAATATTATTGGATTTAATTTAATTTATTTATATCACGACCTCTGCGGGTGTAGTAGGTGAAATCTCACCTGAGACGTAGAAGGTTGCGAGTATAAGTGAAGTATTAATTATTTATGGTCCTAATTTCTAATTAATTTGAAATAAGTGGTTGGCTACTTGTTTCTACAGTCACGAACAGAAATGGTACCACGAGTTTCATAAAAAATTATAACTAATGAAGGTATAAAATGTATCAAATTGAATCATTCGATTCAGGATTAATTTTATTAACAAAGAAAATCACTGTCAAATAATAGAAACAACTTAGAACTAGTATTTTCAATTGAAACAATTGAGCTAACTGCAGACTTTTCATACAATCTACAGGTAGCACAACTGATCCATATCAATACCAGTCGGAAGCGTCCCCAAGACGTTGCTGGCTGCATTGCCGCGCTGTATGAATAAATATTGTATTCAAAATTAATGGTAACATTCTTCGAAAGATAATTGGATGATTAGCAGCTTCGTTGGTTAGCATTGACGATATTGTATGAAAACTTGAGCCAAAAATGTCATTTAATACCTATGCAGATAATATTATAAATATATTTATTCTTGTTTAATAATATATTTATTAATATTTATAAATTAAATTACTATTTATAACACTGGTACTTTATTGGATCCCGTAACTTTCCGTATCGTCACATGTCTCCGGTTGGGTGCAAGGTGTTGCGCGCCTCATCAATGCCAGTGCGGTACTGCTGTCGAACAGCTTGGTCATCACGGATTATCGTGCACTAGGGCCGCTGGTCGGATATCTCGCCACGCTAGCCTTAACGACATCATCCGGCGGGCCTTTGTCACCGTTAACGTACCAGCTATTCTCGAACCGAATGGTCTGTTGCGTGACGATGGTAAGAGGCCCGACGGTATGACACTAGTCCCATGGGAGTTGGGGAGGCCCATTGTGTGGGACGCTACATGCGTCGACACACTTGCGCCTTCCCATCTTCCGAGGACATCCGTGAGGGCGGGTGCGGCGGCAGATTTGGCCGAAGATCTCAAGAGGCGCAAATATGCAGGTCTCGACAGAGCCTACACATTTGCTCCCCTTGGAGTCGAGACCCTAGGTCCGTGGGGTACCGAGGCTCTTCGGGTTTTCAAAAAACTATCTGAGCGTCTGGTCGAAGCGACGCGTGACCCGAGAGCTGGTGAATATCTGGCACAGCGTATCAGCATTGCCATACAGCGTGGCAATGCAGCCAGCGTCTTGGGGACGCTTCCGACTGGTGTTGATATGGATCAGTTGAGCTATCTGTAGACTGTTTGCAACAGTCGGCAGTTAGCTCAATTGTTTCAATTGTAAATACTAGTACTATTTATAATATTTATAATATTTATAATATTTATTTATTAATATATTTATATTTTGTTTTATAATATATTTATTTTTGTTTAATTATTCTTTAAATTATTGGAAATGATAATCATATAATATAAAAGCAATTTATATAGAAGCCTAATTTTAAGATATTTTGCATGCCAATGTGTTTTGGTGAAGTATGTGACACTATTCTAATGTTTAAGACCTTGTATTATGACCATTTTTCGTGCAATAAATGAAATAAAATGTTTTGAAATGTTTTATAATATAAAAAAAACTTTCTGTGTAATGTATATCAGTCATCTAGAACCCATAACATAAGCTCTGCTTAGCTTGGGGCTAGACGATGCTGTGTGTATTGACCAGCATTATTTATTTCAGTGGACGCATTATAAAAAGTATACAAAAAAAACTTAATTTAATCGTATTCTCATTGTCTGCCACTGTACTCTATACATAATTGCAGCCATAAAAATTCCCAAACTTGATTGTAACTAATTGTACCAGCAACTTTAATTGGGCACAAGCGGCCTGTTCAATAAATCTTACTAATAGTTTGAAATGTTTATGCGTTTGAATGGGAACCTGCAGCTCTAATAAGGCAAGGGATCAATGCTCGTAATATATGCGTTCCAGAGGATTTTAATTAAATTAATATTAAAACTAAGGGTAGGTACTGAAGTTTGGAAGTGATAGGGGATGGTGCTGGTAGGGTGACATAGATTTAAGTCAGATGAAGTACCTATTTATCACCATTATGTTGTCTTGAGTTCGTGTTAATTTTTATTTTTACACGACTTCAAAAAAGGTGGAGAATCTATGTTCGGAGGTATGTATGTTTTTTATATGTATGTTCGTTGATTTCTCCGTCAATAATTAACTGATTTTGAAAATTATTTCGCTATTGTTTAGAGAATTATGCCAACGTAGTCTCATAAACATTTTATTCCAGAAGAATTAGTACCCTACCCGACCGCACTGCCAATATTATTATCATTATTCATTTATAGACGAGCAGCTGAGAGCTGATAGTTTGTCTCTTAAAGTGGTCAGATTGTGCGTTCAGTGGTCCAGTGGTCGAGTCTGTTTTTGAAGCTGTTTACAGAGGGAGCTGTTAACAACTTCTTCAGGAAGCCGGTTACGGCCGGCCATTACGATGGTTTATTCCATAATATTTACACAGTTTATGACGTTTTGCGGTACTAATAGGTACGAATTCCTCGGGAATACGTTTTTTGTAAGATAAAGATACATTTATTTGGCAAAAAAAAACAGGTATTTACAGGCAAAAGATACCTACAGTGTACAAGATACCTACAGTGTGCTGCCCCTGTTGGCCAAAAAGGGTCAAACTCAGCACTGTGCTGAGCCGCGCGTGCGCGCGGATCAACGCTGATTTTCAGTTTGAACCTGTAAGTGCCATCACAACACGGAGAAGAGAAGATCACCTCAGGATTATTTTCTATACTAATGTGAAACGAAAGAATTTTCAAAATAGGTTCATAATTGACGAAGAAATCGACGAACCTAATTTATATACATTCGACAACAACAAATACACAATTGTGATAAAAAGCTACCTCATAACAGAGTTAAAATCTATGTCACCCTGTCAGCAGGCTCGCCTATCACTTCCAAACTAGAAGCCCTACCCTTAGTTTTAATATTAATTTAATTAAAATCCTCTGGAACACAGAAATTACGAGCATTGATCCCTTATTCCATGAATCAGTTTCCATGGAATAGAAATATCTTTTAAACGTTTCTATAAAACAACGCGTGTCAAGCCGTGGAGAAATTAGTGATCTATCATTATAGATCACTGTTTGAAAAAGTATCTATCATTATTCATAATGATAGATACTTTTATGGCGATTGCTATAGATTATAGCTGTCGGAGGTTCAATATCGAAGCCCATAGCAATAGTCATAGAGGTAAGGTAACAATAGTCATAGAGGTAGCTTCAAGCTCACGACCGTAGCAACAGTTTACCGGAACACTGAGTTGACGATACCGAATTACCGATCTCGGATGCGTATTCACAAGCAGGTGTTTGGTGTGCAACTTTGAAGTTCAAAAGAAAAAAATCATACAAAAACATTTCAATTTCAAGAAAACACAAGTGTTTTATTGAAATCAAAATGTTTTTAAGAAGTCCGAACTATCCGATCTTATAAGCCGGTTATGATTAAAGTATTTTTATGGAAATTGTAATGCTGTAACTGAGGCTAACCTAAAAAAGTAAAAAAAAACTGAATTCAAATCCTACCTCGTAAACTAATAAACTTCAGCGGGGCAAAACAGCCAGCGTCTTGGGGACGCTTCCGACTGGTATTGGTATGGATCAGTTGAGCTACCTGTAGATTTTTTGAAACAGTCTGCAGTTTCAATTGTAATACTAGTTCTAATTTATATCTATTATTTGATTTTAATTTTCTTTATTAAATAAATAAAGTTCTTCCTGTCCTGGAAAGCTTTCGCGGAGACCCTTCTAAACTACTGTCTCAGTGCAGCAGGTTAAGTGAGTGCCGTTATTGCCTTATTTTGACGACCTCTGTGCCTCTGACCGCAGCGGGCGAAGGTCCGCCTGCGACGCAGGAGGTTGCGGGATCGATTCCCGCCTCGGGACAAATGTTTGTACGATCTGCAGATATTTGTTCAGGGGGTCTGGATGTTTTTCTATGTATAATTAAAAAGTATCTATCAATGTAGTCTATTGTATTATGTATATCAGTTATCTAGTACCCATAACACAAGCTCTGCTTAGCTTGGGGCTAGATAATGCTGTGTGAATTGTCCAGCATTATTTTTTTATATTTTTTTTGGTATACCAGGTGAGCGACGGGCGTATACTAAACACAGGTTTGTAAACTCGCAACCCGTATCACAGGAACGCAGGAATCTTGCTTTACGGTTGGAACTGCAATAAAATACCTGAGTTTAAACGTACCTAGGTTTTATTGGATGCATTTACTACGTGCCCCATCGGGTGGCACGGGTTGACTGACAAAGCAATTTGATGCGACCGGGCTAGCTAGGTAGCTTATGTAGCTGGGCAACGGGCACGTAACTTATAGATATCAACTTACTATTTATTGTTTCACGCTGTTCGTGTAATAAGACAGGATTTTTAGGGTTCCGTAACTTAAAAGAATAGAATAAAATAGAATAAAATTATTTATTCAGGTAAAAAACAACATTACATTTCGGTTAGAAGTGCCTTAAAGCCTATGTTAGGTTTAACTAGACACAGAGTTCTCACCTGGTTGAATATGAGGTATTAATAGGTATATTATTCGAAATACTTTGGTTATGTACAATCTTTCAAGCTAAGTACCTATTTTTAGAGCGATTACAATAAGAAACTAAGACAATCCGATAAATATCGGGTGCCTGTTGTGGAATATAACTTTTAATAAAGCTTACCTTACAATGCTTGATACTAGATATAGGTATTCATACATCAATATAAAAGACAACCGTAGATATGCATGATTGATTACGCACACAACAAACAAGCATTTCGCTGCGGTCCGAATGTTTCTATAAATAAATTGCCTTCATTCATCGCGAAGTTAGCTGCTTATCGCAACGCAACATACCTAGACGCAAGGCGTCGGTCGGTAAAGTTGAAGGAAAAAGGAAAGGATCACTTTGTTGTCCCTCTGTCTGTCAACCCCCTTTTTTCAGGAAAGCGTGGAGGTTTCGAGTTGAAATTAACATCAAATACTCAAGTCTGTAAGCCTCAATATAAATAAAACTTCTAGGTCAACCAAATCCAAAGTTACAGCCGTTTATGTCCGAATATTTTGAAATTTCCAAGGTGTACAAAATCTATAGGGTACTTCCCATAGACCTACTATCATGAAATTTGGCAAAAGCAAGGTCTGTAAGCACAAGTAAAGGGAAAAATCCATAACCGTAAACTTGTAGTTTATTCACAAATATATTTTTTTATTTTCTCCCTGGAATCAAAATATACTGGGTACTTCCCGTTGACCTACAATCATGATATTTGGCAAGAAACAAGGTCTTACTATACGGAACCCTTAGTGCGCGAGTCCGACTCGCACTTGACGTTTTAATTCCACTTTGTATACCTACAATTATGTAATAAAAACAAACTATTCGCACTAAATTAATAAAATCATAGAACACTTTGGATGGTTGTTTGTTACGTTAACTGAATTCGTTGAAAAATTAGGTAGCCTTACCGCTGAGAGCGATATTTCACAAGCTACTTTAGAAAGTAGAAAATTTAAAAATATGGAAATGGTAAAAAATACTTGCAATGAATACCAGTAGGTATTAAAATGGGGTCAAGTCATTGAAACCTGCCAAAAATTCGCATCTGCCAGGCCGCCTAGAAGAGCCAGCCGTATGGATGACAATCGAATTATTTGAATTACACATGAATGGCCACGCATATTTTACCCTCCATTATTCGTATTCGGAGGCATTATCGTGTCAGACTCGATAAGCTGGCTGGATAAAGCCACGTTTAATACACGTGATGTTGGCTTAGTGAATAAAGAAAAGATAAGTCTTGGATTGGAGTCCCGCAATTATTATTAGTTATAGCTTGTGGTGCCAAAAATTTGGTGCGAAACAGCGCTAGATATAATGATAATAAATAATAATAATATAAATAATAATGCTGGACAATTCACACACAGCATTATCTAGCCCCAAAGTAAGCAGAGCTTGTGTTATGGGTACTAGATAACTGATATACTTAATACAATACACTACATAGATAGATATTTTATTATACATAGAGAACATCCAGAACGCCCTGGACAAATGTCTGTATGTAATGTCGAACCCGCAACCTCCTGCGTCGCAGGCAGACCTTCGCCCGCTGCGCCACAGAGGTCGTCAAAATATATAATAAATAACTGACATCATACCAAAAGGACCAAAGCAATCAAAATAAATTATAAGAAACTAGCTTCTGCCCGCGGCTCTTCGCACGCATATTTTCGGTATAATAGTAGCCTATTATCTTTGTTAAGCATGTTCTAAATATACGCTAAATTTCATCATGACCTGTTTAGTAGCTGTTTTGGAGATCTTAGGTAACAAAAATGTACATTTCACAAACTTTCAGCTCTAAAATATTAGTAAGATAAATAATTCAGCTGTATTTTTTGCGGCACAGCAACGTGTTAGCTGTGTGGTTAGAATTTACACTACCTCAACTCTTCCCGCGAGTATCATAAGAGGCGACTTAGTGATATCCACCGGGGGCGGGCAGCAGCGCCTCCTGCAGAACAAAAAACGCATCAGCATTGCCATACAGCGTGGCAATGCAACCAGCGTCTTGGGGACGCTTCCGACTGGTATTGATATGGATCAGTTGAGCTACCTGTAGACTGTTTGCAACAGTCTGCAGTTAGCTCAATAGTTTCAAATGTAAATACTAGTATAATTTTCTTTGTGAATAAAGGCTATGGCCATCAAAAAAAGGTTTTATAAAAATACATATCCAGCGGTGAGCGAGTCGAACTAGCCCTTTTATTTTTCTTTTAAACTGTACTAGACAAATAAAACAATTTTTTTCCTAATCGGTCAACGTGTTTCTAAGCTGTAGCGATAAATTTTTACATAGACAGATCGACTGCCAAGTTCCATAATTCAAAAACACCGATTTCCTAAAATTAGAAAACGAACTCTTGTGATTTACATTTAACGATAGCTCGGTCCTCAGTTATCTTATTTTAAATCACTAAAGTTACAACCAGAAGTTAGTGCAAAAGCTGATTCGTAGCATATTGGCAGCATGAGCCGCTTGGCGACTCAGCCAGCTTCAAACTAGACGGCTTCCTCCACAGCTGGGCCGATTATGAACCAACTGAGACGGATGCCAAATTGCACTTTGTAGTTCTAGCAAACTGTTTCATTTAGCGTTCGTTCCGGTATAGTTGAAATCACAGTTAGATACATCTATGTATAATATGCATACAGTCGTATAAAAAGGCGTTTTAAAAGGGAATCGTACGGGGGCCAAGGGACGGGTCGGGGAGGAATAAAAAAACTCTTTATTTCCATTCATTTCATTTAATTGGCCGAAGATCTCAAGAGGCGCAAATATGCAGGTCTTGACAGAGCCTACACATTTGCTCCCCTTGGACTGTGCCTTGGAGTCGAGACCCTAGGTTCATGGGGTACCGAGGCTCTTCGGGTTTTTAAAAAATTATCTGAGTGTCTGGTCGAAGCGACGCGTGACCCGAGAGCTGGTGATTATCTGGCACAGCGCATCAGCATTGCCATACAGCGTGGCAATGCAGCCAGCGTCTTGGGACGCTTCCGACTGGTATTGATATGGATCAGTTGAGCTACCTGTAGACTGTTTGCAACAGTCTGCTCAATTGTTTCAATTGTAAATACTAGTATAATTTTCTTTGTGAATAAAGGCTTTTATTTCCTTAGACACAATAAATGTACACTTGGGAAAGGACGCTCCGGAGCTACTAAGTCGGTGATGTATGTATGCAACTCGGGAGCGTCCCTCCCCCGTCCCGTCGCTTGCCACCCGCATGATTGCCTTGTCGAAACCACGTCACAATGCCTTCGTCGAACGACGACTGTATGCATATGTGTAAGCTGTGGTTACATGTTAAGCTGGAAACTGGCGGGCGTTAGCGGGCGTAATGTAACTTGTTACACAGCGAGCGTTCGTGCACTGAAAACCAGCGTTGTTTCCACTGTTTATTCGCGCACTAGGGAAAGACCTACTTCGTTCATCAGGCTGTACACGTAGTGATTTTTTTTTTTAGTTTTAAAGCACTTGTTTTACGATGTTTGTTTGTTTTATGCAGCCTTTATTGTAAACTGCTAACAAAGGGTTAGGGTAAAAATGTTACCATGTAAAATTGTTACCAGGTAAAATTGTCTTCGTAAAAATCTAGTGTAACTTTGTCATCGCTCAAATTAGAATCTGCACAACTCCAACTCTTCCCGCGGGTGTC
This sequence comes from Eupithecia subfuscata, assembly GCA_963564075.1. Classification (NCBI taxonomy): domain Eukaryota; kingdom Metazoa; phylum Arthropoda; class Insecta; order Lepidoptera; family Geometridae; genus Eupithecia; species Eupithecia subfuscata. The sequence goes on from OY751106.1 coordinate 5,044,625, forward strand.
GTAAGAGGCGACTAAGGGATATCCACCGGGGGCAGGCAGCAGCGCCCCCTGCAGAACAATTCTACCACCGAACTGCGATCACTCCAACCCGCATGCCCAGCGTGGGGATTATAGGCATAACCTCCATGATATAAAAGCCAACGAGGCGCTTATCAGGAGGAGGCTTGCGTCCAGCAGTGGACCAATACAGGCTGTTGAGGTTGAGGTTGATGGCAATGCTGATGCGCTGCGTCAGATACTCCATGCGATATGTTAATTTTTTCTCTCAACTTCTTGCTAGTCAGTATGTTAACGTACTCGCCTATTCAATCAGCTAGATTATTTATAACGAAGTAGGCCACGTTATTATTTGAGTGGCCTACCCGCCTTGTACCTACTGGTTTGTTCTCGTTTGACATTCCTTTCAGCCCCGGGTATTTCATTACAAATACCAAGTCCCTTCCATACTCCTTCGACGAGTTAAAGTCTAACTGGATGAGACAAATAATAGGTATGACTTTCATCGCTTCCCGTTTTTAATCGACTTATAATAGAATATAATAGAATAGCATTTATTTCGACACACAACTAAAACATACAAAACCAAACAAAGAATAAGGGGCTAAATTAAACAAGACCCGTCAAATGCGAGTGTAACTCGCGCGCCGAGGGTTTCAAACGTTTGTGAACAAGTAGGTATGTACTAAAGGTACCGGTTAGAGACTTCGAAATTTAATGAATACCTAAAACTAGTAGGTACTAACCTACATTTCAGATGGATCTCTCTGCATGCTTCGGTGATAGGGATAGCGATAAACTTTTCGACTTTTTTCAAAATATTTCAAAAAGTATAAAACCTAATATGATACCCCATTCTTTATATTTTTCCTGTAAAATATAGATCTATATCTAAAAACGCTCCATATATTTTGAATGGATGGCTCTGCAAACTTTGGAGATAAGGGGGGGGGGGGGGGGTTAAAATTTCGACTATTTTAAAAATATTTAAAAAAATATGACACCTATAGAAATATTAAAAACTGTTTTGAATTGTACAAACTGATACCTTTCATTGATACCCTTTTCACTTTTTGCATCTTTCTTAACGACATCTAGCGGTCACTCATTGAAGCGCTTAGTTAGGGTTTTTACTAACTTCGGTTTTATCGGTGATAGCGCCTCTATTGACACGTTAGCCTTGTAGTTAAGAAAGATGCAAAAAGTGACCATTCCTAGATCGCGCAAACGCTGGATTCAGTTACAGTTGCACATATAGGAGTTCCCGACAACAACTGTCGGTCGAAAGACCACCGGGCTCAGTGGACCAGATGGGTCGGGCCCGGTTCAGAGGGAGATCTCCTCTAGATCAACTGGAGCTTGCAGTTCTTCGACTCGGGAGAGTGTGTCAGCAACGACGTTATCTTTCCCGGCGATATGCTGTATATTTGTCGAGAACTGTGAAATAAAATCTAGATGTCTATACTTAATCCACATTTGATACCCCTATCAGTGGGGTAGCCCCCTTTTTGAAAATTCCCCCCCCCCCCCTTTTTGACCATTTTTCAAAAAGTGTTCCTTATACATACTTCTCTATATTTTTCCTGTAAAGTATAGATCTAGATTTATATCTACAAACGCTCCAAACATTTTGAATGGATCGCTCTGCAAACTTCGGAGAGAAGGGGGGGGGGGGGTAAAATTTCGACTATTTTCAAAATATTTCAAAAAGTATGAAACTTACAGAAATTTCAAAAACTGTTTTGAAATGTACAACTGATACCTTTCATTTGATACCCCAATTGACTTGACTTGTAGGTCTCTTTTAAAATTTTGACATCTCAATTTGTATCGAAAATGTTCATTTTTCTTTTTTTAATTTTTTTTTTCTGAAAATCTGTACAGGCGCAGGAAATGTATTGTTGTTTTAAATTTCAAGTTGATAGCTGCGGTAGTTGCCGAGTTATTAAGGAGACAAAAAAGGACAGACAAAGCGAGACCAAAAGGGTTTCGAAACCGATCTTCGAAACCCTAAAAACGAATGTTGACCGTCAAATCGAGCTTTGCCCCCATGACTCAAAAAACGAGGTTCTATGTTCGGCTGTAAGTATGTGTTTTTTTTATGTATTTTCGTCACATTATTCTCAAATTTATCAAAGGATTTTCCTCCATTTTAATAATATTACAGATTCCTAAAACTAAAATCCGACCACGACGAAACTTGCTAAGTAACTCATTTAATCGGGTGACTGAAAATCGACGAGAGACGAATTTTCAGGCAAACGTGTCAACTATATCGCACTAACTATTTAGCAACATGGTGAGTTAAAATCGTCGACGGTTCCCACATCGTTCAGCGTCAGCAAGAATTCTAAAGCTGTGAACCAATTAAGGTCTTCACCTACACTACCTTCTTCTTTCAAGGTAACTTAATGTTCAAATCAATTTCGACGCCACAAATGTTGTCTCTCCCTTTTTTGAGAGATATCTTTTTATTTTTTTCCAGGCCGCTTGTTCGTACCTCCCTTGGGAAGTTCACAACTGCGAATTTGAATTTTGAACTAAGGTTTTCATTCAAAAATGTTTTTGTACCTAATATAAATTAAATAAATAAATAAATAATGCTTGACAGGATTTTGCATGTTTTTTCTATGTGATGTATTTTTTGTCCATTTAACTCAAAACAACAAGACAGCTTGGCCTACAGACTTTTAAAATGGCGTAAGCACTGAGGGTAGAAGTTGGCTTAAAGCAAAATTCGCTTCCCTAGATTCAGGTACATAGGTTGAGGTTTACACGCGGGAATCACCAAGTTTCCCGTTGAAATTGTATTGTAGTTTTCAAGACGGTTTACTTTACTGATTGGTTTGGTCATTGGTCATTTACAAATAGAATAATTATAGGAGTTGTCCTTTGTACCTACCTAAGCACAAACTGGTGTACCTAAAGTAACCAGTAATTTGAACTAATGCAAATTTGATTTTGATACCAACAACAACCCTTTATTTCATTATCTCCGTAAGAATATGACTAATATTTTATCCTACTAATATCACACTAATATTATAAATGCGAAAGTTTGGATGGATGGATAGATGGATGTTTAGTTACCTCTTCACGCCAAAACTACTGAACGAATCGGGCTGAAATTTTGGAAACAGGTAATTCTAATCCTGGAATCAAACATAGCATACTTTTTATTCTATAAATCAGTTCCCCAGGGGATAAAAATGATCTTTCTACGTTTATAGAAACAACGCGTGCGAAGCCGCGGGCATAAACTAGTTAGATATAAATGTAAAAGTTTGTGAAATGTGAAATTTTTGTTACATATGATCTCCAAAACTACTGAACAGATCAAGATGAAAGGCACACACTTAGAACGTAGCCTAACTTTAACAATAGGCTACTTACTATAAAAAAAATACGCGTGTGAAGCCGCGGGCAGAAGCTAGCCGAATATAAAAATGTGAGGAGAGTTAGTTACACTTCTCGTTTCAAACTATTGGAACTCAGAAATCGTTCCATCAACTCTATATCCAAGACTTTTGATGGAAATACGAACTCTGCTTATGAAATAGCCCGTTGCCATTTCATTTGCTAAATAAACACGCATTTACTCTACATAAATTGAAGAATTTCCCTTAAATCTCTGAACATTGGGAATGTTTCTTGATAGGTACCTACTTAAGTAATGTAAAAGCTTTCCAGATTATGTAAGTACCTACGTGAACGTTTTGTTAGAGCTCCTTTGAAAGAACATAATAAGTGTCAAATTATGATGTAGGATCAACTCCCATGCGATGGAAATAAAGCTTGTCGCACACCTGGACAACACCGCTGCAGCTTAGCACAGCTCAAAAATGTGCATTCAGATATAGCATGCGCCCATTTTTAACTCGTAACATTTATGATTAGGTATACATTATAATTTATCTATATTAAATTAGATGCAATAATTTTGTATTGTATTGTATTGTAACGACAAAATAATTTAGTAACCTCAAAATTATTTCACAAAAATTTCTTGGGGACGCTTCCGACTGGTGTTGATATGGATCAGTTGAGCTATCTGTAGACTGTTTGCAACAGTCGGCAGTTAGCTCAATTGTTTCAATTGTAAATACTAGTATAATTTTCTTTGTGAATAAATGTTTATTTCACAAAAATTGTTACAACCAAGTAATACGAATCAATGGCAATTTGGACATAGTAACAGTATACTTTACCAAGGTGATGACCTTACGACGGCTCGAGCGAAAGTGAACCAGAGACAGCGAGTGCGCGGCTTTTATAGAAATGTTACCGCTATAAACTTAAAAATAATGTTTCCCGCTGATTATACCTATAAATCATAGATGAATTTTATATTAACGGCATCAGATGACAGACACCTCACGGACCACGTAGTTTGAATTTTGTGGAAAGCCTTTTTGTCACTGTAAAATGTATTGAAAGATAACGAGTTTAAGCCCAAATTTGAATGCGCGTTTTTTTACTGTGTGGTAGCGGTATTGGATTAATGAGCGTAGAGCTTTACCTTTAAACGTTTAGAATAGAAAACTAGTAAGACAACTTTCATATACCTACATAAGTACAGAAATAAATAAAATTAAATAATGCTGGACAATTCACACAGAAAATTTTGGTACTCACGTATTTTTAACCCTCGGCGAAAAGTAGGGGGTGTTATTATAAGTTTAACGTGTCTATCTGTGTATCTGTGTATCTGTCTGGTATCGTAGCTCCAAAACGGATGAACCGATTTTCGGTTAGTTTTTGTGTCATAGATAAATTTTATCCCGAGTGTTCTTAGCCATGTTTCATGAAAATCTGTTCAGCCAATAAACGTAGGCAAGTTTTTAAATTTTTTAATTTAGTCTTGTCAAAAACTACTGTCGCGAAAAAAGTGTATTGACGACCTCAGTGGTGCAGCGGGCGAAGGTCTGCCTGCGACGTAGGAGGTTGCGGGTTCGATTCCCCCCTCGGGACAAATGTTTGTACGATCTGCAGACATTTGTCCAGGGCGTTCTGGATGTTTTCTATGTATAATAAAAATATCTATCTATGTAGTGTATTGTATTAAGTATACATATAAGTTATCTAGTACCCATAACACAAGCTCTGCTTACCTTCGGGCTAGATAATGCTGTGTGAATTGTCTAGCATTATTTATTATTATTATTAATTTATTATTAGACAGTCATTTTAGATTTAGTAATATTATGTCTCCGTGTACTAAAAACGTAGATAAAAGTTAACCTCAATAGCGCATTTAATGCCATTTTAATTCACTCAAATCCTTATTTCTAGTATAAATCGTTCCTGGGTTTTATCGGCGTACATTCAAGTATTTGAGTTCCGACTCACTTTATTCAAGGGGCGATGGGTACCTCCTTGACCGATTCCCAGTCAATGCTAAAAGAGCAGTGAACATTTAATCTTTATTTTCTTAAATTCTTTATTGCACCCACAAGTTACTTCATACATTAAAGTTAACAAATACTGGACATGTACAAAGGCTAGCTAAACCCTAAAAGACTTTTCTTACAGCAAACCTATGGATATAAAAAAAATTATGAAACAAGTTTGAATAGATAATTTGTACATTCAAGACAGAAAAACATTATAGCTACAGATAATGATAATAAAGAAACCTACATACAAAACTAATAACTAATTTTCTGTACCACAATCTTTATTAACAAACAAAATTACAATCAGATTAGAAGTAGTATTTACAATTGAAACAATTGAGCTAACTGCAGATTGTTGCAAACAATCTACAGGTAAGGTTTTTGTTATTATAGTGCGGAAGCCTCGCACTCTTTCTAATTTCTAAGATGGTTAAAACATTCCCGTACTGAGGGAAGGACGCGGGTTCAAGTCCCGTCGAGGTCGAAAATTTTTGCGATATAATTTGATTTGTTAGAAATCTACAGGTAGTTCAACTGATCCATATCAATAACAGTCGGAAGGGTCCCCAAGACGCTGGCTGCATTGCCCCGCTGTATGGCAATGGCTGGGATGCGCCAGACACTCACCAGCTCTCGGGTAACGCGTCGATTCGACCAGTCGCTCAGATATTTTTTTTTAATCCTCTGTACCCCACGGACCTAGGGTCACGACTCCAAGGGAAGCAAATGTGTAGGCTCTGTCGAGACCTGCATATTTGCGCCTCTTGAGACCTTCGGCCAAATCTGCCGCCGCACCCGCCCTCACGGATGTCCTCGGAAGATGGGAAGGCGCAAGTGTGTCGACGCATGTAGCGTCCCACACAATACAATACAATACAATACAAATACACTTTATTGCACACCAGAAAAATACAAAAGTAAAAAAAAATTCAGGAAAAGAGAGTTATAGAGTTGTACAATGGGCGGCCTTATCGCTAAGAGCGAACTCTTCCAGACAACCTTGGGATGAACACGAAGCAGTTGTGCTAGTAAAAGCGGTGGCGTATTACTTATATATACAATACATACATATAATACATAATATAAAATATACTAATATTAATATACAATAATAATAATAATTCAAGGTTTTATAAAAATATTTGAAAAAAAAGATGCAAAATAAAAAACTAACAATTTAAAACTGAAGATGGGACAATGGGCCTCCCCAACTCCCATGGGAGTCACTAGTGTCATATCGTCAGGCCTCTGATCATCGTCACGCAACAGACCATTCGGTTCGAGAATAGCAGGTACAAACAACATCATTATCATCAGCCTTTATTATACCACCTGCTGGACATAGGCCTCCCATAATGAGCGCTATAGCCCCTGTCTTCAGTTTGCTGCATCCAGCATCTGCCTGCAGTCTTTCGCAGATCGTCATCCCACCTGGCCGGTAGATGTCCTACATTATATTTGCCGAGTCTCGGTCTCCTTCCTCTTTTGCGAGATATGGCCTGCCCACAGTTCAGCTTGCTAATTATACATCATACAAATCCCCCAAATGTGTTATTGCGGTTATGAAACGCTGCAGCGGTTCAAAACAACAAAACCAAAGATACGAAAGCGCAGCGGTCCCAGCGGATTCTCTGCAATTATTTGCAGAGATTACGCTGCGGCTCCGCAACATTAAACCTAGCTAAATATCTGATACCATACAATTATGTTGTGCTTAATTCTGCTCGTAGTTTTGCTTGTGTGCACTGAAGTAATACATTCATATTTACTAAATATTTGACACGCATTGAGTAGGTGAGCTCATAAATAAGCAGAACACTGAAAAACTTCGTATTTTATGTATTTTCTCAGCGTTCTGAATTAGCTTCCTCGAGATTCACTCAGCCCGCTTCGTTCACGTAGTACCTAGATTAAATCTAGTTTAGTTTAGTTTAAAGTACTTATGGTAAATTCCAATGTAATAAGTAGCAAGCAATTGTGAAAGACGAATCGAACGAGTTCCAAACTCGTTGCAAAGTCATTTCAACCTTGACACTTTTGACACTCGCAATTTTGTCATTTTACCTTTGATGAAGAAACTACAGACGGAGGTCTGTAGTTCCTTTCATCAAAGGTAAAATGCCAAAATGTGTCATTCTGAGACAATATTATTGTTATTAAATTAAAATGCATTTGTTTCAGATAACAACCAACAACAAAATGGATCCACAGACTCATAATTTAATACAATACAATACAATACAATACAATACAATATATTTATTAATAACACCAAGTTATAAGTCGAGTAGGTACTAAAAGTACAATAGTATAATCATTATTTCTATAAATAACGATACTTAAAAATCATAAACTTAAATTATGAACATGTAAATTATTATTGTTATAAATTTATAATTATTTATTATTTATTTTATTATACATTTCAAAAATATTATTAACAGATTGGCAGTTCGTAGAACTCGTTAATCGAGTAGAACGAGTATGTCATAAGCCATTTGCGTAGTCTCGACTTAAAGGCCGTCGTGGAGGTTGCATCCCCTCGGATTGTGTCCGGCAGCCTGTTATATACAGAAGGACCCATGACGTACACGGACCTCTCCGATTTGCACAGTTTATGTGTTGGCGCGACTAAAATATGGGCTAGGTTATTGCTGCGGAGAGCCCGGGTAGTGTTCACGCCTCTACGTTTAAATACATCGATGTTTTTGTGGGTGAACATCGCCACCTGGTAGATAAGTTCGCAGGCGAGCGTCATAATACCCAATTCATTAAAATATTCACGGCACGACACGTCGTCTGGCACACCGACGATGGCGCGCACTGCGCGCTTCTGCATGACGAAGACTCTGTCTACGTCGGCTGCGCGCGCCCAAAGCTCCACGCCGTACGTGATGGTGTTGTGCACCGTCGCGTGGTAGCACGCCAGCACTACGCTGCCGGTGGCGGTCGCGGCGAGGCGGCGCAGTGCGAAGCATGTGCGGCCTAGTCTGGAGCAGAGCTCCTCTATGTGATTTTCCCACGTGAGACCACTGTCGATCTGAAAACCTAGAAGCTTTGTGGATTCCACCATCTGTAGGGTGGTGTTTCCAGCAGTCACTGCAAACAGTGGTCTGGGTGTGCCGTTCAGACGGAAAGTCATGTAGCAGGTTTTATCCCTGTTCAGCGCTAGGCCATTCGATCGGAACCACCGCTCGAGGCTCTGCACTACGTTGTTCAGCCTTACCTCCAGTTCGGGCGTGTTCGGCGCGGCCACAATGACGGCTACGTCATCGGCGTACATATAAGCCTGCGCCCCGTTGACGGCTTTAGGGAGGTCGTTCAGCAAAAGGCTGAACAACGTATTCGAGAGGCATGAGCCCTGTGGCACCCCTATGGTGTTCGTCAACTCAACTGACTTCAATCGACCATGATCGCCTACTACGGTCTGCGTGCGGTTGGACATGAAGGAGGTTAGCACGGATAGAGTCGGGCCCCTTATTCCGTAGAAATTGAGTTTGTCGGAGATGAGGTGGTGGTCGGCGGTATCGAATGCGCGCGACAGGTCACAGCACAGCAGCGCCACGCATTGACCGTCTTCATAATAGTAGCAGAAAGATCTCCTTTAATAAATGTTAGTATTCTTAGTCTACCTACTACATTTAATTAAACTTAAATTCGATCAAATTAAATCATATAAAATTAAATTAAAACAAATTAATTAAATCAAATTAATGAGAACAGGGGGCACTCGAATTGCGTTACTTACCTGTTCAAATTTAGGATGAAGGTAAGTAAATAGAAATAGAAATAATTTATGGTGTTATGATGGTGTGGAGCTTTGACCCTTTAGCCCGCTGTAGTGAAGTGATTGATTCAGTGAAGATCGGCCACTGTATTCAACTTTACTTTCTTAAAATATGAAACGTTATCTTAAATTCCCTAAGCGGCCTCAACAAGTCATTTTTGACAAATTTGACAGTTTGCCGCTTTTGACGACTCAAATACGACATAAATATGTGTGACACCATCGATCAGGTATGCGGCCTCCCCCGTAGATACCTAGAACCTTACAAGAATGACACTCAAAAGTGTCCACGTTTTGTTTTGACGCAGACAGTTTGCGCAGAGCCTGTCAAGTTTTTTGCATGCGGAACAAGAGATTAGTGGAGTCGAATTTATTTTATTTTATTTTGTAAGTAGGTAGGAAGGTACCTAAAAATAATTTATACACTATTTATTTTTATAAGGATTATAAAATCAACAGAATTCAGGTAAAGATAACGAATCATTTATTGATAGTCAACAAACAAAAGGGTCATTTCGGACATACAATAATATAAATAAGTTAACAAAAGCTAGTGAAATAAACCTAAAATACAATTTCAGGCAGGTACTTTAAATTTAAAAGAACTATTGTCTGCCTGCGGCTTCGTAAGAGTTTTTATTATTATTACTAAATGTAAAGCTAAAATAGTTAAAAACAATTGCGTTAAATAAAATAGACATACTGTTTGAGGAACAGCTGTCTTACGTATTCTTCTTATGCCTGTTTTGGTGTTGTAGCCATCACATTCTTTAAAATGCTTGGAACAAATGAGGCTTTCACGGCCAGTTTTAAAATATGGTTCACATCGCTGTTGTGCTAAAATGGACCTCCAATTTTCCCAACGCACAGGATCTCGAGGGTAACTAAAAAATAAATACTAAGTTGATTAAATCTAATACTTTTGGTAGTTTTCTTTTATTAGAGAGTCCACGCAAATAAAATTGAGGGTGGGTCAGCTAGTTATTTTATAAACCTCAACCAGTTATTTTAAATGTCTTTTCATGAATTTTTTTTATCACTTACAACTTACCACAAATACCTAAATAAAATAAAAAATTAGAAACAATAGCCGCTCCATTCATCAACTTAGAACAAAATAAATATTTTTACATAGGCAAAGCCAACAACAATATTTAATGCTGATTTTTCAAGTATATAAGGCTCAATTGGCTCATATCACAATACACAGGTAAAAATTACATTTTAAACTTACTGAAAATAAGAAATTCCATCCTTTTTCTGTTGCTTGGTCGGTCGATTATTGCATTTTTTATACGAGCACTTGACCATGCTTTCGGTCCGAGAGCTAAAATGACACTAGTTGAAAAGGTATCCCAAAATGCCAATGGGATACCTTTTGATACTGACGTTTTCAGGGCGCGCATTGTGCATCTAAGGGGGGCCGGCCGGAAATTTTTGATCGATGTGTGACACACATTTATTGAATTTATTCATTCATTTTTTTTTATTTATTTATTAAAAAAGGTTTACTAACTTAAAAAAGGTTCTGATTCTGATACGCATGTTACTTACAAGTAAACACGACATTTGTAGAAATTACTTGCACAAATCTACTTTATAAATAATATAAACTAACGCATTGTCCAGCTTTATTGAGAAATATTTATTTAGCACTAGAACATTACATTAACAGAATAAATCAATAACGACTAGTATATACAAGTAGGTATCAATTTCTTAAAAATCTAAGCCGTCATCAGAAGGCAAAGTGCCCAGAATGCTAGCAGCATTGCCACGTTGAATGGCAATGCTAATTCGTTGACCGAAATAAAAGCCAGCATTCCGATCACCTGTAGACTCTATAAGAAGTTTGGTAAGATCTTTATAAATTGCGTGTGCCCCAGGATACGCATAATGAAAATTAATGTAATCATTAATGTAATCCAAAAAAATACGGCTAGAGAGAGTACTAGCCTTGTAGGCTCCAGTCCTTTAAGGCTAGGGCTTAAACCTTGATTTATAATTCCCATCAGCTCTAGTTCGTGGGGATTATTAATCAAGGCCTAACAGTATTCTGAGTCCTGCCGTTTGCTCTTTCGCGTATTTTAAGAAACGAATAAAGGAGGTCGTTTTTCTTTTGTTTCTGGCCTGCCTCTTTAGGTGCTTGTAATGCCTCAGACTAGCGCCGCAGCCTTTTCTTTTTTAGAATTACGTTAGTCAAAGGAATTTTTCAAATTGTTTTTTACAGTTTATGATACCAATCATAAGCTATATTTTAATGCCTATAAAATAGTTTTCTATTATTTCCTTTATACAGAATAGCGAAGTTGATCTTGGTGGATACCGAACTCTGTTTTCGCTTCTCTGTCTAAATTATACAAATCTAAACTATTTCAGAGGGATTTAAAAAAATCTTAGGATAGGCATCACAAACTGTACATTGGATATTTGAAATCTCTTGTGTTTAACGTTATTATAAGTAGGAATAGGTGGTGGCGCTATTGTGCGGCGTACATCCGCATTAATGAAGCGTTCGCCCAAAAAAAATGGAATAGATTGGTGCCTGTTAGTTAGTGCTGTCAAATTAAGATAGCATAAACGAAATGTAGTCATAGGATCTTTGTCAAAGGGGTTAGTCCTTTAAAAAACGCCTTATTCTTCAATGGAAGAAGTTCATTTAAATAAATCAATCCTGAACATAGATAATAATAAAATTCTGTAGATATTGTACTTTTTCCCAGCGCTTACTCAACGAATGGCGACACAGTTTTACTAAAAACTACTGCGGGCATCATCGAATTCCAATAGTTACTACAACAATGTAATTCGTTACTAAATAAACTACTTTGAAATAAACTACTTTGAATGGCCTTTAATGTGTTACAACTAAACGCAAAGACACGCTATTTCCAATCTTTTGCAATATACCTACCTAATGAAAAACAAAGATAGAAAGACGTACTTAGACCAAAGTGCGTCCAAGACAACAATACGCTTGCGAAACACGAACGCCGGCGGCTATGACTGAGTAGTCGCGGCTATGACAAGTATGACTGACGTAGGTGAACCTAATTGGACCTAATTTGAACCTTCCACTTTCTAAAAGCCCAATTTCCCGAATTTTACTAGGATCGATGATCCGGCCTGTACAATAAAATAACATATAGAATAGAATAGAATAGAATAGAATATAAATTTATTCGTTACAGAACTTACACAGCTTAGACTAAAATACATAATTAACCTAAATTAAAATTAAGTGTAAACTCAGTAACAAAATGGCTCTGCCTCAGCATGGGTTGGTTGACTAGCAAGCTAGCAACCAACGCTGGTCTTCCGTCAGAGCCACATGTTGGCTTTACGGACTAACTACTCAAACAGACAAATATAAAAATCAAACATAAAAATCAAACAGAGACAAACTTGAAAAGACAAATATAAAAACTTTCAATATAAAAAAAAAAAAATAACAAATGTGGGATATGCTCGTACCTATTTAAATAAAGTACAGTAAGTATTTAATGACTAAGTATATAACTAATAAGAGAAATTTAGGAGATGAAAGTTATTTAATTAGTATTAATGTTATTTAACTAGTAGGTATTAATACAATATTTCTAAAGAACACTTGTGTCGTGTCTAAGACTTTCCTGTTCCTGCTGATGGTTAAGCAGAAAATTCTTTAATTTAAATCTAAAACTATGTAAACTTTGCAGGTTCCTTATCGGTGGCGGGATATTGTTCCAGCACTTTGAAGCTGCATAGCGGAAGCTTCCTCTGAAGCAGGCTGAGCTATGCCGCTGTGTCTCGAGCTGCTTCGAGCACTGGCGAGATTTACAAGATCTGGAACTGGGCAACCATGACAACTTCTCGTAGAGATAAGACTATATATCGTTCTATGTCTAACATAATCACAGTAGACTACAAAGTCATCAGCTATGTAAACGACAGGGTATTAAACAACAGTGGACTAGGCACTAAATATTGGTCTACTAACATGTATTTACGGGAATGAATAAACATGAATTGTGGGGTAGGCGATACTACCACCCTGTGTCTCGTATGGAGCAACAGCGACATTATTATCAACAGTTAAGGTCGATTCACACATATCAGTGAAGTCACAGTTCCGACACAGTACCGGCACAGTGCTAAATATTTTTCATACATTCTCTGCCGGTGTCGTTACTGACACTGACAAGTGGGGTTGCGTTCATAGAGAATGTATGAAAGAATATTGGTACTGTGCCGGTACTGTGCGAAATATTATTTCATACATTCTCTATGAACGTATCCCCACTTATCAGTGTCAGTGACGACACAGTGCTCTCAGTGTCAGTGTCGACACCTGCAATCACGGACGTATTCGTTGACGACGATATTTTTTGTCGGATCACGGACGCCGCTGCATCAAAAACAAAATGGAGGACGAGCGATTGATAGAGTTGTACTCGTTTTCAAGGAAGCTCCATGAACTGAGTACTGACAGTTCAATTCAATTCACACATGAATTGAACCACTGACGCAACACTGTAGCACTGATACCGAACTGAGCGAACACGTCGACGGAACTGTGGCTTCACTGATATGTGTGAATCGACCTTCGTCTATTGTACTTGAGCTTATAAAAAATGAGTGGTGAGTCTATTTGACGTTACTAACGAGACATGATCGTGACGTCTCTTTTTTGTATAGGATTTGCGTAGTTCTCTCGAATTCTTTGAACGACCACAACCAATGTATCCATCTATACTTAACCTAAATATCCAGTTCTCATGTAAGTGACATAAAAAAATAATAAAAATAGCCTTTATTCACAAAGAAACTTATTCTAGTATTTACAATTGAAACAATTGAGCTAACTGCAGACTGTTGCAAACAGTCTACAGGTAGCTCAACTGATTCATATCAACACCAGTCGGAAGCGTCCCCAAGACGCTGCCTGCATTGCCACGCTGTATGGCAATGCTGATACGCTGTGCCAGATACTCACCAGCTCTCGGGTCACGCGTCGCTTCGAATGAATATTAAACTTTATTCGAGACCTTCACTCAGCATCTTGAGAAATAGCCCCCCAATGTAACAAGAGCTTGTATAATTCGTTCATGAATTCTGAATGCTCTCACAAGAAATATTCCGAAGTCCAACAATAAGCCCTTAGTTCTAACTATAAACAATGGGCTGGACCCACGTTCTTAGAACCCACAATAGGACTAAGAAGGATCATGGACTTTGCCCTTGCTCTTGCTAATTCAGGGGCTAAAGTTCCATAAAACGACATTAAGTTGTTCCGTGAATTGTACTAATATGTTACGTTATGTCGGAGTATTTTGCGTAAGGTGCCGTTTGTGCTTATGAGCGAGTACACATAAGGCATTTCGAAGCGTGCGCTTTGGTAACTGCTGTTTTAAATAAATAAAATAAAATAATGCTGGACGATTCACACAGCATCATCTAGGCCCAAGATATTGTACTTGATAAAGGATTTACTTCATCTATCCATATGGATAGATGAAATAAACAAATCAGCTGGCATAGACTGGCTAATCAAAGCTCAAGACAGAAAGTCATGGAGTAAAATGGAGGAGGCCTTCACTCGATGAGAGGTCCTTAATAAAACCATTACTAGTATTAATTTTAATTTAATTATTAATTATTGTTTTGTTTAAATCAAGTGTTATACTGCATATTATTCTACTCATAATTAATATTGTACATTTTTATTTTATTAAGGAAATAAAAGGCTTTATTATTATTATTAAAGGATTTACTTATTACAATACTGTACATACTTTTTATACATACATCTTTTATTATACCAACAAAATAGAGAACACTCAGATCACCGGGAACAAATGTCTACAGATTGTAACAAATATCTATCTATCTGGAATCATTTATTTATTTGTTACATGTTGTTACACAGGTCTTAGTTAGTAAAAGTCAAGTTCCAAACATGTACCCCGTTAGGGCGCTTTAAATAATTAAATAATAATAATTAAATATTTGCCCAGAAGCGGGAACGGAACCCGCAACCTCCTGCGTCACAGTGCGTCGTAGGCGGACCTTTGCCTGATGAACCACATAGGTCGTCATAAGCGTCATAGCTTAAAACTTATAAGGTCCGATCCAATACATCCCGTCCGTACACATCCAAACGCCCGCTTCTAGGTTTTCAAACGCGCGCTTGAAATGTGTGCGGATTTTATGACCAGATGGTTTTTAAAAAGCCCGTTACAAAAGCACACGCTACAAAATGCGTAGCGTGTACTCGCTCTTAAGCTTATTATGCTGCTAAATATACCTATGTGCAGTGCAGTCATTCAATAGCTATCTTCATCATCAGCCTATCCTTGTCCACAGCTGGGCAAAGGCTGGGCAACGGCGCCATAGCGCATTCGCACCTGCAGTGACAAGTATCGAATGTTTTGTGTATTTTCCCACCGTTTTAACTGCATAGAACAATAACAACTAGTATACACCTACACGTATACATATCTATTTCTTAAAAATCTAAGCCGTCACCAGAAGGCAGAGTGCCCAGAATGCTAGCAGCATTGCCACATTGAATGGAAATGCTAATCCGTTGACCGAAATAGAAGCCAGCATTCCGATCACCTGTGGACTCTCTAAGAAGTTTGGTAAGATCTTTATGAATTGCGTGTGCCCCAAGACTCCAAGGACCAAGGGTTTCAACCCCAAACGGCTCAAATAGGTAACCTCGGTCAAGGTTAGCGTATCTTCGCCGTTTAAGAGACTCCGCTGATGTTGCTGCAGAACCGGCCCTTACCGATGTCCCTGTAAGATGTGAAGCTTGGGTATCTACACACGTGACATCCTAAAATAAAGGCCGACCCATCTTTCAGGGAATCAGAGTCATACCGTCAAGTCATCATCAAGTCATTTCACATAAGGCCACGTGGTTCGCGGGTAGCTGAAACACTGGTATAACCGTTTTAACTTATATTTTTCTGACCTTTGAATTCCTCAAAACCTACTAACTTAGTGCTCCCCTTCGAGTCGAGACCCTAGGTCACCCCACGGAACTAGGGTCTCAACTCCGAACCGTCTTGGGAACGCTTTCAACCGGTATTGATAATAATGCATCAGTTGACCTACCGGAAGATTGATTGCAACAGTCTGCAGTTAGCTTAATTGGAATAAAATCTGCGTATCCAAAAAGTTCGATAAGTCAGTCCAATTTTGAATATTTCTGTCCAAACAGTTCGATTATCGAACTACTAGCAGAACTGGATGGAATAAACGAATTGTTTCAATTGTAAATACTATTTTGTTTCTATTATTTGATTGTAATTTTCTTAGTTAATAAAGATTTACTAACTTAGTTCCTTAAATTCATTCAGAGTTATGAAACTATCGACTAAAGATCGGTACCAAAGACTTTGACCTTGAAAAAGTGCGATTAGTCTAATGTGAAGGGAACGTGATAGCACGAATCTATTCGATGTATTTCTGTTTGATCGATACACGTAATTATCGGGGCACATAGTCACACCACCGTAACGTTACGAAATCGACCTTTATCTTAAGCTAGGGCTACATTATGTTGAATAGGTATAATTATTTATCACGTTTCTTTTTACTCGATATCGCTTATAGTTGGGTTTCTAATTGATAGAGTTTAAGTTATCGTATCCAGGTCGTAACTTAAAATTTTCTTTCCTAAACAAAAAGTTAATGTAAGTAGGTAGGTACCTCAACAAAATCTATAATACTTAAACTAAAAAAATCATTTATTGAGTATAAATTACTTAACCTAATCTAGAATTAAACACAAAAATTAAAAAACTAATTGTAGGCAAAGGAAGTTTCTAATAAAGATACTTTACAAAGAACGAAACATTTGTTGGTTTCTGATGGACTCTTTTTTCCATTTCATTGTTTGTATTTGTAAAATTATTTTGTCGGAATAAAACTACCTAGCTACTTCTTCAAATATATTTATTCCAAGAACGTAAGTCTTACATCCGTAAACAAAAATTGGCCCTCCAAGAATTTATTCTATTGTCGCGCTGTTGAGAAAAATAACCAGCAAATATTAGCTTAGGTCGCATCTGCGGAGAGGGGGGCGAGTTATTACGTCACAGGTCACGTGGCGCGTTAACATTCCGCGCCCATCACGCATCCGGCGAGAATGTGGCGAGTGTCGCGCAAACGGTCCACACACAAACGATTGCATACGGGCAGCGACCAGACTACATGCAAAAACGATGCAAGCAAAAACGCATAGCTGTAACACAGCTGTAATCTATGATAATAATCTTTACAGCAGCTCTAGTAATTAATTTTAAAAATTATTCTGTTTAATTTGATTATTGACAACGCCCATTTACAGCAGATACCTATATATATTAATTTTTGTTTGTTTTGTGTTACCTACTTACTATAATTATTTAATTTGTCTTATTAGTTATCCCTATCGACTTAACCAAGTGTGCCTTGTGCTCCTACGGCGAATAAATTTATGAGTATGAATATGCGTTCCGGATCACGTAGATTGGGAATTCTTTGGTTTTTGATTCATAAGATGGAATTTCTTCGTTTTTGCATGTACCTAGTGTGGTTTACTTTTTGGTTTACACTTGGATTACAGACACCAGCAGGGGTATTTTAATTAATTCGATTCGTTTCCGAATCGAATCCGATGGATTCGAATTCGATTCCGACGGATGTATAAAACGCTATTTTGATTTCGCCTCGGGTTGATGATCCAGGCTGCTACTGTGAATTTTTCTTGCTAGAAATACCCCAATAACAATTAGTATTGGGGGATCAAAATAAGTCTCGTCCAATGGCCTGCCAAGCAGAAACACTTGTGGCTACTTATAATGAATCTAAGTGGCCCGTTTGCGCGACCTCTAATTTGTTGTTTTTTCCCGCCAGTGTGGTCGTAGCTCAACAGTGAGCATTAAGAGAATGAGCGTCGTTTGCGGGGAATTTCATTAGTCATTCCCTTGCGGCGGAGTTTCCATCATAGATTCCGTGCCCGCCACGGATACTTCGCAGACAAATATGTTCAGAACGGGGTTGAATTTACAATTGGAGCCTCATTCTTTATTTACTACCTACTTTTACTGTACACGGTTATAGAAAACTAGCTACTGCCCGCGGCTTCACACGGTCTTTTCCGAGAAAGAAAGTAGTTTAGGCCCCCGGGATACCATCTATATCCATGCCAAAATTCATGGAGATCCGTTCAGCTGGTTTAGGTGTGAAAAGGTAACAGACAGACATGCAGCCAGACAGACATGGACAGACAGGCAGACAGAGTTACTTTAGAATTTATAATATTAGTAGATGATTTATGATATTATGGATTTTTTGTAAGCAAATGAGTTAGAAAACTAGGAATATGTCGGTTGAATATATTTTACAACATCATTAGATCAAATCGCAGAAGTTACAAACAATTTTTACAAGCTCTGTTTAGCTTGGGGCTAGTTAATGCTGTGTGAATTTTCCATCATTATTTATTTATTTATTTTTGGGTTCGAAATATTTCATTCGTCTCTCGTCCGTTTTTGAACTCGAATTATCATCTTATTCGCTGCACGTGTGCAATTATGTGTTCATAAATTTTGAGTTTTTGCAAGGTAATATTATCCTATAAGTAATCCGACTTCATACAAACGGGCGAAACGCGAGCTATACCTACGCGCCTCGATCTCGGCATGCGCTCAGCATGCAGACAGTCGCGGCTGTGCCGCAGTGACGAACGGATGGTGTGATGTTTTTTTAACAATAACCGCGCGATTTTTTCTCTAAAAATAAGTTCAGGTACATATTTAATAAAGTAGCTGCAGGTATTTATAACCAAGTAAAAGATATTCCTTTTTCTCCAAAAAAATCTCCTAAAATTTAATAATAAAGCATTTTGTAGGTACGTCTCAGTCGAGGCGCAAATATTTTTGGTCGCAAATTTATAAGACCGATTTGTTATTCAAACATAAACAGGTTTTTTAATTAAATCTACCAATCAAAAAACAACACGCATTTTTATTGAACACTTCCCATTCAATTCACAAAGTATTTTATTTGTTTATATAAAAAAAGTAACTTCCTATATTTACAATCACAAAACTGAATGGAAACACAAAGTAGGCAAATGTAATTAAAATGGTGGAGGCGGGCAGCCCTATCGCATGTTTACCTACCGCGCGGCTGTAGGCATTTATTTCAAAGATACGGCCGAGTCCAAATACTGTTGGATAATATTACCGTGGTTTTTGTGTTCAGTGATTACCTTACTATTATTACTATAAAATTCTTTCATAAATGTCTTTGTTGACGTAAAATATAATAATATAGTATTGTAAAACCAAGTGCAGTCCCGCTACTTTTTAACCGACTACCAACGAAGGACGATTATTTTAAACTGTGAGTGATGATAAAACCGCAAAAGAACGAGATGATTGGAAGAGTATGGTCCTCCATAGACTCCTCTCCTAGATAGGCCTCCTAGCTAAGCATCCTAGCATTTACCCGGGTATGTCCTAGATGATCACACGGAACCTGATCACACGTCACATGATCACACCAAACAGTGTGGTTAGCTGATCAACTGGGGTGAGAAAAAACTAATGAATCCGGTACGTTTGATCGCCTAACTGTTCATGCTTTTCTTGTAATTTACCGTTGTGAGCATGATAAATAGATTTTCATTTCGTGTGAGTGTCTAGGTAGTAAGAGATTACTTTGTGATTATTGTTGTTTTTATTTTTATTTTTTATTTTTATTGTTAAAACAAAATCAACAGCCCTTATGTCTAAACAGTTTTAACCTTAATAATCTAACTTACGGCCAATAATAGATTTACATTTTATAGAAGAAACTTACTAAATACTGACAGTCTAACATTAACAAAATCAAACAAGAAAAGTACAGTTAATTCGAAAAAATTTAAACACAATTCAATTAACTTAAAGCAATAAATTTATATTTACTATTTATTTTACTACTTATGTATGTGTATACTATACATCATAAACATGTTTAAAGAAAAACAATTAGGTACTAAAACTATTACTATTATTTATACAGTGTCCTCCTGCAGAGCTTTTAGTACATCTCTTTTAAATGTTACCTTACCGACATGAAATATGTCAGTGGTGTGAAATTGCATATTATAGAGTCTTTGTAGCCTGTTAACAATAGAATAATGTGCATAGTTAGTAGAAGACTTTGTCGTGGCGAAGAATTTTGTATTGGTATGTCTTGTGCGTCGTTTTGGGACCCATATACGGAGGATCCTAGCTGTAAGTTCGGGGCAATCTATGTACCCGTTACATAGGCCATGTAGGAATGACATGTCCATTAAGGTGCGTCGGTCTTGAAGGCTTGTAAGGGAATGAAAGTCGCATGAATCTTTATAGCTAACGGGGTAATAATGCTTCCTATAATTAATATGTTTTATAAATGTATGTTGAATTCTTTCTAGATCGTTAATATAAGTTAAGTAGTGAGGATTCCAGATACAACTACAGTATTCAACAATACTTCGAACATAAGAGTAATATAGTAACTTTATACAGCCAATATCAGAAAAAGGTTTACAGACTCGTATAATAAAACCCAAGCTTTTAAAAGCTTTTAAGCTTTAGCTTTTGCTGTTGTTAAGTGGACAGAGTTTTTTATAATTTTAATTGAGTGCAAGGAAGGGAGAAGCCTTCATCTGGGACATGCCCCTCTGCTCAGCAGTCCAACGAGATAAGTTAAAAAACTAGCCCCAATACAAATCTTTTACTTTAAAGGACTTTTTATACACCGCTTAGAATCGCCGAGACTTGTAAAATCTCATTTATTTTCATAGAACTTTCTAAACATCTCTTGGAATAGTTGGAATACCTACCTGCCTTGAAGTCTTTTAGTCTTTTTTTATTTTTGTAGAAAACGAACAGCTTACTATTCTAATGGTTTTCTTTAAAGGCTGCTGAAGCTATAGCCCTCGCCCGAAAGCTACCTAATCACCTCCTGCGGTATGCAAGAGTCGGGACTTCGAGTGTGTGAAAAAATGCCCAACTCGATTTACTTCCTAAAGAAGATATTTATTTTTCATTTGGCCGCAACAATAACCCATTTTTTGTTTCACTTCTTTTCTTCTAGCCTTCTCTCACTTATTGAGATACACTAATCGATTATTTACTCTGTTAATATAAATTAGTACCCACTTATTAGTCTCAAGTAGCTTCTTAATTTTGCCATAGAAGATTTGCCATAAGATAGGTTAAAACTCCTACTTTGTAAAATCCACTCGAAATTAAGTAAAGTTTTATTTTATTTCGAATAACCATGGATCCTTATTGAGTTAGGAAAATCACAAAAATATTCAAAATTGAAAGAAAGAGCGTTAGTACAACCATAAAAATACTGAATACCTAATTAATTTAAATTATGTATATCACCTACCTAAATTATATAGGCCCATATTATGAAAGCTTGCTCAGTGATCAATCTACGCTTGAGTAATGCTTTTCTTTGGTATAAACGTAACTCAAGTATAGATCTATGACTGCGTAATCTTTCATATAATACGGACGCTAACGTTCTTGCGCTAAACCAAGTCAAATGAGAAACATTCAGTAAAAATAAGTAGAAGTAGTCTGTCTGGATCGACCTCTAAGCGGAGCCACGGCAAAGTTTGGGCCAATTATGTGCCTTATTAGGCGAGATGTCTGAAAATAATAAATGATATAAGTGACCAACTAAATGTAAGGGTTTTTTTGTTATTCGACATTTGTCATTTCATACCTATTGGATTTTCATAACAATCCAACAGTAGTCCATACATTGAACATTCATGCATACATTCGCTTTTCAATAGATATTATTAGAAGAGGCGTTCATAAATTAATATCGCTACCGTTGCCGTTATAAATCACGTTAATTAACCACTTTAATAAAGCGTTTCATTCACGTCCGATTTCACTGTTAACAGTTTCGATATTAATAGATAGATTAGATACCTATCATTTTGTAATAACCCGTTTGGATTTCTACGCGAAATGTTGTGAAATTTATGTTTAAATAAATAATGCTATACACAGCATCATCTCGCCCCAAGCTAAGCAGAGCTTGTGGTCTGATAAACATAATACAATATATAACATAGATAGAATAATTTAAATAACTTTATTCACAAAGAAAATTATACTAGTATTTACAATTGAAACAATTGAGCTAACTGCTGACTGTTGCAAACAGTCTACAGGTAGCTTAACTGATCCATATCAACACCAGTCGGAAGCGTCCCCAAGACGCTGGCTGCATTGCCACGCTGTATTATATATATAACATAGATTGTTTTTTTAAATTAAATATTATAATTGCGAAAGTTTCGATGGATCACGCCAAAACTACTGAACTGATCTGCTGCAGCGGAGGCTGAAATTTTGCATATAGGTAATAAGTCTAACCCTGGAATCAAACATAGGAGATTTTTATCTCATAAATCAGTTCCCATGCGATAGAAATAACTACAAAACGTTTCCATAGAAACAATGCGTGCGAAGCCGCGGGCAGAGGCTAGTACAATATATAACATAGATTGTTTTTTTACATTATACATAGAAAATACCCATAAGACCGCCACGACCAATGGGTCGTCAAAACGTCCTATAACTATCATGAAAGTCCGTGTCACGTTCTTCGAAATACCACAAAGTAACTCTACCATATCAAGTATTATTTTATATTTCCTTGAGAACGAGAGAACAAAGAAAATAATATATTATGGCATCATCTCTGGGGCGCTCTTACCTCTCTCACTCAACTTGTCATTTATAAGCAATTGTGTTATAAGCACTAGAAAAGGGTTTTAACGAATTTATCCGGCCCTTAGCTGATCTGTGGAGTGCCCATCGTTTTCTTATGGAAATAAATAAATAAATATTACTTAGCAGTAAGCTAGTTAGCTCTTTTTTAAAGTACGTCTTAAATTTCTAAGAAATCAAATTATATCGCAAAAATATTCGACTTCGACGGGACTTGAACCCGCGTCCTCCCCTCAGTACGGGAATGTGATACTTTGGTGTAGTTGGTTATTAGAAATTAGAAATTATCCAGAGTGCGAGGCTTACGCACTATAATAACAAAAACCTTAGGTCTTAAATGATTAATTATTGGCCAATTAGAGGGAAATCAAATAATATCGCAAAAAAAAATTCGAATTCGACGGGACTTAAACCCGCATCCTTCCCTCAGTACGGGAATGTGATAACCAACTACACCACGAGGTCAAGTGACGTAGGAGTTGAAAATGTTTGCGACTTTCAACGGACTCTAGCGCCAAAAGGCTTAGGGTAAAAATGTCACCGGGTAAAATTGTCATCGTAAAAATTTAGTGTAACTTTGTCATCGCTCAAATTATTTTAATATTTTTAGGGTAAATTTGTCACTGCCTACTTTTAAACTGCTACAGTACAGTTAGCGAAATAGTGTTGTGTGTTTACGTTCCAAATGTGATTTTTTTTCTCAAAATTCATAACAATAATTTAATTCCAAAATTACCCAGTGTGAAGGCTTACGCTCTATAATAATAAAAACTTTAATTAGAGGGATTTTATGACATTTTTTAGTTATTATTATTAGTTTGAACATGTGGTGGCCCTAACATTTGTTTTTCGAAATCACCGCGCACAGTAAAAGTTATATTATTTGGATAGAGGACACCAAATATATAACTGTTAAATAAAAAATATTCTAAATATAGTTATTTTCATCTGTGAATATCTGAGAAACCTGACGCTTTAGGACATTATTTTCTAAGACATGTTTTATTTGTTTTAGTGTCTTCTATGCAAATATAGAACTCATAATGTGCGCGACTATTTTGAAAAAAAAAATGGTGGCCAAAATCTTCGAACCCCTTTCAAATATAAAGAAATGTTGTTTATCTTTGTTTTATTTTTAAAAACCTACTCACAATTCAAAGCAACCTTTTTGGACTAGTAAAAAACAGAACTTTTGACGCTCCCCGCAAAACTTTACACTACGTAAAACGAATAAAGAGTTTTAGGCAAAAGCTTTGAGCTAGACCATTGTTTCGTTTTATTTCGTAGCACATTTTATTTGAACATGAAATAAAAAGTAGAAAGTTTGGTAGTAATTTAATAAGTTAATGACATCACTTTAGTAAAGAGGCGTACGTCCTATTCGTGTAATAATATAAATGCGAAAGTTTGTGAATTGAGATTTTTGTTACCTAGGATTTCCAAAACTGCTGAACAGATCAAGATGAAATTTGGCATACACTTAGAACGTAGCCTAACTTAAGCAATAGGCTACTTATTATACCAAAAATACGCGTGCGAAGCCGTGGGCAGAAGCTAGTTTTAAATGTATAAGTGTGCCACGGAAAGGATGTACTAGGCCGAAAGGGGGTTATTCTGGGCATCGATTGGATAAGCGATTGTTCTACGATTTTTAAAATTTCGAACATATTTTACTTGTTTAAAAATTAGAGACGTCTTTTCTTTATATTCGTTTTATTTTACGTGTATTCTTTCATTATTATTATTGTTTTTAAATTTTAATTATTTGAAATTTTAAACCAATATTATCATACTTTTTTGTAATAATTTCATGACTAAATACTGGTTTTAAAGAAAAACAAGCAAAAAAACATTTATTAAATATTTTGTCATGTTAAATAAAGCAACAGTGCGTGTAATATGACAGGAATAGAAAGAAGAAAACGAAATTCTTGGAAAAAAATATATATTCGGAATTCAAAAAATCGTTATTCACAAGTTGATTCCCTCGGGGTCCAAAATCACCCTCTTTCGGCTTATAAATCTACAAACATAAAAAAACATTTTCTAACTGTAACGGTCCAGTTTATGCTGGTTCGTTTAATTTGCAAATATAGAAATAATTAACACATTTTGATATAGCTAGTAACACTAAAAATATATTCGGAGCTGTAAATGAGTTCGAACGCCATGCTAAAAAGAATATCAACCTTCATAAATCATGTTCCGCAAAACATGATTTTTGAATTTGACGATTCTAGGAAAACAAATGGGCTTCTAGATAGTTGGTACAGAGATGTCAGGGGGAGGGGATCGTGAGTTTTGAAGTAAAGTGAAAATTTGGGGTTTATTCTAGGTTTTACAGGAATAGTGAATTCTTTTTGACGGGAATCGTTCGGCTCAGCCATCGAACGAGACCAGGGAGGAATTCTAGGATGGATTGCAAATTTCTATCAATCAGATTCAGGTTACGTAAACCCACACTTTTCATTTCTAATAATTCTCCGTATTGTAAATGGATGGTGTTACATCCCAGAACCGACTATTCTAATTTATTATTATATTTATTAAACACATTCTGTCGATACTGCAACGTTCCTGGATGTGTTGGTGAATGCTTGTGCTGTAAGGCCCTGAACTAACCTGATTATTAAATCTATTGTTTTGACCTACGGTTGGACTGGAATGTGGTTCCACACGTTTACTTCTTAGGACTCCCCGCGTGGACTAGGTATGGAATTAGGTGGGCTAGAGTTTTAGTAAGGTAGGATGTATTTGGATCGCTTGAGATCATTCCCCATCAAACTCTCCTGAGTTAGCGATTTACAAACGCTTTGCTTTTAAATGTCTGGTTATCTCTGAGTACGGGAAGGGCGATAGCCGTCTGCTTACGACTTTCCCCGAGGAGAAGAAAAGATTAACTTCGTAGTGGGGCACCAACCAGATAAATTTGGCTTATACCTATACGGGATAAAGCAAAGTTCTCAGGTTCCGCGATAGGAGAGGCAGAGTAACCAACCAAAGTCACAATGCCGAGATATTATAGGTTCTTCGCTTACTATGTAATTTCAGTTGTTTCAGAGCATGGGAGTATCATGGTTTGAGACGGCCATGAAAGAGGGGTGCTATACTACTGTACCAGGATTGAAGAATCAATAACTTAAGTAGTTTTAACGTTTATTTCATTTGTCTTAAGCTTCTAAAAGAATCTGAGTTACTACATCACAATGTATGAGTCCTACCGCTAACTAGACGATCATTGGCCACTTTAAATCACAATTTTAATACAAAACTTATAGTAAAATACTTAGTTTTATTGATAGATAATCACTAGTGATCAGGTAGGGTAGGGTACGATATTTCCGAGCGTTACAATTTGGTGCCGTGACCAGGATCCTAAAAATTATTTAAAAATATCAAAAATATAACCAAAATCCTACAAAATTAAAAAAAAATGTGATCAGATTCTAAAAATTACTTAAAAATATCAAAAATATGACTACAAACCAACAAACCAACAAACAAATTAACAACAAGGTAACGACAAAGGTAACGACAGAGGTAACGACAAAGGTAACGACAAAGGTAACGACAAAGGTAACGACAGAGGTAACGACAAAGGTAACGACAAAGGTAACAACGAAGGTAACAACAAAGGTAACGACGAAGGTAACGACAAAGGTAACGACAGAGGTAACGACAAAGGTAACGACAAAACCAACAACAAACTAACAAACAAACAATACAAACCAACAAACCACACAAACCAACAAACCAACAACAAACCAACAAACCAACAACAAACAAAATAATAATGAGTACCTATCTATCTAATAATGTATTAATCCATAACCATAATCAAAAGTCGCGTAAAATAGTATTGAATAAAATGATCTAATATAGCTATTCGGTTTAGTTAGGTTAGAGTAAATTTAGATGTGAAGTGCGAGTTCGACTCTCGCACAATTTGTTGCAGTGAAATGGAAAGAAGCTTAAGACAAACGGAATAATAGAATAAGATTTAGATGCGAGGTGCGGGTTCGATTCTCGTAAAATATGTTGCAAGTGAAATAATAGAATAAGGTTTAGAGGCTGAAGTGAGTAGAAGGTTAGACAAGAATCGACAAGTTGGGGGGTCGCTTTAAAATAATATTTAATTTCAGTCAATAACTCAATTTTCCTTAATATCTAGCACTGGTGTCGAATGGGCGATGTTGATGATGGAGAAGCTGGACGTGCTGTGAGCAGCGTTCTCCAGGCGTCATCTGAAGCGGTATTGATGATGGAGAAGCAGGCCGAGCTGTGAGCAACGTTCTCCAGGCTTCATCTGAAGTGGTGTTGATGGTGCAGAAGCGGGCCGTGCAGTGGACAACGATCTCCAAGCGTCATCTGAGATAAGCAAGAAATAAAATTATTTTTATTAGGGTTCTAGCTACGAATATGTTAGCATCAGAGGTGCAGTGTAGATAGATTATTTTTATTGTACATAGAGACATCAAGTACACTTTGGACAGGTATCTGCAGATCGTATAGACATTTGTCTCGAGGCGGGAATCGAACATCCTGTCGTCGCAGGCGGACCTTCGCTCGCTGCGTCACAGAGGATTGAGTGCAGAGCAGTTGTCACACCCAGACGTGGGATTCGAGAACGTTACGTCTAGCTAGTCACATTAATATTATAAATGCGAAGGTTTGGATGGATGGACGTTTGTTGCATCTTCACGTCTAGGCTGCTGAACGGATTGGGTTGAGGTTTTGCATGCAGGTGATTCTAGTTCTGTAATCAAACATAGAATACTTCTATCCCATAAGCAGTTCCCATGAGATGGGAATCACCTTTAAACGTTTATAGAAACAACACGTGCGAAGCCGCGGGCATAAACTAGTTAGGAATATCTAAGACTTGAAGTCAATTAAATGTACTTACTTGATTCTTTCTTGAGGTAACAGCATACTGTATCAAGCTGCTAGCTAGGTATAGGCATATTCACTGCCAGCTTCGACGAAGTGAACCGGAGAGGCGTGTTACTGGACGAGGCAATGGAGAAACGGAATGCTGTTTCGAGCAGCTGGCCAGGTGATTGGCGCATTCACTACTAGCTTCAGCAGAGGAATCCGGTAGGAGCGCGCCGCTGGACGACGCGTTGCGGATGGACTGAGGTCTGTTTTGACTCATGAAGGGGTGAGTTTGACGTAGGGGTCGTAAGGTTTATTTCTGAAATAAATAAGGGAAAAATGTGTAAACATTCGTACGAATTGGCATTGCTTGTCATTATCTGGCATTTTCTGACTTCAAAAGGGACTTGGTTCGTCTACATTGAAATGTCGGAGGTTACCAAAAAGTGATACTTACGATTATGGATATCCAATTGTTCTTGCCGGTCAACAGCGGAGCGCGGCGGCGCGGTTTCTTTTAATCACAGGCTTCCGCATAGGATTGGAAACAAACATTAGAAACCTCAATTAACTTGTCGAAATTGTTATATTTTTGTCTTTTGTGTCCTGAAAAGGGGAGACAATAATGTACGGCCGGATATTGTACGGCACAATAATTGGTGACCAAATTTGTACAGCCTAATAATTCGTGTACATTGCTTCTGATTTTGGTGGTTGTGCATTATCGTCACGTGACAAGCTTACACAGACTGATATTGCGCGTCGAGATATTGTACACCCAGATAATTGAAACCGTTTTGGCACGGATTATTGGGGTGAGCATTATGGTGCCGTGCAGTAAATTGTCGTGCATTGTGGTGATCCTTGAAAAGAAAAAAATGTTTGTTTGTTTACGTTTTTGTCAAATGTCATGTCGAACGAAACGTCAAAGTCGAATTACTTCAACTTCTTTTTTTAATGGGGCCGCTTGCCTTCGACTCTGCCAGTGTCAATATGGAACTACGTTGCAGGTAGAATGTCACGGTATATTAAGGCCGATTTACACGAGGTAGAATAACGGTCGCGTTTTGACACTCGGGGTCGATTAAAAATTAAAACGTTTAAAATAAACTAAATTTATAAACAAAAATTAAAGCATAGCATTGATTTCGCGTTTTGACACTCGGGGTCGTTTAAAACGTTTATAATAATAAATAATAATCAATAATCAATAATCGATAATCAATAATCAATAAATAATAATCAATAATAATAATCAATAATCAATAATCAATAATCAATAATCAATAATCAATAATCAATAATCAATAATCAATAATCAATAATCAATAATCAATAATCAATAATCAATAATCAATAATCAATAATCAATAATCAATAATCAATAATCAATAATCAATAATCAATAATCAATAATCAATAATCAATAATCAATAATCAATAATCAATAATCAATAATCAATAATCAATAATCAATAATCAATAATCAATAACCAATAATCAATAATCAATAATCAATAATAAATAATAGTAATAATAATAATGCTGGGCAATTCACACAGCATCATCTAAAATAAACTAAAATTAGCATTGATTGTCTCAAAATTATAACTGTTAAAATAATACTTAAATTAAAGCATAGCATTGATTGTCTCAAAATTATAACTGTTAAAATAATATTTAAATTAAAGCATAGCATTGATTGTCTCAAAATTATAACTGTTAAAATAATATTTAAATTAAAGCATAGCATTGATTGTCTCAAAATTATAACTGTTAAAATAAACTTAATTTAAAACTAAAATTAAAGCATAGCGTTGAACTTTAAACAAAAAAAATAATAATAATAAATTAAACGATTAAAATAAACTAAATTTAATACTAAAATTAAAGCATAGCGTTGTTCTTTTTATTTATTTCAGAATTTACATCTTCCTTTTATATTTTTGAGACCATATCGTACCGTTCGATTATGTTGGAACGGGGCCTTAAAATTAACTTCGATTACAATGGAATGGAACCTTAAATATTTCAGAATTTCCACCTTCTATTTTTATTTTGGTTTAGTATGATGAAGGTTCGATTGCGTTGGAATGGGGCCTTATTTATTACAGAATCCTTCTTTATTCTTCGGTTTATTTTTAGCTCTGTATCATGGTTTGGTTACATAACTATAAAAACACACCAAAGCATTGAGTCACCTTGTACCTATCATCTAAAATAGAGCTCGCCTTTTCTGTATATATTTTATTGAAATAAAATGAACTTTATCCAAAGGGTTTTTGTCGATACGAACTTGACCTTTCGTTCTTAGGACGTGTCGTTAGCACATCCATTCGTGACTTTCTCGCCCTTCGCCAAACACGACCCTTAGCACAAATAAATAAACATTACAAGAATTAATTAGTCGTCGTCATTTAACACCCACGGCCCTTGTGCGGGAGTCGCCAGCTCGCTTCATTAACCCCACTATTGAACGGGGACAGATCGTTCCGGCCATTGCGTAAATAATACGTCGACGCCGTAAATACTCCAGCCAAATTTTACGACCTCTTTGGCGTAGCAGGCGAAGGTCTGCCTGCGACGCTGGAGGTTGCGGGTTCGATTCCCAACGACAAATGTTTGTACGATCTGCAGGCATTTGACGACCGATGTGGCGCGGCGGGCGAAGGTCCGCCTGCGACGCTGGAGGTTGCGGGTTCGATTCCCGCCTTGGAACAAATGTTTGTAAGATCTACAAATATTTGTTTCTGGTGATCTGGTCGTTTCTATGTATAATAAAAAATATCTATCTATGTAATGTATTATATTATGTATATCAGTCATCTAGTACCCATAACACAAGCTCTGCTTAGCTTGGGGCTAGGATGATGTTGTGTGGATGATTTATTTATTATTTATTTTTATTATTATTATTTATTTGTCCAGGGCGTTCTGGATGTTTTCTATGTATAATAAAAAATATTATATCTATGTAGTGTATTGTATTAAGTAAGTATATCAGTTATCTAGTACCCATAACACAAGCTCTGCTTAGCTTTATTATTTTATTTATTTAAAGTAAACAGATGAGAGCCAAAAAGAAACTTAAAATCACGTGCTTGGCGTTGAGCTGACTACTTATTTAAACTTACCTATTTCTATTTTTAGAGAACTCTAGTTTCTTGGTAAACCTGACTTAGGATTTGAGGCACTATTAACAAAAAACATATAATCTTTTTGACAATAAACCATATTATTATCTGTACATATCACACTAAAATTATAAATGCGTAAGATTGGATGGGTAGATGGATGGATGTTTTTTACGTCTTCACGCCGAAACTACTGAACAGATTGAGCTGAAATTTTGCATCGGTGTAGCCTGGAAACAAACATAAGGGAATTTTTATCCCATAAATCAGTTCCCATGGGATAGAAATTACCTTTGAACGTATCCATAGAAACAACGCGTGCGAAGCCGCGGGCAGAAGCTAGTTTCAAATATAATTATTAGCATTATTTATTAAAGTAAAGATTTAAAACCTACAAGGAATTTAAGTTGCGTATACACGCGGCGACGTATTGAATTTTAGGTTAGGTATGGGCGGTTTGCTTACAAGTATTTCACATTGAATTTGACGGGAGTCACACTAATATTATAAATGCGAGAGTTAAATAATAAAATAAATAAATAAATAACGGATGGATAGATGGTTAAATAGATGGATGGATGTTTGTTACCTCTTCACGCCAAAACTACTGAACGGATTAGGCTGAAATTTTGCATACAGGTAAGTCTAACCCTGGAATCAAACATAGGCGACTTTGGGAACTGATTTATGGGATAACCATAAATCAGTTCCCATGGGATAGAAATAACCTCAAAACTTTTCCATAGAAACAACGCGTGCGAAGCCGCGGGCAGAAGCTAGTACAGTATAGTCCCTGCGATTAACGAAGCACTACACTAAACTGCAAGCAATCTAAACACTCATGTTTTTCAACAACGTATTACGGAACCCCCATTACTTCGGAACTGACGGGTCCCAGTCCATATCGTTTTTTGCCCACTCCCGCCTATCTCTATAAATCTTTGTAAGTGGATCGTTAGTTGCTTTGGTCAATTCACGTCTGGAACCTGCGTCCAGATTTTTTATTCATCCGTTTTTCAGTAAGTTACTATCGGATTTTGCGGATTTATAGGGTGGGTAGCCGTTTGGGCTAGATTGCTGGAAGTCTTTCAGGGTTTATTGTCCATAATAAAATTTATTTCCAATTGATTTTTATCCGGATTATACCCAAAAGGTGTTAGTTGGTCCAAAAGAATGATCCCTTTGTAACTAAACTAGCTTCTAACCACAGTTTTGCGTCGTGTCTGAGAAAACCTTTATAGGGTATTTTTCTCCTATGGGAACTGATTTATGGGGTAATAAGTAACCCATGTGTTATTCCCGGACTAGATCTAAATCTACGCATTTCAGCCTGATCCGTTCGGTAGTTTTGGCGCTTAGGAGTAATAAACAAACATCTATGTATCCAATCATATATCCATCCATCCAAACTTTCGCTTTATATTTCACTGTACGAGCACGTACATTGTGCATTGCCCTAATTAATGCCAACCGCGCATTTACGCCAGTCATCAATTTTAGCAATACTTTTTATTATATTCAGTTCGCGATCACCTGTCAATCGACACACGCGTCTCACTATCATTTCATTAGTAACTACAGTTTCGTTAAATATATCAGTTAAAATTTATCTCTTAGTTTTTCTGATATATCCAGCTTAGTTACTATACGTGGTGTACGGACCGTACATCATTTTTCACACTGATATTTCCACTTGTTAGCGGAGATCCTCACGGTAGCACTGATTCACGGTACTTCCGCACTCGCGAGGGTGATATACCAGTTTTAAAATTAAAAAAAAATGTGATATGATGCATGCAATGTAAAACAAACATCCCTGTGATTTAGAGTTTTGGAACGCTATAACTAAAGCTTCCTCTAACATTAATATTCGTGTATATTCTAGAAAGTTATAAATTCGTAAGAAAGTACCCAGAACATTTTATAACCAGGCGATACGTAAACAGACATAATCATAATAAACTTGTAATACCTGACTCAAAACTAATTGTTTATTGTTTATTTGCTTAGTAACTAACACGATTTTCAAAAACCAATTACACTAGTTACATAGAGTGAAAAAGCATCATTTATCTAGTCTAAATTAAAATTATTATAAAACTTGTAAAACATTTTAAAAATAAATCCATATAGAATAATAATAGAAACAATGAGGCAAATAAATAAATTAATTGAAATAATAAATAACATAATGTGAACATGATTATTACAAATTTAAAAAATAATTTCAAAAACAAACAGGCATCCTTTCAGTCATCACTCTCGCAAAACCACAGGCATACCAACATTAAATTCTTCCATTCGTCTGCGAAGATATCGCAGTCTGGGTTCTGGCCTAGAAGTCTGTTGAGCCTGGCGAAACTAAATATTCATAATACAGGCCCCAAATAAAATGGCGGCCAAAATTTACATTAAGATACCTGACGATTTAAAAAATACATCCGACATTAATTTTAATAAACTACTAAAGAACTTGCTACTTAAAAAATGTTATTATACACTTAGTGAATTTTTTTATGATACAACTTATTATTGTGACAGTAAATAATTGAATATTAACTTTAGAACCCATCTCCTCAAGTTGCTACTCCCTAACCGGGTACATGATTAATTTATTAGAATAGTGAAATATTTATGTACCTACCTAAAATTATGGATGCAATAAATAGAATATGAAATATGAAAGCCGGGTATCGACCGGTGTTACAGCGCTTATTGTATCATTCACAACAAGCATGATACGTCACGCCGTGGCCAAAATCCGTCTCATTGCTCGTTGCGAGCGCTTTTTTTCACTGTTCTGCCCGAAAGCTGTGTAACACGTTACATTAATTCCCATAACGTCAGTCAGTACCTTAAGAAAACATAGTTGCAATAGGCCAAGGCTTCAATTAATTTATAGTCCCTTAATATCACTTGTAAGCCAGCAACAATACAATGATTGAAATACACGAGACATGCGAGATACGAGCGGGTATTGTATACAAACAATGGCATTATCCGGGCTATTCGTGGTATACCGGCCTATACGGTATCTTGGCCGTTTCTGTCTTGAAGATACTTGGGATATTAATAGGTTTCAGGGGAGAGACAGAAGCCATGTGGGTGGGGAACGGTGAGATGTTGTATGGGCTATTTCGAAAATACCGAAACACGACTGTTTAGTCGTCTTTCGGTATTTTCGAAATATTATGGGGTGATGAAAGCCTCTTTGATCAGTAACTTCACATATTCCATTAGGAATATCGAGGATGCAGCAACGTAGTGTTATGTTTTTTGAGGGCAAAAGTCCGTCTGAGTATAACGGATAAGATAATGGCAAAACCGCCCATGTTAGGGAGAGGAAGATCTATGGACGAACCAATGTGCTCTGATGAAGAGTGGTTTTGAAAGCAGTTATATGTCTGTGGCGGTCAATGAGTCTGTGGATGTAGGACTAGCTGACAGGCCAGCCGCTTCAAGGTCTTATAGGACAAGTAAAGGAAAATATCCGAAAACCGTAAATTTTCAATTTATTCACAATGTAAAAATACTTTTGACTCTCGCTACGTGCTAAAACCTATAGGGTATTCCCGTTGACCTTCCTGGGAAAGCTTCCGATTGGTAAGTATTCATATGGATCAGTTGCGCGATGCTTTGTTTGCAACAGTCTGTAGTTCACTTGACTGTTTCAATTATAGATACTAGTTCTAATTTGTTTCTGTTCTTTAATTGTAATTTATTAGTTATCAACGTTATTTATTTTATTTAACTTTAACAGAAACTAGGCACTGGCTTTCTTGATTTCACAGTACAGTTCATTCCGTCTTTAAATTTCGAAACAGTGAAGATGTGATAGAGGGTGCTCATTACTGTGATCCGGCGGAAAACTAGGGGAGGCTGTCGGATCGGAAACGCTCCGGAAACAGCCCCCGCGGAGCCCGCTGTAAAGAAAAATATAACACCCCTCGACTCCTATTTCTACGTCTAAACGAAATCACATCATCCCATCACACTATCATACTAATATTATAAATGCGAAAGTTTGTATGGATGAATGGATGGATATTTGTTAGGTACCTCTTCACGCCAAAACTGCTGAACGTATCGGCCTAAAATTTTGTATACAGGTAATTCTAATCCCGAAATCAAACATAGGCTACTTTTTATCCCATAAACCAGTTTCAATAGGATAGAAATCACCTTTGACCTTTTCCATAGAAACAACGCGTGCGAAGCCACGGGTATAAGCTAGTAATAAATAATGCTGCACATTACATGCTGTGTAAATTGTCCAGTGTTATTTATTTAGTATTTATATGCATCCTTATGTGATGGTCGTCAATATTTTCATCGACTTCAAAACACCCCATATCGAAATATTTAATTTAATTTATATGAAATGATAATTATCGATATAAAACGTAGATTATCGATTTAAATTGTGTTTAATTATATCCATATAACAGAAACAAATTAGAACTAAAACAATTGAGCTAACTGCAGACTGTTGCAAACAATGTACAGGTATCTCAACTAAATTAATCATTGGTAAATTTGCTATGGGACGTTATTTGGCTATAAACAGACTTTAATAACTATAATATTACCTCATTGCCGGTACAATCTATCGAAGAGTCCTCTTCTAAGAAGGTGGTATCTAAGCATCTATTCTTTAATGATAATTTATAGTAGGTATTTATTTGTTGTCAATTTATGTACATAGGTTTTCCCTTATAGGAATCTCTCAATATAGAATAGAATAGAATAGAATAGAATAGAATAGAGTATAAATTTATTTGTTACAGAACTTACACAGCTTAGACTAAAATACATAATTAAGCTAGATTAAAATACAAGGTGTAAACCCAGTAACAAAATGGCTCTGCCTCAGCATGGGTTGGTTGACTAGCAAGCTAGCAACCATAGCTGCACAGCTGGGCAGTGCTTTTTTCTGGAAACAAACAACTCTTAGTTATTGCTTATTGTTGAGAGAAGTTTATAAGTGGGAGGGTTTATTCTTCTTTTTTGTTAATTAGGTACATTGTTTTTATAGGTAAACTTATATTTTGTCTCCATAGCGATTTTCGACCATTTTTTAACATGATTTTCTAAATTGTATGATTGTATAGCGTATTTGATATCCACACTGTCATTTAGCCGTGAAGGCTTTTCATTTGCTTTTATGTTGATAAATTCTTGTTACTTATTTTGTGAATAAGCTTCCTTAAAATAAATAAATAAATATAATTTTCGTCATTTTCTAGTGTTTTGAAGTTATTCTACACAACTTAACTACAAAACTAGGTAAACCTATCCGATAGAGCCAGTAGACGTGAAAAGCTGGGGCGGTATACTTAATTCACCTGGGGTAATTCACCCGGGTGCACTAAGTACACTTTTTGTAGTCTTGATTCACCCTGGTCATTTCCGGGTGCATTAAGTACACAATTTAGTAGACTTTGACGACCTCTGTGGCGCAGCGGGCGAAGGTCCGCCTGCGACGCAGGAGGTTGCGGGTTCGATTCCCGCCTCGGGAGAAATGTTTGTACGATCTGCAGATATTTGTTCAGGGGCTCTGGATGTTTTTATATGTATAATAAAAAATATCTATCTATGTAGTGTATTGTATTATGTATATCAGTTATCTAGTACCCATAACACAAGCTCTGCTTAGCTTGGGGCTAGATAATGCTGTGTGAATTGTCCAGCATTATTTATTTATTTTATTTATTTATTATTCACTCAGGTGATACCTAGGTGAATTAAGTGCACTACACGGTAGACTTAATTCACCCATGTGCTTACAAACTATCGTGTAAACCTACGTGAAAACTTGAAATGTGAAGCGGCTAAACGTTTAAGAATCACGGATACCGCAACTAAAAAGTAATAGAACAGAACATAACAAAAGTAACTAAATAAGTGCGCATTAACCAAATTTCGCGATAATAATGCCAGTATACCGGTATACGGATTAAACCGTTACATGGATTACGAGGATTTTTCACCTCTGAATACATTCGCACGATCGTACAGGCTTATGCGATCGAATATGTTAATCATTCCGATCATTTGTCTGATTAACAGTAATACGATTTTCCCGGTATAACCTAACTGTTGGAAAACATTTTCTTTATGGATTTTCATATACTGTATGAAAATTATTCTTACGAAATGCAAATTATACTTGCCTATGAAAATAATACTTGTACTAGTTTATGCCCGCGGCTTCGCACGCGTTATTTCTATGTTTAACGTTTAAAGGTGATTTCTATCCCATGGGAACTGATTTATGGGATAAAAAAAGCTAATGTTTGATTCTAGGATAAGAATTACCTGTATGCAAAATTTCAGCCCGATCCGTTCAGTAGTATAGGCATGAAGAGGTAACAAACATCCATCCATCCATACTTCCATACAAACTTTCGCATTTATAATATTAATGTGATTTAGGCTTATCATTTTACAGATTGGTTTCGGCATACGGTTTTTAAATCAATTTCTATATGACTATGTTTAAATTTGTCACGGAAAAATTCAATTTATAATTGTTTTAAGATTTGGCTTGGCTCTATTGGTTTTTCTTCGTCACTTATTTCTGTGTTCTCTACTGTCGTGAAAATGCTTATTTCCTTTACATTTTGTACAGCAGCCTTTAGAAAACACAGAGGAAGATAATATTGCGTCTAAAGCACTCTACAGCCAGTTTACGTCTCTCGAATAAATAATGTAACAAGTAAAACGACGTTTATTTCGTACGTTAGCAAGTAGCGGTGTTTCTGGAAAATAAAGAGAGCTTGCATTCTTAGCGATCATTTATTTTTAAGAAGGTCTGCTCCACAATAGTTTTACGACCAAAGTCAAATCTATGCGTTATAAAATACTGAAATATTTGACAGCGTAAAAAACATTTTTTTTGCACATGCTGTCAATTGCAGCCCGTATTTTTTAACGCCTTTACTTGCTGTCATACTGCATCATCACCATCGTCATCAACAGCCTTTACCAGTCCACTGCTGGACGTAGGCCTCCCCTGAAAAGCACCTTATTCGCTATTAGGGTATTGCCATAATACCCACGCTGGGCATGCCGGTTGGGCTCGCAGTTCGGTGGTGGATCTGTTGGGCAGGAGGCTCTGATGCCCGCCCTAAGATGTCTCTTACGACACTTGCGAGAAGGGTTGGGGTAGTAATTCTAAGCCGGACAACACGGCCATCATGCCGGTTCATCCTGCATGTGACCTCCGATATTTAAATTTTATTTTTTATTTTAATACAAGCTTCTGCCCGCGGCTTTGCACGCATATTTTCGGTATAATAAGTAGCCTATTGTTTAAGTTAGGCTACGTTCTAAGTGTATGCCAAATTTCATCTTGATCTGTTCAGTAGTTTTGGAGATCCTAGGTAAAAAAAAATCACATTTCACAAACTTTCGGCTTTGTTATATATTATTATACTGGGACGTAGGAGGTACCTTTATTGATGCCGATTGATAAAATTACAGACATTGAGTCTAGTTAGCTAATTAAACCTCGGAGCGTGTGTGTAGTGTAGCTCAAGCCCCTTGCAGTTATCTCTTTTTGAGAATTTAATAACTTGTCGCTCACAAAATTCCATAACAACAGCAATTCTATCAATAAATAATCAGACACAATTTATAAAATAGTTAGATACCTTCGTTGTTGAAATTCTTCGTTCCCTTACCCACCGAAAACCCAGCAAATATATGTAGAGAATAGATATCTAATTTATTTGCCTCCACACACAATTAGGTCCAATTTCACCGTTGCAATTGAACTCGTTAATTATATAAGATAAACGTAAAAGTCATTTACAACGCGATATTTACCATGATTCCAGTTTAGAGCTTTCCAATATTTCGGCACAGTTTTATGCGCCATCATCACGGAATAACTGTGTCGAAAATTGGAAAGCTAAAAACTCAAATCATGGTAAATATCCCGTTGTAAATGACGTGTTAATAACCATGATGAATTTAAAAGTCTTAAGATAAACTCAGCGCCTTAAACGAGATATGCATATTTTACCGACATTTAGTTGATCCGGTATAAGCGATAAACCGAGTTAAAAGGCATGTCATGCATGTCACACAACAGGAAACCAATATTTGAATTCGATCAAGCTGAACTTTATTTATTTATTAAGGCCAACCAACTAGAAGTAACACAAAAGATCAAAAAAACGAAAATTAATACGACAAAACTAAAAAACTAGTGCACTCTTAATTACAGTTAGCCACATCATGCGCAAAAAACAAGGCAACTTAACTAAAGTTTTGTTGATCTTAATTTTGGCAGCAAACGATGAAATGGGACCTTAAAGAGATAAGATCCCTTGTCTAGATCACAAGATGCAAAAGCATAATTTATGTTGAAATGTACCAAAACTGTGCCACATTTGGCGGATGAATTTGCATACGTGTCCAAGTTTCCCCGTACGACACCTTCTTTTGCATCACTTGGGATAATGGATGCTGTTCCGAGTTGAGTTACCGCGAACACGAGATCTTCTCGTCTTGAATTAACTTTTCCTCTTAACTTTTCGGTGGAGTTAGGAAAGAGTTTAGTAACTTACGAGAGTGAATTACATATTTAGAAATTTCAAGGTAGAGAGTAGTACCAAGGTATATTCACTCACTCACATTTTGTTATTTAAAATGTATATTTCATAGTTCTTACAGCATTTACGACATGCGAAAGACTGCAGGCAAATGCTGGATGCGGCAAGCTGACGACAGGGCACTATGGCGTTCATTAGGGGAGGCCTATGTCCAGCAGTGGACTAACATTGGCTGATGTTGATGATCTGGGCCCGTACTCTTAAAAACGAAATTGAAGTTTCTGTCATCTTATGCATGCTTATGTTACATAAGAGTTGGTTTTGCACAACAACGAAAACAAAACTATCAGTAGGTACCAGTAAATATTCTCACAAAACTTCGATTTTACTTTTCAGAGTAGGTTCCCCTGAATCCGTTAAAATAACGCCAATCTAAATAAACTCGGATCTGCCTGAAATGTATAGATGACCGACACTTCGACATACTGGTTACTATAATACCGAAGAAAAGCTTACGCAGCCCTGGGAAGAAGCTAGTGTCACAATCATTTTAATAGTTCTTCTTGCTAAGTTATTTGCAAAATGAGAGAATATAGACATAATATAGACTTGGTTTAAAATCTCGACCTCGATAGCCTATTCTGGTCCACTGCTGGACGCAGGCCTCCCCCTGAAAAGCGCCTTGTTGACTTTTCTCTCATGAGGGGTGCCCATAATCCCCACGCTGCTGGGCATACGGGTTGGGGATCGCAGTTCGGTGGTAGAATTGTACTGCAGGGGGCGCTGCTGCTCGCTCCTGGTTGATATCCCTTAGTCGCCTGCTACGACACCCGCGGGAAGAATTGGGGTGGTGCAAATTCTAAGCCGGCACCTCACAGCCACACAGCAAAATCAATAGCTCACCCTGAAATCTTTTACTGTCGTGCATCAACCAAACTAGCACGTTTTGCAACTTTACCCACTTCTATTGGAATGTAACTGAATGTATTTCCTGAACCAACAGTTTAGCAAGAAACTTTATTTTCGGAACGGGTCGGTTCGGGGAAACCTGAGTCTCGGCAGTAAAATTATATCTATAGACTTGCGTCCGCTTGCGGCTTTACACGCGTTTTTCCATAAAAAAATAGCTTTCCAGGTCCGTCCAGGTCATTCCAGGTCTAGAACTACATCTATGCAAAATTTCTGCCGGATCCGTTGAGTAGTTTTGGCGTGAAGAGGTATTAACTAACATTTATACATCCAAATTTTCGCATTTATTATATTAATGTGATGTGATTACGGAAGTAGGCGTTTTCAATATAATTGTTTCTGAATTACCTGTAATTTAAGCTTTGTTTGATGAGACTTTCCAAAAATGGCAAATTGAGATGATTAAAATAATAATCTAATAATAACAATAGAGCTGTACCCAACATGTTTTGATACTTAGTATACTTAAATATAATACTTCTTATAGATCTGAGCTGTGAGTATGATTTCACGTATTTTCGAGTCGTTTCCTTTTAGGATTCCGTGCCCGAAAGGTGAAAACGGGTCACTGTTTTTGTATGGGATTTGCATAGTTACATGTTCGCACGGAAGAGGCGCCGAACCAAATACCATACCAAAATGAAACGTATGGAAATGAAATGAAATAGTTTATTTGACATGACAACAACTAAATTCGTGAGATGAAAATTTGGGTCGGAATAACAATACACCAAACATTTAAAAACAATGGAACAAAGGAAAACACTGAACTAGATATGAATTTATCAGTAAGCTAGGTGAAGTGTAAAACAGTTATCTACATATTGCAAACAAAAATCACCAAATTGTTGGAAATCTTCAAATTTAAATAGAATCGAGTATTAAAATTTAAATAGACCAATAGTACCTATAGTAACTTCCGCAACCTGCTTGGCAAAAAACCGAGTGTCGAGCAAAACACGTACTCAGCATGTTGCTGAGTAGATGTAGATAATTCAAAGTTACCTACTCAGCGCTGGTGTTTTACCGTTAATGGCACTAAAGATACAAATTGTGTCACTTGTACCATCAATGGTACAAATCAATGGTACTACTGACACTAAGGCCTCGAAACTATCAAGAAACCAATACTCAAGGCTCTATTCTAGGCTACAGCAGCAAATCTTCTTTAGTCTGTCGAGCAGACACTTTCTGAAAAAAGTAGATAGACAATCAAGTTCCTGTATGATTTTGGAATCATGACATAATTTGGTAATGTAATGCCAACCAATATTTTGAATGCTTCCTGCACCCGTTCTGGCATAATCCTGACCACCTTTAGCTGCTCGTTAGTCGCTGTCTAGTCGAGTTATAAACAGCTATTATTTATCCACGAGTTCCAAACTACCTCTACATTGGCTGAATAAGGGCACGCC
Source organism: Eupithecia subfuscata (assembly GCA_963564075.1). Taxonomy (NCBI): domain Eukaryota; kingdom Metazoa; phylum Arthropoda; class Insecta; order Lepidoptera; family Geometridae; genus Eupithecia; species Eupithecia subfuscata. The sequence goes on from OY751106.1 coordinate 5,086,531, forward strand.
GCACTGCAAGCGCCTAGGTCGGCACGTAGCTAAGCAGCTTGCTTACGCGTAGCTTAAATAGAAGGTTAGGCCCTAACTTAGCGCGAAAGTCTGCGTCTACGGCTTATCCCACACTGCAAAATTTTGCCACGCGATTATTACCGGAGGATTCTGCAACAGATGGAAATTGTATAAAGCTGAACGCACTTGCAGAAAAAACCGCAGTACGTGGATTATATTCCGTGAGAAAAAAATTCGCGCGGCGAGATTTCGCAATGCGGGCTAAGATTTAGCGTGTAGCACTGTTACTTTCACTTGGCACACTGGAGGATGTAAGAATGTCGTGCATAAATATAGCTTAGCTGCTCAGTCGTCTGAGGGTTACAATGCGATAAAGAAGGGTTAAGACCTAGAAACTCCTCGCCAGCCAGGCAACTAGCCAAGCGACGCTTTCAGTGGGACCGGCAATGAAGTATCAAAGATACTAAAGTAACACGACCGGTGTCGTACATTTTTATGTGTTTTCTCTTAGCGCATGGTGTGTCCACGTAAGACTAAGTGCCAACCTAGACGCTTGCAGTGCGGCCGTGGCCTCACTGTTTTCTGCCGTGCTGCTCGTGTCTATATCTATCGATAAATGTATTAGTTGGAATTGGGACGGTTATAATCCGGCTTAAGGTATGTTTTTGGTAGTTTTAGCTCCTACGTTTCACAGAAAAATATTATGTTCCGGTTATTTATGTTATTGGTTTTTGTAGGTACTTCTTTGAGGATTTAACAATTTAGTAGGTGCCTATGTACTCGTACTGAAGAAATTGTATGTTACCTTTCTTGTTAATCTATATGTCAATTTTCCTCGTCATACTTGTGGTTTTTTCTGGAGGTTTTTGTGCAATGAAAATATTTTTGGATTTATATTCTCACATATATAAAATTTCTGTAGGTTTAAAAAATTAGTAGATTGTGTCAAAAGGGACCAAAATAATGGATTTAGGCCGAGAGCGATTTTTTTGATGGATTTTAGAGTAGAATCCAAGCGAGGAATTCAAAGTACGTCGTTCGAGTTTAAATCATTTTGGTACCATGTGGCTCACTCTAGTTTTCATCCCCCTTTCTGAGAAAAATGAATATATATATATATATATATATGAATAAAAGATGCTTTTAGTAGTGACGAATTTTTACCTAAATTTTGGTGCTAATATTTCACTTTCAATGCTAGAACTCGTCTTTTATTCAATTTGTGTGAATCAAATTAAAATTGTCTGTTATATTCTGACAATAAAAAAACGAATAAGAACTTCCCACGTATTTATTTTTAATTTGGTTATCCAATGCCTCGTCGGCAGGCGCAGAATGATGCATTTTGTTCGCACTTATCGAGGAACCCTTCGTCTCTTTTCGAATAGGTGGGATTGATAAAGGACATGTTACTTGGAAGAGAATTAGAAACAAAACAGAAATACCGTGTTCCAAACCTACAAAGCTACAAGAAATAAAAAACAAAGCCAACACCAACACATTTTTTCCCACTTCCCTTACCTACACTTTATTGCGTAAGACACTCAAGAAATAACTATGAAAACGTTACCACAGAAATAAACTCATGGTCGCGAAAAGCTGGAAAATCCTCTATAAAATAAAACATGATAAAACTCCGCCGTTTGCACCAGCACCAGTGTGCCAAGGTCTTTAAGCTTACTGAATACTACCAGAGCCTCTACCATGAGTTGTCGAAGTGAATTAGCTATTCTACACACGTAGAATTTTACATGACCATCAACATTGTAGATACCTTATGATTTAGTGCCTTTGATTGTTATTACCCATAGTAGATGATTTTATCGGGTATTTATCGCGTACCTTTTGTTTTATTTCCCCTACGTTTCTACCGCGCGATAAATACCCGATAAAATCATTGACTATGTTAACAAATCGCGAAAGCTTAAAAAGTTTTGTTATTACCCACATTATGTCATCTCTCCTTTCCGTTTGGGTATAATTATTGGTAAAGTATATCTTGGATTACTAATTAATACAGTGCCTTGTCTTCATGTAAGAGACCGAGGACTTTAAGGAGGGGAAAGAAGAGTTTCCCCTGCATATAAATAAAAAAAACATAGTAAAATAATGATCACGCAAAACAGGGACTTCTAAAGCAGCATGCTGTGTGAATTGGCCAGCAGTATTTATTCAATTATTTACCCTTCCGACTGGTATATGATTATTATAATAAATATGGATCAGTTGAGCTACCTGTAGATTGCTTGCAACAGTCTGCAGTTAGCTCAATTGTTTCAATTGTTACTACGAATTGATTTTTTTTATATTACTTGATTCTAATTTTCTTTGTGAATAAAGAGACACTGTTTTAACTATTTATTTATATTCAATACAATGTACATGTACAATGTTATTAAGTGTTTTTCTAAATGTACCTAATAACCACCCAAACAATCGAATACCAACGTAAGACAAGTTCACTCATGACTATTTTATATTTTAAGAGTCGCTAGCAAATTGAATTTGTGAAAACTTATGGTAGAGGCGCAAGCTTTGTTCAGGACTATTGTTCCCAAACCCAGTCTATTAGAACATACGCATCCTGCGAATAACGTACTTACTGGGTGGTCTAGAACGGCTCTTTTTAATCATATTTATTGTTTTGGACTTTTACTTTGCAAAGTATGTCAGTCCTATCATAACAAACTTATTAATAACAAACAAACAACAAAATCAAACTAATCAGTCAAGTTGTAGGTATATTCAAAGGGTAGTGTTTGTTCAGTAGGGGTACTGATAAATAATCGACAGTGAAATGCCGCAAATGAATTTGGTTCCGCTAATATGTTAATAAATGTTCCTAAATTTAATCTATTTAAATAAAGTTCAGTCATCAGTGCCTCCCTTCAATATTTGAACTTGCTCCATCAAGATGTGGTGCACATCATCTATAGAACGGCTTTGTAAGTATCTACTTATCTACTTATTTATTTCTTCTACTTAGATGTACGACTGACTATTTTTAGACTCATACAGCTATATTACAAGAAAGTTAGACATCTGCTGAGCCCGTTTTTAACAAAAGCGTTACCACAAAACTGCATTTTACGATGGTTTACAGTTAGACACGGCTTAGACATCGTTTAAACGAGAGTAAAACTCATGTTAAACCCATGTCTAACCGTTAAAACACTGTTTAGCTAAACGCTTGTTAGACCAGTGTTTACGTTGGTTTTTGTAGTACCGCTGTTGAAGTCTAGATGTCATGGTTAGGTCAGCTAGGTTATACGATAAGAATAACTGTTTTTTTTGTCTATTCTTATGGTTAAACCTGTGTCTGTGTTTTTCTTTTCTGTTTTTCTCTATCTAGGTGTGCAATAAAGAGTATTTTTATTGTAATGTTAATAATTTTTTGGTACCTAGATGTAGAAAATGGTGTATTAGGAGTATGGACTAGACCAAAACGGATAATAGATATTTTAATATGCTTAAAATTCTGAGATAAGTAGGTACTAGACAATGTGCGCCAGAACGCTAAGTCTGACAACGAAGAAAAAATCATTGTACAGAATACGGCTTCCAACTTGACTCCGACTTTTAAAGTGGACTAATCAAATCTTATCCTACTTGGTTTTTTTAACACTTTAATTTGTAGTGGATTTTAATTAAAAATTAGTAGTTATTATAAGTCTGTCGAAGTCATAACAATATATAACTAAAATTACTTGTTCTAAGGCACCCTGTGTATGCTAAAATTGTACACACGCACCAAGCACACATTATTTTGCATAACCAAAATCACTGATAGAATCGCACCAACGAATATACTTCACCGAAGTTGGTTTGTCAACAGGGGTGAATGTGGTATACAAATATACAACCAAGGCTCGTGCAAGAGCTCTACCAAACTACAACTACCAGTTAGACTTCAGCGAGTAGAAATAAAAAGTAGAAAAAAACTTGAGAGGTGTCAAGGGACACCCGGATGGAACGAAGTTCCTTTCGATTAATCTCGCGTCCTCGCGTCATCTTCAGTGAGGCCGCAGAAAACTGATATATCCCGCTCACTCCAATGACACGTTGCGCGAGCGAGCGGAACACACGATTGTTCGAATCGAAGCGCACCTCGGCTCAACTCGGCTGCGGTCGTCACTTCGGTTCTCCTCGGTTCTCTTCGTCAAAAAGTGTCGTTACAACTTTTCGTATGATTTTTTTCTGTCTAGCCCCTTTTCACAACGCGCGATAAGGAACTTCGTTCCAATAAAAAAAAAAATATTGTTGATTAGCTTCCTTACACGGCTTTTCACGCAATTTTTTAGAATAAATAGCAGCCGAAATGTGATTCCAGGTCCAAATCTTTATGGCTGCGACAATTCAGCCTGATTCATTCAGAAGATTTGGCGCTGTCTCCGGCCAAACATCTTCACAGCGCGGCACAAACTTTCGCCATAATAATATTGGTAGGATTGTCCTAGCACTGTGTCTATGGGCTCGAGACAGACCTAGGGTCGTATGCTGTCCCAAGAAAAGCTCCAAAAGACCAAAAAAGATTTGTCGTTTACTTTTCAAAATGAAATTATAAAAAAGATTCAGACAACTAAAATTTGCGTCATCTTTATTGATTTGATTGTGGTGATTTTGTCAGTTTGGTTTTTAACCCGACGCAAAAAGAGAGGGGTGTTATAAGTTTAACGTGTCTGTCTGTGTATCTGTGTCTGTGGTATCGTAGCTCCCAAACGGATGAAACGATTTTCGTTTAGTTTTTTTTTGTGTCATAGATAATTTTATCCCAAGTGTACACATGGCTAAGAGCCAGCCATGTTTCTGTTTGGGGGTTTCTTAAATTTTTAATTTTGTTCTTGTATTGGTAGAAATTTACTAATAGGTGTGAATTTCAACCTATTTTGTTTACACTCGCCTCGTTTACATGGGAAACCGCCAAATCTCCAGGCTAGTAAGATAACATAATTTTCATCCTAATTATTTTCCTCGTTTTTGGTGCAAATCGGAGAACCAGAATAATCTGAGCCTAGAGCGAATACGTATATGTGTCAATAACAGACCGGATATTAAGCCAAATGTTGAAAATACATTTACTCATACATATATCAGTTACGTAAATATTGATGTAACAATTTCGTTCAAAATGTTTTTCTGCTACGAAGCACTTAATAAATAAATAATAAATAATGCTGGACAATTCACACAGCATTATCTAGCCCCAAGGTAAGCAAAGCTTGTGTTTTGGGTACTAGATAACTGATATACATAATAATATACGAGTACATAGATAGATATTTTTTATTATACATAGAAAACGACCAGAACACCCTGAACAAATATCTGCAGATCGTACAAATATTTGTCCCGAGGCGGGAATCGAACCCGCAACCTCCTGCGTCGCAGGCGGACCTTCGCCCACCGCGCCACAGAGGTCGTCGCACTTGGATTAATGAAAAGCTTATAGAAGGGTAGGTGTATCAAAAGTTTACACAAGCTAGTACTTACCTTCTATCACAGAATATACAGGGCGTTTTGGTATTGAGACTGACATAATTTTTGTGGGTTGGCCACTTTTCCCGATAGACTCATTGTCCTAAGCGTCCCGGTAATGATATTAATTTATTTATTTATTGATGTAATAAAAACGGCTTTAGGCCAATTATACTAATTACAGTAGGTTTTAAAATTCAATATTAGTGTAGTTAGATTAAGTAGGTTCATTATGCTAGAAATATTTACATACCATGTCAAATAATAAACAATAATCAAGCATAATTAAATTCTCATAAGAAATATTCAAGTGTTGATTCAATGATGTAGGTATAATATAAAGAACTAAATATAAGTAAATAATAAATATAAAGTAAAACATTTGTCAAAATTCACATTCACAGAAAGTTAAACATGCAAGCATAAGAGTTCTCCACTTGTCCGCGAATATATCGGTGTCCGGGAGGGCCTCCAGAAGTTTGTCCAGGGCTGCGAGAGTCCTAGGTATGGGAGAGTGAGCGGGCCACCGTGCGGCTCGGAGTTGGAGCAAAGAGTCGATGTCTCCTGCCCCGTAGGTATTTATTGGGTACACAGAGTCAAAGTGACTCATTCATCAAATCAAGACAATAATATCGTCTTGATTTGATGAATGAGTCAATTATGATTAATTAGTTTTTTTTTAAATCACATAAAAGCTTGCCTTTTAACCGTCTTATCTTTTCTATTTGTTGTTGTAACGCAACCAAACAAACTTTTGCAGTATTTTAAAATGACTTAAGGGCCCAACCCCACAAACAATTACGTAGGTCTTAGTACCAAGCATCCTGTACATTGCTTCTATCAAATCTTAGTTGAACTCTCCATTTGCGGGTTATCCTTGACAAGGGTAGAAGTTGGAACGGCTGACACCAATCCCTTGACTTTGTTATTCGTTTGACAGGTGACAGTGAGCACACAAACATAGGACGGACAGTCGAACGATCGACCCGTTTGGATAGCTCCCACATACTCGAGATATCGGACATTTACGATGTTTAGACATTTGGATGGTTCGGAGTTGGACACACCATTATCTAGTACTAGCTGCGCCCCGCGGCTTCGCCCCCGTGGAAATTTATGTGTCCAACTTTCTTATTTTTTTCTTTCATAAGAACCTTCTCCTGACAATAACAAACACAACAAAGAAAGAATTAGCGAAATCGGTCCAGCCGTTCACGCGTGATGCCGTGACCAAGGAAAACGGGTTTCAGCTGCGCCCCGCGGCTTCGCCCCCGTGGAAATTTATGTTTCCAACTTTCTTAATTTGTTCTTTCATAAGAACCTTCTCCTGACAATAACAAACACAACAAAGAAAGAATTAGCGAAATCGGTCCAGGCGTTGTTGAGTTATGCGCTTACCAACATATTTTGCGATTCATTTTTATATTATAGATATAGATATGGACCAAAAAATTTATAACTGGTCCAATCCAGCCCTGGAACACATATTCTTACTTAATATATGAGCCATATAACCGGGTCCTGTTCGCTCTCGGAGAATGACGTAGGATCTCAAATTATTGGCCGAAGACCTCTGTGGCGCAGTGGGCCAAGGTCTGCCTGCGACACAGGAGGTTGCGGGTTCGATTCCCGCCTACGGACAAATGTTTGTACGATCTGCAGATATTTTGTCCAGGGCGTTCTGGATGTTTTCTATGTATAATAAAAAATATCTATGTATGTAGTGTATTGTTTAATGTACATCAGTTATCTAGTACCCATAACACAAGCTCTGCTTAGTTTGGGGCTAGATAATGCTGTGTGAGTTGTCCAGCATTATTTATTTATCTAACTAGCTTCCGCCCGTGGTTTCGCACGTGTTTTTTCGGAATAAAAAGGATCCTATATTTTATTGCAGGTCTAGAACTACATCTATGGAAAATTTCAGCAAGATCCGTATAATATAACTACGTCTGTAGTTTCGAAGTGAAGAGGTAACGAACATCCAAACCACCGCATTTATAATATTAATGTGATAGTGTGATTTGAGCATCGGGGACATAGTATAACACATCCAGCCCCCTCACCTCACCTCACCTCAACAGCATATATTGGTCCACTGCTGAACGCACGGCCTCCCCTTGATGAGCGCCTTACTAGCTGTTATCTCTTGGGGGGTCATGCCCGTTATCCCCAAGCTGGGCATGCGGGTTGGGGATCGCAGTTTAGTGGTAGAATTGTCCAATGTATTTCCAGCATTGAATTCTGAGGAGTCAATAAAAACACTTAGGTGCCGACCTGCAGTACTGAGATAGGAAGTCGAACTCATATGCCAACCGCTCCTAGCTTTGCTCCTAACATGTAGAGTATTTTCTAGACTATTTAGAGAGCAATCCATTTGAGTAGTTTGTTGAAGGATTCTAACTTTGCCTATACTGAAGCGACTTTGCCGCAATGACTTTAGGTATCAAGATGTTATGTTTATTTAACAAGCTTAGTTGGTTTATTACGATTTACGACCGATGTGGCGCGGTGAGCGAAGGTTCGCCTGCGACGCAGGAGGTTGCGGGTTCGATTCCCGCCTTGAGACAAATGTTTGTACGCTGGAAGAACGCGTGCAAAGCCGCGGGAAGACGATAGGTCCGTTTTTAAATAGAAGTCTGTTTTTGATCCGTAGAACTTTCAAAATACTTAAGTACCCACCTGAGTATTTTGAAAGCTTCAACAAATCCAAGTTATTTCATAAGATATTCAATGGCTTGTTATTGTTTAGTAATTTTTGCAAAAGTTGGGCAGCTTTCTCGGAAACCTTCATTAATTATTCTCTTCTCAGATTAGAAGCTCAAACAAAATTGATTAGGGGTGAAATCTTAATAGACTTTCGTTCGGTCAACGATCTTATCAGCCACACAAAATGTTCAAATTTTCAAATTCAAAATAGATTTATTTTTCTCTCAATAGAATGTTATTTTTATACATTAGTAGTATTAGTAAAAGTAGATAAGAAGACGTATTTTTTTTTAATTCATTTTTATATAAGGGAGTCATTGCTGACTATGTCAGTCCCGTGATTTAACAAACTAACTACTTAAAACTAAATCACACTAATATTATAAATGCGAAAGTTTAGATGAATGTGTTTGAATGGATGGATGGATGTTTGTTACCTCTTCACGCCAAAACTACTGAACTGATCAGGCTTAAATTTTGTATACAGATAATTATAATCCTGGAATCAAACATAGGCTACTTTTTATCCCATAAATCAGTTCCCATGGGATAGAAATCACCTTTTAACGTTTCCATAGAAACAACGCGTGCGAAGCCGCGGGCGGCAGCTAGTCTACTATATAAAAATAAGTCGGGTTTTCCTTCCTGACGCTATAACTCCAGAACGCACGAACCGATTTCCACGGTTTTGCATTCGTTGGAAAGGTCTTGGGCTCCGTGAGGTTTATAGCAAAGAAAAAATTAAGAAAGTGGGAAACATAAATTTCCACTCGAGCGAAGCCGCGGGGCGCAGCATATCTCGCTCCACCAAAAGAAACTCGTCGACACCCGATTCTTCTCCATCTTTAACTATGGCGCTGAAACTTGGACGATAAGGAGCGCTGACCGTGACCGCATAGACGCATTTGAAATGTGGTGCAGGAGGAGGATGCTGAGAATCCCTTGAACAGCTTTCCAGACCAACGTTTCCATCCTGCGGAACTTAAGGTGGAGACAACTTTAACTATGGCGCTGAAACTTGGACGATAAAAAGCGCTGACCGTGACCGCATAGACGCATTTGAAATGTGGTGCAGGAGGAGGATGCTGAGAATCCCTTGAACAGCTTTCCAGACCAACGTGTCCATCCTGCGGAACTTAAGGTGAAGACAAGACTGTCCTCCATGTGTCTGCGTAAAGTCCTGACCTTCTTTAGCAGACGCAGCTGGCGCGATATTGTCCGTGACAAGGTTTCACGGGGGAATCACGACTCTCGGGCATGAAGATATACGACGCGAGGAGGAGGACATTAAAATTTAGTGCAAGTACCTAGTATACAATACAAATATTGAGTATAGCTAACATTGTGAGAGACTGGTGCCTGTTTTAGGTTCACATGACCTGTATTACGGGTCTCGATAATTAATGCTTGACGGATAGTTTAATTTAATAAATAAACGGTAAGTGAATAATATTTAGTAAATACTTTAATGACACAGAAAATTACAATCAAATAGTAGAAATAAATTAGAACTATAATTTACAATTGAAACAATTGAGCTAACTGCAGACTGTTGTAAACAATCTACAGGCAGATCACCTGATCTATATAATGTAATATTTATAAAATAATTTATTAGTTTTGTCAAGGATAACCCACAATTAGACTCGCATTTGAAAAAAAAATACCTAACTGTGTCTATGAAATATTGCATTCTTTCGTGCAGACTTCACTTTCTCACTTGTCAACAATTAGGGAACTTCATAGGCGTGCATGTGTCAAAAAGAAAATAAATGATTTAAGTATTAGTGCCTACCATGTGCCTACCTACCGAGCTTTACTTCCTCCATGTTTTTGTTTTGTTCCTAATATCAGTGTCGGCTGGCGTCGAAATATAATATTTACTACTTGTATCTATTCATTATTTTAGTACCTTTATTAGCAGAAAGCAAATGGCTGCCACTCAAACGCACGCAGACATTTTAAATGTGGGTTGTTTTATTACCGCGTACCAAGGAAACCTTTTTCCACAACCACAAAATTTCGGATTACGAAATGACGCCCCGAGCGAGTATGCTACGTTAAGGTGGATCGTTTCGTGTTGGCGCTAGATTCGAATTTGTTTCTGGTTTTGAGTTCTACAGGGAATAAAACTAGTAGAATAGTAATTTACCGCAAATCGGAAACCTCGAGGTTTGCTCGTTGTACCATACCTTTGCTACACAAACACAAACACATTAATTAGCACACACTGTCCGTTTGTACTCGTTCTGCTCGCTCTCGATCAGGTTTTGGCTGAAAATCAGTGTTTTGCTTTTTAAGCAAAAAAAAATTCACTGAGCCATGGCCTATTTGGCTTGCTGCAGCACACACAAACTAAGTACCCACTTACATTTTAAAGTGAAATGAAAATGAAATGAAAATATATTTATTCTGACAGTGCAGGTATAAGAAAATATACAGGTAGGTAAGCTTATCAAGCTAGAACAACAGACACGACACACAAATTATAAAAAAAAAAAAAAAAAAAAATATATAAATTGCTTAAAACTAACATGCCTAAGTAAAAAAATATTTTTTTGGTCTGGCCGTGTGTGCTGATCAGTGCTGTGCGCCTGCGCTATCAGAAGAGGTTCATGCTCAGCTGTATGTTGCGAGTAGCCCCACAACGCTGATTTTCAGCATGCACCGTGGTGATGATGACGTACGAAACTGAAAGCACTTTTCAATTTAAGGTGATGGCAACTTGTCTTTAAAAGTCTATATATATTTAAAGTTCGAAATTAACCAAATAAGCATATTAAATAATGCTCGGACACCAAAACAAAACAGGGCGGTACTACAGATAATAATGTAAATAAAAAATAATAAACACATGTAAAAAGGTCTAAAACTAAGCAGATTCAAAACAAACCAAGCATTCTCAAAATAATTGGTATATAAACAAGGGGTTTAGTTTAATTTAATGCCATGAAAGGTCTAGATGATACTGTGTGAATTGCCCAACATAATTTATTAATATTAGTTATTTGAAGGCAAGCTCAAAACACCCTCCACGCCCGCCCATCAATCGTGTTCGTGTGCGTGCGCCACTAAGCCTGCAGTTGAGTGTGTGTGTGGTGCACGTTTCTGTGTGAGGGTGTGTAAGTGTGTGTGTGTGTGTGTGTGTGTGTGTGTGTGTATGTGTGAGGGTGTGTATGTGTGTGTGAGTGCATCAGTGTTTAGGGTGTGTGTAAGTGCAGCACTGTGTTGTTTGTGTGTGAATGTAGTGTGTATGGTGAGCGTTCTGCTTATGACCCTAGTTTCTAAAGAAACTGAGCAATAGCAGACAATTCGAGTGTGTGTGTTTGCCCTGCCTCACTGCGACCTACTTTGAAGTTCCAGTAGCTGATTTTTCAACTTCAATCTAAAGTTGCACTTATTTTGAAGTTCGCGCAGAGGTGGAGGCAGTGAGTTCCAGCACTTAGTGGCGCAGAATCGAAAGCTACCGCGAAAGGCAGCTGTACCGTGTCTAGGAATTCGCAGCACGAAGGAGCACGCCCGAGGTGGGTGTCTATGGTGGTCTCTCGCCCATTCAAATTTATCGTAGAGATACCTTGGCTTACATGATTTAACCACTCCGAACATAAAAGTAGCAAGATGAAGATCCCGCCTATTTTTCATGTTCAGGATACGGTGCTGATTAAGAAAGGGCGTTATATGACTACGTGGTGGGACGTTGAAACAAAAGCGTGCGCAAGCATTTTGGACTCTCTGTATAAGAGCAGAGGTTTTGCTTAGAAGTCGTGGTCCGTAGACCGTATCAACATAATTGAACCTCGATAACACCAGAGAGTCAACCAGACGAACTCTAACTTCAGTGCTTAAGTAGTTTCTGATCTTGTACAATACTTTTAACCTATAAAAACAATTTCTAGCGATTTCGGATACATGCCGCTCAAACTTCAACTGCTCATCAAGTATCAGGCCAAGATTACGTGCCTCTGTGACTCGCTCTATTTTATCTCTGTCGATATGTAATTGAGGGATACCTAGAGCTATTTTATTAACCTGAGCTTTGGTACCAAAAATCATGTATTTTGTCTTTTTAGCATTTAGGAGCAAGGAGTTAGATACCGCCCATTCCTGAATCCGAGCGAGGTCTTCATTAATTTTAGATTCAGCACTGCGTAAAAGGTCTGGTTTAAAAGACAGATAAATTTGTATATCGTCTGCATATACATGAAACTTACAGTGATGTATACAGTCAATCACATCGGCACTATAAAGAATAAAAAGTAGCGGGCCGAGGATTGACCCCTGTGGCACGCCTCTATTTAGAACCTGTGTCTCTGAGATTAATGGGTTTCCGTTGTCTCTGGGAATCTCAACATATTGCGCCCGATCATTGAGATATGAACAAAACCACCTAATAGTTTGATGGCCGAATCCATAGTAACTTAGTTTAGAAAGTAGAAGTGACGTATTTATTGCGTCAAACGCACGGGAAAAATCTAAAAGGACTAGAATTGTTCCCATTCCTCCATCTTGAGCTTCAGTGATGTTGTCAGTTACATCAAGTAGAGCCGTATTAGTGCCTCTGCTTTTTCTGAAACCCGATTGGTACTCGGGTAAGATGTTATGTCTTTCCAAATAATCGCTTACCTGGGAACATACTACTTTCTCTAAAACTTTAGATAAGCACGGTAGGAGGCTGATAGGTCTTAAATCTTTAATTTCAAGTGGGTTTGAGACTTTTGGTATAGGCTTAATAATAGCTGTTTTCCAAGCATTGGGAAATACTGCTGAACAAATAGATTCATTAACAATAGAAGTTACTGCGTTAAGGCTATGAGGAAGTGTTAATGTTAACATTTCAATAGAAATTTTGTCACAACCCGAGGCATTTGATTTGATTTCTCTCAAATATTTTGAGATACTTACGGGATCAGTAGGTTGCAGAGAGAAGGTAGCGTCACTATATCTATTAAATTCAAAATACGTTAGGGTAGAAATGTTAATAACAGCATTCCCTGGTACATTCAGAAAGTGGTCGTTCACTATGTTAGGGTTATCAAAATGCGCTGGCAGTTCACACGATTTTGGGGGAAGTATTTTATGTTTTAAGTTTTTCCAAAGAACCTTAGAATTATCAATGTGACAATTAATATTTTGTTTGAAAAATGCCTTCTTTTCACTGTGAATTGCAAAGTTAACTTGTTTCTTTAGATCCTTGTAATACATTTTATGACTTTCTATCTTAGTTTTACGATGCCTGGCAAGAGCTTCATCTCGAAGACGCATCATTAGCCTCACATTCTCGGTTAGCCATGGGCATGGTGTATCCTTGATAATTATTTTCTTGAAAGGAGCGTGTAAGTCAAATAGTAGTGTTATAACATCACTAAAATCCTGTACCATAGTGTTAACATTCTCGCTCGAACAAACAATATCCCAATTTATGGAATGTAAATCATTATTGAATAGCTCGAAAGATATATCTCTTATGGGCCTATAAACAACATGTTTGGGTTTAATTTTTGGTTTTTTGAATATAAACTCGCATGTTATAAATGCGTGACCAATATGAGACCCTATGAGATCAACACGTACATTTCGTGACCGCGCATTAGAGCACACAACATCAATTAATGTTTCACTGCTGTCGGTAAAATGTGTAGCCTTAAGGTTTTTTGTTATTATAGTGCGTAACCCCACACTAAGGGTAATTTCTAAGAAATCAAATAACATCGCAAAAATTTTCGACTTCGACGGGACTTGAACCCGCGTCCTCCCCTCAGTACGGGGATGTGATAACCAACTACACCACGAAGTCAAGTGACGTGGGAGTCGAAAATCTCTGCGACATCCTACGGTCTTATCGCGCCGTTAGCTCCACCTACAGGGGAAACATTGAAGTTTATCCAATCCTGTTCAAAGACTAAAGTTACATTTAGTTCGTTTGACGAGAGGTGTCGCGTAGCTTAATTCTAATTATGTGTAGCCTTATCAATCAATTGACTCAACTCAAAGCAGGTTAGGAACTCATTAAAGATCTTTACTTTATTGTCACCGGCGTTCATAAGGTTAATGTTAAAATCACCAACAAGAATGACTTTATCACATTCTGAGAAAGAAGCTATGGAGTCTGCGATTGCATCAAAGAACACATTTACATTAAGCCATGGGGGACGATACGCTGTCCCAATCACAAGTTCAGTAGATTTGAAATTTAACCTGATCCACATCTGCTCAACATTATTATTAACAGGGTAGGAGCAAAGGCGTGCTCTAACACCTCGTCTAATATAGAAACCTACGCCACCACCTCGGCCGCCACGAATGCTTACTGGACGTGGTATATGTCTGAAGCGGTAGTTAGGTACAACTGGTGCACGACCCTCTTCCCCTGTCTTCAGCCAGGTTTCATTAATAGCCATAACATCTACTGAAAATCTCTCCATAGCTGCAATAAAATTATCATGGTCAGTTCCTAAGGAGCCGGCGTTATAAAGACCAACATTAAAGAATTTGTCGTTACCCATTATGTAAAATTACTTTTAAAATAACCTCAATAAATGGTAGCAATGTGATGTATATCCTATAGATAATATAAAAAAACATTGAAGATTCCGGCAAATAATAAACACGGAAAAAAATAATAAAGCTCCAAGCTCCAACCAGAAAAGAAGTATGCAATGCAAGTATAACAACGAGGTACGTATAGGTAGAAATAAGCTTCAGGACTACATAAAGTGATAGTAAAACTAACTTGATAACCGATGGGGTATCCCCTAGTGGAGCTATAGCGCAAGTACTATAACATTGATCAGCACACAGAGACCACGCAAGATGTACAACTTTGTTAGATGTTCTAAAATTTGTAACAATATTAATGTAAAACCTAAAGTCTATAAATAGATATGTAAATGCGGAATAATGTAAAAGATTTGACTGGTTATTTTGTAGTAGAGCAGCAGTGAGGTATGTGTATGTCTCAGTAACTAAAGTAATCACTGTAATATAAATAATATACAAGGTAAAAAACCAGTTTGTTTTAGAACAACACAAAGAGCCAGCTTTAATATGCAAATTAAAAAGGTTAAGAATACATGTACTAAAAAAGAGGTAACTTAACTTTTTCGAGTTAGTAATTACTTGTATACACATAATCAATGCACTCATACACCCAGTCAAACGGGTCCCGAAGCAAAAATCCGATCCAAGTCAGCCTGTGAGCGGATCTGAAAGGCCTGCTTGCCGTCCGCTTCACGCACGTTAACACGCCCTCGCTTGGACCAGACGTAGCGCCACTGATGCTTGCGAACCAGCTCGCGCGCACGCGCGAAAAGCACGCGGTTCGCACGCGTTAGGCGCTCGTTGATGTAGATGCGAGCGTGCGCGCCTCCAGCTGGGGGGCGGCCAGCATCAGCGGTGGTGAGCGTGCGGCGCACGCGGGCCGCCGCCAGCAGGCCGTCTCGCACGTCACGGCGCGCCAGTCGCACCACCAGGCGGCGCGCGCGCGGCTGTTCGCCTCCCGCAGCCGCGCCCTGCGCCACGCCCACGCGCTCCGCGTACACGATGTCGCGCGGCTCGAGCTTGACTCCCAGCTTGGCAGCCAGCACGGTGACGGCCTGCAGTGCGGTTTCACCGCGCTCCTCGGGAAGGTGACCTATCTCTAGGTCGGAGAGAAGCGCCTCCTGATCACGGTCAGCGACCTCCTGCTGCAGCAGACCGACGACGGTCTGTAGGTGGGCGATGGCGGGTAAGTGCGGCGCAGGTGCCGCTGCCGCCGCAGTGCGCTCTTGTTCCACTACGCCGAGACGCTGCTCCAATCCATCCATGCGAGCTGAGATACCAGCGAGGGAGACGCGGAAGTCCGCCATCTCTAGTCTTACCTCTCGGAACTCGGAGGAAAGGTTAGTCATATCAGCCCTAAGTGACCTGATATCTTTAGAAATGTCATCCTGCATCTTTCGAAACCCTGCCAGAAGCTCCTCCGTATGCGACTTGAATTACTTGAAGTGCTCGTTTGATTTATTAAACCTATTGTACTTGTGTTTAAATTGTAAATTATCTTTGTTAATTGTATGTGTGTCTGTAGTAACAAATAATTTTTTTATCCATCTATCATACCTGTTAAAATTTCACTTTTTAAAGCCTTCTGCCAGTGCTTCCACACGAGCAGCCTATGAGTTAAGTACCTACACGCAATGGTCTCTTAAGGGGGCTATTACAAAAAAACGCGAAATCCCACAGTTACCTGGTTCTAATTATATGGTTTTCGTTCGTTTCTTGAAATAACAATTACTTGTTAATAGTAGTTCCTTTTCTCTTTTACAGTAATAATTGAATAAATTTTAGATAACTTATTTGTTTATTTTAAAATAATCATTCTACCGATGCATGTTCAGGCAAAAACTCTCGGAGACCTGTTTTTGGAGAATAAAATTGTAGATTCTATTTCATATAGACCATCAAAAAAAATTTTTTTAGATAACAAATATCCTACTTCCATAATAATACAATACATTTTCGTTATAGGCCTTTATGTAAAGAAAGAAAAAACTGAAGTGAATTCAATTATCGACCGAAAATGCTTCGAAACAAACCCCAATATCTCCGAAGTTCTACATAATTATGACACAATAATTAAACCAAAATAATCTTCAACATTTTTGAACTACAATATTAATTTTATTTTTCAAATCACCACTATTTTTTAATGAATTATTTAAAAGTAGTATATATTTCAATGCGCCGGCGAACGCCAGCGATTTACCCTCAGTACCGCGCGAGCGCTTATCGAGGGCAGACTTATGTCAGTTCAATCGCAAGACAATAGAAAGCTACGCTTGAGTAGCTCGCCGCCCGCTCGGTGCGTTAAATACATAAAAAAGTTGCGCCGAGATGTGAAAGCCCTCTTAACGCCCTGCGTGTTCAATATAACAACATTTTCAGGATGCTGTTGGGCCTGCCTCGTTATTGTAGTGCGTCAGAGATGTTCGCGAATACCTTCACTGATGGCCTCGCGGTCGCGGCAATCATGCGGAAGCGAGTGGCATCATTTATGAGTAGAGTGAGAGGTAGTAACAACAGCATCCTGAAAGTCATATCTCACAAGTATGACTGTCCCATACTGCACCACTGGGTGAAATTAGTTAATACCTAAAATTTGTTATTTTCGTTTATTTTAATGTCTTTGTTTTCTATGTTGTTTGTAATTTTGTGTTTTTTGTGGACCTTTGCTGTCTGAATATAAAGATTTTGATTCATTGATTGTAAAATATTTTCAGTTCTTCTTTCTTCCGAAAAAACGAACTTCAATTTATTGGTATTTTTGGAGCACATGGAAAAATAAGAGATTTTGGGCTAAAACTCAAAATACAATTTAACCCGCTGTGGCTGGGCAGTGAAAGCGTTAATTGAAACACGATACACTAGATATTCAAAATATCGTGTTATGTTATCCTATCAATAAGCTTTGAAGCAATCAACATAACTTGGTAGGTAGGTACTTAACTAATTTAATTTGATCCCTCTTAGATGCCATTGAATCAAAATAGATCAAAGTACGTACCTAACGAGGATTCTCGGTAAGCTTTTATTGAAAACATTATTAAAGGATATAATTTTATTATTTGAAAAAACAGTTCTGTTTTATGTATTTAGATGCTAGAGGCGTATTGCGGATTCCAAACATTTCCAATGGTTCATTTTAATACCGCCACATTAACATGTTCCCCCGGCCAGCTTTCCCCGCCGGCTTAGAGGGGATTAAAATACCACTAAATTCATAAAAAATACCACAAATGGAAGTTCTATTTGCAGTTTCATAAGGTAAAAAATACTGTGTATCTGTTTTTATCGGCTTCAGAGAGTTAGTAAAATGTATACCTATACTAGGTACTACTAGATTTGTGTAATCTGTAGGTTTATTTTGAGTTGTTCAGTCAGGTTACTTTAAAAACAATTTAATCTTTTTTATACAGATATAATTTAATAGGTATATTTAGACAGATAGATTAATAGATAATACTTTATTGCACATTTAAGTAAGAAAGCATTTAATACGATACGTACTTGTTTAAGCCGGCTCTGCATGAAATTTCCGCGATTTTTATTTAGTAGTTGTTTATTGATGAAAAATACACTATTTTTACAAGAGCATCTAATGCAATATTTCAATAAGTTTGTATACTCCGGCCACGCTCATATTTCCTTTTTAGTAGTTCGACTAACAATCAGAATAATCGCTTTGCGGAAAGTTCGACTAAAACAATTCGTCTAAAACAATTCGACTAAAGCAATTCGACTAAAACACAATTCGACTAAAAACATTTCAACTAGTAACTATTCGACTAACGACTAAAACAATTCGTTTTAACAACGAAACATTTTGTGTCATCATATGGCTCTGGGTGCATCAAGGTCGAATTGCTTTAGTCCAATTGTCATTAGTTGAAATGTTTTAAGTCAAATTGTGTTTTAGTCTAACTGTTTTAGTCGAATTTTCCGTAGACGGAATAATCATGTCATGCTTTTCTGATTTGATTTTTATTACAATCGATTTTGTTTAAAAATAAGTTGTAATCGGTTTTCTTATTTTTGCTCCACCTTTAGTATTATTTTACAGAGCTGCTCAGGCGTCTAAAAGCCTTTATTTTTAGAATCCGAATATTTAACGCTTATAAAATCATTCGTTGTTAGCTACTGGCTTCTGCCCGCGTCATAACACGTATTTTCCGGGGTAAAAAGTAAAACCAGAGCCTATTTCGAATACTTTTACATAAAAAAAATACTAGATTAATCTTCGTTTCATGATTTGACTGCTCGATAATGTATGCTCGTTATAAATCGAAATCTGTAATTCATGCTTCATTCACTCACCTGTCAAAAATTAAGGTACCTACTTCTTATGCGTGCATGTGCCAAATAGAATAGGGGGTTTATTGATAGTTACAACGGCTATGCCCCAAAAATACAAGTCATTTGCCAGTTAACTTGTCCAACTGTTCTCACATCGTTAACCAGGCAAGGGCAGTCGTATGCATTCTGCCGCCGCAAATGGAGGGAAGCCAAAGTTTAAACGGTGTAGTGAAATACCGCGGGACTACAGATTATGCCGTGGGCCGACTGTCTACTGAAGCGCTATTTAACACTATGAGGGCAGGCGGCGGCGGCGGCCGGCGCGCCTTTGTGGGTTGCACCGCTGAGGCTGGGCAGTGAATGCGATATACCTACTCAGCTACCTACCCACATCATCCGTCCACATGTTAATAAAAAAAATGCTGGACTATCCACACAGTATTATCTAGCCCCAATCTAAGCAGAGCTTGTGTTAGTTATGGGAACTAGCTAATTAATTGACTTAAATATATAAAATTCAATAATGAGAGCTTTATTCTTCCTTTCCAGTTAATACCTACATAAAATACATAAAGTACCTACTTAGTATAAAACATCTGAGAAGGTATCTATAGATAAGTCTATAAGTAAACTATTTACATTTACGGATCAGTTTTTGTCCGGCCTTTGGCGGTGAAATTGCATAACATTATATTACCTAGATAAATAAAATCAATATTTTTTACACAAAGATAAAACTCAGAACACCCGAAACTAATGTCTGCAGTTCGGACAAACATTTGTCCAGGGCGGGAATCGAACCCTCAACCTCCTGCGTCACAGCTGGACCTTCGCCCGCTTCGCCACCGGGGTCGTAATAGTCGATCGATGTTCGATGTTCGATGATGATCGATGCGGGGTGCGTACTTCTTACTTGATAATATTTTTTATATTGTTACTGGACTAGGAAGCCAGTGTTCGCTCACATCAGTGAAATAACTGATAGAGAGGTTCGCCGTCAAAAATTGCTTTGCGGAAAATTCGACTAAAGCAATTCGTCTAAAACAATTCGACTAAAACAAATCGACTAAGAAATAATTCGACAAAATCATTTCGACTTGTAACAACCCCGTTGGGCGGGCTTCGTTAGGAGTACGTTAATGTTGACCTGAGTCGGTGGGTGAAATTGTTACTTAAAGGAATGCAATGCAATGCATGTGAATAGAATTTCCAAGGATTGCATCACTTCAGTGGCCCGTGGCCTTTCTCTGCAGAAGCTCTATATCTTGCGGGTCGGCAATCTCGTGGGATGTTCCACGACTTATTTATATGCCGCTGTGCTTTAATTATAAAAGGAAAGATTTCGTTAGAATTTACATTAACAAAATACATGTAGCGACTTATTTGAACATGTTCGAAATGGGGTGAGGTTTGTTATGTTTTGCCGTGTGCCGGCTTAAAATTTGCACCAACCCTCCTCTTCCCGTGGGTGTCGTAAGAGGCGACTAAGGGATATCCACCGGGGGCGGACAGTAGCGCCCCTGCAGAACAATTCTACCACCGAACTGCGATCTCCAACCCGCATGCCCAGCGTAGGGATTATGGGCATTACCCCCCATGAGATAAACGCTAATAAAGCGCTTATCAGGGAGAGGCCTGCGTCCAGCAGTGGACCAATATATGCTGTTGAGGTTGAGGTTGTTATGTTTAAAACTGTTTTCTCGTATTGTTCTCACAAGACACCTACTATGAGCGTTCTAACAGGTTCGGTCCGATTCCTTAAATGTCCAGTTTCCAAAAGTCTATTGTCTGAAAGTCCATTCCCCAAATCTCTAATTCCCTAAACGTCTAGTTACCTGTAGTTCTCCGAATGTCCATTCACCTGTACGTCTATTTACGTGTATGTCGATTCTCCGAATGTCTATTTACCTGTATGTCTATTCGAATGTCGTAAATGTCGACAAGCGACCACTACAACAACCATTTTTCATGGATGTTAAAGTCCAATGATGATGACTAGCGTTTTACGTTTTATCCTCAAAAACCAGTTAATTTTTTTTCACGAAGAGTTCAATATGTTTAACGGCAGCAGGCAGGTGGTCTTGTACTCTCTACTCTACACGGAAAACCCCTATGAATATTAATTTATTAACACACGAAAATGTGTGACAAATTCAACAAATTCAAATATAGCCTAGAGGCGACAAAGCGTTTTGTCAAGGCGAAGTTATTAACGAAACGGAAATTAGACACAAATGGCGAAGTTTCTGGGTCATTGATCTAATTTTAATGTAACTGGCCTCCCCCGGAAATAATCCTTGCTATCGTGACTTGCCGGTTTGAATAGCGGTTCAGTGCTTTAGAGTAGGTTGACACATAAGGCATTTTGAAGCGCGCGTTTTAGTAACGAGCGGTTGAAAAATACTCCCGTTCAACACAATGATGATGATAATATCCTCCTAACCGAATTGTTAATTTCAACCACGGCGGCCATACTCAACGGAGACTAGCTATGTGCGCAAACACAGGTGCACTCTCTGTTCCCGTACTCTCATAATGCGATGAAAGTCAGGCGCAAGACCAACGGCTTTACGTGCTTTCTGAGGTACGTGAGTGTAGCACCGGCAACTTCCAGACTCACACCCAATAGACCCAATATGTCCTATGCAAATGGCTAGTCGTTGAAACTGACTGCCGTGGCCGCCACAATTCGTCAAGGAAGACATTTTATCGTCATACACCCAAACGCGAGCGCTCCAGCGCGCATCAGATTTTGGTCAGAACGCTCGTGGCGCGCGCTAGACCGCGTTTCAATATGCCTAATGTGTACTTTATTTTAGGGGAGGTTGGACTTCATGTTCATCGTGCCGTAGGTATGACAAACGTAGTGTAGGTCGCCCTCTAGTCAGGTGGGACGACGACCTCTGAAAGACTGCAGGCAGATGCTGGACGCGGCAAGCTGGCCGAATCCAGCAGACAGGGCATATGCTTTCCTTCAACAGAATTGGCAACTCAGCGTATGATACAAACAAGACTTTTGTATGAAAATACGTATTTTACGCAACTCACAGCCCAACTCAAAACACTAAACTCGTTTGGCCTCAAGTAATCTTTAAAAACAATGCCAATTTCGACCAAATACCTAAGCTATCGGAGCTTCAAAACACCAATCAGTAGTGGCAGATGAGAAAATATTTAGAGTTCTAAATTCATTTAGTAGCTAAGTCAATTTTCGTTCAGAACCCTCCAAATTTCGTTTATAGAACAAAATGTAAACGATATTTTGTTGGCTACAGTCATGATGAAAAGCCCCTCTATTAAGAAGTACTCTAACATAGCCTCAGGGAAGTAGGAATGACAGGGGTTGACATGTCAAAAACAGCTGGATTTCTGGACAAATGTTATGAAAGATTATGGTTTGCCTCTTTGCCTGAATACACATATCGTTATACGTGATAAACTGAGCCTTTTTCAAATGAGGTTTTTTACGAAAACTCAAAAAAATATTTCAAAATCCATAATAACTGTTTTTATTTTTGTTTTATGGGACAAATAATGATCCCTCGGAATTAAACTTCTAATGGATCAATAAGGAGCATTTTCTACACAAAGCCAAGAGCGGAGATTTCAAGTAACATATATACCTACATAAAAAATATACAGACAAATTGAGAAGCTCCTACTATTTTGAAGTTGGTTGAAAAAGATTTGTCCTTTAAAAAATACAGAGCTTTCACATAATAATATATAAGACACACATTCATACTTGCAAACCTACTAATTTACCTTCCAATTCACTTTGCTATATAAAATAATCTAGGATCTATTCCTTTAATTTTTTGGCTGTCTGAAACCTTAAAATATCCTGGACCTGTTTTTTCAGGATGAAATTTCTCGAAGTTTCCTTAATAAAACTAAATAGCGGAATACTCGGTCTTTGCTTTAAACAGACCGTAAAGATACCGCAGCGCCTCGGCTAGTTAAATTAATTAAAGTGAGCTTCTAACTGTTATTCTCCACTATAATGATATCTACAGACTTGTACCGGGCGTGTTCTTAAAGTAAGATAACTTCTGCCTTTCTTATTTATATTTTCACGGTGGCGTTCTATTTTCTAAACCCCTCACCTATGTAACAAAGAAACACGTTAAATGAAAGCGCTAACAATTTTACCAAAATGGATCGCCTACATAAAAATATAATATTATAAAGTAAATGTACCTCAACCTTACCTCAACAGCCTGTATTGGTCCACCACTGGACGCAGGCCTCCCCCTGATAAGCGCCTTATTGGCTTTTATCTCATGGGGGGTATTGCCCATAATCCCCACGCGCGGGTTGGGATCGCAGTTCGGTGGTAGAATTGTACTGCAGGGGGCGCTGCTGCCCGCCCCCGGTGGTTATCCCTTAGTCGCCTCTTACGACACCCGCGGGAAGAGTACTCATACTCATACTCATTTATTCGCCGTAGGAGCACAAGGCACACTTGGAGATGTCAGTTTAAAAATACATTGGTTACAATAAGTGGTGCCTAAATTATGATTCAAGGCCATGAAACAGACAAGACAGAAAATAACCAAGAAACTTGGGAATATTGGTACATACAAAAATAGATCATAAGTTGATAAATGGATCAGCTGTAAATGGGCATCGTTAGAGTCAAGTAAACAAATAATAATACTTAATTATAAATTCATGGTGCTGCTGTAAAATGGCATTGTCTGATAAAGTTAATTCTAAATAAATATTATATGGGTGTGATACCCAGTGTACCTAGTAAGTATGCAGTTACTTTACCTAGGTAGAGTATAGCTGCTAAGAGTGCATTGTCATTTGTGGACTAGGCTATGATAAAATAAAGGGCTATAACATAATCAATACTTATTCAATGTCATGAGCATTACAATAAAATGAAATAAAGCAGCTTGATGTGCATTGTCCGTTTTACATAAAATAACATGATTAGCCTAGCCTGTCGACTGATTTAGGTTCCAGGTTCGTGACGCTAAGGTTGTTAGCAGTGTTGCCACCTTGCAGAAAAAAAAAATCACTAGATTTGGTCTCAAAACTCGCTAGATTTCGGGATATTTTGGACAAAAATCACTAGATAATTTAAAATAAAATTACACGCTAGGTACTACAAAATAATGTACTTATTTGTGAAAATAAGAAACTAAAAACACAACATACTGATATCTAATAGCAAAATTTTTTGACACTAAGCTAGATAGATATTGGTTTTTGTGTTTTATTTTTTATACACACAACTCTGTGTTTCTTATTGTAATTTTTAGGGTTCCGTACCTCAAAAGGAAAAAAAAAATCCTTATAGGATCACTTTGCAGTTGGAGTGGTGCAAATTCTAAGCCGGAACCACACAGCTAGCAATTAAATGTACAATGCTGGACAATTCACACTGCATCATCTAGTCTCGTTAGTCAAACTCATCCTTAAAATAATTAGCAATAAAAAAACATGTGGCACCCAGCTAAACAGATCAATATTCGAACCAAAAACATAAAATTGGAAACACCGATAATTTTGTAAGTAATTTCGTAAAAAAACATCTGCATACCTAAGCACGTCTTCTAAAGACTAAACCTTATAAGAGGAAAGGTGACATTGACAGAGGAGCCGTAGAACATAACTTATTACGTTACCTAACGTTGGCAGATTCAGCAAAAGCCTCGCAAATTCAGTCAGCTCAAAATTAATGAAGTAGGTACTTGCCTAGTGGATGTGAATTACTTTAATTTTCTCTTTCGTATGGACTTTATCGCAATCAAGGAATCACCCTGTACACTCAGCCAGCGCTTCTTTACATTCGGGCCACAAAGACATTGGAATGAAGGCGTTCTCTTCGAGTACAAATATTATTCTAGAATTTAATCAAATTGTTTCATTGAATACAGAATCTAGAGTTAAGTCTTGAGTAAGAATCTTTCCTTTATTCTATTTAAGTTTACTCAATCGTCACCTATCTTTATTTGATTCTTTTTAAAATTGTTCATTGTGTGTATTTGTAAGAGTCGTTTTGGACTTATAGCAAGTTTGAAGGGGGCTATACAAATATTCCACATCGAGTTCGGCTAGTGTATAGGTATACCAACAATTCAACAGGCCAATGGTGGCCTTAGTAAAATAAAGTAAGTAAAGTAAATTTATTCATCACAAATACACATGCAAACATAAAACAACAATCACATTAACTTAGAATTATTCTTAGGTTTGCTAATTATAATTAATAATAATAATAATGCTGGACAATTCACACAGCATTATCTAGCCCCAAGCTAAGCAGAGCTTGTGTTATGGGTACTAGATAACTGATATACTTAATACAATACACTACATTGATAGATATTTTTTATTATACATAGAAAACATCCAGAACGCCCTGAACAAATGTCTGCAGATCGTACAAACACTTGTCCCGAGGCGAGAATCGAACCCGCAACCTCCTGCGTCGCAGGCAGACCTTCGCCCGCTGCGCCACAGAGGTCGTCAATATTATTTTACAAAGACTTAGAATATTATTTTACATAAGAATTATATTACATAAGACTAATCATGATCTCACTGTGATCTCTACACTAGGATACCCTGTGCTGTAGAGTCAAAAAGTAGTATAGTTCTAGTTTAAAGTGACATATATGTATAAAGTAATAAATAAATAAATAAATAAAATGTTTTTATTTCAGACACAGATCCATATCATAATTAGTACAAACTTATACTATGTTAGTAGGCACAGGGCATTATAGGTAGGTATGATATAAAAGGGATCAGTCCAGAAAGTTTGACCCTGCAGTTCGAATGCTAACGCAGCATTGTTCGAATACAGTGCCTTAACATTGGACTGTCCCATTTATCGGACAATGAGCTCAGGATGCTGTTAGAGCTCGCGCGCCACCTGCGCAGCAGTGAGGCGGTTTTCTTCCGCATGCAGGCGTGGAAGCCGTCGGTGCGCGCCTCGGCGAACATGCCGGAGGCGCTGCAGAACCGCGGGAGCTTTAGCAACATCCTAAACGCATTGTTGTACTGGACGCGAAGGGCGTTCACTGCTTTTTGAGTATATGAGATCCAAAGGCTACTCGTGTAGAAGTAATGTTCGGAACATGCTAATTCTATGTTTTATGCAATAAATAAAAATCAACTTTAATTTCCCATGTTTTTCGGAACAAATAGGTAGGTATAGGATCCATCCAGAATAAAATTTACATGTGACCACCCCGGAGTCATTACTATGTATTTAATATAAAAAATCTAAATCGGTCACAATTGACGGTGAAGTAGGCAAAATATTACAAACATACGCACAACCGAACATAGACCCTCCTCTTTATTACGTAGTCGATTAAAAATAGTCAATTCCTATAATATACGCAATGGTGCGAAAAAGTTTTAAATCCGCCTCATGTGCTCATCAAAGTCAAGAAGTCATATGTTAAGTAATTGATCTAATACGATAGGTTCAATGATATTCATCTGCTTCTCTATTGATTAATAATAAATTGGTTTCGACATCCTCTTAGGCTTTCAGATAATAATATATCTAAAGCCTTCAAACTTTTCTTGTTATAAAAACTCAGCGTTTTTAATAAAAGGTCCTAAGATTTCTGCTGAACCTGCGATGTTCACGCCATCTTTCTTTATTGAAAAAGTTCAAGTAGGTAAAATAGGAGAATTAAGTTTTGGGCACATCTTGGCTGTTTATCTTGAGGATATGCACCAATCACCACTAAAGTATGCTTGTAATTTTGTGACACAGAATAATACATTTTTCATTACCTTAACAGATACAATCTGATAAAATAAGCTAAAAAATACATTTTGGGAAATAGTCACTTACCTAGGTAGTCGTTGTAAAAGTTATTTTATGTGTCTAGCTAGTCTATGCAAAATAATTTATAGCCAATAAAGCCGAAATTCACGGCAATTTTACTTTAAATTTTTCTATGCAGTTATATAAAAAATCCCGCGTGCAAACATTCAGGCAGCCTGCCAAAAGTTAAAAAACTTTAGCAAATACTTGCTTTTGCCTCACGCTATTTTAAGCTGACTGCAATAGGGTTTTCGGCTATGAAATACCTGATTATTATTTTAGTTAGTATTTTGTGTCCCACTGCTGGGCTATGGCCTCCCCTGGTCTCTGCACGTATCTCAGTTCTGAGCCAGCTGGACCCAAGCTTCGTCAAAGGTGTCCAGTTTGTCAGGATATCGCTTCCTCGGTCTGCCGCGGATTCTGTTATAGTTTCTAATTAGCTTCTGCCCGCGGCTTCGCACGCGTTGTTTCCATGGAAACGTTTTGAGGTTATATCTATCCTATTCTATTTTTGAGGTTATGTCAAGTCACACTTGAATGCTATCGAACGGAATAAATAGTATCCTATGTCCGTCTCCTGGCTCTAAGCTACCGCCTCACCAATTTTCAGCAATATCGGTAAAGCCGTTCTTGAGTTATAAATAGTGTAACTAACACGACTTTCTTTTATATACTACTAGCTGCGCCCCGCGGCTTCGCCCCCGTGGAAATTTATGTTTCCAACTTTCTTAATTTTTTCTTTCATAAGAACCTTCTCCTGACAATAACAAACACAACAAAGAAAGAATTAGCGAAATCGGTCCAGGCGTTGTTGAGTTATGCGCTTACCAACACATTTTGCGATTCATTTTTATATATACTATATAGATTACTAATATTTATTAGCAAAGAATATTACAATCAAATTAGAAATAGTATTTACAATTAAAACAATAAAGCTAACTGCAGACGTTACAAATAATCTACAGGTAGCTAAACCGAGCTAAATCGAGCACACAGATCCCCTAGTACTATCCAATGATCCTATCCATCCACGGTTGTCTGGTAGAGATCGCTCTTGAGCGATAAGACCGCCACTTGTCACTTAGTTTTTAAGCTGTTCTGTAGTATTGTTTCTATCTGTAAGTGTGCAATAAAGAATTTTCTATCTATCTATCTAAACCGTCCCATCCATATCTAGTCGGAAGCGTTCCCAAGACGCTGGCTGCATTGCCACGCTGTATGGCAATGCTGATGCGCGCCAGATACTGATACAGAAGATCAGATAATTTTGTGCGGAGATCCTCGGTAGGTAGCAAATATGTAAGCTCTGTCGAGACCTGCATAAACCACCTTTTGCACGAAAGCGAAAACAATTTAATTTTCCTTTTGTGTGTAGGCCACCCTGATTCGTCGAAAAGCGTCGCAACTTTAGTCAGCTCAAAATTGATGACAACAGAAAATTCTCTTTACTCTTCATTACATTACCTGCGATTTCTTAGAGAAAAGAGATACGTACATATGTAGAGTCGGCTGCGAAAATATATGTACACACTCCTAAGTTTTCAATTTACCTAACTAGAAGTGTATGGGAATTGTGATAATTTATATACCGCATTCTGACAAGTACGATGACTACTTTCTACGAAAAATGATGTGAAAAGTTCGGACTAAAATAAAAGTGAAAACTTGGGAGTGTATACATATTTGAGCAGCTGACTGTGCCTATTATAGTTGGTTGCAGAATAATGGACTCTAATCCTCTTAGCAGGGGTCTTAGTTTTGTTTACTGGAAGACGAGAACGCCCAGAGATTACTGGCGAGAAAGAAATATGTAGTGCTACAGAGCCATTTGGCTTTGCTTTTGGCTCGATACATTTCTGTTAAGATTTTTGTAACGGTCAGATATGAGGGGTCGTCTTTTTTTTAAATGGGTTAAAAAATGGTACAGAGTACGAAAACCAAGAACCAACGACTAAAGAAACCTTCTAGGCCAAGTCCTAGAGGCGTCAAAGAAAAATCGCTACAATTTATTTGGCGAGGCGGCCAAATAGAAAGTTTCACTGTCCGCCATTCCGACCCTTTCTCAATGCTCTTATGTAATCGCCTCGATTAATTTGCGTACTAGTGGCAGGCCGCGGGTTTTCTCGTTGTATGGACTTGTGATGGAAAAATATAACTGTGAGGGTAGATCGGTATGCCAATAAAAACTAACTCGCAATGCCTTTAGTTATTTCGTGATCATGGAGCATGAAATTGTGCAGATATTATGGAAAGCACAAAACTCGAATTATGGTAAATATCCCGTTGTACCACTTCATCACTTTAGGTGAAAAATATAACTAGATAATTTTATGTTAGGTTTAGAAAGGTCAGCTCGTTTAGTTAAGGTTCATTTTGTCCTAGAAGATTTGATTTATTTAACAGACCAAGGACTAATTATATTTATCTCAAACTATTATTATGTATCTCGTTTAGTTCAAAGTAACATAACAAGCTTTTAAGATTGATCGTTTCGTGTTGGCGCGAGATAAAGAAATTTTGTGGTTTTGAATTTTTTTAAACCAGCGGAAAAGTAATTTGCCAATGTATTTCCTTATGAAATAAAACGTCAAATGCGAGTCGGACTCGCGTACTAAGGGTTCCGTTTAGTTATAAGATCTTGTTTCTTGCCAGAAAAATTCGCTGTTTTCCGCGTTGTCCCGAGAAATTGACTTTGAGAATTCTCGAGACCCGAGAAACCCTGGGACAATTGTATCTACAAGAAAAAGTCAGTTTAGCTTGTATTCTTTCATATAATGATATTAGCAAATGTATTTAGAGAAACTTCAAAAACAGAAGTCCAAATAGCGAGAAACAATTTTATTATCAAAAGTTCACTATAAACTTTGGTCTAGTCTGAGTGATTTATCATGTATTTTGAGTTAAATATTCAAAGCTTCGGGCTACAGCTTGTTTAAAATAGATGTTCAAAGAGTCTGCAAAAGGTAGGAAAGTTTTAAAAACTTAAATTTGAACGGACAAAAACGGTTAGGATTTTTAATTTTCGTAAATTAATTGTTATCCGCCGTTAAAAATCTTTTTTCACGTTTTATCACACTAATATTATAAATGCGAAAGTTTGGATGGATGTATAGATGGATGGATGTTTGTTACCTCATCACGCCAAAACTACGGAACAGATCAGGCTGAAGTTTTGTATACAGATAATTCTAGAATGGAATAAAAAATATCCTGGAATAAAACATAGGCTACTTTTTATCCCATAAATCAGTTCCCATGGGATAGAAATAACCTTTAAGCGTTTCCATAGAAACAACGCGTGCGGAGCCGTGGGCAGAAGCTAGTTGTTTATAATTTAAAAGAAACGTTTGATTTTTAAAGTAAAAACATCACATACCTAAAATAACAACGTAAAGTTTTATACTTAACACGAAAGCTGGATCACACAATACACTATTTTACGGATTTATAGGTTAATAGCTGCCGCCCTATGTTTGATTTCAGGATTATAGTTCTCTATATACAAAATTTCAGCCCGATCCGTTCAGTAGTTTTGGCGTGAAGAGGTAACAAACATCCATCCATCCATCCAAACTTTCGCATTTATAATATTAGTGTGATTCATAACTTATGTGATTATTAACCTTAAAACTGCTTAGACATAAGGGCTGTTGATTTTGTTTTAACAATAAAAAAAAATAACATTGTCGTTATGAATAACCAATTTTTTATGTTTTTATTATTGTTTATCATTATTTAAAACGTTTAATATCAAACGTTGATAGAAATACATAAATTTAATGGGTGTTATAAATGACACGGATCCATTCACAAAGGTCCATTAATTTAGGGAATCAAAGGCAACGTAATGAAATCAAAAGCGTCCCGATTACGACCTGTTAGGTGATTTATTATAGCACACAACGTTTATAGATTATCTTTCATTTTTAAATGTTCGTGGTCAATTTTATTCTAACAGCAGTATTATATATAATTCTGTGCTAATAACAGATGGATACTCCGTTTTAGAATACTTGACGACCTCTGTGCGCAGTGGGCGAACGCCAGCCTGAGACGCTGGAGGTTGCGGGTTCGATTCCTGCCTTGGGACAAAGGTTTGTACAATTTTCAGATAGTTCAGGGTGTCCTGAGTGTTATCTATGCCAAATAAAAAAATTAGTTGTCTGTAAAATCGGTTTACTGACGATAGTTGAACGTGACAACGTCTTAAGAAAATACTGATGGAATGGTAGCATTTGATACTCGATCAAAACATGTAAATGTACTATAGTATAGCAGCTGTCCACGCAGACGCATCGCTCACTCAAGTAGGAGAGAGACGGATGTCGAGCGCTCTCGCTTGCACTTCAAGCCTTACATGGAACGCCTCAGAGTGAGGTAACGCCGCATGTCGTCATGTTTTTTCTTGCGTGCAGCCGGCTCTATCGAATTATAAGACGTTGTCACGTCAAAATATCTATCTATGTACTATTATGTATATCAGATATCTGGTACCCATAATACAAGCTCTGCTTAGCTTGGGGCTAGATGATGCTGTGTAGATTGTCCATCATCATTATTTATTTTGGCAATGCAGCCGGCGTCTTGGGGACGCTTCCGACTGGTATTGATATGGATTAGTTGAGCTACCTGTAGATTGTTTGCAACTGTCTGCAGTTAGCTCAATAGTTTTAATGAGGATCCGTAACGTTTTTAGTTGAGAATGCAGATTCTCAACTAAAAACGATATAGAGCTAAAAAATCCATAACACACAGTGCAAAAATTATTGTTCTACGACAAAAATTTACGAAGTTATGACCAAATTACCAATGACCAAAAACTGATATCTGCCTACGGTTATAGGGTGGCGACCGAGCAAGTGACGTCACACGCACCCGCGGCGGTCACTCAGTGAACTTCGGTAGTATTTTAGTCATAACTTCGTACGTAATGGTCCAATTTGGATAATTTAAAAAGATATATTTTAATATCATAAAGAATAACGTGGATACAAGTTTTATTGAAATGGCTATATCGTTACGGATCCTCATTGTAAATACTAGTTCTAATTTATTTCTATTATTTGATTGAAATTTCTTCGTGAATAAAGATTAATTTTGACGTGACAACGTCTTATAAATTGGTTTGCCGGGTGACACTTCAAGAAACTGCGTTACGCTCCGCTCACGTTATGCGCTCACAATGAGAGCGAGTGAGAGGCACGCGTCCCTTCCACTCGGGCATGGTTAGCCCGCCTAAGAGCGAGAGAGACAGACATAAAAAGTGAAAGGAACTCAAAGTCGTTGTCACGTAAAACTTTCGCCCGTATACCGACTTTACAGGCAACCAATTTTTTATTTTATTTATTTACACTGTGTTCATATTCACAGTACCTAGTATTTCACAGTATCATCTAGCTTCAACGTAAGCAGAGCTTGGCTAACCCTAGTCTCAGCTTGGAGATGATGATGTTGTCTCAGCCGAATTTCGGCCACTGCTTGCGGCCAGTCTCAACGGAGACCAGCATTTATGCAGGACAGTATAGTCTTCGAACATAAAGGAGGGAAGCGCTATACAAAAATTGCCCCGAACTTTTCTCTGATATTCTAACGGGGAGAGGTAAACACGTATGCAAATAGATTCAAACTGAGGCAGCATTACGCTTACATTCGCAACAAAAACTGTATTCCTACGTAAACGTTCTTAACACTGTGCAGAACATTTTGCTGAGGGAAGCGAGTAAGTAGAGAGAAGAGTTCACAAACTTGTACGCAAACACATAAATAAAATAAATAAATAAATAAATAATGCTGGACAATTCACACAGCATTATCTAGCCCCAAGCTAAGCAGAGCTTGTGTTATGGGTACTAGAAAACTGATATACTTAATACAATACACTAAATAGATAGATTTTTTTTTATTATACATAGAAAACATCCAGAACGCCCTGGACAAATGTCTGTAGATCGTACAAACATTTGTCCCGAGGCGGGAATCGAACCCGCAACCTCCTGCGTCGCAGGCAGACCTTCGCCCGCTGCGCCACAGGGGTCGTCACATATACACTCTGTTCCCTCAATCATAATTCGCTGGTACTTGGTACCCATAACAAGGAACCTCTGTCACTTCTCAATCTTCCATATTATGTGAAGCTCAAAGATTAATTTAACTTTGAGTCCAAGGTGAGCATCCCGCTACCCACGTCACATAATTGTATTAAGTAAAGGCGTTTGACATTAATCGGAGCAGAACAAGTTTATGCCAATAACATTTACCCATCCAAATTGGATCGTTATTTAGTGGATACTTGGGAAAGGGGTTTGAAGATTTGGAGCCTACATCGGCTACCATTTTTTGACGTGACAACGTCTTATAATTCGATAGAGCCGGCTGCACGCACGAAAAAACATGACGTCATGCGGCGTTACCTCGTCATGCGGCGTTATCTCGTCATGCGGCGTTACCTCGCTCTGAGTTGTCACGTTCAACTATCGTCAGTAAACCGACTTTACAGACAACCAATTTTTTCAAAATCGCCGTCCAAAGTAAAAAAAAAAGTGTCTTATTTCCAAATAAAGAACTATTTGGAAATAAGACACTAAAATAAATAAAAATGACTTCTAAAATAATGTCATAAAGCGTAAGTTTCTGAGAGATATTCACAGATAAAAATAACTTTAGGTTTTCTTCATATTATGTGAATATGAAGAAACTTGACGCTTTAAGACATTATGTTATAGAACATTTTGTACCTATTTGTTTTAGTGTCCTCAATCCATCATACAAAAAGCCTCAAACCTCTTTTTAAACCTCGGCATGTTATTCTCATTAGGAGGTTGTTTGTGAAGAGAAAGGGAAAATAGATAGACAATCTTATATATGCTCCTCCAACTTCTTACTTTATAAATAGAAAGCTGGTTGTGTGAAAATATGTCCACGTATAAATAATAATAGATAATAATATAATACATACATACAAATAACAAAAGATACAAAGTATGACCAAAAACATATTTATTTTTCATTTATTATTGAAGTTTAAAAAAACTAACCATAAGTGAAGTTTGACCACAATTACACGAGTCATTGTATCCGAAGTAAACATGTGTGTTACCTATGTTTTAGTATTTTATTGTAACGAAGCCAAAAAAAACAGCAAAATGACAAATTACAACTAGTATTTACACTAATATAAAATTCCTTAAAATCTAAGCCGTCACCAGAAGGCAGAGTGCCCAGAATGCTGGCAGCATAGCCGTGTTGAATCGAAATGCTATTTCGATGACCATAATTTGGCGTGGTAGAAAACAAAGAACCGATTTCAAATTTATATGGGTATACCATATCAAATAAAAAAAGAATTATCGAAATCGGACTACTCTGTAAAAAGTTAGGCGTGGTCATACACTACAATCAGTGAGTTAATAATTAACCATCCCCGGTTTTCCTACCTTTAGGTTTGGATTTTCTATTCCAAATTTAAATGAGACCAACTTGGGGTTCGACAATATAAGTCGAACCCCTCGATAAAAAAAATTGTCTGAAATCGGACTACTCTGTAAAAAGTTATGCGTGGGGGTTGCCAGATGGTATCCAAAAGGAGGACATGTCCTCCTTTTCCATATTTTGTCCTCCCGTCCTCCCTTACCTACTCTAAGTCCTCCTTTTTACATAGGTACCTACGTTTTTAATGCTCGCTGAAAATGAAACTTTTGTAACCTGATTTCGTTTCTTAAATCGAAATCCGATGGTGATCCTGATGAAGTATATTTTGATTTCAAGTTGCACGAACAAGTGCACGCAAAGTGTTAAAAAATAGAATGTTTCTCAGAACTGCTCAAGATCTGCAAGTTTTATTAAACGCGATTAAGGAAAGAATTTTCTCACTGGTTAATACTAAGTGGAGCAAGGAGAGGAACATATTAAGTGTGCGTTAAATCGTTGATTCTTACTCAATACAACTTCAAAAACATGTCATGTGAAGATTTTTATGATTATTTCTTGAAAAACCACAATCCTCTTGCAAAAATTGGCGGCTCAGCCAAATATGATTAAAATAAGATGAAGTAAGTTATATTGTCATTTGTCTACACTCGTTTTATTATTACTATAGAAGTTTGTAACTTGTGTGTTTTATATGGGCCACAACGGGTCTGAAATAAACGATTTTTATTTTATTAATATATTGTAAATATCCTCCTTTTTTACAGATAATCCTCCTTTTTAGACCCATCTGCCCTCCTTTATCAATTTTACATCTGGCAACCCTATGTGTTCATACATAAAAAAATATACGCGTCGCATTGAGAACCTCCTCCGTTTTCGTCGGTTGAAAATAGAAGCCAGCATTCCGATCAGCCGTGGACTCTATAAGAAGTCTTCTCTATTTATTTTTAATCATTAATTTTCCTCCCATTTACACGCAAAACTTTGATTTCCATATCAATATGTCCCCAACCCAAAAGTAATTCAGTTCCAGTCACTGTAATATTGAGGTAGATACGACCTTTCAGGAACGGAAAGTTCTTGGGGATCAGGTATGTGGGTATGGTCATATTCGTCAAATTGTATACTCCCTGAAAAAAAAAGGGTAGATGAATCAACAACACCAGCCTACACCAGTCATCCTTCCCATTGGCTTATGACAGCGAGGGAATAGAGAATGTACTTGTGTATGCACACACTTGGGTACTCGAATGTTGACTGGAAATGTTTGCTAACATAATTAACTGGACTGTGTATATTTTCAACATGAATTCAACAAAACAAACTGTCGAAGATTGATAATGATGAGTGATCTTGTTTTACCATTTTACGAGTCTGAAATTGAAGAAAACGCTAAAATGTATAGTACTTAGTGCGTGCGTACGATAAAAAATGGACTTAGCGCTCTTTCAGTATCAGTTCTCAGTAGCCAGACTCTATTATGTCCTGCGGTCATTGCTTGTTGTGACTGCCGCCGCCGTAGCCGAAATACGGCTAGGAGCCATCTCCCTCTCTAGTTTCTGCCCGCTGCTTCGCACGCTTTGTTTCCCGTATTAAAAATAACCTTTACACACGTTATTTCAACACAGATCCGGAAGCGTGACCTAAGACACTGCATTGCCCCGCTCTATGGCAATACTGATACAAGTAGAAAAATAGATCCCTTCCAGCATAGAAGGGACAGCACAGAGGCTTCTTTCAACGTATTGTCTTCTCCACTGCGATCACCAATCTTCTTGCGATGCGTGATGGTTATGGCACCATATTAGGGAGTTTTCCCATTTAGGGCACCAATTTAACGACACCACATTTACGGCACCTATTTTATTCCCAATTAAGACCCACAAAGAAATAGTGTCTAGTAATGGGGTTTTGACATAACTAACTGTATTAACAATGAAAATGACACTAGTATTTACAATTGAAACAATTGAGCTAACTGCAGACTGTTGCAAACAGTTGCAACTAACTGTATTTTGGGGAAAGCATGTTCAACCGTAGGCGCACATACACAGCGCTGTTAGAGAAGTGCGATATGATTTTATTCTTACCCGTTGTAAAGGGCAGGTCCGATTCTGGAATGCAATCCGTAGCATTGGCCCGAAGAATATACCCTCCAATAGAACATCGCAGATTCGATAATGTAGCTCCACAAACGATCTTTTGTACACGTTTGTCAGGAACTCAAAGAAGTATACATTTAACTGAAAAGAACTGCTTAATAAATATAAATAGAAAATTATATCGATCAAGGTATTCGGTTCCATTCAGATATTACACAAAACTAAACTACCTACATTATAGTGTTGTTATTATAGTGCGTAAGCCCTAAGAGGTATTTACACTTTACTTTAAAACATTGGTTTTGACATTACTATCAAATAGTAAAAACAAATTAGAACTAGTATTTACAATTGAAACAATTGTGCTATCTGGAGACTATTGCTAACAATCTTCAGGTAGCTCAACTGATCCATATCTGGCTGGCTGCATTGCCCCGCTGTATGCCAACGCGGATGCGTTGCGCCAGATCACTTCGACCAGACGGTCAGTTAATTTTCTTTTAATTTTTTTTGACATAAAATATCTGACTGGAACTACAGGTAAAACATCTGCAACAGTCTCGTTGCAAAACTCCTATTCGCTGTGATATATTTTAAAAGAAGAACTTTTATTTATTTATTTGATAAGAAGCTCTATTTTATTTCAACCAACTAGCGGTAACACAGGAGATCACAAAATTAGTACGATAAAATTTTACAAAAAGTGCACTCTAAATTACAAGTAGGTAGCCACAACATGCGCAAAAACAAAATAATAGCTAATAGTAACATGTATGTAATAAATTAATATCATGGTTCAATGTAATGTGTATAATGTAACATGATTTATGATATTAGGCACGAGTACCTATGATACCTGGATACGTGGATCGCAGGTTGTACAAGTGAGATAAATTAAACTGGATACGTGGATCGCAGGTCGTACAATTTAGATAAATTATACTGGATACGTGGATCGCAGGTCGTACAAGTTAGATAAATTATACTGGATACGTGGATCGCAGGTTATACATGTTAGTTAAATTATACTGGATACGTGGATCGCAGGCTATACAAGTTAGTTAAATTAAACTGGATACGTGGATCGCAGGTCGTACAAGTTAGATAAATTATACTGGATACGTAGATCGCAGGTTATACAAGTTAGTTAAATTATACTGGATACGTGGATCGCAGGTTATACAAGTTAAATAAATTATACTGGATACGTGGATCGCAATTATACTGGATACGTGTATCGCAGGTTATACAAGTTAGTTAAATTATACTGGATACGTGGATCGCAGGTTATACAAGTGAGATAAATTAAACTGGATACGTGGATCGCAGGTTATACAAGTTAGTTAAATTATACTGGATACGTGGATCGCAGGTTATACAAGTGAGATAAATTAAACTGGATACGTGGATCGCAGGTTATACAAGTTAGTTAAATTATACTGGATACGTGGATCGCAGGTTATACAAGTGAGATAAATTAAACTGGATACGTGGATCGCAGGTTATACAAGTTAGTTAAATTATACTGGATACGTGGATCGCAGGTTATACAAGTGAGATAAATTAAACTGGATACGTGGATCGCAGGTTATACAAGTTAGTTAAATTATACTGGATACGTGGATCGCAGGTTATACAAGTTAGTTAACTTATACTGGATACGTGGATCGCAGGTTATACAAGTGAGATAAATTAAACTGGAAACGTGGATCGCAGGTCGTACAAGTTAGATAAATTAAACTGGAAACGTGGATCGCAGGTTGTACAAGTTAGATAAATTATACTGGATACGTGGATCGCAGGTTATACAAGTTAAATAAATTATACTGGATACGTGGATCGCAGTTTGTAGAAGTCAGGTAAATTATACTGGATACGTGGATCGCAGTTTGTAGAAGTCAGGTAAATTATACTGGATACGGGGATCGCAGGTTGTACAAGTTAGGTAAGTTATAACAAAAGAGATAGGTAAGCTTTATTTGGAGTCAGTATATCGAAATCCGTCACTTACGGTCACATTGTTGCCGACTGCGTTGACCAATTCAAAGTTGAGTCCGGCATAGTATTGGGGATCCTTACGACCATAGCGCCGGGCCGTGAACGTCACATCTTTGAAGTATGATGTATTATACCAGTGAACTGAAGGGTGTTCAGTGGCAAAAAAACGGGCCTATAGAATAAATGGCGACTTAAGGCTAGCGGCGATAGGCCTGATTCGGACGCTCCGCACTGACCACAATAAACGGATTTTAGTTTTCGATGATTGATGTGTGGTTTTCCGTAGAAGTGCGTCCACTAATCCGCACCGCACGGAGCAGAAGCATCAGACTGTCGGTGATACGTTTAGCGTGGATGATGTCATAATAATAATAATAATAATAATAAAGCCCATTTATTTCCAATCCACAATAATAATTGTTATTACAAGCGTTTTAAATTATATTTACATTAAATGCATGATTTTTAATATAAGGTTGTTTTTTTTTTCTTTCACTCGCTCTCGTTACTTTCTTCAGTACCATTGATCGGAACCCCTTCTCGGGTAAAGGCCTCCTCCAGCTTCTTCCAAACCTCTCTAAGAGAGAGAGAGAGGATGACGTCATTATTCATTTGCAAATGGTCGGCGATGCAGTTACAGTGGACGCACTCGACATTAAGCTAAAAAAATCCGTGTGGTGCGATTAGCGGGGACTGTCCGATGGGGTATGTCCCGGATGATTCCAGACACGGAACCTTGCCGGCCTGGTGACGCTAGCCTTGATAAAGACTTACAACATGATGCAATGGGTAAGTAAGTGCGCATTCTCTAAGGCTGTGTTACAGGATCGGTTTATTTATAGTTTTGGTGGTGATGGCGTAAGTAGTTTCAAGTTCGACAGTATATTTATAAAATATTAGTTTATGCCCGCGGCTACGCACGCGTTGCTTCTATCCCATGGGAACTGATTTATGGGATTAAAGGTAGCCTTTGTTTGATTCCAGGATTAGAATTACGTGTAAAATTTCAGCCCAATTCGTTCAGTAGTTTTGGCGTGAAGAGGTAACAAACATCCACCCATCCATCAATACATCCAAACTTTCGCATTTATAATATTAGTGATGATAGATAGATAGATGATGATGATAGTGATAGTGCTAGTGATGATGATAGTGAAGAATAACCCCCCTAGCTAATCGATGCTATAATATAATAAAATCGAAAGTAATTATGTCTGTCTGTTTGTTAACAGATCCGTTCAGCGGTTACCGCTGAACGGATCTGAAGTTTGGCAGGGTGTTAAACGGTATTCCGGGGATGGACACAAGGCTTCTTGAAAAGCGCGTGCGAAGCCACGGGCAGAAGCTAGTCTATATAATGTTATAAAGAGGAAAGATTTGTATGTTTGTAACGAATAAACTTGAAAACTACTGGGCCGATTTCCAAAATTCTCCACCATTAGAATGCTACATTATCCCTGAGTAACATAGGCTATATTTATAGCTTGAAAAAATTAGGGATCCCTACTAAAACTTCAATAATGTAACACAAGGTGTAAAAAAATTAGCCATAAATTGACCGGTGAGAGGTCAAGTGTAGGAGCAACGGCTTAATGTGCTTTCCCGAGGCGCCTCGGGAAAGCACATTAAGACGTTTAACACCGTCAACTTCCTGACTCCGGGCTGCTACTGTGAATATTTCTTGCTAGAAAAGACCCAATAACACAAATCCCGCCCGACCCGGGATTTGAACCCAGGACCTCATTATCAGCGGTTGAAAACGCGACCGCTAGACCAACGAGGCAGTCGGATAAAAGTATAAAATGTCCTGCATAAAGATATTTACTCTACGTTTATCCCAAAATATTTAAAAATAAATGTCCAGTAGGCAATAATTTTATTTCTTACCTTCTCGGTCCAGCATATTGTAAACAATACTGCTGACATCACGGCGCAAGTAAACAACAGTGAAGTCATTTTAGAACTGTGAAAAATCCTGCTGAAAGGCACAAACTTATGAAGTTACTTCAAAATTGTGCTGTAGCCATACACAGTACTTGGCAGATCACGATTTACCCAAGGAGGCCTTTAAAAAAATTTATTAACCAACGATCTATCTATCAGTATAAGATTAGTAGTTAGTCAGTTTATGGCGGCTCAATAAGCAGATATTTCGCGGTAGAACAGCAATGCCATTTATAATGTGTATAATCTGTAACGTTCTAAATACTTTTATTATGACTTCAATGATTTTCTTTATCTAGAATTATAATTGTATTAAATACAATGGCACAGTGTATCAGCATTGCCATACAGCGTGGCAATGCAGCCAGCGTCTTGGGGACGCTTCCGACTCTTGTTGATATGGATCAGTTGAGCTACCTGTAGACTGTTTGCAACAGTAAGCAGTTAGCTCAATTTTTTCAATTGTAAATACTAGTATAATTTTCTTTGTGAATAAAGGTATTATGTACAATACAATTTAATTAATATTATAATTTAAAATATTTTTTTTTCAAAATTTAAATAAGTATAATAATTATATAAAAGTTAAATTATAAAATAATAGTAGTAAGTACTTTCAAAATAAATTTTATAGAAGTAAAATATAATTATATCTTTTTATTTACAAAATATAATACAAGATTTGTATTTGATTGATTTCTTAAGATTTTAATTGTATTATTGCATGCTAGGACCATAGCGAGACATGAGCACACTTTTGTGCCTTCTTAATTATACCACCTGTATACCATTGTTTGACGCAAATAAATATCTGAATCTTGAATTTTGAAGAAAAGGTCAATCAGTCGTTTTATGAATTGCCCGGAATTATTTTGGTCTTCTTCTTATTAATGCTAGTTAAGTAATCACACTTTGTAGTAGGTAACCAGCCATCACAATTGTTTATTTATCTATGCAATCCACCTAAACGGAATTGTCAATCATGGAATTGTTACCTTTACCATAATGATTATTTTAGATGATCATCATTCAAATAACATTGGGCTAGATCAGTGTGGTCATCATCGTAAAGGAAATCACAAAATGAAATAAAACCAGCAAAGTGCCAGTCTGGCCACGCGCGTGTTGGGTTCCGTAGTTGTTCCATTAAATAAACCGTACAACAGTATTCTTATACCAACAATTTTGGGAAACCTCACTTAAGATTGCCAAATTAAATATAATAGATTTCTTAACAAGTCAGAGTTCGTTTTGCAATCCGTCAAGTTACAATCGGGTTGTAACTTGACGGATTGCAAGTTCTACAAACGGGTTGATTCTACCTACAATCCGGCGGGCGCGGCGGAGACATAGATAGATAGGTACTACGTGCTAGATAGCTTAACGAGAAAAAGTTGATTAACTTATAAATTGAAGGTACAAATTTCGTCTTATGACTCGCCATATAAATACCTACATACTTAATGTAGTCTTTAGGTTTGAAAAACATGAAAATAAGTTAAATAAGTGATAATAAACCGTGCAACTACGGAACACAGTGCGTGTCCCGACACGTACTTGACCGGTTTATTTTATTTTAGGACATAATTTTTTTCTCATCTCTTTTTGTTCTCTTTGTCTTCTTTCAATAAATTATAGGTATGTTTGAGTCACCCCACTATCTAGAAACACCACACACCTAAGAGCGGCTTGGAAATATCTCAGAAGCCAACACTTTAACTTTGGCCAGAAGAATAATAAGTGGCCTCTTGGCATCTCATTGAGTTTTACCCTTAGCAACTAATATAAACTCTGTGGTCCCGTTGTCAAAGTATTAGAGAACTCGTTATCTGAGAGGTATTCACGATTCACGGCTAGGGTTGTGACACGAAATTAGTTTCACGTTTTGAATAATGTCAATGAAAGCATAACAAGTTTTTCGATTTACCTCGTCCTTGGGTGACTTATGGCTGACGACGTAAGGTTAGGTTATGTGGGAAATTTCAATTGGTAAATTCACGCCCTCCGGCCAGGTGGGATGACGATCTGCGAAAGACTGCAGGCAGATGCTGGATGCGGCAAGCTGAAGACAGGGCGCTATGGCGCTCATTAGGGGAAACCTATATCCAGCAGTGGACTAACATAGGCTGACGATGATGATTAAATTCACAAGGGGCGTTCAAAGTCCAAAGGCGTAGGGCCTTTGGACTTAGATGACCCAAAGAGATGTTTATTTTTTTTTTATTTTTTTTTTTTTGTTCTAAGACACCTCAATATAAAGCCGTGGCGAGCGCGGCTGCATAATAATCGAGCCATTCATCGTGATATCAGACTAAGTTACCACACCAATCGATCGATT
Organism: Eupithecia subfuscata; assembly: GCA_963564075.1. NCBI lineage: Eukaryota > Metazoa > Arthropoda > Insecta > Lepidoptera > Geometridae > Eupithecia > Eupithecia subfuscata. The sequence continues at coordinate 5,129,159 of OY751106.1, forward strand.
GTCGATCGATGGCATCGACTGATGGTGGGAAGGATTAGTCGAGTCGGTCGATAGTTTCTACCACACTAATCGATCGATCGTGAATCTATGGCATCGATCGATGGTAAAATGGATTAGTCGATGTCGATCCATAGTTTCTGACACACCTCTAGCATCGATCGACCTTCGATCGATTTGTAAGTCGATCGGTGGCCGACAACCCACCAAAGATACCACACTAATCGATTGACATGGATCAACGTCAGTCGATGCCATCGATTGTCGATCGATCGATTGGTGTGGTAATACTCAAAGGGAGTCCCTTATAATTATCTTCTTATTTAAGTTTTTTTGTTTTTATTGTCTGCCTATTTTTGTGAACCAATAAAATGATTTTCTTTCTTTCTTTCTTTCTTTCTTTCCTTAGTCACCAGAGGAAGGACAGCTGGTTCCTTTTGCGTATTTATAAACGACTTCAAATAAGAAGGAGGTTCTCAATTCGGCTGTATGTCGATTTTATCATCTCCACTGGACCCCAAATCGCCTGGCAAATCTTCCCTCTGATGAGGCATGTTTAGCATTGGACGTCTCTTCTTCTTAGTCGGTCACTCTTGGCAAAGTGGTCATTTGATGGGGTCCTGGTGAACGACTGCTCGTGCAATGTGCCACCATCGTTCCTGTTGGTTGCGTTGTGGGAGCAATCGGTCATGGTGAACTGTGTCAGAGAGTTGATGAGGTCCGACCCTCTGGTTGGATAGCGACCACGAGACCTCTTGCCCTCATTCAACTACGAGGTGCTCCATCGAGTCTTCATTCCATGCCGCGTCCCCAAAAAACTTCAGGATTCAAATCTGCACATTCGACGATAATCACTCCTTGACACAAAGTTCCTCGAGGATGGAGACGTTAGTCCGATGCGCGGTCCACGGAATTCTCAGGAGACGTCTCCAGCGCCACATCTCTAGTGCATCAATTTTCCTCCGCTCGTTAAGTCTCAGAGTCAACGTCTCGGCTCCGTATAGAAGAATTGGAAAGACAAGGCTCCGCATCAGACGAACCTTGGTGGTTTTGGTTACCAAATTTTAGTGAGCTTTAGCTTTTCAGCAGCAGATCGTGTGATAGTGCAGCGTCTTCTGATTTCATCTTCACAACATTTGGACAGCATTGGACGTAGTTATTCTGATAGAAAAATATCTTGTGAAAAATGTACCATGCTGTAAAGTATTCGGCCATCCCTAATCGCCACCCGGGTAGGCCGATAACAAAACTTTTTCCGTTAAACCTTGCAATTTATAAGTTGCGACCACTTCGGGCTTTGATTAGCTTGGGTTTGAATAGGATATTTCTAATTTTCTTCCCTGCCCAGTCCAATAACAATAAGTAAAATTTGTTCTACGAGTTAAGCCAGGTGGTTTGGTGTTTTATTTGCTCTACGTGCGAACTCTGTGTTTTCTATACCTACCAATAGTTTATAAAGTAGGTACACACAACTAACATTACCCTCCTTAGCTGATTATTGGCAAAAATTTTAATACGTACAAATTCTTTAAAGTGTACCACTGTGCCTCGATCAGATAAAAAATTATTTAAGGAAGTGATTTTTCTTTCGAATTATTTTGCGTATTGTTTTACTGAATTATTGAATTGTCTGCCTCGTTGGTCTAGTGGTCAGCTTGTTCAACCGCAGATTATGAGGTCCTGGGTTCGAATCCCGGGTCGGGCCGATAGTTGTTATTGGGGTTTATCTAGCAAGAAAAATTCACAGTAGCAGCCCGGAGTCAGGAAGTTGGCGGTGTTACACCCCCGTGCCTCGGAAGCACGTTAAGCCGTTGGTCCTGCGCTTGACCTCTCACCGGTCGTGTCGATCTGTCGTCCCATCGGATTATGAGAGTGAGGGAATATAGAGTGCACCTGTGTTGGCGCACACACTTGTGCACTATAATATGTCCTGCGCTTCTGGCTAGTCTCCGATGAGACTGGCCGCCGTGGTCGTAATTCGGCTAGGAGGACATTATTAATTGTTTCGCTTATTGACATTAAGTATTGAATTATTTTGCTTATTGTTTTACATATATAATCATTTAAATGACTACTCTGTTGTATTAGGTCTGACCTGTAACAATAGAAGTAATGTTTTAAATAAATACAAATAAATAAATAAATTTTATGAATCTGTAGATTGTTTGCAACATTCTGCAGATAGCTGAATTGTTTCAATAGTAAATACTAGTTAATTTGTTTCTATTATTTGATGATAATATTAATATTATTTATTGAACATCTAACTCTGTCGTCCTCTTTACGTTATTCTTCACTTTACATATAATTTTAGGTAGGTAAATTTTATAAACCACTTTTTTTGATACAACTCTTATTTATGTTTATAAATAAGACTTAAACTTTTACAAAAGAAAAGTTGTTACCTACCTACAATTAAACGTATAGTGCCTAATAACGTAAAGAGGCCAGGTGGTTTCTGTTCCTGATATTCTCGCAAATATTTCAAGGAAAGCCTGCGTGATTGGCTAATAACTTGAATAATATTTTACAGTTGAGATACTAAAAGGTCGACTTTACCCTAATAAGTCTCAGATAGTATGGGCAGGTTCCTTCCTCTGCCTGATACGCCTGATAGCATAATCTATATTCTCTAAGGTCAAAGATCGCGCTTGTCTACCTCTTAACATGAATATTAGGATGGACCAAGGTTTTTTTAGCAACAGAAAAATTGATGGACAGGTAAAATTAAATACTCCACTAAGAACAAACTCGCTGTGCCCACAACTAGGCTACACATGGGCTTTCAAAAAATGTTTAAAAAATTATCTTATGGATTTCCAAAAATACCATGCTTTCGTCTGTTGATCGCCTCATTGAGGCTAATGTCAAATAAGCAAATAGGTGCATCTGTTGCTAACCTCAGTAACATGTCAGCCAAATCGAGGTGTGATCAGAGGGTTTACACTATCTACGCGAGGAACAATTTTATGTAAACTCAATAATAATTGTTTCAATTGTAAATAGTAATTCTAATGTGTTTCTATTATTTTATTGTAATTTTCTTTGTTTATAAAGGTTTAAAAAATAATTATGCATTCGCGGATGAACCGATTTCAATTTAGTTGTTCTTTTGTTTGAAAGGTGACTTCAATGAGAATATTTGCTTCAAACAAAGCTTGATTTTATTATTACTTAAGTACATTATATTTTCATCAATAAAACCGCTCTCTACATTATAATATTTTGTGGAAACTCAATGTTGTTTGCTAATTAAAAATGCGACAGAAGCGCCGCCGCCGTAGATGCTAAGGAAAAGCGTTAGTATCTAAGTCGAGAGAACTGCCCGTCTGTCAGCTGCCAAGTAAGCTCGTGCAAGCATTTTATCTTAGTTTTAATTAATTCTTACCTGCTGTTGCTTGGACTACTTTCCTCGTGAACAGCAGGCTGTATAGTTTATGGCGAAAGTATTTCTATGTGAAGCTTAGATATTATCAGCTCCTGGTTTTGCGCGCGGGAACGTATTTGTATCTGAGGCTGAGTGATCAAATTACTGTTTTTATCGACTTCAAAAAAGGAAGAGGGTCTATGCTCGAATGTGTGTTTTTAAGGTTTTTGTTATTATAGTGCTATTATAGTGTTATTATAGTGTTATTATAGACAGCTGTCATCGAAAATGTAGATCTCGACGAGTACTTCAATTCACCTTAAGAAACTAGTGCTCTGGGATGTTCAGTTCCCGAGATATCATGATTTTAAGTTGAAAATGTTGATTTGAAGTGACAGCTGTCATCCGAAATGTAGATATCGACGAAAACTACAATTTACCTTTAGAAATCTGGCAGCATTTGTGCTGGATGTGTATATAAAACATTTCGATACGGAACCCTTGAAAAGTAACGACGAGATTCGGACGAGTTGTCCCCTTCACTTTTGGTTGAGGGTACAACAACTCATTCAAATCTAAAACCAAGAGATGTTAGATTCGGGCGAGATGTACCCGAACCCGATTTCTCCGTCTTATGGACGGATTCGGAAAATTATTTCGTTATTGTATGGAGAATGGTCCCGAAGTGGTCCCCTAAAAGATTATACAATCCAAGCAATACGGGCCTCTTAGCCGGTGTCAAAGAAGACTAGCCAGAAATGACGACTTATGACTTAACTTACGACTTAACAGCTTTTCACTATTTGAATTACAGTAGGTATAATATAATACCTAGGAGCCTAGGCCTTCCACATAATACAGGGTGAACGCATCTCGACGCACGCTATCCTGATAAAAACAAAAAGTGAATGCTATCCCGACGCACGGAATCTCGACGGAAACACATAACATGAACGTTATCGCGACGCACGGAATCCCGACAAATGGTAATGGTTCTCTATTTATTTATCAATCCCCAACCCGCATGCCCAGCGTGGGGATAACGGGCATGACCCCCCAAGAGAACAGCTAGTAAGGCGCTCATCAAGGGGAGGCCTGCGTTCAGCAGTGGACCAATATATGCTGTTGAGGTGAGGTGAGGTGAGGGGGCTGGATGTGTTATACTATGTCCCCATGCTCAAATCACACTATCACATTAATATTATAAATGCGGTGGTTTGGATGTTCGTTACCTCTTCACTTCGAAACTACAGACGCACTTAGTTATATTATACGGATCTTGCTGAAATTTTCCATAGATGTAGTTCTAGGCCTGCAATAAAATATAGGATCCTTTTTATTCCGAAAAAACACGCGCGAAACCACGGGCGGAAGCTAGTTAGATAAATAAATAATAAATAATGCTGGACAACTCACACAGCATTATCTAGCCCCAAGCTAAGCAGAGCTTGTGTTATGGGTACTAGATAACTGATGTACATTATACAATACACTACATAGAAAGATATTTTTTATTATACACTAGCTGCGCCCCGCGGCTTCGCCCCCGTGGAAATTTATGTTTCCAACTTTCTTAATTTTTTCTTTCATAAGAACCTTCTCCTGACAATAACAAACACAACAAAGAAAGAATTAGCGAAATCGGTCCAGCCGTTCACGCGTGATGCCGTGTCCAAGGAAAACGGGTTTCATTTTTATGTATATAGATTGTAATTTTTTAGTGAATATGGTTCTCTAGGAATAAAATCTTTTATGTATTTCCGATGCAATTAACAGATGTCAAAAATAACGGCAGATGTTGTAACTTCATATTATATTATGCTGCACAGTTGGCTGGCTCTCCAATGTTGCCCAGACTCTTATGAAATTTTTGTTCTCAGAGGAGAGTCCACCCATCTTATAGTTACATTTGCAGTTAGTATGTATTAGGTTATAGGTATTTGTATGTAGACCCTCTCAGCTGTCGGGCCCTGCGCGCCGCAACATTCGTGTTATGGGCTGACGTGTCGTTGGGCCCGCCTCGTCTCGTCACCCGGTGGTAGCTGAAAATCAGTGTTTGCTCATAGAGCAATATTATCACTGAGCTATTACCCATTTGTCACTGCTACACACACTTATTGACGTGACAACGTCTTATAATTCGATAGAGCCGGCTGCACGCACGAAAAAACATGACGTCATGCGGCGTTACCTCGGTCTGAGGCGTTCCATGTAAGGCTTGAAGTGCAAGCGAGAGCGCTCGACATACGTCTCTCTCCTACTTGAGTGAGCGATGCGCCTGCGTGGACAGCTGCTATACTATAGTACATTTACATGTTTTGATCGAGTATCAAATGCTACCATTCCGTTACGTTGTCACGTTCAACTATCGTCAGTAAACCGACTTTACAGACAACCAATTTTTTTTTTTGTTTTAAATAATCAATAGCGCTTTGTATTGTCAGAAGGTACTGATTGTTTAAGCCCAGTTCCTATAAACTATTATAAAATCATGTGTAATGTGTCTATGTCAATGTCGAAAACAGTTAGTTGTTTTGTTGAAATTAAAAGAAACATAACGGCTGGATTACCACTGGTATGAGAGGTACCTCTACTTTCTGTTTTTACTTTTAATTTTTATAATAATGGTATGTTTTAATTTTGCCAATTTGTAATAAGTAAAGCAATTGTAAGTGTGTGTTTTATAGGACAAATAAATGTTTTACTTACTTACTTACTAGACCTATCTCCTCTCAAACCTCTTGACTTTGGGGTGTAAATGATATGCGGCCCTAGAAATGAGTAACTCCTAGTAATTTAGCACAGAAAATGGGTAGTTATTAGTTATTTCTGCGTAACTCAGTTAGAAACATATCAGACTGATGGAATATTTCTCGACGTACAAATTACTCAAAGAAGACTCGCAGAATTTTCTAGAGCTACTGTGTAATTATACCTTCGCTCCCTTTAAGTTATATATCAGACAGCGAATAAGTATATTTTCGTCTGTAACTTGAGTATATTAGGTAATAGGTAACAACAGGTAGGCTGTTGTTAAACTTTTAGACAAAATTCCCCGGTCGGGCGTTCGTTCAGGAATTTTAATAAAGGTACAAATACCTATCTAAGTTCGTATAATGCACGATTTATCGGGAAATGCTTGTTCTCCGATACCTCTCGGGAGAATTCCATTATTTATTTGAGTTTCTCTGAATTTTCTAAATCTTGAAATGCCGATGCAAATGCTTGGTGCCAACTGTCTTGGCAATTGCGACTAAATTATTTACATTTCAAATAAAATGAGAATGGAAAAGTACCCTGGAAATCGCTTTTAGCTGCGCATTTATAGCCCGTTCATGTTCTACGCGGTAGTTGCTACCCAGAGCGGTAACGAAATCCGAGTAGGTATACGGCACGGAATTAGAAAGAACAGGTATACTGTGATCCTAAAGTACTCAATGGAATACCGCTGATCGCGCGAAACCGGGTGCGTATTTTCATGTACAGTGGCGGTCAGAAGTGGTGACCTAGATTCTAAAGACATTGTCTTATTATAATTATTCTCCTTACTTGATTTTACGCACTTATGTAAAATGTTTTTTTTTTTTGGTAAGAAACTTTAGGAATATTATTAAAGTTTGTTATGGAAGAGCGTTACCTCCTAATACAGGTATTTCATACTTAAAAGGAGGTTCCGAGCACGGTCATAGTATATTGTAATATTTGATTAATGAAATAAAGATTTTGAATTTTTTTTTTGTATTTTTGTCTTGTAGCTATTCGTGGTGCTTACGACCTTTTTAATATTTATTATTATTTGGGTCCTAGGTTCAAATCCACAAAGTCATTTACACTTAATAATGACCCTAGTTTTGAGGCTTAATATTATCTATTACGAAATAAAACAGCAATAACAGATTCGGGGCCTATTCAATCCTAACAAAAAATCAAATCTCTTTATAATATTAGTATAGACAATTTGTCATAGGTGCATACCGTGTACGAGTAGCATACAGTAATAATTTTGGGCTGAAATTTGTAATTAGATGAAATGTACTATTTTAAATCGTAGTAACCTTCAATCGAGTAAGATCTTTAAGGTGTGTCTCCAATTATGACCGCAACGGTAGGTGCCTAACCAAAATACCCACCCACATTTTTGAGTTGTCTGTTATTGTGCTGGCGACAATCGCACATTCCAATTAAATTACCATAATAATTAATTGTAATCAGATTTGAGCGACGTGTCGCGTTAACTGCTGATTTAAATCAAATAAAATATTTAATTAATTTCAACAATTATCTTTCAATATGAATAAATTGATAATCTGGTTGAAAACAGCACGTGTCTACAAACTTTCAGAATCCATGCATATCATCATAAATAATTAACATAAGTACCCTAGTGCGGGGACCACCAGTAAACTGTATAAGCTTTTTGTAAAGGTAAATAAATGAATTTTGTATTTTTTGTATTGTATTGTACCTAGGTTGTTCATTTTTATGCACTGCACTGTACATTTGCATGGAAAAAGCGAATACCTACATCTGTGACTTCTTACGCACGAAGCATTTATATTATCCATAGAATGTACCTTTAGCAATTAATTGAATTATTTCATTTCTTTGCTGGAGAAAAACATTTTGTTTAATCTTCATATTTTACAAAGCAGATAATATGACACCATCACAAATTCAATCACTATTTTGACATGAATAGACAAGATTGCATAGTAGGACTTTTTATCTATGTTTAGTTTCTCGTCCTAAATCCTAAGACGAGGGGCGAAGCCCTAAAAAATGTAGCCTATTGTTTGTGTTAGGCTACATTCTAAAGGTATGCCAAGGTAGAGTAAAGTAGAGTAAAGGTAAGGTAGAGCAAATCTCTATAGTTTTGAAATAAAATATAGAAATATAAACGTTTATTTGTAACTCAAACACAGACATACAATTTAAAACAAAAGAACAATTTTGGAGGTAACAAAAATTTTACATTTCACAAACTTTGACATTTATAATATTACTAGACGATCGCCTCGCGGTTTCACCCGCGTAGTTCCCGTTCCCGTGGGAATTCCGGGATAAAATATAGCCTATGTCACTCCCTGAAAAGTAAGCTTCCTAACGGTGAAAGAATTTTTCAAATCGGTCCAGTAGTTTCGGAGCCTATTCAATTCATACAAACAAACAAACAAACAAAAAATCAAACCTTTCCTCTTTATAATATTAGTATAGATTAGGACATAAATTAAGTAGGATACTTTCTACATAGTACCTATCAGCTATTGATGTCAGTAAAATTTGGGAGATGGGGTAATCTATCTCCTCGAAAGTAGAACGCTTAGGTCCAGTCAGGTCCACCCACCTCAGTCATAGACGGACCGGTGCGCTGCCGGCGTTCTTGTTTCGTGTGTGTATTGTTGTCTCGGTCGCACTTCGGTCCAGGTGCGTCTTTCCATCTTTGTTGTTCATTCATTAGGTAGGTATATTGCAAAAGATTGGAAATAGCGTGTCTTTGCGTTTAGTTGTCACAACACAGGCCATTTGTCGAGCTAGCGCTCCGAGAACGTACCATTACTTTCAGCAGTAAATATTGAGAAGACGCATGACCGCACTCATTCAATTTACTCCCCGTCTCCCCGTTAACAAAGTGCGTATTGTACATCATCATTTACATAGCTTTATGCATATTACTTACATAGTTTAACATACTGAGGTCCAATTTCACCGTTTGACGCCAAAGCTAAGATCAACAAAACTAAATTTAGCATGATCGAGTTCAAATTCGTAATAGTTAGATACGTTTTATGTGACATGACAGCTCTTGAACTAGGTATAGCATTTGAACCGGTTCAACTTCATGTTGGTAAAATGCGCTAAACTCGTTTAAAGCGCTAAACTGAGGTTATCTTATACTAAACGCGTTCAATTCCAACGCCAAAATTGGACCTAAGTGCGCAAAGAGGTACTGAAGCTTATCAAAAACCACAGCCATGGCGTGACGCATAACAATTCTTCTTTATGTTTAACTCGCTTCCGCCCGCGGCTTCGCATATATATTTTCGGTATAATAAGTATCCTATTATCTAAGTTAGGCTTTGCTCTCGAACGCCAAATTTCATCGTAATCTGTTCAGTAGTTTTCGAAATCCTAGGTAACAAAAATTCAGATTTCACATTCTTTCAGCTTTATAATATTAAAGTAGGAAGTTCAAATTCATTTGTAAAGAAGATGTCTAGAACCGTTATCTGGCACTTTGTCATTCAGGACTGACGAAACTTAATATTTTCTAGCAAAAACATTTACCGTTTCGAAGCCTTCCTGCTTTGAACGCTGATGTGAAAATGATGATTATCTATTCGTCTTTAGTTCAGTTCGTGTTTGCGTCTAATTTGGCAAATCGTGGGCGACATGCAAACTGATAAACATGGACTTTCACTAAACGGTACATCGCAGACGAGCCACAGATGGCAACTACTAATGGGACTCCTTCAACTTCTTGAAATAGCCGTAGATATAACGATATGTCTAATCACTGTCACTCACTGCTCTACGAGATTATAAGAATGTTTCTACCTTACCTATAGACTTTCATGTTGTGTTATCCTTTTGATTATGTTGTATTCTCTGTTTGTTTTTGTAAAATCATCTAAGATAAGATAAGATAAACTTTATTTGTAGCTGTAAAATATAACATTAATATGTACTAAAACTAATTATATTACGAACACTATTTAAACTATATATACATATGATAATACTCACATATAAAATACCATAAAGTTACAAAATGGCGTTCGACTCATCTAGAAGCAAAATTAATAAAAAATTGTTCGTAAAACGCAAAGCCTTTATTTACAAAGAAAATTATACTAGTATTTACAATTGGTTTATTATAATAATACAATTTGTTTTTTTACTGTTTTCGAAATTTATGATACTCTGACACAGTGACTGCCAGTCGTAGTGGTCGTAGTGCAAGCGGCGCCATTTATGAAAGAAGTTGAAGTTGCCTATAGAAGTTGAAGGTAATGAGCAAGTTTCAGTTAGGTTTATTTGGTTTTGTTACATAGAATGTATTTTTTTGATAGATAAAGCACTATTGTTATTTAGAATTACGGGGTGACATGCTATGTGCGGCAAAACCCTCATGCACCAAATAAATGAATTAAAAAAGTTCCCTCTGGTTACGGCAGTAGAGACGATAATTTGAGTAGGTACGGTAAACATGATTAACACGTTCATGGCCCAAGAGGCAGATGATCTTCTGCGGGTCGCACCACCGAGGCTGGGCAGTGAAAGCCTTAACCTTAATAGTAGCAGATTCAATAACATGCACATTTTACCTGTGATTTTTTTCTCTACAAAAGGTTAGGTATCTTGAAGACAAATCGCTCTCATATGTGATCATACTAAAGCCGGGTTTCCACTGCAATAGGGTAATTAGCAAAAAATGGTCCTTTTCAATGAAATAAGTTTACATTAACATCAACAAAGAGTATGGTCTGTTGATTTCCACAGCAAAAGGAAAATGAGAGAGATGAGTTAGAGGATCGTCATTTCAACGCTTTCTGCTCGCTCAGTACTTTCCGCTCGACTATTCGTTGGTGGAAATACAAGTATGCAGTTTACTCTTGCAAGTTGAACGCAGTCCTTAATGGGTCCGCTCCGCTCGTGGTGGAAAACGGGCTTTAGCCTGAGCACAACAGTCTGCATGTATTTAAGGGGCGTACGAACTTAAAGGGTTTGGTTTTCAAACTAGGCCTAGATCTCAGTACTCATGGAATCCCCGTGATAAAAAACTCGAATTACATAAACTAACTAAATTACATAAAATTCAACATTTATTCTTTGGTTCCTTGAATGTGAAAACACGATTAAGTAAAAAAAAAAATATGATAAAAAACTCTTAGTGTTTCTCCCCCGTGATAAAAAACTCGAATTTCATAAACTGACTGCCTCAACCTCAACAGCCTGTATTGGTCCACTGCTGGATGCAAGCCTCCCCCTGATAAGCGCCTTGTTGGCTTATCCCATGGGGGTAATGCCCATAATCCCCACGCTGGGCATGCGGCTTGGGGATCGCAGTTGGGTGGTAGAATTGTTCTGCAAGGGGCGCTGCTGCCCGCCCCCGGTAAACTGACTGAATTACATAAAATTCAACATTTTTTTCTTTAGTTCCTTGGAGGTAAAAACAAGATTGAGAAAAAAAATGCGATATAAAACTCTTAAGTGTTTCTCCCCCGTGGTAAAAAACTCGAATTACACAAACTGACTGAATTACATACAATTCAACATTTTTTATTTGGTTTAAATTCTTTGTAATTTGAAAACATGATTGAGAAAAAAAATACGATAAAAACCTCATAAGTGTTTCTCGTTTGCACCCTAGTAGACCTATGTAGTTAAGTTCGGTTTTCTCGACAGGCTACAAGCACTAAAGTTAGGGAATAGATTGGAAGCTCTAACGCGACAGCACCGCAACATTCAAGACAAATGTTTGTTGTAAAACATGTGTTCCTCCCGATCCTTGTTGTGTTGCGGTTTTATTGTTAAATTGGGTAAGTTGCTCATTACCTTCAACTACTAGTAAATGCGAGATCTCAACTTTCCTGTCTCAGAACCAGTCTTGAATACTCTCGTCGTGGGGCACGCTTTGTATGGCGATACAGATGGAGCTAAAACAAATTTTGTATTTTTGATAATTTTTAATTAAAACATAAAGCCTATCTGCTTAATCATGAGTTGACCCTAGAAGACAAGTAGATACCTCTTAGTTCAAACATCTTTATTCACTGACTGACTCAACCTCAACTGAAAGAAAAGAAAATTATACTAGTATTTAGACGACCTCGGTGGCGCGGCGGGCGAAGGTCCGCCTGCGACGCAGAAGGTTGCGGGTTCGATTCCCGCCTTGGGACAAATGTTTGTACGATCTACAAATATTTGTTCCGGGTGTTCTGGTCGTTTCTATGTATAATAAAAAATATCTATCTATGTAATGTTATGTATATCAGTCATCTAGTACCCATAACACAAGCTCTGCTTAGCTTGGGGCTAGATGATGCTGTGTGGATTGTCCAGCATTAAAAAAAAAAAATACAATTGAAACAATTGAGCTAACCGCTGACTGTTGCAAACAGTCTACAGGTGTCCTCTTAGTTTGACCACTTAATAAATAATTTATTAGGTAATGGAAAATAAATGGAGAACATTTTAAAAGAAAGCTAAATTCAATATGGCTTTCCTGATGATTTTAGAAGTTATCGCGATTTATAACTTTTACACATACTTTTGACTTTAACTTTAACTCAATACCTCGTAACTTTTTTTAAGTGAATTGTGTCAAGTAATGATTTATTTAGAATAAGTATACATTGAGGAATACAGCACAGACTGTAATTGTTTTGTGGCATTACAAGATTTATGGCGATTTATAGGCGAAATTTCAGGTTATTTTCAAAAACACTTTTCAAAATTATATCTCAGTAACCGTGATAGATAGATATATCAGTTCAATTAATTTAAGACTAAATATTTTATTTTGAACGTGTTATGTAAATGTGTGTGTGGTGGCAAATAAATGGTATGTCTATGTCTATGTCATCTATAATATAAAAATGAATCGCAAAATGTGTTGGTAAGCGCATAACTCAACAACGCCTGGACCGATTTCGCTAATTCTTTCTTTGTTGTGTTTGTTATTGTCAGGAGAAGGTTCTTATGAAAGAAAAAATTAAGAAAGTTGGAAACATAAATTCCCACGGGGGCGAAGCCGCGGGGCGCAGCTAGTTTATTCATAAAAAAACACTACATAGGTTGCTTAGTAATTTAATAAAATGCTGGACAATTCACACAGCATTATCTAGCCCCAAGCTAAGCAGAGCTTGTGTTATGGGTACTAGATAACTGATATACATAATACAATAGACTACATAGATAGATATTTTTTATTATACATAGAAAAACATCCAGAACCCCTGAACAAATATCTGCAAATCGTACAAACATTTGTCCCGAGGCGGGAATCGAACCCGCAACCTCCTGGGTCGCAGGCGGACCTTCGCCCGCTGCGCCACAGAGGTCGTCTAGTTAGTAATGCCTTATAGCATAGGATAAGGTTTATCTAGGCAATGAGTTCTCATCTATTTTACTTAGGATTTCTTATCACTACTGTTGGTTAACATGTAATTTAACTTGCCTAAATATACATTGTAGGCAAATCGCTTAAGTATAAATATTCCTAGCTCTTGATCTTAAGGACATTCAGTCTACCTGGGAAATATACCCCTCCCTCCCTTCCAACTCTCCAAAAAGTTTAAATTAAATGTCTTACTGCTTCTAATCTAATAAATAAATTAGTAGAACTACGAACAAACGCTAATAAACTTAGCAAACCGCCCGCACAACGTCAATGGAGTAAATAATAATCCATCATCAGGGAGCCAGTGAGTCGCGAGCAAAGTTTCACGAAGTACGGCTAAGTTTCCACACAACAGCAGCTCATAGAAAGTAGTAACAAGCTGTTTCACGGTAAAACTCGATGTTTCTTCAACTAGAGGTAAGTTTGTTAGCAAGTAAGATGGGGCTCTTAGAATAATCAGATTTGATGGAGTGTAGAGAATTTTTCTTATTTAAGTTTTCTGTGAGCATCGTCTTAAGGCCAGGTATTCCTGCAGCAGTGGGCGTAAGTTCCGACTGATCGTGCTTACCAAACCGCCGCCGCTTGCTTACCAAGCATACCAAGCAGCCGCCACTGCCGCCGTGCTCGTGTATTTTATAGGTATTTAAACATAGTGATTGAGAAAATCATTTTATCAAGTCGAATGTTAATTTTTTTGTTTTATATTTAGTGTCTTTAGTTATGTATAAAATTTTAAAATATCAGTAGTTCAGTCAAAATATTTAAAAAAAAATTACAAAAACGGAGATTTTTTTTATATCGAGTGAAGTTCATTAGATATTGTAACTGAATGCAGCCTTTTAGGCATTAATTCGTTTTGATAAGAGACTCTTTTATCACTGTAAGACAAACAACATCGAAAACATAAATTTATAACATGAAAATGAAACGACAAAAAGTTTTTGATCGAAAAGCTGACGCAGACAAGTATATTTCCCGTAACACCAACGCGCGAAAATCTCAATCATATAAATACCGAATACATGCATAAATCTGGAATTCCGGATGTATTAATAAATTCCAATTTTAACACCGAACTACGGCAAGCCCGAAGACTTGTTTACAGCTATTTGTTATTTATTTTCAGAGATCCGTAAAAATGTCAACGTAACTACTCGGTAAAAGGTGTCAATGAAAATGCTTGGTAAACGCGACGTTGCTGGTTTTATTAGCTGAACAGAATATACATTTATTACAAGTAGGTATGTTATGGTATAAATAAATGAGTGGGAATTTTAATTTAGTATCAACAATTCAAGGACCGAATTCTGCAAATCAATCGCTTTACAATGATAATGATATCGTCATAGAAAGAAGAAGCATGCAAGATCTTAAAGTCACCTATGTTCAGGAAGTTCCGAACATTCCTTTAGTAACTACCATATTAGGTCACATCTGTACCGTGTGTGCCGGCTTAGAATTTGCACCATTTTTACTCTTCCCGGCGGCGGGGGTGTCGTAACAGGCGACTAAGCGGACTAAGGGATTTCCACCGGGGGTGAGCAGCGGCGGCCCCTGCAGAACAATTCTACCACCGAGCTGCAATCACTAATCGAATCTATTCGCTTGTCCAGCGTGGGGATTATGGGCACTACCCCCATGTGATAAACGCCGACAAGGTACTTATCAGTGGAAGGCCTGCGTCCAGCAGTGGACCAATAAAGGCTGTTGAGGTAAGGTGAGGTGATGTCACACATTATGGATCATGTGTGTGTTTGTGCACACACGTGTAATAATGTGCCGTGGTCTAAAATGTCTAAATTCGGTTAAGACGTTATCGAATAGGATAGCTTGTAACATTTAATTTGAGTGTGAATCAAATGGATACGGAACCACTGTCCTAAAGAATGCCTTACACTTGGAACTTTTATTTATTCCTCGTGGATGTAGTACGTTTCTGGGTATGATTTACGCCTACGATGTGGTCACTAGCCTGAATTGCATTATTCCTAGAAAGTGAGATCTACAGATGTAGATTTTAGAGCTATTGCAATTGACAAAACGGAAATTACTACAGAAATTCGTCAGTTTTCACACCAAGTTCTAAAGGAATAAATTTTGATGGCAAGACAATATTTGAACATTAATCTGTTGTAGCAGGTGAATCACCTCAATAAGTATTGTGCACTAATTTGAAAACACCCTCTATAATATTAACAAGGTGTTAATGTCACTCGTTACCCGTGGTCCCGGTGGGTCGACCCATTACCGGGACCATGGGTAATTTTAATTAACCGTGGTTCCATGGCATTAGGGATTGTTCCGTTACGCTTCGCTCGTGACGGGCTATACAGTCTATTTTTCTCATCTAGCCCCGTGCCGGGCTAGACCCACCGGGGTCACGAGACCTAGGGTAAAGTCCGGATAAACACTTCTGTAGGGATACGTGCCGCACTGCCAAAAATCTTAACTTCTGAAAATCGTTATGAAGGTTTCGTTCAAAATGTAGTTTATTTTCTAGGCTAGACCCGTAGTTGGCAAAACTTACTTGCGGTTTTAGGAAGTCGGCCTTTTTTACATTGGCAATGGACCACGGATCCTTCCGGAGGCATCAATCTGGATTAGTACCTAGTAGGGTAAACCCTACTAGGTATTTGCAAAAGCTATAGGCTACTCTTAAATAGCCCGAAGGTAAATAATCTTCTGAACCTTCTTTTCATGTAAGATAAAAACCTATACAATACATCACTCAACATATTTAATTCATCAAAGCCAGTACAGATCGTAATAAATCCTCGTAATACAGTTAAGTGGTCTACACTCAAGAGAGCAACCAGTCAAAGCTAAACACTACGTTCACAGGGGTCTTGAACATTCACATGGATGATTTACGGAAACAAACATTTGATTCCTTGGATCCTTCCAAGATACAGGGCCTATGTGTCTCAAATACCCTATATTATGTTTTATTTTGATAGAATAACATTTAACATTCTCAAATCGATCAAAAATCAGTACGCTATATCCAATTAACTAGACCAAGAGTCGAGGCGCGCGGCTTAGAGCCAAAGCAGCGCGCCGCACCTACGTTTTCTTTAAAAATAATATCAGTGTGCTCATCGTCTGTTGTTTGTATCAGTGAGGATACTTTCTGACGTCATATGATCAGTTGTGTCCAAGATGGCGGCACATGCCCATCTGAGTAACCACATGGTGGTTACGCTCAGACAGGGTTTGGCGAGCTTATAAATCATGATTTCCCTGAATTTTTGTATGCGAAGCCTAATCTTCCTATGAACCTGATGAAATAACCATTTCCTATGAACCTGATGAAATAACCTACATAATAACCTAACTTTTGAGTACACTCAAATTTGCTGTCTGTGTTAAAACCCCAATGAGGCGAACTGAGGCGAACAACTGATCGGCTCAGATCGGTGGATCGCCTCACTGAGGCGACCAACGGAGGACACATGTGCCGCCATCTTGGACACAACCGATGACAGGATAAGTAGTAGAATCACGACAAGCGAGGTGGAGGCTGCAACTCTGCCACTATTTTGAAGGAGTTTGTACAAAGTAAGCATGGCCAGTTTTAATTATTTTATTCTATTACTAGCTTCTGCCCGCGTAGTTTATTGTTTAAGTTAGGCTACGTTCTAAGTGTATGCCGAATTTCATTTTGATCTGTTGAATAGTTTTGGAGATCCTAGGTAACAAAAATTTCACATTTCACAAACTTTCGCATAATATCACAATAAATGATATGAATATGTAAATTGTCAAAATCCGTCGCCCCGCTCTCGTTTCAGCTATACCTACCTATCCACCAAAAACGCAGCTTATTTGGCTTGGAGAACATAGTTATTACTGATGACTTAAAAGCTGTAAAGCTCTATGGCACATTGCTATTGGGAGATTATGCTATTGTCTAACTAAGCTTCAATTTCAGAATAAATTTTCATCAATGAAATACTCTGGCGCGGTCGATACAGCATTCAAATTCAGCTTCCAGCTAGTTATTTTGTATAATCCTACGCTAGCCTATTAGTCTCTTAACAGAAATAGAAGTTCCGGTAATCAACATAAAGCGTAAAATAAATTTTTAAAGCCTGTTTCATAGTTAAAAGATCTTGAAGAATGTCACAGGCAGTTAGAAGGTCTAAGAATAATAATTAGTAAATCTTTATCTGTAGTAAGATACAGTATTTTAAAGCAGATATGGATTTAGTTTGTTACAGTTATAATTACTACTAAGAGAATGCCGATGAGAGAGAGAGAGAGATATGCGATCGATGAGAAGGGTCTCACTTACTTCCATGTTATACCGTTTTTTTGTGTTTTTCATTTCTTACTTTTTAGGTACCTGTGTCTAAATAAATGTTTTTTCTATTCTATACGGGGAGATTTGAGCGTTTTTAATATATTTTCATTGGCTGTCACTATTTTTTTCACACTTCCCCCGCCCCCGCCGCTTAGATGCTGCTAGCTCTCGCGCTAAAAAAATCATTTAAAAAGAAATTAAAATCCGGATTTCAAAGTCCGTGACAAAACCCAGCTCATAATTTTTAAACATTAACCTCTCAACTTTTGGCTGAGGCTATAAGTTTAAATTTATAATGTATCAGGTGGTACTCCGGAAACAGTTACAAATACAGTTCAATGCGGTTTTCCGGTTGTTTAATTGGTCAATTAGCAAAACGCCACGAACTAAGCTTGTGTTGTGCGAAACACTTGTGGTGGCTTTCATTGCCTGCTTCAATTATTTTAAACTGTAGGTATCAAATTGGTTAAACCTATGGAGCTTATCTAGTAGGAATCTGTCCAGTACTTTATAGCATACCTAAGCAGTGATAAGAATCAATTTGTACCTACGGTTCCTGTTTTTGCTGTTGGTTGTCTATTATAAATAAATAAAATAATAATATAATTTGCTTCCCTTAGTTTTAAACTGATTTGTGGAATAAATACTAATATCTCGGGAATTGAAATTTTTATATATTTCATTTCCAATTTCGAAATCATCATCTAGAACTGCAAAGAATCATTCAAATCGGTCCATAAACTACGGCGAAGTCGACGGACATACATGATGTACCTTAAAACAAAATAAAACGTTAAGTGCGAGTTGGACTCGCGCGCTAAGGGTTCCGTAAGAACTTGTTTCTTGCCAAATTATCATGATACTAGGTCAACGGGAATTAGGTACCCCGTATGTTTTGGTCCATGGTGAGTAATAAACGTGATTTTTAGTGAATAAATTACTTATATATGATTTTCGTATTTTCCCTTTATTTTTGCTGTAAGACCTTGCTGCTCACCAAATTTCATGATTCTAGGTCAACGGGAAGTATCTTATAGGTTTTTTGTGTGTTATGTTACGAGTCTATAATATGATGTTAAAGAGTGTTAATAAGAGTCTCTAAGGTGTTTATCAAGGGAGGCCTTTTCCGCAGTGGACTAGCATAGGCTGTAGATGATGGCAGCAGTGTATTTCCGAAACTACAAGTCAGCAGAAACTCTACAACTAGTCGACGACTTATTTTTGATGAGTTTTTTTAATTTCGTAATTGGTGTGGTCTTTTCTTTTACTAATTAAATTGTATTTGTGCTTAAAGGTAGGAAGGTAATTTACTTAGGCAATTTTATGTTACGTAAGTCTGTTGTTTACCTTCTCTAATTGTAAGTAGGATCAATTTGTTTACACACGAATTACATACATTTTGTTGGATCTTATCAGAAAAGGTTTTGCGCGGAATTATTACTAAATATTGTTTTATCCTAATATTATACAATGGATTTCTGCAAAGTAACGCCTGAATCTATTATTTATCTTAGAAAATTTTAAACACTTGTTTTAACATTTTTGACACAATTTTTCATATAATAAACGTCAACATTAACCGACGAAGCAGCCTATTTGTACGATTATTTATTGGTGAACACAGACATAAATGTTTTCGGACTTTTGTTACATTTTTGGACTGTGTAGTGGCGTTGCGCCCCTGATCTGCGACAACCTTTACACATGCTCCTACCTTAACATGCCCAGCATCCTGTAAATCCACCGGGTTATATTAAACTCTAGGCTTTGTTCGTAGTTGGAAGACAGACAGCGGTAATGCGCTATGTAGGCAACAGCTGCTTGCCTTGATTAAGTCATAAATATGCAGCATGGGTGCGGTGTACACTCATCTTAAGAGACAAGTGAGTAGAAAGAGGAGAAGAGACAAGAGATAAGTAGTTGACCATGGATTCAACTAATTCTGAGGAAGTGAAAATGCGTATCAAATGCCTCGCCTCAGAGTTTTCTCGGTTATTGGTACGCGCTGGAAAGGTGTTTCAGATTTCAGCAGCCAAAAGCATCTTATAAACGCTCGCCGGTTATTTCAGCAACATAATAGAGAGGCTGACTATACTAATTCTACCCCTTTTCAACTCTCACAGCTCCCATAAATAGTTTTATTAATTTTTTGCTCTTCGTCTATGTATTATAATAATTCTGGAAATATGAAGTGGGAGTGTTTATGACAGTAATTTATTTATGTGACAAGAAGTTGTGTGTGCGTTGATTGGACGATAGTAAATTAGAATGTTAGTATTAGTATAATCGATAAAAAATCAAAATCACACTTAGAAAAGGTCAAAATATAAAACTAAACACTTACACGGAAATAAAGTGATTAGGCCTACAATTGTATTACACCAGCGTCATACTATATTGTAGGCCTAAGTTGGAACACAGTGGATTGCGTTTATACTTGAGAAATTACCATAGATTTATAGAATTAAATTTGAACGATTTATGTATGTATTGAGGATCTTTTTACGGTTTGGAGATTGGTTTCGAAATCCTTGAGGTCTCGCTTTGTCTGTCTTTTTTTCTTTCTTTGATAACTCAGCAACTACCGCAGCTATCGACTTGCAATTTAAAATAATAATACATTTCATGCGCCTGTACAGACTTAAATGAAAATAAATGAAAAATGAAAATGAAAATTAACCAATGACAAGCGACGTATCAAATGAAAGGTATTAGTTGGTACATTGAAAATAGTTTTTATAATTTCAGTAGGTTTTTCAAAATATTTAAAAAAAGTTGCAAAATTACCCATTCCCCCCGATTGAAATGTATAGAGCGTTTGTAGATATCGGTCTAAATTTTACAGGAAAAATAAGAGAAGTCTGCGTGTATCAAATCAAAGGTATCAGTTTGTACATTTCAAAACAGTTTTTAAAATTTCTGTAGATGTCATACTTATTGAAATATCTCGACTACTGATAAAAATTACTAATACCCCCTAATCACCGAAGTATTCAGAACGATCCCCATCTGAACTGTATTTTGATACCAACTATTTTTAGGTATTCATTAAATAGCGAAGTCTCTAACCGGTACCTTGAGTACATATTTGTATAATTGACAAACGTTCGAAACCCTTGGCGCGCGAGTTACACTCGCACTTCACGGATCTTGTTTGAATAGTTTTTTTACAAATTGATTAAGAGACCTTAGTTACCTTACAATTACGATAGCATGATATTGTATCGTTTTTATTACTTTAATTACATGAAATAATACCACCACGATTAAATAATTCCTAATTCATCTTTCCTGAGTAAGGTTTTATGTTTTAAAATTGATCAAATATTTTCTTAGGTAAAATCGGCCCTTCCAAATGACTACGCAAAACAACAAACGGATTCCCTATTTAATTAAGCAGAAATAAACGGAGTTAGCAATGAATATAAATATCTTATCCTCACGTTATAAATTATGTGAGTACCTTGCAAATATCACTTTATTATGAAAACTCTTTGGCCTTACGGAATAGCAAATGAAATCCATTTGTTATATGGTTCTAATTCCTTGAATCTGTCGAATATCTTTTGTGACAAATTTTTTGTAGCTTTCTCTTTTGTTCAAAATTTCCCATTTGAGGAACTATTATTTTCTCTTGACGTTACTTTTAACTTGGTACACTAAATAAATAATACAACACGCATCATCTGACCCAAAAGAATGATATAGTAATACAATGAGGTGTACAATTTACAGTCACCTCTCTTTCTAAATCGAAAAATATTTTACAAATGGCTAAATGAAACGCCGATCCACGGCATTTATTAACGTAGGAATTAATTTGAATATTCAACAACAGCTTGGTATGAGAAATATTAATTTTAATCCGTTTTCTCTGATTTCCATAAGATAACATCAAGCTATAATAGGCTATTTACCTTATCTTGAAAAAAATACACCGACAGTGTTATGTTGTACCTAGGTATTTTATTTTAAAAATCGTAAATTCAGAAGATTTTTACTAAACAAGTTTATGTGACATTGACTCCTCAAAGGCATAAAGAAAATTCCATTTTTATTTTGGCCCTGGCTTATAATAAGTACAGTAACCATAATTCAAAATGAAGATCATTCAATTTATCGCATTATTTAAACTTCACCAGCTTGATATTATGGCGAGCAAAAATCTTATGCAAATTTATTTTGCAAAGTTCATGTGATCCATTGTAGAACAAGATACCCCTTTTCGATAAACTCAGTTTCTTTATTAAAGCTATGTATATTAAATTGAGTTTTAAAAATAGAGGTCGAAACCCAATTCAAAAGCTTGACACGCTCACTCAAAAACAAAGTCCTTATAACAAAATACTGTCGTTGAAGCAGATTAGACTCGTTCGTTAACTTTGTGTCTTTCTCTTGCACTAAAGTTTTAAAAACGTTCACGGCAATAAATCGCAGTTTATTAGCCTGAAGTTGTTCGCGTGTTCACAGCAAAAAGAATACAGTTTTTGAACCAACAAAGCGCCAACACGAAATAACTCCTAGTTACTGTGGTAACAACTTTGATACGTATCACGTAGAAGGCACATATATTTTCTCTTGAAAAATATAGGAGGCAACAAAAAATATATCAAAAAGAAAATGGCTGTGGTAGATACGTTTCAAACAATCTTGGTCCGACAACAATCTACATTTGTAAAGTAAACACGCACCAAATATATCGCTGTGTCGATTTTGAAACCAAATGTAACTCCTCGCAACTCGTAATAATGTTGGTTTCGTACATACAAGTACGGCAAAGTCAATTTATAGTATCTCGTAGCGTTTACGTGAGGGAAGTCTAATCATCTCATCCCAAGGGAACGTAGAGCAGTTTGTAGTAGTTTCTAGTAAGTATGAACGCAGCATCTCGTAGAAACACTGCTGTAACTCAGTATAGCAATAATGTGACAGTTCTTAACAAAGCATCTCTTATAATGATCAATTTTTAAAAATGCGATTGTCACTTGTTTTTTAATTCACAAGTATAGCTGACGTCACAAATCCAGGCCTCCAATATAGGTAAAACAACAAGGGATAGCGTCGGCGTTTAAAAATTTACCAAATCGTAAACCAAAAAAATTACAGTTTACTGATACCATAAATGCGAAAGTTTAGATGTTTGTTACCCTTTCACGCCGAAGCTATTGAACGGATCGGGTTGAAATTTTGCACATTTAGATTAACATAGAGGCTACTTTTAAGCTACATACGAATACATACGGTACACTTCTTTTTAAATTGAAACTCGAAGAATGTAACATTCGGGTCAAACCTCCGCGGGTTTAAAGAGTGTTATTAATTTAAGTCCTATGTAATTCTTTTTAAATAATTAACACAAAAAAATACAAAAGTCCCAGGTTGAAGCTAGTATCTAATAATAATCTAATTTATAGTTATTCGTAGCAAAGACGTAGCATCGTAGCAAGTCGTAGCAACGATCCATGTAGCAATTCGTAGACTAGCTACGAATTGCTAAAACGCAACAAAACCGTATCAACTTGTAGAGTTAGCAGCCACGTAGCCGTACAGACGCATTACTGTCTCAGCCCGATAACTAGTTCTTAGCATAATCCGCCAAACCACGCCGTCGACTTGCAGATAGGCTTGTTAAGAAGCAGCCACATCAATTTACAAACGTAAATATCTAAGTACATAGTTGCGTAATCGCTACTGGCTTTAAAACTGAGATGTTCTGTAAAGCCAGTAGAGCTGGGTTGGAGGTATCCGGTTTTTGAAGCTTTGGTCGAGTCGCTTATCATTTTGATTAAGGAAGACCCAGAAAGCATGGGATGAATTGTCGTTTATTGGTTATTACTCCTTTGTACTTAGACTTATAGTCGCTGTACTAAAATCCATCAACATAAATTTATCAATTTAAGGTTGCACAAGCCACTCGGTCCAACTCATCAGTGGGCGTGTCATCAAATTGTATGGAAAAAGGAGTCGTCCTTACTACCGTCAAATTGTCTCACCCTTCTAGTCATCGATAAACGCGAATCCGTAACGACTGAGGGTCGACATTTGAATTTCATGATTCTCAATACCTAGTTCCATTTTAAAAGCAATCAAACAACTGTCATCATCATCATCAGCCTATATTAGTCCACTGCTGGACATAGGCCTCCACTAATGAGCGCCATAGCGCCCTGTCTTCAGCTTACCGCATCTGCCTGCAGTCTTTCGCAGATCGTCATCCTACCTGGCCGGAGGGCGTCCTACACTACGTTTGCCGAGTGGTCTCCGCTCAAGAACACGTTTACCCCAGCGGTTGTCGGTTCTTCGCGAGATATAGCCGCCCACTGTCACTTCAGCTTGCTAATTCTATGGGCTATGTCGATAACTTTGGTTCGCTGTCGGATGTATTCGTTACGAATCCTATCCTTCAGAGAAACTCCGAGCATACAACTGTGGTTTCAGTTAATCAAAATTAGTAGATATTAATTAATAATTTGCGTACTGATGAAGCTTTGTCAAAGTTTGCAGTTTCATTAAACTTATAAGAAAGTTTCTCCGGCCCTCAGTTTCCTGAAGGTGAAGCACACAACTCAAACCGCGGCCCACCGGGGATGAATACAAATCTTCAGCGCATCGGGATAAATAAAATAAATTATCATAGTTTATTGTTTTGACATGGAAATTAGACCTATGGAAATAATCCCACGTATAAATAGATTTATGTACGCTTCGAGATAAACTCGCGGCTTTGAGAAAAGGAAACGAAATATTTACCGTTGTAGATGAAAAATATTAGGCCCCAAAGCTTGGTTTTGGCTCTTTGTGAAATGCTAAGTTATCGTATTCAGAGGCGAAGAATAAACTTCAAAGGAATAAGATATAGAATACAATGCCTAAAAGATTTTGTAAGAGTCTTATGCTTAAGTGGTTTATTTGTTGTCTACTTATCAATAGACGAACCACCTATTGAAAGTTGTTTCCTTCTCATGGCACATTAGAAAAGAAGTAGGTCCTATGTTTGTTGGGTCTATGTTTTTCATGTATGTTTGCTAATATCTCCGTCAATTGTCGACCGATTTTAATAAAAAAAATATATTACATAAATAGGAAATGTTTCCAAGATGGTCCCATAAAATTAGATTAAGTATTAGTATTTGTCTCGAAAACTTATGAATCTGTGTAAATATTAAGTTATTTTAATTCAGTTTTTAGTTTTTTCAAAACAGTTAACTTATTCTTGTGTACCTTCGATTGACCGCAATCTCACGTGATGGAAAGTGACGATGTAGCTCACGATGTATCACGAAGGTGTAGAAAACACTCATTTACTCTTTTCTTGAAAAGACGAGGTTGTACTTCGTCGGAAAAGAGAAGCAGGTAGCGAGGTCCAATCCTTAGCAGTCAGAATGATGAAATAAAGTTAGACGAGAACAACACCTTCCAACAAATAACAAGTGATGAAAAGACAATCTTGATATAAATTATTCAAACGTACAGGGTGCCATGAAGCATGTGAGCCGAAAGAGAAGATTCCGGACTCCGAGGGGATCAACTTTAGTTCTACAATGTTTACTTACTGTGAATAAAATTAAATGTTAATTTTTCTTCATATTCGGATTTTCATTATTTTTGGGAAATTTTATAGGATTTACATGATTTTTTTTTTTAATAATTTCATGACCAAACACTAGTTTTACTGAAACAACATACTTACTTACTTACTGGTGTGGGGCAGTGACCCGAAGTGGATCTTGGCCTCCGACACTAGAGATAGCTATTTGTCCGGTCCCTTGCCGTTTCCGTCCAGTCGACGGCACGAAGTTCATGCAGATCTTTCTCAACTTCGTCGCTCCAGCGGTACCTCGGTCGACCAATAGGCCCCCGGCCACTTGGGCGACCCATGTACGCTCTGCTGGCTGTCCGATCCTCCCCCATTCGGACTACATGCCTGAGCCATCGGAGTCTCGAGGCTTTGGTTTCTCCTATGATGTTCGGCTCGGACACTAGATCTTCTATTTCTTTATTTTTTCGGAATCTGCAGCTGCCATCTTCCCGCTGAGTGGGTCCCAGAATTTTTCGGTAGATCTTCCTTTAGGCCACCAGTAGTTTGTGCTCTTCTTTTAGTGTAAGCGTCCAAGCTTCGCATCCGTAAATTTATTACATAATATTTGTTCAAAAAAACAGCCCCTTTCGACCCTGTGCACATGTTACGTGGCACCCTGTATCCTACCTACTTACATGGATAAACAACAATTGAAAACTCCCAAGAGCCTGTCACGAGAACCCGTCGCTGAGAACAAGCTGGTCTCACAGACACCAACTTATTGCTTAATTTATTTACGACTAATTTAATTATAATTGACAGGGATTGTGCTTCCGGTATTATTATATTGCGTTCTTGGTTAATAAACAAGCAAGAACATTACAATTAAATAATAAAGATAAATAAGAACTAGTATTTACAATTGAAACAATTGATCTAACTGCAGACGGTTGCAAACAATCTACAGGTAGCTCAACTGTAAATAAATAATAAATAAACAACACAAAATTAAAATTTTAAAAACCCGCGTACGCTTATTGGCTGAACAGATTTTTATGAAACATGGCTAAGAACACTCGGGATAAACTCATCTATGACACAAAAAAAACTAAACGAAAATTGGTTCATCCGTTTGGGAGCTACGATACCACAGACAGACACGTCAAACTTATTACATCTCTCTTTCTGCGTCGGGGGTTAAAAAGGGCAGAAGCCTTTATTCATAAAGAAAATTACACTGGTATTTACAATTGAAACAAATGAGCTAACAAAAAAAATATAATAAATAAATAAATATAACAATAAATAGTATACAAATAAATAAATAAACTCTTGCGAATAAAACGTTCCCCAGCTCCTCCTTATTTTGACGCCAAGCTCTTTTTTCGGAATAATAATAATTATTACCTATAAAATGGTCATTCAGTACGGAGAGGGTCACCTCTAAATATTTATGACATGACTTATTGGCATACTTGGCTGGGAATCCTAATTTCAAATGACTTTGACTTTTTGTCAAGCTTGGAATCCTATTTTCGTAGTCGTCATTTGTTTTATGATCAGTGTTTTGTTTTCATCACATACATAAAAATTACTTTTCAATTACCTACATGTATGTACCTACGTTTATCTTCTAATATATAAAATTATCGTGTCACAGTTTTCGTTGCCATACTCCTCCGAAACGGCTTGGCCGATTCTCATGAAATTTTGTGAGCATATTGAGTAGGTCTGAGAATCGGCCAACATCTATTTTTCATACCCCTAAGTGATCATTTTAAATTTCCACGCGGGCGTAGCCGCGGGGCGCAGCTAGTTTTATATAAAAATCTTATTGCAAAAGTTACAGTCAGATATCAAAACCCCATAACTAGACACTACTTCTTTTTGGGTGCCATAACTGGGAATAAAATAGGTGCCGTAAAAATTGGTGCCCTAAATGGGAATACTCCACTTATCCACTTTGTATTGAAAAATCTAGCTACTCCCGGGCTTACTTGGTAAGTTCTACCACAATCCTTAGTTCGCCTTTAACTCGAAACAAACATGTTTCGTGTATTGTTCCCAAACTTAAATTCAGGATGAAAACTTAGTTCACGCGTAAATAATACTTACTTGAATGAATTAAATACTTACTTGAATGAATTACCGAGAAGTCTCTTCTCGTTGCGGTTTGAAGATCCAGCAACCTAATCAAATTATAGGGGTACAGATGGATGAATGATTAACTCTACTTGCTTGATAATTTAAAAGAAATTGAACAGGCTTTATAGAATTTTCTAAGAGGTGATTGTTTTTATTACTTTGTTATTTTGACGACCTCAGTGGTTCGGCGGGCGAAGGTCCGCCTGCGGTGCGGGAGGTTGCGGGTTCGATTCCCGCCTTGGGACAAATGTTTGTGCGATCTACAAATATTTGTTCCGGGTGTTCTGGTCGTTTCTATATATAATAAAAAATATCTATCAATGTAATGTATTATATTATGTATAACAGTCATCTAGTACCCATAACACAAGCTCTGCTTAGCTTGGGGCTAGATGATGCTGTGTGGATTGTCCAGCATTATTTATTTATATATTTATTTATTATAATTAAGGCACTAGAACTAAACTCAGTACTGCTTTTTATGAATTCTACTGCCGTATGGCTTAGGATTTGCACCACCATAACTCTTTCCGCGGGTTTCCTAAGCGGTGACTAAGGAATATCTACCGGGGGTAGGCAGCAGCGCCCTTTGCGAAACAGAACGACCACTGAACTGCGACTGTGATCCCTAACCCGCACGCCCAACGTGGGGATTTGATTATATCCCCTATATAAGATAAGAACAATTACTGTGCTTATCAGGGGACGCCTATGTCCAGCAGTGGACTTACATAGGCTGTAGATGCAGACGATGTAAGTATTCTGCGTCAGCGAGGTTTTCTTTTAAAACTGTAAAATCTGCTCCCGTCGCGCGTCGTCGATCGAAAACGCACCAGAAATAAAACCCTCTCAGCTTTATTACGAAAAGTTGCAGCGGTACTACAAAAACCAACGTAAACGCTTTCCTAACAAGCGTTTAGCTAAACAGTGTCTAAACAGTTAGACATGGGCTTAACAAGAGTTTAACTCTCGTTTAAACTATGTCTAAGCCGTATCTAACTGTAAACCGTCGTAAAACGCAGTTTTGTGGTAACGCTTTGTGTCTAAATACGCGCTCAACAGATGTCTAACTTTTTTGTAGTACGGCTGTTGATGTCTAACTCTGTCGAGCGCGTGTTTAACAAAAGCGTTTACAGTTAGGCACGGCTTAGACACAGCTTAAACGAGAGTTAAACTCTTGTTAAACCCATGTCTAACTGTTTGTTTAAACACTGTTTTGCTAAACGCTTGTTACATCAGTGTTTACGTTGATTTTTGTAGTACCGCTTTATAACCACCTATAACCCTACACGTAAATCCGACGCTGCTACCACGCAGCATAAAATGTGCTTTAACTCGTTACTTTTAGATACATTTTACAATGACAAAATGGCTTCAACTTCAATCGAGTCCGTGAGCTGTCTCTCATCTGATGCTGTCAATATGAAATACATCTAAGGCTGGTGTTCATCAAAAAATAATCGGACAATTAGGCACCTTCTTCGGTTAACTTTGACGTATAATGTATGAAATTTTGTGTCAAAAACGTCAAAACAACTGTTTAAAATTTAACCATCTGTTGGTGAACTCGCGTCTTAAAGTTTCGAGTTAAAGCCTATATTTGGATGCACATTTTTGCGCTATGTACCTCAGATCTGCGACAACCTTAACATTCCAGATAAGCAACTTTGAAAAAGTGACTTCACGGTATTATAAAAGAACTTACCACTAAAAGAAACTCTTTATTAACAAAGAAAATTATAGTAAAATCCCCAGCCAGCGTCTTGGGGACGCTTCCGACTTGATATGGATCAGTTAAGCTACCTCTAGATTGTTTCTTTCCATATTTTGTTGTACTTTACCTGTACAATAGTTACGTGTCCATTTCAAGGTCGCTTGGAAGAAATCGCTTTTAGAGATAAGGCTACCTATTGCGCAACTATTTTTGTGTTTGTGTTTTCCTTTTCTGTTTTTCTCTATCTTGATGTGCAATACGACGACCTCAGTGGCGCAGCGGGCGAAGGTCCGCCTGCGACGCAGGAGGTTGCGGGTTCGATTCCCGCCTCGGGACAAATATTTGTACGATCTGCAGATATTTGTTTAGGGCGTTCTGGATGTTTTCTATGTATAATAAAAAATATCTATCTATGTATTGTAATAAGTATATCAGTTATCTAGTACCTACCCATAACACAAGCGGTGCTTAGCTTGGGACTAAATAATACTGTGTGAATTGTCCTGCATTATTTATTTTATTTTATTTAATAATGAATATTTGTATTGTTTTGTATTGTACTTTTAATTGTGCAAGTCTTACTCCTACAAAGAGGCTTTACCGTCTAGAAACATTAACGTTGAGTTATTACCACCGCTTTAGCCACTTACCAACAATTCTCAAGCAAACGAGTGCAAATAAATCATCTCCTTCGTAAAACTTGATGCCTTTTCACACAAAAACTATTTAAAATGTCTTAAAAGGACTTTGTTAACTGAGACTGATTGCTCTGCAGTTTAGACGACAATCGTAGCTTAGTGAACGATGCGACGTGCCGACACAAGTAGGTTTGATTTTCGTTTATAACAGATATTTACAAGTTCTGCTGGTATTTGGCTAAAATCCGTTTAAGATCGTGGTAGCTTAGAGGTACCTTTGTGATTTACACAGATTTTTTTAAATTTTGCAGGTAGTTGGTAGTTGGTGGTCAGGAAAAAGAAAATTATATGGGACCACCTTTCATTAATTATAAAACCAAAAGAATCATCAAAATCGATCAACAATAATTGACGGAGAAATCGGTAAACATACATAATCGTTTATAATACGTTTAGAGAAAAGCCTAACTTAGATACCTAATAGGCTACTTATTATACCGAAAATACGCGTGCGAAGCCGCGGGCAGAAGCTAATAGTTAAGAATAAGGGTTATGTATGTGTGTTGTTTATTGTGTACTAGCGTACGCCAAAATTCATCTTGATCTGTTCTGTAGTTTTGGAGATCCTAGGTAACAAACATTCAGATTTCACAAACTTTCGGCTTTATAATATTAGTAGGCTAGTCTGCTAAACTCGCTGTGCCCACAACTGGGCTACACAATATAAATGCATCTTTAAAACGGCAATGTATACGCTTCTACAACAAAACTCCTAGTGAGTTACAAAAATTATCTACTATATAAAAATAAGTCGGGTTTTGCATTCGAACCGATTTCCACGGTTTTGCATTCGTTGGAAAGGTTTATAGCAAAGAAAAAATTAAGAAAGTGGGAAACATAAATTTCCACGCGAGCGAAGCCGCGAGGCGCAGCTAGTCAATAAATAAATTCAAACAAATTGTCAAACATTGTTTGACAAAGGAACCTTTGTAAAAAGGCTTACTACAAAATATCATAATTATCTAGAGGATAAAAATACTTGGAACGAGTTTTGCTCCAGCTCGAAAAATAACAACTAACAGGCTAAAGGTTTCTTCATCGCTTCTTTACTTTAGTCTACATACCGAAGCGACAGAAATCAAAAATATCACTATAATTCCGTGTCAGTGTTTAGTTTTATAATTTGTCCTTATTTTTGTACATTTATTGTATTTATGGAAATTAAGAGTTTTTGATTTGATTTGATTTGAACCTCCTCATTTTTAAAAGTAAAAAAATGCATTTATTTAGCTATAAATCTCGTTGACTAACTACAAAATTCTCAATTATAATATAAATAATGTTTTCAAATTAGTGCACAATATTGTATGAAGGACCTGCTACCACAGATTAGTATTGAGTGACCAAACCAAGCCGCAAACGCTGTTTTTTTGCAGATATCCTGTTTGAATACAAACATTGCCTTATGAAAACACCCTGTTTAGTAAGCCACTTAGGGTAATTTCTATGAAAATTAAACTTTCAAAGTTTTGACTCTGAGCTTGTACTGTGGGTGGGTAACAAATAACAGGCTAAAGGTTTCTTCGTCGCTTCTTTACTTTAGTCTACATATCGAAGCGACAGAAATCAAAAATATCACTTTATTTCCGTGTCAGTGTTTACTTTTATATTTTGACCTTTTCTAAGTGTACATTTATTGTATTTATGGAAAAAAAGAGTTTTTGATTTTGATTTTGATAGGTTGCAGGTTCAAATCCCGTCGGAGTCGATTTTTTTGGCATATTATTAAATTTCTCCCATAAATCTGAAGATATTCTGGAATGTCCAGTGATAATAATAAATAATGCATAATTTAGTTTAGTTTATGATACCTGGATAAATAAATTAAGTCCGCATAATTACCATACGCGATATATCATGAAATGTGACAGCATTACGACGTATCCCAGGGTTTATGTCAAGATTAGGACTTAGGTGCTTTCCAAGACTGGTAGGTATAAATAGGTAGCTCATACCGTCTACGGAAAATTCTACTAAAACAATTCGTCTAATACAATTCGACTAAAACAGTTCGACTAAAAATCAATTCGACTAAAAACATGTTCACGCAGTGTCAGTGAATCTATACTAATACTAGCTTCTGCCCGCGGCTTTGCACGCGTTATTTCTATGGAAACGTTTTAAGGTTATTTCTATCCCTTGGGAACTGATTTATGGGATAAAAAGCCTATGTTTGATTTCAGTGTTAGAGTTACCTGTGTGAAAAATTTCAGCCCGATCCGTTCAGTAGTTTTGGCGTGAAGAGGTAACAAACATCCATCCATCCATCCATCCAAACTTTCGCATTTATAATATTAATGTGATTATAAAGAGGAAAGATTTGATTGTTTGTTTCTTTATTTGTTTGTATTGAATAGGCTCCGAAACTATTTCACCGATTTGAAAAATTCTGTCACCGTTAGGAAGCTTACTTTTCAGGGAGTGACAAAGGCTATATTTTATCCCGGAATTCCCACGGGAACCTATGTTTGATTCCAGGATTAGAATTACCTGTGTGCAAAATATCAGCCCGATCCGTTCACTAGTTTTGGCGTGAAGAGGTAACAAACATCCATCCATCTATACATCCATCCAAACTTTCGCATTTATAATATTAGTGTGATGTGATATAGTGTGATTAGAACGCGATTGCCAATTACACTAACTAATTATAATTTATTTTTTAACTCACAAAACTAAGATAAAATGAAATTTAATTTATTTTATTTTTAAATAAAATGCCAGAATAAAATTATACATTATACTTGATTAATAAAATTATTTTATTATAAGAAATCGGCCATTCATCCCTCTCACAATAGAGCAGACAAGATGTTTACAAACATTAAATTATCAACTCATATAATCTAAGGCCAATATTTATGGAACCTACTACAATAACTGAAACCTCAGCAAAATGTATAGATAATATATTTGTTTGCCAAAGTGAAAAATTTGTTAGTAAATAAATAATAAACAATTTAAAATCAGACCACTTAGGTAACATTCTATTCTCATCGAGTTGTTGTATTTCTAACTCTCATCGAGTTGGGCTAGTGTTTTAAAAGCTCTTTCGGTACTGCACCTACTGTCTTTATCGAAAAAGTAAAAATTGACCCACAAAACAACTCGACTCAACTATTCGCAAAAACTCCTACAATCGTAAATGTAGTGACAACCTCTGATAAAACTAAGGGTTTATCATGAGGATACGAAAACTTCCCCACTGGAAACAACTGAACTCGTCTCAAAAAGGTTCCTTGCGATTTGCGTGAAGTTTCCACTAGGAAAGTTGTTTGTGACTTCAGAATGCGAAATGTTTCCTTAAGCTCTACTTACCCCCGAGGGGGGTTTTAGTGTGAATAAGTATTTGGAACAGAAGGTAAACTTGCTAGAACTATGTAAGAGAATGCACTATTAGGTGCTTAGTGTAGGAAGGTATAATCTTAATAATTTATTCAGAAACAATTTACAAATTGTGTTTCAAATCGGGACAAAGCACAACCTGCAATAGAATTACTTGGTAGATACTTAGTAATAGTACGCTAGTATATAACGGAGTAGGTCCTTTATCTGTCTCACTTGTGGGCATAATTGGGTAATGTCAGTTGAAACTAGGGCATGAAAGACAGACACAAGGCTAGCGCCTCTGACTACACGAATCGCGAGACCGATTCTACATGGTTTCTATGACTTTCTAGTACTTTCAGCTACGATGATTGAACCAGAATTCCACTTAGCTGAATCTTCCAGTTCCTTCGCCGTCCTCTCGTCGAATTGGTCTATTTTTTTTATTTGCTTTTGGTGGCTTTCGTATCACTGCGGCGTCAAACAATAGACATTGGTGATCCGCATAGATAATAGGCGCATTGCAAGATAAGTAAGGAGGTTGCACAGAACCCTTTCAACACATTCACTGCGATAGGCAATGAGAGTGTTAAAGCATCTGACATATATGACCTAGTAATATGCATGTACTTTACTGTCACAATAACCGGTTTTAGTGTGAATAAGTATTTGGAGCAGAAAGTAAACTTGCTAGAACCATGTAAGAGAATAATAATTATTTATTAATAATAATTTATTCACAAACGTTTTACAAGTTGTGTTTAAAATTGGGACAAAGCATAACCTACACTAGAATTAACTGACCGGCTCATTTCTGTGGCTCGCCTCACTGAGGCAAACAACTGACGTCACATGTGCCGCCATCTTGGACATAACCGATGACAGGTTAGTAATAATCTGGTAATATGTATGTAACTACTTTAGGTACCTACTGTCACAATAATCGTAATTACAAAAAGTAGAAAGATACCTCTAACCTTAGAAGAAGAAGACTTAGAATGATAGTTGACACAAACGAGGTGAATCTAAAAAAATGCGACGGATCGTCGCAATTTTCATTTTGAGCCGTTAGTACAATACTTCAAATGAGACGGAAAGCAGCTCTCACATAAAAATATAAAAATGATGTGTTGTGCGGTGCAAGGATGTTTAAACATCAGTAACCGGAAAAATAATACCGTAAATATCTCATTCCACCGGTAAGTACTAATATTCCGTTTGTAATTTTGCCTAAAACAGTCATCAAAACTCATAAATAAATTTAAAAATTTCGTCCACCATTTTCGTGAAAATGTTGCTATGCACTGGGAAAAAAATACCCAGGTTTTGTTACTTAGTACTTAGGTATATAAAAATAGTAGAGGAGAGGATGGAATTCCCTCAAGTTTTTATTAGAACTAGTATTTACAATTGCAACAATTGAGCTAACTGCAGACTGTTGCAAACAATCTAGAGGCAGCTCAACTTATCGATATCAATACCAGTCGTCGCGTCCCCGCTACGCTGGCTGCATTGCCCCGCTGTATAGCAATTCTGGTGCGCTGCGCCAAATACTCACCAGCTCTCGGGTCCCGCGCCGCAGCTTCGACCAGACGCTCAGATATTTTTAAAATTCCGGAAAACCTCGATACCGCACGGACCTAGACCTTTCTCGGCTCCAAGGGGAGCAAATGCAATAAACTCAAATTTAAAATTGCAATCCATCCCATCACCTTATCTGTAGCAAGCAATACTTGCACGTGCACATGTTCTTTTTTAGGGTTCCGTAGTCAACAAGGAACCCTTATAGTTCACCACGTTCGTCGATCCGTCCGCAGCTTAGTCCAGAGACCATTAGTAGGTACTAGAATGCTGTAATTTGTCTAAGTTGGGCATTATTATTTGTGAAAAAAATGCTAGTATAGGTGGTGTGATTTTAAAAGGAAAACTACACAGCTTTAGTATGCTTTACTAGTTGAGTAGGTACCTAATAGTCATCCTAATCAACTTAAAAACTGTACTTTGGTAGGTATGTGTAAAACAGGTAAATATATTGGTTCAGATAGGCCATGAACCGTGCAACTACTTACACTGCACGTGGCCGAACACGCACTTGACCGTCTATTTTAAATTATTGTCACCGAAAATGATCGGAGCCGATCATATTTTGCAGACTTGGAGTAAAACCTTTTTGTCGTTTCACCTAGGTAGAATGATAGTAAACTATACCGGTTGATATTTCGTAAAATTAAAAAAAAAACAAGACGTTGGAAGTGGATTTTCATAGATTTTTTCTAAATGACAATAAACTATTGACACCTTCAGTAAATTGAATTAATGTAATATCAAAAATAAAAAGGTAGGTGCTAAAAATAAGTATTTTCTTAATGGGAACTTTGCTTCAGTTACCCAATTTTTTAGGGAAAATGCTATTCACCTGCAACATTCAATCATACGCATGTGTGAGTGAAGGCACTGTATTTACGTGCTGTCAAAACACACATAGATCGGTTTTTGGTTACACAAATTGTCAAATTGTTGAATGACACTATCCCTCTGCTGAGACAGCAGCGAGTTTTTACTCTATGCCTCTAACATTATGCAATACTAGCTTCTGCCCGCGGCTTCGCAAGCGTTGTTTCTATGGAAACGTTTTAAGGTTATTTCTATCCCATGGGAATTTATGGGATAAAAAGTAGCCTATGTTTGATTCTTTAAGTAGTTTTGGCGTGAAGAGGTAACAAACATCCATCCATCTATACAACCATCCATCCAAACTTTTGCATTTATATTATTAGTGTGATGTGATGATATTAGTGTGATGTGAATAGACACTACTTATGCGATATTTATCAATATTATTTTGTGGTGAACCAGCTGTAGTGTATGTCCAGAAAGTATTTTAATTCGCCGGAACAGCCGTCGGATTCGATATCGGAAACTTTTTACTAAGTAAATAGTTTCCGATATCGAATTAAAATACCCCTGCAGTTAATACTCGTATAATATACCTAAACCATGGTCTACATACGTCATCTCGTATGTCAAGGTGTTGCTAATGAGCTGTCACTGTCACCTGTCAGACGGACAGACGAGAGAGCGGGAATCCGGATTGACAATGGAACGGATACTTACTGGGGAGTGAGGTGATGCTCATGGAATACCTTGGCAGTGGAGAGCTGATGTACCGATCGTGTTTACTATCGGTAATCGGAACCTCTACAATACCCATATATTGAAATTTTATTCACAATGGCTTCCGATTTGGCGTCACAAAAACGCACAGCCCTGCGAATACGAAAACACTGAATGCCATTTACGATACCAAAGAGAAATGGAGTATGACCATAGAGAATATTTGTCACCATGAAGTTCTAAACCTACTACAAATAGGCACAATACATACATACAAATAGGCTTAACT
Organism: Eupithecia subfuscata; assembly: GCA_963564075.1. Taxonomy (NCBI): domain Eukaryota; kingdom Metazoa; phylum Arthropoda; class Insecta; order Lepidoptera; family Geometridae; genus Eupithecia; species Eupithecia subfuscata. Next base: position 5,165,755 of record OY751106.1, read on the forward strand.
TAACCAACCGGAAATTCTACTTTTAAAAGCTACCGTTTAATTTCAGCCGTTCCATTTTCAAGCTGGCAGTGCTGGCAAGTGGCAAACTACAATGTATAAAATAAATAAAAAAACAAAAGACCACCCTGTTTTCTTTGGCTGAACTGGACGAGTGAGCTAACAAAGCAATGAATCGTTGAGTAAAATTAATTATTTCCGTATTGGTCCCGGTTTAATTACCAAAGTGGTCTGTACGTGCGGCGACTATCGACTAATTGGCCGGAATAAGTACTAAAGAATACAATTCCACTGTAAATACTTTGGAAGTTTCAGCGTAAGTATTTTCTTTCACAACGGGATTACCAAGGTACTCCTACTTACTAATTGGCTGCTGAATAGACAACATATTAAGTGGCTCTGTGGTGATAACTATGTGCGAGTAGAAAATAAAGTGAAATCGGAGCCTAAAAACCTATAGGTAACCTATAGGTATAGGTACCTATTAAGCAACCATGCAAGTTATTATATTAATTGGTTAAGGTACTGGTAGTCCAGTCAATGAATGCTCAAAAGAGGAGGTTGGGTGGAAAAGTCGAAAGCAAAAAGTTTGACTTCTTTGTTTGGACTAGTAAAGAGACATCCCCATCCCTGAAGCCATAGGAGAAGGGTCTATTTAACTATTTAACCATTATTATTTTGTCGTGTTCGTTCATCCAGTGACAGCGTGAAAAACTGTTGAAAAGTCGGGAAAAATAGGTACCAAAATAAACGCGATAAATAGTTATAATGAAGAATATTCATTTGTATACAACATAACCAGGTAGCATCGATCAATTATGCGGCCTCCCCCGTAGATACCTAGAACCTTACAAGAATGACACTCAAAAGTGTCCACGTTTTGTTTTGACGCAGACAGTTTGCGCAGAGCCTGTCAAGTTTTTTGCATGCGGAACAAGAGATTAGTGGAGTCGAATTTATTTTATTTTATTTTGTAAGTAGGTAGGAAGGTACCTAAAAATAATTTATAAACTGTTTATTTTTATAAGGATTATGAAATCAACAGAATTCAGGTAAAGATACCGAATCATTTATTGATACAACTATAAATTAGCGACGCAACAGTAAACAAACAAAAGGTTCATTTCGGCCATACAAAAATAAGTTAACAAAAGCTAGTGAAATAAACCTAAAATACAATTTCAAGTAGGTACTTTAAATTTAAAAGAACTAGTGTCTGCCAGCGGCTTCGTAAGAGTTTTTCTATGGGCCAAAAAAAAACGTTATTTCAAGTCAACTAGGATCTTATAAAATACTTTTAAACTTACGCCATATGAACACATTATTTATTATTACCTACTATTTAATTTTGAATTATTATTAAATGTAAAGCTAAAATAGTTAAAAACAATTGCGTTAAATAAAATAGACATACTGTTTGAGGAAAAGCTGTTTTACGTAGTCTTCTTATGCCTGTTTTGGTGTTGTAGCCATCACATTCTTTAAAATGCTTGGAACAAATGAGGCTTTCACGGCCAGGTTTAAAATATGGTTCACATCGCTGTTGTGCTAAAATGGACCTCAATTTTTCCCAACGCACAGGATCTCGAGGGTAACTAAAAATTAAATATTAAGTTGATTAAATCTAATACTTTTGGTAGTGTTTCTTTTATTAGAGAGTAAAATTGAGGGCGGGTCAGCTAGTTATTTTATAAACCTCAACCAGTTATATTAAATGTCTTTTCATGAAAAAAAATATCACTTACAACTTACCACAAATAAATAAAAAAAATTAGAAACAATAGCCACTCCATTCATCAACTTAGAACAAAATAAATATTTTTACATAGGCAAACCCAACGACAATATTTAATGCTGATTTCTCAAGTATATAAGGCTCAATTGGCTCATATCACAATACACAGGTAAAAATTACATTTTAACTTACTGAAAATAAGAAATTCCATCCTTTTTCTGTTGCTTGGTCGGTCGATTAATGCATTTTTTATACGAGCACTTGACCATGCTTTCGGTCCGAGAGCTAAAATGACACTAGTTGAAAAGGTATCCCAAAATGCCAAATGGGATACCTTTTGATACTGACGTTTTCAGGGCGCGCATTGTGCATCTAAGGGGGCCGGCCGGAAATTTTTGATCGATGCCAGGTAGAGATAAACCATTCTAAAAATGAACGCCGATTTTATGACGTTTAGGAAAGGAGGCGTCCATTTTGGCGTGGATTTTTAGAATTGTCTATTAACTGTATAATAATAAACAAAAACTTTCAATGACGCCACAAAGGGGACTATAATAATTAGATAGGTATAGATTGCCGGTTGCTATTTGTTTTTTCCTACAATTCCTCTCTGACGTCACAAATCCACGCCTTAAGTGTACGAAAAACAAAAGAGGGTCGCGTCAGCTTTTAAACATTTACCTATACCAAAATCAAAAAATCAAAATCAAAAACTCTTTATTTCCATAAATACAATAAATGTACACTTAGAAAAGGTCAAAATATAAAACTAAACACTGACACGGAAATAAAGTGATATTTTTGATTTCTGTCGCTTCGGTATGTAGACTAAAGTAAAGAAGCGACGAAGAAACCTTTAGCCTGTTAGTTGTTATTTTTCGAGTTGGAGCAAAACCCGTCCCAAGCATTTTTGTCCTCTAGATAATCTGATATTTTATAGTAAGCCTTTTTGCACAGCAAGGTTTTAACAATTTGTTTGAATTTATTTATTGATAATTTTTGCAACTCACTAGGAGTTTTGTTGTAAAAGCGTATACATTGCCCTTTAAAAGATATTTTAATTTTGTGTAGCCTAGTTGTGGGCACAGCGAGCTTATGTTTGTTTCTGGTATTCAAATTATGTTTATCGCTATTTTTAGGGAACTGACTTATATTTTTTTGTGTGTACAACAAGTTTTCATAAATATATTGACATGGTACTGTCATTATGTTTATTTCTTTGAATTTATCACGCAGGGATTCTCTGGGACCCATATTATAGATTGCACGAACAGCCCTCCTCTGCAGCACAAATACGGTGTTAATATCTGCAGCGTTCCCCCACAGCAGTATACCATAAGACATAATACTATGGAAGTAGCTGAAATAAACAAGTCTAGATGTATCCACGTCTGTAAGATGACGGATTTTTTTGACTGCATATGCTGCAGAACTAAGTCTCTTCGATAGCTTATCTATGTGTGGGCCCCATTGAAGTTTATTATCTAAGGTGATTCCTAAGAATACGGTACTTTCTACTATTTCTAAAGTTTCTCCTTTAACGTTCACACCAGCCTTCACTTGTTTAACATTAGGTAGAATAAATCTAATACATTTTGTTTTGGTTTCGTTTAACAAAAGATTATTGACACTAAACCAATGAACTACTTTTGAGATTGCATTATTCACATCGTCGAAATTTGTGTTTTGTCGTTTCATTTTAAAAATTAATGAAGTATCATCAGCAAACAATACAATCTCGTGATTATTCTTGACAAGATGAGGCAGGTCGTTAATATAAACTAAGAATAGGAAAGGACCGAGGATAGAACCCTGTGGTACACCCATTGTAACTACAGACCCCGAAGACCGTTTCCCATTAATGTCAACTCTTTGTATCCTATCACTCAAATAAGATGTAAGAAGATCCAAAGAGGTGTTCGTTATTCCATAGTGATGTAGTTTCCTGATTAATGTTTCATGGTGTACGCAATCGAACGCTTTTGATAAGTCGCAAAAAACGCCCAAAGCGTCTTGCGACTTCTCCCAAGCATCGAAAATATGCGATACTAACTCTACACCGGCATCAGTAGTTGACCTGCCGCGAGTAAACCCAAATTGCTTACAATGCAGCAGGTCATTGCCATGAAAATGCCTAAGCAATTGATGTAAAATAAGTTTTTCAAAAACTTTGCTGAATGTTGGCAGTACTGATATTGGTCTAAAGTTAGTGGGGTCAGACCTACTACCCGATTTAAATAGTGGGATTATTTTACTACATTTCATTAGATCAGGAAATACGCCACAATCAATGGATTCATTAAATATAAAAGCCAGATCTGTTGCAATGGTATCAATCAATGGTTTAATAATCGTAACGGAAATGCCCCAGAGATCTGCAGTTTTCTTTGTATTTAAAAGTTTGAAGGCTTTTTTAATATCTTTTTCATCAACATGGGTGAAATTAAATTTATTTTTACATTTAGTTACATTTTCTATTAGCAATGACTCAGCAATTACTTGAGAAGAGTTTAAACATTTTGTAGTAGAGATTGGAATTTCAGTAAAAAAGTTTTCAAATGCCTGGGCCACTTCGACATCATTTTTAACTGAGCAATCATTAATCTTTAAATTGTAATCATTAACGTATGTACTGACCTTTCCAGTCTCACTTTTTGTTATATTCCAAGTTGATTTTATTACATTATCACTGTTTCTAATTTTCGAGCTAATATAATTTGATTTTGCTATTTGACAAACTTTTCTAAATATTTTTGAGTAATTTTTTACTTTTTCTTTGAACTCCTGGCTAAAATTGTATTGTTTTTCACTATACAGTTCATATAACTTTTGTCTACTTTTATGTATACCCACTGTTGCCCACTCACTAAAGGTAAGTTTTTCTGAGACCATAATCGATTTGGGTGTGAATATTGAATGGAATGCATTGGTGAACTTGTTAAAAAAATTGCAGTACGACTCATTTGGGTTGTTAAGTGAGTGATAAGGTGATGGTTTACAATCCCAATCCAATTTCAACCGTTCAAATCGATTTGTGGTTACAGGTATGTATGTTATTTTCTTTTTACAATTATTATTTTTTACTTGAATTTCTAGTTTTATTAGTTGACCTAAGTGGTCTGATTTTAAATTTGCTATAATTTTTTTAGTTACAATTTTTCCGCTTTGGCAAACAAATACAAATACCAAACGTCCCAAATCAAAGATACTTTCTGAAAACCACGTCCAACATAGAGACGTTTGACGTAGCGTTTACTAAAATCCAGTAGTATTCCCTTGTTATATGGGCCATGAAACTCTTGTGCCATTATTTAACTAACACGTATTTCAAATCAGTCGGGAGCCGAGATATCCAGCTCTAAAACCACAAAGGAAGTAATCACGACTAAATAATATAGGTTATTCCCTTCACCGACGGAGTATTATTATGTTTTGTTATTCGCTGCATGCAAAGCCTCTAGCTTTGCGTTGGACATCTGGCCTATTCGTTTAAAACAAAAGGATCAGCCTGAAAAATTACATTTTTAGTTTTGAATTTTATGAATTTTATTCGTCTATTCTTACTAATATTTTAAATCCGAATGTAATTCTGTTACCGTTCTTAAACGGCTGAACGGATCTTAATGAAATTTGACAGGGAAGTAGACGGTATCCAGAGTACGTAAGGTACTTTTTATCCCGGAATAGGTCGTACGAAGCCACGGGCAGAAGCTAGGACTAGATAACATTTAAAGTACCTACCTACATGCGTAGTTGGTGGTTGGTAATGGCAACACTGTACCATTTTTTGCTGCCATGACCACGCAATGTTGGTTGGTTAAGACAGAAATAAGCAACTCGCACTTCGACTTTATCGAAATACCTTACAGCTCGATTTCTCCATAGCACTCTTCAAGTATTTTGAAAGATTTGTTACCCCGGTATCGATTCCCTGCGTGTCGACTTCCCGCCGTATCGAATTCCCTCGGTATCGATTCCCGCCGTATCGACTTTCGTACCCTGCTCAGTCATCAATTGATTTGATTTTAGATTTGCTTGAGTTACGCTTTTCTATGGCATAAACATCAATGGATCAATGACTGAGCCGAGCTTTCATAATACAGGCTAGAGTGCTTTAGAAATATTGCTTTGGGAGAATAGAAAATGGGTAGGATACACCACACACACAAACCCACCACACACATGGGTAACCTTGTTATGTAAGTATAACATTAGTTATTTTTTTAAGTCTTAAGATGGAACATAATTATTTTGTTAGCGGAGGAGGGCGCTGGCTTTGCTACCAATTTTATACGTTTTCAACGTTATAGGTATACTTATATATAACGTTTTTGTTATTATAGTGCGTAAGCCTCGCACTCTTCTAATTTCTTAGAAATCACATAATATCGCAAAAATTTTCTACTTCGACGGGACTTGAACCCGCGTCCTCCCCTCAGTACGGGGATGTGATAACCAACTACACCACTAAGTCAAGTGACGTGGGAGTCGAAAATCTTTGCGACTTTCTACGGACTCAAGCGCCGTTAGCTCCACCTCCAGGGGAAACATTGAAGTTTATCCTCTTGTTCAAAGACTAAAGTTACGTTTAGTTCGTTTGACGAGAGGTGTCGCGTTGCTCTAAATCTAACGCTTTTGTTATTATAGTGCGTAAGCCTCGCACTCTGGATAATTTTTAATTTCTAAGAAATCACATATATTCTATACTATTTGTTTTCTTCCTAATAAAGATTTTTGTATTTGTATTTTTTGTATACATAAACAAAAAGGTCAACTTTGTCCGTGCATCAACAAAGAAGCAAGTGATCACATCGCAAGAGACCCTGCGCCGAACATAAGGAGCTTTGCAATGCAAAGCTTGCTTCCTCCCATTAAAATAATGAGAAACTGAGCGGCTATAAATGGCAATAAAGCGACCGCTATGAGGTTCCTTGTAAGAATGGGGTTAAGTATTAGATTGAGCTAGCCTCGCTAGATAATCCTAGACAAAGTTATATCTACGGGTTTTAAATAAATAGTAAAGAGTTAGGAATATCTTTACCTAATACATTGGGTGGTATATCACACTAATATTATAAATGCGAAAGTTTGGATGAATGGATGTTTGTTACCTCTTCACACCCAAACTACTGAACGAATCAGGCTGAAATTTTGCATACAGGTAAGTCTAACCCTGGAATGAAACATAGGTTTTTTATTACATAAATCAGTTCCCATGGGAAAGAAATTACGTCAAAACGTTTCCATAGAAACAACGCGTGCGAAGCCGCGGGCAGAAGCTAGTAGTATATATATGTGGAAACTCGTAATTAGCCCTCAGTAGCATATCATGCATGTAACATGCATGTTTTATTAAGCAAAGACCTTTGTAAAAACGTAGCTGTAAGTTTTCCTAAAATTTGTAAAATAAAAATAAAATAACGCACATTCTGAACTTGAATAGCTCGTAGGTCCTTCCAGGTCTCAGCGCTGAGGCTTGGCAGTGAATGTGTTAAACTTTTATTTGTAGAAAATTCTAGCACAATCCAGACCTTTTTCATGAGCGACCGTTCGCTCAAAGAAAAAATACTAGACATAGTTTCGCCGAGAAGCAGACTTCGGGAGCGGATTAGGTACTGATAAATTGGCAGTTTCTACACCACCGAACACAAGTAACGGCGATCTACTCGTGGGCCAGTTGTCCACTTCACTTTGGGGTAAGTGACAACTGGCCTGAATCAAAAACAGACTTTTGATTCGGGCGGGTTGTCCACTACCACATTATCATTATCATACCGCAATGCTTGAAAACTAAAGTTATCAATCAGTGCGTCCTACCCATCATGACCTACGGAGCTGAGACGTGGACACTCACGGTAGGGCTGGTCCATCAGTTCAAAGTCGCTCAGCGAGCTATGGAAAGAGATATATGCTCAGAGTCTCTGAAGGATAGAATTCGTATCCGATAAAGAACCAAAGTTTTCGACATAGCTCAAAGAATTAGCAAGCTGAAGTGGTCCGGCCATATCTCGCGAAGAACCGACAACCGCTGGGGTAAACGAGTTATTGAGTGGAGACCACGACTCGGCAAACGTAGTGTAGGACGCCCTCCGGCCAGGTGGGATGACGATCTGCGAAAGACTGCAGGCAGATGCTGGATGCGGCAAGGGCCAAGGGGAGGCCTATGTCCAGCAGTGGACTAATATTGGCTGATGATGATGATGATGATGAGTTGTCCTATATTCTTTTTTGAAACGGGACAAACGCAGGCGATTTTTTCGATGTGTTTCACAGGCGAGATGTACCCTAACCCGTATTTTTATCTATCTTGCAAAGAAGCAATTTTGTCTATGGATGTGGATTTATACTGCAAGGCAGGCAACGACGCAGAAACCACGTTCTTCTGTTTATTAACAAAAGCTTTATTGAACTTGTCATAGAGCCGAGATACACGCCAGCTTGGAGAAGTCAGTATCGACTGCTTCACGCTGGAGACTGCAAATGAGGATCGAAGAGAGAGATTTTTTGACAGAAATCTCTTTATTATGCTAAGTGCTGAGAATTCTATTTCAAAATCGACGCAAAAACGGATTTTAGTGTAGTGAATTGCTTACAAACACTAATTCCTGGGAATGGTCCGAGTATATCACTACAAACTCTACCACACTGGTAAAATTATAAAGTTTATTACCAAGAAGGTTAAATTAAAAAAATTATGACAAAGAAAGAGTTAAACTTAAACCAAATGCGTTAACGCCGTAAATTCTATGTTTATTTACACATACTGCCGTGCTGGGCCGTTCTTGCTAGAATGCGGTAGAGTATCGACGCTGGAGACTGCAAATGAGGATCCGTAACGATTTTAGTTGAGAATGCAGATTTATAGCGCTAATAAATCCATAACACACAGTGCAAACATTTTTGTTCTACGACAAAAATTGACGAAGTTATGACCAAATTACTAGCGAAGTTCACTGAGTGACCGCCGCGGGTGCGTGTGACGTCACTTACTCGGTAGCCGCCCGCTAACCGTGGGGAGATATCAGTTTTTAGTGATTTACTCCGAAACTATAAGTCTAGGAAAAATAATTACAAACCAAATAGACTCTTTTGATAGATTTTTTTTTTATTCTTATGTCATAAAGAATAACGTGGATATTAGATATAATGAAATTGCTATAAGGTTACGGATCCTCATTGAACTACAGCTTTATATTTACAGTCATAAATAAAATAAATTTAATTTACCTTTTTGTGTAGGTATTTATGTTTTGTGTGTACCTAAGTAACTTAACCGATATCATGTACTTACCTTATATCGTCGTATATTGATTTTTATAGATAAGTTTTGATAAAACTTTTAAATCCATCATGGTTATTAACACTAAAGTCGTAGTAAAGTAGTAAGTAAAGCCGTCAGTTATTCCGTGATCATGGCGCATGAAACTGTGCCGAAATATTGGAAAGCTCAAAACACAAATCATGGTAAATATCCCGTTGTTAATGACTTTAAAGTTTTGATAAGTATTAGTAAATACCTTATAATATATGGAAACATGTAACTAGCCCTCAGTTGCAAATCATGCATGTTATCATAAGCAAAAACCTTATTGCAAAATCATAGCTGTAAGTTTTCTTATTTTCGTGAATTAAAATAAATAGAACTGCTCGAACAATCTATTTATTTTTATGTTTATTAGGTACACAAAACACATAACAAGCAACAATAATATAACACAAAAAATTCAATGAGAATACGAACTGGCTTGAGAAGTAACCTATAAACAATCGCATAGTTCACGATGCAGTAGCAGTCTGAAGCAGTTAATCCCGACTGCTTAAAGCTGCGCGTGTATCTATACCCTTATACTCGCTCGTATTCGCTGAGGAGCAAAATCTTGGTAGTATATTTTGCAGTTTCTTCTATTCAATTCGATTAACTGATTGGAACAGTGTTAAGTTTATATCAATGCATTTATTGTTGCTTCGAATTACGTATTTTACTAGGTATTTACATAAAAGGCAATAGGAATTATCTTGACAATTTAACGCCTCCACCACACAGCCGCGATTTTGAAGCGCGTCTTGTGTCCGTAAGACGCAGCTTCAATTATACACGCTCGTATTCGCTGAGGAGCAAAATCTTGGTAGTATATTTTGTAGTTTCTTCTATTCAATTCGATTAACTGATTGGAACAGTGTTAAGTTTATATCAATGCATTTATTGTTGCTTCGAATAACGTATTTTACTAGGTATTTACATAAAAGGCAATAGGAATTATCTTGACAATTTAACGCCTCCACCACACAGCCGCGATTTTGAAGCGCGTCTTGTGTCCGTAAGACGCAGCTTCAAAATCGTGTGGTGGGGGCTTAAGGCGCTACCCCTATGTGTTACATTATTTTGCGGTTTCAGACTTGCGATTACGAAACGAGTGCGTTTAATCGCAGTGCGTGCTCGGCCGTAGGCTGCTTGATCGGTTTCCTTTCATTCGTCTTTTCATCCATGTGTCATCAAACAGAATTAGACTCAAATTTTAACTAGATGTCGCCACTAGAAGTCGGTTTATAGTTTTTTAAACGGCTCCTTCCCATCTCGCAACCTTCCCATCTCGCAACTATTTTTATAATGAGTGATACAGTCAGCTCGAATTACATCATACATCATTATATGTTCAGCCTACACTGCCTACCGAGAGATACGCCAAATTAATCTTAGATAGATAGATAGATAATACTTTATTGTACCACACAAAGACAGATAACAATACAGAAATAAATGCTAAGAGTAGACGAAGCGACTATGAGCGATCTCTTCCAGGCAACCTTGGGATGGACTGGACATGTAAGAACAAAATAGACGGTGGCACGCGAAAATAATAATAATAATAATACTTACACTACATACTATAATACCTACATATAGCCTACAAACAATATAATACACTTACATAAACATAAAATAAAGTTGTTATTACGTTTATTTTTATTGGATTTTTGAATATTCTTTTGTTTAACGTAATAATGAGATAAAGTAGATAACGTCGCTAGTGAGTCGGGGTAGTAAAATGGGTAGCGAGATGGGTGCCTACTGCCCAGTAGTCAGAGTTCTTAGATTTCTAAGGATAAGGTTATAAAAAAATACTCTGTGTTAAAAACACGGCATTGTATGAAAGGTGTTTTATTTTCCACAATTTTCGTACTAAAGATACTGTATAAAAGCGTAAATTAGATTTAACATTTCAGTCTTATAAGCGAGTCATCTTATTTGCATTTTTTAAGGTGATAAACACTGGATCCGAGATTATTTGTCTTAACCGATAGATCGATAAGTAGATTGAATAACTTAGGAAAATTTTACAAAAATTTTATATTATTACAAAGAGTTATACCTAATAAGTAGGGATATAGTTGAAGAACTTTACACAGCCAAACTCGATGGCAAATGTTTGTAAACAAACCTTTAACTTAACTCAAAGTTCACTCTGTTGCCGCTTTTTTTATAGGTACGCATTACGTGTCGATTTCAGATGCGTCCTTCAATAAATATTGCGTACAAATATATCTGAAACTCGACGCCAAACAAGTGAGTTTTAGCTATTTGTGTCGTGGTTTGTTTACAAACATTCTACATCGAGTTTGGCTAGTGTATAGATTGTATATTTACTGTAGGTACCTACTTAGTATAAGATTGATAAGTATTAGTAAGGTATACCGTTTAAATGCCTGCATCACATCACAACCTTAAAATAAAATAAAAACAAGATTAAATAAAATTATTTCTGCGTGATACTGTAAGTTATTTACAATATTATAATATTTTAAGTACATTGCCTCTGAATATACGCGAATGGCAATAAGGTCGAGATTCGTGCAATATTAATATTGACAATTACGAGACATTTTGTCAGAAGATCTATTAGAAAATTCTTAGCTTACATAGAAATAAATAAAACTTATGCCGACTTATGCTATTTTAAACTACAAACTTATTTTACTAATTTAAAATTATTTTCTGAGCCTGTTATTTTAAAACACTTTCACACGTCGTGCAAACATTTCATAAAATCATTTAGTTTCCCACACTCTGTTCTTTTTTATTCCGTTAACTTTTGCAATATTAAATTAGCTAAGTAATTTTTACACATGGTTTGTACTGTTTTTCGTACATTTAAATATGGCAAACCCTCCGGTTTTCAGTCATACATAACATATCACATCAATAATCCAATCATCATTTATTTTACCACATAGATCAGTTGAGCTAGATACCTCTAGATTGTTTACAGTCAGTTAACTGTTTCAATTGTAATACTATACTCTGGCCAAACTCAATGTAAGTACAATGTTTATAAACATTGGACTTAGCCTAAAAATCACTAATTATCTTGTTTTTAATTTTTTGACAGAAATCTCTTTCCTATGCTAAGTGCTGAGAATTTTATTTCAAAATCGACGCAAAAACGGATTTTAGTGTAGTGAATTGCTTACAAACATTAAATCTTGGGAATGGCCTGAGTATATAATTAATTTTGTTTCTTTTTTTATTGTATTTGTCATTTTACTACACGTTCACCATTTCTACAAACTCTACCACACTGGTAAAATTATAAAGTTTATTACCAAGAAGGTTAAATTAAAAAAATTATGACAAGAAAGAGTTAAACTTAAACCAAATGCGTTAACGCCGTAAATTCTATGTTTATTTACACATACTGCCGCGCTGGGCCGTTCTTTCTAGAATGCGGTAGAGTGTCGTCGTTGTTGCCCGTGTTGTTGTTGTGTAAGAATGCCATTTCTACACCGCCATCCCCGCCCTAGAAAAAAGTGTCAAGCATTACTTTATTTACCTACTAGTTTATGCCCGCGGCTTCGCACGCGTTGGTTTTATAAACGTTTAAAGGTGATTTCTATCCCATGGTAACTGATTATGGGATAAAAAGTAGCCTATGTTTGATTCCAGGGTTAGAATTACCTGTATGCAAAATTTCAGCCCGATCCGTTCTGTAGTTTTGGCGTGAAGAGGTAACAAACGTCCATTCAAACTTTTGCATTTATAATATTAGTGACGACTATTCTCTTATCTCGGGCGTATTGACATGGCACCTCGGAACTCGATAATTCCCAAACACAAAAAAAATACGGTTATAAACAACGGTAAATCATAAATTAGAGTACCAACCTACTTATTGCAAGAGTGGGTCAAGAAAAAAATCCATTATTTTAATAAATTTTAGGCTTCTAACTAGTTCCTATCAGAGAAGTAAGTTTTATTTATTTATAATGGGTAGTTAATTGATTTTGAACAACGATATTTAATTAAATTATTGCAAAAGGCAACGAAAAGTTCCGTTGGGTTAATTAATTTTACCCTCCTGACTACACAAAGTAACCAACTGTAGCTTCTTACCTCAGAGTGCATAGGGTTGGCAGTAATGGTAATGGGCACTTTAGCATTGGCGGGAATGTAGCCGTTATTTGCGCCGGTTTCCGGAACTGACCCTTTTTCTTCTGGAATAAACACAAAACAAGTTTTACTTATAGGTAGATAAATTTAACTTGATACGTAAGCTGCGCCAATTGCCTACTCAGAGTAATTGGCGCAGTCGTTTGGATTTTCACTGATGTTTTATTGATAAATACATTTTCTTAATATTGTATGATAAACATTATTATATTTTCACAATATTTTAAGATGGATAAAATTCAGAATAACAGTTGAAACCAGCGCCTACTGTAATTTATTTTGTGCTCTATTTACACCTCTACTGTTTTATACATATTTGCTATGTATCTTACGTTACTGTCTTGTTTCCGAGATTCAGACTTATACAATCCACAGGTATAACTTTCGCATCCTATAACTATCGCATCCTAAAACATTTGTGTTTTTTTACTATCTTGGTGTGAAATAAAGAGTAAGTATTTTTATTGTATTAGTAAAAACTAACTTACTATCAGCAGGGACTCGCTTTGCTCGCCTGCACAGCAGCAGCGTCACTACTAGAATGAGCAATAGGGCCGCTGCTCCGATGGCCCCGCCAGCAGTCACCAGCGCGTCTGGTCTCCGAGACTCGGACACGTCGGATGGGGGCGCTTCGCTCGTACTGGAACCAGCTGGTAAACGCTGGGTTTTGGCCACCTGGTGAAGATGCGTTGTGTAAAGAAATTCAGTAAGTATTTTATGCGTCGGTTAAACATTGAAAATAGTCGAAAACAGGTGCCTTTTCACCTTAGAAGAAAGAAAGAAAGAACGAAAGAAAGAAAGAAAGAAAGAAAGAAAGAAAGAAAGAAAGAAAGAAAGAAAGAAAGAAAGAAAGAAAGAAATTTTTATTCATAGCATAATATGTAAGTTACATAGATTTAAAACTAGGTACACCATAAAAACGACATAAAAACAACTAACAAATAAGAAAGCTTACCCAATTGGTAATTTTTTTCTAACAGTCAACTTTTGCTTTCATAATTCATTTATTTATTTACAAGTAGATAGATAATACTTTTATTCATAACCTTAAGAAAAACAAATTTTACATAAAAACATATAGAGAACAGCAATGGAACTGGCGGCATTATCGCTTAAAGCGATTTTTCCCAGACAACCAAAACGATAGAAGAGAGAAAAGAAAAAGAGAGGCTTTTGCCCAGCAGTGGGACAGTAAAGGCTGAAAAAAAAAACCAAAACGATAAGAGAAAAATAAAGGATGGCGGTGCTTCTTAACGTAAATCTAAATTATTAATACTAATACACATAATACCTACTAAACTAATACATTAATACATACAACAAAATAATTGTGTGGACTCACAGTTAAAACCAAAGTAGAAATTCTACTTCTACATTACATAGATCAGCAATAGAGTGGTTCACAATTGGAACCTACTACCAGAAGGCAATATCAGCCACATCAACAAACATCTTCAAGAATAAACTTGACAACTGGTTACGAGACGACAATGGTGTCAATTCAGGATCAGCCCAAAACTAAACTAAACTATACTAAAATTTAGTTTAGTTTAGGCTAGTTCGTGAAATCTGAATAGACACCATTAACAAACAAAAAAAAGTGACGAAATGACTTAATTCAACACTGTGATATAGACACATCAGCCACAGGCTGCTCGTCTATAATAATAAATAAATAAATAGATAATTTGTGAGTAGAAAAATGTACACAAAAATATAATTTTACCAATATAGAGCTGAAATCCGACGGTGCCTGCAGAGTATAAGCCTGCATCTTGACCTCGTACCCCGTATCTGGCATCAAGTGGTCCAGAGCCAGCGACCGTGCCTCCGCCCTCGCGACCACCTTCTCATATTCACCAGCTGAGCTGACGCTGCGGTAGTACACGTAGAAACCACCCGCTGTTATGTTGTGGGGACCGCTTGACCACTGTGAAATTTACTTCTGATTAGTTCCGATAATAACGTTACTTAGGTAGGTACCTACTGCAACCGTTTCAATAAATAAAAAAATAAAATAATGCTGGACAATTCACACAGCATTATCTAGCCCCAAGCTCAGCAGAGCTTGTGTTATGGGTACTAGATAACTGATATACTTAATACAATACACTACATAGATAGATATTTTTTATTATACATAGAAAACATCCAGAACGCCCTGGACAAATGTCTAAAGATCGTACAAACATTTGTCCCGAGGCGGGAATCGAACCCGCAACCTCTTGCGTCGCAGGCAGACCTTCGCCCGCTGCGCCACAGAGGTCGTCAAAAAGTCAAAATATTTTTGAGATTGTGTTTAATTAAAACTATTTTAAAATTGATATATATTTAATTGAAATAAATGAACAGTTTAAAAGTAATCAATTAATCATTGATATTATTTATTATTATTTTATTTTTAGGGTCCCGGTTCCGGACCTCAAAGAAAGAACTTCTTTATGATCACTTCGTTGTCCGTCTATCAGTCGAGATAGGAGACATCTCGACTGACAGACGGACAACGCAGCATATAGCAGCTTTTCTACAGCTGATGCTTAGGGTAGTTTAGGCTTATGAGTGTAGTAAGATCCAATCAGCTTTTAAGCATCATAATCATACTCAATCATAATCATACTCAATCATACTCACAGTCCACTCCAACTGCAGGCTACGGGGTGACATAGCAATAATCTTCATCAATGTCGGTGGCTGCGGTTTTTGAAGCGCCCCGCCACGTTGCAAGTAGAACTTCGAGCTACTCTTGCCTTGCTTGTTGTCTTGGTTTGAGTAAACAGCTGCGACGCGGAATCTACGGAAACAGTTCTTTATTGAAAGATACCTAACATGAAAAAAGGCCTTCAAAATGTAAGAACACACGGAATTCAGACATTGATACTACGTCGTCAGCATACCATTAGGTTCACTGCTGCTGAACATGCCTCGCCCAAACAAAAAGGTTTTGCAGTGATCTTCCTAAAAATTTTTTTTTTTTAGGTAAAGAGTTCCACATACTACATAGAAATGCGCGAAAAGCGTTTAGACCCCATAGTACCAAAAGAACAGAAGTTGACTGGAGACTTGGAACGCAATGTGCTGGAAAATGGTACCAGGACAGCACTATTTTGGTGGTATGGTTTCGTCTGGCACTAATACCAGGGGTTTTATTTATTTAATACTTTATTGCACACAATTGAAAAAGTACACAAATGGTGGGCATAATGCCGATGCCATTTTCTACCTGCCAACCACACAAGGTCAACAACGACAAAAAGGCGATTGATACTACGTCGTCAGCATGCCTTGCAGCCATTCGCGGCACTTACGACATTTTTAAAATTTATTAGTAATTGCATTTACACTTAATAATAGCACAATTTTGAGGCTTAATATATTATCTATTTGATTAGGAAATAAAACAGAAATAATTTATTTTGACACTATTATAAAAGTATAATAGAACAATTTGTTATCAGTATTCTATAGATAATATTTCGCTTGCATACCTTGTAGCATACAGTAATAATGTTGAGCAGATATTTAGAATTAGATGAAATTTACTTATTTTATGCCGTAGTAACCATCAAGCGACTATGATCTTTAAGATCTCCAACTATGACCGCTATTGTACATGGACCCGATAAATCATTTTAAACCCATCATGGTTATTAAAACTAAAGGAATGTCTGCCAAGCCAATAAAACTCAATCGAAGCGCCTTCAGTTACTCCGTGATCATGGCGCATGAAACTGTGCCGAAATATTGGAAAGCTCAAAACTCAAATCTTGGTAAATATCCCGTTGTTAATGACTTTAGTGTATTTGTTCACACACAACTTTGAATTTTAGATACACGCAACTAGGCATGACAAGCCTACTAAAATTTAAGGTTCTTATTAATGGCCGTGACAGTACTAGATCTACAAGGTCAAGTAACGTTGGTGTTCTTCCAACACATTTGTGTTGGAAGAACACCAACGTTACTTGAACTACGAACTTTATTTAAGGTTCGTAGTTAACCCGCTTACATTCGTAATGAATAGGTCAAGTAAACTTACTTGTAATACTTGTCAGGTGCCAGACCGTCGATCGCCAGCGAGTGAATGTGTGTAGGAACCTCGTGAGTAGCCGTGTTCCACTGCACGTTGCTGGAGTTGGAAACCTCTTTGTATTGCACCTTGTAGAACTGGATTGGGAGACCGTGGTTGGGTGCCTTGGACCATGAGACCATCACGCTGTCATCTGTCAGTCGGGTTATGTTTGGGCGGGATGGAGGAATCATGATTGCTGTAAACAAAATCATAGTCATCCTCATCATCAATCTAATGTCAAAAATATAAAGAATCTGATTGAGTCTCCGCCTTTCAATGAGTATGATATGCCTATAAAACGTATAGGTATCTACGTAAGATATTCAGACTTTGATACCTACCTCATATATCAAAATCACCTGCCGTTTTGTTTATTATAGGTAAAGAGTTCCACATACTACATAGAAATGCGCGAAAACCGTTTAGACCCCATAGTACCAAAAGAACAGAAGTTGACTGGAGACTTGGAACGCAATGTGCTGGAAAATGGTACCAGGACAGCACTATTTTGGTGGTATAGTTTGGTCTGGCACTAATACCAGGGGTTTTATTTATTTATTTATTTAATACTTTATAGCACACAATTGAAAAAGTACACAAATGGTGGGCATAATGCCGATGCCATTTTTTACCTGCCAACCACACAAGGTCAACAACGACAAAAAGGCGTGCTTAAACTTAGAGTTTTACTTAGCTATAGGGGTTTTCATGGGGGTAGGGCGGTTAAGCAATGCTCTACTCGTGGGTAAAAAAATATTATAATACGTCGCGTCTTTATAAGTAAGTAATACGTGGAAAACAAAATGAATGAGATTTTCTCCAACGAAATACGAATAAGCGGCTGTACTCTTAAATGGAATTAGAACAATGAGTCTTTTTGATGTTAGTAACGAAACGTGCTAGTCACGTCTCCTCTTTGTATGGGATTTTAGTAGTTCCCTGTCCGATAAAGGCGCTGCTGTATCGAGTTGTATGAAAAAAAGAGACGTCACGACAAATAAACTAATAAATAAAAATAATGCTGACAATTCACACAGCATTATCTAGCCCCAAGCTAAGCAGAGCTTGTGTTATGGGTGCTAGATAACTGATATACTTAATACAATACACTACATAGATAGATATTTTTATTATACATAGAAAACATCCAGGACGCCTTGGACAATCGTCTGCAGATCGTACAAACATTTGTCCCGAGGCGGGAATCGAACCCGCAACCTCCTGCGTCGCAGGCAGACCTTCGCCCGCTGCGCCACAGACGTCGTCAAAATAGACTCGCCCCTCTGGACTCTAATAAGTAATTGTATTTCAGAAAATAGAAATTGCAATAATTGATAAGAGGGTCACCTAGCAAATACCTACATATCGGACATAATCCAATAATATTAACAGAATACCTATTTCTGACTAGATTAATTATGTAGGTAAGTACCAATTTCAGTAAAATCATGGCTAATGTGTCCAAATTAATATAAATTGATATTAAACGTACCTAAATATTACGGCTGTCTAGACCTTTTACTAAATAATTTACCTACCCTGGTAGTTACACCTATTTGGAAAGATTGTAGTAGGTAATATTATTTTCCCTATCTCCCCCAAGTAGATCTCTAACTAGGGTAAACAGACACTTATGTCTACATTCTACCACGAAACAAACATACTCATTACATGAAGCACGGAATTATTCAATTCCTGAAGAAGTCGGTATTCAGTGTTATGTGCACAGTACCACACAATAGGGTATTAGTGTCATGAGTAAAAAAAAATTCAATTTAATCCGTCAGTAAGATGATCAGAAGATAAATAAATAAAATAAATAATTCTGGACAATTCACACAGCATTATCTAGCCCCAAGCTAAGCAGAGCTTGTGTTATGGGTACTAGATAACTGACATACTTAATACAATACACTACATAGATAGATATTTTTTATTATATACATAGAAAAACATCCAGAACCCCTGAACAAATATCTGCAGATCGTACAAACATCTGTCCCGAGGCGGGAATCGAACCCGCAACCTCCTGCGTCGCAGGCGGAAATTCGCCCGCTGCGCCACAGAGGTCGTCAATACTTGATGAATGACTAAGATACTTGGAAACATATTTTTTCTTTTGTCAATCAAACAAAAAATTACAAAATAACTAAATAAAGCGCGTCAATGTTTAGGAGCTAGTGACGTCACACCTTGCTAAAAAGTGTCGCAAGCTGTGACGTCACGCGAAACTTGAACTGGCTACATCTTCATCATTTTTTGTTTATTTGACAAAAGAAAAAATACGCGTCCGATATCTTCTGATATTCTAACTGACGGACTTATTAAAGTTTTTTAGGACACTTGTGGTTTGTCAGTTGGTGATAGAAGTTTATCAACCAACAAACCATTAATTCATCCTTAGATAGTTTGTCGGTTAGGATTGAAAATGGAGATTACTAACGAACAAACTAGATAGATTGTCGGTTAATAAAAATAATTACTAATCATCCAACTAGGTGGACAGCGTGGTTAGTCGGTTGGTAATAGACGGTCTATTCATCGACTCTTGGGGCTAAAATAGAGAGCAAAGCCCGGAGCCTCCAAGTTAGTTCGCACTGGCAGCTTTACAGCTATAAAAACTTTTTGGTAGATACTTACGTTTATGTTTCCGAGGATTATTCTTCCTGTTATGCCTTTTCGGCGGCGAAGGCGACTCTTTTATCCTCGTGTCTTCCCCGGAATAATCCTGAGGATAATTAAAATATTCAAGTTTTATGGAGCTGCGGATATGAAGTGAAAATATTAAAATAATGCGGGGTTTGAGTCGCGATACTTGACGGTTTATTTTCTGTAGACGAATATTTACAGGTTATTGCGAAATGGTGCCTATTTTGCGACAGGCGACAGTACCTACATAACCACTCACTACAAGATAGGTAAGTCTTGTTTGTTTTTGCCAAAATGAAACTACGTATGATTCTGCACTCATCTTCATCATCATCATCAGCCTATATTAGTCCACTGCTGGACATAGGCCTCCCCTAATGAGCGCCATAGCGCCCTGTCTTCAGCTTGCCGCGTCCAGCATCTGCCTGCAGTCTTTCGCAGATCGTCATCCCACCTGGCCGGAGGGCGTCCTACACTACGTTTGCCGAGTCGTGGTCTCCACTCAAGAACACGTTTACCCCAGCGGTTGTCGTACTCATCTTTCGGTTCACTAATTAAGGAGACTTCTTGATAGCATTGGATGACGTTTCTCCAGGTGTTCTCTAGACCTAAAAGACTTTAACTGACCTGGTCTGAGATCTGCAGCGGCACCACAGTTAGCAAAGAGGCGTCGTACGCGCAGCCGAGAGAGTTGCAGGCGAAGCATTGGATTATCCCTGCGTGACGTTTCTCCAGGTGGTCAATGTAGAGGTCCGTGTCTTGGAAAATAATAAAAGAGACACTAATACTAAAAATGCGTAAGTTTGAATGTGCAGATGTCTGTTACCTCTACACTATCGCAAATTAAATTATAATTTATTATAATATAATCCAGCATTATTTATTATTATTTATTTATTTATTAATATCGTCATTTTAATTAATTCGATTCGTTTCGGAATCGAATCCGAAGGATTCGAATTCGATTCCGACGGATCTATAAAACGCTATTTTAATTTCGCCTCGGGTTGATGATCGAAAATCCGAAGCGAATCTTTTGACTAATGGCCATGTCAATGAGGAGGAGCTCCTTATTTCGATCATCAAACCCGAGGCGAAATCAAAATAGCGCTTTATAGATCCGTCGGATACGAATTCGAATCCATCGGATTCGATTCGGAAACGAATCGAATGAATTAAAATACCCCTGCTGATTGTATGAATGCAATAAATAAAATACTGAAATACAACTGAACGGATCGGGTTGAAATTTTAGAGGATTATTAAAATTCCCTTACTTTTCGGCTTAATAAACAAATAAATAATGCTGTATAAATCACACAACATCATCTTATGAAATGCGATAGTTGATGAGATTGCTGAGTATTGAAATAACTGTGCTAAAACTGAAAGGCCTATAGCCTTGGGTTGCTGAAATTGCCGCCTACACCATCGACAATATTTCAGACATTTTCTATAAAATACTAAAGTAAAGTGATTTCCTTTGTGATTATTATACCTAATTTATCAAAGAATTTAACAAGCTCTAATTTTATTTGTAGCTATTTTATTAGTAACTTTTACTAAAGATAGCTCAAAGGGCCAACAAAAACATTAAAATACATAAAAACTGCCTAAGCGCTGTTTGGTGTAGACAAATTCGTTTAGGTTTCGACCAATTTAAAATAACAAGTCTGATGAGTACTTAGGCCTGACCGTAGCCGTTTCATTTAAACTTGCTTTTATATTTTAGTATGTTTTCAACTGTCTGTGTCATGATGTATGTCACTGTAAAACGTGTCGCTCGTAAACAGTGCTTACAGGCTAAATTTATCAAAAAAAATTACATAGTCGAACTGGTGAGTTATTCCAGTCTGTCCCTGAAGTCGTCCTTATGGGGAAAACTAGAATTTAGAATAATGAATTCCAGTTTTCCCCCTTGAAGATTATCCATAAGGGGGCAAACTGTGTGGCTTAAACAGTTTCTAATTTGGAATAAATTTTGTTGGAAAACAGTTAGATTCTACTTAAATTAAAAAGTCGAAATTTTGTGCCGTTCTGAAGATGTTTGGCCCCCAAAGATTTAAATCGTTATAGATAGGCCCTTTCCACAGTCATATCGCGCCGTGTTGTTGCCAAACAAAATGAGATAATTCGCTCATTTGGAATCAGTGCATTGTGTGTTTTTGTGCAGTGTTCTTACACATACATTTAATCATATGATGATTCCACAGTAAATGGTAAGTTTTTGGAACGAAGTGCCTTATCACGCGTTGTGAAAGGGGGAAAAGACGTAAAAAATTCATACGAAAAGTTGTAACGACACTTTTTGACGAAGAGAACCGAAGCGACGACCGCAGCCGAGTTGAGCCGAGGTGCGCTTCGATTCGAACAATCGTGTGTTCCGCTCGCTCGCGCAACGTGTCATTGGAGTGAGCGGGATATATCAGTTTTCTGCGGCCTCACTGAAGATGACGCGAGGACGCGAGATTAATCGATAGGAACTTCGTTCCATCCGGGTGTCCCTTGACACCTCTCAAGTTATTTATTGCATTTAGTCACTATTTTTAACTAGGTACTCATAATGTGCGTGCGTCGGCACTTTGTTAACGCATGCATTGAAAGACAATGCCACAGTTTTTGTTGTCAGTTCGTAGATCATCTCTCGAATATGTTTGCATGCCAATATATGTATTACTTACTTGTAACCCTAACTCCTTTCCCGCTCTTCAAGACCTGGCCATTCAGCACCCAGTAGACCTGAGGAGGCGGCTGTCCGCGAGCAGTTCCACATGGCAAGTGTACATTCCCATCCTCAAACGCTGTTAGATTCCTCATGATGCCCTCCCAGGATGGACGCTGCAGGGTCATGACCTTCCAGGAGCGACGGATTCCACTGGCTTCGCAGGAGTAGACACCCTGGGATGGTGAGCATGTTTTAAAAACGTTACAAGACTTCCAATTGGGTATTTGAGGAATCGCGTTGTTGTCTGATTTATGCTCGCTTTTAGAATCCAATATATTTTATAGCAACAAAGGCATTAATAAAAGAACACTCGTACAACAAGGCGACAGCTAACTTCCACAAGAAAACTTCGCATAATTAATTACACAAGCGCTGCGAAAATGGTTCAAATTCGAGTTCGTAAACTGACAACAGACGACTTAAATATTTATAAAAGCTTTCAAAACCAAAAATTATTTCGAACTTGCGATTTGCTCCGATGACTTAAATTATTTTCCACCAATTCTTTATTGTTGTAATCCATTTCTTTCAAAGATATCTAGGATTCTAGAACCGAGCTATTACTGCAAGCATAACCTAGTATATGCCAATGCTCACCTCATCATGAATGCTAAACTGGGGCACGACAAGCATGTTCTCTCGCTTGGGACCCATGGGCGCCTCCCCCTCCCGGCGCCAGGTGATTTTGGGCGGGGGGGTGCCCACAGCACCACACCATAAACGAAGCACCCCGTTCAGCTTCACTGGTACTGTTAGCACGCCGTCGCTGTCTCTTGTGCCGACGTATTCTTCTTTTTCTAGAAACCTGCGAAGTACATAATAATTATGCTAGTTGACTAAATTTGAAATATTGGTGAATAATACACCTTAATACAGTACCCTAATTTACTACAAATAACCAAAATTTGATTGGTATTCACGGTCACGTGACTTAATGCTATTTTATTCAAATTTATTTTCTAAAATTAATATTAACAATCTATAATTTTTTTTATCAATTGTTTGGTTTTTGCCTAACATAATTAATAATAAGAAACTCTAATCCATTCGATTTATTCTTTGTGGACACAAGCCTAATATTATGGTTCTTAAATGACTCATGTATTTTGCTGTTTTTATGGTTACCTATTGAAGTTGTTTCTTTTAAATTGCTCTTTAGGGTATTATAATTTTTCGTAAGTTTATTTCTTAAATGTCTAAATTATGTTAATAGTTAATTTTGCTGTTTTATTTTATATTGCAATTTAAGAGTGTTTATGTGAATGTTATCATTATATTGTGCTTCCATTTTATAAGAATAGTGTGCTCTTATAAGAATAATTTAATTTTTATTGGGAAGTTTATTTCTATTGTATGAGAGATGTAACGGTTTAGGCTAAGTTCCTGTTATATCTGCTCTCCATGGTCAAACAAATAATTGGTAGGCCTAGCACAGGGATTGTTGTCTAGGGTAGAATAGAGAAAAATTACGTCACATCGTCATCGAATGCGTAATATGTATGAAACTCATTCCTTCAACTTCAATAACTTACGCAATGTATGACAATGCGATGTTATACTTCTTGTTTCTACCCTAGACAACTATTCCCGTGCTAGGCCTACAGGGGGCGCTGCTGCCCGCCCCCGGTGGATATCCCTTAGTTGCCTCTTACGACACCCGCGAGAAGAGTTGGGGTGGTGCAAATTCTAAGCCCACTCAGCAACCACACTCTAGACACTCTTTCCACCTGCACTTATTCGGCAGATGTGTTCCAACCACACCAAAAATCAAAAATCCCTTCCATTAACTGCTAACTGTCTAGCAAGCGTTTTAATCGTTTCAGCATAAAAACCATTATTGCGCTCAGATTATAAAGTTTGGAACTTTTCTATAAGTAGATAAGTACTTAAAAAGTTCCAATAACGAATGTCCCTTTCCTTTTACGGGATTACAGATAATTCCCTTCTGGTTTTCAATCACTGAACCAAAAAGGATGATAAAACAATCGATGGGGATCAAAATTATGGATCAGATTCGTTATCTGGTCCCTGAAGGATTAAGTACGGTTCTATTTTTAATGTGGGAAAATATTCGATCATTCTAAAGGAGCTCCAACATATGGGACGACATCAGATGAACCAGACATTTATTTATAAAGTCTGGGTAAATATAAGCACCAGTAGGTAAAGCTATGTGGTGCCGGCTTAGAATTTGCACCACCCCAACTCTTCCCGCGGGTGTCGTAAGAGGCGACTAAGGGATTTCTACCGGGGGCGGAGCAGCGCTTCCTGTATAACAATTCTACCACCGAACTGCGATCCCCAACCCCATGCCCAGCGTGGGGATTATGGGCATTAACCCCCATGTGATAAAAGTCAATAAGGCGCTTATCAGGGGGAGGCCTGCGTCCAGTAGTGGACCGATACAGGCTGGTGAGGTTGAGGTAAATCTAGTAGGTAAGAAGGTATAGATTGCCTTATTAAGCTTGGATAAAAATAATTACTGAAACGTCGGAGAAACTACGTTGAAAGGCTGCCACTCCGTGACTACGATCGCTGTAACGCGGTAGAAACGTAGGGAAAATAATAACAAAAGGTACGCGATAAATACCCGATAAATAAAATCATTAATTTTATGAGGTAGGTAAAGTTTGTTCGAATTTGGGGTATCTCTGGAACTTACTGGTCATAATTTGATACATCATCCCTGAGTATCATAGGCTAATTTAATCCACTACAACGTGAGAGAAGCCACGGGCAGAGGCTAGCTATAAAGCTATACTTAAACTAGCCAAACTCGATGTGGAATGCTTGTAAACAAACCACGACACGAAAACTAAAACTCACTTGCTTGGCGTCTGGTTTCACATACAACTGTAAGCAATATTTAATGAAGAAAGGATCACAAATCCTTCTCTATCCAAGCCATAAGGTTGTGGAATGCACTACCAGAGTCCATTAGAAAAGCTGCATCCTTACCAGTTTTTAAAGCACGTGTAAAGGAGTTTTTCCTGTCAGAAAAGTGAATTTTGGTACTTACTATTTATTTATTTATGTATCTATTTAGTACTTATATTTTTGTATGTAGTAATTATATAAATTATATATAATATATATATATTCATATATGTATACGTTTATTATGTATGTTTATAGTCGGACATTTATATAAGTTGTTTTTATTTTTAGGTATTTATATTGTTGTCAATATTTATTTAAGATTGCTTATAATTGGTACACCCCTGCCGTTCTCAAATTCACATAATTCTTTCCATCCAAAGGTTGCCTGGAAGAGATCGCTTCTAAGCGATAAGGCCGCCCATTGTACTTGTATCTTATGTAAGGTCTCGTGTATTGTATTTTTATTGGTGTACAATAAAGTATTTTGTATTGTATTGTATTCTATATCGACAAGTAATGTAAATTCCAAAAAGACGCGACAACACAGTGAATTTTTGGTGAAATATACGCGGTTTGTTTACAAACATTCTTCAGCGAGTTTGGTAGTGTATAGTTATATCTAAGATATGTAAGTAAATTTGTTAAAAAGTGAATATATTTTAATTTTTTCATTATTTATTTCGTTACCTGACATCTCCCCGTCCTTCCTTCTGCACCTTCAAGTAGATCTTCTCTGGAAGGTCGACGGCCTGCGCGCTCAGATCATTGGTAGCCTTGCAGCCGTAGGTGCCGCTGTCCTCTGTGGTCGCGTTGTGGATCACGAGGACCCCGTGTGGCGTGTCCAGCTGCTTCTTGGAGCCCTGGCAGACAGACGAATAAATAAATAAAATAAATAATAAATAATGCTGGACAATTTCACACAGCATTATCTAGGCCCAAGGTAAGCAGAGCTTGTGTTATGGGTACTAGATAACTGATATACATAATAATATACGAGTACATAGATAGATATTTTTTATTATATATAGAAAACGACCAGAACACCCTGAACAAATATCTGCAGATCGTACAAGTATTTGTCCCGAGGCGGGAATCGAACCCGCAACCTCCTGCGTCGCAGGCGGACCTTCGCCCACCGCGCCACAGAGGTCGTCATATTCTTACTTGCTCTTTGAGACAGTGCTCGGAAAATATTGTAGCCACCTTGAGCAGTATGAGTGTGGTAGACTGAGAGGAGAGAGCGCAGAAACATAAAATTTATTGAAATCTATAAATATAACCCACCTTCAACTTTTTTTCGCAAAATGAAACGGAAAAATTAATATGTAACTAAGAACCACATAGGAGTCCAGACGAGTATTTTGATAGGTAAGTACCTTAATTATCTTCATGCTTCGAGGAAATAAAGAGTTTCCGGAAACCACACAGGAATACTCGGAAAAATCACCTTGCGGGTAAAATTAATAGCAATTACGCAAAAAAAAAAGCATGTACGGTACGACCCATGTCTTCGTAAAACTTACCAATGTTAATTTATTTGATTTATTTTTGGTATACTGCAAAAGTTGCCAGTATAATTTCTCTTCCTACCCCCTCTCCCCACTTGCAAATCTACCTTTTACGCGTTTAAGGGGCCTAGCCCTTGTGCTAGTAGGTGTTAGGATATTGAAAGGCGTCGAATAAAATAATACGGTCCTAAAGTTCTTAGGACCTACGTAAATTCTGAACAAGTTTTCAAATCACTCGATAGCTGGCTAAGTTTCTGTAAACGGTTCACTAGTAATTGAAAAGAAACTTCTAAGCTCTGAGTAAACCTCTTGAAAGTTCTTACAAGCTTTATTATCAGAGTTTGAAACTTCGATTCTAAAATAGATAAAATCGAGATGTTTACAGCCGATTCAAATAGTTTTTATATTAAGGTAAGTGCTTAAGGTACTAAGATAAGTATAAACTTGCAAATAAAATCAGCATGTTTACTGTTCCTTCTTCTAGGCTTGTAATTAGTTTGGATTAAAGCTTCTGCTATTCTCCTTATTGTTATTTTGACTTAGCTGATTAATCTGACGGGATACTTCCATACTCCATTGAAAAATACTAAGAACTCCCATTCTTCATCTTATTTGTCCATAACCTCATCTGATGTTGAGTAACAATGTGGCCGACGACGATGTATATATATATGTAGATATTATCACGCACGATAAACTACAATACATCGGTTGACTCTCTTTTTAAGTCAAGAGTAAATCGGTGAGAGTAAAGTAAAGGTAAATCTTACCTGAGTCTCTTTTTTTTCTTCTCTTGTTTCCCACCAGGTCAGAACAACAAGTGGTCGGACACATGCAGTGTTCTGGTCAGGACCTATGACCGCTTCTCAGCACCGCCGACCCCTGAATCTATTCCAGCTACGAACAGCTGGGCGGGACATGTTACAAGGATAATTGAGCTTTTACCTGCGTCTCTTTCCACCAGGTCAGAACAGCAGGCGGGTCGGACACAGGCGCCTTACAGTGTAGAACAACAGTGTTCTGGGTAGGCGCTATGATAGCTCTCTTCTCAGCACCGCCGACCCCTGAATCTATTCAGCTACGAACAGCTGGGCGGGACATGTTACAAGGATAATTGAGCTTTTACCTGCGTCTCTTTCCACCAGGTCAGAACAGCAGGCGGGTCGGACACAGGCGCCTTACAGTGTAGAACAACAGTGTTCTGGGTAGGCGCTATGATAGCTCTCTTCTCAGCACCGCCGGCCCCTGTATCTATCCTTGCGATGCGCAGCTGGGCTGGCACTGACACCAGGATTATTGAGCTGAAGGATACCACGCACTGTAATCAACAATTGATATTACGGATCTGCTATCACCGGCTTTGTCACACGGAATAGTTTTTCGTGACTGTAATCGAAGTCTACTAAATATTATTTTGTCTAATTAAGTAATTAGGATATTGATAGTAATTGGTACAGGAATGTTTACTAAATACTATTCCGTATTTCATTCAAATTGATTCATGAAAAGTCTATGATTTATTTATTTTTACAATTTTGGAGAAACTTACAGCTAGGTTTACAAATTTCAGATGAACATTATAGAACATGCCTGGATAGACCAGTGCATGTCTGTTGAAGGCTAATTAATTACAAGTTTCCGCAGATATACTTAAAATTGCATGATAAAAAGTAAGTTGACGACTTATTAGAAAAAACCAAAACATAAAAAAATAGAAAAATATTGATGAAAAAACTAGAACTCGGTTAAATAAGTTACTTACATAATTATAAAGTTACACATGAAAAAATTGATCACTAAGTAAGCTAATAGTAGCTAGTAGCATGATTTAATCTTATTCAAGCTACTGAAAACTCCTGTATCGGCCTTGAGCCCTAATTTTAATACAAACCTGATAAACTGCAGGATGAGTGTCCCCGGTAATATGCACCACCAGCCTGGCATAAGTGCTGCTAGTATGCACTTCCACATCACCAGTCTTCACCACGTCCGTCCACTGGTCGTCGTCATCCGTCCGGCTGCGCCAAATCAGCCATTCTGCGGGCACGTTCACTTCGCACTCGAATGTCACCTTGTCACCGACTGGTGCTGTCACTGATTCTGGGTCTTTAAGGAAGCGGAAGTCCAGCTCTGGAAAAAAGAAAGTGGTGTTATTTTTGGATACGGTTGGAAATCGTGTTTCTCGCGCGTATAATTATTTTTACACGTTTTTGTAAGATATTCTCATCAACACGCATGGGTACATGGCGTACATGGGGACTGCTGAAGGTACATGGGGTTTTGCTATAATCACCAGTTCACCACGCTTGGCAGGTAGATTGCTGAACCTCAACAGCCTATATTGGTCCACTGCTGGACGCAGGCCTCCTCTGACAAGCGCCTTATTGTCTTTTATCTCATGGGGTGTAATGCCCATAATCCCCAAGCAGCCATACGGTTTGGGGATCGCAGTTCTGTGGAAGAATTGTTCTGCAGGGGGCGCTGCTGCCCGTCCCCCGGTGAATATCCCTTAGTTTTACCGTTACCCCCTATCACCGAAGCATGCTTAGTGAGGGATAATTTTCAAAAGGGTGGGCTACCCCACTGAAGGGGGTGTCAAATCAAAGGTATCGGTTTGGACATATCAAAACAGTTTTTCAAATTTCTGTAGGTGTCATACTTTTCGAAATATTTTGAAAATAGTCGAAAAAATACCCATTCCCCCCCCTATCTCCGAAGTTTGCAGAGCGATAAATTTCAATTCAATTCAATTTATTTATTCAATGAATTTGAAATGTATTATAGCGTTTGTAGATATGGATCTTTATTTTACAGGAAAAATATAGAGAAGTCTGTGTCGGTATAAGAACACTTTTTGAAAAATGGTCAAAATGGGGGGGAATAATTTTTGAGAGGGGAAGCTACCCCACCGAGTGGGGTATAAAATGGAAGGTATCATCTTGTAAATTTCAGAACAGTTTTAAAATTTCTGTAAGTTACATACTATTTTAAATATTTTAAATAAAGTCGAAAAATTTACCGTTATCCCCTATCACCGTGGCATGCAGAGAGATCAATCCGAAATGTAGGTTGGTACTTCTATTTTTAGGTATTAATTAAATTGCGAAGTCTCTAACCGGTACCTTTAGTACATAACTACTTGTTGAAAAACGTTCGAAACCCTTGGCGGCAATTGACGGATTTTGTTTAGCTATGATTAAAATCAAAAATCCACAACTTATTTTAATTTCCTTTCATAAAGTGGGTACTCTATCTACAGCTGACATTGTGCTGAAAGATCTAATGGACTTCTGAGTCGCTTTTCTCGCCAAAATGATATTGTTGAGAGACTAATTTGTTCTAAGAATACCAAATATCCCGAAAATAAACGTGTGGACGTTGTTGTGTGCGACGACGTATCTTCCACGTGTAACTTTCTTTGGTCAGAATAACGTGTCATATCTCAAACTATATCTTCGTTTTGTTCATTTATTTAGTAAATAAATAAAGAATGCTGGACAATTCACACAGCATTATCTAGCCCCAAGCTAAGCAGAGCTTGTGTTATGGGTACTAGATAACTGATATATATAATATAATAGTTCACAAGATACTGGCTGCCTACCTACGATATTATTATACTTATGTATATGTAATGTAGTTTAAATCGTGTTAGTATTAGTAATTTAATTAGTTTTAGTACTTATATATTAATGTTATATATTTTACCACTGAAATGTCGCGCCCACAAGCTAGGCTATGTCGCTGACTTTGAATATAGAATAGAAAAATGTTTATTGTGTCGATAGAATCATGAATAGAATCATCTTTTGAAACCTTATTGTTGAACACTACAAATACTTCTTATTATACATTTATATTTATTATTAAATAAATTACTATATCATGCACACTAGTATTTTCGGTACCCATAATAAGTAAGTAGCCTATTCTTACCATTACTTAAGTAAACTTATTATTACTAAAGAAAGTAACCTATCTAAGTTAGGTTTTGCTCTAAACGTACGCCAAATTTCATCTTGATCTTCAGTAGTTTTGGAGATCTTAGGTAACAAAATTTTAGATTTCACAAAGTTTCCGCTTTAAAATATTACATTTAAGTAAACGATAAACACAAAATCACACATGTATAGAGATAGAACCAATATAGTAAGGGTAGTTATATAGGCTTTGGGTGTGTAGACTTCATAATACCTTTTTTTTCTAAATATATGTTTTGTTGGGTATTATTTATATTTGTTTATTATTTGTTGCTATTTTGTATTTAAAATGGTATGTATATATCTATTTTACAGTCTTTGGTACACCCCCTGCCTTTCTAAAATTCAAATAATTCTTTCCATCCAAAGGTTGCCTGGAAGAGATCGCTTCTAAGCGATAAGGCCGCCCATTGTACTTGTCTTATGTAATGTCTCCTTGTAATGTTATTTTTATGGTGTACAATAAAGCATTTTGTATTGTATTGTATTGTAATACCTATTGAAACCTCAACATACCTACAGCTTATCTTTGTGTAGCCAGAGAAACCTTTCAAATCAAAGCAGAAATAACAGGTCAATTAAAATAGCTGCTTTGACATCCCCATTACAAAGGGGAACGAAACCAACCAATTAATACAGTCCGACGAAGATCAATAACAAAGAATCGTGCTGATACACTGATCAATAGCGAGCGGGAAATGGATAAGTGAGAGTAAATCAATTGCTCTAGGTTCAGTAGTTGGTTTAAGTCACACTAATATTATAGACTAGCTGCCACCCGCGGCTTCGCACGCGTTGTTTCTATGGAAAAGTTAAAAGGTGATTTCTATCCCATGGGAAAAATATTATATATAATAAATATTTATTTATTTCTTTAAAAAATATTTGCAGTAGGAACTTAAAAGGTAAAAGCTCGCATTCCGATTCATGACAGGTTGCCAGCAGTTGCCAGACATCGCCTCGCGGGCGGAGCTCAATTAAAGTAGGTTTAGCATTTTTTATTTGCATACCAATATACCAACCTCATTTCGACCAGAGCGCCAATAAGAAGAAATACTGATATATTTCGAACTCCACGCATTCCTAACAACAAAAGCTCATAAAATAACTCTCTTGCATTCGAATAAAAGCTCTATTGGAGAAGCATAAATACTCAAATTCCTTGCATGCACTAATTGAGAAGTAGAGTCATTTTATTTTTGTCGGATAGCAATCAGGGTTCCGTGTCCGGAGGGTGTCAATGGGGCCTTATTTGGTTGTGCAGTATTCAGTCAATGAAAAAATAAAAACCTTTTTTTGAAATGTACCTACGTCTCTAGTTTTTAGCAGTACGGAACCCTCGATGCTAGAGTCTACTTGCACTTGGGCAATTTTATGAGTAGACTTAACAATCGGCAATGACTGGAAGGAACAGAGTTTTTTGCTATTCTAGTCTGAAAAAGACAATAGCCCGGAAATAATAAAAACATAATGCCGGAACCTAGCGGGTGTACTTGTCAAACTAGGAACTAGCACAGATCTCAATACTCACGGGATCCCCGTGGTAAAAAACTAGAATTACATAAAATTCTACATTTTTTCTTCGGTTCCGTAATTGGGAAACACGATTGCGAAAAAAAATTACGATAATAAATCAAGAAAGTGCACTGTTTTGTACCTAATTTGGTCGAGATCTCAGGAACTCTGCGGCCTATAGAAAAGATTTTTGTTTTTATACGTAGGTTATTTTATTACTAATTATTTGGTTCCTTAGCACAGTGTCTTCATAAGTTGCATAGTTTTCTTGTAAATAAGCAAAAACATCATTTTGCGCTTACGCCGTTCCAAGAATGTATGATCCGTCCCGCTCCTATGAACGCGAAATCCTATGCCTATCCTTTTCACAAAATGGCGCGCAATTCGCCCTCTTAAGTGATAAGTAAGTAGTTATTTATTTCATGATTCTTATAGGTCAATCGTCAATCAATACTCAGAGCTAAAAAGACCCAGAAAAGACACAGAAATGCTTATACGAATGGGTATAAAAAACAGGTGCTATGGCTTCTATAACATCCTACTAATATTATAAAAGCGAAAGTGTGGGTTAAAAAGTTTGAGAACCGCCATAATATGCCAATTGTGTCACTTTTGGAGTGTCAGACGTTATATTCTTGGACCATAGTTTTTTCTAACTAGACCATTTGTTTACGCGCGTTGCGATGGAAACCACGGAATTTAGAAATGGAAACCATTAGTTAACCGTGATTATGAAAATTATCATATTGTGATGATGTTTTATATGCGTTTTAGGGCGCACATTCCTCGAGAGACAACTTTGAGCCCACCTTAAAATAAACATTTAAACAAGGACGAAAAAATTCAGTATCAAAATCTATTAAGAATTGGTGAAGATATCACCAAACTTGTACAAGCAAGTCGTGATTTTTCAAAAGTAATATGTTGTTTTCTAACCTTTACGGGGTAAATACTGATTCCTCGGGAATAACATTTTATAGGACCACCTTGATATCATTATTTATACCTACAAAAGTAGTAAAAATAAGCAAAATCGGTTAACCATTGGCGAAGATATCAAGTAACATACTTGAAAAAATTCTCTAAGCGTCTTTTTATCGACAGAGCCTACACATTGACTCCCCTTGGAGTCGAGACCTAGGTCCGTGGGGTACCGAGGCTCTTCGGTTTGAAAAACTATCTGAGCGTCTGGTCGAAGCGACGCGTGACCCGAGAGCTGGTGAGTATCTGGCACATCGCATCAGCATTGCCATACAGCGGGGCAATGCAGCCACCGTCTTGGGGACGCGACGACTGGTATTGATTTGATATGGATCAGTTGAGCTACCTATAGATTATTTGCAAAAGTCTACAGTTAGCTCAATTATTTCAATCGTAAATACTAGTTATAATTTATTTCTATTATTTGATTATAATTATCTTTGTGAATAAAGATTTAGTAAGTAACATACACTCGCTGTGTGGCACGGCTTAAAATTTGCACCACCCCAACTCTTCCCGCGGGTGTCGTAAAAGGCGACTAAGGGATATTCACCGGGCAGCAGCGCCTCCTGCAGAGCAATTCTACCACCGAACTGCGATCCCCAACCCACATGCCCAGCGTGGGGATTATGGCCATTACCCCCCATGTGAAGCCAATAAGGCGCTTAACAGAGGCAGGTCTGCGTCCAGTAGTGGACCAATACAGGCCGTTGAGTTGAGTTGAGAAGTAACATACACACCCATAAAAAGCATACAGACAGACAAATGAGAACCTCCTCCTTTTTTGAATTCGGTTAAAAATCGCCACAAAATGGAGTCCGTTCCGTCCACTGTTCCATTGACATGCTTTGTTTTATTTTACTGCATGGAAATAGAAGTCATTCATTCCACATTCGGAACAAAGTCAAATGTTATCGGATTCTTGACCCCGCCCGCAGAAGTGTTACAATTACAACTCTAAACATGATTAATTACTACTTGTTTTACTTTCTGCTTCCCAGATAGATAATACTGTAACTGTCGAACTAAATAATTTTATGCATTTTTAGGGTTTCGAAACCCTTATGGTCTCGCTTTCTCTGTCCTTTTTCCCCTCCTTAATAACTCGGCAACTACCTCAGCTATTGACTTGAAATTTAAAATAATAAGTAATTCATTTCATGCGCCTGTACAGATTTTAAGAAAAATAAACTGAAAATGAACATTTTCCATTCAAATTGAGATGTCGAAATTTTAAAAGAAACCTACAAAGTCAAGTGGGGTATCAAATGAAAGGAATTAGATTGTACATTTCAAAATAGTTTTTGAAATTTCTGTAAGTTTTATACTTTTCGAAATATTTTGAAAAAAGTCAAATAAATACCCATTCCCCCCTTTTAGGTATTCATTACATTGCGAAGTCTCTAACCGGTACCTTTAGTACATACCTACTTGTTGACAAACGTTCGAAACCCTCGGCGCGCGAGTTACACTCGCACTTGACGGGTCTTGTTTAGTTACCATAAAGTTCTGCGCATATAGATCCAATTTGTGACGTAGTTTTTTAAAATAGATTTATTGGGGAAAAAAGTTCTCAATAAAACCAATTGGATCTTGATCACTAGATCTACAGAGAGTAAAGGATATTTACACATTCATTGCCCAAGACGCAGATGTAAGTCTTCTCCCACGTGTAGCGGCGGCCGAAGCTGGGCAGTGAATACGTTAATCCAACAAACTCACCTGAAGGAAAGTGAAGATGATGATGGAAAGTGATTTATAGGGTGTAGTCTCAGTAGTCCGGTTACGTTAAAGTCAACCGGACTACTGAGTCGCTCGACGTATCAGTAGTCCGGTTCAATTAAGCAACCGAACTACTGATACGTTTGATGTCGTAAACTTTTTCAGAAAAGCTATTATATTTTAGTAAAAGAAAAAGTTATACTCATATTCTTTGGAAATAAGTACTGCATCTAAATATTAAAGTATTCGCGTCTCCTCTTTCGTAGTTTAGTAACTTTAAAAAGTCAAGCCGCTATTATTTTCGCTAACTTTTATAATATCGTGTTTCAACTATCAGACAGAGCCCTTCAAAATCTATCTTAACTATGTATCTTTTTTAATTAAATTGCTTTCTTAGCCAGTTTCTCCCCTTTGACTAAACTTTTGCTTAAATAAAAGGCACTAAGGTAAGCACCTTCATTTTATTGCGATCATAAATACATCTACCTACATAATAAACAAAATACAAATAAGGTAGGTCAATGAGTACAAAATCATTTATTTGCATAAGTTACTTAAGAATTTGGTTAGTTTGATGACCTCAGTGGCGCAGCGGTCGAAGGGGCGTATGGGATGTTTGTACAATCTGCAAATATTTGTTCCGGGCGTTCTGGGTGTTTTCCATGTAAACTAAAAAATATCTATCTATGTATAATGTATTAATTAAATCAGTTATCTAGAACCCATAAAATAAGCTCTGCTAAGCTTGGGACTAGATGATGCTGTGTGGATTGTCCAGCATTTTTTTTTATTTATTATATTTTATACAACAGTCTGCAGTTAGCTCAATTGTTTCAATTGTAAATACTAGTCTAAATTTATTTCTATTAATCGATTGTGAATAAAGTATAAAGTAGGTATTTGTTGACAATAGGCACACTAAAGTTTAATATTATGATAAAACAATATTTAGTAACAATTCCGCGCAAAACCTTATCTGATAAGATCCTACAAAATGTAATCCGTGTGCACCGCCCGCTCCCACAAATTGATCCTACTTAAAATTAGAGAAGGTAATCAATAGACTTATGTAATATAAAATAACCTAATTAAATTACCTACCTACCTCCTTAAATTGATCCTACGTAGAATTTAGAGAATGTGAACAACAGACTTATGTAATATAAAATAACCTAATTAAATTACCTACCTACCTCCTTAAATTTAACCTACTTAAAATTTAGAGAAAGTAAACAATAGACTTATGTAATATAAAATTGCCTAAGTAAAGTAAAGTAAGTAAAGTAAAGTAAGTAAGTACACTAAAGTTTCTTACCAACATGACATAGCTCCCCAGAGACTGTTACTTGTATCGCAGTATTATTTAACCTAGAGAGTTTATCGATTCACACTATAGCTGTGAATGTGTGAGTGGCTACCTGCTGCATCCGGATTTACCCGTCACTACAACTATTCTAAAATAGAAGAAAAAACTACCACTTTACACGTGCACTGCCGGCTATTCAAGCTACGTCGAAATTAAGCATCAGCTTTTATATGGAACTTAATCTATAGCTATTCGGTTCATCATCATCAGCCTATATTAGTCCACTGCTGGACATAGGCCTCCCCCAATGAGCGCCATAGCACCCTGTCTTCAGCTTGCCGTATCCAGCATCTGCCAGCAGTCTTTCGCAGATGGCTGGAGGGCGTCCTGCACTACGTTTTCCGAGTCGTGGTCTCCACTCAAGAACACGTTTACCCCAGCGGTTGTCGGTTGTTCGCGAGATATGGCCGGCCCACTGCCACTTCAGCTTGCTAATTCTTAGAGCTATGTCGATAACTTTGGTTCTCTGTCGGATGTATTCGTTACGAGTTCTATTCTTATTCGGTTCTAATTTAAGATATTTTTTGTATTACAAAACTAAAGAAATGTTAATGGATGATATTTTACGACACTGGTATCATCGTAGTAACAAATTGCAAAAGGCAATAATATTATTTAGGTCACTTTTAGATATAAATTTTAGTTTTAATTAGTAAGTACATAGTCTGTTTGTTAAAATACGCGACTGACATAGTCATACCAATGACTCAAAGTCCCTTAAATAAATAAGAATAAAAAAGGTCGATAAATGTTTTGGTTTCGAAAGCTTTAATTTATCATATCATTCGTTTCTCTTCCGCATTTGAACTTGAATTTGCACCTCTTTCGCAGCGCGTGCGCAACTATGCGTTGTTGAATTTTCGTTTTTAGTGGTTACATTGCTCAGCAATGTAACCTGTTGTTGAGTTACCTCGTTGTTTTCTGTTATTGTTTTCAGTTTGAGTAAAGTTTTCATACAGAAATGTCTTTGTTTACCAATCAAATCTAGCATTCTAGAATGGAGTAATGGAATTGGAATTAGTATAAAATTTGACTTGCATAAGTCTTTTCTTAGCCTAAGAAGTAAAGTTATTGATTTTGTAAGCCCACACAAATAAACTTCGGACTTCTGACTTCTGGACTAAAATTTTAGGAAGGTTTTACTTTTATGTAGCAGTGGAAGGTTAATTAATATGTTTCACAGCAGACCTCAGTTCGTAGGTGACTAGGAAGTAAATAAGTTTTATTATATTAAAAAACCATTTTTAAAAACGAGCTTTTAGTGCATTGTCATCCATCCAAACTAAACGTGTATACAAAATTTCAGCTCAATCGGTTGAAGATTCAAAATTGAGTTGCAAGATTCCACCCGTACAAACATAGCACATCTATAAACACAAAGAAAATTAGTACAATCAATTAATAGAACTAAGTTAGTACCAGTAACAATTGAAACAATTGAACTAACTACATACTGTTGCAACCAATCTACAGGTAGCTCAAACAAACAAAAACAAAAAAGTACTCAAAGTCATAGTTATATACATTGCAAGTTAAATAGCTTGTAAAGCTTGTAAAAAGGTCTTTATTTGCCTGTCTAAGTATTCTGCAATATTATTTTTAAAACCTTTTCGTGCAAAGCTTTTGTAGAAAGCTGTCTTAAATAAGATGTTTATTTTTTTATTGTTAATAGTCGAGTGTCTGGCCACCATCGAATATGTGGTCTAAGATGGAGCACGTTTACCCAGAAGAAACTTATATTGTAAGTTCTCTAGCGGGAAACAGAAGCAGTCCACTTCCACTTTATGGCTGTGCTTATTATAAAAGTAGAGCAGAATTAAATAAAAACGGAAAGTTAAGATGCGAAAACCGTAAGTCGACAGCCTTGGACCAAATTGTCGATTTTGGACTGAGAGAGCTTGAAGAGTGTCGCCAAAGAATCGGTCGTCATTTATCTAATAATGTAACATTCAAAAAGTAATATTTCGTTCTTTGTGTACATTTTGGTCTCAATAAATAAACAATTATCTAGAATTAACTTTTTTTTATAATTATCGTTCGAAAAACTTGGATCGTTCTGAGAAACCTTACAAAAAAAAATTAAGTAAGTACATTGGAATTAATAATATTGTCAGATAAGTACACTGTTTTGTTGGAGAGTAGCGAATTGCAAACCAGTAGGTACTACCAGAAACATGCACTCTTAAAGAAAGAGACAAACGTACTAAATTCGGTATCTTCAGTTCAAGTTGCAAGTTGCTTACAAAGCGACTCCTTACTTGCAATTTGTCAGGAATTATAAACGCTGCTACACCAACAATAAATTTCAATGATTAAATGTAATCAGCTTTGAGACCAAATTGCTACATAATGATCTCTGGATGGTATGTTGCAACTCTTGCTACCAAAACGGTTGATTCTCACGGCTTCCTATGAGATTCAAACCGGTCCTCTTCGAATTCCTATGCATGCTAAATCTGTGATTGCGTTCAACTAACGTTCTCTGTAGAGAACGTACAACACAAGAAAGCTCTTAAAGCTCTATCGAAAACGAATTGCTACGCGAATGTGTTCGATATTTTTTAGCAATTGACCCTTGACTGGATAAGGGTAGTATAGATAATAATTATAAATAAAAATAATATAACGTTTTTGTTATTATAGTGCGTAAGCCTCGCACTCTGGATAATTTCTAAGAAATCAAATAATATCGCAAAAATTTTCGACTTCGACGGGACTTGAACCCGCGTCCTCCCCTCAGTACGGGGATGTGATAACCAGTTGGTTATCACATCCCCGTACTGAGGGGAGGTGTAGTTACACCACGAAGTCAAGTGACGTGGGAGTCGAAAATCTTTGCGACTTTCTACGGACTCAAGCGCCGTTAGCTCCACCTCCAGGGGAAACATTGAAGTTTATCCTCTTGTTCAAAGACTAAAGTTACGTTTAGTTCGTTTGACGAGAGGTGTCGCGTTGTAGTTGGTTATCACATTCCCGTACTGAGGGGAGGTGTAGTTACACCACGAAGTCAAGTGACGTGGGAGTCGAAAATCTTTGCGACTTTCTACGGACTCAAGCGCCGTTAGCTCCACCTACAGGGGAAACATTGAAGTTTATCCTCTTGTTCAAAGACTAAAGTTACGTTTAGTTCGTTTGACGAGAGGTGTCGCGTTGTAGTTGGTTATCACATTCCCGTACTGAGGGGAGGACGCGGGTTCAAGTCCCGTCGATGTCGAAAATTTTTGCGATATTATTTGATTTCTTAGAAATTAAAATTTAATATAATATAAGTTTTGTCAGGGTGGTAGACAGTATCCCTGGGAAGCAATAAGCTTCTTTTTATCCTGATAACTTTATCATGCACTTGCATGCGAGGCCGCGGGCCAGGTGTATTTAAGAAATAGATAATACCGATGCCAGGCGTAAGGATATTTTAGGCATTGGTCAGGACTCGGGGGTTTTAAGAAAATGTTTGATGCAACGACATAAATAAGAACCTACCTACCTACTGTTTTAACCCCCGACACAAAAAGAGGGGTGTTATAAGTTTGACGTCTCTGTCTGTGTATCTGTAAATCTGTGTATATGTCTGTGGTATCGTAGCTCCCAAACGGATGAACCGATTTTCGTTTAGTTTTTTTGTGTCATAGATAATCTTATCCCGAGTGTTCTTAACCATGTTTCATGAAAATCTGTTCAGCCAAAAAACGTCGGAGGGTTTTTTAAAATTTTAATTTTGTCGTGTATTTGTAAAAACAATAAAACGAATCCAAAAGAACATAAAAATATGTATTATTTATTCTTATCTACTCGTAACCTGGAAATTGATAAAAAAAACTATACAACTGTGTGCAATATAATATCCCTTGAAAATATGTAGTAGCTAGCTCCGCACGCCGTTATTTCATAATTTCTAAAAAATACAATTTATCCCAACTTAAGTTTAAGGCCAATTTGCTTTCCACCGCAAAAAGAAACTTAGGAACAGTACCTAAGTTTTTACAAAAAAAAAAGGTACTTACCCAAAAAAATGTTCCAGGCTGTCAGCCGGAGAGAGAGGTTATAGTCACTTAAAAAAATTAAACAAAAACACATCAATTTACAAATAACTACCGCACAGATTTCAAGCAATAACGGCAGGATATTTTAAAAAAATCTGGTATACCCTTGACACTTTTAATTGACTTGTGACTCGAACAAATGGGCCAGGGAAGTTTCGCGATTTACATCTCTATTAAAATGCCGATTAAGTTGATTTCATAAGTTTTAAGCGACAGGCTTTATGACTAAATCGATCATCTCGAACCACTTTCAGAGACAACGACCTCTGTGGCGCAGCGACCTAAGGGCCTGCGACTCTGGAGGCTGCGGGTTCGATTCCTGTCTCGGGACAGAAGTTTTTACGATCTGTGGATATTTGTTCCGGGTGATCTGAGTGTTTTATTAATGAGTGAATTATTAGTATATAAAATAAACTAATATTATAACACCGAAAGTTATTCTGTCTGTACGTTTTCATGCCTAAGCGGCTGAACGGATCTTAATCGAATTTTATCAGGGAGGTAGACGGTATCCCTGGAATGGACACAAGCTTCTTTTTATCCCAATAAAGGAGGCGCAAAGCCGCGGGCAGAAGTATATTATAAAAAAATCTATCAGTACTTATAAGTTACCTACACATACATAACACGAGCTCTGCTTAGTTTGAATAAATAATGCAGAAAACTTTGGTTTGGGGCTAGATAATGCTGTGTGATTTTTCCAGCATTATTTATTTATTATTTTATTGTAATTTCCTTTATGAATAAAGTTTATTTATTTATTATTAAACATAGAAAGGAACCTAGAATAAACAATATTAATATAATTGGACTCCGCCAGTAGGCAATTAAGAAGTTAGAATATTGGTCTTGTTATACCCCACCTGAAAGGAAAGTTGGAATCTGTCATGGCGAGATTTATTTATGTGCTCTACCTAAGGCTTGGCCCATGATTAACTACTAGTTATTTAATTACTCGATACTCGGTGGTGTCGATTCTGATATCGCTAAAACTAAACTAACTTGTCAGGACTATTAAAAACGAAATCGAAATTTCTGAATTATTTTCGTGAACACGCTAATCTAAGGCAAACGTCCTAGGAGTTAAAGTTGATGATTTTATCGGGTATTTATCGCGTACGCGCATTTATCGTGGTCACGGGGCGACTGACCACGGTCGCTGTAACGCGGTAGAAACGTAGGTGAATAATAACAAAAGGTACGCGATAAATACCCGATAAAATCATTAATTATGTTAATAAATCGCAAAAGTTTAAAAAGTCCTAGGAGTTGGTTTTGCACGACAACAAAAACGAAACTTCGATTTTTCGTTTTCCGAGTACGCCTCGAGGACTAAAAATTATGCCGTCCTTTTTATTTCGATTGTTATGAAAGGAACTTCATCACTTTTAGCACTGTCAAAAACTCTATGATAGATACAGCCGAATCTCGGCCAAGGCGGCCAGTCTCAACGGAGATTAGCCATGTGCGTAGGATATATTATACTGCACAAGTGTGTCCGCAAACACAGGTACACTCTCTATTCCTTCATACTCATTATCTAATGCAGAATGACACGACTGTGGAGAGGTCAAGCGCAGGACCAACGGCTTAACGTGCTTTCCGAGGCACCGGT
Source organism: Eupithecia subfuscata (assembly GCA_963564075.1). Taxonomy (NCBI): domain Eukaryota; kingdom Metazoa; phylum Arthropoda; class Insecta; order Lepidoptera; family Geometridae; genus Eupithecia; species Eupithecia subfuscata. Next base: position 5,207,983 of record OY751106.1, read on the forward strand.
GTAACCGCCAACTACCTTAACAGAGCAGTTAATAGTATATTCCTGAGAACTGGTACTCACCAGCTGATACTCATCTGGCGCAGCGCATGAGCCATACAGCGGGGCAATGCAGCCAGCCTCTTGGGCCTTCCGACTGGTATTGATGTGTCAGTTGAGCTACCTCTAGATTGTTAATACTAGTTTGTGTCAATTCTTTAATTGTAACTTGCTCTGTTTGAGTAATTGTAACTTGCTCTGTTTGAGTAATTGTAACTTGCTCTGTTTGAGTAATTTTAAGTTGAAATGATGTAAAGCCCTAATATTGTATTCGAATTAGCCAATGCCAAGCAGCGGTTCGTTGAGAAAACGTCACCTACCTATTGTTAGAGCAACATAATTTAATTTACATATTCATAAGATACAATAAGATATTCCTGCAGCATATTCTACATTGCCGTAATTACATACATACAATACATTACACTTTATTGCATACCAATAAAGTGCAAAAATAAAAATACAGGAAAAGAGAGTTGCACAATGGGCGGCCTTATCACTAAGAGCGATCTCTTCCAAACAACCTTGGGATGGACACGAAGCAGTTGTTGTACATATAAAGACGGTGGTGACGGTGGCGAATTACTTAAACATACGTAGTTAAATTATAATGTGTTCTGTAATTGTAGAAGTATAAACATATAAGCAAGGTATCAGGTAATCAAATCATATCGCAAAAATTTTCTACTTCGACGGGACTTGAACCCGCATCCTTCCTTCAGTACAAGAATGTGCTAACCAACTACACCACGAGGTCAAATGTCCGGCAAAAATCAAAATCAAAATCAAAAACTCTGTATTTCCATAAATATAATAAATGTACACTTAGAAAAGGCGCTAGAGACCGTAAGTAGGAAGTCGCAAAGATTTTCGACTCCTACGTCACTTGACCTCGTGGTTAAGTTGGTTAGCACATTCCTGTACTGAAGCAAGGATGCGGGTTCAAGTCCCGTCGAAGTCGAAAATTTTGCGATATTATTTGATTACTTAGAAATTACCCTGAGTTTGGGGTTACGCACTATAATACAAAAAACCTTAAGGTATCAGGTATTATAATGAAACTCACCGGCTCCGTAAACAGCAGCTGAAGCAGCCAGCAGCAAATGCATTTGAAGAGCTACCATCGTGCCTGCAACAAAAGATATTGACGTTTAATATCAAGCTGCAGAACTGGTTTTTGAGAAACTGGATGGAACGGTGAAGGTATGAGACCTCACACAGTCCAAATCGCAGACTGTGGCAATAAATACGATTAGACAAGACGAAAGATTGGATACGAGCACATCTCGGCGAATAAAGGTTCAGAATAACAAAGATAAATAATTTATATTCTTTGTATTTGATGCGAAATCAGGCAAAATCTATGGGACTATACTATAATTTCGAACATTGTTTTACTTTTTTGAAAAACATAGAGACTTCTTTCTTCTTAATCGTGTTCTTTCACGTGTATTCTTGCCATAAAAATATTGTTTTGATATTTCAAAGGATTTACATCAATAATTGCATGACAAAACAAAAGACTGGTTTTGCTGAAAAAACTAGCATGAAACATTTGTGCAATATTTTATTATGTAAGAACACGATTAGGAAGAAAAAAAAACTAAATTTTCTTCATAAAAATAAATATTCAAAATTCTAAAATTGTTATTCCTAAGTTGATCTCCACGGGGTCCAGAATTACCCCCTTTCAGCTTAGAACACTTGTTTCGTGGCACCCTGTATAGACAAGGTCTTGTCTGGGCTAGATAAAACTAGTAAATAGATAATGCTATGCTGGACAATCCAGAATAATCTAGCCCAAAAAAGCAGAGTTTGTTATGGGTACTAGACCTAATTGCAGAGTGTTGCAAACAATCTACAGGTAGCTCAACTAATCCATATCAATACCAGTCGTCGCGTCCCCAAGATGCTGGCTGCATTGCCTCGCCGCCGTATGGCAATGCTGATGCGCTGCGCCAGATACTTACCAGCTCTCGGGTCACGCGTCGCTTCGACCAGACGCTCAGATATTTTTTAAAAAATAAATACGTTATTATATTTAATATTCATTACTAACATAGACCTACAAATAGAATTCAATATCTCGTGGGTACATCGTACAAAACATGGGCAGGTTATCGCCCTTTTCAAGTCTGAATATCTTTTCTCATTTTCCGAGTCTTCACAAAGAGAGGCTTATGTAAAAACGCTGTTTATCACAAATCCGCGATCAATACTCTCAAAGCCTATATAAAAGATGTTCTAAGCGTTTCTTTTATTTCTTAAAATTCATAGATTTCTTCGAACATACGTTAAAAGAATAAGATATCGCACAGTGCTACCAACTTTTCTGTAGTTGAAAGAGTCGCAAGATACAATAAAAATTGCTGCTATGCAAAGTTTATGGTTTTAATAATTGAAAATTGAATCTTTCATCGGGTCTGAAGACCATTATTGTCTAATATTTTATTTGCTACTCTTATGGGCGGTTTAGATCTACAAGATATTCGTTACCCCGCGAGGTAGCTGTAGGTTTCGATTTCACGCGGTCTACGGTATTCCATCGAGTATTTTAGTGATAGAATAATTATGGAATAAAATAAATATAAAATAATTTAGGAATATAAGCAATACCGCAAACCCACTCGGATTTCGCTACCGCCCTGGGTAGCGAATACCGCGTAGGTCTGAATCGTTTATTACCAAACCGTTTATTTAAAATGTCTGTATATTTTTAACACCTCAACCGCGATCACTAGACCGCCTGCTAAGATTATGGCAACCCCCCTTGTTTGTGAAAGGCAAGTTCAGCAGTGGACATCTGTGTGTAGAGGAATTCCAATTTCGTCCAACGGAACAGACAAGTTTGTTTCACTCTATGGTACGAGAAAGAATGTCTAACGTCATGACATCAAACACCGGAGAACAATAAATTCATTCGACGATAAAACTTCTGAATAGCTACGAACGACATAAATTATAGACCGTGAAATTAATGATGTATTTTAAATCAGTGCCGAGTTTAGAATCAACCTTAAACATTGTACCATGGAACTAAGATAGGAAACCATGGATTATCTTAAAATCTTTGTTGAATTATAGAGGGTTAATCAACATGATTATGCGACCCTCGAAACTATAGGTATCTTCCATAATTATCTTGGTATCAACGCTTAATTCCTAACTTAACAAATTTAAACATATTACGGGCAAGAGTGGAGTAGCCAAAATTGTTGACTACGTAACGTTATCTAATCTGTGACTACACTACCAAAAATCAAATCTTTCCGCTTTGCTCCGGACACAAAAATAAACCATGGATTGATTTCTATGGTTGCACAAAGGAATGAATGCAACAGTATATCGACTTCTGAGTCAAATTAAAGTTGCACTAAAAGATTTGTTACCTATACCTGCATAATATAACCGTTGGTGGCATTTATTATACCTAATACACAGTTCTTAAAATCACTTTTTAAACAGAAATTGCCAAAACATTGTACATTTATCAATCATTTCATGATTTATACATCATTTGGAATTGAATCATGATAACATCAGTATAACTAAATAACTATGTTTTAGTCTAAGTCACAAAGTACCGAATTAATCATTGCTTGTCATCTAAACTTTTATGTTTAAAATAACTACTTGTGCCTTTAGACAGGGTGTCTGTAATCCTGCTACACAGGCTGTAAAGTCCTAGAGCCGGAAGCAGACGGGTTTTTCTATTGGTGCAATCTGACTGTACTATGTACGTTTATAAACTTAACTAAGTATCTTCACAATTGTACTCACTATTTCTTAAGAGAATAAATACCTACCTTTTACTTATGATAGTATAAGCTTTTCCCTCTTAGGAAGGTTTTTATAAACTGCTAAAAGTTAAGTTAAGAAATACTTAGGAGTCCTTTGTTTTCTTCTGTAGACTTACGTTAGATTCAGAAAAAACACGGCTAAGTTTACACATCTTAACATGGGGGTACATTTTCAGAAATTCGTTAGCTTCGCTGTTTGGCTGGTAAGTACTTAAATCATTTAAAGTCAAAACACTGTTTTAAAATTGGTAAGTTTAGTGAAATCTGAAACCAAACGTGCTTTAATCCAAAACATTTTAGTTGACCGTTATTCTACCTTATTTTATTTGTAAACAGAAAATGCAACTTCACGAGAAATTCGTTTAAAAAAGCGTTCCCGTTTATTTTTCCTTACGACTAGCATCATTCTTAATTAAAATGTTTTTATTAAGCGCAGCGCTGCTATTCTGTACTATTTACTTTTTCCAACGGCACTACCGTTGGAAAAAGTAAATAATATTTTGAGCCTTTGAGTTATCTGGTGAGAAAAGATGGTTGTTGTACAAAACATCAACCAATACTTTCGAAAATTTTAATTTATTTAAAAATTAATATGACTTTAAAAATATTAATATAACTTAAATAAAATGCATCTTTTTAGTATAGAAAATAACATATTATAAAACTATTCTACATTCTACACAACATACATAAAAAAAATATCAAAACGGTGAGTCACCGGCCGCGAAGCAAGGCTCCGGTGATTCACGTGACTATTATTATTGTATAACAATATTAATAATAATTTAAGAAATAATAATTTATTTCCTAAGGTTTATTTTTTAATTTTGTTTTATTAAACAGTCTTTTTAACAGTAATGGTTGGAACTTATGAGTAACTTAAGCTCAGCAGTTTCTGCATAAGGGATTATTATTTATTTATTATTATAATTTGTTATTTAATTAGCTAACATGCCTATATTTTTTCAACCAACTAATAAGCAAGGATCCTAACGAGATAATCTTTGGTTGCCTGGAATAATGTGGTGGAAGTGTGATCGCGCACACACTGTGCTCCATAATAGCTTCATTCACACGACATGGCTTGTCTCCGCTGGAGCTGGCCGCCACCGCCGTGGCCAAAATTTGGCTGGAAGGACATTTTATTAAATGTGATAAGTACTTATTTCATAACCTGAGAAGAGCAAATTAAGACCATCTCTAGTGCTAACTGCCACGAGTATTCTAGACTAGTTTCCTAAAGATAATAAAAATGTATTCACAAAGAAAATCAAATAAAATAAATAAATTAGAACTAGTATTTACAATTGATTGAATTGATAAAAATGCATATCCCAGTGAATTTTACACTACATTATTAACTATAGGTTTATTCTTCTGACTGTCGTCACAAAGCTCGTCGACGATCCAACGTCGCGTCGGCGTAAAGCTTTAAAGAATCGTTTGGCCTGGAATGTGAAGAGACTATTTTATATCCACGCTATATCTCGCTTTGTGTTGCAGTGAAAATAAAACAGTAAAATACCTTTCAGGTTTAAACCACTCGGACATGCCCAGTGCCCACCTACATTATTCAGATATTTGCGTCAAAATTGTTTGTAAAGAGGTTTGAAGATTTTTTTATGGAGGGTGGACCTAACATTTGATTTTTTTTTTTCAAAATCACCGTGGACGATAAATGTAGCATATTTGGATAGAGAATACTAAAACAAATAAAAAATGTCGTATAAAATCGATTATTTTCCACGGGGATCCCGTGAGGACTGAGATAGGCCTAGTTTGACAACCAACCATGTTCGCCCCTTAAAGTTTATGTAAGTACAGTCGGCTGCAAAAATATGTATACACTCCCAAGTTCTCAATTTGACTAAATAGTAAGTGTATAGTAATTGTGATAATTTATGTACCACATTCTGGCGAAGTACGATGACTACTTTGTACGAAAAACGTTTGCATGTCCTTTTATTTGAATAGTTCCGAGTAAAATAAAAGTTAAGCCTTGGAAGTGTATACATGTATGTAGCTGACTGTACCTATAAATAAATAAATTATGCTCGATAATCCACACATCCCAAGCTAAGCAGAGCTTGTGTTATGCGTACTAGATGACTAATGTACTTAATACAATACATAACATAAATAGATATTTTTACTACATACGTAATATACGTATGATTATGAATCAAAGTGTTTGATAGTACCTATTTATCTCTAGTAGTCCTAAAAGCTTCTAAGTTCTAACGGTTTACAGTCGCTTTTAGTTAGTAGGTAGATTGTTAGAGATTAACTGCAAATAACCCGGAGATCACCCAATAAGTTAATGTGGTAACCGTTGAATCTCATGTAACGATCTATTAATAACCATAATTTAAGCAACTCGTAGTTATAACGTTCAACGTTTAACTAGCGAATGAAGTTACTTAAAGGTAAAACGTTGCGTGAATTTTGTAGTAAGTTCACAAATAATCTAGCCATCGCAGGAGAGCTAGTCACCTTATTAACCCACTTCGAAAAAACGAAGAGGGTCTGTGTTCGGCTGTATGTATGTTTTTTTATGTACGTTCGCTACTCGGTCAATTATACAGGCAGCGTGGCAATGCAGCCAGCGTCTTGGGGACGCTTCTGACTGGTATTGATATGGATCAGTTGAGCTACCTGTAGACTGTTTGCAACAGTCTGCAGTTAGCTCAATTGTTTCAATTGTAAATACTAGTATAATTTTCTTTGTGAATAAAGACCTAATAATAAGGATCGATTTTGAAAGTTCTATTTCGCAATTGTATACATAATGAGGTGCCTACTTTATCTTTATTCACAAAGAAAATTCCAATCAAATAATAGAAATAAATTAGAACTAGTACTTACTTACAATTGCAACAAATGAGCTAACTGCAGACTCATATAAGTACGTAAGTTTAAAATATAGTTGTTTGTTGTGCCTGTATTTAATAAATAAATGAGTTGTAGTCGATTCTTACACCGCGACTGCCAAGGCGGCATCGCTTTGATAGGTTTTGTTAGTGGGCTTTTAGGACACCATTATTCTTCCTTTGGCTCCGAAAACGGCCAGTATTTTGTATCCCTTCTTCCCCTCTTTTGCCCTCACATTTTCTGTCTGAGCTCTTGCGCGTGGGCTAAAAGACTATGAGTTTAAAAATAATAATAATAATACTGGAGAATTCACACAACATCTAGCGCATTTTTTCTTTTAGTAAAATTTTCTATCTACAATATTTAAGACTAGACGATCGCCTCGCGGTTTCACCCGCGTAGTTCCCGTTCCAATGGGAATTCTGGGATAAAATATCGGTCCAGTAGTTTCGAAGCCTATTCAATACAAACAAACAAACAATCAAATATTTCCTCTTTACAATATTAGTATAGATACTTTCCCTCCGTGTGGCATATCCGTGGGACGCCCTGTATACATATACATAATATAAACTACTTAAAAATTGTCGTATTTATTAGGTACGGATCTGTATCTGACGACGACTGTACAATTTACGACGGATTCAAAAATGTTATACTTCAACTGGACCGCGGTCCCAATACCTAGTGGTCCCAGTCGACGGAAGCTCCCAAGCTAACCAGAGCCTGTCTTGGATACTTAGATAACTGATATACTTAATTAAATGCACTTTTAGAATTACATAAAGAAAAAACCCAGAACACCCGGAACAAATATCTGGAGATCGTACAAACATTTGTCCGGAGGCGGGAATCGAACCATCAACATCGGACCTTCACCCGTCGCGCCACAGAGGTCATCAAAAGTATAAATGAGTATAAAAGCTTACTTTAAAGCGAATAGTAGGGTGGATAGTGGCGCCACTACATAAACTATTACAGATACATTTAAAAAAAGCTTATGATAGATATCGTCTACGCGCGGTCCGATTTTTTGATAATTCCTTTGTATAACGTAATTATAAAATTTAATATGTAGTGGCGCCACTATCCACACTACTTTTCGCCTTAAAACTGAGATCCAGTCTCTAAGCGGTACCAATTCATAACTCAGTAGTCTCGATACCTACAAAAGTTTTTATCACCCTCGGAGTCAGGTTCTCATTCAATAAATCTTGTTCTGGTATTTCCTGCGATGCTGTTGGACGACATTGCTCAGCTCAGCGGCTTTTTACCGACGGTTCAAGATTGCCATGAACCTGCCGACGGACTTGGCAGGGCTGCCACAGAATTGAATAAAGATTATAGCAGAGCTTGCAGGGCTGCCTTCATAATTCATAATTCTTTATTGCACAAAATTGGTACAAGTATAACATTTTCCAGGAAAAATCATGGCAAAGGCGAGCTTAACCCTATAAAGAGTTATCTTCCAGCAAACCTTATTGGGAGAGAGAGACAAATTTGTAAAAGTGGGTACATGTGCTTATACAAAGGATACAAGATTTAATTTTAACCTACTTATTAAATAGACTACTACATAATATAATACAATACATAAAATACTATAACTTAACAAATACTATAGTTCGTAAAGTAAAGTATTCCATATTTCCCATTTCCATATTTTGTTTCGGGATTTATCGCTTGGGCGATTATTTTCAAACTTTTTTAAGAGTAGGTATGTTAGGTACAGAGAGCATATAAATGTTGAAATTTTTTATACGTGGTTTTACTCGTCGGGTTAGTCACTGCTCAGGTTTACTAACGCATTAAATGTCCAGCCTCTAGTTAGACTTGCAGAACTACATGTGCGTTGTCGGCAATTAAAGTGTTAGTTTAAAAACAAATTGTTATTTATTATTACCTATGACATAAATTAATAATTAAGTACAGACAAGTAGGTCATTTAATGCCAGTTGCTAAGTGGAATTACACGGACATATATGTAATTTAATTATTATCACATGATTGATTCAATAAAATAAAGTCCTAAACAATTGAAACACACGTTACATTTCGGTAGTATGTCTCTGATTACGAGCATGACGTCGAATACCTTCTTTGCTTACCTATACTACAGCCATTTTGAAGATACAATGTTTTTACAATAATGCATCTTCAAAATGGCTGGAGAACACGATTCAACGCACAAATCTAAAATTCTCAGCATATCTTTTGTCAGCAATAAACAGGGTATGAAAGATCACATCAATTAATAAATACTCAGTGCAAACTATGTTAAAATATCAATGACAAGAAAGTGATTTTAGGGTTAAATATAGCTTCAGTTTAGCTCGAGTAAAGTACTTACTAGGTTTTGGGTACGGGTAGGCACCAATTGCGTTTGTGGAAACCCTAGTCAAAGCGAAAACATACCATGTTTACTTAGTTGCAACAAAAACAAATACCAGACCTAGATCAAGGAACCTAGAGTCGAATGAAGAGTTCCTAGAAACAATGTGAAATGAAAAGTGTCGATGAAACTTGTCACGTTCCCTGGTCACGAAGTCTATAGATACCAGGAATTTCTCCAGAACCAGACAGACATGCTACCTGAGATTATATAATACCTTTCAATTTCAACTAAATGAGATAAGCTCTGATACCGAGAAATCTTATTTGAACTATCTATATCTATCTATCTATACTTATAATAAAACTGTAACAGGTCCGTGTCAGGTTTTTTTTAAAGGGCACTCTATTATCGATGATAAAGCCAAAACTGTAATTATTTTCAGTCATGTCTGTCTGTCTGTTTCTTAAACGCGCATCACGCCGAAACTACTGACGTATTGAAATGAAACTCGGCATGATTTGAGGCATACTATGAGGAAGAACATAGTATACATTTTATCTAGAATTTCAGTAGAGTCAAAATGTGTACCTACTTAGTTGTAATTCATTAACGCGTCGACCGATTTCATGTATTCTTTTTTCTTAGAATCAGTGTTGCAAGATCGAATTTGACTTAATCAGTAGAGAGTTTAGTAGAAAATCAGTAAATTGTTGAAAAAATCTGTAGATTGTAGATAATATCTGTACGCTACTATCTATTATTTTTTTCCAAGACGCACCCATTAGTTAGGTTCCTTCCTTCCTACTACCCAATACCTATTTCAGGCAAAGTAAAATGTACAAGGTCCATGATATTTGATGGTTTAGCTGGTCCAGTTAACCGTACCACCGAAGTTTGGTTGGAGTAAGTGGTTTAATTAAACTAACTGGACCACAGAAAAATATTTTTAAATGACCACATTTAAAAATATTTTTCTATGGTCCAGTTAGTTTAATCCTACCCTAGACAATCAACTGTACCTACGTACTAACGAAAAAAAAATTGAGGAGGATGAGGACAATGGAATCGTCGCAGAATCATCACGTAGAATCCTTAGATTAATAACACACACTGACACTGACGCGCGTCTCTCCATCTGCATTCATCATAATTTCTTTCATCTAAGGTAGAATACCAAAAGGTGTAATTCTGTGACGATACCACTGTCATAGTCAAGCGATTAGTTTAGCAGAATAGGGCCCCAGCTGAACGGAACCATGAGCAAGAAATGAAACGAGTATGACACTTCTTGAGACTGACGCTGGCCGAGTCGTAGCTAAGAATCGTGTAGATTAAGAATGGGATTGAAGATGACAACATGCTATCTCCCGTAGACCCTACACGATTTATACACAATTTAACTAAGTACCTAAATATAGAGGGTTATTCCAGTTTTCCCCCTTGAAATCCTCCTATACCTACTTATATTAAAAGCGTAACAGTAACAGGTCCAATTCTGCGCATCGAAGTTTTTGACTTGACAACGTCTTATAATTCGATAGAGCCGGCTGCACGCACGAAAAAACATGACGTCATGCGGCGTTACCTCGCTCTGAAGCGTTCCATGTAAGGCTTGAAGTGCAAGCAAGAGCGCTCGACATCCGCCTCTCTCCTACTTGAGTGAGCGATGCGTCTGCGTGGACAGCTGCTATACTATAGTACATTTACATGTTTTGATCGAGTATCAAATGCTACCATTCCATCAGTATTTTCTTAAGACGTTGTCACGTTCAACTATCGTCAGTAAACCGACTTTACAGACAACCAATTTTTTTTTTGGGCGGCGGCGTTTCATAATAATGTCGAAGTCGCGGGTACAGCTAGTACAAAATAAAATAGAAGATGTGGTTTTAAAACTTTCTTAGACTTATTCATTCGGTTTATTTTATAGTGTAAACCGGTCAAAGCTGGTCTTGTTTTTGTATTTTCGCGTTCTACCAGTAACACTTATATATTAGTAGAAAAGTAGATTTGCGACCGTTGTAAACCATTTGCTATGCAACCATGCTAAAACTAACTTCCTAAAACTAACTTCGATTTAATTTTGGTTTTAGAGTTTATTGACATTACTAGTTAATGCTTGCGGCTTCACACGCGTTGTATCTATGGAAACGTTTAAAAGTGATTTAAGTATATCCCGTAGGAACTGCATTATGGGATAGAAAGTCTTTGATTTCAGGATTAGAATTACGTGTATGCAAAATTTAAGCCCGATCCGTTCAGTAGTTTTGGCGTGAAGAGGTAACAAACATCCATACATCCATCCAAACTTTCGCATTTGTAATATTAGTGTGATGTGATGTTTAAGGCGCATGTATGACTCAAAGTAGCGCCCATGCCTTTTACTTCTTATAATTACGTTAATCAAAGGATTTTTTTAAAGTCCATTGTTCAGTTTATGATACCTATCATAAGCTTTATTTTAATCCCTCTAAAAAAATTTAGTTTCCTAATAATTTAGACAGAGAAGCGAAAACCGAGTTCGGTGGCCACTAAGAGCAACTATTCTGCAAAAAGGAAATAAAAGAAAACTATTTTATGGGAATTAAAATAAAGCTTATGATAGTTATCATAAACTGAACATTGGACTTTTAAAAATTACTTTGATTAACGTAATTATAAGCAAGAAAAGGCAGCGGCGCAGCGCTAGTTTGAGTCATACATGCGCCCTAACTAGGGACTTCATTAGGCTAAGTATAAGTTGGTACGGAACCCTCACACATTCCTACTCGTACTTGACTTTTTTTAATTTATTTCGTCCAAGGAATCCACTAGAGAGCATAGAAACATGATAGAAAATCACGTTTCTATGCTCTCTAATGGATTCATTCACATGATTGTTCACGAAGGTAGCCGGTTGTGCCCGCATGAAAAAAGGCCATCTGACAGTGCAAAAGAACGTCGGAGACGTGGTCGGTCGTATGTCATTGGGGTCGACAGTATCGGATTATAATCTGAACTTAGTGCTATGACTACAAGTAACCTGTGTAATTTATGTTTTCTGTAAGTAATAAATGCCTTTTTTTCTTTTAACAATATTCCAAAATGACTTGCGCACTTTCAACATAGTGCGTAATACGCGCCATCTATGGTACTCAGTTAGAACTAGAATTGTCTCAGATCATAACTAGATGTCGCTAGTAAACGTGAACGAGGGCTAGATCGCGCTGACGAGAACGCACGGATTTGCTTCATAGTCTTTGAGGTTTAAGTTTCATTTCAGCGGGCGTCAGTCGGTTACGTAACTGGAGGTACGGCGGTGTACTGAATTTTTGGATAGCAGTCCTTTTAGACTGCTTAATAATTATTTATTGGTTCTCGAAATGAAATATATGTATACTTTCATTTTGATTTGATATAGGTACTTATGTTATGTGTATGTCATGATGGTTCTGAGGTTCATTCAGAACGACACATACGCGAAATGACCTACCTATCCGTATAATGGCCAATACAATACAATACAAATACACTTTATTGCACACCAAGAAAATACAAAAATAAAAATACAGGAAAAGAGAGTTATGGAGTTGTACAATGGGCGGCCTTATCGCTAAGAGCGATCTCTTCCAGACAACCTTGGGATGGACACGAAGCAATTGTGCTTGTAAAGACGGTGGCGTATTACTTAAATATACAATACATACTTTAATACATAATATAAAATATACTAATATTAATATACTAATAATTAATATTAGTATATTAATACAACAATAATATTAATAATACCAAGTGCACAAGGCCAATATGCACAATGAAACATTAGTGAAATGACACACCTGTAGATTGATTGTTTGTTGATTATTTTAGCTGGGTATTTGGTACTCTTTCCACAAAATAGGGAGGTACCACCACAACTTGAAAGTTTATCTATTATTATTTCTTCTTAAGACGTTTTCAATCTAACAGTAATACATCAGTCAAATGTCGTGAAAATTTAATTTAAAAGCTTTTAGTATCGTATTGTTACAAATCTTTTACACGTCTATTCAATAGACTACCAAACGACGACAATTGCTTTGAAGTTCATTTTAGCAGGGGTTGCAAATGCGGTACCGGTTTCAGCTCCCCTTGATAAACGCCTTATTGACTTTTATCCAAAGACATTTCCAAATATGTGGTTAAAATGTCTTTGTTTTTATCTCATGGGGGGTAATGCCCATAATCCCCACGCTGGGCATGTGGGTTGGGAATCGCAGTTCGGTGGTTCGGTAGAATTGTTCTGTAGGGGGCGCTGCTGCCCGCTCCCGGTTGATATTCCTTAGTCGCCTCTTACGACACCCGCGGGAAGAATTGTATAACGCATAAAAAACAAATAAATAATTTTCCCTGGCGAAAAAATGGTTTTAAATTAAACAGAGTCGAGTAGTAACATTACCTAATCTGTGGTCGAATATAGAGTTAATTTAATTCAGACAGTTCCGCAAAGTTTCCCACTGGCAGATCACCTAAAAGCTTTCCACTTTGGCTCTACCAAAATTAAAGCTTGCACAAATATAACAAGCGTTTGACCTTCTAAAATCCAAACACAAAAAACTTGTGTAGGCAACTCTACCTGGTCAACAAAACTTGATATCAAATAACTCGAAACCGTAACCAAGATACGGGTAGGTACCTAATACTTACTCATTTGTTGGTAATACCTGTCTGACCTATTTTAATCTCCTTCGATGACTCACCAAATTAAGTCGAACTCCGTCCAACCATTTTAATAATGTAGGTCCTATCTGAGTGTCTTCGCTTCGTTCGCTCTCATGATCCCAAACCAAACTAATATCCATCTATTCAAACCCTCTATGTGTGCGCGATCTTTGTGTAATGTAGGTGCTACGGGCTTCATGGATCAGCTAGATAGTGTAGAAATCACACACAATACGAATTTCACTGAAGTCCGATTTATCATTTATCAATGTTATCATTTATTTATTACGTAATATTACCTATGTGCTACATACAATTTGTCAGAAGTAATTGACATTAGAAACACACACAATTATCATTGCAATATGTAGAGACAAACCATTCTAAAAAAGCACGCCCCTTTTACCATAAAAACTATCGTAGTTTGACGAATTCATTACGGATGTAAGGGATGAAACGTTGGTGTTCTTCCAACACAAATAAGGTTCATAGTTAACCCGCTTACATCCGTAATGAATGCACACCCCCTCCACAAAACGTCATAGGTACACTCGGCGTGCATTTTTAGAATGGTTTATCTCTATTCTCTACCTAGGTACCTACCCATTTTGGGTGTTGCACAATGGGACACGGCCGCCAGATATGTTTTTTTAATAGTAAGTATATAACATGTAATTTATTTAGTACCTATGTTATAGTTACAATTGAAACAATTGAGCTAACTGTAGACTGTTTGCAACAGTCGGCTGTTATAGTACCTTTTATAACATAATATTATTGATTTCATGCGACGAGATGGCTAAGTAACATAATAATATTATGTTATGAAAGGTACTTATGTCAAATAAAAATTCGGACACAATTACGAGTCACCAAAAGTATCACTGAAGAGTAATTTAGTAGCATTTTACCAAGAGCATCTCTAAAATCCAATTTACACAAAATCTTAATGACTTACACGTAGGTATTTCTTCTTCGTGAATCACTACGTCCATTAATAAAAACCGTATGAAAATCCGTTCGGTTGTTTTTGAATTAAATGCGTTCAGATCAGACAGATGCGGCGGGGGACTTTGTTTTATAAAATGTAGTGATAGGTAAGTTACGAGTAAGTACATACACGAGACTTCTGCGTGTTTTTGGATATTTATGTGCAGCTATTTCTGTCGTTAGCTGTAACTGTATGTACCTATATGTAGCCGGCGGATCGTAAAATCCGCCTGTTTGTAGAATGTCTAGGCTGATAACTTTCTTGAGAATACCTAATTAATTTCATGCGACGAGATGGCTAAGTGACGTTTAGCAAATATTGAACGTTGATCGTTAAGTTCATTAATTAAGTTGATTACTTTGCTTTGTTCCACATCATCTATGTACCAACTATACCAATGTACTGTAGCCGCACTCTTGAGGTCTGTGAGGCAGAGTTCAAATCTAAACATAAGTTTTACTTAGAGCGAGGAGAGGAGTCGATGCATTTTCAGCACTAAGGTTTTACGGTAGAAGTACGGTACTTTAATGTAAATTTAATTTAATCCATTAAGAGATAATATAATTAATTTTAAGTATGGTTTTTGTTATTATAGTGCGTAACCCCACACTCAGGGTAGTTAAAAAAAACTTTTTGCGATATTATTATTTGATTTCTTAGTTTTAAGTACTCTGTAAACCTGTACAAACCTTTTTTGTAAATAAATACTCTTATTAATATTAACTATCGGCATAGGCAATTAATTGAATTGCGTCGTTTTGCAATCGGCCTATACCTACCTACTCATTCTACAAACGGGCTGATTCTACGATTCGTGACAAATACACGGCGCCTACCTCATTACAACCACACGCAACAACACACATTATCATACAGATGTCATCGATATGTCATATTGTCACTGTTACAGTTAGTAGGTATTAGAAATCATTAGAATTCAACACGCTACCGAGGACATCATTTACGTATGCGTCGACGTTTTGACTCATCAACTCATCATAGAGGGGAGTCGGGACATGCTTGACTTTGACTTCCTTTAGGATTTGGATTTGTGAGACGACATTGATTGACACTACCGGATTTCAATGGTCACGGATGGACTATAAACCTGTGCTAGTTAAAATAAGGTTTGTGTTTTAATCTTTTAACCGACTACTAACGGACGAGGGTTATGAGATGGGCACCTTATATATGTTTGCTACTAACTAGCACAGCGCTACTAACTAGCACAGGTCCATCAGTTACCCTTGAAATCCGGTAGTGTCAATCAATGTCGTCTAAAAAATCCTAATCCTAAAGGATGTCAAAGTCAAGCATGTCCCAACTCCCCTCAATGATTTCGGTTTTTTGTGAAAAGGATAGGCATAGGATTTCGCGTCCATAGGAGCGGGACAGAGCCTACGTTTTTGGAACGGCGTAAGCGCAAAAATTTATGTTTTTACAAGAAAACTACACAACTTATAAAGAAACTGTATTATGGAGTTATCCAAGGAATATGTAATACCTATGACCGCATGGTTCCTGAGATCTCGAACAAATAAGTTGCAAAACAGTGCACGTTCATGATTTGTTTTTGTCGTAATTTGTCTATTCAATTTTAAGGAAGGGTGGGCAAACCTAACGGGTTGATGACTAATTCTTTGGTTCCTTAATACAGTTTCTTCATACATCGTTTTTTCGCTTACACCGTTCCAAAAACGTCTGCTCCATCCCGCTCCTATGAACGGAAAATCCTGTGCCTATTCTTTTCACAAAATGGCCCGCAATGTGCCATCTTAACGAATTCACTGCCTAGCCTCGGCAGGGCAGTGAATCAGCAGGGTCGTCTGCGTCTTGAAGAATCGGCCATGAATGTGTTATGAGATGAAACGTTGGTGTTCTTCCAACACAAACTATGTTCGTAGTTAACCCGCTTATGCTGGAAATGGAGTCCTCAACATATTATGTAAATCGCCGCGTTAGAGCAAGAACCAGCTAAGTCGCCTTTTTTGCCAAAATGAGATAAAGACGCAGTCCTACTCAAATTCTCTTTCGATTGATGAAATCAACTAAGTGATAGGACGGTTAGTTTAGGAAATATTATGTTTTATAGTAATAAAACATTTACCCTTAGAGCAGTAGCTCTACTAAGTAAGGGTTATTAAAACACGTTTATGACCGTGGATACCAACTATGTTGCCTTTTTTGCCAAAATGAGTTAAACGCAGTTCTACTCAAAATGTAATTCTCTTTCGACTGATGAAATCAACTAAGTGATAGGACGGTTAGTTTAGGAAATATTATGTTTTATAGTAAGTAATAAAACATTTACCCCAACCCCTAGGTACTTAGAGCAGTAGCTCTATTAGTAGGATTATTAAAACACGTTTATCACCGTGGATTAAGAGAGAAAGGCATAAAAGTTATAACAAAAAGCAGTTAAGCTTTTGTATTAGAATGCATTATGCTGTACAATGAAACCCGCATGCTACACAGCACGTAAAATAAAACTAGGTAAATAGTTTTTCATTACCGCGTTTTAATTACGTTTTTGTGGAGAACACCAGACTTTTTGCTTTGCAATTCAAGCCTAGTGAAAGAAAGAAGCGAGACTTTTGTAATGGCTTCGAGAGCTTTTCTACATGGAATAAATAAATCTGGTAGGTGTCTAACGGAAGATCAGCGTTGAGATAACTATGTCAGGATGGTTGTGACAAGAAATGCTGAGTCGAACGCCATTTAGTAGCATTTAATTTTTATCTTTTAATTTAACAAAGTCTTATGGTGTTTGTATAATGTAGGTACTATAAGTTAAGTTACTAGATTTAGTTTAAATTGTCGTGTTTGTTTCTATGGTAACGTTTTCTATCCCATGGGAACTGATTTATGGGTTGAAAAGTAGCCTATGTTTGATTGATCTTACTGAAATTTTGTATACAGGTTATTCTCAATGGGTTATGAACGAAATCAGAGTTTATTTGATGAGATCGGATAAAGTTTATTGTAATTTGTTGTACGCGGAACGGCATTACAGAGCAAAAGTGAGAGAGCCTATCTAGAGCGAGACAAGAATACCTAGACTAGGCAGTCACTGACATGTGACAGTTCTCAAACTGACTTTGACATTGACTTAAGGTTAATGTTTACCATTCCAACAATTCTATACCTATAAGCAAAATTACAGTCCGTTCAGTAATTTTGGCATCAAGAGGTACCAAACATTCATCGAAAAAGTATACGCGAAAAGATCGAATTTTTTTTTTAATTATTTTGATAAAACAAAAACCTAATTCCATATTAGTATCTACGTACACTGTTTTTTTAAGTTTTTTAGGACTAATATTCATCCCAGGGATCATGATCCTCGGGATCATGCTCATAAAAAAATATAAGAGAATTTTCAAAATTGGTCCGTAGTTGATGGAGAAATCGACGAACGTAAAGAAACGCTTGCGGCGCAGGAGGTTGCGGGTTCGATTCCCGCCTTGGGACAAATATTTGTACGATCTAAAAATATTGGTTCTGGGTGTTCTGGTCGTTTCTATGTTTAATAAAAAATATCTATCTATGTAATATATTATATTACCTACCTATATCAGTCATCTAGTACCCATAACACCAGCTCTGCTTAGTTTGGAGCTAGATGATGTTTGTGGATTGTCCATTATTATTTATTTTATTTATTTAAAACATACATACAGGCGAACATAGTACCTCCTCCTCTTTTGAAGTCGGTTAAAAACTGTTTTTTTTTTGTTTTTTTTAAATAATAAATTAATTAATAATCCTTCCCCTAGCTTTACCAGGGACCTGGTTTGCTCTACTCATTCATATCAGTTCTCGCTTTAATGCTTCTCGCACTTTCATGCTACATACCATATCTTTCTTTTATTCGTCTCTGTTCATACTTATTTGCCTTTACTATCCACTTTTATTCATTATTTCTTTATTTACAAGGGTATTATAAGACAGTCCTTTAAGTTTTTTATTGGATTAAATGCTTACAATTTTAAAATTATCTTACATATTACAGTGGATTTTTTTAAAAACTGGGTTAGTAAACCTCATTTTGCCGGATACTGTGTAGTTATTTAATCAATAACTGGATTCGAGCGATTCGACAAACAAAGATCTGGCATTCCTGGCATCCTTGTAAGAGTTGCATAATACATTCATTGTCATCTGATCATTGATGCGTAAGACCAAGTCACAGACACAATGCAACAATAGGACCTGATAAGATCGCAAAATATCTCACCTACTTACGTTGTTGGTATTTCGACATAATATGTATAATCTTAATAATTATAGTACTTATTTGTTAAGTTATATTTTATGTAATGTATTATATTATGTCGTAGTTGTATTAAACTATTTAATAAGTAGTTAGTGATTATATCGGGTATTTATCGCGTACCTTTTGTTTTATTTTATAAAACAAAAGGTACGCGTTTAAAATAACCCTAAATAAACTCTAATCTAGGGTACAACGAAGTATTTTTGTTCTCTTCTATTCAAAAGCTGCATATTTTTTTTTTTCAATTTTCTGCGTTGTAGGTACCTAAGTATATTAAAATTGGATTAGACAATAAGTAAATATTACTTACTTACATTGTTATAATATAAGGAAGAAAAAAAAACGTACGCGAAATAAACTACTATAAACTATGGAGTATAACTCAGTGCGCGATGAACAATACTTTACAGAATTCTAAAGGAGACAGGCTTTCGGGAACCTCTCGTCTTACCTATACACTAACCAAACTTGACGTAGAATGTTTGTAAACAAACCAGGCATACTTATCCTAAAATTCAGTCTGTTGCCGCTTCTTTATACGCAATTCATATTACTCGTCGATTTGAGATGCTCCCTTTAATAAATATTGCTTACAATTATATCTGAAACTCAACTACACACAACACACTAAAACTATTGGTTGGCAAGTGACTAGCTAGTAGTGGCAAGGTTAAATAGGTTGGCAAGTGACTTGCAAGTAGTTGGCAAGTGACTTGCTAGTAGTGGCAAGGCACTTGCTTGGCAATTGAGTTTTAGTTTTTTGTGTCGTGGTTTATTTACAAACATTCTACATTGAGTTTGGCTAGTGTATATGTTTGTCGGTGTTGTGGCGTCGATATTATTACGTCACTTTCAACTAGAAACGGGTTCTAAGTCAATGCTTCCAAAATCGATAACCGAAAGCATGTTTGTTTTGAAACTCGATCTGCGTTGTGTGTCATCGATACACTTTGTGAGTACTCAGAGTTACGTAGGTTACTCTACCAGAGGGGTAACGGATAGGGTTCACCACCTTTTTTTAAGAAAATAGAGTACAATTTACCTGGTAAATTATACATTCATCATGTAGCATAGTTTGCAGTGCACTAAAGGTAGTATAGTGCACTGCAAACTATGCATGATGTGCTGTTTCGATTTTGTTCTGAAAAGATCCGCAGAGGTAGAGAAATATCCGAAACGGAGCAAAAAGATTCGCACCGGCCACACTGGTCGCGCCGACAAAAATTTCAACTAGACAATGACATTTTGACGTTTTAAGTTGGGTTATTATAATTATAAAACCCGTCTTAGAGAATAACAGCATGCCATACGTTGTTAGTTATTACCTACACTCAAAACTTCTTAATATGTTTATTAAATGGAACATTAAAAAATTACTTGAAAAGCCAAATAAACTATTTTCTCGTACATTATTTTGCTCATAAAGTATAGAGTACGTTAGCCCGAAATAAAGTACAATACTTTAATATAAAGTACGGGTGGCAACCCTAGAACGGACCACACACAGTTCCAATGTTTCTAGCCTATATTCTATTTCTTATGGATCATGTGTCTGAAATATCCTATTTACTTTAAATTGCTGGTTGCAGATCGAAAGCTAGCTAACTCAGTTCTGGCTCAGCTGATGCAGTTTTTCATACATTTGTGCAGATTGTAAACTAAGCTACTTATTTGGTATTAAAAGCCGCGTTAGGTAAGCAAGCTAAGCTAAGTTAGCATAGCGTTTGGTCTACATTTTTATTATTGTGTCTGATATAAAAGTATGTAGGTATAATAATATGATTCCCAAGGCCTAAGGTGAGTACCAAAATCGAAATTCATTTAAAAATTTAGCTATCTGTAGACTGTTTGCAACAGTCGGCAGTTAGCTCAATTGTTTCAATTGTAAATACTAGTATAATTTTCTTTGTGAATAAATTTATTTCTTTAAAAAATTACTTTTATTTGTATAAGAATGATCCCGGGATGGCCCCATAACATTTTTATTAAAAATGTTATATTTGTACCGCAAAATTTAAAAAATGTAGGTACCTATTTACATGTGTAAATACATTTTTGTATTTACACATGCAGTAAATACAAAAATGTATTTACACTATTAATTGGGGAATTCGATGTCGGTTTTTTGTTAACGTCTGAAACTCAAACTCAAATCGTTTACTTATTCGCTTAGAATTAGAACATGGGTAGTAAATAAATACAGTTGGTCGTAAGATACAATGTTTCACCATATTCTGCTTTTAATAGCATACGAATGTCAATAGAATTAAAATTAAAATAACTAGTATATAACACTTCTCATATAATAACATAGTATCTTGGTCAATGTCGAAAACAGTTAGTTTTGTTGTAAATAGAAGGAACCTAAGGTTTTTTGTTATTATAGTGCGTAACCCCACACTAAGGGTAATTTCTAAGAAATCAAATATTATCGCAAAATCAAATATTATCGCCGTCGAAGTCGAAAATTTTTGCGATAATATTTGATTTCTTAGAAGGAACCTAGCCGCGGGATTACCGCTGGAATGAGACGTGCCTCTACTTTCTGTTTTTACTTTTAATTTTTATAATTAAGTACTTAAGTTTGAATTTTGCCAATTTGTAATAAGTAAACCAATTGTATGTGTGTTTTATGTGACAAATAAATGATTTACTTACTTACTTACGTAACTGTAGGGAAAAGAAAGAGCGTAGTTACCGCAACTGTCATCCAGTTAAAAATTTAACAGCAGAACAAAATATACCTAACAAGCTTCTGCCCGCGGCTTCGCACGCGTTGTTTCTATGGAAAAGTTTTAAGGTTATTTCTATCCTATTCTATTTTTGAGGTTATGTTAATTCACACTTGAATGCTATCGAACGGAATAAACAGTATCCTATGTCCGTCTCCTGGCTCTAAGCTACCTCGTCACCAATTTTCAGCCATATAGGTGAAGCCGTTCTTGAGTTATAAATAGTGTAACTAACACGACTTTCTTTTATTTATATAAGATATCAATCAATAATTCCGCGAATGAAAGCATTGCAGCTACTCTAGAATTTAGTATCTTAAATAACAACAGCGCATTAACTTTCCCTGAAAGAATCGAGGCGAGAAATCGAAGATTCCCAAGGGTCGCGCAGAATCACTGTCAGTGATATATTTGGACCCTTGTCTCGGATGAATGTTCTGAGAAGGTCCAGAAAGGTTTTAAGTCAGTCCACGGCCAAAGCTCCATTTAACTTAAGGATTCCTGTTGTAACTCGTTCTAGAAGTCAATGTTCTTTAAGAACATCGATCGACAGACAGTCTGGGCTGGGCCCGTACTCTTAAAAACGATATCGCAGTTTCTGATTCGTTTTCGTGCAAACGCTAATCTTATGCAAGAGATATAATAATAATAAATAAATAATAAATAATGCTGGACAATCCACACAACATCATCTAGCCCCAAGCTAAGCAGAGCTTGTGTTATGGGTACTAGATGACTGATATACATAATATAATACATTACATAGATATATATTTTTTATTATACATAGAAACGACCAGAACACCTAGAACAAATGTTTGTAGATCGTACAAACATTTGTCCCAAGGCGGGAATCGAACCCGATATAAGAGTTGGTTTTGTTGCTGGTCCTAGACCTGATCTTAGTACTCATACCTACTGCCTTTAGAGACGTAGGTATGTATTACAACGTGCAAGTTCACTCCAAGGAGAATTACTACAAGGCCTACAAACAACAACACACACATCGGTAGTGTGATCGGTAGCGAGTGGCTTAAGAGGGTGTATTGCGGGCCATTTTGTGAAAAGGATAGGCAAGGATAGGAGGAGGAGCGGGACGGAGCATACGTTTTTGGAACGGCGGCGTAAGCGCAAAAATGATGTTTTTGTTTATTTACAAGAAAACTACACCACTTATGAATTTCTAATACCAAAAAACTAATACCAATGGTATTTGTTTATTGTCCTCATTAAATTCCATTCCTAACGAATACCAAATTCGAAATCTTTAAATGAAATACAAAATCTATTCCCAACGAATACCAAAACAGAACTTTTGGTACAGTCACAGAAACCATTTATTTTGCTTTCAAATAATTTAATATTATGATCATAATTTATAACCTGTACAAATTCATTTTATTGCGGAATTTTTATCTACGAGTACCATAAGTACGAATCACTTGCCAAAAAAAATGACCTGCAAAAAAGGGTGAGCTTGCTCCTATTGTTTGAAAATCCGAAACAATCAATCAACTCAAGCGCCGCCGTGCAAACGAAGCACCTTAAAATGTTTTATTGTTTTGGTGGAATAAACGTTAAGTCAATGAATTAAGGTCTGTTTTTTCTTATAATAATTATGTCCTTGCATAAATTATAGTATTACCTGCCCTGATTTTGAGGGATGTTTTGTCAATTCCTCAGTACTATTCCCTAGGGTGGCACGCGAGGAGTAGGTTACTAGAAACTCAGTGAAAGTGATATAAGTTTTTTAATAATTGTAATTTTATGGTGTTTTAATTTTATAGTTATCTAAATGTTCCTATATTCGTAAAATATCGTTTGTTTAATTTATATGTAAGTATATTATGTATGGTTCAATTTTTTAAAATTTGCAGGTAACTAATTTGTCATGTCCAAGTATTCTCCGATTTAGATACTAATGTATTTCTTTTCTTAGAAATGTCTGATGAAGCTCGGCCATCCACATGTTCGGGAATTACTGGAGGATAAACATTCATTCATAAAAAGAAATGATGGCTTGGTTCTACTAAAATCTGGTTCATCAATCATCATCAACAGCCTGTAGTGGTCCACTACTGGACGCAAGCCAAGCCTCCCCCTGATAAGCGCCTTATTGGCTTTTATAAAATCTGGTTATCAATACACAAAAAAGAGAGAATAAAAATGTTTCGATAAGACTGATTTTGTATTAATAAACACTACTTTGAATCACTTGAGCATTTTTATTACTGACTGTACCTCATACCATTTATTTTGTTTTGGTATTCGTTTGTGAGTGGTATTCGTTAGGAATAGAATTTAATGAGGACAAAAAACAAATACCATTTGGTATTACTTTTTTGGTATTACAAAGGAATAGATCAGAAACTGTATTAAGGGACTAAAGAATTAATAATAACCTACGCATCAAAACATAATTTTGTTCTATAGACCGCAGGGTGCCCGAGATCTCGATCTAATTAGGTGCAAAACAGTGCACTCTCATGTTTTTTTTTATCGTAATTTTTTTCGTTATCGTATTTTCACCAATAAGGAACCGAAGAAAAAATGTTGAATTTTATGTACATAACTAATTCTTATTTTTTACCACGGTGATGCTGATCTGATACTGAGATCTAGGCCTAGTTTGACAACCAAACCCGCTAGGTTCGCCCCATAATCCATTTGTGGGACTTCTATTAATCGACTTCCGTAAACCTTTTTTAAGAAAAGCTCAGGTGTTTCTTCCTTGACTGAAGGATTTCATTGTGTCTTTTTTGAGTAACATATATTATATGACTGTGCAAGCTTTCATAATACGGCCTCATAATGAACTACGTGAATCATCTTTAAAATATATCAACAAACCCACCTGGCCATAAAAATGAAGGGTAAGTAATAAGTACTTCTTACCGTTACCACACAAGTCGGTTTCGTAAGCACCGATAATGCGAAAGCTCACTTAAATGCAAACAATAAAATTAAACACCTTTCACTGTCTGAACCCAAAACCACCTGGCGTTGTTTTGATGTTTAAAAGCACCACAAGTACAATCTTTTTTAATCATTCACTGCCCAGCCTTGGCGGTGCGACCCGCAGGGGCCCGCCCCGCCACACGGGGCTGGGAGAGATCGCCTGCGTCTTGGGCTATGAAAAGGTTGGTTTAACGCAAACTAGGGGTTGATGGCGTGACTATCATTACTGCGCTATCAGGCAGAACCGGTCTACCCTTATTACCTACTTGGGCACGTGTCGGCTCTCCACACGAGCTGAACAATGGCACACGATTACCAACGGATCTGGTCCTTCCTCGCACACTTCCTATTTCAGGGTGGTCCTTCAAGCCCCGTCGAAACTTCGAGTGGTGATATGAAGGGCGTGGAGGGGAAATTTGTATAGGTATAATGAACTTGAGAATAAATGACAATTAACCAATATCAAATAAATGGGTAAGTAAGTAATCCTAGAGGTACTTATATAAATAAAACGTCAAGTGCGAGTCGAACTCGCGAACTAAGGGTTCCGTATAATTGTAAGACCTTCTTTCTTGCCAAATATCATGATTCTAGGTCGACGGGGAGTAGGTGCCCTGTATATTTTGGTCCATGGCGAGTATGAACAATATTTTTTTGTTCATTAACTACAAATTTACGGTTTTCTGACTTTTCCCTTTATTTGTACTACAAGATCTTGATTTTTGCCAAATTTTATGCTTCTGGGTTAGCGGGAAGTACCCACATGAACGCAAAACCTATAAGTATTCTGCGTTCATGTGATTCCCTAGGAAATTTCAAGATATTCAGACATACTCGGCTGTAACTATTGATGCGGTGACCGTTTAGACGGCAGAAATTTAATTTATATCGAGGCTTCAAGAGGTTACGGACTTGAGTATTTGATGTTAATTTCAACTCGATACCTCCACGCGTTCCTGAGAAAAGGGGGCTTGCAGACGGACAACAAAGTGATCCTATAAGGCTTCCTTTTTTCCTTCTGAGATACGGAACCCTAAAAATATACATAGGTACTACATACAGCCAAGCTGATAACTTCCTTTTTTTAAGTAGAATTTTTTAAATCTTTATTGATTTATGGAGGGTTTAATCAACATGATTATGCCATCCTCGAAATTAGTCCTAAGAAATTATCTTAGCATCTACGCTCTATTCCCAATTTAACAACGAGAGCGGAATAAACTAAAAAAATTACAAAATGATAACTATTGCATTCCAGATTTTCCTAGCATAATCATCTACTTAGTTTACAACCAATAAAAGCTCATCATCTGCAGAAATTAACGACTTACACTTCGGCTTGTTTGATACGATAGGGACTAAGCTATTAATTATTATTGGTTTGGAATTGGTGTCTCTATCAGCAGCATCCCTACATAGGCAGCCGTTGGTCCTGCGACGGACCTCTTCCCCGTCGGTCTACCGTCCCATCGGACATTGAGAGTAAGATAATAGAGGGCACCAGTGTTTGCGCACTTTGGCACTATAATATATCCTGTGAATATAGCTAGTCTCCGGTTAGTCGCGCCGTGGCCAAAATTCGGTTAGGAGAACATCATCATTATATTAAGGGCGAGTTTCGGTGGAATTAGTTTTCGACCATTTGATTAAGCGGCGCCTGAAGCAAATGTGATGTTTACCTACATGTATAAAAATAAGGATTTTTACACCAGAGAAACTTAAAATCATAGCAAAAATAGCATCCAGTTAATCTCTTTTTAATTCTTCTCGCTGGCGTTACACCAAATAACAGAACAGTGTTATTTAGATCACTTTTTTGTAGCCAAAGAAGTCACAAAAGTTCTATTTCAGCTCTGAATATACATATGAACCTAGATGATTTTTTGGCCGAAGATCTCAAGAGGCGCAAATATGCAGGTCTCGACAGAGTCTACACATTTGCTGTCGAAGCGACGCGTGACCAGAGAGCTGGTGAGTATCTGGCACAGCGCATCAGCATTGCCATACAGCGTGGCAATGCAACCAGCGTCTTGGGGACGCTTCCGACTGGTATTGATATGGATCAGTTGAGCTACCTGTAGACTGTTTGCAACAGTCTGCAGTTAGCTCAGTTGTTTCAATTGTAAATACTAGTGTAATTTTCTTAGTGAATAAAGGCTTCTGCCATGTTAAAAAAAGAATCTAGATATGAAGAAAAAATCTGCTATAGTTCGTTCTTGTCTCTGAGCAACAATCTTAATCTGAATCTTTTTATTTTGCACCACAGCATCTCATATATTTCATAACATACCTAACCAGTTTATTTTATTTACTTTACTAACCAAGTGTTGTCCACGGATATGAGACGTTATAAAGCTGGGGATATCTTTAGATAGGAATTTCCATCGCGTATGATACGACGTACCTAGCTGGAATCATATTCCTGCGAAGCTTATTCGTAATCTGATTAAAAATCATGTACACTGTAGTCCCAGAATATATTGCCAGTAGGTAGGTAATTCAATAAGTAAAGCTGGTAAACCAAAAGTTACCAGTTTCAAAGATAATCATTTGGAAACCCCAAATGATTATCTTTGAAACTGGTAACCTAATCCGCTATCTAGTCAAATCTACTCATATTAACAAAGTTTCTCGGCAATTCGGCATGTTGGTAATATTTAGTTAGCTGGAGGTATCAACCTAGGTACTTTAGCTAAGAACTTCTATTAATGAGTAGGTAAAATATGTTATGGTACCGAAAAAGGTTTTTTAAACCATGAGTTGATCATCAGACAGTCTAATAAATAGAGGTTTGGAATATGTTTTTGTTTCTCTGTAAGAAGGTAATATAATAAGAATGCTTGACTGCTTTCAAAGAAATAATGTTTAGAAGTATATTTTTATTTATTTGGAAGACAGACAGTACATAATGTAAATATTTAAAGAACAATACTAATTTTACATTATAAGAATTTTCTTAGAGTAGTGAAATTTCGACTATAAAAAAATTAGACATAAAAACAAGTGCACAAACATATCAAACAAACGTTTGTATTGTGTGGAAATTATCTTACTTGGGTTACAGATATTATAATACTATACTAGTACTTGGGTAGGAAAGCAAAGTGTTTCAAGTTTCAAGCAAATAATTAATTGATGATTGTCTTCGGATGCAGCGACTTGTGTAATTAATATTATGGTCAAACTTCACTTAAGGTAAGTTTGTTTAACCTACAAATATACATAGGTAAGTATATGAAACTTTTATAAATATTTTCGTATCACCAGCATAAATTAACTAACTAGAATTATATAAATTGAAAATTACATCACTTATAAAAATTAAAAATAGAAGAGGGCCCAGATAGGACCCCTGTGGTAAGTATGATGATAATATTCTATCGCAATTTTCGCGTGTTTTTTTAGTTGACATTCGGTTACGTAAAAGTAGTAACCTACCTCTAAAACTGTACAAAAAGACGCGCTGACCGTAATCACGTACACCACACTCTTATCAATCGTGTTTAATGTCTTCAGTCTACAGTAAACTTATAACGTCATAATTAGTTGTGTTTGTGTACATTCATGATTTACAATTATTATCAGAACAATAGAGATGGGTCCAATTCTAGAGTAATTAATTCTCATCAAAATCTTGCGTAAGTTTACCGAGGTAGATTCTGGGTGTTCTGTGGTTATTCGGGGGATCAGTGAGTAGTCAGAAGTCTACTATTTATTGTGATACTTAAATCTAGGTTTAAGTATCACAATAGAAATTAGAGAAATGTAAATAATTTGATTTGCATCCATACAATTGTTAAAAAAATATTATTGTACGTCCGAATCGGATAAATTGTTGAAACATTTATTTGATTTTAAGACCTTGATGTAACACAATTTCACAATAAAAAATTTCTATTCTATTCTATTCTAAGACAAGGATTTAGGATAAGAGGTCAGAACACAGTCAAAAACACTTAAACTAATATTCAACGTTGTCTTGTTATTTATTGCTAGTAGAACTAAGACAAGTTTAATGTAACCATACCACAAGCTCTGCTTAGCTTAGGGCTGGATTGTCCAACATTATTTATTGAAAGATTCTTCGGGCCCGATCAAGAAACGAACTTTTACTGAACGAAAGGGATAATAAAACCTACATGGTTCGAACAAGATATTTGAAACGAGCAACAATGCTTTCAAGCTAATAATAGTAGTATCTAGTAATCTAGATTGCTTCAAGCTGTCTGGAGATCCTAGGTTAAATGAAGAACTCACAGCCCGACACGGAGAATAGGTATGCACTCGTTTATCGAGCGAGATAGGACCTTCAAGGGTAAGTTTGGTAGTTATCGATCGATAAAATAAGTAAAATCGACCCGCGACCCGTGCACCCACTGGCTTCACCCACCGGTGGGTGTAGGGGTAATTCCTGTTTACCCGTGTACCCACTGCGATATCGTTGGAATTAATTATCGATGAAAAAAATAAAATAATAATACGATAAGTCAATCGGTTGCCTTACGAGTTGTTGGGTATTTTGGTACAATCAAGTACTTGCCTACCTATAGGTACCTGCTTAGCTTTAGAAATGCTTTATGCAGCTAGGCAAGGTCGGTATTTAGATCTCAGCTTGCACTGGTCTTCATAAATACAGAAATACAATTTATTGATATGATAATACCAATTTACATAATATGTATAAAATATTCGTAAAGAATACACAATTGTATTGAAATTACAAATGAAAAAATAAATCGCATGAAATCAAATAAATTTAAAATAAGTACTTAAATGTCACGATATTATCAAGAACTGGTTTTGATGAGCTTAAAGGTAAATGCACATCGCGACCTTTATAGGTAGGTATATAGGTAACAACAAAATTATTTCCAACTCTAAACCTATTTTTTAGGCAAGCTAACAATAGGTAACCTATCTTTAAAGCTAAGCTAAAAAGCCACGATATATTTAACCAAAATATTCCTAGGCCCTACTGTTTGAATTCTTTGATCGAGGATAGAGAGGCTGGTTCGTCTGTCTGTTCGGTCAGTTTGGTGTGAACTAGACTGGCAGGTTACAGGGCTAGGTTTAGTAGAACATAGTGGAGCTTTGTCTGATTCTTGAATGGTGCGATCCGAGCCTTCGTTTTAATCTAGCTTTAGTCCGTAAGCTTGTACCTATACCTACCTATGATGGGCGAGCGTCTTCAATCGTTCGCTTATATTCCGTTAAACTAAATTGGATAGCAGAAATAATTATAAATTCCTACTTAGGTACCTGACCCTCCTTTTTGCGCAACCGGGTAAAAAGGGTACCTACATAGGTTCTATATAAGTACTTATGTATATATACATAATTTTGTTACCTTAAGTTAACGATTCGGATTCTAAAAAGGTGGTAGGTACCTAGGTAGGTGTTCGTTAGAGGCGCCCACAACTTTAATTATGTAGTTGTTTGGTTTGTTACAAAAGCGCTCAGAGAATGCATTGTCTGTCCAATTATTTCCAAACAGAACCTATGAAACAGACTAAATACTGCCCAACTTCCACAAAGCAAGCATTGTAGGTAGAGTACCTACCTACTGCTCCCTGGAATTTAGGACTTAAGTACTTACCTTTACACTTGCCCAACATTGTAATACCCTACCTCGGTCTGAGGAATAAAAGAGGGACAAAAATTCGATAGGTAGGCAATAAAAGTTTTACATGTAGGTAAGGTGCGCATGGGCAGTGCGAGGTGGACGCATTCCTCCAAGAGGGAAGCCAGATCGAACGGACTGCATTCTTGGTTATTCTTACCTTTTCACTGCCAAATATCCTGAGAATCGTTTAAAAGACAACACTTGATGTATCAACACATATTCTGCCACACACTCTGTCAGAAATGTGCGGTAATCACACTGAAATTCAGGTTTTTTTGTTTACATCACTGCCGAAAATATTGACGCGAACAACACACGACCGATGGACCGGCCTATAACAAGCGAACTGGATTCATTTGGCTTGTGTGTGTGACGCGGTATGCTATTGTTCTGGCTCTTTCCAACAACAGGAGTAGCAGGTCAGTCCGTCTCTTTTGTCCGGAGAAAGGCGCCAGCGGTCGAGCGCGGGCGCCGACTTCTTCCTCCGGGAATAAAAAAAACAAAAGCCCTTTGGAAACAAGTTACTGGTAATGGGGTTTTAGGTGCCTGTCAAGATATTGTATGATTTAAAACGTATTTGAGATGGCAGGCAACATGCGAGCTGGGAGATAAAGCTGGTGTTTTTGCCACGGAATGCGAGACTGGCTTGGGATTAAGATCTTGGCCTTGAAATTCTCTTGCATTTATTCATCGGTCATACAATGATATAAAAACTAGATTTGAAGTGTATTTTTATTTTAGCTTCTGACAATATGTTAGCTACTATAGCTACCAGTCCATCAAGCAAGACCTTTTTTTTACTTCTTCGTTAGTGAGACCACTGGCAAAGAATAGTTAGGTTACTTATTTATTACTAAATAAGTTGTTACCGTTGTTGGGTAGGTAAGTATACAGGCTGTGTGGTGCTGGCTAAAAACCAGCACCACCCCAACTCTTGCCGCGGGTGTCGTAAGAGGCGACTAAGGGACCTGGGGGCGGGCAGCAGCGCCTCCTGCAGAACAATTTTACCATCAAACAGCGATCGTCAACCCGCATGCCCAGCGTGGGGATTATGGGCATTACCCCCGATGTTACAAAGAAAAATCAGGCGTTTACCTATCAGGGGGAGGTCTGCGTCCAGCAGTGAACCGGTACAGGCTGTAGATGCAGGTATACAGACTTTAATGTTTTTATAGGAAGTAATGCGGACTATACCAACACCAAGATACCAACGTCGTTCTCAAATTCACATAATTCTTTCCATCCAAAGGTTGCCTGGAAGAGATCGCTTCTAAGCGATAAGGCCGCCCATTGTACTTGTGTCTTATGTAAGGTCTCGTGTTTTGTATTTTTGTTGGTGTACAATAAAGTATTTTGTATTGTATTGTATTTTTCTAAAAACAAATAATTAACGCATCTTGTCGCAAAAATCACGATTGGCCGAGATTCCGTTCTTCTGAGTGTTTTCCCTACATTCCAACTCAATCTGATTGTCTTCGACCTCTTTCATCGTTATGTCGAGTTTTATCCTTATCGGCTTATCCTCCTCCTGGGTGCTGGTTTGATTCTTTGCAGGCAAAATACGATATCGCCGCAGCAGGGTTGCAAGCGTTGTCTTCAACAGCATCATAGCGTATATCGGCCCTAAAACACATCACACTTATTTTATTTATTTATTTACGTTTTTTTTTTGCTTTTGCAAAATCTTGGCTCGATGGATAGATGGATGTTTGTTACTTCTTTACGCCAAAAAGACTGAACAGGTTCGGCAAACCTTTGCCGCTACACCTGTAGCTCTAGGCCTGGAATAAATCGTCTATAGGCTACTTTTTATCCCATAAATCAGTTTCCTCCCATGGAATGTAAATAACTAGTTAACAAGACAAAATTTAAAAATTTAAAAAACCCGCCCACCTTTATTGGCTGAACAGATCTTCATGAAACATGGCTAAGGACACTCGGGATATACTGTCCTGCTCGTCATGCCAAAAATCCCGATCAGATCAAATTAAATCCTTTGAAATTTATAGAGGAGTACGGACATACTGACAGAAACGATAATTTTGCTAGACTTGAAGCAGGGACTTTCGCTCGGTCAAAGAATTTCGCTCACTCCGTTCGCTCGGTCAATTATACATAATGTTAACGCGAACTGTCTGCCTGTCTGTAACGTTTTCACGCCTGAACGGGTGACGGATATTAAGATATTAATGAAATTTGGCAGGGAGGTAAACAATACGCCGCCGGGGACGGACATAGGCTACTTGAAAAGCGCGTGCGAAGCCGCGGGCAGAAGCTAGTAATGAAATAATATAAACACAGGCCTTCCCTTATGAGCGCCATCACGCCTTGTCCTGCCTCATCCATCATCTGTCACCCGTATTTCGCAGGTCTTCATTCCACTAGGCCGGAGGGCGTCATAAGCAATGTTGGCGATTTCCACTCAAGACCGAAGAACCGATAACACGTGTAGGTGCCCCAGAGTTTGTCGGTTCTTCAGGAGTAATGGCCGGTCTACTGCTACTTCAGCTTGCTTATATCTTTGAGCTCTGCTTTGAGCTATGTCGATAACTCTGGTTCTCTTTTTATTTTCCCAGACTTAGGGCCAATTTGACCGTAGCAATTGAACGCATTATAAGATAAACCCAGTTTAGCACTTTAAACGAGTTGTTACAATAACAACAATATATGCCAAAGTAAGCCCAACAAACACTTGAAGTTCAGAAAAAGCTGACAGAATGACAAGAAAGTTCAAAAGACCTTACCTACACATCCTCTAGGTCCATAACTGAACGGCATGTAGGCAGCTGCATGGTCAAAATCAGTCTCCTCAAATCGTTCTGGTCTGTATTTGTCTGCGTCATTTCCCCAATACTTAGGGTTGCGGTGCATTGCGGTTATACTGATGTAAATTCCACATCCGGCGACGAGGGTAGTGCCTGATGCTAAAAAAGCCAACATTCTTGTAATTTTAGGTGCTACCTCAAAAATTATCGACATGTACGTCCAAAGCTAAGACTTCCCCTGACGATGCCGCAAATAGTTGCTATCTTCATTACGGATGTAAGGTCGTAGCACACATATCAACTGGGAAATGGATCGTCTCCGTATAAACTCGAGCCGTTCAGTATTAGTTATATGAAACTCTCTACTGCAACTGAACGCACACTAATCGGAATGTAACGTAATCGTCTCGCCTCGGGACAAACTCACGAACCGCGGTGCGGTGCGTGGTCGACTGACTTGCCGTCCCCGCGCTTACGGTTCTCCGTACCCGAGCTTACGGTTCTCCGTACCCTAGCTTACGGCTCTCCGTACCCTAGCTTACGTCTCTTCGTCCACGCCCCTCGAGACATAGACCTCTCGTGCGCTACACTGCCTAAGGAACACACGGGTGTACACTAACTTTTCACTCCGATTGGCGGTTGTATCGTTCAAGTAATGCGCTTAGCGCACCACGGGTTAATGTTCGGATTCAAAATGATTGAACTAGCCGTCAAGTCAACCAGCGGTTGGCGAGCCGTAAGCGCGGCGTCGCCTAGCCGTAGCCGAGTACGTATCGGAGCTTCTGATCCGCTTTGGTTTCGTGCTTACGTTAGGTTGACGACTGTTTGACGGGCGGCGACGCGAAAGGCGATACGGTTACGATCCCTTTCCGAGTTGATACGTGTGCTACGACCTGTAATCTTATTCTTATTTGTGTTGGAAGAACACCAACGTTCCGTAACTAATTCGTCAAACTAAGATAGTTTTTATAGTTCCTATCTTAAGAACGGTGCGGATACCTTTGCCCCCATACAAACATACTTTTCGATTCATTTGGAAACTACATGCCCGGCTTAAATGAAATTTTGTATACATAACCGGATAAGAAATAGCTATGTTTGTAGCGTTTTAGTTTTTCAAAAAACATTATAATCTTTAAATGAGAGCGAAACTGATTTGCCATATTTTGAGCAACAAATCGAGGCATTTTCAAGCTATTTCTTATGCATGATAGACACCTTTATTCGAAAATCTGTCGCGCTGCAAACATCCTAAATAATATTCAACATTAGAAGTAATCAAAAATACTTCTGAAATCAGTCGTTTATTCAAAATGAATCGGAAAGTACGAAAATATATCAAAAATGGTGAAATTCCTTCTAATTTCTGCAACCGCTTGCTCACACGCGGCCACAGCTTTGCATTTGATGGTTAGACGCGCTTTCTCACTCTTAACGCGCCCCATTTCATTCGACATGAAACAACAACAAATCCGCATGGGCCGGCCGCTGAGATTTGGGAGAGGTTCGTAGCCTTCTTAAGAGAGGCTTTGCTATAATCACCTTAGCAGACGGACTGATCATTGTAGTTGTAGTAAGTAGTAGTTGTGGTAAGTACCTAGGTATAAAAGAGATAAAGCCTCATTAGTCCGAAGCGAGAGTCGAACCCGCTAGCTCCTGCGGCTTGCCCGCTACGCCACCGAGGTCTTCGAAGTGGACGTATGAACAAAAGTAACTTACGCAGTTCAACATCCTTCCTCAGCACCAGCAGCGGTAGAGAGATAAAGCCTCATTAGTCCCGAGGCGAAAGTCAAACCCGCAACCTCCTACGCCACCAGGTCTTCGAAGGGGATGTATGAATATCAGTAACTTACGCAGTTCAACATCCTTTTCCACCTTCCTCACCACCAGCGGTACAGAGGGATAGAGCCTCATTGTTTCCTTTATGGCTAACTCCAGGTATTTTAACTTTGGTAGATCTTCTTGCGTCACGGCTCTGTCTGAGTCAGCAAATACTTCTTGGAGTCTGTTGGTATTAGGGAAATAAATAATGCTGCACAATTTGATTGGTGTGTTGTGTTGTGATTATAAAATAACCAGCTTTCCCCGCGGCTTCGCACGCGTTTATCCGGGATACAAAGCAGCCTATTTTATTCTAGGTAAAACTAAGTCTATGCAAAATCTCAGCCTAATCCGTTCAGTAGTTTCGATGCGAAGAGGTAACACCATCCAAACATCTAAACATCCAAACTTTCGAATTAATAATATTAGTTTTAAGAACATAAATCTTATTTGGATTAGATAGAATCAGAAACTAGTGATTAGATAGATAGATACATGGTATAATAATACAAGGTATGCTACTTCGAGAAACAACGGTCACGTGGGTTTTCCCAAGCTACGTCATATCCGCTACGGTGGTTCTCAAACTTTTTAGTTTTGGGAGATTTCGAGATTCTAAGTTTTAGGTTTTCCATGAAATTCTTCAAACTTAGTTTCCATAATTTGAGCAACGCTAATGAGCTCTGCACATGGATAAATCAATTTTTCCCTACCTGTAGACTGTTTGCAACAGTCTGCAGTTAACTCAATTGTTTCAATTGTAAATACTATTCTAATTTTCTTTGTGAATAAAGGTTTTCTGTTTACAATTTTTTTTTCTCTTCAAATGAAATTTGTCTAATCGCAGGAACATTTTTCAGTCACAGATTCTCTTTTCGGGAATATAAAGAACCTTATTTACCGCCTTTCACACTTACAGTTACGGAATGAGTAACCGCCCATTTTATTTTCAAGATTTATCCGATCAATAACGCGTGTGATTCACCGGCGTCAGTAAAAGTTTGATAGTCACCGGCAAATGAACGTAACCTCCCAATTTTGTGGCAAGTGGACAGTGACGTAGTCTTGGGAAGATCTCGGAGTAGCATACCTTGTATTATTTTACCATGGATAGATAATAATCATACTCTCTGTAGCAAGCATCCTGGACCCTCGGATGCGCCGCCAGCATGTAAACTGTGAATGCGAGGGACAACGCAGTCGTGTCGGAGCCAGCGACCACCGTGGTTACCATCTCCTCTTTAAGCTCCGTTGTGTCTAGGCTAGACGTTTCCAGATAAAGCTGGAGAAAGGTCTTAAATTCTGGCTCTTCTTTAGGTGCTGCAAGGGATTATTAGCAATTGTCACTCAACCCCGTGTTTAATAAGGCCGAAAATGGGATTATTACCAACCGGTACCTAATTCTGTCCCCCAAGAGTACCTACGCCCCGTGAGGCAATGAGGTGACAGTTACCACTCTGAAAAATAAAGAATGTCCTAACCGTCGCCCTACAAGCGGTTGGTAATTATCCATAACAAGAGACTTACGCCAAAATACTCAAACGCAATTCAGACAGATTTAAGCACGTCTCAAGTAACGATTTTTTTTCATATAGGTACGTAACCGAATAGGGACTTGAGATGGCTTAAAGGCCAAAATACCTACTTACATTAGTCTTTCTGGCCTTTCTGGGCCGGGAAAAAATACATTGAAGATTCCAGCGTAAACGCAAAAAAGTTCATTTCAGCTTGTGTCTCTCCGTTAAAGCTCTAAATCTTTCTGCTTCGAAATAGGCCATCTCTTTCTACACTATGCAAACTGAGTGAGACTTTAGACTCACGTGTAAAACCACTATAAACCTGAGCGTTGAGTATTTGGGGGTTCAAAGAACCTACAAGAACAAAATAGATCATGAATTTCACCTACCTTTGACTGATTCTAAAATATTGTATCCTTGTTCTCTCGAATCTAAAGTCGGTTTTATTATCTGTAAGCATAGAGTATTATTTTGATAAACATTCCTTTGCGATGTGGTAACATATTATAATGTGTTAGGTACAATTTATACTGTTATATATCTATAGGTATCTTATGTTTTTATTTTGATGGTGACGAATAATGATGATTATAATTGCTGGCTGCAATGCTACGGAAGAAGCTGAAGACAGTGCGCTATGGTGCTCATTAGCATAGGCGACATAGGCTCCCCCTATGTCCAGCAGTGGACTAATAAAGGCTGAAGATGATGACAATGAATGTCATGGAAACGAGGCAAAATATAAACAAAAGGTACGCTAAGTAGCTCATCAATAATGGCGTGAATTCAGATGTCGCTAAAACTTAACTAAACTAATTTAATTTGACAGGACTACAATGAGGATCCGTAACGTTTTTATTTGAGAATGCAGATTTATAGAACTAAGAAATCTTTAACACACAGTGCAAAAATTATTGTTCTACGACAAAAATTTACGAAGTTATGACTAAATTACTAGCGAGGTTCACTGAGTGACCACCGCGGGCGCGTGTGACGTCACTGGGTCGCTCGCCGCCCTTTAACCGTAGGCAGATATCAGTTTTTAGTGATTTACTCCGAAACTATAAGTTTGGAAAAAAATGACATTCAAATAATAAAAAATAAATTATAAACAAAAATTTCATTCGATGGGTCTCTTAAAACTGAGTCTATTTGGTTGTGACATTTTTTTTCCAAACTTATAGTTTCGGAGTAAATCACTAAAAACTGATATCTGCCTACGGTTAAAGGGTGGCGAGCGACCCAGTGACGTCACACACGCCCGCGGCGGTCACTCAGTGAACTTCGCTAGTAATTTAGTCATAACTTCGTACGTAATAGTTCGATTTGGATAATTTAAAAAGATATATCATTCTAATGTCATAAATAATAACGTGGATACTAGTTCTATTGAAATTGCAATAACGTTACGGATCCTCATTGTTGCCGTCCCATTCATAACGATCGAAATAAAAGGATGGATTAATTTTTAGTGCTGTGAAATTGATTTACATAGTTTCGTTTAGGCGACATCTGAATTGACACCAATATGTATTCATAGTGTTTAAAAGGATGAGTATAAGAAAGTTAAGAACAGGCAATACGAACTCACAAATATAATTACAAGACAAAATTTAAAAAACCCGCCGACGTTTATTGGCTGAACAGATTTTTATGAAACATGGCTAAGAACACTCGGATTAAAATTATCTATGACACAAAAAAAACTAAACTAAAATCGGTTCATCCGTTTGGGAGCTACGATACCACAGACAGACACGTTAAACTTATAACACCTCTCTCGTTTTGCGCCGGGGGTTAAAAACTATATTCTTACATTGTGTACGAAATTATGTATGAACCGTATGTGACCGTAATACTGTTTAGATTGCGGTAAAGCTCGGTATACAGCTTTGCTCTGAAGCCAGGGTTGTACGGTACGTTCACACATCACTCGGCCCACCTCCCCTAAAGCATTGATGAAGGGATTTGTGGAATTTAGCTGTGAATTCGCCTTTATGCCCATAGATGATTCTGGAAAGTTGAAGAACTCACATAACATAACCATAAAATATATTTATTCGATGCAAAAACAATAACATTGCAGCATAATTAGGCACTTAATAGGTAGAGTTAACATTATGTGACTATTAGATACATTATAATTATGGCCTATAAAACTGATAAAAAGCTATTGCTGAGGGTTTAATTTTACTGATGGATCTCACACTAGGTCGAGCCTGTATCACAGTGTGACCATTGAGAAAATACAGAACCTGCCATACGCTTACTGAAAATCTGCCAAAATCTGCCCAACACTCCAAAAAAAATGCCATAAAATATGCCACATACTTTTTTAGTGATTCTTTGATTGGAAAACCAAAAAAACACTTATTAATATACTCAGGTGACTTATTAAAAAACATAAAAACACAAATACATAAAATTTAAATTAAACAGTAAGTATTTGCTAACTTCATTCAGTACTACTTTGAATGTTCACATTCGCTTCATATTCTTCGTTCTTTTCGTCGTATTTTGATTCCAAGCCCATCTGTTTAGTAATTTCCTTTATGCCTTCTTTTGTGGTTATAATGGCAGAACTTACTACTTATCTAGAAAAATATGAGGAAAAAATTCGTTCTTTGATGTAAAAATGCGATTCGGTTTAATTTCATTTCAGAAAGGTATTTTGAAAAAAGCTTGTGGCAGGAACCTAAATAAATACTATTCGAATACAAATAATAGCAAACCATGGTGAAAATGTTCTTAAATTACAAATCATTTTGGTACTACGTTTGTATGGGAAATTCAACCTCCGCCGGACCCTTAACGTAGAGAATTTACAGTTGATGATTACATGGCGTACAAATATCAACAAAGATTATAAGGGAATTCCCCTTAAGGACTACCTCGGACTAGGAGTTGCCAGGTGTCGGTAAAATTATTTCCTACAAAATTTAATATCCGTAATTTTTTGGTCTTGCTATAAAATTTAATTTTTTTGTATAAGTACGTATAATCTCTAAAATATATAAGGTCACAAAGTTTTTGTTCCCAAATCTGTCAAAATCTGCCACACTTCTAATTCGTCAACGTAATATGCCAAACTGAAATTCCATAGCCAAATCTGCCAAAATGGCAGAAATCTGCCACAAATGGTCACACTGCTGTATCATGAGGTCCACGCTGATGATTCCTACAAAAACGAGAAGGTACTTTGTCTCGGTGTGAACGTATATCACTTAATTCTGCTATCGAAGAATCGAAATTTCGTGGATGGAGCATACGGCATATGACTTTCATTCGACACAATGACATTACTTGTATAAAAAATTTTTAACTAGAAGTATCTACCCATACCTACTATATCAGATGGTCCAAAAAAGGGTGTACCTACCTGATTTTTTCAGGCTTCATGTCTATACAAAAAAAAGAATCGTTTGCGGCTTGGTTTGTTTACTGAATATTAATCTGTGGTAGCAGGTGAATGACCTCCTTCAGTATTGTGCACTAATTTGAACGACACCCTTTTATTATGTGAGTAGCTTTATTCCATCGGAGCTTTTGAATGCCTGGTTAGATATAGGCGTAGGTATGATGAAATAAAAAATATAGCATCATTTTTAGTGCTGTCAAATTAGTTTAGCTTAGTTTTGGTGACATCAGAATTGACACCACTTTCTATGTACAAAAATCAGCAATTTTTAAAATTTAGTAAAATCAGTTTGTTCTACTACCGAAGAGCGCGTTCAGAAGATAGTCTTATTCACAATTCTTACCACAAATCACGTCAAAAGCAAAGCTTGCCGTCATTTTCCCAACGGAACAGCTCTTCCCAACGAGCTTCTTGAACTGGCTGACGAGGATCCTGCTCTGCCGATTAAAGATTACCATCATTGGGTTCACGTTTATTTGGCGAAACGCCGGAAATATGGCTTTGCGACGTGAACGCCAGATTGATACTAGAAAACGAAGAAGCCGTGGTTTAACGAATAAAATTTTAAGATTTTGAGTGGGTAGGTACCTAAGTAAATAATAAGAAACAAAGGTAACAATATAAAGGTAAAAGTATACCTACTGAAAAAACTAATATAGGTACTTAGATGATTCTCGGCGAATGAATGGGTATTTTGTTGACTTTTTTAAAAATATTTCGAAAACTATAAATCTTACAGAAATTTCAAAAACTATTTTGAAATGTACAAACGAATACCTTTCATTTGATATCCCACTTGACTTTGTAGGTCTCTTTTAAAATTTCGACATCTCAATTTGTATGGAAAATGTTCATTCTCTTTTTTTTTCTTAAGTCTGTACAGGCGCACGTAATGTATTATTATTTTAAATTTCATGTACCTGCGGTAGTTGCTGAGTTATTATTATTAAGGAGGGAAAGAAGAACAGACAAAGCGAGACCTTATGGGTTTCGAAACCGATCTTCGAAACCCTAAAAACGAAAATTTATACAATTCTATTAGATTTTCTTGTAGGTAATGTTAATAATTACCTGGAGCAAAAACGCTGCCGTTTCCAGTTAGGGCTCTAAAGATTGCGTATACGTCGTCTTTCTCTAGGCAAGTCTTCATTATTGTTTTTGCGCTTGCTGGATCAGATACCACTGTGAATATTTAAACAAATACTGATGATTTGTGTCCAAGCTGAATTCCAGTACGGCGGCGACTGGTCAGGCGTTTTAACTCCACTTATGGACTCTAGTCGCTAGCTAGGGTGTTATTCTACCCTTTTACGCGCTCTTTCGTGACCTGCAATTTGCCTACCCAAGCTTGTACGAACGCACTTTGGGCATGTCAAAATACCGCCGACGTAGTTGGTTAAAATAAAAGCTATTGTCTTTTCTAACAACTAAATTTTAAAGTTCTATGAACAAAAGTAACATAGACTTACAAAGGTAGAGTCGGTTTCCTTGCCAAAAGGAAACCAACCCGCCTCTTTCATATGACATTTCTCCAAGCATCTTGAACTTCTCCATGCGCTCTGAAAGGAAGGAAAAAGGTTTAGAGTAAAGAAAAGTTTTTAAATACCTATACATATTATGAGATAAACACTATTATAATATAAAAACTTTCGTAGTTAGACGAATTCATTATGAATTCGTCAAAAGAAATACCATTTAACTGTACCTAACGGTACCTTTGCAATTGAAAAAATACTTTATCTTCTTAGTCCTCCAAAACTTTTAGGCTTTCCTTTAAGTAAAAAAAAATAATTGCATTTTACATAATTATTTAGCCCATTTTCATCAGATAATGCAGGTTTTAACTATGATTAAAAAAAAATGTTTATTGTTATAAAATATTACTCTAAATGCTAAACAGTTGCCTATTCCAAACATTTTGCATGTAGGTATATGTC
Organism: Eupithecia subfuscata; assembly: GCA_963564075.1. NCBI lineage: Eukaryota > Metazoa > Arthropoda > Insecta > Lepidoptera > Geometridae > Eupithecia > Eupithecia subfuscata. The sequence continues at coordinate 5,249,746 of OY751106.1, forward strand.
AAGCTTTTTATGTTGTTTTTAATCCAGTCTCTAGTAATAACCAATCCTTTGGCCTGTTTTTAATACATAGGTAGAGTGATCGCAAAACTTAATGAGCTCTGTGAACTTAGGCACGGAAGGAAAAGTGCGCAAGTACAATCAAATTGAAAAGTGATATTTACCAACTAGCGACCCACCCCGGCTTCGCGCCCGTGCGAAGGATGGGCCTTAAAGTGGTGATGTCTCACAACGTTATGTCTGTGGTCTTGTAGTTTAGAGTAGGTATTTAAATTTTTGTAGTTTTTTAAAAACTAAAAACTATGCTTTGTTTTCACCCAGATCACACGAGTACAAACTAAATAGGTAGGTACCTAACGTTTTTGTGGCACATTTAACATTTAATAAGAGAAACACCAAGAATAAACTATCAAATCAACGAAACGAACACCGAAAAACCGTCAGACTTTGCTCCGTCATTGTACTCAGAAGCATTAATTTGACGATATTGTCCATTAGAATACAGATAAATTTGCATTGTTATGAGGATCCGTAACGTTTTTGGTCATTCACCCACAGTGCAAAAATTTTTGTTCTACGACAAAAATTGATAAAGTTATGAACAAATTACTAGCGAAGTTCACTGAGTGACTTACATTAATAAATACCTATATTTTTTTTTATAAAACATAATTTGTCCAGCTAAGGACTAAAATCATCTTACCTTCACCAGATTTTCCCAAAAACCAATAAGCGTGTCCAATAAAAGGTAACGACATTCTCTTTGGATCGAACTGCTGAAAAAGTTTCATGAGCTTGCGCCTTTGCCAGCTTCGGAGCACCAACCACATTATGAACAGCGTTAGAACAAACATTTGTAAAATCATATTTAGGGTTAAACAAAAGCTTTTGTAATGGTTTTTTTTTGTTTTTAGTATTTAACCCACAAAATTGCCGCCTCAGTCGTAATTTTTTGGTAAGTTTTTTAAAAATTTTAGCTTTTCTTATTTTTTTCTGGGCTTTCTGCTGTGACGGTACACTTTATACCACTAATCATAAAAGAACTGCACAGTTCAACGTTTTTAGACAAAAGCTTCTGTGTTATGGAAAATAACTAATAGGTAGGTACCCAACTTGACAGTGAGGAAAACGAATATCTTATGATCACGCTGCAGTGGGTTAAGTAGGTAGGTACTTACATATTATTATAAAATTTTCTTGGGACAGTTAATTACTTTAATAAATTATTAATTCGTAATAATTTTAATGGCAATGGCAATAAAAATACTTTGACGTAATTTACCTATAAATTATCTAAGATTCATGGATTTATTGCTGTCCTTGTAGAGATTATAAAGGATCTTTATTCACAAAGAAAACTAGTATTTACAATTGAAACAATTGAGCTAACTGCTGACTGTTGCAAACAGTCTTGTAGATGCACAGGCACACTACGGTGCACTACAGGGGCGGATCCAGGATTTCGTTTGGGGGGGGGGCATTTTGTCAAAGTTCGGAGAAAGGGTCAAAATCACAAGTAAACAAAACATTAAGTTTCTGCTCATATAAACTTCCTTTTACAAAATAAATCATCGAGTTACGCCCGGGCGGCGCGGGTGGCGGGGCGGAGGCGCGGGGCGGCGGTGCGGTGCGGCGCCGAAAAAAACTCTCTGAAAATTGTCTGAAGTAGCGGTTCTCAAACTCTTTGTAGCGACGTAACCCTTTTGGACATCGAAATACTTGACGGAGCCTTAAAATAAATTCGTTGCCTAAGTGGAAACAAATGGACGGAGCGAGCCTCGATAATTTTAAAGACTATTTAGCGACCATTGGGAAATTAGTAAAAGAAAAGACCGAACATAAAAAATAGACGAGCCGAGCGAGCCTCGAAATGTTTAAATATTTTTAGTGACAATTGGGAAATTTGTGAGAGAAAAGACGATAGCAAAACGGTACGGAGAGAGCCTCGAAAATTTTAAAGTCTTGGTGACGAATGGGAATTCACGAAAGCAAAGACGATATAAAAACGGCGAACAGAAGGAGCCTTGAAATTTTTTATGGTTTTTTAGCGACTTTTAATAAATTTGACAGTGAAAAAGAAGAACACGATATCAAAAACTGCGCGGCGAACGGAGAGAGCCTCGAAAATAAGACTTTTTAGCGCCGATTAGGACATTTGTTAAAGAAAAGACTATAAATATAAAATAGGCGAGCGGAGCGAGACAATCAAATAAAACCAAACACGTTCATGTCGTCGTACAATTTATTTTTCATTTGCGACTGGATATTGAACAAATCACACTTGTGGTTACAATATTTGACATCAAAACTATTACCTGCTATGGATACAAGATTGCGGAAAATGAAATTTTGGGCCCCATATATTTTGTAAGTACACTTATAGAATTTCACAGATGATTTTGGCTTATTTTTAATGTAGTTCTGGCATTACTTGTCTTGTTTCCATAGCAGAAAAAAGCATTTAAGGGCGTTCGATTGACATTACCCGCGAGATTTATTTTTTTGTGGTTTTTAATAAATGTAGATGCCGCAAATCTTAAACATTTATCTATGAACCTATGATAAAACTAGCTCATTTTGATTCAACAATACTTTTCGAGCATTTGGGATATTAGAGACTTTTGACCAAAACTTAACATATTCTTAAATACTCCAAAAGTACCACTGAATCAAAGTTTGTAACAACACTTGTAATAAAAAATGGTTCACGACTTGCGGCAAACTATTTTCCCGCTAGTTCTATTACTAGTAGAACGCAGAAAATATTAAAAAAAAAATCTCGCGGACAATCTTAATCGATCTACCCTAACTCACACAACTTATAGCCTTTAATATATCACATAAGTTAACATTTAACAACTATAATTAAATCCATCGTCCTGGGGCAATCACATATCATCGAAGAAGCCGCAATTGTAAAATAAACAAATAAAAAAAATTACCAAACCACAGACAATAAATAAGTTTTAAATATTGGAATAGGAAAGACGCGATTTGAGATTTGTATAAATGACTTGTTCACTTTTCGCATTTACAACTATATAAATAAGTTACAGACTTGGGCTAAGCTTTGCTGTATAAGGCCCATTCAGACCAGCGGAACCGAGCGTAGTATTCTGCTGCCGCTCTGGGTAGCAATTCCCGCGTCGGTCCAACCAGGCCTTTTCGTTGAATACATTGCATACAAAAACACACAAAATAAGAAAGGAACTGGATTGATATACTTGTAAATGGAATCTAGAGGTTTGTGCCACGAATCGCCAGCGATGTGAAATGCGAACAAGCCACACCGACTTTCAAAACTAAAAATTACAAATAAATTAGACTAATAAAGACACTCATTATAACTCGGAATGTTGGTCTTGGCCGTCACCTATCTGGAGGATTTCTTCCGGCTCACTCTCATCTTTCGTCTCTTTCTCTCCTTCTGCTGGTTTATCTTCCGTCTCTTTCACTGGAATCTCTTGTTGCGTTTCCCCATTTTGTTCCTCTTGTGCTTCAATAACCACTTCTTCTGTTTTATTATCTGTCTCAATTTTAACCGGTTTCTTGGGTCTCCATATCTTCAGCTTGTTGAGTAGATATTTCACTTCTCGATCCAAGCCGGACATTTTTTCCCTTATGCTTTCCACTGTGAGTTTAATGTCTTCGTTCTTCTTCTGCCCATCTTGTTCTTTGATGGATGTGTTGAGCCAGGTTTCCGTTTCTATGATTTTTGTCTCAAGCACTCCGATTTCGATGTCGGTGAAAACGTCTTTCTCCGGGTTGTCTTTAGTAAAGTTCTTGGACATTTTGAGGAATCCTTGGGAGTGATTTAGCATGTTTCTCATGGCGGCTATTGCGTCCGGTCTCTCGCTGTGTTCCCAGTGTTTGTAGAATATCGGTAGAGTTTTCTCTCGCAAGTTTGTGAGTCTCTTCTCAAACAGTTCTGTCTCTGCTTCGTAACCGTCGTCGTACAGCCATTCTGAGGTTTCGGTGCATATTTTCTTGATTTCCTCGATCTGTTCTTCGGTTCCGCAATCCGCATATTCTTCCGTGTTGACCTTCATTTGAGCATCTACTACGAAAGCTTCGAGGTTGTTCAAAGCTGTTTCCCTTTCGGTTCTCTTTTTATCGATAGCGTTAAGTTCAGCTATCTTAGTCTTGGATTTCTTCAGCTGTTCCTCATTTAGGGGTTTAAGGTTAAGAATTTCTTCTTCAGATTTGATAGGTTCTTTTAGAATGATTATTTTAGGTTTCGGTTTAACTTCCGGCTCGGTCGCGTTCTGTTTTTCTGGCGTGGCCTCGGCTTTTTCGGTTTTGTTTTGAGCATCCTCCTGCGGTTTTTCGTCGACCTTTTCTTCGCCTTTGTCCGCGTCTTCAGAGCCGAAAAGTTTGCTGATTGTGCTGCCTATCTTAGCCATTGTGCTTTCATCTGGGTCTTCGGTGACAGTTTTTTCGGCTACGAATTCTACGTTTACAAGGTTTAGAATACCGGAATCGTCTAGGTTGAAATGGGCTTTGATTCCTTTGTGTTCTACATTCTCGCCGGTGTGTTTGTTCAAAGCATCGCCTACCCCGGACAAGACTACCTGGCTAAGGTTGAGAGTGCCGATGTATTGTAGTTCCTGGGAGGGAATATGGTCGAGTTCCGCGTAATTCACGGTGAATGCGAAATCGCCAGTGTGTTTGTTAAAAGTGATTACCTTCTTTTGAGGGTAGGGGTTCATTGGGCTGAAGAGAGTCCTCTTTATCTGTAAAGAAAACATACATACAGATATAAGTAACTAAATTATAGTAACTGAAGCCATCAATCAAGTGACAAAATCAAAAGTAGCGATAACTATACTGCTAATGAACTTTCATAGTTATTAATTGTGACAAATTTGTGATTTAGTAACCCCAGAATGATAAGTTAGTAACACAGTCAAAACTCAAACAAAAAACTCAAACCAAAAATTTTGGTAAATTGAATTTTACCTCGGACTGAAAAGAGAAATAAATAAGCTGTTAATATGAGTGGTGCCTATTTTTAGGCAAGAAAATAACTCTACATAGCCTGATTTTCATAACCATGATACGTTACAATCGGCATTAGACATAACAGAGCCTTCATAGAGCATTCATTTAAATATTTACAACACCATTGACAACCGATGGATGCGGGTAGCGCAAGACTTCTTTGGGGGAGGTATTTTGTCCAAGGCCCTAATTCCACTAAATAACTTGCTTCACCATAACATAATGGTATCAAGACGACCTCTGTGGCGCAGCGGGCAAAGGTCTGCCTGCGACGCAGGACGTTGCGAGTTCGATTCCCGCCTCGGGACAAATGTTTGTACAATCTGCAGACATTTGTCCAGGGCGTTCTGGATGTTATCTATGTATGATAAAAATATCTATCTATGTGGTGTATTGTATTAAGTATATCAGTTATCTAGTACCTATAACACAAGCTCTACTTAGCTTGGGGCTAGATAATGCTGGGTTAATTGTCCAGCATTATTTATTTATCATCTCAGAATGACACGTTTTGGCATGTTACCTTTGATGAAATAAACTCCAGATGGAGGTACGCGTGTTAAAAGTGTCAAGGTTGAAACCATTCTCTCAATCTCTACGTGAGAATAGCACCGCGATTCTGTGGCGATACCATTTACATAGTAAAGCGATTGGTTTGCAGAATTTGGTCCCAGCAGTTCGTCTTTCGGCTAAAATAAAGTTGTTTATTTACAAGACTGAAGAACTCACCAATTTGTCGGTCCCATCGACGTTCCTGGTGAATACAACTTGCACTGGCAACAGTACTGCGTCGCGGACGTTTAGTGGCGCCACTTTGTAACCGGTAGCTAGAGATGCCGCCCTGCAAAGAGAATTTAATACTTAGGCCCGTATTTATAAATCGCTCTTACCTCTGAGTTCGATCTTGAGTGCAAACTTAGGATGCTGTTCTAATTAATAAACCACACTTAAGTAGAGTTTTGAGTTCAGTGTCTCAACTGAGTACGCGCGTATTAATAAATCAAACTCGGCACTCAAGAGCATTTCCAAGATGCATCTCAAGTGCCGTAGTTGTCATAGAAGCTGACTACAATACGACGTTTCTCATATCGTATGCTCCATACATCTACTGCTCGACGACGAAGAGAATGAACGAAAGACGAAATTGGAAGCAAATCTTTGATTAGAAAAGATAGGAAAGAATGGCAGTGATTGGAGGAGGCCTGCAACTGCAAAGAGTCTTAAGGTTGTTTGTTTCGCTAGTGGCATGATATTCAAATATTTTATTATGCTCCAAAATAATAATAATGCGTATATTTTTAAGGATTTAGTGAGGTCTGTTCTGTTAATAGTTAATTTACTTATCATCTGATGATGATAAGTAAATTGACTAAGGCTGATGCCTATGTTAGTCCACTGCTGGACATAGGCCTCCCCTAATGAGCGCCATAGCGCCTTGTCTTCAGCTTGCCGCATCCAGTTCTGCCTGCAGTTTTTCGCAAATCGTCATCCCACCTGGCCGGAGGGCGTCCTACACTACGTTTGCATTTTGCCGCCCTACCCGCCTAGGACCAGCCTCACGCCTCTAGTTTACTTACCTGTAGACAGCCCCCATAGTAGCGGCCTCATCAGCATTAATGGACCTAGCCGGCTCGTGGCCCACCGCGGCCCGAAGCGCCGCATTGACCGCCGGAGCCCTAGACCCGCCGCCAGCAAGCACCAGCCTGGCGCCCCCGCCGGCGCCGCCTGCAGCCGCGACCGCGCGATGGACCACGCCTGACACGCGGGCCCAGAGGTCGGAGCAGAGCTCTTCGAATTCCGCACGGGTTACCTGTGGAATACAGAAACAGATATCGATTTATGTGAGATTTGTGTGATTTTTGTAGGTTATTTGAGCCTTTTCAACTATTTTTGTCGTTGATTACATTTAAGTCTCACAATCACAGGCAGCCTACACATTTACATTTCTACTAAAAATTATATACTGATTGTAAATACGGCTAAAATATTTATGTCCCTTTCATTTCAACCTTTTGGAACATTTATTTAAACCAATAAATCCGTAAATATTTTAGAATTATACCTAAAATTTGACTAGCTTTCTACTAGAATCTCAAGCTAACAAATTAGTATTTTAATGCATCAACAAATGACAGATTTTTAGGTCTTTAATTTTGGTTGAAAACCCAAATGACAATGGACAGCCATGCATCATCAATCACATCATTATTGCCAGCCAATATACTTATGTTGTCTGCTAACATATGCCTTCATCCTGCTGACTTTGCCACAAATATGTAGGTCCTATCATACTCTCATGCCATAAATAACTAGGCTGCAATTTTTTGCTATAAATCTTTAACTGTAATTTATTTATTAAAAATGTCAAGCTCAACTAAAGCAATTCAAATTTAAATGTTTTATGTGGTTCAATAAATACAAAACGTTTATATCAGAAATCATTATCTAATTTAAGATATTTATTCTTTAATTTCCTTTATTTAAATAAGTTTGAAAAAGCGCATAGCGCTCATAAACGTATTTAAATTTATGTTTATATTGTCAAGGATAAATGTACACTGGATTTGTATTACTTTTATGAGCTAAGTTTATAAAAAAAGATCTTTTAATATTGAATAAAATTGACTCTCATACCATAGCCATCGGCGATAGATACATTGTAATGAAAGAAGTCAGCGGTTAGCAACTCACCAAAACTTTAAAGTCCTTATCATCAAGCAAGCTCTCGATCTGCGCATAGTGTTCAGTATTTGCGGACAGCACAATCTTCAGTCTCTCAGCTTCCTTCAGCAGTTTGGACATGGCGCGGGGCGAAGCCCTGACGTCAGCGCCGCCGTTCGCCACCCAAGCCTTGATGAGGTGCTCGCGAAGACGGAGCGTCATCTCGTGACCGCCTAGAGTTCTAAAAAATTAAATGATATTGATTAAATTGGATATACACCGGGGGGCAGGCAGCAGCGCCTCATGCGGTACAGATCTCTACCAACAAACTGCGATTCCAACCCGCATGACCAGCGTGGGGATTACGGCACTATCCCATAATAAATCTCATAATAATCAATTGCGTGCGATTGCGCAAAATTCAAATACTTGGTTTTTAATATTTTCCGCGTTCTACGTGTAATACTCGTATAGCATAGCTATATCATTATCCGCTACATAACGAATAATAGTTTGCATAAACTTTGACTAAATTGTGATTTTGGAGCATTTGTCCCTATGTTGATTTTGAGGAATAAATCTCTTGAGGTACAAAGTGTGCGAACAGTTTAAAAGAATCATTTTGTTATTATTATTTAATGCTCATCTCAGTTTTGTCTATCTACGAGTACATTCTACATGTTAACGTGTCAACTACATTCATGGACATTTGGAACGCAAAAAAAACGTAGAATAACAAAAAATATTTTCTTGCTCCCATGTCTGTTATTTTTCGCAATGTTAAACGATACCAGCAGACTGGAGAGAATACCAGACTATAAAGGACAAGGTCGCAAAAGTGTAACACCAGAGAGGGACGATAGTTTTATTGTAAGCAGTATTCTCTGAAACCACACTTCGACTTCTTCCGAGGTACGAAACAAGCTACAGGAAGTTCGATAAGTGTGACAGTTAGCACCAAAACGATAAGAAGAAGACTTGAGGTAGCTGGTATACGGGCGTACCTGCCCAGAGCCTGCAAGAGCCCTCTTGCTCACGACAGTTCACCGAGTAGCTCGGTCCAGTTCTGCTGGTTCGGACCTAAATTGGGATGATGCCGCTTGGAGTAAAGTACTCTTGACTGATGAGGCCAGATTCTGTCTTATGGGGCGAACCTAGCGGGTTTGGTAGTCAAACTAGGCGTAGATCACAGTACTCTGTATTCCCGTGGTAAAAAACTCGAATAACATAGAATTCTAAATTTTTTCTTTGGTTCCTTACAATTTTAAACACGATTACGATAAAAAATCATGAAAGTGCACTGTTTTGCATCTAAATTGGTCGAGATCTCAGGAACCCTGTGGTCTATAGAAAAGATTTTTGTTTTTATTCGTAAGTTATTACTAACTAATACCTACAGTTTCTTCATAAGTTGTGTATCTAGTTTTCTTGTAAATAAGCAAAAACATCATTTTTGCGCCTACGCAGTTCCAAAAACGTATACTCTGTCCCGCTCCTATGAAAGCGAAATCCTATGTCTATCCTTTTCACAAAATGGCGCGCAATGCACCCTCATAAGGTCATTACAACATTTTTGGAGGAGAACCTTATGGTGGAGGGCTTTGCCTCCTTTTTTGCGTTCAAATAAGTGCATGAGTGTAGTAGTTGTCTCCTTAATTTTGATTTCTTTTTACCTAATTTTGTTTGTGTGTAGTCTAATAAGTCATTTTCAGTCTTTCTTCACCTTAAATCTCTGGAGGTACTATGCTTCAAAAGGACCATTGAATAGAAGATTGAGTTTGTTACATTACCTTAACTAGCCTTCTCTTGGAATCACCGTCGGTACACCGCCTTAACTCGATCCCTTTAGTATTCTTTGTTCTTTGTTTACCCTACGCGCACATCAAAGCCATGAGGCGAGGCGATGCCAATCGATTCCAAGTTGATATATGATTGTATGTGTGCAACAACCTTTATATCTTAATCAGTGTTCAACAGTAGATCGTTAAACTTGACATATCATGATACGAATATATAAATATATGTAAGAGGGCAAGTTGCTGCCATTTGTGCAGTTTACCTGTACCTAAGCGTCTTTTCTGATTAGTCGGTAAGGTTTGGTACGACATCAGCAGGCTCGATATAGGTACGCAGTACCGAAACCTTACCGAGCGCCTATATTTCTAAGAAGCGCTTCTTATTAGGCGGTAAGCGCGGTAAAATGTTGGATGACGCGTGTAGTACAGATTCTGTACTGCACGCGTCATCCAACATTACCGAGAAGGACGAAATACGAGTCCCAATGCGGAGCCGGACGAAACCAATGAAAGTATTTTCTCCACTCGAACCTCGGGCCCTTTTCACATGCATACGGCAAATTCCGTTAGCAGAATTTATAACTAGCTTCTGCCCGCGGATTCGCACGCGTTATTTCTATGGAAACGTTTTGAGGTTATTTCTATCCCATGGGAACTGATTTGTGGGATAAAAAGTCGCCTATGATTCCAGAGTTAGACTTACCTGTATGCCAAATTTCAGCCTGATCCGTTCAGTACTTTTGGCGTGAAGAGGTAACAAACATCCATCCATCCTACCATCTATCCATAGTGTGATGTGATGTGATTATATGATGTGATGTGATTAGTGTGAAGTGTGATGTGATGTGATATCAAAATAGATAACTGAAACATAGGTACCGTTCATAAAAATCTTACCTATCAAACCCAACTCCAAGGACTTGCAACTGAGGGACAGTTTCAACATATCCCTTCTCCTTTATCTTGACTGTCTTGTATTCCACGAGAGCTGCCTTGGTGGACGCTGCACCCATGTCGAAGAACAACGCATGCCATGCTGTTTCATTGATCTCCTGTAAGTGACAATATTATTTTATAACTATTTATTTATTTAGCTTAGGGCTAGATGATGTTGTGTGAATTGTCCAGCATTATTTATGTATTTCTGTAAATGCATAATTCTGTAAGGGCAGGGCAGCCTGTGGACAGGAGAAGACCAGCGGGTTATGGAATACGCAAGAATCGACATATTAAACGACATAATTATTTAGAAAATCAAGATTCTTTGTGGGGTAAAAGTTTAGCAGCATTGATGCTACTATGTCTATTTCACGGTGTCTAATGTCTTCACTATAACACTTGTTCAATACCTCCGTTTGTATTTTGTAAGTATTATTTTTTGGACAATTAGGATTTGGCTCCAATCGATGGAGTTCTCTGTACATACAGACAAATGTTGAACACGATTTTTGAAATAGTGTTGTTAAAAAAAAACTGATCATGAATTTTTTTTTCTTATAAATAGAGGGACTTTCACGACTTTTCTCTCCTGGTTTCGGATTTGGTAATCCACCCCATCGCAAAAAGCCACCCAGTATAACGCCATTAAGCAAAAAAACCGTGCAACAACCTTTAATTAGCGATATAACACTTTTTCCAGTAAATAGTAGTAAAGTGTAAAGATTTTATTACCTTCCATTCTAGGATGCGGGCCTAATCTATGTCAAGTAAAACATTGGCTAAGGATTAAACGAAAACTAATTTAATGTCGCGATAAAACCCTGAACAATTTTCATGATTAAAAGAAATTAATAGGTTTTGTAACTTTGTACCACAGGTTGTACTTTCATTCTTCATGGGGCTTGGCACAATGCTAAGTTTCATAACAATCCATTTGTTGATACTAAAAAACAAACCTTCACAATTTTTCACCATTATGTCCTACATTTCTCAAAAGAATTTAAATCAACAGTAGAAACATAACTTGCAATCTACTAGTGCTAGACCTTCAATGTTAGTTTGATAACAAAAGACGCGTGGCCCTAAATGGGAATAGAAATATTGATTTATTTGCTTTCCTCACTTTGGCCTGCGCGATCCAAAATCTCGTGGTCTGAAGTGAAACTATATCACAACAAGTACATAATTCATTGAAGACTTGCTCGTCGCTTTTTAATTTTCATCGCCAAATGAGAGGGTGAAGTCCTATAAAATGTAGCTAAGAAGTTCTTAGCTACATTTTATCGGTTCTTAGTAAGAACCATTATAGAACACTAGCTTCTACCCGCGGCATCGCACGCGTATTTTCGGTATAATAAGTAGCCCATTATCCAAGTTAAGCTATGTTCTAAATTTACGCCAAATTTCGTCATGACCTGTTCAGTAGTTTTGGAGATCATAGGTACAAAAATTCACATTTCACAAACTTTCGTTTTTATAATACATATTAGTAGGATTAGACAAGTAATTTGATACCTCATTTACCAAAATCACTTCTAATATTTTTGTTAGACCTCACACTCAGGGTAATTTCTAAGAAATCAAATATCCCTCAATTTTCAACTGGGAATTGAATGCGAGTTCATATCCCGTTGAAGTAAAAAATTTTGGGATATTATTTGATTTCTTCAAAATCACTGTTTTTGTTTTGATGGTTGGGAGGTAGGTAGTAAAGAAAGTCCATCAACCATAGAAACAATAGAAAAACATAACCTCCTTGAGAGTAAAACCAGCATACCTTCCTCCTAAATATCCCATAGTTGATAGCAATAGCGGTGTAGTCGTTGATAAGTTGGAGCACATTCAGTCCTGCCAATGCACCGGCCTCCTGCAAGGCTCGTCTCTCAGCCTGGTTGAAGTACCCGGGCACTGTGATGACACAGTCACTGACCGGATGACCTACGATAAAATAAATAATAATGATTCATTTATATCAGGCAACTTAAGAATAGTACAGTCAGTAATAGTACATTTGGCTTTTGAAAATTCATGTGCGATGTACTTTTTTGGTGTCATAACACATTTAGTTTTAATCTTCATTAAGCTAACTATAAAGTCAAACTTAATGGATGCTAGCTGGTGCTGAGCCATTACTCTATCTGCAGAGATCATAAATTGGTGTTCAACTATTCTTACCCTGGCTGATTTCTGAGAACTCCTTAGCTTTACCCAAGAGCTGGGCAACTAGTTCCTCGGGTGTGTATCTTGTGTCCTTGTCATGTACAAACTCTAGGGTACCTCGGTCCGTTTCTACTATCTCATAGTATGGGAATCGCTCCCTGTGAATACACAAGTTTTAAGTTATCAAAAGGGATTACTTAGTAATGAAGTGGAAGAAAATTTTGATGTAATATTTATTCAATGAAGGCAGGCAGTTCTGATGCAATGATTTGGAATATTGTGTTGTTTCAATAGGTACATTACATAAAACATGCATGCCCACATGTTAAGGTCATTGTACCCGTGATTAGTAGTTGCAAGGATATAATAGCTAGGTATAATATATTCAACATTATATTCAATGTCATCACATTACACAAGTTTGATCTTCTTTGATGATTATTAAATTACTTCATAAAACAGTTTGACTGACCTGTAGGCCTGCACCATTGGATGGTTGAAAGGCTTTCCAAGAAGGTCTAAAAGGTATTTGTAAGCATTCTTTGGGAATCTGACACCAACGTTAACAGCGTCTTCTCCGAAAGTTCTCACGCCGTCTTTAAGGGCGACAACAACCGGCGTTTTCCTTTTTGACTCTTTATTGAGTATAATTTCCATGGGTACACCAGGTGACACGATTCCTATTTTCATCCATTCTGATCCAAAATCAATGGATATAACGGCCGCCGCGTCAGTGTGATGGCTTAGCAATAAGGACACCAGGACTACACTCAATACTCCATACATTTTCTGTAAATAAATACGAAAAATAAGATCAATGCAGCACCGAAACGAAACTTACTGATTCCCGAATATTAATGTGTCGCACAACACAGTTTTTCTGTAAAAGTATGCACTTACGTTATTCAAAATCATTTTAATTCAAGGCCCTATCATCCAGACAATCTAATTTTAAGATTTTCTTTCAGAAATTGTCAGGAAATATGAACCTTCTGAATTATTTTCTCTTGAAAAGATCGGGCCAGCGAGTTTAGTCCACGTCAAGTTTAACGTGTTTACTTCTTTTTGGTTAGCGAAAGAAACGTCATTCTGTTATTGCCATCTTGTTGTTTTTTTTTCCGCTAGCCCCTCTATTTCATTTGCTGACTAAATGATTAATATTATTAAATCGCCAATTTACTTGCTTGAATGGGTTTTAATTTTGAGATTTTATTCACACAGCTGAAACCGAGCAAAAAGTCATTTTTTGGCACAGAAAACTGAAAAAGTGTGGGAAGAATGGTCACAGAAAGAGTGTAAGGGGAGTGTAGACAAAGCTTTATCTGGTAATGCCTGCCACAAGTGCAAGGAACATTATACTCTATGGGAGATCACAAGTGTCTATGGTATCGAGATGGCTTGTTTGAGAACAAGACCGGAAGAACATCTCTACTAGGAAGCGGAAACAAGACCAGAGACATAAAATCATATGTTTATTTATGTTGGTTGCTCTATAATTTATGGTTTGATTGGGTGGAAGAAAAGGTGTTTTGTTGAGTGTTGATTTGATTGCAAGTACGGAGGTTGCGGAATGCTGTTTATTTATTGTGACTACTAATTTGTAACTATTGCATCCACCAGCAAGCAACTTTATTACAAGGTGAGTGAACATCCATTAGCGCTTTCAGATAAAAAAGCCATAACTGTCCATGATACATCTTGAGTGGATTGATTGCATAGTTTACAATATGTTTTCGACGTAATAGAACACGCATTTTGGATTTTGGACCTTGATTGAGATTCTTATAAATTGGTCCGTCGCGCTCGGACGATGATACGACACGGGATGTGATGGTATCGTTTACATGCGGTTCTAAAAATGTGACTACACGCATGAATTACGTCGAGGCGCATTCGGGGGCGCTCCTTCTAAATATGGAACGGGTGTTGGTGTTAGTTGGTGGCGTCCCCTGCGTGGCGTCGGGGCCGTCGTTGGCGTTATGTAATGGCCCTTGGGAAAGCGCGTTTGCACGTGCAAGTTGCACGCGGGTCCACGTCGTCGCTCTCTGGCCCGGAGTCCGCGTCGCAGCGCGCACGCGGTGGTCGCTCCGCTCCGCGCTCCTCACCAGTTTCCTAGCAACACGTTGTTGATACCACCACTGACCTAATGAACACATAAACACATGGCTACAATCTGGCTATTACATCATAGGATCGCGTGCATTGCAAAGCGCTGCCTACGTTGCTAGGGCGCATATTGGCCATAACAATAATTATTATAAACCTAGCATTTCATTTTCCTATGTGGACTTGGTAAACTTTATGTGAGTGCTGTGAAGTAACCTTCCTGACCTTGCTGGTTTTAATCTGGCGTCAAACAGGTAAAAACATAATAGAAAAACATGCTGCACTGAAGATTATCTAAAAATAGCTACTAGACCTTTGCATGACCTAGATGCACACTTCCTTTAAGAATTCTATTTTGGATTGTCACCCAGAGACAATGCTCCACTTTCCAACACACATACCAGGGCTGGATTGTGTCAACCCGCTAGAGAAATATCTTTTTACAGTAGCTGACATCCAAAGTAATTTAACATTCAATTTACTGCAAAATCCTAGCTAGAATAACCTGAACACACAAGCTTTTTATGACTGGATCTGAAGGAATAAATAACATTAAATGCCACCTGAATATGTAAATTGGTACACTATAATGTATGTATTTGCTATTGGAGTAGGTACCTTGTAATATATTAACATAATATTGATACTAAGTCTGGCCAAGGCAATATGTAATCTCTGCCTGATTGATAAGGTACAAATTGAGAGATTATGCCAAACTGTGAATTTATAATAAATATGGTTTTTTTTTTTCAGAGAAATGTTAAGGTATTTTTGTCCCCATACAATTAAATTCTGGCATGCCAAGTGATCACACCATGTAAACTCTTTGATGGCATGAAAAAAATAGGTAATAATGATGTTTCCTAATTTTTTTTTAAATACAAGATGTTGGTTTTTAGTAAGTACTTTATTATGTTATGATTATTAATGATGATGATGATTATTAAGTAATATTCATATCAACATATTCTGGATTTCATAAGGAAAATACCGATTGGTTTTCATTATATATAGATGACCCCATAAGTGGTTTTTTCACATTATTTACTAAACAAAAACTTTCAAAGTCATTGCATTATGAATTACACAAGTAAATTTAATTCAGTACCTACTTGTAAAGCTCATGTATTAAATCTTACCTTGTCTATATATTTTTTTTACCATGTGAACAAAAAAACACAGAGGAAATGGTATTCATTGTGGTCAAAGCATATCCTTCTTTGATATGCATTGTTAGATTTATGATTTCCCGACAGTCACTTGGTAAAATAATACAAAAGTTACCCTTTAGGTTACAGTTCCCATATTCATTTATTCATTTTAAATACACAGACATACTTATATTATTTAAACCATGTCTAATACAATTTTTATACTAACCATTCTTATAGGTACTTAAGACAACTTTTTAGATTGTTATAATTTTATCACAATTTCTAAGTATTATAGCATTACAGAGCAATAGTAAATTATAATTTCAAAAATAATAAAATAATAAAATAAAAAATAGTAAATTTTAATTTCCCTTTATAATTTCAAAAGCAAAAATAAATTAATTTTAGACATGTGTAACGATATATGCAAATAAAACAGTCGCGCCGTAAATTCGGTCATCAATAAGTGCGTCAAGTTGTAGCCTCCAACAATAATTTTATTGTTTAAAAAAAACTAAAAATCGACTTCGGTACATACTCTTATTTAAACTGTTTTTAAGTTTTGTTGAATAAACAAATAAATACTTATCCCTCGGAAATGAATTTTTATGAGACCACTCCAGGTGGTCTCATAAAAATTCTTATTCTCTATACAACTAAAAGAATCATCCAAATCGGTCCATAAATGAGGGGTGCAGTATCATAACCCGCTATAATGCTTTTTGACCAATATCGTGTTAGTACCATCAATCAGAAGTTCTTAAAAATTGCTTTGAAATGGTTGGCTGCTTTTCTATTAAAACCCATTAAAACACAGAGAAATCCGCTGGTAAAGAACGATGTAAGGATCAAAAGCCACTATAATAGCGTAGGTCAGTTTCAAAATCCTCTATAACACAATCGACCAATCACAGCACCGGATTTGCGTCGCCTCATCGAGAAAATAGTATGGCGGTTGTGACTTTCTGTGTACAACAAGTGTTCGGATTTTTAATAAATTTAATGCAAAAACATGGAAGAATTAGCCCAGTTTGTGCAAAAATCAGATCTGAAGCATTTGAGGAAGAGGCCACGCGTTCCGTCATCATGGAAACGTGAAGTGGAGCGCAAGAAATGGTGAGTGAAAATGGAACAAAAATCTCCTGGAAAGTTAGCAAGAAAAGTTTTATGCAAGATGTACCTAGTTAAGTTTTCAGCCAGTTATGTACGTAGATACCATTTTATACCTAAGAGAAACTCGTGTTTAATACATTTTGAATAAAAACTATAATAATACTTCATATCTTTTTATTTTATGTATGTACGCAGGTAAATAATACATTTTAGGTAAAATATCTTTGCTATGTTAACAGTAGGTACCTACCTATTTTTCTTCCTTCACGTGTCAATGACACAACAATTAAAAATATTATTATTTATTATTATTATTGAAAACATAGTAATCAAATACAATACACCTAGTAATAAAATAATATCCTACCTCCGACCCCTATTTTAAAAATTATGTCGTATAACGCCATCCATCCACCATCTTATTGTTGGTTTTGGTTGGTTGCAAAACCCGCCAAAATATGACTGTTCATTTTCAAAACCCGCCATTATGTAAGATTAGTTTCAAAATCCTCTAAAACGAATTTTAATTTGCTTATAATTCAGTATTTTCTCTATGATTTCTGTTGGTAAAGCTAAGATTAGTGGCGCCATGCCCAGGACTAATCGGCAAGACCAAAAACTATGAATTACGATTCATTGGTCAAAATTTAACAGTTATTTCTAATCTGTGAAAATTTTGAGAAAGCTATTATAGTGGTTTTTGATAATACACCCCTCAAATAAGGGAAAATCGACGGAAATACATAAAAAATAAAAACCATACCGCCAAACATAGGTACCTCCTCCTTTTTGTCAAAAAGGTTTTACTTAACCTACACGTGCCAAAAGGGCAAGCTTTGGAGTTAAAAGGTAGAGGTATTGTTACTTTCATTTGTTTCTGGTACGCGTGCTCGGCAAGAAACACGGCGATGGATGCCACGCACACTACGTATTCTGTCGCTACTATGCCAAGGTCACTTAATATTATGTGATCGTACTACTACGTCGTACAATAAATAAAATCGAATAAAAAAAACATTCTGCGTTCCGGTTTCTGAAGACGCAAACGTGTAGGTAAAAATAAAATTGGCTTCGTTTCGTTTGTTGATAGTGATAAGTAGTTGCTAGTTAGTTAAGCTTACATAATTAAATAAATAACTCTGGACAATTCACATACCTAGCATCATCTAGCCATCCGCTAAGCAGAACTTGTGTTATGGGAACTAGATAACTAACTGCTTAAACATAACATAGTTTTTTTTATTATACTCACAGAAAACACTCGGAAAAAATATCTGCAGATCGTCTCTACAGTTGTATATAATCGAACCCGCAACCACCTGTGTCGCAGGTGGACCTTCATCCGCTGCGTCACAGAGATCGTAGTGCTGGGTTTCTTTAGAATATCCGACTATACGTCATGGTATTGTAAGCAGCAGAGGTCGTGAGGACAGAGCTATGTATCTTTAGATTAGTATATACGCCATGGTATTGCAAGCTAAGGTAGGTAGAGCTAAGCTGTTAGTCATGATTGCGTCATTAAAATCCCCGATCATTGAGGTACTTTTTACTCGAAGAGTACGCGTACACGTTATAAACAAACATTGGAGCGAGGATATTATTAGCAATCGTTTCAGTTCCGCGATATCTAATCAACAATTTTGTAGAAGGAATGTAATAGCCATACTTTTAATAACTAAACTGTATCTAATATTATCAGTTTATTACGTGCTTTGAAAATTATAAGGCACTGGGTCTGACATGACGCAACAACTCTGTCAACCTACAGTCAATTAAGTACTAAATTAGTTACTACCTACAGTCTACTAATCCTACTGCAATGCTGAATCGCGGCTGTTTGACAAGCTTCAAATTAAAGAACGGCTTAATCTAATACTTTCATTGCCACCGAGGACGACGCGCATGGACTTCCTCCTCCTGCTAATTCTAAGTGGGGAACTGACATCTCGGGAGTGTATTGTGCATTGTCCCCCTGCCTAAACAAGCACTAACCAGCCCAACTCATTCAAATTCCGGAGCAGGACTTTTGGTGATTGACAGCTTCGTTTCAACTTTTCTGTGGATGGTGGCTGTGGATGGAGTTATGCCTCAATGAGACTCTTCAGTCCCTTGTGTCTGGGTTTCTCTGTGGCCGTGCAGTGTACCACAACGTGTTCCACAGTCTCTTCTTCCTGGAAGCAGCCACGACCTCCCTCCGGCTGCTGCTGCGGCGCGCCCGCACGTGGTGTTCTTGAGGATAATCGAACGTTCACTACGTCGCCGTCGTTGTTCCTAATCGCAAGATTACTTTTAAATCGATGTTTTTTAATGATGTTTTCATATAATCGACATTCAACATCAAATTGAACCGACGCGCGACGACTTGGCTGTTGATCTTCCGGTTATTATTCCGAGCCCTTAGAGTTAGAGATAACTATTATAAATCTGAACGGGCTAATCTTAAGTCTATTGAAAGTGACTTTGCGGTGATGTACTTTAACCTATGAAACAAGGAAATAAGTAATAATCAGAACCGCCTGTTTGATTAAATGTCGTAAACAAAGCCTTCAATAACAAGGTTCAAGGTTCCATTGGAAATCTGAATGAAGTACCTTTGCAGAACAATATTCGAGAATATCATCAGTTGTTGGCAAAGACGTTTGTGGTAGACAGTTATATCGATCACTACCTCCTGCATGTGGCTTCACATGCGTTTTGTAGATCAAACACGTTCACAAATTTCGGAATTTTTGAAAAGTACCTTTTCTGATCGCAAGATTACTTTTATAGGTTAGAAATAAAAGGTATGGCAAAGGCCTCCCCCTAACTCTATAGTACCTAGTAAACTATGATAAAATATGCAATTAACATCACTGAGGTTCGGTAAACCCTGCGGTTTTCGTAACTCTACTCAGGCTTGGCTCGGTTGGAGCGCTTAGATTTCTGGAAAATCTGCCTCAACAGCCCTGTCGTTGGGATACTCGAAGTCTGAGCATACATACCTACCAACAAATCTCCATTTTTGAGCTACAAAGAACTTTAAAGTGTTAACTCTACCAGCGTATGTAAAGTCAACACTTTTGTAGGTAACAATGCCGTTGTGTCTGCGTTGTGTAAATACTGACGTCACGCGATGTAGACGTCATTCTTTACTGTAAAGATGTGAAAAGAACGGATTGCGTTTGTGCCTAACGTACTATCAGTGTTGATATGGAGATATAATGTAACTTATGCAAGTGGAATTCGTCGTGGTGTCGTGGTGTATTTAACATCGTGCATGTTACTTTTAGAGGGAGATTTAGCAGTAACGCACTTATTGTTATTCACTCCATTGGGTTCCCTCTAAATTAGGTCAACGCCAACAATTGTAGATATTAGACAGGCTTTTCAACAATTTTAGTAAGACGAAGCCGTACGATTATGTGACATTTTTCGCTTTGCATTTGAAATGGATTATAGTGTGAGATTATGGTATAGGTAGATACACTCTGTCACTCTGTGAAGCCTGTGACGATCCCAGGAAGATAATGCGCTTTTAGTCGGAATTAAGCTAGTTATACTATTAAGACAACCACGCATAATGGACCAACATAAGCTGTGTTGCCTTGCAATGGTGCAGAGTCGAGCGAAATCGACCAGCCACACCGCTCCGCTCCGCGTCTGTGGAAACCAAACGCATCATAAGGACCAGATGCGGATAAGGAAGTTCGCTCATACAGGGTTACTGATAATTTACTGACACTACGTCAACTGCAGGTTCTGCCCATCATTACGAACACGTCCCTGAAGACGACAGGTCTTAATTCATTTTTATATCATAACAATGTGTGTTTGTTATCAGATGGCGCCTATGCGCGGAGAGCGCGGCGGATCCCCTGCCCGCGGCGTGCGTGCCACACTACCCCTGCCCCGGCGCCTCATCAGACAGATCGCGAGACACGTGGCGTCCAGCGGACGCTCCCTCAGGCGTCTGGAGGTCTCCGGCCGCGTCATAGACAACTTCGACGACATTGAAGGCATTTCTGACGAATCTGACATGGATATGGCACAGCCTGCGTAAGTGTTTTTGATGAGGTAGATTACCGTAACGTTGCGGTAAGCTGCAGTCAAGGCGTTATGGCTCTCGCTCATTACAGGAGACCTAAATAATCTCTAGTAGTGAGCGTATAGCATAAGCCGATGATAACGATGAGATTACCAGACGTAGAGGCAAACTCAACCATTATTTACAACTTGATTTCACTGCTGGATGTCGAGGTAATTGTCCACTCTTGAATTTCGAGGTAATTGTCCACTGCTAGGCCTCCTCAACTCTTGTGACTCGGTACAGTTCTGCGCTAATCCTATCTAGGTTCGTCTTACGACATATACTACATACCCAACCTTACAGATCAGGGATCAGAGAGAACACTGTGATAATACTGAGTGTTGTATTATAAATGAAGTCATATGTATATTCTTTTTAAATAAATAATTAATCACCAGCCCTTGTCGACTCACTGTTGAGCTTATGCCATTCTCCGCGGTCCTGTGCTAATGCGGACTAGTTGTACGGTTAGTAAATACATACAAAAAAAAAATCTCTCCACTCTCCTTCATCTGCACCGACGAATATTGATTTGATTTTAATTTACTTTTGACGATACGTTGAATCAAACTGACCGATTTTAAACATAAATATTTATTTATTCCTTTAAACATTTAACTGGTAGGTTGGTACAATATAATATTAAGGTAAATATAGGTAGGTTTTGTATAAAAAATAACACGATTAATGTTCACACTTTGTTGAACACTATCTCATCGTATCGTAAACGCTGATAGATAAGTACCTGGTAGTAATAGTACACATACAATTCCTCATGACTACAGCGGATAATGAAAGTTTAGGAATATAAAGTACATTTATGTTTGCGTACACACTTGTGCACTATAATGTCCTGCGCACATTGAGCCTCCGTTGAGTTAAGGCTGTCATGACTACTGCTACAGCACTATGAGTTACCGTTACGGGAAAAGCATAAAGTAAAGAAATCTAGAGTATAAATCTAATCTAAAGTATAAAATGTAGATCTTGAATTCCGTGAAGAAAACAGAGGTGTGACAGTTCAATCATGCAGGAAAAGTTCTGCATACCACACCTACCAAAAGTTACTTAACAGCTCTTGAAAGTTGTTTTTTCTTGTAGAGGAATTTCGAAGAGTTTTTGCGTTACGTACGCATGTATCTTTTAATGTAAATGATGCCATTGTTGGAACATGTGACTGACGTCCTTGCTGGTGGTACAGTCGACTGCAAAAATTTGTGTACTTGTACACTTCCCAAGTTATCAATTTGACAAGATTAGATTGAAGAGATTAATAGAAGACATTGAACTAACTAACATAGGTAATGTTATATTGTACGTCCTGTTGGACAAACTGTGAAAACTTGTACCATTATTTTTGTAACACCAAATTTTACAAACAGTTTACAATAAAAATAAAATATTCTAAGGTTTTTGTCATTATAGTGCGTAAGCCTCGCACTCTGGCTAATTTCTAATTTCTAAGAAATCAAATAAAATATTCTGAATTCTGAAAAGGGTTGGCGTGCACGAGTCTAACAAAAGTGATAACTTGGGGGTGTAGGTATATATTTTCTTAGCTGACTGTACCTGCAATATTTAATTTTTAGTTGATAAATAAATAAATAAATAATGCTTGACAATCCACTCAGCATCATTTATATTAAATAGAGCTTGTGTTATGGGTACTAGACTTATTACAATACATTACATACATAGATACTCTGTTGTTTACTCTTACAAGGAAATAACAATAGGTACCCCTTGGGCCCGATTTCCTATTTGATTTTATTTGAACATCGTAAGTGCTTTTTGATTGCCGTCGCGTGGAAATGTCTATGAGTTTTTGTTTGAAAGATTGAAGCAATGTGTGATGTTTTACGAACCGGTCCTTTGTTGACACGTGATTGAATATTTAATGTGAATAATAGTCAACGCGCAACGCCTAAAAGACGTGGATAGATGAAGACTAAACTCCGTGCATCAAAAAACCACAGAAACCGCTAATCACACCAGTCCTAAAGCCGCTAAACCCGCTCAACTCCAGAAGGCGCGGAACAAATATGTCGTAAATATTCAAATTTATATATTCATAAAGATGTCAGGTCTTATCTTATCGCTAAGTAGGTATTAGATTCACTGCATCTTACCCTAGGAGCGTATAACAAAAGTTTAAATTGTTGTAGCAAATCAGGTTTTCCAGGAATGTCTGAATAAAATCGAGCGCATTCTCGTTTCGGTCATTCAATCAATAATTACGTGAGGTGAAATTAGCGCTCCCACTGATCGAAAGTTCAGCGTCTTCTAGAATCGAGCGGCTTTAGGAATGGTGTGGGTCAGTGATTTCTGTGGTTCTGCTTGTACACGGGGTTTTGGAGTCTTCATCTGTATAGCGTTTTTAGGCAGTCTGTACATGCGTAATTTGTAAGGAAATGTGAAGAACAAACTCGTTTTCAAGTCTTGCAATCACTATTCGATAGTATTAGCGATGATAGCTTATCAATCGCGTAATATAGCAATACCTAATTTGTCAATAAGTTTGATAAACTGACGACCTCGGTGGCGCAGTAGGCTAATAGTCTAAGATACAGGGTGATGTCGCAGCTGAACAAATGTTTTTATGTTACTAGAAGTGCACATTTTTACTTATGTGTGTATGCGAAGTATTTACACTTTGCAATGTACTGAGCAATTTGCATGAAATGGCAGTCGCTTATGCTAATTGGAAAAGGAAAATCGAAGTTTTGTTTTCGTTGTCGTCCAAAACCAACTCGTAACTCGCTTTCATAAGATAAGCGTTTGCACGAAAAAAAATCAGAAATTGCGATTTCGTTTTTAAGAGTACGGGCCCTAGTCCTACGTATGCAACGAATGCGACACTATGTGACCTGGACACTTGAATTTGAATGAAAACAGATGGCCTAGAAACACACTTATCCTACGCCACGCCATCCAACGTTTCCTACATAGCATCGCGTACGTTGCGTGACGTCAGTCTGTTCCTTCCATTATGCGGGTTGCAAACCGAAAGCTAAGCTAACTTAGTTTAGCTTAGCTCGCCTAGCTGACACAGTTTTTCATACTACATAGCTTCTTTTGTCTAGTTTGCAGTCTGCATACATGGATGAAAAACTGCAAGCTAAGCCAAAACTACGTTAGCTGGGCCGCGATCATCGTGTGGTAAGCGTAGTTACCTATTGGCATTACAGCTGAAGCGTTAGCAGTTCAAACGGTAGAAGCGCGTTCATAGGCCGGCCTCGGACAATCCGCTCTGGCCCCGTCAATGGTTTGCCATTTAAGATCCGCACAGCACGGAGCGGACTGTCGGCAATGCCGGCGAGGATTCTTGAAGGCAACTTTTCCGTTTAGTGCGAATGACGTAACTCTGTCCTTCCTTATTCATTCCGTCTGACATATTAGTACTGATGAACCAGTGAATGAAATGGATTTTTTAGTTCTTTTTATTCCTGTGAACAGATTTTAAACTTTATGGCATAGAAAATCGGTATCGAACGTGAAGTTTTTAGTCGTTCCGAGATTCCAGAAATGATGAGCAAGTGAACTACTAGGAACGAGTTTAACTGAACAGTTCTTACTCGTTCAGTTGTGGGAATTAGTTCATTTTACAATACAATACAATACAAATACACTTTATTGCACACCAAAAAAATACAAAAGTAAAAATACAGGAAAAGAGATTTTAGTACATCTTTCCTGTAACACAAAACTACCGCATGGCATTTAAAGAAATAAGACATTTATTTCCACTCTTAAAAATGTTTTCTTAATAATAATTGTGTAAAGATTAGGTCTGTAAGTATTAAAATTTATCCTGTTTTGTGAGGAGCTGGAACTTGAGATAGGCTCATAAAAGCCTGTACTACAAGACACCAGAGTCAGGTTTAAGAACGTTATTTCTTACTAAGTAAGAATAAATTAACTTACATGAGAAAACACATTTTTTGCAATGTAGGGCTAACTCGTACTAAAAATAACTTAAGAAAAAATAAAATGCTAAGTTTTTAACAGAAAAATAGTGGGTAGGAGTTATTAATAATTAACAACTAATAATTAACATGCCATAATGGAATGTCTCTACGCGTAAAAAAAACAATGGCCGCTCGGCTAGAGTCCCCACTTTTAAGGTGAAGTGAGTCCCAAAACCCACGTTTTGACTCCACGGAAAATCAATTTTAAGGCCAAAAAACATCAATTTTTTAATTTGTTTTTGATGACAACAAAAAGTTTAGGATTCTCGTTAGGGACTTATGGGAGTCGAAACACGATTGACTAAACTTGACTCGATAGAAAAAAATCGCAAAGTTACCTCTAAATCTTAATTTGTACAGTGGTACTTCTTCGGAAGAACCAGTTTCATTTGCTGGTTAATTAACATATTTCAATGAAACTTCGTCTACGTGTTCCCTAATATATACTTTAGAGGATTATGGTTTTACATTATTGCGAAAGAACATAATTTTGTTGCAAAATCACATTTAAAAATAACTACTAGTGAAATTGCGCGCGGGCCGGCCATAATGCGGCTCTCGCCTTTCATCAGTCGGCCGCAGCGCCTCGTCGAGAGCACCCGTGTACAACTTTTGCGACCCCTTGCCCCCCCGCTGCCGCCTACGCAACTAATATTGTACGAGACAGAAAAATGGGCAATAAGAAGTGTAATAAAACAAGAAAATATTCGCGATTGAAGCTCAAGAAACTCAAATTGATGAACTTGAACAGGTAAGTAAGTTTTTTATTGATCATCTTACAACTAATAAGTACCTACCTATCTACCTAGATAGGTAGATACTTATATATTTCATTTAGATCGTTCTAAATAAAATATGTATCTACCTACCTAATCGTTTGAACATTTTTCCCTCATTAGTTATTCAGTAGGTAGGAAGGTAGGTAAGTACCTATTTGTGAAATAGCTAGGTATCTACTTACATAATTTTACTATCTAGGTACTATGTATATTTTTACAGAACTCTTGTCAGTCCTAATCCCGCACCTGACATTGTTGGGCTGGCGGCGGCTGAGCAGTCACAGGGAACAAGTAAAGACGACACATTACCACAATTGCCAGAAACATCGAGTGTGGCCCTAGTAGAACTTCAATCGGTGTCACCCAGATTTTTTGAGTAGGTAAGCTACCTGACGCAACTAATTTTTTATCTGTTACTAGCTTCTGCCAGTGGCTTCGCACGCGTTTTTCCAGGAATATAATATTTATTTTATTCCAGGTTACAACAAAGAAAAATTTCAGCTCGATCCGTCAGTAGTTTTGACGTGAAGAGATAAGTAATAAACAGAACATTACGATTGACATTCAAATTTTGGCTTACTTATATGTAATAATTATGTGTTACTATATCTATAATATATAGGTACCTACTTGCCAATATATAAAACCATATTAGGTACCTAAATATAAACGTCTGTTCTGAATAAGGTACCTGACCCAAAGATGGGCCCGGTGCCTAAGATGGCCTAATTTTGAAAAACTTATTTCCACTGATTCAAAATAATTAAAATTTCGCGGGAATGTGTTACAATCATAGTGCATCTATAATGTAGTGGAACATCTTATGAGCTTCGACAAGGTTCCTTAGACAGGCGCGGTCCCAGGGGGGAGGGGGGGGGGGGGGTCACGGCCCCCAAAATCTTAGTTTAGGTACTTAAAAAATTGCAACCCACAGCTTGATGATTATATTATCCTGTTTACTTCCGTTACATTGATTATGGTTACCAACTGCAGCAATAAAAAAAATCGCGGCTCGCTCCGCTCGCCGATATTACTGTTGTTTGTGCTCTGTGTTTTGATTAGCACAGAGGCAACGTTCCCAATTTTATTGGTCTGGCTGGTCCGCTATTGTCAGTTTGTATCAATCCAACCACCACAATAAAAAGCACAAAATATAACAAATAATCTGCGAGGTCAATTTTCGCGTTTTGGTCTGGTCGCTGATAACATTTGTTCCTTCTGACTATGATCCAAAACTCAAAACCCAGCACGCTTTAGGTCACTTTGCCAAATTTTCTAAAAAGTTGCCCAAAATCTAACAAAAACCAAAAATTGTCGCAGCTCGCTCAACTTGCCGGCAACTTTACACTGTCTGCCTCTTGTCATGTCTGGCTTGCTTTAGTTTAGGTCTCTTCTCCGTTTCAGGCGAGTTTGCCACTGCAAAATATCTGATACCAAACAACTCACACGTACAGCCAGATCATAAAAAATTTCGCGGCTTGCTTCGCTCGCCGTTGATTCTATATGGTGTCTAGTCTGTTGTCCGCATATTTGGTTGTTATTCGTGAAACTTTAAAATTGTTCTTCACACTAATATTATAAATGCGAAAGTTTGTATGGATAGATAGATGGATGGATGGATGGATGGATGGATGGATGTTTGTTACGTCTTCACACCAAAACTACTGAACAGATTGAGCTAAAATTTTGCATCGGTGTAGCTCTAAGCCTGGAATCAAACATAGGCTACTATTTATCCCATAAATCAGTTCCCATGGGATAGAAATTACCTTTGAACGTTTCCATAGAAAAAACGCGTGCGAAGCCGCGGGCAGAAGCTCATAATTTAGCTTCCTTGTCTTGCATGGACGCTACCTCACCAATTTCAAAAAAGGCTGCGGCTCATTCAGAGCTCGCTCCGCTCGCTGTTATTTATTTTCTGAACCAGTTTGTGACAACTCGAAAAAAATTTCATCGTGTCGCTCCGCTCGCCGCTACATCTTTTTCAATCTCTTTTTAGTATTTCTAATTTTGTGTTGATCTCCTTTGCTCCGCTCGCCCCGATTTATATTCATAGCTTTATATCTACCACCGCAAACTTTTTAAAATTTTTGGGGCAGGTTTCGCTCACTTTATTTTGTCATAGGCTCTGGCTTACTTTTCCCCAAACATATCTCCAACATTAATACTTCCTATTGTTGGGTTGGGAGTTGGGGGAAGGGATGTCATGTTTGCGGCCAATATGCAAAACACTGCATTTTGCGGCTCGCTCCGCTCGCCGATAGTATTTTGTCCTTCTCTGTATTTGGTCCAGTGCTTGACACTTGTTTAACATTAATTTGGTGGGATAGTTACCCGAAATAGTAACAAACATTTCGGCGGCTCGCTCCGCTCGCCGTTACATTTTTTCCAGGCCTTTTTTGTATTTCCTATTTTTTGTTGATGCCCTTGCTCTGCTCGCCCCTATTTATATACATAGCTTTATATCAACTACCGCAAGTCTCGAAGATTTTCGGGGCTTGCTACGCTCGCTATCATTTATTTTTTTATAGATACCTATCAACAACAAAATAAATAATGCGGGCGAGAGTAAGCAAGTGGACATACTCTTGCTTACTTTTGCCCAAACTTCAGAAAACATCTCAAAAATTTCGAGGCTCGCTATAACTTATACCTACTATTGTTGGGAGTTGAGTATAAATTTTCCGCGGCTCGCTCCGCTCGCCGATAAAGTTTGGTGGTTTTCGGTGGGGTCTGCAACCGCCTACAAGTACATTTGGTGCTACGGCCCGCACCAAGTGTGACCCCCCCCAAGGTCTTGGGCTGCGACCGCGCCTGTGCTTAGATAACCTAAAATATAATTCGAAAAATACCTACCGATTGTGATGTAATCCTGATAATACCACTGTTACCTACATAATAATATATAACCTGTTTATCTGTTTCGAACAAGATATTGACCCTAAGATGGCCCGCTGCCTTAGATGGCCCACTTTTAAAAAACGTATTTCCACCGATACAAGCCTAGGTTCTTCAAATGGCTTTAGCCGTTAATAAATCTAATTGCACGGAATTATAGCAATTTGCAGAGTAGTGGGCTATTTTAGGGTCACATCACATGAATCACAACATCTTAGATAGGTATCTACCTTATTTCTTCAGTTAGTGGATAGTTGTGGTTAGCTTAGTACCCCGAATTAGTACGCACACTTTGACACTACACGCCTATTTGCTTTCAATATTACATTTATGCTTACCTTGATTGTTTCAGTACTTCAGAAAATCTTCGAGTTACTGACGGATTTACTGAACAAGTATCACCACAAGTGCATGAAATATCGGAAGTTGCACTATTAAACCTTCAATCAGTGTCAGTCACACCCCAGCCTTGTGTAGTAAATGGAGATGATGGATGGATGGATTTTAAGAAAATTCTCATTGAGGCATCAACTCTAGATAATAATAAAGATAATTATAAAATATCTACCTACCTGTTTTCTTCAATTGAACCAAATTTTGGCCAACTCTATATATACCTATGCATAGTATACTCATATACGTGTTCTTGAGTGGAGACCGCGACTCGGCAAACGTAGTGTAGGACGCCCTCTGAGCAGGTGGGATGACGATCTGCAAAAGACTGCAGGCAGATGCTGGATGCGGCAAGCTGAAGACAGTGCGCTATGGCGCTCATTAGGGGAAGGCTATGTCCAGCAGTGGACTGATATAGCCTGATGATGATGATGATGAGTATGCTCATATTTTTTTTATAAAAAAGCATACCATGAAACAAAAATCATGCAAATACGTTTTTCTAAAAGTGGGCCATCTTAGGCACCGGGCCATTTTACCTACTACCTAGGTACGTCTAGAGATGAAAAAACAAAAGATGACATTTTGCCCGACTTATAAGAAGCGTAGGTATACACTATAAGCAAAAGTGGGTTTTTTTATATAGGTAGGTAAGAAATAAAACAAACTACGTAATCATAAAAATACTTAGATACCTAGTACCTACCTACAGCCGAAAAGAGAATATCTTCCTTTTTACAAGTAACCTACATAAATATCCTCAATAAATAAAAAAAATAGGAATACATAATACATACCTTCATAATAAGTCTTAGGTATAGGTACATTTCAATAAATTATCGGAAATTATTTATAAATAAATCCCCTTTCTATCAAATATACATAATTGTACGTAAACTTATAGGTGTACCTACTACCTACCTATTTAGTATTAGGTAGTAGTTTAGCTAGCTATAGCGTGCGCGGCGAGGGGCGCGGGCGCGGCGGTCCCCGCGCCGCGCCGCCTCGCGGGGCGTTCGCTCGTTGCATAGCTGCGCAACCACGATCTCACTTCGCCTTAACCCCACTTTTAAATTCAACTAGCTTCTCAAAGTTTTTCTGAAAAAATCTCGAGTTGGAACGGTTTCCGACTGAATTAGTCTTTATTAATTCACAATTTCCGATATCGTTCGAAATATTGCATAACATGCCAATAGCCAACACCCTACAAGCTAGGGCAGGGTA